>CM061258.1:122546966-124946966 GCA_030848825.1 Tadarida brasiliensis
TGGCATTCTGGTATTCCACAACATAGGTTTGGGCAGAGGCAGTTCTAGTATATTTTAGAGCCCAGCATGTGGGTAGATTTCTAGCCTTTTGTTCTTCTGACATTTTCACTAAGATTCCTGGGCATTAGGATGATTTTAGATGCAGATTTTCCCATCAAGGTGGCCATTAGTTAGGAGGAGTTAACAAGCATACTCACGCAGAATTCGGTTGTAGCAACTTGAGAAGTCTTTCCAGCTTCAGAAACCATAATTACATGCCTTTTAACAATGGGCAGAGATCCAATCACTAAAAACTTTTTGCCCCAGGAATCAGGGTGGTAGAGAGGAAGGGTGGCTGGACTAGTGACTGGCAAAGTGAGGCTGTCCTATAGACCCCACGCTGCTGACTAATGTGTAAGGCTGCACTGAGATGAGAATCCTAGCTTAACTCTCCAAGAGGTGTGAGAAATGCATAATACTTCAACTCAGTGAACCCTTATTTCCTCATCTGCAAAATGACAAATAAAACCTGCCTATCAGGGGCATTGTAAGGATTCATGACTCAATATTGGTAAATCAATTGGCAAAGACCACAACACATAGTAAGTGTTAAATACATAAACCCTTGCTATTGTTATATAAACTATATTAAGCAAGTTGCTTAAGCTCCTTGAGCCTCTCTCTATATATGTGTTACACTGAATGTAACTGTGCTTATTTTAGGGGTTTTTGTTGAGGCTGCTCTGCACTGTGGCACGCTAAGTTCCCAGCATACGGACACACCCTAAGTAAATGCTCTGAGATGTTGGTGAAAATTTCATCTGATAGGTAGCAGTTCATACAAGAGGCAAGTGCAGATTTTAGTAATGTGTTCTTTTAATTAAATTCTCAAACCAAAGATTGGCAAAATACTTCTTTTCATGCAGCTTTCCATTTACAAATTTATACCAGACAGGACTAAATTGAAAAATACCTCTTTCTATTTGGTTTCCAAATTATGAAAGTAGCTAAAGGGGCTGTGACATTTTACAATATTTCACATCTGACTGGGAAGATAGTTTTCAATGAAAAATGCTTTGGTCTTCTTGTTTTTACGAATGAGACTGTGTGGGTGACAGGAATTGCTCTGTGACAAGTCTGGCGCTGACTTTGCTAACCCATTCCTTTTTATTGCCTGGGTTTCCTCTGTCCACGCACAGTGCCATGGATAATTCACAGACAACTGGCATTATATCTGAGCTCTGTGTGGTGTGGACTGAGGATCTGACAGGCTCCTGTCCACATCCACATCATTTCCGTGACTTATCATCCACCTGCCACGTCCACCCTGTGGCCACTCTGCTTATCTCTGTCCTTGAAAACTCCTACCCCAGTTTTAAACAACTAATAGTCTCTTTAGGGTTTATCAACCAAGAAAGGCATTGCAAGTATCCTGTTTGAATGGGCAGACAGAACAGTAGCATTACCAAGGACAGTGACAGACCTCTGCTGGGAGTAGGGGAAGAGGAGGGAAAGTGTGTATTGAGGGTGACACAGCGAAGCTAACTCACCATCTATACAATGGGATGTCAATAACAATGTGTGAAGTTGATGCATCAAAAACAATAGAAGGAGAGTACTATTTTAAAATATGGAAGTAATGACCAAGAGAGCTAAGAATGATACAGGTTAAAAGTGGAAGCAAAAACAAGGGAAAGACTCAACAAATGACTGTATTTTTTTTTTAATGGTCTATCCTATTATCTTATGCTTTCTCAATCCATATTTGTGTATTTGTGTACAATAAATTAAATTAAATATTTCTCTCATGTCACTGGGTAGTCAGTCATTCCTGGGGTCTCTGGTTCTCACAGGTACTGAAACACATTGTTAATAATTATGTTTTTATATTTCACTTTATGAAACTGTGAGCCTCCTCAGCAGGTGTGATATCTTTGTTACCTTGGGAGCCCTGTGTAGTATGCACACAGAAAAGGGTGTTGAATGAATCTAGGGAACTAGGGTTATGAAAAGGAAGTAAAACTAACTTGAAATTTCACTTAGAAATTAATTGAAGCATCACACTATTGAATCCACTCTGAGGAATTGGCACTTAGGGCTGGAAAGAGCAGAACGAAGGACCTGAGTTAGGCTGCAGGGAAGGGCAGGGATGGTCAGGGAGGTCAAACAGGATCTTTCTTAAGGAAATGATGCCTGAGCCAAAAGCAGGTGCTAATCAGTCAAAATGAATAGATGTCCTCACCTGCAAGAAGGGAACAAAGGAAGAGTCATTAGTGTCATAAGGTGAGGTCTTGGCACAAAGGAAAAGAGCCTTCAGCCAGATGTTACCTGAGTTCAAGCCAGAGAAAGATCCAGGAGCCAAAACTGTTAGAGGAGGGAAGAGGACTGGCATGGGAAATGGTGTGAAACACAGCACAAATGCCATTCAAAGAAAGAGGAGTGAAATGCTCTTTACTGCGGAGTGTTATTTCTTCCATTAAGAAAATGGATGCCCTTCTCCTACCAGCTCTTTGATCTCTTAAAAGTAAACTGTATACTTTTCTACATTTTTGTTGTTGTTAATCCTCACCTGGCGCTATTTTTCCTTTTCCTTTTTTTTTTTTTTTTTTAGAGAGAGAGTGGAAGGGAGGGAAGGGGAGAGAGAGAGAGAGAGAGAAACATTTGTTGTAACGTGTCAGCGAGATAACCAGAGCCGCACAGCCGAATTATAAAGGAGCACTAGGAGCACTTCGTTATACCAGCGGGCTGGGGGTACAGCTTCCCCAGATCCTCAGCAACGATTCTTCTTGCTCATCCGATTTTAAAGACAGAAGCCCCATCCCCCTTTTGCTCCCCACTCAGGGTCGGGTACAATAGTGGGAGTGACAGTGATTACAGAATCAAAATTAGCATTATTCACCGCTCACAAGTACCTGCAAATGCCTGCAAATACTGGTACTCGGAAACTGCAAATGCCTCTCAACACGTGCGCGGCAACCATAATCTTGGGCAAAATTCCTTTACTTTTAGGGGTAATTAACCTATTATTGGAAAAATATCGAGGAAGGTCCATTAATGATAAAAATGGAGTCATTTAGTCGCCTTAGCCTCAGGGCCCAGGTCACATTGATGTGAGAGAGACACATTGATTGTATCTCAACCCTGACGAGGGATTGAACCTTTGGTCCAAGGGCTGATGCTCTAACCACTAAACTAAACCAGCCAGGGCCTTTTCTACATTTTTTATCTCTAATTCTTCTCTTCCCTTTCTCTCTTAAACTTGCTCCACAAAAACCGCTCCTTTTCAGATTACTAGTGACCTCCACATCGCCAGATCCTCTGATAAATTCTTGGTCTCATTATACCTGAACTATCAGCAACACCTCACAGCATTGTTCACCCGCCTTCAGCATCCTTTCTTCACTGGGCCTTCCTGGCGTTTCCCCTATCCCACTGGCTACTCCTTCTCAGGTTATTTTATAGATCCTCATCATCCTTTAATATCTCAATGTTGGAGGTCAAAAAACTCAGTCCCTGAATCTCTTCTCTATTTTATTTATACACATTCTCTTGGTGTTTCAGTCAATCTCTGACTATTCCTAGTGACTCCCAATTTTGTATTCCAACCCAGAATTTACCCCTAATCTTCAGACTCATAAATTGGACTACTTACTCAGCATTTCTGCTAGGAAATATTCCATTTCCAAAGCTAAACACTTGACTTGCCCAAATTCTGCTCAACCACAACCTTTCCTGTCTCATGTGAAGGCAACTCTACCTTTCAGTTTCAAAGACAAAAAATCTTGACATTGTCCTTTTTATTTATGTCCCCATAGCATCTGCCACAGATCCTATTTGCTTTACCTTCTGTATATACCCAGAATCTGACTACCATTCTAGAATAAGCAACCATAATCTCTTTGCTAGATTACTAATGGATTCCTAAGAGGTCTTCCTGCTTAAATCAATGACCTTTAGAGAGTATTCTGATCACAGAGGGCAGCATTATCATCTTAAAGTACAGGTTTAAAAAAGAAATAATCATCTTACACAAATTCTTTCATAAAATAAAAGAGTGAACACTTTCTAAAGCATTATATGAAGACATAATTACTCTGATACCAAAACCTGACAAAGACATTACAATAAGCACAATTACAGACCAACATGCCTCATGAACATAGGCACAAAAATCCATAAAGAACTATTAACAAATTAAACCCAACAATATATATAAAGGATTATGCATTGTAACTAAGTAGGGCTTGCTCCAGGAACACAAGGTTGTCTTAAGATTCTAAAATCAGTTAATATAATGCATCATATTCACAGAATAAAAGAAACAAATACAATATTTTTAGTACATAAAGAAAAATAATTTGGTACAATCCAACATTTATTTGGTGCTTAGGTAAAAGCAAACATTCAGCAAGCTGTAAACAGATGGGGACTTTCTTATCCTAACCAATGGAATCCAACATCATATTTAATTTAGAAATACTGAGCATTTACCTCTTAAGTTAAGAAACAAGACAAGGATAAACCACTTCTGTTCAACAATGTCCTGGAGTGAGTAAGTGAAATAAGACAAGAAAAATATGTATAAGGCATCCAAGTTGGAAAGAGAGAAGCAGAAGTATTTCATTTATCAGATGTAGAAAATCTTAATGAGTTAACAAAACAATAACTATAATTAAAAATTAAATTTAATTATAGTTGGGAGAGGGAGATAAACCACAGAACTTATATGCATGTATGCATAACAAATGGACATAGACAACAAAGCTGGGGATGGGGCGGGGGGATGGAGAGGAGGGTGTCAATGGGGGAAAAAGGAGAAACATCTTCAAGAAGGTGGCGTAGGTAAACGCGGAATCGCATCCTCCCACAACCACATCAAAGTTACAACTAAACTACAGAACAACCATCATTCAAAACCGCCTGAAACCAAGCTGAATGGAAGTCCTACAACTACGAAATTAAAGAAGAAGCTACACCGAGACTGGTAGGAGGGCGGAGGCACAAGGGGCTGGTCCCATACCCACGTGTGGCAGATAAAAATCAGGAGGACACCTCGGCTGGGAAGGTCCTCCCTGAGGACTGAGGGGTCCCCGTCCCACACCAGGTCCCCATAACTTCTGGCTGGAAAAACCAGCGGGAACTGAGGCTGAGGTGGCTGGAGCCTCCGCAGCTCCTCTTAAAGGGCCCGCGCACGGACTTACTTGGACTCGCTCCCTCCAGGCTCCAGCGTGGGGGAGGCAGCTTGAAAGGCACCAGAGTCATATGGGGAAGAACTGAGCTGTTAGACATTGGAGCAAGGGCTGGAGAGGCAGCTTTCTCCTGGACAGACGGGCTATCAGAGGCTTTTGTTCCTTTGGTGAGCCCTTCCCTGGGCCGGCAGTCGCCGCCATATCTGGGACTCCAGCACCCTGGCTCACACTGCTGGCCCCGCCCTGGTGATTCCCTGAGGCCCCGCCCCACCCAACTTCCAGGCCCACCCAAGCTGTTGCCAGTTGCTTTACCATAGGATTGGCCTGTCTTGGATCCTGCTTCAGCTTTTCCTAAATTCTTTCAAACAAGCAGCATCTGGTCTCAGCTAGCCCCATACCTCTCGCTAAGTAATACATAGAAACAAACACAGGGAGGCAGCCAAAATGAGGAGACAAAGAAACAGGTCCCAAATGAAAGAACAGAACAAAACTCCAGGAAAAGAACTAAGTGAAATGGAGTTAAGCAATCTAACAGATGCAGAGTTCAAAATACTGCTTATAAGGATGCTCAATGGACTTAGTGAGGACCTCAAGAGCATAAAAAAGGACCAGTCTGAAATGAAGGATGCACTAAATGAAATAAAGAATAGTTTACACAGATGCAATAGTAGAGTAGGTAAAGCCAAGAAGCAAACCATTGATTTGGAATATAAGGAAGCAAAAAACACCCAATCAGAACAGCAAAAAGAAAAAAGAATCCAAAAAAATGAGGATAGTGTAAGGAGCCTCTGGGACAACTTCAAGCGTGCCAACATTCGCATCTTGGGAGTGCCAGAAGGAGAAGAGAGAGAACAAGAAATCGAAAACCTATTTGAAACAATAATAGCAGAAACTATTTCAAGATTTATTATAAAGTTATGATAATCAGGACAGTGTGGTATTGGCAAATCCTAGACATATAAATCAATGGAAACAGACAGAAAATCCAGAAATAAACCCACACATATATGGTTAACCCATATGTTTTTTTTTTAATATGTTTTTATTGATTGTTTAGAGAGAGAGGAAGGGAGAGAGAGATAGAAATATCAATATTAGAGAGATACATTGATTGGCTGACTCCTGCAAGCCCTCATCAAGGACGAAACCTGCAACACGGGCATATGCCCTGACTGGGAATCGAACCGGGACCTCTCAGTCCATGGGACAACGCTCAATCCACTAAGCCACACTGGCCGGGCTGGTTAACCCATTTTTGACAAAGGTACCAGTGTGATTCAGTGGGGAAATGACTGTCTTTTTACCTAATGGTGACAGACCAACTGGCTATCTCTATGGAGGACCATGAACATCTATCTTTATTTAACACCATACACAACAAATACTTTAAGATAGATCATAAATCTAAATGTAAAAGATAAAACTATGAAACTTCTAGAACAAAGGAGAAAAAGGTCTTTATGATCTCTGGTTAGACAAAGATGACTTATATAAAGCACAGGAACTCAAAATCTGATCTCTAGCAGCCCTGATGTGAAAGAACTGCTCATGTTTCAGTCATTCAAAGCAGGCACTTTCCACCTGGGGTTCCCAGAAAGCAGAGGCAGGTAGGGCTGAGATATAATGGGAGTAGACTGCAGAGGGCTTCAGAGAAAACATTAACCCCACCCAAAAATCCTTACCACCTTTATCTTATTCCCTGAAAGTAGAACTAAGGTAAGACTCCCTGAGGTTAAGCTTGGCTGTAGAGTTATTGGTTTCTTAACAATTGTCCTTTGAGTTCAGTTCAACAAATACTTATGCTGGTGTAGTTCTGATGTAGTGCTGGTGCTCTGCCAAATAGGTAAACAAACATCAGAACTGCCTGGAGGGCTGGTTAAAATGCAGATTGCTGGGCCGCACTTCAGATTTCCTGATGCAGGAGCTCTGGGGTAGGCACCATGAAGCTGCAATTCTACCACGTTCCTAGGTGATACTGATGGTGCTGCTGCTAGTCTGGGATCTTCCCTTTCAGAACAACTGCTTGAATGTAAGCATTAACAGAAGAGGTTTCTGGGCAGGTCAGTGGTATGCAGAGCCAACTTCTACTGGTTTGCAAAAGCCCATTGGTAGCTTGAAATCAGCCATGATGGGAACATTTACACCAGAGAAATTGGCAAACTGTACAAATGAGGACTTTTTTACTTCCTGGAGAGCTCCTTGTTCACACTTATCAACATGCTCCTGAAGCAGACATACTGACTAGTGTTGAAATTGTAGTTTTCCTGTATCTGTTAATACATGAACCCGTGAGCAAGGCGCTCTAGGCCTCAGTTTCCTCATCTGCAAACAGACATATCTACCCTTCACAGGACTGTTGTGATGAGTAATTGATAAGGAGGTAAAGCGTATAGTGCATGGCACATATTCATGTCCCCATAATGGAGCTATTATTTTATTGTTAGTGGGAGCAGGCAAAGATGTAAATATACAACAGAGATAGTTTGATACATTCATTCACAGAGGGATGGGCAGGGTGCTATCAGAGAACGAAGAAGCCCCTCGCTGCCAGATTGGAAGGGGGTGGTCAGGGAAGTTTCTTACCATTTCTTTAGAGCCCGGAGTGTGGACGTGGGGGAGGAGGGAGGGAGCCGTCTAATAGCCTGCACTGCCTGGAGGACCCTGATGAAACAAGGCAGTAGGACTTGATCCCCACACGGTGAAGTCCAGGTTGTGCAAACCGTTACGTAGCTGTCAGGTCAGCCTGTTATCTTTGATCGCTTTGAGAGCCCTGCTCCTGTCAGCTCAGACTTCATAGTTGGCTTCACAAGGCTCTAATAATGAACACGAGTGAGGGTTAGGCAATACTTTACAGTTTACACACTTCCTTATTTCATTTTCCCAAACAATATTGCAAGAAACATAGGTTTGCTTACTCATTTATCTATACATTTGGAGAATGTTCGCTGAGTGCCTACACTGTGCCAGGATTAGCCAACACACTCAAGATGCAGTGGTGAGCCTCACAGAGACCGAGAAAGTGACAGTCACCCTGGAAACGAAGGGGTGAGGAGAATTACCCAGTGACATTGGGAGGGTGGTAAGGAAGAGGCTCCAGGCTCGGGGAGCACCTCCTGCCACGGCAGCCGCAGGAGCGAAGGAAGAGGGGCAGTGTGGCTCAGATCCGGAGGACAGGGAGAAGCTGAGGTGTGATGACAGGGGACTTCTGAGCCCTGGGAAGGATTTGGGTCTTAATCCTGAAAGAATTAAGGATTGTGAGCCCAAGAGTGACATGATCAGATTTGCATTTTTAAAAGCTCTCTGTAGAGAAAGGGGAAATCTGAGACAAATTTAGGCAGGACACTGAGGGTGTGCGGATTCCTGGGAGGTAGGTGGCGAGAGGGAGGGGAGGACAGGATGAGTCCTGGTTTAGACATGACTACCTGGTGGGCAGGATGTCTGTGCTGAGATTCAGAGTCCTGCATGGAGGATCAGTTTGGGAGACGCAGGTGTGGGGACCTGGAGCCTTGAGTTAGGAGACCTGAGTTGTGTTAGGGGACCGTGAGCTATCTAAGCGCTGACATCAGCACTTAGTCAGCTCTGTGGGACACACTGAGCAGAAAGATCTGGGCAAGAAGGATAAAGCTAGGAGTTATCAGCAAACAGATGAGAATTAAAGCTGTGGATGGGACCATTACCACATGGAGACAGGGAGGCAAGGAGCAGAGCGCAGGGACCCTGCCCCGAGGAATAAGAATTACAGAACCTGACACGAGAATCCGAGAATTAAGAGAGATCTAGTGGGGAGGACGAGGAGGAAGAAGCCAAGAAAGAGAAGTTTTTCCAGAAAGAGAAATAGTCAATATTCCAAATCAGTGAAGCCGTGAGCAGTAATGAAGGTCAGGCCGGGAGGAGCTCCTGGACCGAGCTGAGCAGAGCACAGCGTCCCTCGTCAGCAACTTCACTTTCCCGGTTCTCAGTTACATGAGCTTAACCACGATCTGAAAATATTACGTGGAAATATTTTGAGAGAGAGAGATAGAAAGAGAGACCACATTCACATAACTTTTATGACAATATATTGTCATAATTGTTCTACTTTATTATTGTTATTGTTGTTTATCTCTTACTGTGCCTAAATTATAAATTAGACTTTATCGTAGGTGTGTAGGTATAGAGAAAACATAGTCTATACAGGGTTCGGTACTGTGCGGTTTCAGTCATCCAGTGGGGTCTTGGAATGGACGCCCCCAGGTAAGGGGGACGGGTATAATTGGTGACCTCAGAGAGAAATCTTCTGGGGGAGTGTCCAAAGCAGGAGCCAGACTGGGAGAGGAACAGAGGTGACGAAATGAAGCCAGTCAAGTTACTGGGATTTTCCTTTGAGTGATTTGTGGTGAAGAGAAAGCTGTAAGTGACAGTTTTCGTCTTCTGTTTGCATTTGGTGCCCGTCGGAGTACTTTTCTGCATCAAGGATCAATAGCATATCAGTCACTCAGAATGTTTTTTTTATTTTTTTACAGTTTTGTGTTAGGTCAACTGACTTTAGGAAAACCTGATTTTCAGTAAACTGACCTGGAGTGGAATTCAGAAGTCCATGTCAATGAAAATCTTCAACTCCTGAGTACTTATGAGGTCAGGCACCCTGCTGGCTGCTCCTGTTATCTCCTTAAGGATGGATGACAAATCACCAGGAAGTGGAGAGCTTTTGGTCTCAATTTACCAGCCAGGAGACTGAAGCACAGAAAAGGTATGTTACTTGCCTAAGGTCACACAGCCAGCAAGGGACAGAGCCTGGATTCAACGTGCTCCAGCTAGCACCAAGCCAGGGTTCTTCACTGCCATGTCTCAGCTGGGTGCCGGTGCACAGGAGAGGTCTGGAGTGCTAACCAAAGAGCCAGCCTCAGCTGTAAGCAGCAAGGAACTGCTTTAGATCCTTGCATAAGAGTTTGAGCTTAGAAAAGCAGCAGGTTAAGGGTGTTTGATAACTGGGTAGATGGGTTTACACTGGGAGCGCTTCCTTCTTTTCACCTTTACTTAAAATCGTGATTCCATTTCTCAGTTGCAGTGTGGCTGATCACCTCCCCAACCTCACCAAGTCAGAGTTTTCCTTTACTAGTGTGGAGTCCCATAGCTCTGTCTCACCCCTTTCAGCACTTACAGTCTTCACCGTGTATTTTTATGAGTAACACTGACCCTCCCCACCCCCATTATGCTAACTGTTGCATCCCCAGCACATAGCACAGTCCTTGGAACATGTTCATGCTCATGAACACTTGTGGAATTAGCAGATGGTCAGAGCATCTCACTGGGGTCACTGGGATGGGGTTACGGCTCATCCTGGATACCCCAAAGTGCCGGGACCTACAGGACACGCGCTCCCTGGGAAGCAGACATACCCAGGAACAGAAAGCAGAGGGTGGCTCAGGCACTTAGGTTTAAAGACCTGTCTTGGTGAATCAATGAAGCCAAATGGCTGCTCTGAGCTTTAAACCCCTGCTGTGGACTCCTGGCTGATGAATTTGCCTTGAGATCAAAAGGACATTGAACTGGAATAATCAAGAGGTTACCGCTGTGCCTTTTAAACTGCAGACCTGCGGCACATTTGGCTGGCTATGTATAGATGTCAAATCAGGCCTATCTCCAGTGGGGTGAGGGAATGGGGAGGACACCATGACCAGGGTGTCCGAGTGAGCTTCTCAGTCATTCTAGAATTCTCCCTGGCCCTCCTTCCCCTCCCTCTGCCTCCTTTTCTCTCTCTATATGATACATGCACACGCTCACAATCACGGATTCTTCTTCATAAATTTCTTGCAAATTCACCTTCTCTTCTCCAGGCCCAATGCCTTGATTCAGGATCTCACTATTTCTTACCTGGGCTTTCAGCTCTACCTGCCTTTGGTGGCATCTGCCATTCACTCCACAGACGTGATCTTTCTAAAACACCAATCTGATCATGTCCCTCCCCTTATAAAACACTCCAGTAGCTCGCCATTGGCCATAGGATAAAGTGCAGACACTTACAGTCTGTACCACCAGACCCCTCCCTCTCCGTGTCCTGTCATTTCTCATTTCTCTGACGAGCATTTTTTTTTTTTTAATCCTCACCCGAGGACATTTTTGCATTTATCTTCGGATAGAGCAGGAGGGAGAGAGGGAGGAAGAGAGAACAAGAGAGAAACATCGACGTGAGAGAGACACATTGAGTGGTTGCCACCCACACGACCCCAACCAGGGCTGGGGACAAACCGCAACCAAGGTACGTGCCCTTAGCAGGAACTGAACCTGGGTCTCTCTGGTCCGCGAGTCGACGTTCTAACCACTGGGCAAAACCGGCCAGGGTTCTCTGACAAGCATTTTTACTTGGGCCATAAAATACCTGACACCTCCTGATTGCCTACCCTGTGAATAGTCAAGTCACATATCTCTGGAGAGGCCCTCTCCACCACCTAGAAAGCCAGGTCTGGGTGGTAAAGTCCTGCTAATTCTTTAGGACTCAAATCAGACATTTATCCCCTTTGTCAAGCCATCTCCCAAGCCCTAGGAAGGGTCAGCTGTGTTCAGATGATACTCAGACAACAATCCATGGTCTGTGACCCCACCGAATATATGCAATGATCTCAGAGCTCTTAGCGCATTCTGTTGTGTTTGTCTGCACGTCTGTCTCCCCTGCCACTGTACTTGAGATATTGTTAATCTGTAAAATGGGCACAATAGCAACCACTCATGTGTTTCTTAGGACATGGCTTGGCTTAGCATATGGCACGTAGTAAGTGTACAAAGGTAATCAGATGAAAATGATAATCAAAGGCTTCTTTGTCCATTCCTCTTCTCATCCCTAAACACAGTGCTTGGAACAAAGGAGGCATTACATTGGATGAATGAGGTAAGCTGTCAAAGGGAGTTGTGAGGATGTGGAGAGGTACTCATTTCACCTCTCTGTACTCACAGGCAGCTTTGTGCTCTTCCCAGCACGGAGGCTGGAAGGAGAATTGACGTGTTCCTAGCCAACCAGTGCTGTAGCCTGTCTGTGCTCCAGGGGCTGCGCCGCGTGCTTCCACGAGCCAGCTAGACGTGCACGTCCCCGACTGCCAGTGAAAAGACAAACTGAGATGCAGTGAAGGTAAGTCCATCCATGGCACTGGAAGGGCTGGAACCGAGATCTGCCTGATTCCAGATTCTAAACTCCAGCTCACGCAGCCGGCAGCAGCATGGGCCCAGCTGGAAAGCTCTCTCGGGCTTCCCGGGCGGCCCTGGCATTCCTCTGCAGAAAAAGATTCAGAGCATAGTCCATTATGCCGATGCTGGTGCCTTGAAACATAAGTAGTCATTCACTGTGGAACTGTTTGTTATGAGGGATGTGCAGGCTGGAGAGAAGTGAGACATAAAATCATTATTTCATGCGGGAAGACATTGCCAAAGAGACAGAATTACTTACTATATTAATTCTCTCCTCAGTCCCCCACTGGTCTCTCTGCATAATGACAGTCACAGAATATATTATTGGCAGCATTTTGGGACATTCCACTATGATTTTTGCAGAAATTAAATAATCTAGACTTCTTTCTCTATTCCCTTTCACTCTAACTATTTCCTCTGTCCTCTGCCAGTCCTTCAACACTTCTTCCACCCCAACTCTGCCAATCCTATTTCTTCTCATCAAGTTCTGTTCCTTTTACTACTCACTTTTTTGCCACTCCTACCCCTTTCTCTTCCTCCAAATTCCTCTGTCAACCCCATGTCTTCTCTCTTATTTTTCCATCTAAGAGGCTATCTTCTGTAACAGGCTAGAGGAATGCCTAGTGAAATTCCACACCGGTCTTAACACGGTCCTTGGGGAGAGTACTCATAGGTCATCAAATAGAATCATCACATGGGACCATCACAGAATCAGCCTCCAGAATCAACCAGAGGACCACTGTGGAGAGCTGGAGTTGGGAATCATTCAATATGTCATCAATCTACTATTCATTTATAAAAATAACAGTAAGAAGAAGGGGAAAATGAGAAAAAAGAGAAGTATAAAGGAGGGGATGTTGAATGGTGACTTAAATACATAAAACAAAATAAATGGGAGCTGGTGGATTAAAGCTTGAAATGTTGGAAGGAAGGAAGGAAGGAAGACTAAAAACTAGTTCACAGAGAACCATCCTATATAATCATCATATAGAACCATCACATAGAATCTCAAAGTTAGAATGACTAGGATTAAGATCTTGGCTATTATAAATAACACTGCAATGAACATAGTGGTGCATACATTATTTTAAATCAGTGTTTCCAGTTTCTTTGGATATATTCCCAGAAGTGGAATCACTGGGTCATGATGGAAGGAGACTTGACTTGTGGTGGTAAACACACAGTACAATATACAGATGATGTATTATAGACTTGTATGCCTGAAACCTGTATAATTTTATTAACCAATGTCACCTCAATAAATTCAATAAAAAATAAAAAATACATAAAGATCTTAGAGATCTATATAAACAGCATCTATATCCTTGAAATATATATTAATGAACCACTCTTGATCATTAAATCATACTTAATGGCAGAACGTGGGGGAATTGCTACTTCAATCAGAAATCAAATAGCTGTCATCTGATAAACAGTTGTATGGATCTGGTAGGGAGTGTGAAGCTGGATGAAGCCACAGTATTCCAGCTTGGGTTCCTGTTTGCCATCCTTTTGCCTCAGAGCCTCACTTCAAAAGATTTATAGGCTAATTGTACAAGGCGCACAGAGTTGTCATATGGAAGAGAAATGTTCTTCATGGTGTAGTATGATCATAATTATCCAATACTGTTCTACAGTTTCTTTTAAATTAACAGCAGCTCATCCCCACATGTTGAACACCTGGTGACCGCTCTGGGAGCTATAATTGATCATCTCATCTAACCCTGCAGCATCTGTAAGAGGCAGGAGTGAACATAAGAAATTCAGAGAGGTGAAGTAATTTCCCCAGTACTGCAATGCTATGGAATATAACTGTTGTAAAGGAAGACACAAAATGTTTAAGACTGATAAAAAATTGTTACACATTTTTTCCTGAGCATCTATAAAAGTACATTAGAAAAAACAGAGACTTACTATGTTTTAATTTGAAAGAATACTATTTTAAAAACATTAACTCTCCTGACTTACAGGTATAAGCAATTTCAATCAAAATCCTAATAATTTTTACATCTTAACAAAGTGATTCTTAAATTTTGGAAATAAATATCCCAGAATAAATAGAGAAATATTAATAAGCAGTGATAAGGTATATTAATGTACTAATAGATTAATTTTCTAAGATAATGTGATTACTGTTAATAATTCACAAATAAATCATAATATTAATAAAATTACTATACTGATTTAAAACACAATGGGAACTGGTTCAAGAATGGATAGTTTAATTAAAGAAAAAGTAGTGATAAGCCAATGAAGAGATAAACATGTATAAAAATGTACAATATGATAAATATAGCACTTCCCATCAGTTGAAAAAAGAAGAATCATTCAATATATGGTCTTGGTTTCATTTACTATATGGACAACCCATTATACATATAAAAATAATAGTAGTGAGAAGAAAAAGAAACAGAAAGAAGGAGGCATTGAATAATTACTTGAATATATAAAACAAAATAAATAAGAAATAATGGATTAAAGCATTGCAGTGTTATAAACAAAGAAAGGAAGGCAGGCAGGCAAGCAGGAAGGAAGAAAGGAAGGAAGGAAGGAAGGAAGGAAGGAAGGAAGGAAGGAAGGAAGGAAGGAAGGAAGGGAGGAAGGAAAGAAGGGGGGAGGGGAGGGGAGAGGAGGGGAGAGAGGGAGGAAGGAAGGAGGAAGGGAGGAGGGAAGGAAACTAAAAATCAATGAAAGATACTCTAGGTGTAGGTAGGAAGACTTTTTAGCATAACAAAGAAAAAATAAAGAAATATATTAGTAGATTTGATTACTTTAAATATTTTATAATAAAGTATTTAAATAAAAAATACCATAAACAAATCTGAAAGTTCTATTACAAATTGTAAAAATGTTTTGTAAAGTATGTTAACAGAAATAGAATATTTAAATTACTTTATGTTTATTCTGTTGCTATGTAACAGAATTAGAATATTTAAAATAATGCAGAACTCACCGTATCAGGAAGAAATACACAATCTAAACAAACTGGTTACTAGCAATGAAACTGAAGCAGTAGTCCTGGCCGGTTTGGCTCAGCAGTTGGAGCATCAGCCTGCGGACCAGAGAGTTCCGGGTTCGGTTCCCGCTAGGGGCATGTACCAAAAAAAAAAGAAACTGAAGCAGTAATAAAAAAAAAACTCCTCATAAATAAAAGTCTAGGACCAAATGGCCTCACAGGTGAATTCTACCAAACATTGGAAGAAGAATACCTATCCTTCTTAAATTATTTCAAAAGATTGAAAATGACGAAACACTTTCAAATTAATTTTATGAAGCCAGCATTCCCCTAATATCAAACCATACAGACACCACAAAAAGAAGAAAAAGAAGGAGGAGGAGGAGGAGGAGGAGGAGGGTGGTGGTGGTGGTGGAAATACAGGTCAATATCCTTGATAAATATAGATGCAAAAATTCTCCACAAAACATTAGCAAACTCGATTCAACAATACATTAAAAGGATTATACACCACTACCAAGTGGGATTCATCCCTGGTATGCAAGTTTGTTTCAACATCTATAAATCAATCAACATGATACATTACATTAACAAAATAAATAATAAAACCATATATGATCATCTCAAAAGATGCAGAAAAAGCATTTGACAAAATCCAACATCAATTCATGATAAAAAATAAACTCTCAGCAAAGTGAAAATACCTCAATATAACAAAGGCCATATATGACAAACTCACAGTGAACATCATACTCAACAGGGAAAAGCTGAACGCTTTTTAAGATTAGAAAGAACACAAGATGTCCACTTTTATTCAACATAGTATTGTAAGTCCTAGTCATAGCAATCAGACAAGAAAAAAAAAGTAAAAGGCATCCAAATGAAAAAGGATGAAGTAAAACTGTCATTATTTAAAGATGACATGATAATATATAGAGAGAACCTTAAAAACTCCAAAACTATTAAACTAATAAATGACTTCAGTGAAGTTGTAGAACACAGAATCAATATGCAGAAATCTGTTCCTATACACCAATAATGATCAAAAGAAGAATTTAAGAAAACAATCCTATTTGCAATTGCATCAAAAAGTATTGCCCTGGCCGGTTTGGCTCAGCGGTTAGAGCGTTGGCCTGCAGTACAGAGAGTCCCGGGTTCGGTTCCCGCTAAGGGCATGTGCCTCAGTTGCAGTTTGTCCCCGGCCCTGGTTGGTTGTGCGGGTGGCGGCCACTCGATGTGTCCCTTTCACGTCGATGTTTCTCTCTCTCTCTCTTCCTCTCCCTCCCACTCTATCTGAACAGAAAATGAAAGAGTGTCCTCAGGTGAGGATAAAAAAAAAAAAAAAGTATAAAATACCTAGGAATAAATTTAGCCAAAGAGGTAAAAGACATGTACTCTAAAAACTATGAGAAATTGAACAAGATACAAATAAATAAAATGATATACTTTGCTCATGGATTGGAAGGATTAATATTGTTAAAATGTCCTTACTACCTAAAGCAGTATACAGATTCAATGCAATCTGTTTTAAAATACATTGAAATGACATTGTTCTCAGAATTAGAACTAACCCTAATTTTTTTTTTTTTAATCCTCACCCAAGGACTTTTTTACATTTATCTTCAGATAGAGCGGGAGGGAGAGAGGGAGGAAGAGAGAGAGAGAAACATCGATGTGAGAGAGACACATGGACTGGTTGCCACCCACACGACCCCAACTGGGGCCGAGGACAAACTGTAACTGAGGTATGTGTCCTTAGCGGGAACTGAACCTTTGGTCTGCAGGCCGATGCTCTAACTGCTGAGCCAAACCGGCCAGGGCTAATCCTAAAATTTATATGGAACCACAAAAGACCCTGAATAGCCAAAGAAATCTTGAGAAAGAACAAAATTAGAGGTATCATGCTACCTGATAGCAAACTATATTACAAAGCTACAATAATCAAAACAGCATGGTACTTGTATAAAAACAGTATATAGATCAATAGAGAGCCTAGAAATAAATCCTCACCTGTATAATCAATTAATGTATGACAAATGAGTAAAAGAATAACAGTGGGGTAAACACAGTCTCTTCAATAGGTGGTATTGGGAAAACTGGACAAATATATTTTAAAAAATGAAACTATACCACTTTCTTACACCATATACAAATATAAACTCAAAATGGATTAAAGACTTAAATGTTAGACCTGAAACCATAAAAGTCCTAGAAGAAAACATAGACAGTAAACTTTTTGCCATCACTCTTAGCAATATATTTTTGGATATGACTCCTTGGACAACAGCAACAAAAGAAAAAAAAAAAACACAAAAAAACAAATGGGGCCACTTCAAACTGAAAAGTTTTTGCAGAGCAAAGGAAACCATCAGCAAAATAAAAAGACAACCTACTGAATGGGAGAAGATATTTTCCAATGATACATCTAATAAGGAGTTAATCTCCAAAATGTATAAGAAACATAAAACTTAACACCAAAAAAGTACTAAATAATCTGATTAAAAAATGAGCAGAGGACCTGGATAGCTATTTCCCCAAAGATGGCCAACAGACATATGAAAAGATGCTCAACATCATTAATCATCAGGGAAATGTACACTAAAACCACAATGAAATGATGAGGTGTCACATCTGTCAGAATGGCTATCATCAATAAATCAACAAACAGCAAGTGTTGGTGGAAATGTGGAGCAAGGGAACCCTAATCCACTGTTGGTGGGATTGCAGCCATGATGGAAAACAGCATGAAGTTTCCTTTAAAATTTAACAATAGGGCTGCCATATGCTCCAGCAATTCCACCTCTTGGTATTTATTTGACAAAAACAAATACAGTAATTTGAAAAGACATATGTACCCCTATGTTCATTGCAGTATTATTTGTGACAGCCAAGATATGAAAGAAACCTGGATGCCCACCGATAGACAAATGGATAAAAAAGAGAGTGGTACATATAGACAATGGAATGTTATTCAGCCATAAAAAAGAATGAGTTTTTTTTTTACAGCTGCATAGTATTCCATTGTGTATATATGTACCACAGCTTTTTTATCCACTCATCTACTGATGGGCACTTGGGCTGTTTCCAGATCCTAGCTATTGTAAATAACACTGCTGTGAGCATAAGTGTTCATATATTCTTTCTGATTGGTGTTTTGGGATTCTTAGGATATATCCCCAGAAATGGGATTGCTGGGTCAAATGGCAGTTTCATTTTTAATTTTTTGAGGAACCTCCATACTGTTTTCCACAGTGGCTAGAGAAAGGCAAATATCACACGATCTCACTTATATGTGGAATCTAATGAACAAAATAAACTGATGAACAAAATAGGTCCAGAGGCATAGATGCATGGCACAGACTGACAAGTCTCAGAGGGAAGGGGGATGGGGGAGACAGGAAGAGTTAACCAAAGAACTTATATGCATATACACATAGCCCATGGACTCAGACACAATAGGGTGGTGAAGACCTGGGGTGGGGTGAGGGCTGGGTAGAGGGGGGCAAAAAGGGAGAAAATGGTAGACATCTGTAATACTGTCAACAATTTTTTTAAAAGTTTCTTGAAAAAAAAAAAAAGAATAAAAGCTTACCATTTGTGACAACATGAATGATCCTAGAAGGTATTATGCTAAGTGAAATAAGTCAGACAGAGAAAGACAAATACCATGTGATTTCACTTATATGTGGAATTAAAAAAAAAAACAACCCACAAAATAATTGCATAAAACAAAGTAAAGCAGAAACAGACCCATAGATATAGAGAACAAGCTGATGGCTGCCAAGGGGAGGGGTTTAGAGGAATGGGAATAAAAATTTAAAAATAAAATACGCAGAGCTCTTACAAATTAATAAAAATGTGTATATGCCATGGTAGGAAATGGGTAAAGGGCATGAAGTAGCTGTTCAC
Organism: Tadarida brasiliensis; assembly: GCA_030848825.1. NCBI lineage: Eukaryota > Metazoa > Chordata > Mammalia > Chiroptera > Molossidae > Tadarida > Tadarida brasiliensis. The sequence continues at coordinate 122,566,158 of CM061258.1, forward strand.
AGAAAAAAAAAAAAAATCCTCAATACACATATGAAATGTGTTGGATCTCTAGAAATTAAAAAAAATTATTGTGAAATATGTTTCACCTATTAACTTGGGAGTGAATAAAAAGACCACTGTTGATGCGTGAGGGGTAACAGGCGTGCTCACGCAGTACTGAAAGGGGCAAAGGGATAAGCTGCTGTGACTTTTTTTATTTTTGAAGGTATTATAGCTTCACATATGAAAACCTTACAAAACATGCATAGCACTCGACCCAGCAGTACACATATACGTAATTCAGCCCATGATTCTCCTTCCAGGAGATGCATTCCAAATAAGCAACCAGAGATGTACTCAAATATGTATGTGGGTGTAGATGTCTCTGGCTAAGACATAGATATTCATAGCAGCCTGCAGCAGGCAGCTTCTGCCACGACTCCCAATTACTCTGTCTCCGGTGTTCACACCCCTGCGTTGCCCCGTTGCGTTCGGGCTGCCCTGAGTGACCTGCTCCTCTTGCAAGGAGAATATGGCAAAATACAGCTGTCTCTTCTGTGCTTAAATTACGAAAAACTAACTTCTGTTTTGCTCTCTCTCTCTCTCTCTCTCTCTCTCTCTCTCGCTTGCTCTGATGAAGTCAGCTGCTAGGCTGTGAGCTGCCCTGTGCAGAGGTCCACATAGAAGGGACCTAGGAAACCCTCCAGCCAACAGTCAGTGAGGAACTGAGGCCCTCAGAACCCACAAAGAACTGAATCCTGCCAGCACCCACAGACGTGATCTAAGAAGAAGGTCCTTCCCAGTCGAGCCTGAGATGAGACCACAGCCCAGCCAACGCCTTGCTGCAGCCTGCAGGAGCCAGAGCCAGAGGACACAGCTAAGCCGTGCAGATTACTGACACCAACGCTGGGAGACAATAAATGTTGTTTCAAGCCACTGCACTTTAGAGTAATTAGTTACACAACAACAGATAACTAATACACAGCTTTATTTATAAGAATGTGAAATTGGAAACAATAAAAATGTTCATTAAGAACAGATCAAGTACCCTATGAAGGATTCAGATAATGATATGCTGTGACTATATTAAACATAGTATGTATTGCTACAGGAAAAAGTTTCTGGCATGTGGTAAGAAAAAAAGCAGGCTACCAAGTAGTTTATGTAGTATGACACTATTTTTATAAACTAAATAAAGCCATATAAATGAAAACATATTGAAAGCTTACATAAAACTCTCTTCATTATTCGTTTTATGCGTCTGTGGGTGTCTGGCAGTCAGCAAGACTGGGCAGCAGGGCGTCACTCCGCATGCTTCCAGTCCCTGCCACAGGCACTGTGGATGAAGTCCCTGCCACAGGCACTGTGGATGAAGCCTGGTGGGAGCCATGATCAACCAGTGTGGAAGTGATGTGTCTAGGAAGTCAAGCGAGGGAATAGTGCATGAAGGGAGAGTGCTAGTTCCTATAGGGAGGTGGGGAGGTCTGTTCTTTTCAGGAGGTTTATGTGGGGAGTGCAGTCTTAAATCTTGAGATGACATTTAGGCAGAAACCTGAATGAAGTGAAAATGAGTCACCCAAACATCTGGGGCAGTGACTTCCAAGCAGTGAGAACAGCAAAGGCCCAGCAGCAGAATCTGGCCCCTGAATGTCAAACTTGACTGCTCCAGTGGCATGTAGATTTCCCCACCCCAAGCCACGAAGACAGGGCTCAAGGGCTCATCTCTACTTCTTCCTTGAAGCCTTGGATGAAGATGGCCAGGCAATTTCTGGGACCCAGATTTCCAAAGTCCTCCCAGTTGAGTGCAATCTCTTCTCCCTCTCCAGGCTCAGGGTCATCTCAGGCAACCTTGGCCAGTATGTGAGTTTGTCACTGTAACTGGGACTTTGAGTCATTGTCATGGACCAAAGCATAGGGATGGCCTTCAAGCACAGCACCTCCTAACCCACGTGATGTGGTGGGGCATCTCTCCTGCACAGGTTCTGTGTGATCCGGCCCCACCGTATTTGAAGTGAGCTCTGTGGTGGACATCGGCCACTGAATATAACTGGACTTTAGGTTTTCTTTCTGTCCTGAAGTTGATTTGCCCAATGGCCAACGCTCCTGTCCTAATCTGCTTAATACTGACTACAGCAATCATAACCGACATCTATGAAGCACTGCTCTATACCGTGCTATGTGATGACAGTGGTGTGGACATAACTCATTTAACCGACTCCTCAAACACACGAGGCAGGTGTCGCCATGAGAAAACAGGCCAGCACAGGGTGAACTCAATTAGTGACACACTCTCATCACACGCCAGGGCTGAGATATGAGCCCAGATTTCTCTGGTTTCAGAATTTTTACCTGTTGTTCCCCCGGAAATCACATCTTAATTTCCTTCTAGTTTTCCCTTTTTCCTTCCTATCTTACAGTGCCTGACTTTGGATGCTTCCTGGTGTTTGGAAGCACATTCAGGCAGAACTGTCTTTCAACCCATAAAACCTGCTCTCCCGAAATGCTCGCCTCCAGAACTGACTCTGCCCTCCCACATCACCGCTCAGGCCTTGCGCACTCCTTCCTCGCCCATGCTGTGGCTGGGCTATGGAACGACGAAGGCCACCTGCAATGAAACTGTAACGTGAGGACTCCATGAGGGTGATCCTGCGGACGGAGTGTGTGCTTGAGTCTTCTGCTCCGAGCCCCGGTGCGCAGCTGGCTCCGCACACACCTGCGCAGACACCGGAGGGCCCTGCCGCCTCCATGGTAGGTTTGGGCTCTAAACTTCACTGGTTTCCACCCAAACCTAGGCTGCAAAGCAGAATCCCCTGACATGCTTGTTATGTGAGAGAGAGAGACAGAGAGAGAGAGACAGAGATCTTTGGATTTCATTCTAAAGCCAGAGAATGAAAATAGGAGAGCAGAGCTGGCGATCTTCATTTTCAATAAGCATGTCATGGAATTTTCAAGAAGCCTGTCTATAGTTAGACATGTCCTTTACCAAAATGAATTATGTCCATAGCACCATGCAGGTGACTGACTGTACAGGGTGACCCAGGTCCCCCAGCTGATTACCAGGGCACAACTGGCCTGCATCCTGCAGCCTGACTGACCCCCAGAGGACGGAAGCCCAGGCATGGCTAGTGAAGATGTGGGAGCAGCCCTGGTCAGTGTTGCTCAATGGTTAGAGCATTGGCCCTCAGACCAAAGGCTTGTGGATTTAATTCCCGGTCAAGGGCATGTACCTAAGTTGCAGGTTTGATGCCTGGCCTTGGTCGGGGTTGTGCGGGAGGCAACTAATCGATGTGTCTCCCTCACACTGATGTTTCTCTCTCTCTCCCTCCATCTCTTCTACTCTATCTAAAAATTAATGGGAAAATATCCTCGGGGTGAGGATTAACAACAAGAAAAAGAAGATGTGTGAGCACGTGAAGGCTCCTGGACTTCACCATGGGGCTGACCACGGAGCAGTCGACTGGCTCTGCCCTGACGTTGATCTGTGCGAGCCAAGCCAGGCTTCAATTTAAACAATCCCCATTGCGCACAGACTGGAATCGTTTACCAGGGTTGAGCTTTGAGCTGAATTGTGTCCTCCCAAATTTCGTATGTTGAAGTTCCAGCACCTGTAAACCTCAGAATGTGACTGTATTTGGAGACAGGGTCTCATAAGAGGTGATTAAGTCCACATCCAAGATGACTGGTGTCCGTACAAGAAGAGGAAAGCGCGCCAGGGTGCACCCAGAGACAGCCACGTGAGGAGGCAGCAAGAGGGCAGCCGCCTGCCACCCACGGAATGGGACTCAGGGGGACCCGCCCGCGTGTTGAACCCCCCAGGCTGTGGGCTGTGTGTGTCTAGGGTCGCTGTGACAAAACACCATGACCGCCGTTCCTCTACCTCTGTGTCCTAATCTCCTCTTCTTATGATGTACACTAGTCACAGAGGATCAGGGCCCATGTGACCTCATTCACCTTCATCGACCCCATCTCTAAATGCCATCACATCCCGAGATACTTGAATTAGGTTCAACAAGTGACTTTGGCAGGGGAGAGGGATACACAATGTAGCCAATAACAGAGACCTTAAAAAAGTAAGAAGAGAGAGACAGAGAGACACACAGAGAGAGACAGAGACAGAGAAAAAGAAAGAGACAGAGACACAGAGAGACAGAGACAGAGAAAGAGACAGAGACAGAGACAGAGACAGAGAGAGAAGAACACTGGCTTCTCTGGATACTGTACTTTGGCCCAAAGGCAGTACTGGGTGCATTCGATCCTTATACAAGTGCTGGGAGGCCAACCAGATGGGCTCCCTTTGAAAGGTGAGAAAACCCAGTGGTCCTCCCAGGCAGGAAGGGAAAAAGAGCCTGTGGGACGTGCATTTTTTTCACAATTTAGCCCTGGGCCACCTACCCAGCCTCTTTTCCAGCCATTTACAGCTCCCAACTAGAACCAATTTTCAGAATTGGCCAGTCAAAATTGTGGTGCTAATGGGACCAGACTCTTAGGTTCCTGTGGCAGAAGGCCGTGGATCAGAGTGCTCAGCAAAGTGCACCAACCTGCAAATGCTCTAGGTAGCGATGGCTTTTCTCATGATGATTATTTTCAAGCCTTGAAAACTTCCAGTGCGAAAAAGGAGGCCATCAAATCGGTGATTTTACCATCTACTTGTAAGTACCATGGCCAACATCAGGAAAGGGGGCTGGGGATGTTGTCATACACATTAGCTGCCCTGGGAAGGAAGCATCATTATTATCGTCAATGTAGAGACAGGTAGTCTCACTGTCCCTAAAGCTGTGGGAGGTCACATGAACTTGCCAAAGCCCAGGTTTTATTAGCTCACTGGAATGGGCTCATCTACATAGAACTAATCGTCAACCTCAGCCACTGCCCTGCCCCTGCCTCACAGCACAGCCCTGCTCCGCGCGTTCACACCCCAAAACGGTAAATCACACTGGGCTGCTTCTCATCCGAAGAACACCAGTCCTCACCCTCTGTCCCACCCAGAGCCCCTTCAAATTCTCATTGTGCAAAGATTCTTGGTCTTAAAAGGTCAGACTGGCATTTTCACTCGGGAATTTGCTCCAAGTCCCCTGAGGAATCGCCATTGTGGAGGGGAAGAGGAGGAACACGTAACTGTCATTAGGCCTAGGACGCACCCTCCACACACTGTATTTTTATTGCTCCGAACCAGTCTAGGAGGAGGCAGTCACAGAGGGACAAACCTCAGCCAGACTGACTTCATCTTTCCAGTACATATGTGATTCTTAAGCCTCCAACTAATTTTGCCAATGAGGAAATTGAGACTTACAGAGAAGGTTTGGTGACTTGCCAAGGTCAGTTAGCACCTGGGACGGAGCTGAAATACAAAACTAGTCTTCTAAGACCAACGGTCCAGTTGGGGGTCATTTATACATTCGACATAAATGAATTGACCTAAAACACGAGAGCAGCCCAAGTGTCTATTGATGGATGAATGGACAAGCAAACTCTGGTCTATCCATACAATGAAATATTACCCAGCGTTAAAAAGGAAGGGGGTTCTAACACATGCTACAACATGGATGAGCTTTGAGCACATTATGCTAAGAGAATAAGACAGTTAGACAGTCACAGAAGGACAAATGCTGAGTGATTTCACTCATATAAAGTAGTCAGATTCAAAGACAGAGGGTAGAATGGTGGGTGTTAGGGGCTGGAGGAGAGGAGAATGGGGAGTTGTTTAATGGGTACACAATTTCAGTTTTATGACTATGAGGTATCACCTCACACCTGCCAGAATGGCTGCCATCAACAAATCATCAAACAACAAGAGCTGGCGAGGGTGTGGAGGAAAGGGGACACTAGTACACTGCTGGTGGGAATGCAGACTGGTGCAGCCACTATGGAAAACAATATGGTGTTTCCTCAAAAAATAAAAAATGAACTGCCACTTGACCCAGTGATCTCACTTCTAGGAATATACCCTAAGAAGCCTGAAACACCAATTAGAAAGAATATATGTACCCCCATGTTCATAGCAGCACTATTTACAATAGCTAAGATCTGGAAACAGCCCAAGTGTCCATCAGTAGATGAGTGGATAAAAAAGCTGTGCTACATATACACAATGGAGTACTATGCAGCTGTATAGAAAGATCTCTTACCCTTTGAGATGTCATGGAAGGACCTGGAGAGTATTATGCTAAGTGAAATAAGCCATCAGAGAAAGACAAATATCACATGATCTCACTTATTTGTGGAATATAATTGAACAAAATTAGCAAAGAACAAAATAGACCCAGAGACTGACCAACCTCAGAGGGATGGGGGGTGGGGTGGCAGGAAGAGATAAACCAGAGAACTTATATGAATATATGCACAGCCAATAGACACAGACAACAATACTGTGAAGGTGGTTGCGGGGGTGGGGGGCGGTAGACGGGATCAGGGAGGAGGGTGTCAATGGGGGAAAAAGGAGAAACATCTGTAACAAAAATTAATTAATTAAAAATAAAATAAATTAAAATCAATGGGAGAAAAAGAATTTCAGTCTTACAAGATGAAAGAGGTATAGAGATGGTGGTGATGGTTGCTCGATGTTACGAATATATTAATGCCATTGATCTGGACACTTAAAAATGTTAATGATGATAAATTTTAAGTTGTGTATTTTACCACAATAAAAAAGTTGGAAGCAATGAAAGGAGCGCTTGCTATGCACCAGGCAGCCTCTAGGCACCCAGAGCTCAGCGCCACCCATGCCATTCTATGGGAGAGATGGAGGATTAACAATATACACAATTAAATAATCTGGATAATATGTTAAAAGGTAGTAAAAGTGAAAAAGATATGTAAAAATGGGAAAAACTGTTTGTAATTTTAAATGAGTGAGGAGGTGACCTTTGAGCAGAGACGTGAAGGAGGACTAGGAACGAGGCTTGAGGCTATGGGACAAAGAGCACCCCAGAGGGCAGGGTGTGCACACTGAGGCAGCGCCTGCTGGCGGGCGGGGTGCAGGAAGGACGCAGCCAGCAGGAGTAAGGAAAGAGAACAAAGACCATAGTAGGCTATGACAACAGAGAGGAAGACAGACTACCACTAGGGTCATGAAAACCGTTTTAAGTACTCGGCTTTCTAATATGAGAAATTTGGGAAAGTCCGTAGACACAGATTAAGTTGCCCATATGGGCCAGGCAGGTAAGATGATGAGCTTAGGTGGGACTGGGGCAGACCCTACTCACTTTCATTACAAATGCCCAGAAAGGAAAAGACAAACGTGATGTTGGCTTATTTTCTGCTTTTCTTCTTTTTCTTTTTTTTTAAATTTATTTTTGTTACAGATGTTTCTCCTTTTTTCCCCATTGACACCCTCCTCCCCATCCCCCCCACCCTGTCCTCAGCTTTGTTATTCATGTCCATTGGTTATGCGTACTTGAGTATAAGTTCTGTGGTTTATCTCTTCCCCCTCCGCACCCCCTCTTCTGGGGATTGTCAGTCTGTATCCTACTTCCACGTCTCTGGGTCTACTCTGTTCCTCAGACTATTAGGTTCATTATATTCCACAAATAAGTAAGATCATGTGAGATTTGTCTTTCTCTGCTTGGCTTGTTTCACTTAGGATAATACTCTCCAGATCCCTCCATATCGTCTCAGAGGATAAGAGATCTTTCTTTCTTACAGCTGCATAGTACTCCATTGTGTATATGTACCACAGCTTTTTTATCCATTCATCTACTGATGGACATTTGGGCTGTTTCCTGATCTTAGCTATTGTAAATAACGCTGCTATGAACATGGGGGTACATGTATTCTTCCTGATTGGTGTTTCAGGCTTCTTAGGGTATATTCCTAGAAGTGAGATCCCTGGGTCAAATGGCAATTCAATTTTTAATTTTTTGAGTGTTTTCCATAGTGGCTACACCAGTCTGCATTCTTACCAGCAGTATACTAGAGTCCCTTTTCTCCACACCCTCGCCAACACTTGTTGTTTGATGATTTATTGATGGCGGCCATTCTGACAGGTGTGAGGTGATACCTCATTGTTGTTTTAATTTGCATCTCTCTGATGATTAGTGATGTTGAGCATTTCTTCATATGTCTCTTAGCCATTTGTATGTCCTGTTTGGAGAGGTGTCTATTTAGTTCCTCTGCCCATTTTTTAATTGGGTTCTTTGTCTTCCTTTTGTTGAGTTGTATGAGCACTCTATATATTTTGGAAATTAACCCCTTATCTGATGTATCGTTGGCAACTATGCTCTCCCATACAGTGGGTTCCCTTTCCGTTTTGATGGTTGTTTCTTTTGCTGTGCAGAAGCTTTTGAGTTTGATGTAGTCCCATGTGTTCATTTTTTCCTTTGTTTCTGTTGCCTTAGGTGATGTATCAGTGAAAATTCTGCTGCGTGTGATGTCTGAAATTTTGTTGCCTACATTTTCTTCTAGGATTTTTATGAATTCACAAGTCACATTTAAGTCTTATCCATTTTGAGTTTATTCTTGTGTATGGTGTAAGTTGATGGTCTAGTTTCATTTTTTTGCATGTAGCTGTCCAATTTTCCCAGCACCATTTATTAAAGAGGCTGTCTTTACTCCATTGTATGTTCTTGCCACCTTTGTCAAATATTAATTGAGCATAATGTCTTGGGTCAATTTCCGGGTTCTCTGTTCTGTTCCACTGGTCTATATGCCTGTTCTTGTGCCAGTACCAGGCTGTTTTGATTACAGTAGCTTTGTAGTATAACCTGATATCCAGTTTTGTGATCCCACCTACTTTGTCCTTCTTTTTCAAGATTGCTGTGGCTATTTGGGGTCTTCTTTGGTTCCATAGGAACTTTTGAAGTATTTGTTCTAGTTCTGTGAAATATGTCACTGGTATTTTGATGGGGATTGCATTGAATCTATAGATTGCTTTGGGTAATATGGACATTTTAATGATGTTAATTCTTCCAATCCATGAACAAGGTATGTGCTTCCACTTTTTTATATCTTCCTCTATTTCTTTTTTCAATGACCTGTAGTTTTCTGCAAATAGGTCCTTTACTTCTTTGGTTAATTTTATTCCTAGGTATCTTAATTTTTTTTGCCATGATGGTAAATAGGATTGTTTTTTCAGTTTCTCTTTCTCTGAGTTCATCATTGATGTATAAGAATGATGTTGATTTCTTGACATTAATTTTGTATCCTGTTACTTTGCCAAATTCATTTATTAAGTCTAGTAGATTTCAGATGGAGTCTTTAGGGTTTTTTATGTATAATATCATGTCATCTGCAAATAATGACAGTTTCACTTCCTCCTTTCCAACTTGGATCCCTTTTATTTTTTCTTCATGTCTGATTGCTGTGACTAAGACTTCCAGTACTATGTTACATAAGAGTGGTGAAAGTGGGCATCCCTGTCTTGTTCCTGTTCTTAAGGGAAATGCTTTTAGTTTTTGCCCATTGAGTATGATGTTGGCTGTAGGTCTTTCATATATGACCTTTATTATGTCGAGATATGATCCCTCTATTCCCACATTGCTGAGCATTTTCATCAGAAATGGGTGCTGGATTTTGTCAAATGGTTTTTCAGCATCTATTGATATGATCATGTGGTTTTTATCTTTCATTTTGTTTATGTGGTGTATCACATTTATTGATTTGCAAATATTGTACCAGCCTTGCATCCCTGGGACGAATCCCACTTGGTCATGGTGAATCATTTTTTTGATGTATTGCTGGATCCGATTTGCTAGTATTTTGTTCAGGACTTTGGCATCTATGTTCATCAGGGATATTGGCCTGTAGTATTCTTTCTTTGTAGTGTCTTTTTCTGGTTTTGGAATTAGAATTATGCTGCCCTCATAAAATGAGTTTGGAAGTCTTCCTTCTTCTTGAATTTTTTGAAATAGTTTGAGGAGAATTGGTGTTAGTTCTTCTTTGAATGTTGGGTAAAATTCCCCCGTGAAGCCATCTGGGCCTGGGCTTTTGTTTGCTGGGAGAGTCTTGATTACATCTTCAATTTCCTTCTTTGTTATTGGTCTGTTCAAGTTTTCTATCTCTTCAGTTTTGGGAGACTCTGTGTTTCTAGAAATTTGTCCATTTCGCTTAGATTGTCAAATTTGTTGCCATATAATTGTTCATAGTATTTGTTAACGATCCTTTGTATCTCTGTGGTCTCAGTTGTTACTTCTCGTCTTTCATTTCTGATTTTGTGAATTTGGGTTCTCTCTCTTCGTTTCTTGGTGGGTCTAGCTAAGGGTTCATCAATCTTGTTTATCTTTTCAAAAAACCATCTCTCTGTTTCATCGATTCTTTGAATTGTTTTTTTGGTCTCCATGTCATTTATTTCTGCTCTGATCTTTACTATTTCCTTCCTTCTACTTGCTCTGAGGTTTTCTTTTTGTTTGCTTTCTAGTTCTTTAAGTTGTGAGGTTAGATAGTCTGTTAGAAATTTTTCTTGTTTCTTGAGGTAGGCCTGTAGTGCTATGAATTTCCCTCTCAGAACTGCTTTCATTGCGTCCCATAGCTTTTGTGTTGTTGTGTGTTCATTTTCATTGGTTTCCAGGAAGTTTTTAATTTCTTCCTTGATCTCCTCGGCAACCCATTCATTGTTTAATAACATGCTATTTAGCCATGTGTTCAAATGTCTTTGCATGTTCTTGTTGCAATTGATTTCTAGTTTCATGCTATTGTGATCTGAGAAGATGCTTGATGTGATTTCAATCTTCTTGAACTTGTAGAGACTTAGTTTGTGTCCTAATATGTGGTCTATCTTTGAGAATGTGTGAATTCTGTAGTTTTGGGGTGTAATTCTCTGTAGATATCTATTAAATCCATTTGGTCTAGTGCTTCATTTAGAGTCTCTGTCTCCTGGTTAATTTTTTGTCTAGAGGATCTATCCAGTGATGTCGCAGGGTGTTGAAGTCCCCTGCTATGATTGTATTGCTGTCAATTTCTCCTCTGAAGTCCTCCAGAAGATTTTTAATATATTTTAGTGCTCCTATATTGGGTGCATATATGTTTACCAAGGTTATTATTTTCTGCTTTTCAATAGAAGCCAGAAACGTGGATTTTTACATGAAGACTCCTGATTTATTTTATTTTATTTTATTTATTTATTTATTTTTCTTTTTTTTCCTTTATTGACTTTAGAGAGAGAGGAAGTGAGAGGGAGAGAGAAATAGAAACATCAATAAGAGAGAACATCGATTGGCTGCCTCCTGCATGCCCCCCTGGGGATTGGGCCCACCACCCTGGCATGTGCCCCGACTGGGAATCGAACTGGCGACCTCTTGGTGCATGGGTCAACGCTCAACCACAGTGGCCAGGTCTAATTTATTTTAATATCAGCAATGAATCCCATTTTGTCAAAGCACTATTTTCCCTTCCCCAAAACATCTGATTATAGAATTGTGAGAAATTGACCCCGTTTGAGGCCCCTGAATTATACCATGTTTTCATGTGATTCTATCACCAGGCCTGTCTGAGAGATTTCAAGGCATTAGGAAGTATCAAGCCATTATCTTCATTACTTGTTTTCATACATGAGTTTTAACTTCTATCACCGCAGTGACTTTTTGTGTGCAATGACCTATGTATGTGTCTCTTTCCCTCACTAAGTTGTGAGCTGGTCAAGGCCAGGGACTGAGTCTTCCTTGTCTTTGAACCCCTACAAGAAAGCCACACACATTATAGGAGGCCAGTCATTATTTATTGAATAAAGCAATAATGGTGAATGTATATAAATAGCTTGCATATGTATTGGGGATGGAAGGGAAAAAAGACACAAAAATAAATCTTGGGTGTGTTAGACATTGGTACTTAAGTAAGTTATTTTCTTCTGTTTTCCAAACTCTCCATACTGTTATTAAATTAATTTTGTAGTTGTTAATGAGAAAAAAATGTTACAATAAAAATATCAATGTGTCTTCAAGGGCTCTCCTTTCATAGCTGCTTGCCTTGGGATGTAGACCCTGCTGGGGAGAATTCACCACAACATCCTGCTTGGTGGCCCAAGATCACACCACTGAGCTCACAGCCAAAGCAATTACAGTTTGATATAGTGACATATGAAAGTTCACATGATTTCACTGTATTATTAAAACCTGCTATCTTCTTTACACCAAAGAGCCAATCCAGCCCAGCCCAGACAAGTCCCACCAACATTTCTAGGTTCTTTCTAAAAAAAAGGTTCTATTTAAGAAATGGTGGGTTTTCTGCAGTGTGGATAAACAGGGAGAGAAGTAGGGTCTCGGTGAAGGGACAAAAGAGATGGCATGTTGGCCTCACAGATCATGGTCGATGGTCCAAGCACCATGTATAAGAGGAAACATCAATGTCCTAATTCGTGAGTGGTGTGGGAAGTCCTATTCAGCAGCCAACACATGGCACACTGGAAGCCAAGTGACAATCAAATACTGGGGCCAGGCTGATAGTAAGCATCCATCCACTTCTTCTCCAGTCTGCCACTCATGTACTCTCACCCACTGGGAAAATGATGAAATGGTGCCATTGTAGGCAAATGCCCTGTGCATGGGGTCCATGTGGATTCTGATGTAAGAACAGAGGACTTAGGGCAGGAAATTGACCAGTCCTAACTGCAAGCACCTACACAGAATGTCTATTGCATGGACAGAGCCAGCAGGGAGGAAAATGGAATCACCGTGGTATAATGGATTCTGGTGCTCGCCTCAACCCTGCTCCAGGGTCTGACTACAGAAAATAAAGAAACCAGTAGCCACGTGAGAACTCAACCATCAGCTTTATTAATACCCAAGCTCTTCCTTGACCCATTTCCTCCACAAAGGGAGATCAGGTGGGAAGCATGGTTTAGACCTGAGGCTAGAGTGAAGGTTTCCAATTCTACTCCCTATGCTTTCGGGGTGATGTTTTCCTGTGTAGCAGACCTAGAACTAAACCACAACTGAATGGAAAGAAGCTGGAAAATAGAGCCCTCTCCTCCTCCAGGTCTTCTTTCTAAGCATAGGCAAGTCTAAGAGAGCAAGAGACCGTAGTGCTAATGAGCAGAGACCAAACCTACTGGCAAATGTTGCCCAACACATGTCATGTTCTCATCACTTATATTGACCACTCTATCACCTATGGGGAAGAACAAGAAAGATGGGTGGAAGCTCCCCCTCACACCTCTTTCTGAAAGGTTAGAAGAATGGGCAAAGTTTCCTTTTCTGTGGAAACACACAAGAAAATGAGGAAGAACTCATGCTGTGGGTTAAACACTGTTTTTTATGATAGCTACCATGGACAGAGCCCTTTTTAGTGTTCTAGGCATCTTCTCATATATTCACTCATTTAATCCTCCCAACACTCTTAAGAGGTAACTAAGGTGAGATGAGGCACAGTGAGCCTAACGATACAGCTAGTGGCAGAATCAGGCTAAAAACCTGACCGAAGGCATTGCACTGAACCTCGCCACCAGAGTTGATGAACACAGCTCTACACCTGCCCTTCACCCTGTTTGCTGGGTGAGGAACTTGAGGTTTGCTCATGATTCCAAAGCAAGTTGAGTCTAGAAGACAAGCTGCCTGAACCCACAACACATTCCAATGCACTGTGGAGAGGGCTATAAATACGTGGTAATAAAGATGCCCACGCCTTGTACGTGATGGTCAGGTAGAGACTCGCTCACCTGAGGAGATTCCGAGATTCCATTCCAGCCAATGCATCATGGCTCTGACTTGCTGTTTAACCTCAACTCCAGCTGACCAGAGCACAGGAGACAAGAGGAAGGCAGAGGGCTACGTGCGCCTCTGGGGATGGTCGAGGCTGTTGTTATCACCCCTGGTTGCACATTAGAAACACTAGGGATACTTTTTTTAAAGTTAAGATTCCAAGGTAATTGGTCTGAAATGCAGCCCAGGTATAGAGGTTTTATTTTCTTTCTTTTTTTAAAGTCCCCCAGGTGATTCTAATGTTACAAAAACCTTGGGCGGGAAATACACAGAAACTGACAGTTAGAATTAAGAACTTCTCCTAAACTAACCTTCATCTAAGACACATGGGGCTTGACTGGGCAACGGCACTTGAAATGGAAACAATCTGCTATTATTTACGGAGTTTGATTTCAGCTCTTGACCCTAAAGCTGCGTTGGGAGAAGTGGGGGAGGCTGAAATGATGATGAGGCCATAGGGATGGGGCAAGAATCAGCAGTGCACTGCCCTTGTTTGGTGAACACACCCAGTGCTAATGGTGCCTGACGGTGCCTGTAATTGACGTCTAAAGTTATTTAAAAGTAAATTTATTAGAAAATAATTAGCAATTTTATAGTTCACTACTTCCTCATTTTGTGGATAAATTTTTTCCAGTGGTTTTATCAGGCACCACAATACCACGGGCTATGAAATCACTTGCCCAAAATGGAGGTAAACATGGGTCCCCTAAAGAGATAAATACATGTAAAAAATTGTTTGATTAGCTTTTTCCATCAGTTGAGAGGTATGGCTATCTTCCCCTCCGCTACCACCCCCACCCTCCTCAGCTCCCATCTACATCTGCAATGAATTATCCTAATCAACATCAGGGGAGCTAGTGGGAAGGCCGCTTGGAGATGGCCTCCTTGACTCAACTCTCCCTCTCTCCACCCAGCTAGCCAGAGTTACAAGGAGAAATGGGGTAATAGAAATGAACTTACCGAAGATCTTACTAGAGAATTAGATAGATGTCTCTTAGTCCTTTAAACCTTCTGTAGATTAGAGTCAGTTTCTGAATCGTCCCCTGCTCACTACTAAAGGCATGGGCCACAGAACAGCAGAATCAGCATCCTTGGGAAGAATACAGAATTTTAGGCTCCTCCTCAAAACTACTGAAAGGGAATCTTTAGGGGTGTGAACTAGATATTGTGTTTTTCATAAGTTTTGGGTACTAGTTATGTGTGCTTGAGTTTAAGAACCAATGCCTTCCAGCAATGCTGTGAGCAAATGTGTGTGGATGTGCTCTGGACAAACATCGGAAGATGCTATCCAGATTCTGACTATTGCTGTTTTTCTTCACATTATTAAGTGTGATGTCACAAAAATATTATGATGTATGGGTCTAGAAAACTTATCCTGAAGCTTTTTCAAAACTCCCTATGTGGGTTGTTAAATCTTGAAACTTTTAGAGGGAGACATAAATCAGGCTGATATAAAACTAAGGACTTTCGAAGACTTGGGTGAGTAGTGACCCACAGCAATTCCATTCAAAAAGAGTAGAGTTGTGCAGTCCAGATAAAATACTTCTGCAAGCTGAATTTGGTTTGAGCATCTATTATGCATCATGCACATGTTTGGACTGCTTGACAAAAACGTGTCCCAAATATCCTTTTTATTATTTTTCTTCAATTTTTGGTATTATAGGAATTAATTGTCCAAGAGTCTAGTGGAGTCCAGTAATTTTCCTGAGGGACAGATTATTTGGGCCATTTCCCCACAGTCTAATAAAGTCATCTCTGAGAAGGTGTTGACAACCTTAAAAATTAAACAATAAATTTTTATTGAGCAGCAAATGAGTACATTTGGGAATAGAGGAATTGCAATTTGGGACAGGCAAACTATGAGGAACCATAGGCAAGTCCAGAGAATGAAGGAGAGTGTTCTTCTATAGAGGAAAGGAGGAAAAGAGGGGTTGTTTTAACAAAAGTTCATTGGAGGAAAGTGAGAGCTGGGAGTGGTGGCAGCCTCTCATTGGCTGCAACGAGAAGTGGGGGAGGAAATCTTCCTTCCTCCTTCTGGCCCATGCAAGCTGCGATGGTCGATAGTGCACAGGACTGCTGGCTTCATGGCTTCCCAGCTCCATTTCAAATGCAGTGTCCTTTATTCATTTTCACAATGTTATATCCCTCTGGGTGAAAAGCTCTGTTTGCTTTTTCTGGGCACAAAGCACTGGGTAACATCAAGTGCTAGAGAGTATTTGCTGGGATAATGTCTTTGGGGGCCTGTTTCCAAGGTCACTCTTAGCAACACTGGCTGTCCCTGAGTAGTAGCCTCCATGTTTCAGTGGAATATAATGATATAGTGGCTGGGTTATAGGAGGCGGAACTCTGCAAATGGGAGGGGAGTAACTGGCAAGAAGTTCCATCTGGTCTTCAAGGGTGAGTATTATTTCGCAGAAAAAGGAAGGGTTAGTGCAAGGAAGTTATCACAAGTACAAATAAACTGTAGGGATAATGACAAATCAGTGTGGCAGGGCACTGAGATGCAGTAGTTGCCTGAGAGAGGCTGGAGCGGCAGTTTGGAGGCAGAATGTAAAAGTCCTTGTGTGCTAAGCTGAGCAATTTGGAATCGATCATGTAGCCAAGAGGGAATCATGGTAAACATTTTATTGGCTTTCCTAGCATCTCCTTTTGGAATCATTCTCTCCCATTCAATAATTATGTCTCTCAAGTCACGAGGGCAGGGGCTGGCTCTCCCCAGTCCCCAAGTGTGTCTTAAGCCAGGCTCGGGGTGCTTTAGAGCCTTAGCCACAGTGATTGGTTACTGAGTGATCATATAGTACAAATAAACTGTAGGGATAATGACAAATCAGTGTGGCAGGGCACTGATCATACAACCATTTCTGATGGAGCTCTTAGGAGAATATGTTTTCTGTGGAATTAAGAGTGGTATGGGCTCAACTGCAAGCAGTCACAATGATATCATGTGAAAAAACTCAGAATGATAAGATTCTGGTCATGTGAAAAGATATCAGGGGAAGCAAAGCATTGGAAGACAGAGAGAATGAAAGAGAGGGGACTGGAAAATAGCTCCTGGATGCAGCCATACCTTAAACCACTCAGTTACACGAGCCAGTAAGTTTCTTTTAGTCCTTAGTCTTGTGCTGTCTGTCACTTCCAGTAAAAGTGACATTAAACAGGAGGTTAAGAGCTAGAGACCCAAGGCAAAAGGATGAAATGATGAGACACGCATGAGGAATTCAGGATCCTGCCACAGCTGGTAAGTTTTTAAATTTATAATAATGACAGTAATAGCAAGTCCACTGAGCTCTTTCTTTGGGCCAGTCCTTCCTGTAAGCTCCCTGCATATATCATCTGACTTAGCTCTCACACTGTCCTGGGAGGGGCACTGTCACCCTCTCCATCTGATGGACGAGGGACGGCAAGTCGAGAGGCAGAGAGAGAACCTCAACTGGCTCCATTCTGCCAACTCCCTTGCCCAGGAGAACAAGGGGTCAGGGGAGGGACAGAAAGCTTGAAAAAAGGTGGAAATATTTGAAACAAATATAAGGGGCCTAGGATAAGAGCTCTCAGGGTAAAATAAAAGGAATAAAGTCAGAACTTAGAGCACAGCTGAGGTTAGAAACCAAAAATTTACGGTGATCCCTGTCTGCACTCTGCCCGGAGCACCAGCGCCAGATGAAGGGGTGATGGGACGGGACCCACCTTGCAGGGCGCTGGTCTTTTTTTTTTTTTTTTTTTATATATATATTTTTAATTTTATTGTTGAATGTATTACAGATGTTCCTCATTTTTCCCCCATTGCCCCCCTCCTCCCCATTTCCGCCCCCCTCCTGCTTTTCCCCACACTGTTGTCTGTGTCCATTAGTTATGCATATATACATATAAGTTCTTTGGTTTATTTCTTCCCACCTCCCATCCCCCCTTCCCTTTGAGGTTTGTCAGTCTAACAACAAATTTATACTTCTTAATCCCTTCACCTTTTTCACCCCTCCCCCCAGTCCCTACCCATCTGGTACCCAACAAAAGTTCTCTGTATCTATGAGAATGTTTCTGTTCTTCTTGTTCATTTTGTTTGTAGATTCAATTGTTGATAGATATGTATTTATTGCCATTTTGTTTGTTCATATTTTTTTATCTTTTTCTTCAAGAAGACCCTTCAACATTTCAGATAATAATGGTTTGGTGGTGATGAACTCCTTTAGCTTTTCCTTGTCTGGGAAACTCTTTATATGGCCATCGATTCTAAATGACAGCTTTGCAGGATAGAGTAATCTTGGTTGTAGGTTCTTGCTTTTCATCACTGTGAATATTTCTTGCCACTCCCTTCTGGCCTGCAAAGTTTCTTTTGAGAAATCTGCTGACAGTCTTATGGGAACTCCCTTGTAGGTAACAAACTGCTTTTCTCTTGCTGCTTTTAAGATTCTCTCTTTGTCTTGAACCTTTTGCATTTTGATGATGATGTGTCTTGGTGTGGGCCTCTTGGGGTTCATCTTGTTTGGGACTCTCTGTGCTTCCTGGACTTGTATGTCTGTTTCCTTCACCAAGTTAGGGAAGTTTTCTGCCATTATTGTTTCAAATAGGTTTTCGATTTCTTGTTCTCTCTCTTCTCCTTCTGGCACCCCCAAGATGCGAATGTTGGCACGCTTGAAGTTGTCCCAGAGGCTCCTTACACTATCCTCATTTCTTTGGATTCTTTTTTCTTTTTGCTGTTCTGATTGGGTGTTTTTTGCTTCGTTATATTCCAAATCTATGGTTTGCTTCTTGGATTTACCTACTCTACTATTGAATTTGTGTAAACTATTCTTTATTTCAGTTAGTGCCTCCTTCATTTCTGACTGGTCCTTTTTTATGCTCTTGAGGCCCTCTCTAAGTTCACTGAGGTTCTCACTAAGTCCATTGAGCATCCTTATAAGCAGTATTTTGAACTCAGCATCTGTTAGGTTGCTTAACTCCATTTCACTAAGTTCTTTTCCTGGAGTTTTGTTCTGTTCTTTCATTTGGGACCTGTTTCTTTGTCTCGTCATTTTAGCTGCCTCCCTGTGTTTGTTTCTATGTATTACTTAGCGAGAGGTATAGGGCTAGCTGAGACCAGATGCTGCTTGTTTGAATGATTTTAGGAAAAGCTGAAGCAGGCTCCAAGACAGGCCAATCCTATGGTGAAGCAACTGGCAACAGCTTGGGTGGGCCTGGAAGTTGGGTGGGGCGGGGCCTCAGGGAATCACCAGGGCGGGGCCAACAGTGTGAGCCAGGTAGCTGGAGTCCCAGATATGGCGGCGTCTGCCGGCTCAGGAAGGGCTCACCAAAGGATCAAAAGCCTCTGATAGCACGTCTGTCCAGGAGAAAGCTGCCTCTCCAGCCCTTGCTCCAATGCCAAACAGCTCAGTTCTTCCCCATATGATTCTGGTGCCTTTCTGGCTCCCTCCCCCACGCTGGAGCCTGGAGGGTGGGAGTCCGAGTGAGTCCGTGTGCGGGCCCTTTAAGAGGAGCTGCGGGGGCTCCAGCCGCCTCAGCCTCAGTTCCTGCTGGTTTTTCCAGCCAGAAGTTATGGGGATTCTCTTCCTGGCCCTGGGACCCTGAGCTGGGCACCCGGTGTGGGACGGGGACCACTCAGCCCTCTGGGAGGACCTTCCCAGCCGAGGTATCCCAATTTTTATCCGCCACACGTGGGTGTGGGACCAGCCTGTCGCGCCTCCGCCCCTCCTACCAGTCTCGATGTGGCTTCTTCTTTAATTTTGTAGTTGTAGGACTTCCATTCAGCTTGATTTCAGGCAGTTTTGAATGATGGTTGTTCTGTAGTTTAGTTGTAACTTTGATGTGGTTGTGGGAGGACGTGAGACCGCGTTTACCTACGCCGCCATCTTGACCGGAAGTTGGTCTTTTTCTTTATGCCATATTTTTTTGTAGATTTTTTATCATCCTGACCGGGAATCGAACCGGAGAACTCTTGGTGCATGGGTTGACGCTCAGCCACTGAGCCACACCAGCTGGGCAGGTATTTGTTTTAAAAAGTTTTTTAAATTTAGTTGTTTCTGTACCGAGGTGGTTCCCGATGGCCTCTTAGGTCCATCAGCTTGCTCTTCATCCAACACCGGCTCTCCTGGTTCACAGCCTGAACGTGTGGGGTGTGGGGTGGGAAAGCACAGTGGGAAGGCATGTGAACCAGTCAAACACACAGGCCTAGGTCCACCCAAAGGTGTGTTCTTTGCAGAACTCAGAAGCCTCTCAGCCCAGCGTGGTTAGCCTCTCCCAAGGCAAGGCACCTGGCTGCACTCAGGCTCGGCGAGCCCGGGCACATTCACTGAAATCAAGCATATAACCCTGATCCTTGCTTCCAGACAGATCTTCGTGTCAGCCTTTGTAGAAGCTTCCCATTATGAGACCAATCTGTTAGGCAAAGTTACTTTTAAATACATTTGGTTTGTCTCCTTAATCTCTGATGTGAGGGCAGTGGAAAGTGCACTGGGCTAAGTCAGGAGACCCAGGTTGGAAGCCTGGCTTTTCTCACCTAGAGTGAGGCAAGATGCTCCCTGTTTGCACCAACAACACGGAGACATAAGACTAGAGCCCTGGGGAGTCTGCACTCCGCTTTTCTCAGCCCCACTCTGTTGGCCTGCACCAACTTTTTTCAAGTTCTCAGAGCACCTCAACTCTCATTGCCTTTATGTATTTTTTGAGTAGCCTGCCCTGGAGGAGTGCTGCAGGACCCAGGTTCCCGAGGCACATGGAGTCGGTGATCGGGCATCTGGGCAGGGGAGGCTTCTCTCAGTAGAGATAATGATATATGGGTGCTGGAAGGTAAGAGCAAAGAGCAAGAGATTAATTTGGAAAATAAGCTGTCCAGGAAACCTGCTAGGAAGTACTTTTGGGGGCCAGGTGGCTAAGGAGAGAGGTGTCTATTGCTCTGGGTCTCAGTGTGAATGAAGACCTTTATCTCAAACCAAGGACCAGGAAATGAGTTTGTCATGCTTGAGACTGGCCAGTGAGGAGTCAACCCAAACGAGTCCCATGCCTCACATTCAGTCCTGCCGATGCCCACAGGTGTCAGCACGGTGTGCGGGGCCTGCTTGGAGCCAGAAGCTGTGAGAAGGTCTTTCAGACCCTCAAACACAAGCCACTGTTTAATCTCTAGTCTGATCATGGCTTCAAGGATTCGCTTTTGATTGGTCATTATTCTATTTCATAACCACCCTTTTCTAAGTGGTCCAGAATGATCAGATGGAATCAGAGCTATTCAAACTGGCCTTTCCTGGGCTTGGGTGGAGAACGTCTGGCCCGCGGGCCATAAAAGGCCCAAGAAATCAATACCAGCCAACATCACACGCCTCACCAAATTGGTCTGACCAAATATAGCAGGCTAATTTTTAAGTTGATAATTTTTTATGGCCCGAGAATGTTATAAATATCCAAATGGCCTTTGGCAGAGAAAAAATTCACCACCCTGGCTTAGAGGAAAGACTGTGAACATACTCTGAAATCTGCTTACTGCCGTTTCAGAGCAGGTGCTGGCCTGCCTCTCTCCTGCACTGTGCCTTTGCTTCCATCATGTCTTTGCTGTGGAACTTTGGAATAGCCCTTAAATTCCCAAACCGTCACAGCCCCCATCTGTGAAGCATGGGGGTAAGACCTGTGCATCATCCCTGACCTAGGGGACACGTCTATATTATCATGTAATCTACCTTAAGATGTGTAAGTATGTAAGTACATTTTTATTTTAACTATTATTGATTTGAGCACATTTTCAGAGAACTTGGATGTCTGCTGGTCTGTTTTCCTTCTTGCTATATGAGCCAACAGGTAGCTGACAGCTAAGGAAAGGGGTCATCCTGGACCTCAGACAGTTACAAGGAAGCTATAGGTGGTGGTGGTGGGGGGTCTTTGGAAGGACTTATGTCCCCTATTAATGGCTTGGCTCTGGTTACTTACAGAAGAGACAACAGCTCCCCTTCAGAGAGAAGATTATCCCAGATAGCAACGTTCCTCATACAGACTTCTCTTTTTCCCTTCCAAATCTCTGCCTAGTAAATAGCTTTCTACCTTGTGTTTTTATGTCTTTTATTTGATAGTATTTATCTGTTTGTGCTTTAGCCTAACTCTGGAGCATAAGAATAATCTTGTGAGCTGGGATGAGGCAGAATTCTGCTAACCGTGGTCTTTTGACGCCACAAGTTCTTGGTGGCCCTTTTCCTCTCGCCAGCCCCAGGCTCACATTCCCGTAGCCACGCGTCTCTCACAACAGTGCAAACCTCTCCTGCGTGTCTCCTTCACAGCCCCCCCACCGGCTGGGAGCCCCATGGGGCAAATCAGCTCTGCTGGCTCCCACATCTCTTTCAAAGCCCCTTGGTCACTCAACACGTATTTGTGGAATAAAAGCCTCAATGAAACGCGTTGACCCTAGAGTGCGGCCTTGACCTGTGTCCAGGGACACTAGCGATCGTGCCGCCTGCAGTGTGGACCACTGCACGTCTTCTGGGCCTGCACTTCCTCAACAACAGGTGATGGACTGCTTTGTCATATATTTTCACAACTTCAAAGAGTGGTTTCATTTCATGTACCTCTTATACTTAAAAATGATACATCCTCATACCCTTGAGAAGCTAGAAATCATATGAACTCATCCCTCCCTGCCCCAGTGTGTTCAAGAACCTGAGGAGACCCCCACCCCACTTTATTTCCAGAAACATGTGACACCGATCCCAAGCCCCTGCCCTGGTTCTCACCCTTCCGTGTCGCCCATGTGAGCACTTAGGAGTCAGAGCTCTAGGCACAGAATTCGCAGTTCAGAAGCTTGGAAACATCACCCCATCTCCATCCCAGAGGATCTGTCTGGCCCCGTGTGAAGAAGCCACGGCCCATGCCTTGTTGTATCTGAAAGACCCTTGAGTGCGGAGCCAGGGGAAGGCCAGAGTGCGAGAGCTCGCTGCGGGGGCCGGCCGGGCCTGACCTGGGCGGGGAGAAGGTGTATTTATTTAAGTGCCTGGATTCCAGCCAGGTCTGTGCTATTTATAGAAGGCTTTGTTCAGACCTCAGCTTTGGGAAAAATCATCTTCTCTTAGCATTTTCATATTTGTGTGGTCTGTGTAATGATACACCCTTGAAATACTACCGAGGCATGTTCTGGAAGGGGCAGGAGAGCCCCTCCCTTCTCTGCCTCTTCTTCCTCCATCTTCTTCATGACCATCATCATTATCACTCTCCACTGTGTCCACGAAGCACTTGATTTTTAAAAATGTCTTCCCATCACTTTGGTCATCACAGAAATTCTGGTGATGGGCCAGTAGGGATAAATAAGACCATTTAGCCCAACCAGTGTGGCTCAGTGGTTGAGCGTCGACCTGCACACCAAGAGGTCGCCAGTTCGATTCCCGGTCAGGGCACATGCCCAGGTTGTGGGTCTGATCCCTAGTGGGGGGCATGCAGGAGGTGGCCGATTAATGTTCTCTCTCATCGATGTCTCCATCTCTCTCTCCCTCTCCCTTCCTCTCTAAAATCAATAAAGAAAAACATTTTAAATAAGACCATTTTCTTTAAATTTTAGAAATGGAAACTAAGGTTCAGATGCTTGTCCAAGACATAGGTAGAGGCCAGGATCAAACCAGCTCCCTTTCTTCTGACTGTGTGGGGCAGGCCCTTCTTTGGGGAATAACGCAGTTGAGGGTGGGCAGAAAAATGCAACTGGAAGAACCAAGGAGTTGAGGTCTTAAAGAAGTGAGGTTCAGACCAGGAGTCCTCGTACCATGGAATGGAGCAGGCCGCTTGCGCCTCAACTTTAAACTCCATCCTAGCGGCTCCCACAGGTTGCAGAGAGTCCTGGGAAGGGCCACACCTTTGCTGCTCTCAAGTTGAAAGAGGAAAGGGGCTGCAGCCCAGCCAAGTGGCTCAGTGGTTGAGCGTCGACGCATGCACCAAGAGGTCGCTGGTTTGATTCCCAGTCAGGGCCCAGGTTGTGGGCCAAATCCTCAGTGGGGGGCATGCAGGAGGTGGCCAATTAAAGTTCTCTCTCATCGATGTCTCCATCTCTCTCTCCCTCTCTCTTCCTCTCTAAAAATCAATAAAGAAAAATTACTGTAATAAAATATAAGGGCCTGCGGCATGTGTTGCTATTATTATCCTGTGTTTAGAGTTGGCAGATGTAAGTGGCAAGGCCAAGGCTTTCATACCTTCCAGGTACAGAGGACACTGGTAAAGGAGCCAGCAGCGGCTGTGTCCGGGAGGAGGGCTCCCCGTCCTCGCCGCTGAGCCGCACACAGCAGGCTTTCCAGAGCTGTGACTCCTCCCTTCGAGGGAAGGGAGGGCAATAGAAAATTAAATATAATTTATGCTTTGCTAATTGAAATCAAATACAAAATTCAGTCTCTCGTGAGTCGCAATGCTCACGTTTAAACAGGGTGGACGTATTATTAACCTGGCTCCATTTTAGCAGATTGACTTAGCTTTTCTGGATAGGAAATAATTCCTTTGTCAAGTTTCCCCACTGGTGAACAGGACGTGGCTGAGTGGCTCAGTCCGAGTCCTGGGGATCGAGCTGGAGGAGACACTGCAGGAAATAGAACTGAAACATGACAAGTCTGCATTTCTTCCCAGAGCCGTGAGCTTTCAACCATGTCAACAAACAGACCCTTGAAACAAAAATCCTTAAGACCTCGAGGCTTAGGCCTCTGCCCTATTTCTCCAGAGAATTTTAGCCTACGGTTATTTGCAAGAGGGTATCATGCCCGAAGGGGGTTCCCCACTTTTATTTCCCAGGCAAGAATGGCTTTTAACCATCAGCTAGCCGAATTAAAAATGAATTAGCTTGTTATGTATGTGAGGACATATACAGACTAGGTTCCTTTTTAAGCAGCACACAAGGTCTTGACGCTCTGAGTTCAGGGGGATGTGCAGACAACCCGGGAGACGGGAATGAAGAGCAGGTGTGATTGAGGGGCTGAGTCAACATGTGTCCACTCGGGATAGAAGAGACGAGGGGAGGTTAGAGAAATGATCATTCTTAGCTGGTAGGAAATCACAGTAAAGCTCACACAACCAGATGTTCCTTTGACCTTCTAAGTCATAAAATCACACCTTACCCAGTCCCCGTTAGACTCCTCCCCAAAGAGACCATGTTCTCCCAAGGAATCCATAAAACCCTGGGACCACTTCTCTTGGAAGTAACCCTCACAAAAGCATATAAGGGTGGGGGACAAAGACACACACACATAAGACTTTCCTCCTGTTGTTCTCAATCCCAGCTGCCATAAGAATATATATATATTTTAATCCTTACCCAAGGACATGTTTATTGATTTTTTTTTTTTAAGAGAGAGGAAGGAAAAGAAAGGGGGAGAGAGAGAGAGAGAGAGAAACATTGGTGTGAGAGAGAAACATCAATTGGTTGCCTCTCTACCACGTCCTGACTGGGGGCCAAACCTGCAAACTAGGTATGTGCCCTGACCAGGAATCGAACCCAAGACCTTCAGTGTACAGGACAATGCTCCACCCGGGGCCATAAGAATCTTTTGAAAGGGCAGATGCTTGCTCAACTCCCTCCCCACTCCCCCCACCCCCCGGAGATTCTGACTCCTCAAGAAGTCTGAAATGGGGCTCAGGAAGCTGTAGCTTAAAAAGCCCCACAGCTGACTCTGATGTGTAACTAGACTTACTCCTTGCTCTCGGATAAAACAAGGCCCCGAATCAGCAGCCCACCGGACGCTCTTTGAATAAGTACACATTCATGCATTTTCTTTTTTGAAATAGGTGTGTCTGTGTGTGTGTAAAGGTATAATATGTTGCCTTCAGGTCAATAACCACTTTCTTATCTGGAAAAACAATTATTTGTAAGGTTGTTTCTGAGTCGGGCACATCAGCCCATTCTCTGTCAGGACCAGTTAAGACTGGGAAAATAGTAGCCCTACAGGGGCCACTTCTTTTGTTTATTTCAAGGGTCCTCTGGTGCTACAGACAGAACTCTGGGTCTTTCTGGCCATTCCAGAGAAGGGAAACTCCTGGAATCTGAGAATAGGGGTGGGGTTGGAGGTGACCCACACAACACGCCATCAAAACCCATTGATCAGGTTGCGTTAAGCTTTATAACAACACAGTTTGCATTTAGCGGGAGAAATGACAGTTTAATAACAGCTGAACAGAGTTAACTCATCCCACTCATACATGTTTCCAATTTTACTAGAATAGTTCCTGGTTTGGGAGATCTGTGAACAAGGGCCTTATGTCAAATGCTGCGCTTTAATCAAATAAAACTAACAAGAAGGGACACTTTATTCAGCAGCCCTTGAAGGGGGTGTCCCAGACAGCCCTTGCTCCCCCCACCCCCATAAACTGGATGTGACAAGTACAGTCAGCCCTGTGTGCTGTCTCCGAATACAGCAAATGGAGCATGAGATGACCATGAAGGGGAGACTGTGGGGCAAACAGAAGATGGTGACTGGTCCCCTGTTCATTGTGTGGCTAAGGGTTATTCATAACACAAGACATGCCAACCTTCTGGGGACCCTAAGGGACTGAGCCCACCCCAAATGCATGTCTGAGAACCATGGTGCTTGGGGAGAGGCCTGGCTATCTTTTTTTGCTCCCAGAGATGGCATTCATCTTTCCCAGCCTCAGGACTCTGAGCTCCGCCGCTGTCACACTGCTCTGAGAGCAGCCTTGTGGGCTGAATGTAACATGAGGGCATAAGCTGAGTTTCTCCAGCACCCAGGGTTCTCATGAAGAGAGAGACCCAACCCACCTTGGAGGGCTCTTAGAAGGAAGGTTTCCAGGGATGTCAGCTTTTTGGGGTGAGAAATGTGCATGCCCCTCCCTTCCTAAGGTGTGGAGGGAGGAAATCACAGGGTTGTGGGATGAGACCTTTCAGGAAGGCTAGAGACACCTTAGAGTGAGGACCCTGCCCCCCAGGAGTACTCAACCTCAATTAGCATTCCGGACAGATGCCAAAGCAGAGGTTTACTCAGCAGGGCCTGGGCCAGACGTAGGCTACAAGCTCAGGCTTCCCAAAGCAAAGTGAGAGCCCCCAACAGAAGACTTTTTTTCACATAGACAAACATTCATGGCACTGTCTCTGACCTTGACAGCTATTCAATCCTGTCTTCAGACTCTATTAACTAGTAGAAGACAAGAATTAGCAATAGATTCTGGGGGCCATCTGGTCTACCAGATGCTGCTGCCCAGGCAGGTCTGGCTGCTCCACAGGGAAGCCATCCTGAGGTCTAGATGGCACTCCAGCAAGGCTAAGGCTGCAGACCCTGGGGATTCAGGACTCAGGTAAGGGTCTCCTCAGCCACTCCCTAGCCTTCCCTCCCATCTCTCGCCTTATTTGTCCCCCTCTTCCTGCTCCCACTGGAAATCTTGACCAGTCATTTGGTAAAACATCATGTTGAAGGGCTTGTAGAATTTCCGCAGTCTGTGGATCACATCTGGGTCAATGCGGGGATGAGTCCGACCTTTGCTCTTGCCCAAGCACCTGGGGGCACTGCTGTCTTCTGGCTTCTTGAGGCAAGGGAACCCCTTGGTTTTATTGAAGTAGAAATGCTTCTCGGTCACGACACGCGTGAGGCCGAGAAAATCCTGCACTTTGGCCATTTCCCCGGCGGGGTCCACTATGAGCCGCTCCCCACTGACAAAGAGGATCTGGGAGAGGGGGAAGCACTGCAGCCAGCTCTCCAGGTGCAGCGCGTAGATTCCTATGCGGATGGCGCTCCAGGAGGCATCGATCAGCCCCAGGCTCCGGTTTTTGAAGGCCAGCACCTCGAAGGTGGGGATCTCGGGCTTCTTTGACAGCGTCTGGGTGTAGTCGGAGATGGCCCTGGTCACGGGGTTCCTCACCACCACAATCAATTTGATGTCCTTGGCCATGGAGTGGATGCGCTTAGGTGCCTCGTTTGTCACAAAGTAACTTGGCGTCTTCTCCATGGTTATCTGCCCATCCACGGTCTTAGGCATCACATTTCTGGAAGAGGGAGGAAAAGGAAAGAGAGTGGTTATTCCTATCCAGAAATATTTCAATTTTGCAGAAAATGTCTGATGTAAATAGCCTCGTGGGGAGCTACCAATAAAATTCATTGATAAACACTTAGAAGTTCTTTTTAACTATATTTCCCACTAAAGTTCTGATTATAGAATTATCAGAAAAGGCAGCCTAAGGCTTCTGGGTTCATGGTTGGGAGCCTTATACACCTGGGTTTAAACTGCCGCTCAACCTTTTACCAGTTATGTTTAAGCTAAATATACTCTTAATTTCTCTATGTATAAATTTTATAATCTCAGAAAGGAGGTAATAATAGCACCCACTTCACACTGCAGTGTGAGGATTAAGGGAGATAATGCCCGTAGAGCATTTAGCACAAAGCCAGCACGTGCAGGAGCTTAATAGATCAAAGTTATTATTACTGTTGTAGCGGCTTTCAGAAAATGTTTGCACTCAACAAAACCTCAAAGATTATCTAGTCCAGGGGTTGGCAAACGACTACCCGCCTTCTGTTTTTGTAATGCCTGCAGCTAGGAATGATTTTAAATCTTTAAATGGTTGGGGGGAAAAAACAGAATAATAATAATAATAACATTTTGCGATGCATGAATATTACATGAAATTCAGATCTCAATGCTCATAAATAAACTTTCATTGGAACGCAGCCGGCTCGTTCCTGTGTGTGCTCGGGCTGCTGCTGGGCACAGTGACGCTGAGTAGTTGCAACAAGCCCACGTTTTTCCTCTTGGGCCCTTTGGAACAAAATCTGTGCTCCCCTGACCTAGTCCAGAGGCCTTGTGGTGCAAATGAGGAAACTGAGGCTCAGAGACAGAGAACGAGACAGGCTTTGTGACCTCAGCAGGTTGAATCTCATCCATGAATCTCATCATCCTCATTTGTAAAAGCCTAAAACTTACCTCAAGTTCAGCTGAGAATAAAAGGGCACAGAGCAAAAGCATCTGGCAGAGGTTTGGTTCTGCGAATGGGATTCCTTCTTTCTTTGTTCCAGGGTTGCCCAGTGGGCCCGTGAACGACCCCACACCAGAGCCATATCTCTTGCTTTCCTTCCCAAGGTTGCTTCTTCAAATCCACCCCTGCATCCATGATCTCCTTCAGAGTGGCCTCGTCTCATTTGGGAGCTTCACGATATTAAAGGACTTGGATGCTATTTGTCCCCCAATCCCAATGTGGCAGGCCTACCAGTGGTAAAGGGAGGCTCAGGATCCTACTATACAGTCAATTTGCTGTAGGCTTACGCAGACCAAAGTTAACTGATGATAAACCTGTTCAATGCCTGTCAGTACAGCAGGCCATCTGGCACCACGTGCTCCATTAAGTGTATTCACTTCCATGCCTTGCACCAAAGAAGTACATTCAGGATTACACAAGACCTCTTTGTTATAATGACATGCTTTTAAATGTCTCAGCTAATAAACCTTAATACAGACGAAGATCCCTTAGCTTCCCCACCATAATTAAATTTATTTACTATCGAGTGTGTAGAGAAAGAATGACTTTTCTTTTATCTCTAATTCACATGCTCTGTCAATAATTAATTGCTACTGGGTTTTGAGATTTCTCGGCAAGCACTGTTATTAGGCAAGAGGAATTGGCCTGGTGGAGAAATTCACAGAGTTAGGTGTAGTTAGAGCACAATGGTTGGGCATCACGGAGTTTTCAGATCAAAGGAATAGCCTTGGCCATAATCATGCTCATCTTGGACTAATGTATTCTTTTTTTTTCTTTATTGATTTTAGAGAGAGAGGAAGGGAGAGGGAGAGACAGATAGAAACATCGATGAGAGAGAACATCGATTGGCCGCCTCCTGCATGCCCCCCGCTGGGGATTTGGCCCACAACCTGGGCATGTGCCCTGACCAGGAATCGAACTGGCGACCTCTGGGTGCATGGGTTGGTGCTCAACCACTGAGCCACACCAGCCGGGCTGGACTAACGTATTCTTTAAAGTATTTTGAGTGGCTTCGTGTTTGTGTGTCTGGCTTGCACTAGATTTAATAATCTCATCTGAAGGGACAGGGCTAAGGAATGTAGCCTTTGGGAGTCCTATGTGCATGATTTATGAGTTCTGACCACCCATGTCTCCTTGATGAAGTTATTTAACCCACTCTGAGCCTCAATTTTCTCATCTAAAAATCAGAGTTAATGAGTCCTTCCCTCATAGAATTGTCATGAAGATTAAATGTAGTAATGTAGGTAAGTCACTTAGAACAGTGCCCAATAATGCCAGCATTTTTGAAGCTTAGGCCAGGTGTGCAAGGTCCTTAGCAGAAGAACAAGGGAAAATATTTACATGTGACCCAGTGGAAAAGCTGAACAGCATGGGAACTATGGAACCCATCTAGAAAAAAAGAATATTCTGATTCAAGCCAATACCACCAACCACACTTCCTGACCTGGAGGCTGGTGAGCAGCGAGGGACCTCCCAGTATTGGCTCAGCCATAGCTTAAGGATCAGCCTGACTTCCTATTTCTGTTTCAGCTGGAGAGCTGCACTCTCTTATCACAAAACTCAGGTCCTATTATGAAAATATTAAATAAATGTTGATTCAGTAAATACCTGAAGGTATATATTTTTACATGGGCCTTCCCAGAGTTTTGTCCTCAGATATGTCTTTGCTTGTTGACTTGGTTGCATTTTTCTTTCCTGCAAGAGCAGCTGCTAGGTTTCTCTTCTCATCGGTCCTCTGCCAGTGTGTGTCCAGAGCTCAGTGTGTGTCGTTACATTAAGCCCCGTTTCCATTCATCTCCTCCACTTTGGCTAAGTACTATAGTCTGTCAAGATCTCTGCAGATCTTGAGTCTTTAATCTGAAGCATCTGGGATGAAAGGGTACCCAGACTATAAGCCAGTGTGTAGAGGAAAGAGCTTGTGTGCCTAGCTCAGCGCTCGGTGCAGAAGGGAGTGAGGATGTGCTGGAGAAGGTAGAGGGGAGGAGAGGAGCCTAAATGGCTTTGACCATGTTACAGATGAATGAAACCATGTAATTTAGGAGAGTTCCTGCACTGGGGGTAAACATGACAAGGCCGTCTCATTGAGCCAAGATACAACTGTTGTGGTGTGAGTTAAGTGGAATTTTTTGCCAGTAGGAAGATATCCAGAGGCTGCCTGAAATCTATGAAGTAGCAGTTCTTCCTTCCCAAAAGTGAGTTTGATTCAGTTATAACCATTCATTCATTCCATAAATACTCACTTCCATAATTGGCAATATACCAGCG
Organism: Tadarida brasiliensis; assembly: GCA_030848825.1. Taxonomy (NCBI): domain Eukaryota; kingdom Metazoa; phylum Chordata; class Mammalia; order Chiroptera; family Molossidae; genus Tadarida; species Tadarida brasiliensis. The sequence goes on from CM061258.1 coordinate 122,596,935, forward strand.
AACAAAATGGACACAGTCCCTTCCTCCACAGAGCTACCCGTCTAACTTCCCCACCGGATGAATGGAGAACTCTTTGTGGCATCACATAAATAACTATTTTAATCAACAGAGCGGGTGTCATTACTACTCAGTGCTACAGAGGAGACAGATTTGGAACTTAATGATGGTTTTCAAGGTCTCCCTGAGTGAGAATGTCACTGGCCAAGCAGAAATAACTCGGTACCAATGCCAAACACTAGTTCCTGGCAAACAGCAGGTCCTCACAAATACTTGTTGAATGAATTCTCACCTGGGCCCTCGATCCCGCAGCTAGTTCTGTACCTCTCCAAGTCTCCCTCTCCTGGGAAAACTAGAGGAGGCAACTATCCTACTGGGCAAGACCAACTGCTCCCCAACGGGCCTTTGGATCTCATCTCTAGCTACCTTCTCAGGACTTCTCACCCCCAATTCTCCTTCTCTCTCCTGGCTTTAAGTAAGTCCTTCTTACTGATGTTTCAACATGCCCATCTCACATCTCAGTGTGCCTGAGAAACAGAAAGAAGACCAGTCATAACAGAAGGAAATGAGTAAAGGTAAGAAAGTCAGAAAATAAATTCATGGCGTGGGCAGGAAGCTGATTATGGAGAGCCTTCCAGGCCATGGGAAGATGCTGGCTTTTATTCTCTGTGTGATGAGAAGCCACTGAAGAATACTGAACAGGAGAATATGATATGATTTACATTTGAAGAGATTCTTTGTAGCTGCTTTGCTGAGAACAGACAAGAGCAAGGCAAGAATTGACGAAGGTGACCTGCTAGGAGGCTGTTTCAGGACAGCAGGTTGGAGACGGTGGTAGAACAGACGTCAACGCAGAACGCAACGTGGTGAGAAGTGTTAAGAGTCGGGTGCATTTTAAAGGTAGGGACAGCGGTCCTTTATGATGGCGGTGATATCTGTGCAAGAGAGAGAGAGGCGTAATAGTGACTCCAAGAAGGCTGGCCTGAGTCAACGGTTAAGTAGAAGTGCAGTGAATGGATTGGAGAACACTGGGAAAGAAGCCAGTTTCCGGGAAGGTACCAAGTCTGACTTTGGACTTGTAATATGAGGTATCAGCTGCATATCCAAGTGGAGATGTTGAGTAATCATCTTGATCCAAGAGCCTGAAGTACCATGTTGGAGGTGGACATTCATGCCAGGTTTTCACAGTCCACCTGCCAGTAGAAGAGGGACATGACCTTTGCCTATTTGGGGAGTTCTCTTGAATAGAAAAGGTATTTAAGATGCTGGGTGTGCAAAAATAATTTTTAAAATTCCATTATAAAGATTTTTCACTAAGTCCTTTCAGTTCCCCAAATCCTTGATAACTCTCTACATTACAGAGCTTAGAAGGATGCCATGCTATGCTTTGTCCTTATGTCTGTCATGGCTGGTCTCAGTCCCTGGGAGCGCCGGAATGCTTCATCCACCTCTGCATCCTCAGTGCCTAACACAGTGCCGCCCACGTGGTAGCTGCCCCATCACCATCTATGGTTGTTGGATGAATAAATGAATGACATATACATGAAAACAGGATCCCCGGAGTCAGGAGAACTGGGGCGGTTTGGAGAGCATGGCCCCTCTGACTAGGTTTCCATGCATGGGCACTCAGGGTTTCTGCATTCCATGCATCCCATCTGAAAGCCCATGCACTTCAGTGTGGAGCATATGGTGAGAAAACACTGCATCTGGGCTTGGAACAGCTTGGTAACAGTATCTGGGGTGCTCAGAGCAGCCGTGACATCGGCGTCAACACACAGTCCTGAAGCGAAAATCATTCTGCGAGATCACACAGCTGCTCTCACAACCCCAAATGTTTATGAGACGCTCTCCTAGTCACTCGCCCCCCAACCCCGCCCTGCGGGGGTGGCGCTTAGCTGAGTCCCAGCCCCATCTGAATGCAGGTCAGCGTCTGGGGCCTCACAGGACACTATGATAACTCTAGTTATCATGCAATAGTTGCCGTACACCATTTACTGAGAGCTCACTCTTTGCTATGTTCTGGAGTTGAGATTTCAAATCCTGACAGCAGACCAAGGTCTCTGAGTGTCTTCAGACCCTGGACTCTACAGCCTAGTGGTGAAGACCATAGCCTCCTGACTTCCAGAACTTGGATCCACTCATTAGCTCTGTGACCTTGGGCAAATTACTTACCCCAAGTAATGTGTGTCTCAGTTTCATTACCTGGAAAACAAGCATTATCTAATAATACCCATCTCACAGGGATTGTATGAAAGTGTAAATGAATTAATATAGAACAGAGTGCCTCACATACTGTACATTCTCAATGTATTAGCTTTTCATTTTTAAACAACCCTCTTAAGAAGGTATTACTGCTATCCCCACTTTGGAGATCAGGAAACAAGCCCAGTGGAATTGATCAGTTTGCCCAATGTCACAGAAAGTGGAGCTGAAATTTGGTCCCAGTCCTGTGTTGCACCATAGCCCAAGCTCTTCGTTACTGCTTGGCAATGCTTAATTCAACTACGGAGGCTCAGCAAGGTTATAGGACTGGCCCAAGGTCATTCTGCGGTAGGGGGCAAAGCTGCATCTTAAAATGGGGCCCATCATGTGTGTTGTCAAGGTGGGCTGTCACTGACTTACCATGGGCAGTTACAGAAGCCCACGCCGGAATCCCCGCCAACTCCTGCCAGACCAAGTTGCATCGTTCAATTTGTGCTCTTTCTGTCCAGGGCCCTCAACTGAAGCAAGTGGAGACCCTCATGAAAGCCCAGGGAGAGACCAATCGCCCATGTTTGCTGTAAAGGGCCCATTCTCGGCGGAAGGGTCAGCAGACAGCTGCCTCTGGATTGCGTGCAGCAGAAGTGCGCAGACAGCTCACATTTCCCCTAGTGCGTTACCCAGTAGAACAAATGGCGCATAAATTAGCAATATTTTCTGAGCTCTCCCGATGAACCGTAACCCAAGAGAATGGTGGTTGGAGCAAGGACATGGGGTCTAGGGGTCCCATCTCTGAACCATACTGGCTTTGAACACTCATTTGCATCACTTGTTGAATGGGATAACATTTACTCATTCCCAAGAAAAGGTACCGGCGTCGCACAGAGCAAGTACTGGTACCTGCCCCCCTTGTTTCTGTTGCCAGTGTCACGTAGCCCACAGTGGGTGCAAACAAACCTGTATGTTGAGCGCGTGGAGATAGCTCTGCTCAAATTCAGAATCTGAATGACTATTCCTGGTTGCCTAATACACCGTCCCTCTGTAACTGATGGGTGTCCAACTCTGAGAGCACCAAACAGCGCGTGCGTGGCATACATTCCAGTGGATTACTAGAAACATCCCTCTCCTTGCCACCCCGAGGTGCCCAACCATTTGGGAAGCCTTGTTGCTGGGCAGATCTTGGCCACTTTATGGGCACCGTGAATCTAGCTGCACAAGTCGCAGGCGTTGCCTTTATTCCTCCCTGCCATCCAACTCTCCCCAAGTGTGACTGCCCACCTGCATGTTTTGATTCGGAAAACACGTATGGACAGAAAGCACTATGAAATCCACAATCCTTTAAAATGAATTTGTGATGGAGTCCTCAGCACTGAAACTATGTTTCTGAAAGGTCGCGGTGTGTGTGTGTGTGTGTATGTGTGTGTGTGTGTGTGTGTGTGTTTAATGAGTTTTTATTGACTTCATTGGTACAATGTTTGGTATCTATAGGGATGTCGCAGTCCCCTGCAATAATGCTTAAGCCCATAGGTCGGGAAGCAGGGTTCCAAAATCTAAGCCATTGCCTACCCTCAACCTCAGCTCCCATCCGTGCCCCCTCACCCCCAACTCCCCTCCAACCTGTCCTCTTTTATTATTGGGCCACTGCACCCCAGAGATTCTAAGCCAAGACACTTACTGATTTAGAATGAATGCAATTATGGAACAGTCTTTACCTGCTGGTGACTGGAGGAGATTCCCCCGGGAGCATACCTCTCTGATACTTTATTCATACCCATTCAAAGCTTGCCCCCTGCAGACCCTCACATACCAACTTCTGTTAGTGGTTTTATTATATTTTCCTTCCTTGGACTCAGAATTTCAAAGGGCAGCTGCCACAATTAAATGACAATAACAGAGGTGTCAGCATGTCTGCCCAGGCACCTTGTGCTCACGCCTTAACAGCGGTGACAGGAGGCTCCCCCAGGGAAGGCTGCATGCCAGGTCTCCCCACCTCAGTTTCACTCCCAGCTGTGCACAGCCTCAGTGTCTCGGGGATGCTGCCAGCCCCTCCTCCTTCTCATCTGTGTCCTCCCGTTGGCCCAAGCCTTGCTTGCTCTGGCTGATTGGCCTCTGTCACCCTCATGAGTGTCTAAGCCATTCTGTCTCTAAATGCAGGGGCCACTTCGTCCTTCGGCCTCAGAGTGACAAAGGTGCTTCACCATGGGTGAAGGTGACTGCTGATGTCAGCTTTACACCTATGTCTTGCCTTTGCTTGAACCCTCCCCTTTGCTTTGTTCTACCTGCTTCTCAAATTTTCAAGACTATCACGTGTGCTCTTGGTGGAGGCCCTTCACCATTGCTCTAGCATCACTCATTGGCCATCGTGGTCATGCTTCCTGAGCCCAGGGTTCCACCTACTTGGGTGAATATCGCTCCGCTGTCTGCCCTGGGCCCTGGCTCTGCCATTCCCTCTGCACAGGACTTAGGAAACCTTGAACCTCATTTTGTTCCTGTATGCCACAGGGAGTCACAGGCATGACCAAGCTCAGAGTATGTTCGTGAAGACTGAAAGGGCTGGCACTTACGGTTCTGCTGCAGACTGAATGTATGCCTCCAGAAGTCGTGATAGATCCTAATCGCCAGTGTGACGGTACTGGGAGGTGGGGCCTTAGAGGAGGAGATTAGGTCACAAGGGTGGAGCTGTCATGAGGATTAGTGACCTTATAAAAGAGACCCCAAAATGCTCCCTCCCCCCTCTGCCATGTGAGGACACAGGGAGAAGACGAGAAGACCACTCTCTGTGAACCAGAAAGTCCTCACCAGATACCTAGTGAGCCAGAGCCTTGATCTTGGACTTCCAGCCTCCAGAAACCCAGTCAATGGTATTGTTATAGCAGCCTGGATGGACTAAGAATGCTGTGCCTGGAGGGAATTACTGCTCAGTACGAGTGTTAACTACTGCTGTTGGTTTGTGTGTGTTCACAGAGAACACCATCCTGGGGCCTGTGCCCATCATGGACATTTAACTTGACCTCAGGTGTGTCCTTGGAACAAACCAGGCTTCTGTGAGGAATGTGTGCATGTTTCTTCCTTGTGATCCAAGGTCAGCTAGAGAGATGATGCTCAGTCAAAGCATTTGCTATTTCATTGGTGAAAGGGTTGCTTGGGTCAATTCAGCCCAGCCATGGAAATCTGTGAAATAAGTCACTTAAGAGGGAAGCAATCATCCACATGAACATGGGTGTCAGTGGTGCTGACTGTGAAAACAATGTTTGGTCATACTGCATGTGAGTGGTGCTGGCTATACGAACAATGTTTGGTCACACTACTGTGCTCTAGCTCCAGTGTTTCACTGCGTTGATTCCATGTTGAGGACACTTTCACTCTCTGCTGAGGGAATGTGGTCCAGAAGCCCCTTTTTCCCTAAGTTTGGCCAGAATGGCAGGACAACCTCTTCTCCAAAGTGCCCAGGTAAGAGCTGTCCATGTTGTCTTGAGAGCTCTATTGAGAAGCTGCATCCCCAAATCAAGATCCCTAGTTTCTGTGATGTAAACCATATCCATAAACCAATTAGTGTGTCCTACTGTGTCTGTATTTAGACCTGACTCTCACAGCTCAAGGCTCATGAGATACTAAACAGATTTTCAAACCAGTCAATCTGATCATAGGTGGATGAAGACATGACTCATAGATGGGAAAGAAGGTCAGTGCACACCTAGCGAGATATACACAAAACATACCCACACTGTGATATGAAAATGGAGGTTCTTAGATGGTCAGATATTTGTGCACACCCATCCTCCAGAGCAGCGGTTCTCAACCTGTGGGTCGCGACCCCCTTTGAGGGTCGAACGACCCTTTCACAGGGGTCGCCTAAGACCATCGTAAAACACATATTTCCGATGGCGATTCATAACAGTAGCAAAATTACAGTTATGAAGTAGCAAGGAAAATAATTTTATGGTTGGGGGTCACCATAACATGAGGAACTGTATTAAAGGGTTGCGGCTTTAGGAAGGTTGAGAACCACTGCTTTAGAGAGTTCTCTCTGTCTCTCTTTGTCTTTCTCCCCCCCCCCCCCCCCCACACACACACACTCACAGTCACTTCCCTCTGGTCTCTCATAATGGGCTCTTTCTCATTATTCAGGTCTTGGCTCAAACATTACCCACTGAGAGTGTGATCCCCCTCCCCAGACTCCAATTGAGCTCACTCTCCACCCTTCTTTCATTCACTTTAGAGGGTGTAATGTGACCTGGAATAATCCTGTTTATGTGTTCATTTTCTTGTGCATAGTCTCTCTGTCCTAAAAAATGTATGGCTCCAAAGAGGGAAGGTGATTTGGCATTTTCCTAACCTGCTGTATCCCAGCCCTCACAGTGTCTAGCATCAAGTTGTTCTCAATAAATATTTGCTGAATTATGGAAGAAATAAAGGAAAGAAAGACAAGAGAGCATAGTTAGACAGAAGGCAAAGAAGAATAAAGGAAGGTAGGAGGAAAATGTGTCCAAACTGAGGTGCAGAATTACACCCAATAGCTGTCCCAACGCCACACTGCAGCAGCCGCGCCACCCCGCAGCGTGGGCTCTGCCTTCTCCCAGTCTTCCTGACCTCGGGAAAGGGCACCACCATCCACCCTACTGCTCAGCCCCAAACCCAGGAGCCATCACTGATTCTTCTTGGCCTCACTCACCCCACCCCACCCCCAGCAATCCAGTTACAGGAAGCTCTGTCTGTTGCCTCTATTTCTAAAATATATTTTAATTAAAAATTGTTAATGTTGACATTATTGCAGGTGTCCCCCCTTTTCCCCCACCCCTTTGCCCATCTCCATCCACCTCACCACCCCCTCCCTTGGCCTTCACCAAACTGATGTCCGTGTCCATGGGGTATGCATATATGTTCTTTTGTTAATCCCTTCACCTTCCTTATCCAGTCACCCCCACACCCCTCCCCTTGGGCACCAGCCAGTCTGTTCCATGTATCCATGCTTCCAGGTCCATTTTGTTCATCAGTTTATTTGTTGATTTGATTCCACGTACTGGTGAGACCATATGGTACTTGTCTTTCTCTGACTCTCCAGGTCCTAAGTGTAACCTCTCCCACCATTCCTCACACTTCCTGGTCCGTAACACTGTCCTCTTCGGCCTCTTCCCCCAGTCTCATTCCCAGCCCACCACGCACACTGAGCAAGAGTGAGTTCTCGAAGCTTGCCTGAGCTGAGGGGAGGCAGGGTAGCCTGGTTGTTCAGAGCATGGACTCTGGAGCCAGTTACGTCAGTTCACATATGAATTCTGCCACTTGCAGATAGTAATCAACCTCTGCGTGTTTCAGTTTCCCCACTAACAATAGAGATTTCTATGATAATAAAAAGATTTCATTAATATTATTGAGGCTGGAGGATTGAGGAGTGAATTAAATGTATATAAAGCCCACTTAATAAACCTATGTAAACTTTATTATCATTATCATTACATCATTCCTCTGCCTAAATCCTTTCAATAATTTCTCATTAAGTATATTTTTAAATCGTACTTCCTTTTCATGACCTACAGGCTCCATATGATATGTCCCCTAAATGCAATTCTATTTCCTCGAAGTCGTACAATGCCTTCTCCCTGTTTCTCTCCACACTCCAAATTCCTCCCCTTCTTGCATTTGCCCATTCCTCAGCCCGAAATGCTCTCTCCCCAGAACTCTGCAGAGGTGACTTCTTCTCACCATTCGGGTCTTTTATTAAATGTCCAATGGAAGCCACTAGCCACACATAGCTAATTATATTTAAGTGAATTAAAATGAAATAAAACGAAAGTTGAGTTTCTCAGTGACAGTAGCCACATTTAACGTGCTCAGTAGCTCCAAGGGCTACTGTGTGAGAGTGCAGATACAGTACGTTCCACGGCCACAGAACGTCCTACTGGCTAGTGCTGATTTGGACCACCAGTCACAATTTTTGTGACATCTACATACCACTTAAAAGTCATCTCTCAGAAAGACTTCCCCTGATCATTCTACTAAAAATAATGCCTGCCCCAGGGCACACATGCTCTCCCGTTGTCCTGTTTTCACTTCTTCATCGCGTTTTGTGGCATTGGGCCAGCTCTGGAACTGTCTAACGTACTTATCGCTTCACGTGATTTGATTCCTCATTACCTGGAATAAAGCTGTATGATGGCAGAACTTTGTCTTATTCACTAAGTATTATATCTATCTATAACAGAGCATGGTACACAATGGGTGCTTAATAAATGAACAGTGAATAAACAAACAACTTCTCTGGATGTGCACATCCACATGCATACACACATTGCCTACACCCTGAGAGGCCAGCAGCAGGACAGGTGAGGCGAAGTAGGGCCCATGCTGCTGGAGGTGGGCCTCCATCTCTACGTCCAGGTGGTGAGCAGGTAGGAAAGGTGGAGGCTGACCTGCTGAAGATGCTGGTACTTCCTCCTGTCCCTGGCCAGCGCAGCAGGGCAAGTAGAACTAGTTAGAGAAGGCAAGACCTCCACCACGAGGTGCATGTATGCCGTGGAATCACGCATCTCCAGCCTCTGGAAAAGCAAAGCAGAGGAAGAGGTGGGGCTGGAGTTTGATCTAAAGATCACTTCTAGAATTCAGGCTGGAGGTCACGTTGCAGGTCAGTGATAAACACAAAGATTAAGGACAGGGACTGGAGTTCAGAGCAGGGTTCAGCCTACTTTCTCCTCAAAGTCAACTATCTCTCTGAAGAAGAAAGAAATTGAACTTGCTGGTTTGTTTGTGGTTATTGGGCTTGCTGCTTGAATCTACAACAATTTCTCCATCTTCCCACCTTGCTGCAAATGGATTGACACTCTGGAGTCACCACGCCAGTGACCACAATTCTGGGGCCCATTAGAATTCCTTGGGACCCACAAAGGGCGGGGGATTCTGATTCAATTGGTCTGTGATGGTGCCTGGCCATTGACATTTTCTAAAAGCTCCCCAAGGGATTCAAATGTGCAGCCAGGATTGAGAAACTCATTGCTAAACCAAATTCCTTAAAAGACAAGAGCACATCTTTTCCATCTCTATGACTTTAGGGGATAGGGAAGGGCTGGAACTAGGCTGGTTATTCCATGATAAGTAGATGGATAGACAGCGGGACAGCTGTGATGGTTAATTTTATGTGTCCACGTACCAGATAGCTGATAAAACATTATTTCTCAGTGTGTCTGTGAGGGCATTTCTGGAAGAGATTTATACTTGAATCAGTAGACTGAGGAAAGAAGATTGCTCTTACCAATGAGGGTGGACATTATCCCACCTGTTGAGGGACAGCAAAGAAAAACATAGGCAGAGGATGGGCAAATTTTCTTTTTTTGCTTGAGCTGGGACATCATCTTCTCCTGCCCTTAGTCACTAGAGCTCCTGGTTCTCGGGCCCTTGGACTCAGACTGAAACTTACACTATCGGCAACCCTAGCTCTCAGGCATTGGACTTACATTGAGACTCACAGCGTTGGATCCCCTGGTTCTTAGTGCTTTGGAGTTGGACTGAATCACACCACCAGCTTTCCAGAGTCTGCAGCTTGCAGATGGCAGATCATAGGACTTCTTGTTCTTCACAATCCCATAATCCAATTCCTATATTAATCAATCACACTCTCTGGAGAGCCCTGACTAATGCAGACAGATGAATAATGAACAGATGAGTGAATGAATGAAGACTCACTATGATTAGTACACCCTGATAACCTATATCTCTGTTTTTGGACATCCACCTATATTCATGCTATTGTGGACTCATTATTTTTTATACCAATCCTTTCTTATTTGATTAAGTCTACTTACAACAGAAATTGTATATCATGACCTTGAATAGAAAAACAATTACAGCCCAGCTGATGTGACTCAGTGGATTGAGCACCATCCCGTGGACTGAGAGATCCTAGTTCAATTCCCAGTCAGGGCACGTGCCCTGGTTGCGGGTTCGATTCCCAGTAGGGGACATGCAGGAGGCAGCCGATCGATGTATTTCTCTCACATTGATGTTTCTATCTCTCTCTAAAAAATAAATCAATAAAAATATAAAAAGAAAAGAAAAACAATTACAATAGCTATAGCAGACAGACTCTAAGATGGCTTCCAATTATCCTCACTTCTTGGGATTTAAGCCCTGGTATAAGCTCCACCCCTTGAGAGTGGGTAGGACCCAGGATTTACTTCTAATCTAATCTAATGGTAACGGGGATGAGATATTACCGCCATGATTAGTTACATAAGATTATCACTTCCATCTTGCTAGCAGACTCTATTGGCTTTCTCTCACTCGCTTTGATGAAGCAAGCCACAATATGGAAAGGCCCATTTGTCAAGGAACAGAATAAAAACTCTGGCCAACAGCCAGCAAAAAGCTGAGGCCTTCAGTCAGTGACCCACAAGGAACTGAACCCTGCCAACAACCACACAGCTTTGGAAGCAGATCCTTCCTAAATTGAGCTTCAGATGAGACCCCAGCCCCCGGCAACATCTTGATTGGAACCATTTGTGAGACCCTGAGGCAGAGGAAATTCAAAGCTATGAGATCATAAATGTCTGTGATTTTAAGCCCTGTGTTTGTGGTAATTTGTTATGTATCGATAGATAACTCACACAATGGCCATAATTAGAAGGTAACAATAAAAGAAAGGATTGATGAGCCTGCCCTAGACTCTGATATTTCCTTTTTGATACGGGAAATTAGCAAAGTTAGCTGCGAAAGACCTCCCAACATCTGAATGAGATCTTCTCCCTTAATTTAAATGAGATCTCCTAAAAAAGACTGGAAAGGAATTATATTCTCTTCCCTATCTCAGCCTAATTGCATAGTTCTAGTCTTCATTAATTCCTGCAGCCAGTCACACTGACTCATTGACCTCTAATCACAGTTGGGAATTACATCTCATTCAGGTTGGGGGTGTGTCAGCACATGGACCCCAGAGATAATAGGTGTCCTTGACCTGAGTACCTGTCCCCCCTACACAGAGTTCCTGCACCTGGGAGATCCTGCCTTTACTCTATGTCCACTTTTGGTTCTATCTACAGGACTGGGATTTTCTGCCCATTTTCCTGCAAAATGTCCCAGCTCTCCACTATTGTAGAAGCATATACCAACCGCGCCCTCTTCATTGAGGCTCCACACACTTTGCCAGACTCCTCAGGGGCTGGACTCAGAGTCCTGGGCAGGTTCTAGCACCTGGGGAAGGGAACCTCAGGAAGCGCCAGGTCCGGGGAGGGGCGCAGACAAAGGCACAGCCTTTGCTGCGTGTCTGGTCATATTGTGCACATACTTCTTCCCTCGCGGCTATCCATACTCACCGTGAATCAGAATATCAACTTTCGGAAACTGTTTTCAGGGTGAGTAATGATCCTCTCGCTGTTCTCTTCTTATGCTTCTACCTGGACCCTTTCTCAATATCCCTGGTAAAGGGAAATTCTGCTTTTGCTGAAAGAAAGATCCCAGGGGAGCAAGACATTGCCTGGCTGCTCATGGATCTCACCTTTTGCCTGGACTCACTCTCCCTTGTCTCCAGAATCCCCCCCGTCCCCCATTCCAGACCTTAACACACACGCTGCCTTGGGACAGGCTTCCTCTTTTCTTTGCCAACCTCTGCGGGTATGTTCTCAATATAACCTGTGCACCTTGAGTTGAGATAGATGCTACTCTGATTCCAGGGGGATAAAATGTTTCCCTTTCCAGATCGAAATGGCCGTTTTAGTGCAGAGAAAAACAAATACCACTGTGTCCCCTCTGGACAGAGGTTTCACCTCCTGGGGCTCCCAGGCCTCCGGACCCTCCTGCAGCATCACGGCTCAGTACTGCTGCACAGAGCGGCGGCTGAGCTGACGGCTCTCCGGCGAGTGTGTGCGTGTGTGGTGATGTTGACAGTGCCACACCCTAGGGAGCATTCTAAACTTGAGGTTTTCTACTCAGGAATACTTCTCAAGATCTTCCCATATAGTGTGTATGTCATTTTAAAATAAATTTTGCTTTCTATTTGCAAACCACCAGTTTTTTAGTCATTCCCCCATAGAGGGTCCTTTAGTTTTAACCAATTTTTTTATTATAACAAGGCTGAAGTGAGCACCTTCTGCATATGATTCTGCAGACACTTGTTTCTTTATTCCCCTGATATAGCCTTAAATAAGTTAAACTGTTAGGTCATGGGAGTTTGTGTCTTTGTGTTTTAACTGCCTTTCGTAGTGGTCACGCTAAATTATGCCCCCTCTAACAATGTGGGAGAGGGCTCATATCCCCTTAGCAGCTCGTAATGGTACTAACCTTCTTTATTTCCACCCAGCTGGTGACCGATGACCCTCCTTCAGCACTCAGCTCAGGTGTCCTGTTCCCCAGGCTGTGGGGTGCCTCCTGCTCTGGTCTTTGCTACCTGTGGCAGGATGTCAGTTTCCACTCTGGACACATCACACCATATGGCATGGATGTGTTTCCTTGTCTTCTCTCCTAGACTGTGAGCTCTTTGGGAAAAAGGCCAAAATAGGCTCCCAGGAAAAGTTTTCTCAGTTGGACCAGATTAACCCACTGCTTTTTCCAGATGCTATCACAGGTCTTTGCCAGAAGTTCTTATGCCCTGGCAGCACCAGGAACAGGTGGAGTTCCATGTGAACTTCTGGCATTGATAAATATTTATGTGAACGTCATTATATGTGGAAATTAATGTGGTGCAACTGAGCAGAAATAGGATATAGACAAAAACTCAAAGCCAGGGTCTGCTGGCAAGAATAAATATTAGCTGGGTCCCATGGACCCCCAACGAGGAGCACTGTGTTCTGGCCACAGACCTGCCATGTGCCCCCCCACATTCTGCATCTAAGCCTCTTGGAACTTCTTGTCACTTTCTGGAGACACAAGATGTTGTCACATCTTGTATTTGCATATGATAGATGCCCCAACCTCCTGAAATGTCCTCACCTTCCAGCCCACTGTCTGGGCCAATCCCTGTTCATGGTACGCCATGTCCAGCCCTCCTTCTCCGAGTTTCCTTGGGTGTATCCATCCATAGATTACTGATATCATTATATCTACTGATGGGAAGCCCCCCACTATCTCAAACATTCCCAGATGTTGTACCACATGGACAGATAAGAGCAATGAAAGAGAGAAGGAAGAGAGGAGGAGAGAATACGTGAGCATTCTGGAAAATGTCACACTGGTAACTGAATGCTAACCCTGGAAATGATTCTCATATTTCTACTAACTGACTGATCAAAACTAGTGATAAGAACCCCACCCACCCAAAGGGAACAGAAGGCCGAGGGCTGCTGGAGAATTGGCCTAAAGACAAAAACAGCATTCTCCTGAATTTTCTGCTTATCATTCTCATGTGTGTGTGTCTAATATATTCCATTTCTAAACAATATACTGTTTCCTTTGGCTTTTTTTAAAAAAATGGCATATTTAGTGTTCTGTTGATTTTTTAAGCAAATGAAAAATCTTTGTAAAACCTATTCATGCCATTGCATTTAGTGTCAGTTAACCCATTTTCAATGCTGTATACTATTGCACTACGTGACCATTGCATTATTTATCCATGTTTCCGATGATGGACATTGTGGTTGTTTCTAGATTTTTGCTTTATAAAACTGCTGCTATGTAAATTTGTGTGCATGTACCTCCTGAGTGGTTTCCAAAAAATGGGCATGCTGACTCATGTGCTCTGTGACGTCACCCTTATACGATGATGGCACTTAATTTACACTCCCTCCACCTGTGCACAAGGGTCCATAATCACAAGGGAGATGAATGTAGACCCTTGTGCACAGGTGGAGGGAGTGTAAATTTGTGCTACTGTCTTAATTTGAATTTCTATGGGTTTGAGAGATTTTTGTTTATTGATAATTTCTGTTTCCTCCTGAGTGAAATGTCTGTATCTTTGGCCCATTTTCTATTGGATTATTATTATTATTTTTTTCTTGTGGGAGTTTTTTATATATTCTGGGTACTACTTTCTCTGTTATATAGGTTGTAAACATCTTCTCCCAGTTTGTGGCTTAATGTATCACCTTCTTTACATGTCTTTGGATGGTCAGAATTTCCCGTGTTAACGTAGTTTATCAATTTTTATTTTGTGACTAGCACTTTTGTTTCTTGTTTAAGAAATACTTCTCTACCTGAGAATATATGTATAAGGAAGTGAAAGAACAAATTACATAGTTCTCAGGGGTAGGCCTGGTCTAAGCAGAGGGAACAGCTTGTGCAAAGGGCCTGAGGTAGGAGTGTTGTTAGTACGCACACATGAGGTCAGAGAGGGTGGAGATGATGAGAGATAGATACCTTGGCAGGAGAGGAGACCAGAGAGGCACTTTATTCTGAGAAGTCCTTGGAGATTTGCGAACAGAGGACTAGGAGTCATGATCTGATTTCCAGTTTTCTAGGGCCACTTTCCCACCTGCCCTGGAGCTGGAATGCAGTCCAAGTCAGAGCCACCGGCCGAGGGAAAGTGGGCAGATTCTGGACAAAGATGGGAAAAGAGCTGAGAGAACTGCTGATGGATTATCTGGGGAGTGTTGGAGGAAGTGAGCTGTTAGGGTGACTCCAAGGTAATGGGCCTGAAAAACTGAAAGGAAAATGAACTAGTTATTGAGTTGGAAGAAGACAGAGTGGAGTAGGGTATGGAGTGGGGCAGTCAGAGCTCTGCTTCAGACTTGTGTTAGAGATGCTTCATGGACACCCGGATGGAAATGTCCGGGAAGCACTGAGTATGTGAGTCTGGAGGAGATCTGGGTGGAGAGGTATCTGGGCACTGACGACATATACAACTGTGTCCACTCAAAGTGTATATGGAGATGAGGAAAGGTCCACAGACTGAGCCTTGGGCTCTTCTGTCTTGATCTCATGGGTGGGAGGTGTGGGAAGAAGGACACAGCAGGAGGTGAGCCTGGCAGAGCAGGTATCTCCAGACCAACAGGCCATTTCTCCCTGGCTGTGTGCCAATCCTGGACCCCACGCCTGTGACGCACTATAGGGAGCCAGGGCTGTGCCTGGTGCTCCCGCCCTTCTCTTCCTCCACCCTGAGATGAATTACTAGCACCAGTAAATGTTTGCTCTGGTTCATAAATGCATAATGCCCACCACACAAACCTCGACTGCCTGTAACCGAGGCTCACGCACACGCAGAAAGATCGTCTGCATGGAAGATATAAATGACGCTGTCGCCTGAGGCTGCTGCAGGATACAGGACCACTGTAATGAAAAGTGCAGCCTGCACTTACTACCTGAACAACTCGCCTCCCTCTGCCACGCCACCCTGGAAGGCAGAGGGAATTTGTTGTAAATATTTTACAGTTGGTAATTTGCAGGAGTAAATCACAGTTCCTTGTGCCAGAGAGTGAACTGAAGGAGACTGAGTTTCTTTTCTTCTGGGGGTTATTTGTGATGTCATCTCCCTGGTTTCATCGTGCACTTAATTTAGTCCTCAACATGTTTATGCCTTTGTAGTCTAAGTTATTCTGTGTCTCCTGGGCAGGCTGGTGTGGCAGGCTGCGTGGGGAGGGGCAGACTCCCTTGTGCTCCAAAACCGGACCCGCTGGGCACCAATACTCATTGTCCAGAAACTTATTCATTCATTGACTAAGCAATTTCTGACTGATTGCCGTATGCCAGATACTACCCTGCTGAGCCCTATATTGCATGTCCCTGTCATCAAGGAGTTCACAGCCTCTTGGGGAGCTCCCTGGTGATACCTAGCGCTTACTCACACGAAGTGTCCACGGCTAAATTTACTGAGCTCCTACCATGTGTCAGGCAATGCGCCCTGTGCCTCACTAGGTTATATTCATTGAGCCCTCCAGGGTGAAAATTACTTTTATCCCTATTTTACAGATAAGGAAACTGAGCCACAGAGCAGTTCAATACTTGTTCAAGGTCACACAGCTGGCAGAATTCCAATAAGGCAGGGCTCTAACCCACTGCTCCAGGCCACCTCTGGCTCTGCACACAGGCTGGTGTGTGTGTGGGGGGGGGATTATGATGCAGCCCCTTTCACCTGCTCAGGATGGAGATCTGCGGGAGGGACTTTCTATGACAACAAATCCCTTCCTTTCTAATTCTGAAAATAAGCTGTATGATTTACCCAATTTACCAAGGACAATTAGGCTCTGAGAGTGACCCACCCAAGGACACCCAAACACTGTGTCCCAGGCTGAGATCTGCGTCCAGCTCTCCTGAGGCTCCTGAGCTGGGTTCACCTGCAGTGTGATTGGAGCTGATGTCGATGGAGGTCTGTTCAGGGTGCTGTGAGGCCAGCAGAGGGAAGAACTGATCCCTGAGAGGGCTGGGAGGTGGAGAGGGGACTGCTAGTCTAAATTGCAGGCACAGAGCATTTTAGATAGCCAAGGGCCGTGGTGCAGACGAGGCAGTGGACCAGCACGTACATGCTGACGTGATGTATCAGCCAAGTCCTTGCACACAGGGCATGACAAGTGACTGTGCACTTGGCAGAGGGGGACAGATATGGCAGGCTGGTGGCATGGGAAAGGCTCAGAGGGCGGGCTAGGGGCTAGTTCTCATGACTTCTTGCCTTCCCTCCCCATCTGTGCTGGAGATCAGCACACTAAGAAAGGCGTCTGGTTTCACTTTCCTCCTGCTTACATTTTGCTGTGAGTCTCTGAGCAGGTCACATGTTTGGGCCTTTATTCACCCCATCGTTAACTGTCCCCAAAGCAGCCCAAAGGCAGGGGCTGAAGAGGCGAGTCCATGGCCCTACTCTAACCAGATGGTGGTCTCAGCTCCGTGACCGGGAATGTGGCCCCTCTGGGTCATAGGGCCCTCACACTCTGCTGTGCCCGTCAGTGTCCAGCTCTTGGCTTTTCCCTTAACTTATACACATGCTTTTTGGTCCATCATTTAGAATATTGATTTTCAATAAGCAACAGGAATTTTTCTGGATAACTGTTTTAAAGGGGAATTTACTGAAAGGCTGTGTGAGGTGATTGATAGCTTATGAGTAGGATTAGAAGAGGTAACAAGTGGGGGAGCTGGGGGCACAGGCCACCGAATCAATAGTCTTATAAGGGCCCCACCACAGGAGAGGGTCAGAGTCAACCACCTCTTTTCTCCTTCATTTTCTCTTTCTTTCCTTATTTATCTCCTCCTCTTCCTCCGCCTCCTCTGCCTCCTCCTCCTCTCTCTCCTCTCCCTCCTCCTCCTCCTCCTTCTTCTCTTTTTCTGTTTCACTCCACTAATAATCCAAAGTCCTGGTAGAACATCTGATTGCTCTAGCTCATTATCCAAGTGAGAGATGGTCCCAAACCACATACAGCGAGACAGAGGTCATTCCCTGTGTGCAAATAGGGGCACTTTTAACTAGACAACCAGGTCAGAGGTAACGTCTGAACAGGATACAGAACAAGTGTGAAGGCAATCCTCGTGGAATAGGGCTGAAGAAACATCGGGAGCAAAACTCTGGGATGAGAACGTGTCTGGCATGTCCAAGGCTCAGGCAGGGAGGGGCAGTGTGAGTGGAAAGAAGTGACTGGGATAGTGGTTTTATTGGCGGGGGGGGGGGGCTCCTTGTTCCACACCAGTTGCTTGTGGGAGTGGGCTTCTTGGGGTGCTGCTGAATAAGAATTTCCAGAGGCCCCCATGGGATGATGAGATATTGTAGAAAGCTTTATTTCTGTGGCGTTACACCCCTCAGTTTCCAAGGCCCCATTTCCCTTCATCCTGCCGCAGAAGTGTAGCTGTGACTTCAGCAGAGCTAGAATTAAAGACATTGCCCAGAGTTTTCACTCTATGTTGGGGTACAGTCCAATTCAGCATCAGGCTAGCTTAGTTTGTGTTCCCATTGCAGTCCATCAGTCCACACTGCATGTGGGGTCCGTAGGGCCACGTGGCTATGGAGGGAACATAGGCAGAAGCAAAGCCAAAGGAACCAGAGAGCTAAGTAAGCTCCTTTGTCTAGGGGATTATGTATTCCCAAATTTTCATGGGCTTGCATTGGCCCCGCCCCCTCTAGCCAATAATCTCTGTTCTCAAGTTTGATTGACAGACATCGTCTCTATGTCATCCCAACTTCATTGCGCTTGCATCTATTGTCCCCTTTGTCCAGTCCCTCCCCCCAGTGATCTGCAGGGAATGGGCCAGTGGTTCCCTGGGGAGTGCAAAGTTGCAGCTTCCAGGTGAAGCTGCCCAGATGGCCATGCTTATAATGTCTGGCCTCCCCTTTGCTCCTTTCCTGCGATTAATACCTAGTTAATTACAATGATATTAGTGGGAGAAGAGAGCAGGAGAGTAGTTGTGCCAGACAACGCAGAGCTTGAGGCCCCTGTAAGACTCTGGGTTCTATCTTGACTGAAATGGGAGCCATGAGATGGGTTTTGATGAGGGAAAGGACCTGGCCAGACCTCCACAGCCATTCTGGCTGCTGTGTGGAGAAGAGGCTCTAGGGGGCAAGTACTGAAGCAGGAAGATCAATTAGGAGGCTACTGAAATCATCAGTGAGAGGTGATGGTGACTTGGACAAAGGTAAAGGTGATGGAGGTGTGATGAGATATAGTCACTCCAACAGAATTTGCTTGTAGACTGGATTCAAGGCGTGAGAGAAGGACCAGCACCAGGGATGGCTCCAAGGTCCCTGCCCTGAGTGAAAGGAAGGATTGGGCCAACATTTTCTAAGAAGAGAAAGCCTCACAGAAGAGCAGCATTTGGAAGAGTTGGATTTTTGGACATGTTAATTTTAGGTGCTTTCTAGATATCCAAACAGAAATGTGGAAGAGGCAGCTGGAATTATAAATCAAGAGTTCACAGGTCTGAATTCAGAGCTGTACGTTAGAAATCAGCAAATAGGAGGTATTTAAAGCCTTCAAACTGGCTGAGCTCCTAAAAGGTGTGGGTGGAAATAGAGGAAATGCTTGAGGACAGCGTCCTGGGCTCTCTGTGAGCCTCGACCACAGGGCTTTCCAAAAAGGGATCTGCTGACCCTTCAACAAGTAGAACCAACACTTTCCTTTTCTTTTTCAGTCACTTACTTGAGTAAGAAGAGTAAGTTTTATTCACAGGCCTATTATCCTTTGTCAACCACATCAATCACAAACAGCAAGTGGGGCCACCACACCTAGAGACACCACTGTGCAGACTGGGATGGATTGGTGGGACAGGGGCTGGATTCTCGAGCTGCTATGAGGACAGTCTGGTCCCTGACAGACTGACTTAGATAGGGTGAGTGGTTAGTAGCCCCAGAGGAAGGGACAGCTTCAAATGAGATGATTCCAAGGTGTACAAATGACTTAACTGATGCTAAACCAACTCCTCTTTTTATTTTTTGTTAATCATCATCTGAGGATATTTTTTCCATTGATTTTTTTTAGTGACAGTGGAAGGGAGGGGGTAGGGGGAGAGCGAGAGTTAGAGAAACATCTATGTAAGAGAGACACGTTGATTGGTTGCCTCCCACATGCACCCCAACTGGGGCCAGGAATCGAACCCGTGCCCCTTTGGTGCATGGGCCAACACTCTAACCACTGAGCCACACTGGCCAGGGCAAAACCAACTCCTCTTAGTGAGCGGCCCACCAAGTGACCGCGTCATGGAGCACACTTCTTTGAGGATTCTACATCTAGTCAAATGGACTGTTGTTCTTTTTTTAAACCAACTTATGGCATTTAAAAATCTAAACAACATATTCAAAAGCATTCCAGTGGAACTATGCATTTCTTGTGTGTGTGTATCAAATTTGCACATTTTAGGAAAAACGAGCTTTCTCTGTGTTGGTGTGGGCGTTGCCTCCTATTTTATCTACTTTCAAAAACTACTAAAAAGTAGTGTTGAGTGACACTGATAAAAATCCATTCTTTAAAAATTTGGTTTCTGAAAATAAAAAAAATCAGAAACACATGGTTGGGAAGCACTCAGGGCACTGGGCCTTAATGGGACGGTCACTACGTGGACTGGCTTCAGGGAGATGTGTGAGATAATTAAGCCGGAGAGGTTTCGATTAACCATGTACCAAAAGTCTCATTCGTGGAGCTCAAATAAAGTAGCCAGTCAGACTCATTTGAAGGAATGACAATGTACTTACAGAGAAGACACCTGGGATGGAGGAGGTGGGGCGGCTAACTAACCCAGATGGCCAGGGCACCGCCTGCCCAGCCTTGTGACCAGTGGGGAGTTGACTCACACATGTTCGACAACCGTCAGCGGCTTCCTCGGCTATTTTGTGAGCTCCAGAGCCAGCTCTTTTCCTCTCCTGAAGAAGAATTGTGATTCCCTGAAAAGAAAACTGAATTGGAACCACAGGGACCTAACCTTATTTGCTATAACAGTGCTGTGTTCTTTTGCAATGTACTTTGTGTCTGGGGCCTCTGTTTCCTTATTGATAATGGTAATAATAATGCCCATTGTTGTGAAGATTAAATAAGGTAGTTATATAAAAACATGCAGCTCTGGGTAGCAGAGTTAGGCTAGCTCCTCTCCAAAAGTCCTTTTCTTGCTCTGGGCAGATAACTAGACTACACATTACCCAGCCCCTCTTGCAGCTGGATGTGGTCATGTGACTGAATTCCAGCCAATAGAATACGAGCTAAAGCGACGTGTTAACTTCCAGTTCTGCCCCATAAAAATTTCCCACTCCTGAGCTTCATGTTCTTTCCTCTTCTGCATGGGAGATGTTTCCACCCAAAGCAGTCTTGGAAGCGTAATGTTTAAAATGTTAACAACTCTGTCAGCCTGGGCTCATGAATCACTGTGTGGAGCCAACCTTTGCTCCCCTAGCCTAATAAGCTGCAACCCTCTTGACTATTTATGTGAGTAACAAATACTCTGACTCTGTTAGCCTGCTCTAACTGATACAGACAGAATCTGATGCCTAGTAAGTGCTAAATAAATGTTTACTTTCTTTCACCCTTATCCTGAAGAAATAACATGAGCAAATGAGCTACAACCCAGGGAGAGTAAATCACCTACCATTACACAGGAGAGGTGGCAGATAGATATAATGCCTGGCAATTGTGGGATGGAGGTAGAATGCATTTGTTTTGTATGTACCAGATCTTGAATGGGATAACGAGCCTCATGCTGCCCAAGGGACAGCTGTTTCCAGGAATGGTATTTTACTTTGCTTGATTTGTCACCATGTGAGAAAGTGGATAGGAAGGAAACCACAACACCAGGGGAGAAAGAAAGAAAGATGGTGGCATTGACAAGAAACCCAGAGGGTTTTTCCTGCAGCAACGTGGGGAATTCAAAGGACCACCTTTGAGAGCCTGGAGGATTAATGACAAATGCCCAGCAGGAAGGAAATATCAGAACAAGGGATGCCAAGCCTAGGAGGCCTTCCTGGTAAGGCAAATCCTTGTGACCAAACCTGACAAAGGGCTGCATTTTTGCATACGTTCAGCTTTCCAGTGCCACGAGCCAGTTTTAGAATTGTTATACTGAACCATCGACTCTCAGCTAAAGCGCTTTCTGTGTCTATAAGCCCAGAGTGGGATAAGTTTTTGTTATCACACAATTTTTTTCATATATCCTTGGAAGAAGGGAACTAATATCAAAAGAAATATAATGCATTCAGAAAATAACACATTGTTGTGGTAAAGCCCTACTGTTGGGGTCACATAAAAACCTGTTGTCTGTTAAGAGACTACAACCCTGGATCAGATTTTGAAGGAAGATAGAAAGGGTATTGCAAAAGGAATAGAGTGGGAGGCAATCATAAAAAGAATATGAGCGAGGTTATTTGGTTACGAAAAAAGAAAAAATCTGTGACATCACAAAGTAAAAAGCACCTATGTATTCTTCCATCTGCCCATTCATTTCATCCATTCATCCACCCACCCACCCACCCATCCATGCATCCAACCACGCACCTAACCATCCATCCACCCATCCACTTATCCACTCATTTCTCCTTCCTTCCTTTCCTTCCTTCCTTCTATCCATCCATCCATCCATCCATCCATCCATCCATCCATCCATCCATCCATTCATCCATCCCTTCCTTCCTTCCATCCATCCATCCATCCACCCATCCCTTCCTTCCTTCCATCCAAGCATCCATCCATGCATCCATCCATCCATGCATGCATCCATCCATCCATGCATCCATTCACCCATCCATCCGTCCATCCATTCCTTCCTTCCTCCCTCCCTCCCTCCCTCCCTCCCTCCCTTCCTTCCTTCCTTCCTTCCTTCCTTCCTTCCTTCCTTCCTTCCTTCCTTCCTTCCTTTCATTCAAGCATCCATCCATGCATCCATGCATCCATTCAATAACACTGATGAGGACCTTCTATATGTAGATACTCTGCATATAAATGCAGAAAGTACCAGGAAAATTCATCAGAAATCCTACAGAAAAGAAAAGAGCGATTTACTGATTATTAATACATGCAACCAACTTAATGTTTCATTTCACTCATTTAAGGTCATTCATTTGTCCTGCAAGTGTTTAATGAGCACTCTTGGGTCATGGGCACTGGGACGATAGACAAGTTGTCTGTCTTCATGGAGCCTACAGTCCAGTGGTGACAGGGCTCATGGTGGTAGAGACCATGAACATACGTCAACATACTACAAAAAAGAGGAGTAATGAGGTATAACGAGGCAAGGGGTCAGGAAACCTGCCTGCTGAGGTGACAGACATTTAAGCTGAGATCTGAAGGAAGAGAAAGCAAGCCCCCAGAAAATCCAGAGGCAACAGCGTTCCAGGTGGAAGAAGTAGCATGCATTTTGGTCCTGAGTCAAAGAAATAAAAAGTAGCCAACTGGTCACCACATAACTGGCAAGGGAGAGGGTTATGGCAGGAGGCTGGAAAGAAGGGCTGGGCCCACGTAGGGCACAGGAGTTTGGACTTCATTAGAAAGCCCTTTAAGAAAAGGGATGACTTCAGGTGGGTCAATTTTTTTTATTAATATTTTTTCTTTATTGATTTGAGAGAGAGAGTAAAGGAGAAGGAGAGAGAGATAGAAATATCGATGAGAGAGAACATTGATTGGCCTCCTCCTGCATGCCTCCCACTGGGGATCGGGCCCACAACCTGGGCATGTGCCCTGACTGGGAATCGAACCAGTGACCTCTTGGTGCATGGGTCAACGCTCAACCCCTGAGCCACACCAGCCAGGCAGGTGAGTCAATTTTTAACAGTCCATCCAAGGTCCTGTGGTGGGAATGTACTGGAGATGCAGAGGTGGGAATGGAAGCAAGGTGACTATTTAATTTAAGGAGAAAGATGGCATTTTGGGCTGGGGGGTGGAGGAGGAACTAAGGAGTGGTGAGGGGACAGATATCAAGTGAACAGGGCCTGCTGACAGCCTGGATACGAGTGGTAAGGGACACAGTGGTGGCAAGGATGACTCCCAGAGTCAGGCTTTGGTAACTGGGCAGATGGTGATGCCACTTACAGAACTGGGCTAGGCTCAGCCCCTCATCTCCTGCCTTTCCCCCTGGCTGAGCTAGGGGGCTGCCGTTGCCCCATCTGCAAAATGGGGATAATAATAGCTTCCTTAACTACTGCATATGACTATTAAGACCATTAAGAGGATCACAGGAGATAATGCGATACTAATGAAAACACTGATGAAGGAGTTATGAGAAGTACAAGCCTCTCTGTGATGCCAGGTGGCGGTTTGAGTTAATTTCTTTCAGGCCTGTACTAATGATTCCACTTTAGTTGGGGGAGATTGACGAGGCTTGAAAATCATGCAATGGGACTAATTTTCATAAATCAGAGTGGAAAAGTTTTCTCATTGTTGTATCATTGCACCAGGAATTGGGAGCAGGTGTACAGGAGGGTACAAGTGAGTGGCTCACACATAGCCTCGTGAGCCCTGCAGGCCTGAAAATCTAGGGCAAGGAGGGAAGTCATCTTCAGAAGCCTCAGGGACCTGGGAAGACTCCTGGTCAGGAGCACGGATTTAGAGGACCTGACAAGGGCCCCATAACTTGTTCCAAATATGCTGCCACTCTGACCTTGAAGCAAGCAGCCAACATTTAAAAACCATGCCTCTTGGTGCATAACTCGGGGACACTAACGCCTTCTAGGCACCACTGTTGTGAGAATGCGATGGTCGGTTAGACAGGAAGCGCTTTCCCCAGATACCCACTTGGCCCCCCACAGCTTCTGCACTGTCTCTTTCTCAGGGTGCCCCTTCTCCTTCTACTGGAATAGCATATCCCCTACACCCCACACTCTGTCTTTTCTCCTAACTATCACTGTTGACTCATATATACCTTTATTTACTTACTGTCTGCCTCCCCCACTAGAATGAAGCTTCATTAGGGCAAGGATTTTTGTCTGTCCTTTTCACTTCTCTGTTCCCCATACCTGGCTCACAACTGACCCTCAGTGGACATTTGATGAGTGGATGAATAAATGAATGTGAATAAACTTCTCAAGGTGTCTGAAGATGACAGATGTGGAAGCCCTCTTGGCTTTCCTTTCCTTTACTCCCCTTTGACCATGAGCAATGTTTGCTCTACTCATCCCACATCTGTCCTTATCTCAAGGCTTGAGTACAGTGAAGGAGTCTGGCTGCCCGGCTTGAAATCCTAGCTCTGCCACAGGCCAGATGTTTGACTTGGGACAAGTTACTCAACCATTCTATGTCAACACCCTCCCTTATTTCCTCTACCCTTCAGTTAGTCCATCCATCTGTCTATCTGTATAGCCATCCATCATCATCCACACATCCAAATGTCCATATAAATATTCTGACCATTTGTTCCTTCATTCAATGAACATTTACTGAGCACCTACTATGTGCTAAATCCCATGTTATACTCTAGAGGTCCCAAGGTATGTAAGTGTTTAATTTTATGTGTCAACTTGACTAGGTCACGGAGGGCCCAGGTATTTGGTTAAACACTGTTTCTGGGTGTGTCTGTGAGGGGATTTCTGGATGAGATTAAATTTGAATTGGTAGACTGAGTAAAGCAGATGGCCCTATCCTATGTGTGAAGCCTCCAACTCACTGAAGGCCTGACTAGAACAAAAAGGCTGAATGAGAAAGGACTCTATCTCTGCCTGACTGTCTTCAAGCTGGGATATTGATCTTCTTCTGCCTTTGGACTTGAACTCACCACTTGTTCTCCTGGTTCGCAGACCTCCGGAATCAGACTACAACTTACATCATGGGCTCTTCAGGGTCTCCAGCTGGCTGACTACAGATCTTGGGGCTTCTCAGACTCTATAATGACATGAGCCAATTCCTTATAATAAATATCTCTCTCTCTCCTTTCCACTCTTTCTCTCTCCCTTAATCTCAATAGATAGATGATAGATAGATAGATAGATAGATAGATAGATAGATAGATAGATAGAGAGATAAACCCTCTCCTACTGATTCTGTTTTTCTAGAAAACCCAGATTCATACAATAAGACCGTGTGTCCATCGCAGGATCTAGAGCCAGGGCCTGGAGCCTCCACCACGCTGGGCTGAGGAATCCTCAGATATGTGCCTTGGGACAGCCGTGACTAGACACGAAGCAGTGGAACCACGTTGTTTAGCTGTGGCAGGTCTCTTAGTGACATTCTTATGATTCCTGGGTGACCAAATTCACATTGCCTCTTTTTTTTTTCCCTTACCTGAGGATTTGTTTTTATTAATTTTTTAGAGGGTGGGGGACATCAATGTGAGAAACATCAGTTGGTTGCCTCCCTTACATGCCCTGACCTGGATTGAACCTGCAACCTAGGTATGTGCCCTGACTGGGAATCGAACCTGCAATCCTTTGGTGTACAGGATGACACTCCAACCAACTGAGCCCCCCGACCGGGGCCAACATTGCCGGTTAATGTCAGCCAAACAGAGCTGGGGGTTGTCCTGTGAGGAAACTTGCCATGGCCAGTTCTCTGCCACGATCTGTCTGCTGGGGAAAGTGCAGACATGAATGAGGTCAGGATGTGACAAAGACAGACCCTTGAGCTCAGAAAGAATTCTCGAAGTCCTGGACTATTATTTCCTGTGTCTTCCCTCTCCGGCTCTTTGAGAGGACCCAGGTTACCCACACCACAGTGCTCAGAGCATGTAAATCATGGTCAAGGACCTCAGCTCAGCATTTTCAGATTTCACCCCAAACTTCCCATCTCCTGTGGCCCCGGCATGTCTAACTCCGTAATGTGATCCTCTGTGAGAATGTGATCCTTCCCGAGGCACAGGGGCTTTCACCGCTGTGTTTACGGCTGTGCCCACACCCAGACCAGCACTTGCCACATCGAAGACACATTCCTGAAATGTTTGCCTCCTGGATCCCACTTGTGTTTGGAATCCTTGGCCTGAATTCTCCCTGCATGATGTTCTTGGCACATGGTGGATGCTTAATAAATGCCCACTTCTTCTCCTCTTCCTCCCTACATGTTTGTGATTTTGCATGTTAGTGTCTGAGATTCCTAGCGTCTGAAATGGAAACCTAAATGTTCCCTCACTAACTTCATTTTTGGCATCCCTCTAGGATGCAGTATCTTCCCTCTGTGTCTGTCTGGCTCAGCAGCATCCTAGTTCAGTGTGCCCTTTGCACAGGGGTCCCCAGCAACAGAGCTGGAAGGAGGGCTGGGCATCACAGTATATCTAGGGTGTCAGGGAACTGATGCCACAGGGCATGAAAGATGGGCCACAATGACAAATAACATGTTGGAAAGGCAGGAAGCAGCTGGCCAAGT
This sequence comes from Tadarida brasiliensis, assembly GCA_030848825.1. Lineage (NCBI taxonomy): Eukaryota > Metazoa > Chordata > Mammalia > Chiroptera > Molossidae > Tadarida > Tadarida brasiliensis. The sequence goes on from CM061258.1 coordinate 122,623,721, forward strand.
TCTCCTGTGTTACTCAGAAAAAAACAGTGTGTATGTGAATCTGATCAGGCAAGATCGATATCCAATAAGCATTCATTGAATATCTATTATGTGCCAGATCCTATGCTAGATGCTCTCAATATATCTGTTGATCAATTAATGCTACAACACATCTGATAATACGTATTAAAAGTTACAGGGGCTTAATGTTACCATAGATCAAGGCAACCATTATAAGTAAGGAAAAATGCCTGATAACTCCCTATCAATTCCTCTTCTTTATTAGGAGTTGGTCAATGGCCTCAAAGGCAGAGTGGTGAAATATCCAGGTATCAGCATATGGACATTTCTTCTGCTTCTGTCTTTAGTGGAGCTTAGTGGCTCTCAAACGTCAGTGTGCCCAAGCAAAGCTTTACAGGGTAGAAGGAAAACCTCCTAAAGTGTAGTTTATGTGTGAGTTAGGGACCCCTCAAGGGTACCACTGACTCCATACGCCGTGTGAGCTTTATGTGCTGACCTCAGACCAAGCCTAGGAACCGAGACTCCATCCTGAGACCTCATCTTCCCACCATGGACTCTTCACCAGCTGCGTTCCTCTCCTGCTGCGTTCTTAGGGCCAGGGTGGGGGCAAGGAGGTGGAGGATTCCCAACTCCCTCTGCCATCATGCCATCAGTTTTACTGATTTTTCTTCATTGTTACTTGGAGGCTCAGCACCCCCAAATGAAAATCACCCAAGATTATGTATGACTGCTTGCCTTTTGGATGGTGGTACAAATCTAACCCCCCCCCCCCACAGTCTCCATGAGGAGGGCTGCCGTGTGGCCATGGGGGACTCTCAGGTCACCTTTATGAATCTAGTTGCTTTTCTGAGTTCAGCTCTTCGAGTCTCATTGATTCTTAAGGACAATTCTATTCCTGGGGGAAATCAGGTTCACCCTGCTCACATCCCCCTGCAGAATGGAGGGGCGGACAGCTCTGTAGGAAGGGCCCCCACTTCCAAAGTCTGACAGGCCCGGTTCTCGGCGAATTCTGGCCAATATGGACATAGTACAAGGATTAATTATTTCTCGAGGGTGGACGAGAGGAGCAAAAACATCCGAGTGCTAGAGACTGCGACCCCTGCTTCCGGTTAGAACACCGCCGCCGCGCAGGGCTGCACCCCTCCTGCTCCCCAGCGGCAGCCCTGCGCGCACTTCTCAACTAGGGTCCCACTCCACTCTCCACAAAACCGCCTACAGTAGAGTTGTGGAAATTAGGGGACAAGAGACGAGACCGACATTTATTTGGTGCCTACGATGTGCTTGACACACACATATTTATTCATGTGAGGCTTTTTAACAAAATTGTAAAGTAATAATAATGAGAGTGAAAATATATCGTTTACTATGCACCTGTTACCAGGCCAACTGTTTCCTGAGCATTTTCTCAGCAGTCTCACAGGGCCCTGTGAGGTAAGTAGTGCTGTTTGTCTACAGGAGAGACTGAAGCCCAGAGGGGTTAAGTGACCTGACAAAAGTTACACAGTCCAAACTTCAGGGAGCCAGGACTCAGACTAAAATTTCACTGGCCCAAAATCCTGTGTGCACGGCACTGTCTCATAGTCTCACTGCTCCAATCCCGTGATGTGGAAGTCACAGCTGAGGGAGACACACAAGCTGGCCTCAAGGGCCACAGCTTGCAGATGGCAGGCCAGCTCGCCTGCCCCTGAAGCACCTGCCTCTGGGACCAACACAGCGCGGTGGCATGCCAGCAGACGATTCCTGCATGAGGGCAGCACTCAGCACCTGTGAAATCTTTTCTTCTTTTCTTAAAGTGTCTTTGTCTTTTGATCTGGGGCCAGACTCTCTGCAGCGGCGCTTTGCACGTGGTCTCCTTTCATAAGCCTACCCTAACTTCTCTGGCTCCCGCATCAAGCCCCTCCTCCAGTAGTCCTGACAGCAGACTGCGGAAATCAGAACTGCCTTCACACTGCTCTGCCCTCGGCCGCCATGGCTGGGAGCTGCCCTTCCACCTCCAGCTTGAAGAAGTCCGGTCTGATTTCTAGGGGTCCCGGGGTTGCGTCCTCATATGCAACTAACTTTTCTGGGAGGGGCTGGGGGGTTCAGGCTACAGGTCTTCTAGGAGAACAGTGGGGCTGTGACCACCAGGTTATACCTGCTCAGAAAAACTGCTGCTACATACACGCACATCCATGCACACCCATGCGCACCCATGCACACACAAGTACACACGCACACACATGCACACACAGAGGCGAAGACCTTGCAGGACCCTGCAGCAACCCTACAGGCAGAAACAAACAATAGGAGATGCCCCCACCCCCGACAGCCTTCCACTGGGGTGGTTAAGCTTTTGCAATTTGTCTGAACCACAGCAGAAGAAAATGGCGAGTGGCTTTTGAAGAATTTACAGGGCATATTTTGGATGGTCTGACTTAAAATACAGCCTACGTGGCCCAAGGAAATTTTAATATTGGGGATCCTTGTGGAGTCCCCAAGCAGAAAGGTAGCGTTTCTCCATTGCAGCTGCAACAGACAGCGTGAGGCTGTGTGGCTGCTGACTGGAGGAGACAGCACAGCACCTGCCAGACGCCCAGGTGGATAGAATGCGTTGCCATTTACCATCTGAACCGACGCTCCAAACACAGGTGTGTGCTCTCAGGTGCACACCTGCACACTGCACGCTCCTCCCTGTGTAACCAATGAGCACACTGACACGTACATGTTTGGAGAACTGTCACCTTCAATTAGGGTCATGTGAGCTCACCAGCCTCCTCTTCACCCCGATGCCAACCAGTCACTATGACAACCACGCCACACAAATAACCAACCAACCACTACCACAACCAAACAATCAATATAAGCAAAGAATCAACCACCACAACTAACCACACGCCTTACAGCCAACCAGTCATGACATCACCACACAAAGCCAGCCATTAACACATTCTCAACAGACTACTCACTGCACCAACCAGAAAACACAAGCAACCACAACAACCAGTTAGCCACAATGGCAGCTTCTCAGTGACTATCACAGCTGACCAAACATCACAACCAGCTACTTAACACAGCCAACCACCAACGCAGCCAACCAACCACCTCTATATGCAACCAGCTACTACAACCCAACATACAACAGCCAACCAACAACAAGAACAGCCAACAGCAACCGTTACCAGCTGACTCTCATGTAGCATCCATCCCCCACGTGCCAGGAGCTGTGTAAACACTGGCTGCGGGTTACCTCCTGTTACCCTCCCACTAACCCTGTGAGACCGACGTCACTGCTGCAGCACCACCAGCACCACGACTCACATCACATACCCCGCCCTGACGCAGTGACTGCCGCCACTGATGCAGAGGCTGCGGTACAGAGAGGTGAAGGCATTTGCTGTAGGTCACACAGCAGTCAATAGCAGGTGTTGAAACTGAACCTAGGCACTCAGGCTTGATACAAAGTACTCATTCATCCACGAACAAGATCCCTCAGAATGACAGGCATCATGCCCTACGCACACCTTGCCAGGTGCTGTGCTGAGTGCTTCCTGGGCATCACCTCACTAATTCCTTACCAGCCCTAACAGGGAAATAGTGTGATCTAACTTTTTAAGGTGAAGAAAAGGGGATCAAGCTGTTAAAGAAAATCATTTTTAAAGCCCCACAGGATGTTCTGTTTAAAAGAATATTAGGGTTTGGCTTGGGGACTTGAAGGTGCCTTGGCAGGTGAGTTCACTTGGTGGGGACCTCTCTCACTGGAACCTTGCCAGAGCTGAGCACTCAGGCAGGTGCGGGGGAGGCAGCCCACCGCGGCCCGGAGTAATCCTGGGAGTCTGTTCAGAGTGCGCCAGACCACTGCACTATCTGATACTGCTCATGGGGGCAACTCAGCCAGTCCAAGTGGCCACGATGTGGCTGCCAGGAACCTGCTGGTGCCCGGGGCCAGGCAGCCTCACTGACGCTCCCTTCTAAAGGTGCTGGGCCCTCACCCCGGTTTCCTCAGCAGGGAACGGCATGGGTGGCATCTCTCTGGGCCATCCTATCGCCCACGGGACTCGGGCAAGGGAAAGTGTCATAACTCCATTGGTGATCCTATGCTGTGAGTCATAAACCGTCCGGCTCTGACACAGAACGCCTTCCCATCTGCCCGCAGGGCTACTCCTTACCGTCTTCTGTCAGGTGGGGTTCCCCCTGATTTTAGTCAGTGGAGGTAAAATGTGAGCAAAAATGGGTATGGCCCTGCCCTCGTGGAGCTTAAAGTCTAATGAGAGAGACAGAAATAAAATCTAATACTTAAATGTACTGCAATCGTTACAAGTTGTAATAGTCAGAAGTGCTGCAGAGAAAGCTCAGGGAATTGCACACACCCACAATTTCGGGACATGAGCTGGCCAAGGGGACAGAAGTGCCCTCTGAAAGAGAGTCACAGTGGAGATGAGACCAAGCGTGTTGACTAGAGGAGGGACGCGTGGTCGGCACAGGGAGCAGGGCAGGGCTGAGGGTCAGAGTCTGTGTGGGGGAGCCAAGAGGACTGAGCTTGGCCAAATTGTCCAGCCCTCGGAGGAGGCCACACGCACGAAGGACTGTCCTTGTCTGTAAGGAATGGGAAAGCACTGCAGGGTTGTAAGTGATGGGGGACGTGAGGGGGTAATCAAAGTGATTTTGATTTCGTCACTCTGGCTACTGCGGGGAGAATGTTTCAGGCGAGGCAGGGCCATAGTGGGATGGATTGAAGCGGGGATGGCCGGTGTCAAAGCTATTGTGATAATCCAAGCAAGAGACATCGCCAGCTTGACTTGGGGGGGGTGGAGATGGTGAGAAGTGAAGAAATTTGGGAGTTATTTGAGGGTTAAAGCAGAGGGCCTCCTGATGGCTTTGATGTCAGGGGAGTGTGGGAACCAGAGGTGTTAAGGTAGGTCCTGGGTTTGAGGCTGGCTCAGCAGAAAGATGGGTGCACTTGGTTCTGATAGGATCCTTGGTTCCGTAAATCCCAATTCCAGTACCATGTGCCCCTTAATGGGGAAGAAAAGCACCAGGGAGACGGCAGATCACTTTTCATTCTCCAGAGCAGCTCAGGGCTTGCTCCACCCAGGTCAAGGGGACTGAAATCCTATTCACTGTGAGGAAATACACCTGAGCCACTCGGATGTGTCCACTGCATGGCCAGCAACGTGCCTGCCGCTCAATTTAATGGTCCAATGACATCAACTCGAGCCCCATCCGGAGCCTGTGAAGGCAATGCTAACACATCTTAATTTCCAGGCTCTTCCAGGTGCCACAACACAGCTGCAGAAACTGGACCCCCAAAAGGATCAGAGAACAATTAATCAGCATGTTGCACATTGAAGGCTTGAAAACCCAAAGCCCTGCACAGGTGAGGTAGCCAGGAGGAAGAAACTTCTACTTAACAGTGACACAGGGAGGTGCAGGGCAGGGGCATGCCTGCTCCGCCTCTGATAACTGGGTGCTTGAGACCTACTGAATCAGGTCTGGTTATCAGAAAACACAAAAAAGAAACCTCAATTGCACACTCGGAGGTTAGTGGGTAGAGAGAAAAGCGAAGAAGTTGGTATTTATGACAGGTCAAAAGGCTTTCTGCACTTCACTCATTCAGCAAGTATTTCTTGTGCACCTACTAAGTGCCAGGCATGGTTCTGGATGTTTGTAAACAGATGCACTCCCTATCCTCATGGTGCTGACATTCTAGGGAGTGTTACTTACAAAAGTAGATAAGCAAATAAATATGTGATAGACCATTGTGTGATTATAAGGACTAGAAAGAAAACTAAAAGGGGATGGAGAGGAGAGCACTACCACACCCAGAGCAACGGAGAGGTGACGTGTGAGCACAGGCCCTGCACGCTGTGAGGAAGCAGGGGCTGAGAGTAACTGAGAGGGTGAGCACTCCAGGCAGGTCCTGGGTTAATTCCATTAATACTCGCAACCAACAGGTTCTATGAACCCACTTGCCAGATGCGAACATTGAGGGTCAGAGACGAGTCCATATGTCTGGAGTTATAAAGCTTATGGCTGGCAAAGTTGAGGTTTGAACCTGGATTGGCCTGACTTTAAATCAGCTTTTCTCCCAACTACACTGAACTATGTGTCTGCTGTTAAATTTTAGTTAGGTTTCCACCAATCCACACAGGAGTTCAGACAAGGCTTACTTAAAGAACCAGGTCTCAACAGAGGAGAAACAGGAGAATGTAAGGAGGCAAGACACAGGCCACCGAGAAGAGGAGGATATGTCCCTAATCCTGACTTGACTCACACACGAGATTCACTTCCTCCCACTGCAAAATAGACCATCTCCCAAGGTCAGGAAGAGCATCGAGGAGACCACAGCTGTGGACTAAGTGACCCGTGGAAGATGCTACCCAATGACGGGCCATCTCCCACCTGTTCTCTAAGGCCCACACCAACTATCACCCCTTACTGCTATTTTCTCGGTCCCTCCAAGCAGAATTAATCTCTCCTCTCCTTATTTTACAAATCGCTATTAAAGTATCTGTTTGTCTTTAAATGAACTCATAAAGTGTGCTGTTTGGAGGACGAGAGCAAGGATTTTAATGTGTCTGTACAGGCCTCTGCAACACCCTGTAGAAATGTAATAAATGTTATTATGGTTAATATATGATATATAATCTAAGATGCCCTAAGGACCCGTTAGTCTATGGTATGTACAAATTTCTGGAAAAAGCAGTGTCTGGGACATGAGCTAAAAGCTCTAAATCATCATTACAGGAATTACTGAAAAAGAGTCTGCCCCTACTGTACAAAAGCAAGACCCAACAAGTAGAGACGTAGTGTTAAATAACCAAAATATCGTCCAAGGTTTTAATGGGAATCACCTGTGCAAAACTATTAATTACAGCACCTAGGAATTCTACTGTTCTACTCCAAGTAAGCAGCAAATCTATTGGTTAAGGGCCCTGGTTGTAGAGACAGATCCACCTAGACTCAAATCCTAAGGGTGCTCCTATGACCTGATAACTTGGGCAAGTTTCATAACCTCTTTTAACCTCAATTTTCTGATATATAAATGAGGTCGAGTAGATGCATTTTTCATAAGGACCAATTGAGGTCATTCATGTACTAGCGCATGTGTGATTAAAATAACATCCAAGAAATGGCAGGACATTATTATTCTTTCAGCCAAGAGTATAGGCCTCCTAGGCAGTGCTATTCCTGTATTATTCATTGATAAGCTATGACACCCTTCATCTCTGCATCCCTACACAGGGCCCGTATGCCCTGGACACTCAATAAAGATTTGTTGAATGAATAAATAAATTCAAATCTCCACATAATCCCGTCACATGAGTATGATTGATATTGATACCATTTTAATTAGCTAGTTATTAATAATCGGAAAGGAGTAAAGGAAGGCCAGACATTATAGGCATGTCATTTGGGCAGCTTCACCAGGAAGCAGCAAGTTCACACTCCCCAGGGAATCACCTGTCCAGTCCCTGCAGATCACTGGGGGAAGGGGTCAACCAAAGGGGAGATAGACACATGCCCAGTGAAGCTGGGGTGACATAAGGAAGGTACTTGCCTATCAGTCACACCTGGAAACAGAGATCATTGGCCAGAATGGGTGGGGTCACTACAAACATGTGAAAATTTGGGGATACATAATCCCCTAAACAGGAGTTCTCTCTCTTGTTACTCTTGTTGCTCTTGGCTCTCTTACATTCACCCATATGGCCCAAGCCCTGCAGACCCCACACATAATGGACTGATGGACTGCAGCTGGCCTGTCCTGGGTTGGACTGTGCAGACATGGAACAGAAACTCTGGACACTGGCTCTGATTTTAGCTCTGCTGAAGTCCCAGCTACACTTCTTCCTTGGCAGAACAAAAGGAAATGAGACCTTGAAAACGTAGGGATTTAATTCCATACAAATAAAAATCATTCCTTCTCTTGTGCAAGTCTCAGAAAATTCCTATTCTCGCAATATTGCAAGAATTCCACCCCCACAAACAGCAGGTGGGGACGAGGACCTCTCTCCACTGGCAACAGACTGGTTCCCATGTTACAGATGAGATAACTGAGGATTCTATAACGAGGTGGATAAACTTGCCCCAAATTACAGAGTTACTAAGGAAGAGTCAGGGTTTGAGTTAATTTTTCCTGATCTGAGCCCCAGCGTCATTTCACCTCACTGAACTCTCTCCAGAAAGTCTGTAGGATGCTGGATGAGAGAGAAGCCAGCAGAAAGATGACTTTCCATCAAAGAGTCATACCTGGAAGGCCATGTGCTGTGTCCTACTGGGCAAGCCACCGCATGGATGACAGCGTGTTCAGAAGCAGGGGCTGCAGTGAGCATGACAAAGCCATGAGCAACCAGGGACTCAAGGGATGTAGACAGAACAAAGGAAACTGTAACAAAGTCCAGCCCTTTGGTTGGCAGACTAAGGATCTTAGGAGGCAAAGGCGGTGATGAAAACATGATCACTGCTTAGACCGTAGCACACTTAAAACTTCAATCCCCATCATTTTACAGGAAGAAAAAAGGGAGATTAGCTGGGGTGTGAGCTTTGAGACTTGACTTCGGAAAGACAAGGAACCAGGGAATGTAAGTTTCAGTGGAGAGGCTATTTCTGAAGGGTTCTGGTGACTCGAAAAACACAAATCTTCTAAAGTCTCCACAGAAAGCCTATGGCTGAAGGCTCTGGAATATCATGGAGGGATTAAACAAATTAAGTCTGTTTAGCTTGGATAAGCAGGGCCCAAGGGGAAGAATAATAACTACTCACTCACATCTGAAGGAAGGAGATGCTGAGGCAGTCTAGAAGCTGGCCCCTGGGGATCTGGCCAGGAATAAAGAATAAAGCCAAGCCAAGGGACCTCAGACCAGGGCAGGGTCCTTGTGGCAGGGAAGCCAACTCACCAGGAGCTACTGGCCTTCTTTCTGCTCCTCAACATTCTCTGCCCATTCCTGTCACAGGACCCTGGTACTTGCTGGTCTCTCTACCTACGTAATTCTCTTTCCCCAAGACCCCACAGGCTGCTTTAGCTTATTTCACAAGTTACCTATCTCAGAGAAGCTGTCCTGGCTTCACAAGCCTAATATAGCAGCCCTGTAACCGGCCCCACCAGCCACCAAATTATTATTTTTTTCTTATTTAGAGCACTTGTCACTTGTGACATTATTGTCTCTATTAACTCTTTATTGGCTTATTTTTTCATCTTCCCTGCACTAGAGTGTAAGCCCCTGTCTGTCTACACCAGAGATCAGCCAAGTACTGTCCACGGGCCGAATCTGGCCCGTCATCTGCTTTTATAAATACAACTTTACTGGAACACAGGAACATGCATGCACTCCATCTGCACTCAACAAAAGCAGAGCTGAGTCACGTGACAGAGATCTCGCGGTCTGCAAAGTCTAAAACATTCACTGCCTGGCCCTTCATAGAAAAAGGCTGCCGACCCTGGTTCTAGAGAGTTCTGAATGCTGAAGTGCCTGAGATATACCTGATAGAATTAATGAACAGAATGAAATAAAGGGTTGAACAGGGGGAAAGATGGGCAATGCTGAGGCTAGCTGTGATGGCTACCAAATTATTCAAATTAATGCAGTTCACTCAATGTAATACGTTTTCTGAACACCGGCGTGGGGGCCTGAGCTGCGCCCCGCCGTGGCGGGGGCGGTGGGAGGAGCGGCCCTGCTCCAGGTCGGCCGTGCGGGGGCGTCTGCTGCAGAGGCACACGGACTGCGCTGGCGGGGCCAAGCCCACGCACAGACAGGGAACAGAAGGACAGGAGGAAGAGCTCATTGACTCTATGACAGCTCCCTTTGTCCTCGAATATCACTAATCCTGGCTTCCATTTATTGGGCATTTTCTTTGTACCAGGCACTGAATAAAATCTTGCCACATTCAATCCCTAGAATTAACCCCTACACTGGATGCTTGCTTGTGTTAGAATAACCAATCCCAATAGCTCAGTGTCTTAAAACAACCAAGGTTTATTTTATTGCTCATATAACACATGCAAGAGAGTGGGCAGAAAATGAGGGGAGGGGTGGGCTGCTCCATGAAGCTGGTGTGTAAGACCCGAGGGTGACAGACTCACCGTGCGGGGAAACCGCTGCTTCCGCAGGAAGCCCCGCTTGGCCGCTCAGGGGAGCAGAGGAGGGAGAAGCAGGCGTGTGCCGCTCTGCACGGGCGAGCAGGTCACGCGGCCAGGCCGAACTTCACGGGGCTTGCTGTGTGCCAGGGGAAACAGGGAACAACGGCTGAGCGCTGGCAACGCCTGCCGGGGTGTTACCTCCAAATGCTGAAACCACGGCACAGGAAGTTAGGTCACCTGCCCAAGTTCACGTCATTTGGAAGAACGGAGTCTGGATTCAAAGCCTATTCCATTGGATTCTGCCACTTGTTCCCTTAACCAAAATGATTAAAATGGTCCTGACGGTTGCACAAGAGATTGTCGGGGAGAAGAGAGAAGTTAAGGTACCTTTCTGTGAACGGTTGAAGAAGCCGAGGGTCAGGAGCCGCGAGCCATTACGGATTGATGGGAGCCGGCGGAGCCCGCCCTGCGGCCGGGCAGACGGGCAGCAGCCGCCTCGCGTCAAGGCTTAGAGAACTTTAAGAGACCACAAAAATGACGGACAGAACAGGATGGCCAAACGTCCCCATAAAGGCTACGCTGTGAAGACCCCATGGAATACCAATTCCATCCATTCCCCCTCCCTCCCACTTCAAATAATGCCTCCCTTGAGTCCAGCGGTGCCTGACTCCTCCACCGGCACTTCCCGGACGACCATCCATTCCTCAGACGTCCTCTCCTCCGGGAGTCCCCCTGATCCTCAAGGACGCACCTTAGACCTCATCTCTCATGTAAGCTGAGCAGAGCTGTATGCCCCAGAGTGGACCTCCCAGGACACTGTACACTTATCTTTCCAAGTGTATGAAATGCCTCATAAACAAACTCCGCGAGGGCCCAACGTGGGACCTATCCGTCCCTGGCTCAGCACCAACACAGTGCCTGGCACCTTTGCCATTCTTAATAAATGCCTTTTGAATGAATGGCTATTTGGAAAAATTCCTGTAGCCCAGTGCTTCTCAAACTTTGGTGTGTATATTTATCACTGAGGGATATTTTAAAATCGAGTTTTTGTCTAGCAGGGCTGGGCTGGTGCCTGAGGTGGTACATGTCCAACGAGCTCTTTGTTGACGCTAATCAATGCTGGTCTGCGGACACACGCTGCTCAGCAAGGAGCTTGTAGCTGATGCTGTTGGAGCTCCGCCCCTGTCCTCTCATCTCACTGTCCCCAGAACGCCTACTTGACAGATAGCAGCTGCCAGCACCTGGGAATCTTAGCTCGAGGTCTTCCTCCAGCTGCTGGAGCCCACTCGGCCCATGCAGAGGGCGGATTGGAAATAGCTTAGAGTTAACACCCCCCAGGAGGAGTCATCAACCAGTGACTGATGGGTATTGGTGAACAGGTACCTAGCTCCTTCATCCCTTGCATGGAGTAGCCCTGAGACATCTCCCACAGTTCCCCAGTTCTCCGTGAGACTGTGCTTCCGTTGCCCACATTGGTAACCTACTTGCGAGTGAATCTGCTATTTGCCTCATGCATTCTCAGTCACACTTCCTTTCCTCTGCTGGTGTTTCCTGGGATGAATCCGTAAATGAACCCCTTGCAATCCCATCACTGTCTCAGGGCTGCTTTGGGGGGAAACCATCTTAAGTCAGGTCCCTAAAATTTTAGCTGTCTGCTCTGTCTGTCCTTATTCCTTCCTTCCTTCCTTCCTTCCTTCCTTCCTTCCTTCCTTCCTTCCTTCCTTCCTTCCTTCCTCCCTCCCTCCCTCCCTCCCTCCCTCCCTCCCTCCCTCCCTCCCTTTATTCCACAAGTGAGCATATAGTGAAAGGTCAATCAATACTTGAGGGTAGAGACTAATTTTGCTTTTTTCTGTGTTCCCAGACACAAACACAGCTCTGGGAAATGTTGGTTGATGAGAGAAGGAAGAAGGGAAGAGAGAAGCTATTCCGTCCTGCCTCCTTGATTCCAGCCTCGGCCCTGGGGGGCCCTGGGTGGGGCTCCCACAGCAGTGGGGCAGGGTGAGGAGCATTTGTGCAGAGCAGCTCTGAAGTGAGGCTGTCAGACAGATACGTCCAAATTCCCCTTCTGCCAGCTCCTCACCAGGCACCCATGTTCTCTGTGCGCCAGCATCCTTGGCTTTCAAACCAGGCTATCAACAGAACCTATTTTGGTGGATACAGTTTTTATGAAGATTAAATGAGATAATGCATGAATATCGACTCCCCAAGACAGGCCTGACACAGTGCTAGGAATGGGGTAAATCCCATGACTCATCATTGTCACTGGCTCCCTGCGATCAGCCAGCCCCTGTGTTAATGCCCTTCTGGCTGTTGTGTGAAACAGATTCCAGAACAGAGGTGGCAGCTGAGTGAGATACGAGGACCCCAAGAGGAAGCCCCCTTCCTTCCACCTGGATGAGGTCATTTTGTCTATCTCATTGGAGGTCTTGGAATCAGACAGGCAGGGCCGGTTCAATTCCCAGCTCTGTCACTGGTGACTTTGGGCAATTACTTAACCTCCCTGAGCCTTGGTTTCTTCATCTGTATAATGGATCTAACAACAGTACTCAGCTCAAAATACTAAGGTGAGTGTGATGTAGACATGCAGGCTGCCTACAAACCACCTGATCGACACTAGGAGCTGGGAGCCTGCTTGCTGCTGTCGTTGTGACCACTGCTGCGGGCCTGCCAGTTTGCTCCCCTGAGGACCCAGGACAGCAGGCTCGGCTGTTCTGTCCACTGCAGCTTCAGAAGAGCTCTTCAGTGCAAAGGGTACATTTGACAAGTCTGTGAATTTGCATGTGGCCACAAGACCCCGGTGGCTTCTGCAAGTTCAGCTTCTTCTGTGTATTTCTCTGTCAGAGCTTCCATGTATCCTGCGGAAGCAGAGCGTTTATGATGTCTGGGCCTCCCAGCGCCTGCCTGCTCAGGACAGCCTCTGTCAACTCTGTCTACCAACCACTGCCACTCAGTGAAACACGGATGGCAGCACCCACGGGCCTGGTCACCCACATGGGTTGACAAGGTCCCAGGAGGAGCCGTTCTTTTCATCCTGCCGGGCACCCCGAGCCATCAGAACCGTGCATCTCACTGTCACGTTTCCGAATCGGTACCAATAGCTGCTCTCATCCTTACACAAGACAAACATAGTCGTTCCTCTGTTTTATTATAAACACATTCTTGCATAATTGCTTGGGCTCTCAACTATGACCTGTTAGAGATTCACTGCACCGAGGAACTGTCGAGGGAAATACAGCGTCGTGGATAGGGACTGCAGTGTGCAGATTTCCCACCAAATCTAGTTGTCTGTGAGCCCCCAAGTCAAATCTCTTGTGGAATTTGTTCAAATATAAATTAATAGTTACATTTACATAGATTTAATGACTTCTAATCATTCTGGTCTGGGAATCTACTTTCAAGACTAGATGCATGGGCTCAGATAGATCGCATCTAATGCCGACAATAACGTGAATCCCTCTGAAGCCCGATCCTTTGCGCACTGCTAAACCGGAGCAGCCAGTCCTGCCCAGTAGGATGAGGAAACCTGCTCACCCACCAGCAAACACACATGTCTGGGGTCAGGGCCATGCGCATGGGTCTGCTTTAAGAAATTAAAGTGCAAGCAACTTTAGCAGGGAAATGCGCTAACTTGTTATTCCTGCGTACACACCCCTCAAGTGACACCTCAAGTGACACAAACACTGCTCACCATGGAGCGTTATTGAAAGTGCTTGGAAGGAACATTCCTTCAGTCATATTCATACAACGTCACTGAATGAACTCAATTCCGGTGTGCAACCAATATTCCCTGAGCCCCTGGTAGGTGCCAGGCACCAGCTTGGGTGTTGAGCATACAGCAGGAACCAAACCCTCCTGGAGCTGGCATTCCAGTGTGGAGGCTGACATGCCAACACACGCAAGTAAAATGTACTTTTCAGGTGGCACTAGTGCTCAGAACGTAGGTACAGCAGCATAAAAGGCTCGAGTGACAGGAGTGGGCGTGGCAGCCATGGGGCCTCCTCTGGGAGTGAATGGAGTGGGTGGAGAGCCTCACAGATGCCCGAATGACGTAGGAGGTTCTCACTGTGACCCCTGGCCGATCACCCCTCAGTGTGACCTCACCCTCTTGCAACACAGATGTCACTGCCCTTTCCACCCAGAGGTGGAGTCCATTTCCCCGCCTCCTGGAATCTGGGCTTGCCACTGGTCAAAGCAAGTCATCCTTCAGCCCTGTCTTCATTCATCCTCCTGGAACCCTGAGACCTCACCCCGCCACGCAAAGATGCCCAGTCAAGCCTCCTGGAGCCTAAGGTGCCCCAGAAAACAGCCAGCACAGTGTCTGGACAAGCTAGTGAGGGTGCTGTGGACCACCAGAGGATGGCAGCTGCAGGAGTGGCCCCAGGGGAGGGGAGCAGAAGAGCCACTCGGTGCCACCCACAGAGACATGAGGAATTATAAACCAGTGTTGCTGTCAGGCATTACGTTTTGGGTTGTTTGTTACACAGCAATAGCTGTGGGCAACACCAGGGAGAGAATATCACCAGAGAAGGGAAGAGTAGTGCAAAGGCCCTGAGGCAGACTCTGCTTAGTAGTGGTAGGTAGAGGGGAAGGTACAGAAGAGGCTTGTTCAGGGCACCACAAAATGGCCAACGTGGCTGGAATAAAACATGTAAGAATTCTTAACAATTCTGAGTAATTTCTAAGAAACGCAGAATTCCAATTCTATGAGCAGTGGCCACCCCTGTTTCTGCCAGCCTATATCCCAATCACAACAGCTTCCATTACCTAGGGTACTTTCCTAGCACCCTATGTGGGACAGGCCATGATTCCCAGTTCAGAGAAGAGGAAACTCTGCTTGTAGAGACGTTTTCCATCTACTCAGTGGAAGAACCAAAAATCACTCTCATCCCCCAGCCTCAACCCTAATTCCCCCCATGCTCAAGTGCCAGATAACCTCCAGACCCACCGCCTTCCCTGCAGCCTCCGCACAGGATGGTGCGCTCCTGCCCGTCCAGCACCCACGTCAGTGCCAGCACCTCCCGCCTCCGTGGATGTGGCCGCCGGGTGTAGTGTGCTCAGCTCGACTAGCAGGGTGGTTGGGATTCACTCAGAGTCACTGTTTGAACTAGGTGAACCCAAATACTGAGCTCCTACTGGACTCCTGGGATGCTCTCCCACTCCCCACCAAACCCACACTGCTGCAAGCTTGCCATGCCCTCGGCAAAGCTTGTAGGCTCAAGCTACCGCCTCCAGTACAACCAGGGCTGGTGAAAGAAACAATAATTTAAAGTAGCTCCTTTAAACGGGCTGGTCAGGAACAGACTAGTGAAGGTTGAAGGGCAGTTTTTTGTCATTGATGGAAAAATAGATTATACTTAGAAATAAGGGCAAGGGATAAACTATTAAATTTCTAAATGTCAATAGATAAGTGCCATATACCTCTCAGAGAGGAGAGTTGGGACTAAATAAATAAGTCTACACTATTGAAAATTGTTTCAGAAAAGGAAATGTCCAACATTGCAGAAGATAATACGTTCTTTTTAGTAGTGAAAACCCCAGCTGGCACGGGCAAAAAATGGGGGGTAAGAGGTGGCAACGAGTCGCCTTCTGGGAATGTAGCAGGCAACGTATTTAAGACATACAAATGCCAACCATATTTCTATCCCAACCAGTTGAGAAAAGGATCTGAGGCTTCTCCTATGTTGTTTCCCCAGCACTGTGGGCCAGGTTGCTGCCCTGTTCCCAAAGGTGCGCAGATCGTTCCTATAAAACTGCACGAGACCACGTCGTGGCTCACTGAGCACTGTCAGCAAATTCCAACGGAAAGCATTCAGTCGATCATTCATTCTTTCAGCAAGCCATTCGTGAGCATCCCTTTTGATCCAGCACCATGCTGAGTGCTAGGAGAACAGTGTTGTCCCTGTCCTCAGGTAACTGCTGTGCAATAACAGGGAAAAACATGTTAAGGATTTAAACAGAGTACGTGGGGGCCCATAGGGACAGGGGCTGTGATCTCCCGGAGGTCTGAGCCCGTATTGTGAGGGCGGTGGAAAAAGAGACGGTCTGGAGAAGTTTCTTGGACTTACTGAGTCTTAAAGTGAGAGTTAGTCAAAGGAAACAGAGACAGGCATTCCCCAGAGTGATCCGCGCACTTGAAGCTCAGAGTCAGCACACTGGCAGAACGCACATGGGACATAATGGTTGAGGGACAGCAGGCAAGAGAAAAACTGGCCAGACCACAAACTGCATCCTGTGCCAAGTCTGGAACGAAAGCTTTTTTCTGATGTCAAAGTTCAGGAATTTGTATATAGAGAATGATAAAAGGATATTCAGCTGATAAGCAATGCCTTTTAGGGACCTTGTCCTTTTCCTTGCCCTGGCCCCCGTTCTCAGCCTGCTGGCTTTGCTCCTCGCTGCTTCCTGTCATTGCCACCTGGCGGCGCCAGCTCCAGGCATCGTACTAACATCCAGTCTAGTAAGGAGGAAAGAGGTGGCACCAGACCCACTTGTTCTTTCCTCAAGAAATCAAAACATTCCCCAAACTGCCCCCAACATATGTCTAGATGCATCTCATTGTCCACAGAATGCCATGGGCCTCATGCATTTCCAGCCACAAAGGTAGAAAAAGAGTCTTCTGAGATAGTCAACCAACTGTGATGGAAGATTTTTAGCTAAAGTTTCACTTTGGGGGGAAAAAAGCGCTTCTGTGAGGTGTGGGGAAGCCCCAAGCTCCCTGCCTGGAGGGCAGGCATGGGCGTGAGAGGCGCCCCCAGGAAAGGCTATTTCCTACAAGCGAAAGCCCTTCGTCTGCAAACTGGAAGGCTCAGAGGGTAGGACCGAAACGTTCAGCACAAATATTCCAAATTGGAAAAATAATGCAAGTTATTGATGGTACCAGCACACGCTTGTCTACCAATTTCTCTTTTTCATATTAATCTCCAGGTAGTACCTTGGAGCTGACAATATAAATAGCTATGCTTGGTCTTGCTCAATCCTTGACAAACTCGGAGACAGAGGAAACTAAGGAGGAATCAACAATCAGAAACAACCACGTGTCTTCCTAATAGTGACTAGGTAACAAGTGGCAGAGGTCAACTTCAAACCCAGGCCTTCTGTCACCACATCCCCAGCACCACAGTCTCTCTTTACATTAAATTGAATCAAGGAGATTTAATGATGCTTACAATGCTGTATGAGTGTTTTGATATTGAGAGTACAGGTTCTGGATTCAGAAAGCATGGTAGATCTCCAGATTTGCATAATCCTAAAAACTTGTCAAAAGTAATTGTCGCCCAGCCAGTGTCACTCAGTGGTTGAGTGTCTACCCACGCACCAAGAGGTTGCTGGTTCGATTCCTGGTCAGGGCACATGCCTGGGTTGTGGGCCCGATCCCCAGTAGGGGGCATGCAGGAGGTGGCCAATCGATGTTCTCTCTCATCAATGTTTCTACCTCTCTCTCCTTCTCCCTTCTTCTCTCTCTAAAAGCAATAAAGAAAAAAAATCTTTTTGAAAAGTAATTGTCACTCCACACAAATCTCACCCCGGCGTTGACATTAGGACCCGGGTCCCTGGGAGATGGGGCTGTGTTCTTCCTAAAGGCTGCATGGTGGTGACATGAAACAGTGCAGGGCAAGTGCTGGGCACCTATCAGGTCCTCAGTGAATGTCTACTGGATGAATACATGGACAAAAGAGTAAGAACTTGTGTTCACTATGAGCTGATGAGCTGAGCACGGTTCTAAATCTCTGCAGGTCTTAACTCATTGATGCCCGTGAGACAAGTGGTAGTTTTAGCCACTGCGTAAACAGGCTCCTCACCTGTCTACACCCTGCCTCTCGGGTACAAGGAGAGAGGTTACCAGCTCTTGGGTGCCATCTTACAGTTCTAAGACTGAGGCCACCAAGACACAGATATTCTTTCCAACTATGTCCAGGGCTTTAGAGACCACTCGTCTGATGCCAGGTTTCAATTTTGATGTCCCATAACCCAAATCAAAAGTCCCTCCAGCTCATCAGCCAGAGTCCAGGGCTCCAGATGGCAGAAGACGGAGCATCCTTCTTCCAGACTGCCTTGCTCTCCTAAAGCTAACAACCTCGGCAAAAGCCCTGGGAGTGTGACTCAGATGGTCCTCAGAGAAAGCTCATCCAAATATTTTCTGAGAGCTGAGAACACAAAGACCCAAAAAGGCAAGGCACTTGCTCAAGGTCATACAATAAGTGAGTGGCCCATCTGGGTCCAGAACCCACGCCTTCTGGCACTGACGTTTCTGCATCACTCTGTGCTGACTTTCTCAAATAATCTTCCCATCCATGTTTAATGTCCTTCCTTCAGTACATCAAAATGCAAAGATTGCAAAGGTGGAGCCCAGTGGAGGGGGAGGGCGAGGGATGTGGCTCAAGTCCCACATTTCCAGTTGGCCTCACTCGGAGACTTCCGGTAAATGGTGCACGTGAGACTATACTCAGCAATGGTGACAGGCTGTCACAGTTGCAGAGGGACAGGTGTCATCCAGGGCTGGAGGGAGGAAAGGGACGTGTTCAAGGCACAAAGATTGGCTTGATTCTGGGCGTGAGCGCCTCCTGAATTTGCAGCCCGGTGCGTCCCTTGCTGCCCCAGTCCTGGCCCTGACTCATCACGCAGCTGGATGGATGCTGAGCCTCCGACTGGCCTCTGGTGTCCCACTAATAAATATATTTTACAGAAAATCTCATTACTTTGGGAAGAGCATGACTATAGAGCATTGCATTTTTTTTAGCAAAAACATTAAATGTAAACATTTGACAGGTACCACCATTTTATAACTGTTTTGGCTTTTAATTACTTTTTTTAATATAGCAAAATCTTCAAAAAATTCAAGTGCCTGGGCTTCTAAGAAATGGAGATGTCTCCAAGCACAGAAACACTTTCTTTTCCCTCTAGAGTCAGCTTTGGACTTAGATTCCTCCAGCCCTTGCCCCCTGCCCTCCCTCTTCACTCTTAAAGCAGCCCTTCCCCCTGGCCTCCCAAGCCTGGCCCCCTTCTCCCTGGCTCATCTACTCCCGCTGGCATTTCCCTTGTCTGTTTCATGTGCCTCCTCCTCCGATCACAAAGAAATTCATCTCCAGGGTTTGTGGAGCTCTGCGTAGGGGCGCCTATGGGGCTTCATGCATAATTAATGACAATTCAGCTACACATGTTTTCTATTAGCAATTCAGGCTCTTTTAGGACTTTTTAAAACATACTTTGCAATTCACCAAAATTCTGAGAGGCATTTAAATAGGAAAAATCTATAAAAGCACAGAATGTCTCAGGCTTCTGGAAGGCGGCTTTAATGAAGAATTTCTCCCCAGAGGAGCATTTCCTGAAATGCTTTCTGCTCTGTAACACAAGGTCCTCCAGATGAGTATAAGACGAAATCGCGAGTCTCCTCAAAAACAATGTCAATGGAATACATTTTTAAAAAATGGTCCCAGGTTACCATAACAACCAAGGTTCCAACATCATGTTGACTAACTGCAACGTGATATGATCAGGAAGACCAGAGCAGAGAACAAAAGTATCTGGTTGCTATAGCAACTGGATGTACAGAAAATAGAGTTGTTTCAATAGGGAAGTTTTCAGTGCCAGCATATTCGAGGGTGAATGAACACCCAGGACATTTTTACATTAATCAAGAGTTGTCCCATTGCTTTGTTTGGTTGGCAAAGCTCTTAGACAGAAGCTGTATCAGTTAGCTACTGCTGTGTAACAAATACTCTGAAAAACATAGTGACTTTAAACAATAACCAAATGGTTATTTTTCTCATGAGTCTCTGGTGGCAGAGAAGCTCTGTGTATCTGGGCTGGGCTCAGGTCATCTGTGCCTGGATCGTCTGATTTCAAGAGTCTGTAGCCAGCTAGCAGGCCGCTGGGGACTGGCTAGTCTAGGAAGGCATCAGCTAACATGACATGTTTTGTTTCATTTAATGCCTCATCCCCTAGCAGGCTACTCCAGACTTGCTCTCATGGCAGAGCAGCGTTCCAAAAGAAAGTCACATGTTAGAAGGCCTCTGGAGCCTCGAAGCAGAACTGGCAGGCTGTTGCTTCTCCTTCATTCTCTGAGCTAAGATGAGGCACGAGGCCAGCAGATTCAAAGGGTATGGAAACAGACCCCATTCCTTTTATTTTAACTTTTCAATTACAGGTGACATACATTATTATTTTAGTTTCAGGTGTACAACATAGTGATTAGACATTTATATAACTTATGAAGTGATCCCCCGATATGACCCAGCAATCCCACTTCTAGGAATATATCTGAAGAAATCTAAAACACTAATTTGAAAAGATACATACACCCCTACGTTCATTGCAGTATTGTTTACAATAGCTGCAATACGGAAGCAACCTAAGTGTCCATCGACAGATGAATGGATAAAGATGTGGTGGCATAGATATAATGAAATATGACTCAGCCATTAAAAAAAATGAAATCTTGCCATTTGCAACAGCATGGATGGACCTAGAGGACATTATGCTAAGTGAAATAAATAAGATCGAGAAAGTCAAATACCATGTGATTTCACTTCTATGTGGAATCTAAAAAAACATATAACTGGACAGATTCCATTTCTTGATGAGAGAAGCTGCAACATTCCATCGCAAACGGTGCGGATAGAGACAGGAGTGGAGAACTGAAGTCACTTTTGCAATCAACCAACATGCCAACTTCTATATATAACATACCCTTGAAATCACAAACAAGAGTTAAACATGCAAAAGTCAAACAATCCAATCCTGGCCGGTGGCTCAGTTGGTTGGAGTGTCATCTGTACACCAAAGGTTATGGGTTCGATTCCTGGTCAGGGCACATACAGGAGGCCACTGATTGATGTTTCTCACATTGATGTCTCTCTCTTACATCAATGTTTCTGTCTCTCTCTCCCCTTTCCTCTCTCTAAAATCAATAAAAACATATCCTTAGATGAGGATTTTTTAAAAAAAATCAATCTACCCAGGTATTAAAAGGCATTTGGCTTCCAGAGAGCAAAACAATATCATAAAATGCCAAATTATAGCATATGTGCTAGACACAATTTTGATGACGTATTTCCAGGGTTTAGTACTTGTTATTTAATTTTAATCCCTTCCTGCAAAACTGAGCAGAGCCAAGGGACCACTTGAGCCCAAGGCCATATGACTGAGGCTGGATCTGAGGTCACCTGGAGCGCTCCATTGTCCGCTGATGGACACAGCAGTTCAGTAACGTGATTAAAAGTGTGGGCTTTGAAGTCAGTCTCTGGGTTCAAATTCCCCCTCAAACTCTGACCAGTTACATGAACCTGGGTAAGACCTTTGACCTCTATGATCCCTGGTACCCTCATTTAAAAAATAAGGGTACAATACAGGGGTGGGCAAAAAGGTTTGCAGTTGTGAATACTTGAAACAGAGTTTATTCTTGTAGTCTTATTTACTAATTATTGTATTATTTATTTGTATTATGGCACAAATCTACATTTTTGCACCCCGTATTTTATTAATTCTAAGACACACTTTTCACTTTTTTGTAGATTCTCTTATCTTGATAATCATTTACACACATACATGAACACATATGCTCATACTACAATATGTTCAATAACCTCTTTTTCACCCACTATATCATGAGCACGTTTTCATGTAATTATCATTCTACAAATTCACTTTTTAACATCTCTAGAATTGGGGTGCACCACATGATCAATGCCATTTGAGTGTCAAGCATAAGTGTGTGCATCCAGTCAACGGCATCTTAGAGTCAGTAAGTACTGCTGTGCCTTCCTCCGAGGGCCAAGGTACCTGACGCTGACTGATTCACACAGTGTCTCCCTAGTCAGTGCTCAAGGCGATTGTCTGGCTCAGCGGGGGCTGCTGGAAGATAGCACCAAGATGGGGTGCTTATAAGTAACCAATGTAATTCTGACAACTCTAGAGATTGGAAGCCTGAGATCCAGGTGCCAGCAAAGTCGGGTTCTGCTGAGGGCCCTCTTTCTGTGACAGGCTGCAGGAAGACAGCAGGCCACCTCTCTGGCCCTGTCTTATAGGGTTCTAAGCCCATTCATGGGGCTCCACCCTCATGACCTGATCACCTCCCAAAGCCCCACCTCCTAATCCCATCACATGGGGATGTGAGTATCGAGGGAACACAAACATTCAGTCCACAACAAGGACCATCACTACAATGGTCCCTGTCTCTTGCAGAAATAACACCCTTCCCTCCACAGATTCTTTTTGAAGCTCAGGGTGAGGACAAAGCCCCTTTTATGTGATGCGCACGTAGAGCGTCCTTTGTCTAACAACTGACTCACCTCACTTTGCTCGTAAGATCCCTTCACGTTCCTGCTGTTGCCCCAACAGGCACATATCTGTGTCATAGCAGCTCACTTTCCAAACATGTCTCCTCTGTGTGTCTTCCCCTACCTTGCACTTTAGGGTTGATAGTGAGACCACCCTTTGTCATCTGTATGAGATCTTTTTTTTTTTTAATTAATTTATTTTTGTTACAGATGTTTCTTCTTTTTCCCCCATTGACACCCTCCTCCCAATACCCCCCTCCACCCCGTCCCCAGCATTGTTGTCTATGTCCATGGTTACACATACATGCATATAAGTTCTGTGGTTTATCTCATCCCTCCGCCTGACCCCCTCTTCTGAGGTTTGTCAGTCTGTACCCTACTTCTATGTCTCTGGGTCTATTTTGTTCATTAGTTTGTTTTGTTCATTATATCCCACAAATAAGTGAGATCATGTGATATTTGTCTTTCTCTGCTTGGCTTGTTTTGCTTAGGATAATACTCTCCAGGTCCCTCCATGTCGTCTCAAAGGATAAGAGATCTTTCTTTCTTACAGCTGCATAGTATTCCACTGTGTATATGTACCACAGCTTTTTTATCCATTCATCTATTGATGGACACTTGGGCTGTTTCCAGATCTTAGCAATAGTAAATAGTGCTGCTATGAACATAGGGGGACATATATTCTTTCTGATTGGTGTTTCAGGCTTCTTAGGGTATATTCCTAGAAGTGGGGTCATTAGGTCAAATGGCAGTTCAATTTTTAACTTTTTGCAGTAACACCATATTGTTTTCCATAGTGGCTGCACCAGTCTGCATTCCCACCAGCAGTGTACTACAGTCCCCTTTTCTCCACACCCTCACCAACACTTGTTTGATGATTTGTTGATGGCAGTCATTCTGAAAGGTGTGAGGTGATACTTCATAGTTGTTTTTCTGTATGAGATCTTAACATGTCATGTCATACCCACTTCTAGCTGTCATATAACAAGTATTCAGGGAGATCCTCTCAAACACACCATCCAGACTCAGTGAAAACCCATCCAGCTGGTTGGAATGATATCATAACATGAAAGTGGGCAGAAATGGCCCAGCCAGTGTGGCTCAGTGGTTGAGCGTCGACTCATGCACCAAGAGGTCACTGGTTCTATTTCCGGTCAGGGGACATGCCTAGGTTGTGGACTCAATCCCCAGCGGGGGGCATGCAGGAGGCAGCCAATCGATGTTCTCTCTCATTGATGTTTCTATCTTTCTCTCCCTCTCCTTTCCTCTCTCTCTAAAATCAACAAAGAAAAAAAAAGTGGGCAGAAACGTATTTGATTAATGTAGATGAGATGAGGATGATTCTCCTGTCTTACTGTCTTAGTTTGCACTTCTCTATTCTAGCTAAGAAGTTAGTGCCAGCTTGGTCTCTTTCTTTTCTCTAAATGTCCTCCTACCAGACAGTGAGCAGCTCAAAGTGGGATCTGCTTCTTACTATGTCTGGTCTCTTGTAACTAAGCTGGTGTACAGAGCTTCAGAACTAGGGATCTGCAATAAATATCAAAATCCATGGGTACAATTTTCCCGCCCTCCTTTGTTTTCTCTTGCTTTGTGGTTTAGTCTATGCTGAATGTCCAATCCTACTGCTCTGAATTTTTAATTCACCCTCAAATGCCCTTTACCAGTGGGCATGGAGTAAATAGCCCGAAATACAAAAATATATTTCTAGCTACCATCTCTGCTCCTGGGCTTTCTCTGCTCTGTCCTGGTCGACACCTTCTGCCAGATTTATTCCCTAAAACCCTGATGCTTAAGAACCTCAAGGATTCGCCACAGTCTGTGAATCGTAGCTAAACTATTCTGGCTGACTTCAAGTCTCTCCTGCATCTGGCTCCATGTACCCTGTGTTCTTCCCGCCAGTCCTGACCCTCCAGGAGGTCCACGTGCCTCACAGTGACTCCTGCACATGGTGCTGAGTCTGCTGTGGGGCTTCTGCTCACGGTCCCCCGACACCTGAGCTGCCTCCCACTCTCCCTCCATACCCTCAAGACAGACAGTGGAAATGATATTTTTTGCTAGTGATTAAAAATAGCCAACATTTAAAAATTGAATTTAGCTTTAAAATCCAGATTTCCTTCATCTCTCAAAATAGCAGACTTGGCTACACTGGACTTCCCTCCCTACCTGATGACTACAGGGAAGAGCTGAATAGTGGCTGGTTTCTCTAGAAGAGGAATGCCTTATCTGGTTCACCACAGTCCCCACCCTCAGAAAACCCCTTCAAACACCATTCACCCATGTACACAACCCCCTGAGCTTTTCATGTATTTCATTCATGAACCTAGTTGAAGTCCCAAGACCTAATTTAAGACCATTTTTGCTCCATGAATTTTGGTTGTTTCCCTGAGGAAGCATGGGATGTTCACTGTCAACTAGAATATTCTAATTTAGTGGGCTTTGCCAGTTAGCCACAGTTTTGCTGGAATCCTGGGGGTTCACAATTGGCTTCCAACAACCCTCTCTGTCTCCAGCCCCATTTACACAGGTAGGACTTCCCCACAGGAGTGAAGTTTTATCGGATGGCCTCTAACATCTTTTCCATCTCAACTCAACTCAACCCAATATGGTTCTGTGAGTATCCCACCCACTCAGTCTCCCTGTCACATCTCATGACAAGGCTGAGCACTATCCTGTTAGCTGAAGATGGATGGGACACACAGGGAGTAGCTAACAGCTATTTAAATAACCAAAGGGGCTTGGGAAGAGGTTGGGAGTGGTGGAGATGGTTGTTAGATCCAGCTCTGAGCTACAAGAGAAAGTCAAACAAGCCAGGAACTCTGGGAAGTGTGTGCATATTCATGGCTAGGCTCAGCGTAGGGAACAGGGGTCCCGGCAGTGTATCATGCATGGCAATGAAGATGACTCAGAGCTGCTGCAAGGCTAGGCAGGTGTGTATCAAGAAGTTGGCTATCAGGGCTGCAGGCAGCTGGCCAGAGTTCAGGTGTAACTGTCTCATCCCTGGAGACAAAAAGCGACAGGGAAGAAGAGAGCGCATCTTCATTTGACTGACAGCAGAACTCTAAGTGAGAAGAACAAGTCAGACTCTCATTAAAGTTTAACATTCAGCAGTCACTGTGCTGAGCACTATGAGAAAGCTATCACTATTTCCATTTTACAGATAAGAAGACTAAGGCCCAGAGGCTGAAGTAGCAAATTAGTATTGGATTTAGGAGCTGAACCAGCTCTATCTCTGACGCAAACGTTCCTTTCTTTAACTTCTCTAAGTGGAATCTGAGAAATTTGGTTGGGTTTGGATTGAGGGAATCTGGCTATGAGACAGAAACTTAATGACTGGAATAGTGGGTACATTATCTTTCAGGCATTCGATGTTCATTAAACTCTTTCTCCCATTTTTAGCCCATGTACTTCAGGTAGAACTTCATCACCGACTCTGGAAGTGGAACATAACCCAGGCTAGCAAAATAGGACGTTTCATCCTTGGCCACACAATGATTTCTTCAGGGTTGAGCATGTGACCTGAGCCAATCCAGCCAAGATGAGTCTCAGGAATTTGTAGTAGGTACTAGGAGGAAAAAAAAAAGATTCCTTGCCCTGGCCGGTTTGGCTCAGCGGTTAGAGTGTGGGCCTGTGGACCAGAGAGTCCTGGGTTCGGTTCCCGCTAAGGGCACGTACCTCGGTTGCGGCTTGTCCCCGGCCCCGGTTGGGGTCGTGTGGGTGGCAACCAGTCAATATGTCTCTCTCACATTGATGTTTCTCTCTCTCTCTTCTTCCCTCTCTCCCTCCCACTCTATCTGAAGATAAATGCAAAAATGTCCTCGAGTGATAAAAAAAAAAAAAATTTCCTTTTTTTCCCCATGTGACCTGAACCTGGGAGAATTTGAGACTCAGGTTGCTGGTTCTATCTTGTCACCATGCCATCAGAATTGATCAGAGAATGAAGTCAACACAGATATGAGCTCTGAGATGGAAGAAGAAAGAGAAACTGAGAAATAGGGTCCTGACGACATCATTTGAGACTGAGTCAAACTGCATTTGAAGCTAGAATGAATGACTCTCCGATTTTTCAAATTCCTGAGCTGACAAACTCCTGGCTGCTTAGACCAGTGTGGGCAGGTTTTCTATCACTTACCATGAAAGAGTCCTACCTGAATTCTGGGCAAGAAGTAAAGTTAAAGGTATGCCACATTCCAAATGATCTGGCCAGGATTTCTTAAATCCAGCCTCTTTCTGGTCATACTGGTTCCCAGGTGCTGGTGGGCAGCCAAGATGGGGGGTGGAGATCAAGGAGAGCTTGGAGACAAAAGAGAGGTGTGGGGACTTGGAACTAGGTAAGACTGGATGTTTGCTACTGTGACTTAACGTTGACTCTAGGCCAGGGCCACACCATTCGGCACTGAGTGATGCCACGTAATGAACAGCCTCCTGCTAGAGACAGACAACACGCTCAACTAATTCATC
The DNA here is from genome assembly GCA_030848825.1 of Tadarida brasiliensis. NCBI lineage: Eukaryota > Metazoa > Chordata > Mammalia > Chiroptera > Molossidae > Tadarida > Tadarida brasiliensis. The sequence goes on from CM061258.1 coordinate 122,650,508, forward strand.
AGTGCTTTTTGAGATGGTAAACAGGCATCTGGCTAAAGGAGTCTATGGAAATAATTTAATTACCCTTAAAAAAAAAGAAGAAGAAAGGAAGACAAGAAAACCTTTGACAAATTTCCATATGAAGACATGTTCCAAACACTGCATCGCCACGGGACTGGGGTATGTGTGTTGCCGTGAATAGAACTGCTCCGAATGCAAGCACAGGGATGTGAACAGGCCCTCTGAGGGTTGGGGACATGGAGTTTCTCAGCACTCGTCTTACTGAGCATCTTCATAACAGAGCGAGGATTCGTTGTAGAGTAGAAACCCTGACATGTGGATAATAGTGAATTCTTCCAGCTACGGAGAAGCCAAAGGGAAGGGAAAGAGACTCCAAGGATTCCCCAGCCACTCAGTAATCAGTAAGTGATCAGTTAACTACAAATCCAAGCTGATCAATTACAGGGTGGTGTTTAAAACTACTCCACCCTCATGGACATTTCTAGACCACAGAGAACTGGAAACTGCTGCCTCATTCCTCAGTACAGTATCTGGCAGAATATTGAACACACACGAGGCCCTCAACCAGTACAGTTAGTTGTTAGACCCAATTTCAGGTAACAAGTGCGCCATCGCACCTGGTAGCTAATTAGAGAACTATGTTGAGAAAGAGTCCGTCTCTGTCACAGTTAAGGGTCAGTGTTACAACTGATTGGCCATGTCTGTCACGGGCAAAAGGCTGAGGGCAGAGCACACGCACTCAGGGTCTGAAGCTGTACTGGCTTCGAGCTCCGTGGCGGCTGGCAGCAGGGCTCGGCGGGCGCTTCAGCAACCCAGTAGGCCCAGAATTCTCAAGAGCGAGGGAGGAAGACGGTGCTGTTACTGTGGTGGGAGAGGTTCCGACTAATGTGTCACTGGTCTTTCCCCAGGGACTGTCAGGACACAGAGGTCAAGTTCAAATTGGTGTGCCTACTCCCTGGGGCTCCTGGCTCCTTGTACTTCTTAGGAAACCTAAGTGGTCATCCAACCTTTCTTTGAGAGGCAGGACCAGGCTTCTATGAACTGGCCATAAGGAAAACTCTGAAGACACACTCAGGGCTCTGACAATCAACACAATCACAAGTAAGACAACAATAACAATCACAATGAAGAGTTCTACAGATTAATGCCTGGAGAGCTCATTTCGCCCCATCCACCCCTCAGAGAGGTGTTCGCCTGTCACCATCTCAGCAGCTCAGGCTCGAGTGCTCACGTGTCCCCTGCTTCACACGGTGCAGAACGCAGCTGGGACCTGGCGCAGAGGACGCATGTTCGTGAAGAGATGAGTAAATGAAGGAATGAATTGGTTAACGAAGCCAGTTTTTCTGACCTGCCTTTGGTATCTTGCCTATTTTTTCACTCTTGGTACCTAAAGGCTCCTCTGCTCCCTACAGTAGCTTACTGTTAGGAATAAATGGTAATGGTTTTGTGAACAGCTCTGCCTCTTCTGACGTGGTGGTTTCCTGTAAGAAAGCCAGCTTCCATGTCTTATGGGCAGTGAGAAAGAGAGATGAGGAGGAGAAACAGCCCAGCAGTCATGGTCCTGGGCCTGTCACTGCGACCAGCGTCCTGATTTCAGGCTGTGCCTCATTCTTTGCACTGGGGGCTTAGCACTGCTTCTCTGGCTTCCCTGCTTGATCCCTACTTGAACACATCCTCTGGGTCACAGAAAGGGCTGCCCCGCAGGGCTTCTGACTTCAGCCCACCCTGCGCCGCGGCCCGCGTGTTCGAACCTGCACCCTGATCATGGGAACGGCTTGTCAGGACACCGGGGGCCAGCGTGCAGTTGGCTCCATGACCCCCCTCATTCCCCATCCCTCTTTGAGGCTCTGTTTCCCCATCTGTACAGAAAGGGGCTGTAAGATGTGCCCTGAGGATGCTTCCAAAGTCAAGATCCTGGAATTATCTGCTCTCATGTGGGAGAAAGCAGAGGCAATGATACAGGAGCAGCAGTCCCCAGCCCGAGTGGCCCCGCCTCTGCCACGGGAAGTGAGGGCGAGGAGGAACACCGCAGCTCTTCAGCACCGCCAAGGCAAAGACCTGACAGACAGGAGAGAATCCTGTAATCAGGAGGCAGGAGGAGCACATCCATTAAGACCTTTTAGCCAAAGCCGCCCAGAGCTGTCCGCCTCCTGCTGCGCTGCGATCCGGTCACGGAGGAGCCTCTCCTGCTGTCCCCTTAGCTCATTCATGTCACTGCCATGCCCCAAAGCCCACACTTAAACCGACCAAAATACCTGCATGAAGCAATGCAATCTAAAAATATTACCATCACTCGGGACCTGATTTCTTTTCCTTCTTGACAAATGGAAAATCCCCAGGGGTTGTTCTGAGCTGATGCCCAGATAATGCTCAAATAACGGGCTCTTGGACGGCTCAGCCCCTTCCCCTGCAGATGGGGAAGTGGGGCTTCAGAAAGGCTTGGCGACCTGCTAGAAATCACACAGCCACAGCGACAGCGCTCAGCGAGCAGCCGTAATTCAGAGCCCCAGAGGGCCATTTTCCTGCAAGACCCGGCGCTGTCCGGTGTCACGGCTCCACTCTCCTCCTCCATCAGGACCCGCTTGTTTAGGGGGGACTTCTCAGATGTCCACCAAACTAGATTTTAATTCTCTCTCGTACTTCTTGGGCAGGACTGTGCTCTTCCTCCTTGGACCCCAGTGGGATGTCCGCCTCTCGCTCCCTGGTGCTCTCCACCACAGGGCCAGACGTGCGTTCAGATCACTCTGCCTGTGTGACACTGGATGCTACTTAATCCCTGTGAGCCTTGGTTTCCCCACCTCTCAAATGGGCATAACACCAACTTCACAAGGCCATTGTGAAAATTAAATAAGACAGTAGGATGAGAACCACTCAGTAAAGTGTACCTAGTGCTAACTATTAATATGAATACATCTTATAGTACTAATATTGATACACATGTTGAACTTGTCCTTTCTAGCTATTTACATAACAAAGAATATCAAGTACAAGTTGACCCGTGTTACCATTAAAACAAAAAGCGCCCTGGCCGGTTTGGCTCAGCGGTTGGAGCGTCGGCCTGCGGTCCAGAGAGACCTGGGTTCGGTTCCCGCTAAGGGCACGTACCTCGGTTGCAGTTTGTCCCCGGCCCTGGTTGGGTACCTGGGCCGTGCGGGAGGCAGCCACTCGATGTGTCCCTTTCACGTCGATGTTTCTCTCTCTCTCTCTCTCCTTCCCACTCTATCTGAACAAAAAATGGAAAAATGCCCTCGGGGAGGATAAAAAAAAAACTGAGAAAAAGCAATAAATAAAGGTCTCTGTTATGCTCATTATGGGAGAAACAGACTGGCGCCCTTTGTGATTTCTTAGGAGGCTGGGTGAGGGGCAGCGGCGGAAGCTCCATGTGGGAGTAGAGGAAGGGGCCCCAAACTGTGAGCCCGCCCTGGCACGGCTCCGGAGCGCCCTCTGCAGGCCCACGCCATGTGTTCACGGGAGCCACGACTACACCCCGTCCCTCAGCTCAGGCGCTCTCCGGAGCCTCTGCATCCTGATGGGGTCTTTGCCTCGAAAATAATGACCTGGTGCTGAGCCCTCCGCCTCCCAGTTCTCACCTTTCTGCTTCACTCCGAAGAGAGTGCGTGACCCTCTCCTGACCCGCAGCTGTCAAAAACCTCCACCCTGGACACTGCAGTTCGGATGATTCCACTGCCCGGCTTTCCTAGTCCCTTGACAGAAATGGACTAAAATTCATGGGGGAGAGGCACTGTACTGAGGCACTCCACTGAGTCGGCTGAGAGGAGTTGAGAGCGGAAGTTAGTAGGAGTAAACAAGAGTTACATCCTTCTGAAAAACAAGAGCAATGCATTCTCTCTCTCTCTCTCTCTCTCTCTCTCTCTCTCTCTCTCAGGTCAGGGAGCCCTGCCCCTTTCATTAATGATTCATATTAAGGAGCAGTTTTCGATGATCCAAGAAGATCAATGCATCAAATTGAAGAAAGGATAATGGGGGGATGTGGCAGGGATAAGCAACTCTGAATTCAGCCTCATAGGAACAAAATAGAACAATCAGACCTAATCTTTGTCCGGTCCCCAGAGAACCTCTAACCCAGGGGTTGGAAATGCTCGCGACTTCAGGGGGCAGCTATGAGATAATCGGGGAGTCACCATCTCTGCTGAACGAGAGAGCAAACACTTTTCTGTGGTCACTGGTGGGTCCATCACACATTATTTCCTCCTCTTGCCAGGGCGCATATGGTAGGATCAAATGTGTCCACCTATTTAAACTCAGGCATGGCTGTTTGACTTGTTCGGACCAATGAAATGAGGGACGAAGTGATGTGTGTCGTGTTAGGATCCAGAGGCGTTTCCTGCCGCGCTCTCCTTCCCTTGCCTTTGTGGTAGCAGCGGTCTGTGCTTCAAGGGAACCTCCTCAGCCTCCACCCTATGCTGGGCAGTGTCCCCCTGCTGACGCACAATGGACATGTTTTCTGAATGAGGAATGAACATTTTAAATCATTGAGATTTCGTTGTGATTGTTACTGCGACATACCTAGCCTCACCATAGTTACACGTGCCTAGGCAACCATAGTAAATAATAATAATAACAAACAGGAAAATAAAGAGAGAGATGACTGTATTGGTAAAAAAAAAAAAAAAAAAAAAAAAAATCACATAGGCATGTTAAACTCTGATTTTTGAGTCTCCAGGCAATTAACTGGGGTCCAGAGAGATAAAGGATGGACCCGGACCATGCAGAGACAGGCATGGTAGTCCCAAACCTAGAAGACAGACCTCCTTGTCCCAGGTTGAGCAGAACCACACTTCCTCAAGCCCCAAATGCAGTCTTCCTGAGCAAGAAGGACCCATGCTCCCTCACACAGACCTGCTTCTTTCCTAAGACCCTGCTGTGTAAATCCTCTAGGACCACATATATTTATTTTTCTCTATATGACATTTCTATGACTTTGGGGGTTCAAGCTGGGTAGTAATAGCAACAAGTACTAACATTAATTAGTTGTTTTAAGTGCTGTGATAAGCATTTAAAATGACTTATCTCACTTAATCTTTGTACATGGCAGACCTTAAACTTTCACCTGCTGTCATAAACCATTATAGAGCTGACAACCAGCCATCAATTTATGTGGGAAAGAGGATTTTTGATGGGAGTGTCTTTTGTTGCCAGAACATACATGCAGATGGTGCAGCTGAAAGGGTGGTGCCTAGAGAGGGTGTCTTTTACAGATGGGGAAACGGACACCCAGAGAGGGAAGAGGCATTGCCTAAGGTAACACAGCAAACTGCTGGCCCAGGACTTGACAGGAATCCAGTGCTGTGGTCTGTTACATTTTTTCCAACAAATGTCATAGAATCACCTGAAGGCAGCTAACAACATATGTTACGCACAATAAAAAGAATTAAAGAAGCTAAACAAAATATATGTTTGGTAAATCATAAGTCTCCATCTCAAACCAGAAACTGCCCTCAGAGACAAAGTTCCCGCACGGGGGCAGAACAGCTCAGAGAGCAGAGAACACAGGGAACATTCTGGCTTTGGGTCTGAGGAGCCTCGGAGCAGTGGGGACCACGCCAAGCCCTGTGCCCTGTGGGGGGCCTGCAGCCACGTGCTCCAAGGACAGGCACCATGGAGGATCCTGTGCCACCAATGCCAGATCTTTTGAGTTTTTCAGAATCAGCCAGAATTCTGGATCTTATGTTTTTAAAATAAAATATGCAGTCTTCTGACTTAAAAAACAAAAACACATTGTGAGACAAACAGAAAACTTGCAATGTCTACAAAGCAGAGGGCTGGGTGGGCTGGTGCAAGGAACAGGGGAGGAGGAGCAGGGAGCCAGGTCCTGTCTTCTGACAGCTCCTTGCCCACACAGGCAGGGTCTCTCTCCTTGACCTACGAGGCTAGAAATGATGTGCCCCCAGCTGTCTCCTCTCTGAATTCATCTCCTCCCTGTCTCCCCATAGCCCACTCAGCTCCAGCCACGTGGACCTTCTTGCTTCTTCTTAAACACACCACTCATTACCACACAGCACTGCTGTGGCCTCGATGTCTGGGTCTCGCCCAAATTCACATGTTGAGGCCCTAGTCCCTCCTGAGATGGTGTTTGGAAGTGGCATCTTTGAGAGGTAATAAGGTTTAGATGCGGTCACGGGGATGGAGCGTTATGATGGGATCTGTGCCCTTATAAGAGCAGGAAGAGTCAGCAGAGTGCTTGTCTCTGGTGAGAAGGCAGCCGTCTGTAAGCTGAGAACAGCGCCCTCACCGGAAATGGCATTGGCCTGCACCTTGATCTGATCTTGGGCGTCCAGCCTGCAGATCAGTGAGCAGTGCAGGTCCACGTGCAGCTGCCGTCCGGGATCCTATCTGCCAGCCCACGCTGACTGGTACGGCACCTGTGCCCTGCCCCTGCAGCCCTCACAAGCAGACTTCAGGAACTCATTCCTCGTTCGGATCCCACATCAACGGCCACCTCTGCAGGTACGGCCTCACTTCAAAATACTGTCACCACTCTGTCCCCTATACCCTTCCCTAAACACATTTTCCATGCTTATTTATTTGATATTATTTTTGTGTATTCCTCATCTGTCTCCCCCAATTACAATGTCAACGCATGGAAGCAGAGATGTGACATCTTTTTCACTTCTGTGTCTGCGGTGCATTGACTAGCAGGCATATGGGTTTCGTTTATACTTGTTGAAATGAGGAAGAGAAGAAACAAAGAAGGAGGGATGGAAAGAGAGAAGGGAGGGAGGGATCTGGGTCGGGCACGCCGCGGCTGCCAGAATCCTGGAGTTCTGTCCGTGACTGTCCTGCTCCAGTCGGGTGATCCTAAACGTGCGGTTTCCACATGTGTGAGCCTCAGTGTCCTCCGGTAAACAAACGCAGGAATACTGACCTCTCAGGGCCGTTCTGAAGACTAAAAACAACATCTGCGAGAAAATGTGACTGGCCTTACCGCCCGTGAAGGTGGGTTTCCTGGAATGACGCTCACCTTGTCAGGGAGTCTGTGGGGAGAGGGCTGTATGACAGGTGTGCAGACAGCCTAGGAAATCCGCACACAGCTCTGGCAGTTGTCAGTCTCGCAGAATTAAAGGCACAGTAGGCAATTGTCATTAGCGTGTTAACCTGACGTTTTCTCTCCACCCCCAGCGCCCCTGGAAGAGACTGGTGGGCTCTGATGAACCTGGTCTGACTTAAGAGTTTCCTTGCGATTATTCTGCCTGGAGCTCTGCACAGTGTTGGGCTCGTTATTAAAATGCAAGGTGCACTGTATTAATCTACCAAACCTCCCCAGATGAACACTGGTGCCGGCTCCAAGGGAGAGCCTGACCTCCACCTGGCCCCTTGGCCGTGTTTACACTTCCAGCTAAATTGCCCAAGCTATGCAACGAGGTCTTCTGAGTAGCTTTGTCTTCTGCAGGCTCCTGCGCTGAGAAGGCAAGGAGTCTCTGAACGGCACTTCTGAACCTCGGAATGGGAAGCTTCCAGCAATAGCTGACCACATGCCTTCACGGTGTCCCCACGGCTCAGCTCATGGACCACCATGGTCAACACGAGGGGCTGTGTTGGTGTAGGCTCTCGGAGTCCAAGCATTTGGCCAAGGGCCCCTGGCAGGAAGAGGTGCTGTTGGGAGCCAGGTACAAGCCTCTGGCCTCTCCGCCAGACCCTGCTGTGATTACAGCACCTTGCACAGGGCCTGGAGTGTGAAAAGTACTCGATGACTCTCCGTGCATAACCATTTATTTCCAGAGAAACAAGCCGAATTCATCCCATTATGTACTTGAGAGTGTGTGAATGTATTCATTTCTGCTTACACATTATAGAGAGAAAGCAAAGGCAAAACCACTCGTCCTCATTCATCTTGGGGGATGGGATGATTCCAAGTGTGTGCGTGCACACACACACACACACAGAGACACACACAGAGACACAAAGACACACAGAATCACACACACAGAGACACACAGACAGAGTCACACAGACACACACAGAGTCACACAGTTACACACACACACACAGAGACACACACAGACACATACACACACATACACAGAAACACACATATACACAGATATACACAAACACATACACATACACAGAAACACACATATACACAGATATACACAAACACAGATAAACACAGACACAGAGATACACACATATGCACAAACACACATACACAGAGACACACAGAAACATATATATACAGATACACAGATAAACATACAAACACACATACAAACACACAGATAAACAGAGACACACATACACACAAATACACATACACGCAAACACAAACACATACCCACGAACACACACAAGCATATACCCATCCACATGCCTACCCACCCACCCACAGGCACACATGTCCCTACACACACATACACACACGTTCACAATTACATCATTGTCCAGATGTATTCCTACTAGGTGTCACCGTTTTCTTCCCTCCCCGCCTTGCCTGGGCCCACAGCAGGATTTCCCAGGCTCTGGCGTTTGCAGTCCACCTTCACCATTTTTACCATGGCTTATAAGAGTGATTCTATTATCGCTCCAGTATTGTCTTTAAATTAACCCGCTTAAAAACGTGGCTACCTTTAGGTACTAAGGAACACTTTATATTATTATTGCAAGTGGGAGCCCAGAATCACCTGTCACAAATGAAAGACAAGCATAAAAATTAAATAAGATGAGAACAACAAAGTCTTCTCAACCAAATTCTCGCTAGATGCCATCATCCTCCAATGCTATTAGCAAATGTCAGGGAGGCGTGACTGACATATCAGTGCCAGCTGAGACATTCTCCTAAAAACAGGAAAGAAAAGTGAAAAGGGAATGCCTTTCTTGCTGTGGGGTTCAGTGTGATTTCATGTCGCACCCTAGTGCCACTTAACAACCTTGTGCCTCACAATCCCACGTGTCTGTGCGTGTGCACATATGTTCAGGGGACTGACCTACAGGGAGCATGAAGCCCCACCTCCCCCCAGAGGCATCCCGAGCGTTAGGCTCGACGGCTTGGTTTTACCTGCAGCCCTTTGTGCACGGCCACCTGGACACACCACTGGTTCCAGACTATTACGGACTGAACTATGTCCCCCCAAATTTATATATTGAAGTCCTAACACCTAGTACCTCAGGAAGTGACTCTATTTGCAGACAGGGTGATTAAAGAGGTAATTAAGTTAAACTGAAGTCATTAAGGTAGGCTCCAATCCAATATGCTTGGTGTCCTTATGAGAAGAGGGATTAAGACACAGGAACAAAGGAACGACCACGTGAGGACCCAGAGAGAGGATGGCCATCTACAAGCCAAGGAGGCACCAACCCTGCTGATGCCTGACCTCCGACCCCAGCCTCCGGGACTGCCAGAGCACACATTCATTTTGTTTAAGCCCCCAGTGTGGCTCCTGTCACTGCAGCCCGGGCGGACTAATACAGGCAAAATAGCTGCAGCAAGTCCCAAACTGCCGTCTTCTCCCCACACCCAGTCTGCAGGGCTCCTGTGTCCCCTCTGGCTGAAAGAGAAGCCACACCCCCCTCCAGGCACCCCCTTCGAGCTTCCTTCTTCAAGAGAGATTTTCCAATCATCCACATAAACGCAGTTTCTGCTTCTCCAAAACCCTCCGCCATTCGCTCTGCCCGCCACCTGTCAGGGAGCCACCACTCCCTACCTTTCCCTTCTCGTCAGGCGCTTGTTGAGCACAGGGCCCGTCTTCCACAACAGGAACTCAGTAAATGCACATCAGTGAGATCAAACTGAGTAAAACGAAATAAAAAGACTGGAGAGTGGAGGAAGTCATAGCTGAAGAGACAGGGCTTTGGAGACCAGGTCCGGGCTTGGGTTCTGTGGCTGCCACTGCAAGCAGTGTGTCCCTCAGTGACCCGTGGGGTACTCTGAGATTACACTTTCTCACCTGTAAAGCAGGGTTAATGACAGCACCCAGCGAGGTTGTTTTAAGATAAGGGACTTCCAGGGCAAGACACCAGCTGGGAAATGACTGATTCACTCTCCACTAACTTCCTACTAACATACTTATGAAAAAAAGATACACCAATAAATGCCAAGTTCCTGCAGCCCTGGGCACAAGAAATATTGATCAAAATCTTTGGGGCCCTGGGGCAATTGCCACTAATCAAAGAAGGGAAGGGTCCCTGATGCAGAAAATAAGGCCAACTGGCCTGCTACAGCTTCTCAGCCACAAGCCTCAGAGCCAGTGCCTGGGGCCAACGGGGGCGGGGGGGACTCCCTCACCGTGCGTTCCTCCCTCGCTGCTGGAACAGGCGCACCACGGGGTCTACACTCACTCAGGACGGCCACCCAGCCGTGGAACTCGGCGCCACGTCACTTGAGTGGGAGAGAAGATGAAGCAGTAAAGAAACACGAAAGCCCAGGTGGCCGAGCTGTCCACTCTACTATTTCTCTTTGGCGAGACAGGAGCGAAGCCCCGGCCTGCGTGCTTGGCGGTTAGAGCGTTGCTCGCACACCAAGGTGTCCTGGGTTTGATTACAGGTCAAGGGCACATCCCTGGGTTGCCGGTTTGATCCCAGGCCCCTGTCAGGGTCGTGTGGGTGGCAACCAATCCATGTGTCTCTCTCACATCGATGTTCCTTTCTCTCTCTCCCCTCCTCCCTCCCTCCTTTCCACTGTATCTGAAAATCAACAGAAAAACATCCTCGGGTGAGGATGAACAGACCGCAGTGCCAGTTTGCCCAGTCTGAATCCTGGCTCTGAGACCAGCTGAGGGATGTTGGGCAAATTACACTGACTAGGTTTTCTCATCTGTCAAATGGGGGTACTGAGAGTCTCCACCTCCTAGGGCTACTGTGCAGATTAAATGAAGGCTCTGGAATAGTGCCTAGCACTCCAGTAAGCCCTGTGTGATGTCTGTTAAGTCATCTACAGCATATGTGTGTATACATGTGCGCGCACACACGTAAAGCAGAGAGAGGGAATTCCGAGTCTTAAAGAACCACACTGGCTAAAAGTCTTCCAAGAGTCCAGAAATTTGGTTCGACATGACTGTCACTGATAGATCTATCAGCAACCAGAAGTACATGGGGGAACCAATGAGACCATGAGACCCTGAGCCCAGTGAGCGAACAGCGGGCTACAGCAGCAACCGCTGTCCTTGTCCTTAGAGGGTGCACGGGGAGGACCCGGCGAGGAAGGAGGCACACTCTAGGCAACCACAGTGACTCTGTGAAAGCAAAAATGCTTTCTGGTCTCTATAAAGTTGCAAAAACGTAACCTCGATGAAGTAAGAAATAAAGCTGAAATGAGAAAACAACGAGCTGAAATGAGAAGCGTTGTTTGAGGTAAGCTAAATTGTATGAAAAACAGAAAGAGATGTGAAACGTGCACTAGGTATGATAAAGGAAAAGGCAGTCTTCAGCACGCAGATAGATAATCACCAATGTCGGAGGGAAAGCAGGATGTTATCAAAGTGCAAAGAAACAGCAAAAAAGGATGAGCGTGTTGAGAGAGACAGAAAAGTCACAACTGACAGTTGCTCCAAGAGAAAAGGACAGGACAGGAAAGTCAACGCTCGAAGGCTTAGAGAGAAGCAATGGGACGAAGGTGGTCACGATGCCTGCGCCAGGGGATGCACAGCCAGTGTGGCAGAGGCGGGCAGCCAGGCAGGGTCCGCCAGTGAGGTGCCCGCTCACTCTTCATCCTCCCAGGCCCTGCAGGTCCCCGTGCCAGCCTCCACTACATCCGTGTTTCCCAAACTGGATCCAAGGGCCACTGTCTGCAATATTTTCCTGGCTCTTCCTGGCAAAATAGGTCTCTGTTCAAATAAGTTTTGGCAAGAATACATTAAACTCAAAATGATTTCTTCACTACAGAACTTCAGTGCTAAGATGTACTGTGAATTTTAAAGAGAGAGATATATTATGCTGCATTTTCAAATTCAGAAAGGGTAGAGGTCATTTTTTCTGACACTTTCGACCACGATGCCAACCCCCCCATCTTTTTCATCTCTTGTAACAACTACTGAGATGTCTCAGACAAAGCTGAGAAATGCCAAGGTGGACTCGGCAAGCAAATGCCAGGACCAGTGTGGCAGGCCCTCAGTGCTACCCCCTACATGCCCAGCAGCCTGATACACATGGGAAACATTCCCATAGGCTGTAAGTGTCCTTCGCAAAATCATGGGTGGGGAGACCACTGTCAGGAGATCAATCGATCCTCTTTCAGATCTTAAGTGCCCCAGTTTACTTTTCTGCCACTCTAGTGCCAGTGACCACAGGGCATAGGAAAGCCTTGGGCCCCTGCTTCTATCGGGCATGCCTTCACTGGGACATGGATAATGTGTCCCAGTGGTACCACAGCATCACATCTACCTGGGACCTTGCTCCAAGCCAGCAGCCTCAGCTACCACAGGACTCAGAGCATCATCCCTACCTGGAAATTCCCCATGCAAGCCCCAGCCCCTGGGCAGGACTCCTGGAATGTTGAAATGGATCTGAATCCCTACTTTCCACATCCCCAGTCCAGCTTCCTCCCTTCTGTACCTGGCCCAGGTCAGGGCCTGGGTGCTGCTAGCCTCCCACCAGAGCTCTTTGGGGATTCCTGCCTACTCCTCTCCTCCCACTCTCCTGCACAATGACTTGGCTTCTCCTTGGAGCTCCTGCGGAGTCCGTGTAACAATGAGCGCAGCTTGAATGGAACATCTGGTGAGGGAGAAATTGAGACGCAATTCTAGGTGCAGGAGGTATTGCTGCGTTTCCCCATCCAAATACTGTACTGCACCTAGAATTCCAAGGTAGGAGGGAGCACAGCTCCTAGAGCCAAGTGGCCTGGGTTGGAATACCCATAATGCTACTTACTAGCTGTGTGATTTGGGGCAACTTATTGAACTTCTCTGTGCTGCAATTTCTTAACCTGTACATTGGGGCTAATAATGGATTGTGGAGGAACCAAGCTGAAGACAGTGAAATTGGCTAAGAGGTTCTTGCATTAATCCAGACAAAGGATAATAAGAACCTAAACTGAGGCAGTGACCAGGAGGATGAAGATAAGGAGGCAGAATTGGAAAGTTTTTTAGGACATCATATGGCACAATTTGGTGACCAACTGACCAGGGTGCCAGAGTACATGGAGGAGGGGAGGGATAAGATGAGAGAGAAACCATTTAAGTGTAGCTCCAAACTGTTTACTAGGGTAGCTGAGCAAATGTTGATGCTATAAACCAAGATGGGTCAGCACAGGTGAGTGGCAGCGAGGGAAGTATGACAAAGGAGTCTCCTGTAATAACTACTCAGTACTTTCATTGTGGTCACCACAGCAGTGACAATCCTCAGGTAAGGGAACTGTTTCTGCTGCTTGACCTCCACTACCTCACTTAATCCTCACAATGGCCCCGGAAGGTAAATCTCCTGTTATCTCCATCATGGAACAGAGTCACTGAGCCTCAGAGAGGAGAAGAAAGTTGTCCAAGATCACATAGTGCCTTGGCTGGATTTTAAACCCAAGAGGATAGGACCCCTTGTGCTCTTGCCTCCCAGTATTGCACACTGCCTCTCAGATACACTCTGCCAGAGAGACATTCCAGACATTATCATCTGTGCACTCTTCCTGCTTCACAGTTCAGATGCTGCTACATCACTTTTATTTGAAACCCTCCTTGTAGATGCTGGGATCTGCCCCAGCTAGTAGAGAGGTGTTTTACCACATTATCCATTTGTCACAGCTGCTTTACAAACCTATGTGTGTGCATTCTGTCCGCACGGCATGGCTCCTGTGTCTAATTACAGTGCTGAAATCCATTACTGCACAGGTAGATATGTAGATAGAGATTAGGGACAGAGCAATAGCATTTGAACATAAAAGTGTGTGTGCTTTAGAAGAAGAAGAATAGCCTATTTTTAACTCTTGGGCACTATTTGCTTAGCTGATAGCTAAGTGAAATTGGGAGTATAAGAAAGCCGTGAATAATGTTCAATATTAATATCATAGGTTACCTGGGAAAAGGGGGTTTTACGGTATAAAACGATACTGCCAAAACCAGCAAAAGGCTTAAAAGTCCAAAGCACTCTAAATATTGATTTGACTCAATTGTGCAATTTAGAACATTCCTGTTTCCCCAAGAGGACTCATTCTTGAAGAAAGTGGTGAAAATGGAATGCAAAAAAGTAAGAGAAGGAAAAGTAATATTGCAGATCTACACTGAGCAGACTTCCCTTTCATCTTTTGGGAAATTTATTTCCACCCCCAAAAAAGAGAGCTGCAAAGTATGGTTCTCCCGATGAAACCATCCCAGCTGGATCATGGTGAAAAGCTTTTAGGAGGGAAGCAGGCATAAATGCAGCTGTTCAGATGCATTTGGATGTAATCCTAACGTGGGAGCCAGGATAATCGCCACACCATCAACAACTAAAAGGATTCAGACTATCAGACAAAGACAACAGAGAAATAGTGGATGTTAAAAAGGTTGGAAAACAGAAATGATGGCATTCACCCACCACATAGTTTTAAAGTTGATGACGGAAGGGTGGAGGCTGAACTATTCCCATACACATGCATGCACACACACAGTGATACTTCTATTATGTAGGTGGTTCCACAGTCACTTTCTCCTTCGATGTTTTAAAATATAAGAGGACTCTGGCCTTTGACTAATTGCAGAGTGGAAGATGAAGGTCGACTTCCTTCTCTGCCCGCGTGCAGAGGGGGAGGGTCGATGCTGAGGCACCAGGGTTCCAGAACCTTGGAGGCTGGATGCTGGAACATAAGGCAGGCAGGGGCACACAGAATGTCTATCTGTGATCTTAGAGAATGTTTGGATGAATGCCAGTTCTTCTCCTCCAGCCAAGCTTTTGCTACTTGCCAGGAACATTATGCTTCGGTAGACCAGGGACGCTTGCCGTATGGACCCATACATCCACCTACATCAACATCCTCTGAGTTGCTGGCTGAAATGCAGACTCCCAGGCCCCGACTGACTAAAGCAGAATCTCTTTGGAAGGGTGGGGTTCAAGGACCCTTATGCCACTGTCCTTGAGAATTACCATGGTAATTATCATGACCAGATTTCATGGTTTGACAGGAACAATCTTAAACTCCAGACTCTTAGAAGTATTATGATATAAACCAGGGGCTCAGCAAACTACAGCCCATCTGCCACATTTGGCCACCACTTGCTTTTGTAAATAAAGTTTTATTGGCACACAGCCACATTCATTCACTTTTGTCTTCAACTGCTTTGACCCCACAATGGCAAAACTGAGTAGTCGCCACAGAGGCTGTATTGCCTGCAAAGTCTAAAATATTTACTATTGGCCTTTCACAGAAAAAGCTGGCTCACTTCCAATGTGGACCAATGGTTTTCAACCATTTCTGTACATCAGAACCATCTAGGGATTTGTTTGTTTGTCTAATATCATTTTCCTAGACCTATTCTCAGATCCTGAATCAATTAGCCTGGGGTGGGACTGGAATGCAGGTCTCCCTTACAAGGTGATTTGAATGTGCAGTCAGGGGAGGCCCGCTGCTGTGAGGCAGCCTGCACGTGGTCTGGGACCAGGCTGAAAGAACTTGAGACATATCCTCACCTCCCCACGCGGAGTATCCTGGGCAGCCTGCGTAACGTGTGTGTGTCTCGGCTGTCTTATCTGTAAAACCAAGATGTCAATGTGCAAGGATTAAATGCTCCAATCAAAAGACATAGGGCAGCTGAACAGATAGGAAAACTAGACTTGTACTTATGCTGTCTACAGGAGAGCCACTGCAGATCGAAAGACACACAGACGGAAAGAAAGGGGATGAAAAAGAGATTTCATGCAAATGGAAATGACTGAAAAAACTGGGGTAGCAATACTTATTCTAGGCAACATAGACTTTAAAACAAAGGCTGTCACAAGAGACAAAGAAGGACCCAGCAACTCCACTTCTGGGTATTTTTCTGAAGAAACCCAAAACACTAATTTGAAAAGACATATGTATCCATATATTCATTGCAGCATCATTTGCAGTAGCCAAGATGTGGGTGCAACCTAAGTGCCCATCAGTAGACAACTGGATACAGAGGTGGTGCACACATACAATGCAACAGGACTCAGCCGTTTGAAAACAATATGGAATCTGGCAACAACATGGGTGGACTTAGAGGGTATTATGCTGAGCGAAATAAGTCAGAGAAAGACAAATGCCATGTGATTTCACTTATATGTGGAATCAAAAAAAACAAAATGAACAAATAGATACAGAGAACATTTTGACAACTGCCAGAGGGGAAGGACTTTTGGGGGGCTGGGTGAAAAAAGAGAAGGAATTAAGAAGTACAAATTGGTTGTTACAAAATAGTTACAGGAATGTAAATGAAGTACAGCATAGGGAATATAGACAATAATATTGTAATGACTATGTATGGTGCCAGGTGGGCACTAGATTTATAGGGGGATCACACTGTAAGTCATATAAATGTCTAACCACTATACTGTACACCTGAAACTAATATAATATTACATGTCAACTAACTAAAAAATTTGAAAAGCCTGGCCAGTGTGGCTCAGTAGATTGAGTGTCATCCCTTGGACTGAGGACTGAGAGGTCCTGGTTTGATTCCCAGTCAGGGCACATGCCCAGGTTTTAAGCTCGATCCCTAGTGGACAGGGTGGGGGGGGGTTGGGAGGCAGCTGATCAATGTTTCTCTCTCACATCAATGTTTCTATCTCTCTCTAAAATATCAATATAAAAACATATTTAAAAATTTTTTTTCACTTTGTTGAGCAAGGTATGATGAAGATTAGAGACAATGTATTGTACCTCCCAAGACAGGGCTGAGCACCTACCTGGTAAGTGCAGATAAATAGTGGTTGTAGTGAAAACGATGACAAAGATCATGGAGGACGGTACCTGGGCTTCAACAGTGCAACCGATTAAACACTCTGAGCCCCAGCTGGTGCTCTGGAGGAGAAGCCGAGATGAGTAAGATGTGATGACCACCTGAAGGAGCTCATGGCAAGTACAACAAACAGGCACATAAAACAGATGACCGCAACAGGAAAGAAAGGAAATGGACAGACATGTCCAAGAAGAGGAGAAACTAATTTCCACTAAACATACGCGAAAATGTTCACCGTTAATAATAATGAGAGAAATGAAAACTAAAACCTGAGCGAGACTGGCAAGTTAAAATCTGTGTGCTTCTCGCATCCTCCTTCCCCCGCTAGGCATTTGGTCTGTAGAGTCACAGGCACAAACGCTCACTGTGACTGTGGCGCCACGGAAACCGTCCACCTACGTGCACATGATTTGAGAACAGCTAACTAAATCGTCTTTCCTCCATTCTTGGTAACTTAATGCTGAAGCTTTTTAGTTTTCATTATTTCATTATTTTTTAAATATGTTTTTATTGATTGTTTTAGAGAGAGGAAAGGAGAGAGAGAGAGAAACATCGATGTGAAAGAGAAACATCAATCAGCTGCCTCATGAACACCCCCTACCGGTAATCGAGCCCACAACCCGGGCATGTGCCCTGACTGGGAATCCAACTGGGACTTCTCGGTCCATGAGACCATGCTCAATCCACTGAGCCACACCGGCCGGGCATTTTTTTTTTTTAAATGCTAAATCCATACAGGTATAAAATGGATAGGTGTCCAAAGTGTGTTGTGGTGAAGTGGCAAATAAGAGCCATGTCAGAACCCATGTCTCAAAAGCACACACACCCACACTGAAAACGCACACTGTTATCCCCGTAAGGCTTACGGCGTAAGCATATGTGCATTCCTAGACGAGATTACTGCTGTGGGAAGATTTAGCGTAGGATAGGAGTGACCTTTCACTTACTACCTTTATTGTTTGAATGTTTAATGATGTGAATATATTCTTGTACGTCTTACACATATTTTTTAAAGAAAAAAAGGACAATCCTTTAATACGGTGAGCATTATTATAGAAGTGTGTGTATAGTATGATGGCGGTACCATAAAGAATCTGCTGGGCTGGGATGGAGAAGGGATGCCACAGAGGCAGGGTGACGTGGAGCTGGGCCGTGACGGTTGATGGTGGCCTCCCAGGGCGAGGGGGACCATGAGCAGGGGCTCAGGGGTGCAGGGGCATGGGCAGGAATGCTTTCACCCATTCTTCCATTCATTCACTCAACAAATATTTGTAGAGCGTCTCCTCTGAGCTCAGGAATGTTCCAGGTGCTGGCAATACAGCAGGGACTAGACAGACAAAGGTCCCCACCCATCATGCTGCCTCCATTTAGTCTGTCCAGACAGACAATACAGGAACAGATGAGTACAACGCATAGTGTGATGATGATGGCTATCAGGGGCTCATGCAGGGATGGGTGGTGGCATGTGCTGCCGTGGGAACAGGGTACCCAGCTTAGTTGGGGTCGCCAGAGAAGGCCGTGCTAGGAGCTATCAGCAGCCAAGCTGAGGTTGCTGAGGGAGCCAGCCATGGGGACAATCAGGGGACAAACATTCCCGGCACAAGAAGGGCAGGTGCAGGGGACCTGATGCAGGGCTGAGCTCTGTGTGTCCCAGCGACGATGGAGGACGGCGCAGCTGCGGCTGCAGCAAGAGGGCAGTGAGTCGGAGAGCGGAGGGCTGGGACACGGGAAGCTCTATGAAATATGAAAACGACTTTGGCTTCTGCCCGGAGGGAGATGGGGGTCATCAGAGGCTTCTGAACTGAGAAGTGGCTTCATCTGTTACATGTTTTCAAAGGCCTGGCTGGCTGCTCTGCTGAGACGGCTCCACGGGGCAAGTGTGGCAGCAGGGAGGCCACTGGGAGCCTGGGCCTGGGTATGTGGGGGCAGGGTCATTACATCCAGGTGTGGGACACAGCCTCAGCCGCACCCGGCCATCCCTGGCACCTCTCCTTTAGGAAGCAGCACCCTAATTTTCTTTGACAGACCTGCCTATAACATTGCAAAACCCAGCTGAGAGTACCGATGAAGGGCCATAGACCACATGCCTAGGTATTTGAAAGTTACACAGCAATCTATTAAAGTGGTATATAAAGTATGTACTACCCTCCTATCTTCACAGGACCTGGAAGGCCAAGTTCACATCTGGGATCCCGTGACTTCTCAGATTTCCTTCCCAAACTAAGGCAGCATGGGGAGAACAGGCTATGGCTCCTGGATCCCTGCCCTCCGCCCGCCCCCACTTCTCTTCCTACTCTCAGCTCTGTCCACCACTGTAGTGGCTTTTGTACATGTGTGTGTTGATCACAATTGAAATGTGGTGGATGACAGCTTTTATACCCACTCTGGGTTTGGTATGCAATGTGCCCTTGGGAAGACAGACCTGGGGAAAGGCAACTTGGGAAGGGAAGTCCAGGGTCTCTGTCACCTACAGAATGGTCCAGAAGGGAGGATGCAAATGTGGTGGGCAAGTGCCCTCGGCCTGTGGCCACCTTCTCCCATGGGAGACACGCAGTGGGAGAAGGGCTGGATGGAGACCTGTAGGGTGTATGACAAGGACGCTTCTTAATTGGGCTTAAGAATGGTACTTCCCTTCTTACTCAGGTTGGCTTTACCTAAGAGGCCTGGGACTTCCTGACTGGTATCCATGCCAAGAAGCCCCTCAGTGGTGAGGAGCTCCTAGGAATCTGAATCCTGAATGAAGGGGCTGAAAGAAAAGTGTTGGAGCTGGTTTGGACTGCCCTTGAGATCATCTCAACTATGCCCTGGGTTACTGAAGGCCTCTGGTCCACGGCCTTTCTTTGGCCTCTTTGGCCAGCGACCACTGCATCTCATGAGCTTCACCCATGCATCCCTTTAAGGTCTGCACTGTTCAGAGACAGTTCCTGTGCCTGTACCCCAGAAACCTTACAAGATGTAGGCCATGCTACAAAGAACTGTGCGCACCACAATGGAGCAGTTGACCTTTACTCTGTAGAAAATCAGTTTTTGAACAAAGAAGTGGATTTTTTAATGTCTCTGGAGACACGGACGATGGGCTGGAAGGGAAGACACTTTCCCTCTAGCACATCAAACGGAGGTCCAAACAGAGGCACCTGTTGTGATGTGAAGGTTGGACTTCAAGAAAGAAGAGAAACGAAGGGTAGGTGGCTGAAAGCGATGCCTGGGGACTGGACATGGGCAAAGGAGCTCATTTTCAGGGAAGACTGAAGACTCGGGGCTGACTCCCAGGAACTGCAGGTTGGGCAGTGTAACGTCAAACCCCAGCTCGGCTCTAGAAGACACTGCGGAGCAGACGGCTGCTGAGCAGGGAGAAGCCGGAGAGGACACTGAGGCACTCTCCACTCCTGCTTCACTGCATGAGCTCAGAAGCTTCAGCAGGAGCTGTACATCAGGTGCCTTGACCTCACTCAGCTGCAGCTCTTCCCTACCCTACCAGGCCTCTCAGTCACTCTCTGAGATCAGTACCTCGGCTCACCTGTGCAGCGTCTTCACACCACAAATCCCTTGTGAAGTCCTCCCAGGAGAAACTCTCCCTTGAAGACTGTCCTAGGGTGGATGTCTGCTGTCTCCCTGATGGCACGTTATTCACTGCCTCTTGCTCTCGTGACAGACAGAGCTGGCCTTGAGGGAGGACCAACCCTTCCCGGCTCAGATCCCTGCTCAGTTGGCAGAGTGGCTTTGTCTTTGTCATGTGAGTAAGAGGATAGCACTGCCAGGTCCAATGAGGACAGGGTCAGGGGCGGACAGCGGCATCTGGTGTGCAATTGAGGGAGCCTCTGGCTGCAGGGGGCAAGGAGACTGCTGAGGGTTTGGGGAGAGGAGACAGCAGTTTGGACTAGAATGGGCAGGAGGACAGAAGCAGACTGACTCAAGGGACTAGAGCCTGGTGGTAACACGGATCCAGGGGAGTGGGGGACAGAGATGTCACACGTGATACCTACGTGTGTGCTCGGTGCAGGTGGATGGACAAGGGCGACTCCACCGACAGAGGGACATCAGAGAGAAGTAGACTGGAGGGAAGGACTCATGGAGCGCATGGCTTCAGCTGGGACTATGAAACCCCTAAGATGGAGTGTCACGGGGCAGCTGGACACCTGCATGTGGAACTCTGAGGACGTGTCTGGGTTGGACAAATTACTTGCCAGTCCCTGTGTGAAGCCAAAGATCATAGTATCAGTGGAAGAAGAAGGAAGAGCTGGACACCAACCTACTAACTGCCCCTCTATGTTCGCTTGGACAACCTCTTTACGGGCCATTTTCCTTCCTCTCAAAGGGCACCCACCCATGACTTGTTCTGACTTAAACCCAGTGTCCCCACAGCTAGTTTCTGCGGATGGTACTTTGACTTTGGTTAAGTATTTTCCATGGCATGATATGGTCCACGTCTTCCACAGAGATGGTCAGAGAGCTCTGTGTGTTTTTATTGGTGGTCCTAACAGAGACACCAGCATCTGGGATCTGAAACCCTGTGCTCTACATGCTGAGACCTCTCATGCCCCAATTCATGGAGCATCTCCAGTTTTAGGGCAGAGATAGATGAATTAGATCATGTCCTGTGGGGTAGGGTCCAGCACAGAGAACGGCCTACAGGCCACAGGGATAAGGAGCAAGGTAACCTGGCGGCTATTATCAAGAGGTCTGGCAAGAAGAAGAGAAAGCCAACTTATTGATTCCGTGTGCCCCAGAACAACAGCGGGATGCATGACTTGAACCCCTACGCTCTGCGCCAGCCCGGGCCTGTGGCGAAGCAGGCTCCGATCCCTGTGCTGAGGGACTGGGAGCAGCGCTCAGGCTTGGTGGAGGATGCCAAAGGGGTCATCAGGCATCCCACGTGTAATGCCCCTGCATTGAGAACCCACCCCTGATACCGTGATGGCCACCAGCCTGCCCTCAACCCGTCTCTCCCTCGCTCGGCCCTCCTCCCGGGACCTGTGGAAGCCAGAGCCAGGCACAGGGGTTGGCGCAGTGGCGGATCTGGCAGAGGCAGTCAGGGTGACTCCCTCGGTCACTCATTGCAGCTCTCATCGTCTTCCCTGAGGGTCACCCAGAGCCGAAATCTGATTGTGGAACCTGGGTTCTAGACCATGGGCGTGGCCCAGGAGAACACTTACCAAGCAAGTCTACACACTGTCCCTCTCACCTCTCTTGGTCCACGTCACCCTCGCTGCACACCAGCATTCTTACTACCTTTGTGTCAAGACGAGGGAACTGAGGCTCAGAGAGGCTGGGGTGGCCTAGATCTCAAGCAGCGGAGTACACATCAAACCCCAGACCTGCCCGATTTCCAGCCTTGGGTCTCCCATCATCCACACCCTCCAGAGTGTAGAGAACATGGGTTTGAGTCACTGTCCCCTAATTCACGATGAGGACACTTTGGGCCAGAATCTAAATCAGGGTTAAAACCACGCCTCACTCTTTCTGCTGGGCAGTGCTGCTCCCGAACCGGGCTAGAGCCCCTTGGTGACAGGCCTTCTAAATGATCAGTCTTCCCTTGCAGTTTTTTAATTTGGGGCCCATTTGCTCTTTGCTGCTTGGTTAGGCTCTAACACTCGCCTAGTCCAAATGGATGTCGGGGTAACCAGAGCTTGCCTCTGTGCAGTGTGCTTTCGGGGGCAGGCCCTCCCATCCCCTCCCTGGCTGGAACGCACATGCCTTCCTTGGGCAAGCTAAGCCCTATCAGGACTCTCAGTGTATTTTCACAGGAATGAGGGAGGCAGGAGCCTCGTCTCTGCTGCAGGGCTGGGTCTGGAGCTGTTCCTGCTGCTGATGTGCAGCTGGGAGCTGCCGAGGGCGCCACAGCCACCTCCTCCCCCGGGTTCCACCGCTGCTGTCCATGCCCCTGGCTCTGCTTCTGAGCCCTCTTAGCCCTGGGCTGGGCCGACGTGTCCCCACCCTCCTGACTGAAAACACTTACAGCCATTGCTTTCCCGAGTGTCTGCTCTGTAGGTGCCCATCTCCTCGCTCAGTAATGTGCATATACCATATTATTAAATTCTCACAACAGTCTTTCCCTTCACATTTATTTTGTGTTTCCTGTGTGCTAGGTGCTCTGAGGGACTCAGCAAGGAACAGAACAGGTGAACCCTTTCCCGTGTGCAGCTCAGCTCGCTGGTGGAGGAGCAGCTTTTTCAACGGCACGGTTAGCCCCATTTTTCAAGAGTAAAATGGGCCTGAGAGTTTTCATAACTTGGAATCGCGTGCAGCCGACGAGAGGAGATGAAACTCAAGCACCGGTCTCTGAGACCAAAGCCCACGCTCCTTCTAGAACATGGTCTCACTTCGACACTGCTCTACCGGGGAGCGGACTCACGGTCCAACAGCTGGTACCAGACAGGGCCAGCTGGCAAGTTCCCAGGGGAGGTGGCCACTGCTTCTTCCATTTCATCAGGTCATGGAGGGTGGACGGGCACCACACTTCTAGCTTATACATGAGTGCCCACTAGGCACCAGGAACCGATTCATCTGGTCTTCATGACTGCCCTACGGATACAGGCAATGTTAGCATTATTTCCGTTTTACAGATGCGGAGACTAAGGGACTGACTGCTTAGGAAACTCTCCCAAAGTCCTGGAGCTAGGAAGGGGCGAGCTGGGACGAGAAGCCAGGCTGGCTGGTGCCAGGGGTAGCTCTCCAGCACCACAACCCCTGACTGTGAGACACACATATCTCATGCCAAGAGGCCTCGTGCCCAAGGGTCCCTAGGGCCAGCTGCCATGTTACCTGCTCACAACTTTGACAGGTCTTGATTTCATAAGGAGGAAAATACGTGGAGGACAAGGAACGTGGTCTTGACAGGCAGGTGAGGAAAGGCGTTCCTGCCAGACGACAGCACGTATGAAGGTGAGAAAGACGCTATCCTGGTTTCCGAGTGAGCCAGAGGCTCACTCACTCCTTGGAAACGAGGTCACCCAACCAGGAAGTGCACCCACTGGCCTGTTCCTTCAGGCCGGCACCCTCCCCAGGCTGGAGCAGCTGCGTGCTTTGCCGGGCCCAGCGCAACATAAAAATGAGGGCCCCTGTACACTTCAAGATGGCCACAGCAGATCCTTAAACCTAGCGTGGGGCTCCGTGCAACAGCTCAGGCATGTGCCTGTGAAGCCAGTCCTGCCCCCAGGTGTCCCCGAGCTGGAAGAGCATCACATCCCTTATCTCACTGTGTCCTCATGACAGTTCTGGGAACTGAGTGTTTTCTTTTTTTTTAATCCTCACCCGAGGACATTTTTCCATTTTTTGTTCAGATAGAGTGGGAGGGAGAGAGAGGAAGAGAGAGAGAGAGAGAAACATCAACATGAAAGGGACACATCGAGTGGCTGCCTCCCGCACGACCCAACCAGGGGCCGGGGACAAACTGCAACCGAGGTACATGCCCCCAGCAGGAACTGAACCCGGGTCTCTCTGGACCACAGGCCGACGCTCTAACCGCTGAGCCAAACCGGCCAGGGCGAACTGAGTGTTTTCACACCCAAGTTTCCAGTCAAGGAAACCATCTCTCAGGCAAAGAATGACTTGGTCCAGTTCTCAGAGTAACTGTCAAATCAGGATCACGGTGAAACAACAAAGTAACGTGTGGAGTTAACCCAGGACTCAAACCACATTCTCATGCTCTCTGCTGCCCTGCCTCCTACCCCGATGGAGCTGGGCTTCTGCAGCTTCGTGGCTGACCCAGTGCTCAGGTGGTTTCCAGCCTGGACTGTAAACTCGGCCTGGGCCAGTCAAGCTTCTGCCCAGCGAGGGAATGAATGCACGTCAGTAACTGTCCAGTACCATGAGCGCAGAGCCCGGAGAAGAAGCCAAATGGAGCCCCTGGGGGGCTTGAACTTGGCAACAAGCTGTTGTTGCTGCCAAGTCCTTGTCCTTAGACAACACAGGGACCAGGTCACCATGCCACAAGCAGATCCAGAAGCTTCGCTCCTTGATCACAAAACGTGCCCAGCAGAGTTTCCTATTTAATTATCACAACTTTTAAGGGGGGGTTAAAAATACAGACCCTCCCTGACACTTACTGTACAGAAAACTGGCCCAGCACGATAGCAGAGGGGGAAGCCAGGCACCCAATCACTGGTGACATCACCGAGCTATTGAATTATCCAACCTTCTAAACGTAGTATTATGTGCCATAATAAACTGCTCTGACTACATAGACTAACAGAATCAGAGGTCTTTGTTATTTGGGGCTAAAAGCGTGCTTTACAATGAGCTCTAGTCTATTGGCTTTTGAAATCCAAGAATTGGTCCTGGTGATCCACACAAGGAGAAATGAGGGAGGTGTCTCAACAAAAGATGTTTCTAAGCCTTCTGCTACTTAGGAAATATGACTCCATCATTGCCCATCCTCCCAGGTGACATCAGTCAGTGCTACAAGGGTGGTAGCCCATCCTAGCCTTCAGTACAGTCAAATCGTTGACTTTACCACCTGCCTTTGCTAGCTAGCAATTTAAGAACCAATGGCACATCAGCAGCCAATCAGAGAGCACCTTGGGTTCTGGGGAGCATTCTGAATATCACAGGTGGGACCCAGAGTGAGAATAAAATAGTAGCAGATAGCGGAATGCTCCCTGAAATCTGGCCATCACCCAAACTGACAACTGAGATCTCTCTGAACATCAGGTGAAGCAATAGTTCTTTCCTGTTGGAAAAATTTGACCTTTTTGTTAAAAAGCAGCACATCTGTTCTAACAGAGATAACTTTTATTCTCTGCAAATTTATAAAAGAGCACATGTACCCCATGGTCTAGACTAGGGAACAGGAGGGAATTAAGTAAAAAAATCAAGTCAGAACCTTACCCATCAGTGACTGTACTATTAACGGGATGGGAGAGGATCCATAAAATAAGGACGAGTCATGTCATACAAGCAAGCTGCTCACTGGCCATGCCATCTAAGCAGGCCAAGTAGACAATCTGGCCTTTGGTTAACCCACCAATCACAGGGCTGCTGCACTTGACTCATGGCCTGTGGTAGATTATGCTTGCCAATTTGTCTGAGGCTGGAATTATGTTAATTAAGGAGATATTGAAGGTGTTTTGTAAACCATGAGGCACTGGTTTATTAAACAAGACTTGTTTAAATAATAAACAAAAGCAAAACCAAAAACACACAAAATAGTTGTGGGGTGCTCTTCCTACGTGTGACTTATGTCCTAAAGTGAAGATGGACAGAACACCAACGGAAGGGCTGTTGTAAGAATCGGACGTCTCCTTATGGACTCCTGGAGGCCACGCACCGGTCCCGGTGCCTCCTTGCATCGCCTCCAGTGCTGAGAACCATCCCGCAGGAAAGCATTTTCAGACAAGGCCACCGAGACTCAGGCTGGACAACTTGCTGGGGTCACACGACTTACAAGTGACAAAGCCAGGTGCAGGTTTATACATGTCCGGCTGTACCCCCGTGTTCACCAACCCCAGCGCGGCATCAACGAGGAAGTCTGAGGTAAGACACGGTGAGGATAGCTCCTTCATTCATGCTGGACTTCCAATGCACTCAAAATTATTTCAAACTAGCTGTGCCAATGTTTGGGGAAGAAAAAAACCCACAGCATGTCCACAGCGCCCCACAGGCGTGGCCATGGGTAGAAATGGTCTTCATGCAGACGCAGGCTCTGCATCCATAGGACAAGCTGCAGCCATGAACAACGAAAATCATTTCGAGGTTTCAAAACCTGGGAAAATGCTTGAGCAATAGCATGGGATAAGAAAAAGGAAAAATGACTCTAATGATTCAAAAAGCATTTTTCGTAGACTAAAAAGCATTACTTTGCAAACAGGAACCTTCTCATTGACCCAAAGCAGGACTGACAAGCTGTGGTCCCTGGGCCAGATCTGACTTGCCGCCTGCTTTGTACACACAGCCCGCTGCACGGGTACAGCGGTGGCCTCTTGGTCCCCAAAGCCTAACAAGATCTACTATCTGCACTTTTCAGAAAGTGGAGCGGACCCCTCCCTGCCTTCGGGCTGGGACGAGAGCCTGCCCTGCTCCAAGGCTCTGTCCTAAGTCCTGTGGGAACAGTAGATACAGTCAGCCTTTGGAAACTGTCTACCACTGGCAGGTTCAGATTTTGCTTTCTTGATTTCAACCTCGACGCGCCCGCGCGGTGAATGCTGGCAGTGGGACCGAGAAGGGGACCCCCACGGATGCATTGGGCTCAGGCAGCTCTGTGTGCATCCCCACAGCCTGGTGCCCCTGGGTCTCTGGTGCGGACACAGGAACTCAGGACTGCCACTTTCTATCCTTTCCAGTGAAACACCCATAACAAAGTGCAGGACTTGCTAACTCAAATGCCCTCGGGGGCTAGACAGGTGATTCAGGTGAGCCAGGGGGTGGGTGTAAGACAATGGCAGTGGTGGACACAGAGGTGAAGGGGAAAAAACCCACTACCCGTCCAGTGGTACAGGCGGCTCCCAACCCGGCTGGTCACTGCTGCGCAGGAATGCATACCCCCTGCAGCCAGATTTGTAACTTTTCTAAAGTAAAATCTCCTCATATTTGAAATTTGGCAACTTAAAAATAAAATCACCACATAGAACAGTAGAAATTTGCCAGACAAATTTGGTCCATAGGCAGACAGTAGTCAACTCTGCTAAAATGAAATTCACACATGTGTGGGTTTGAGATGACTTCTGAAGTACCTGACGGGCTCACATCCGAACACCTGGTGGGTATCG
This sequence comes from Tadarida brasiliensis, assembly GCA_030848825.1. Taxonomy (NCBI): domain Eukaryota; kingdom Metazoa; phylum Chordata; class Mammalia; order Chiroptera; family Molossidae; genus Tadarida; species Tadarida brasiliensis. The sequence goes on from CM061258.1 coordinate 122,678,049, forward strand.
AGGCTTCACACAAGGTCCACTCTGAAGTTCTGATGCTCCAGACACTGAAGTCAATATGCACGATCCCACTGACTGTTGTGTTTTCCGTGTGTTAACAGCCACTCCTTCGTGAGGCAAGGGCCAGTGGCACCAGCACCTCTGACAGACATGAAAACTGAGGCACGGACAGTTAGTTCACTTACTAATGATGACAGCACTAGTAAGTGTGGAGACTGGGTTTGAACCTGGGCAACGTGGGTCCCCGACTTTGGGTTCTTAGCCAGAACTTCTCGCCTGAAATGTGCAGACACACAGATCACTGACAGGCTATTTAATGCAGAGCCATGTTCAGCAGGTGTGGAGCGGGGCCTGTGCCTCGTTTCTAACATGCTCCCCGGCAACACTGCTGCTGCTGGCCAGGAACACACGGGCAGCAAAGTCCTGAACCACGGCCCAGGGTTCTCGAAGTCTCATTCCCGGGGAGCTCCTCAGAAATGCAACTCATCGGGGCCAGCTGAAAGCCGGGGGTGCAGCCCAGCACCCTGCATTACCAGATGATTCCGATGCAAGCTGGAGCTCTTAGAAACCCAAAGCCTCCGTCTAGGGGCTGCCATAGCCCCATCCTTTCTGGCCGTCCAGCTTGGCTGCGGGAAGAGAGCGAGCCTTCCCTCCGTCTTGGCACCTGGATTCTTAGGTAGGGGATGCCAGGTAGAGGGTGCTAGGGCTCTGAGCCCCTAATTCCGAGTGTACCACAAAGGGCAGCACTTCTTTAAATAGATACAAGGGCTGTGACCTCAGACCCGGCGGTCTGTGCCTTTACCCTCCACTCAGGCCAACAGCAAGTGGGATAAAACTACCCCGTTTGACTCAAGTCACCTCCTCGATTCCACACCTTCCTGTCATGGTGATGGCCACGTGTGCTCTGGGCTTGGCACCCTACTCAGAGGCTTCCCACGTCCTGGGCTTCAGGTGCTCGAAGCCTTTGGAAGGCAAGATGGGTGGGAGCAGGAGTCAGCGGGGGTGTCTGGGGAGCAGAGACACCGCACAGCTGTTATCTGCAGCAGCAGATGTGTCTGACAGTCGTCGTGACGGACACTAAATCACTCGCTGGAGACAGAGTGAAGTGGGTGGCAGTCGGGCTGGGGAAGGGGTGGCGGAGCTGGCGAGCTGCAGTCACAGTGACTGTGTGATGGGAGTCAGAATGAGAATCATAAATCTTGATTATTCCCTGTCTCAGCCTATTTGAACCCAACGCCTTGAACAGGGATAGAGTTCACATCTCATCGAAAACTGCAAAAAACTGATTAAATGTACAAACTGATACAAATAGCCCTCGATCCATGTTCATGTGTGCGCTGTCATCACTGAGGGAGAGGGGTCTGCAGAGCCAGAGGGACCCTCACCCTCCCAGCGCCTTCACTGTGGTCCCAGGAACACCTCTCTCTCCTATGATAAAGGCAATTAGTGCCCAGCCAGCCTTCCTGACTCTGGGTGCCCCCCGTTTAAATGAGGCACCCTGTAGAAAAGTGGAAATGCAGAGTTGTTGCCATAAAGCAATAAGAAAGCACACCATTCAATTCTGGATGAAAAAAGGCACCCGATTATTATGAATATTGAAATAAGAGCATTGTATGCTTAGGAGTATTAACATACCAGCATATTATTATTTTTGCATGCATAATGAGTGAACTTAGAGATCAGATTAATTAGGAAATAAAAATATTAAATAATGGTGGCCTTTCTCATGAGTCATGATGATGCTTGGGGTGTAGGGTAGACAATGTGTGAGCACACATGGAAACCAAGGGCTGAGGGGCGAGAGAGCGGGGCAAGCGGGTGAGAGAAACGCCGTAGCTGGCAGCCTCCACCTGCAGGCATGAGGCTTCTGCCCCTGCTGCTGGCAGAGTCCTTAGCGTCCAGGTGAGGTAAGAGATGAAAGGGAAGGAAAACGTGAGTGAGTGACTTCCCGCCCTGCCCACGTGGCCCACGACGACCCAGTGACGGGGAGGGTGTTGGGGGCTGGCTGACAGCCACATCTGTAGGCAGACTCCTAGCTACTTCACCCACAGTAGCGCCTCCTGTTAGCGGGGACAAGATGGCATGGAGTAGGCAAAGCCCGTCGGCCCACACTGTTCTAAGCAACCCATGCATGTCTAAGCTCATCTCCGGGTTTACTTTACTCTAAGGCTTCTCAATCGCATCACCACTGGATTCGGGGCTGGAGAACTCTTCATGTGGACAGCGTGCGTTACGGAAAAGTTAGCAGCAGCCCTGGCCTCACGCAACAGATTCCACTTATACCACCCCCCACACACAACAATTGTGACAACCAAATGTGTCTCTATAGCTGGCTAAATGTCTGCAGGTTAGGGGTTACAGACATTTACAGTCACCTGTAGTTGAGAAGTACTGGCATAACATAAATGACGTGTTAAAAAATTTGCCCTCCCAAAAGAAGTCTGACTTTGTCCTTGCTCCTGGGAGTTAACCTCTAAACCCTTGGAGTTCCCAAACACAGGAGCATCTGTTATCCATGACAGGGCCCAGACGGTCTGTTAGCCAGATGACTTGGTGGGCCTGGCCATGCCCCTCACAGACCCGTCATGTGATGTCACGTGATGAGAGAGGGTGAGGCTCTGAGCCACACAATATCAGCGGGACCTCCAGGGAGGGGAGGAGGGCTGGAGACGGACTCAACCACATGGGCAATGACTCAATGGATCAGCCCTAAGTAATGGAGTCCCAGAAAAAACTCTGGGCACCGGAGTGTGGGTGAACTCCACCCATATTGCCACACTTGATGTCCGGAGGATGGGACATCTCTGAGGATGACAGAGCTCCGTGTTTGGAACCTGTATGTGGGTGAAAAAGGGGTGCTGAAATCAATCATAAACCCCTCACTGGGCAGGTCACAATGGGCAGTCATGCTCCAGGCATGTAATTTTTAGTCAAAAGTTTATCTTTGCCTTAAGCAAGCCCTTTCCATTGCTATTGTGTATCTAGGTGAACACACCTTTGAAATAAGCCGTGAGGACCCTCAAAAGAGCACATAATCTGAACTGCCCTGTAATCCAATGCCCACCTCCCTTTCTCCCACCTTCGTGACATCTTCCTTACGGTCCTTCCTTACTTTCAAATGCAGAAAAGCCGCTGCAAAACTGTATTTTTCCGGAGCCTTTGAGGTCTTGCTCCCTGGCAATTGTCATCAGTTCAGGCTCAGATAAACTCGTTTCTTACATTGATGCTCCCCCCCAGCACACACACACCTGACTCTGCTCTATGCCTCCCGTCTGCTGGCTGGTTTTGATGTGTATGTTTCTGCTGTGGTAAAACATAATTGTAAGCAGAGCACTTTCCTGAGTTCTGTGAGTCATTCCAGTGAATTTTCACACCTGAGGGTAGTTGTGGAAACCCCTAAATTTGTAGCCAGCTGGTCTGAAGTGAAAGTGACCCTGAGGACCCCAGAACATGCGGCAAGAGTCAGAAATCTTGGGCAGACTTGACATGTAGAAGGTGATATCCTTAACCTCCATTCTGCCAACTCCAAGTACACGTGTAACAGGGTCATCTATTTTTAACCATCACTTTAATTAATTTTGTCTTAAATTGATCTTCTCTAGCAGTTTACTACAGATCCTTGCAGGAAAGGCTGTGTTCAACAGCTTTAGTTCATTATAACAGCCAGGAGGCGGCACCAACATGAAGTCACAAAGGTGTGGTGGAAGGAGCTAGCCGCCTGAATCACAGGGTAAATGCCAAGTGCAGGCCTTTGGCTTACATACGGCAGTCAAGCGGATATAGAAGGCAGTTGGACATAAGCACAGTAGGAACCAGAGGCCAGGTATAGGTCACCAGGGCAGAAAGCCTGGTGCCTAGCAACGAGCAAGATGGGAAAACTAGTATTATGGGCTTAGACCTCACCCCAGGGTGACCTTTCTCCTTCCCTACAGTATTGCTGGTCATGAAGTTTAGACCTCCTGACCTTTCATATTGATGGTCATGTGGTTCGGACCCTCCCCTGACCTTTCCTCGTGTCGCTAGTCATGAGGTTTAGACCCCTTAAGATGAGGAACAGGGGGCCAGAGGATAGCCCCATAGACTCCCATACCAGCCCTTGCCCTCCGGACAATGAGGTTCTAGCCTGAATCAAACAATCTTAGGAACAAAGCCTCGGGCCTGTCGACCACAGAGGCAGAGTTTTGGTCAAACTAGAGATATAACATCTAGGCTTCCGTTGTGTTTCAGCTCCAGGCCCAGAAAAGCAGATGAAGTGACGCCATGGCTGACACCAGGACCAGCTGCACTGACTAATGACCCCTTCCCTAATGCTGACCAATCAGCAGAGACCATGACCCTGAGAGGGCACACCTGGAAAGCTGATGCATAGGCTATTGAATTCCTCCCGAGACCTCACCGAAACTCTCAGCCTTTAGGAAACAGATAAAAACCCATAAGACAAAGGATCCAACACTTTCTCCCTCTCTCTCTCTTCTTCCCTTCCTCCCTCCATCTCTCCTTCCCAACCTCCCCCCAACCCCTCGCTGCAGCACACCTGAGCCTTTCCCTACCTTCTTCTTCCCTCAGGCAGGTACCTTTGCTTTCCTTCTCTTAAGCTCCAAGGGCCCTTCTTTTGCTTCTGTAACCTGTTTCCTGAGTCCACAGAACTCAACTGGCTCACTTTTCCTACCTCTGTGACTTTCTAAAGAAACTTTCTCTTATAATTTGAGTTCTTAGTTCTGAATTCTTTCTCAGCCGAACCCAAGGACTGAAGTCTAACTCCACCAGTTACATCTGGTGCCGTTCCCTGTTAACAAAGTTACTTCTCCTCTTTGAGACTTGCTGTCCTCATGTGTAAAATGGTGATGATTGAACTTTCATTCATTCATTCATTCACTCAGCATCCATGGAGTGCGCACTGACTTAGGCTCCAGGGATAAAGTAGTGAACTAGGTCTCTGCCCTCGCAAAGTTCATATTTTAGTAGGAGAGATGAGCAACAAACAAATAACTTCAGAGGATGACACGTGCCACAGAAAAATAAAGCAGGGCAAGGGAAGGGAAAGTGATCAGAAGAGTGCTGTTCTTCTCCACAGAGCCCTTTAAAAACACCTCATTGGTGCAGAGGCCCTGAGGCAGGCGCAAGTTTGGCACATCTGAAGTACAGAGAAAACATGATCATTGAGGATGACATGAAAGGAAGCCTACGAAATTAATGTGCTGAGTACCTGGTACTCAGGTGACCATTTAAGCGTCTGTTCGGTGAACCTGTGTAAATGTGTGCTGATTTAGTTACTGCAAACACGCCCGGAATGATAATGGTGGAGTTCTGCTGTGTGCTTACCTCATATTTTATATGAATTAAGTCCTCGTTTTTATAGATAGGGCAATGGAGGCAGACGTCTGAATTGCCCAAATTCACACAGCTTCGAGGCGGAAAACCAGTAACAGGAGCTGGGCTGTTGGCTCTTGAGCCCTTGTCCCCAACTGCCCGTTGTAACCACGCTCCACTCTAGATTTGCTCTCCTTCCTCTGACCTCCCAAAGCACACGGACTTTCACGCTGAATCTCTTATTTAATAAATTTATTTATTCAGTGAGCATTTATCAAACACCTGCCAACTTCCCAGCCCTTGAACAGACACTGAGATTATAAAGAATGTGGCCCAGCCTCTATCCACACTGGAGCGCGGGGGCAGGAGCAAGCCCGAAATTATAATGTGCTATTTCAAGCCTTGAAACGCCACTTAATTGTCTCATGTGTCATCAGCTTGTCTCCCCAGCAGGGCTATGTCAGCAGAGGTTGTGTATAAAATGCATTGCTAGTGTATCTGGACAATTTCATAAACAATGGAACAAATATTAGCGGCTTCTGAGAAACCGAGACGGAAGCAGAGTAACAGGTCTCAGGACATCCTGAGCTGTGTGCCCAGAAGCACCTCTGCTAACCAGGTTTCCCAGCTGCCCGAGCCTTGGCTGTTCTCCTTTGATCTTTCCTCTTAATTAGACGAGCTGGCTAGTTTCCCTTTCTTTTTGGTTTTGTTGCTATCATTTCTTCTCCCTGGTCCTCAAGCTCATACACTTTGACAAGAAGTCCTTTCCCCATATGCCATGTGAGAGGAGGTGAGACATGAATCTGTCTCCCTGCCTTATGGGAAAATAGGATTATCTTCAAGCCACGCCCTGCTGGCTCATCTACGGAGACACCAGGCCCTGTTGCCTTGGCTGATTAATTCTTGAGATTGATTTGGAATTTGTACCTATCTCCCTCACAACCATTAAAGAGGCATTAATTGATTATTCAGGTGTAGAATCTATTCTGTTCTTCAACTTTACAGCCCTCTCAATTTCTCCCAGAAATGGCAAGGGCTGTTTGGCCCTGGCTTCCCTTTCATTAATCTTGGTTCAAGTAATAGATGGGAGGAGAAGCCTGGAACCTGTAGACTTCATTTGCTCATTTCTCTAACTCTGACCTCAATCTCATGGACCCCTTACAATATTTTTAATTACTTAGTAAAAATGGATTTCGCTTCCCTTTCTCTTCTCATCCCCATGTTGTCTCCATTGCTACCCCATTTCCTGTATGCACACCTGCACATGCACACGTACACACAAATACTTTCATGATCATGCACACACCTGCCATCAGGTTGTAACTGGCTGTCCACCAGCCAAACCCGGCTGATGGGTTCATGATTTATTGTATCTGCCTGTTTACTTGAAACAGTTAAATCTGAATGCTTTCAAGTAACACCAGGGTTCTCCATTTGCCACAGTCCCTACCAACCCCTATTCTGCGGTTTCATTTACGTATCTGGCCCCTGGGCACATTTCCATTTGCAATTCCCATTTCTAGTCACACAGAGCACCTCGAGTCCCTAACCACGCAGGCTGTGTCTGAGCTCCGCCCTGGCATGTGAGGCTGATCCTGCTTGGCCGCTTCCCTCCCAAGCTGGTACCAACAGCTGAGAAGGTGGTGGGGGCGGGCACTGCCATGGGCATTGTCACCAGCGGGAAAGTTGGTGACCCGTTTTACAGGAGAGGAAATGCGGGCTTAGAGAGATTAAGACAGTTGTTTAAGACCATGTAGCTAACAAATGGCAAACCTCAGACTGGAAAGCAGGCCATCAACTCCAAACATACCAACAACTAGCTCAGCAAGTCTGCCTCATTCTTCAATACTCGTCGGACGATCTCTCCTCTGTGAAGACTTCTTATTCTCTGGAGCGTCCCTCAGCATCGGACACATGTCTGTGTGAAGTTATCAGACGTTGCTGCATTTACTGAATTCCATCCCTCCCTCTAGACCAGTATTTCTCAGAGTTGAAAATGACAGATATCTAAGGATATATCCACTGATTCTCTGGGCTTTCTTGAACCTCAGTTTCAAAGCCCTACCCTAACAAACAAAAACATAGTTAAAAATGACACTTTTCACACTGCTAAGCCAGCGAGACTATGGAAATACTGAAAACTCCCACCCACACCAGTCTGAAGACCACTTGAAGGCAGGGGCCACGTTTCACTCATCTTGGGATCCTCACTGCTCAGCCTTGGACCTGGCTCAGAAGACAGATTCCGAAACGTTAGTTGAATGAATGGATGACAACGTGGGCCTCCTGAGAACACAGGCTTTGTGGTCCATGTTGGGAGGGAAAATTAAGCTAAAGTGAAAGGCTGACTTTGCAGAGCTCATTCCTCAAGGGCTGTGGCTGCGGCTCAGGGTTCTTACAGCTGGGATGGTTGAGCTAGTTTTCACACATCCACAGCACAGGAGAACTGCACTTCCCACCCCACCGAGGGGAGACCAGAGCACGTGACCTGCTTTCACCAACAGATGTGCGTGGAAGTGAATCACGTCTCTTCTGGGTGGAAGGCTGTACGAGCTGGTGCACAGTGAGCTATCTTCTTTAGCTTGGCCACCGTGACCATGTGCCACTGCAGCGGGCAGAGGCTGCCTCACCCACATCCCTGACGAAGGGGGTAAGAAGCGGAGGCCTGAGCCCACTGCTATGGATGCGAAGGTCGCCTGAGTAGAAGATACTCCTTTGCTGTGCAAGCAACTGGTATCTGGAGAGTGTTCCTGCAGCAAAACCTATTTACCATTCACATAACAAAGACTTACTGAGCACCTGACACATTCCAGGCACTGTACTGGGAGCTAAGGATATAACGGTGTACAAAATCACATCGGCCTTTGACCTCACAGAGTCATCATCTCTTGGGGAAGACAAATATTTAGCAAAGAAAGACACATTATTTTTTTAATTGGTATTTTAGAGAGAGAGGAAGGGAGAGAGAGATAGAAACATCGACGTGAGAGAGAAACGTCGATCAGCTGCCTCCTGCATGCCCCCTACTGGGAATCGAGCCCTCAATCTGGGCATGTGCCCTGACTGGGAATCAAACTGGGACCTCTCAGTCCATGGGATGATGTTCAATCCACTGAGCCACACCGGCTGGGCAAAGAAAGACACATTTAAATGTCCAACAGGGACAGACGCTTTGAAACAAGGAGCATGACGCCATGAAATAAGCTGCAGAAGCAGGTGGGCAGAAGAGCCGGCCCTGAGGAACGCGTAAAGGCGCAGAGAGCTGCAGGAAGAGAAAGACTGGGGGAGGGGAGACGAGCCTGTGAGACATGGGAACAGCATGCGTTGTAACGTGACGGCGAGATAACCAGAGACGCACAGCCGAATTGTAAAGGAGCACTTTATTTCGCCGGCGGGCTGTGGAGGGCATAGTTTCCCCTCAGATCAGCAGCCCCGATTCTTCTTGCTCATCCCATTTTAACGACAGAAGCCCCCTCCTCCTTTTGCCCCCTCCCCTCAGGAGACTAATACAATAGTGTGAGTGACAGAGATTACAGAAGTCAAAATTAGCATTATTCACTGAGGACAGCACAAGTACTTGCAAACAGTTGCAATTACCTATACTCAGGAAACTGCAAATGCCTCCCAATTCATGAGGCAACTATAATCTTAGGCAAAATTCCTTTACGTCTAGTGGTAATTAACCTATTATTGGAAGAATATCGAAGAAGGTCTATTGACGATAAAAATGGAGTCATTTAGTTGCCTTAGCTAAGGGGCCTACATAAAAATGGAATCTAGTCACCTTAGCCTCAGGGCCCAGATCACATGGACCAAGAACCCCGGACAAGACCTGTGGCTCTATGGAACGGAAGGAAGCGCCAGGAAGACCAGCTGGAAGTTCTGCACCAGCCTGGCCCCAGCCCTGGCTCGCCATCCACAGGTGCTGCTGAAGGAGAGGGGCACAGGACCTGGAAGGTGACTGCAACCTCGCAGGTACGTCACAGACCTCAGCCCGGTCTGCGTCCATGGCGCATGTGCTGACTCCTGACTCCCTGCTTGATTATTTTCCTAACTGCCATGGGCCCCAGAAGTTTCTATCCTTGGGAGGAGAGAAAAGCAGTGTGGTGAAGCAGCCTCCCTTGGTATTGCCTCATAAAGCCCATTTCCACTCATAGCTCATGGAAACAAAATGTGACAACCCTGAAGGACAGTGTCATCCGATGGACAGAGGCTCCAGTCTTCACTGCCTGAAAGTGGACGCAGGAAAGGGAGGAAATGGCCTGGTCGTATGACTCTGCACAGCTCTGAACGGGAGCCTGCAGGACTCAGGAGACAAAGGGACAGGGTAACGATATTTATTAAGTTCTCAGGTGCTTTCAAATATTGTCCCTTTTACCTCCCAAACGTCTCTGAATTGTATAGGTTAACGTCCCCATGTTGCAGAGGCTAAACAATACAGTGGATAAGGAAACTGAGGCACAGAGAAGTCTCAAAGCTGGCAATGGGTAAAGCTAAGACCTGAAACCAGTTCCGTCTGATCCCGAGTCCTCCTGGGGCTAAGGGAGTTGCTTCCGATGGTGCAAAGTCTAAAGCAGGAGTTCTCCAAGCAAGTCTCTCCAGCGGCCTGGGAGAAACACAGCAGAGAGCGGACCAAACAGCACGTCCCTTTTGAAAAGGGGCCGTTCCTGCTGACAACTGCCACGGGGTCCTGAGGACAGACCTCCCCACATTTCAAGAGAATCATAAAATCCAGATAATTAGGGGAAATCTTCAAGCTGCTAAAATGCTAGCATCTAATATAAACAAACAAACAAAAATACCCATCCATCCATCCATCCCTCTGCACAGACCGATGCTGTATTTAAGCCTCATTTGTCCTGGGTGTGATTTCGGTTCCCGGCAGACATGTGGAAATCAATGTCTGGAGACATTTTTGGTTGTCACAACTGGGGACAGTGAGTGCTCCTTAAATTTGGTGGATAGAGGCCAGGGATGCTTCTAACCATCCTACACTGCACAGGACAGCTCCCACCACGAAGAACATCCAGCCCCAAATGGCAATAGTGCTAAAGTCAAGAAATCCTGGTTTAACCTGGGGTCCCTCTGATCTGAGCCCCGAAGCTAAGGCGACTAGATTCCATTTTTATGTAGGCCCCTTAGCTAAGGCAACTAAATGACTCCATTTTTACCATCAATAGACCTTCCTCGATATTCTTCCAATAATAGGTTAATTAACCCTAGACGTAAAGGAATTTTGCCCAAGATTATAGTTGCCCCAGGAGTTGGGAGGCATTTGCAGTTTCCTGAGTATAGGTATTTGCAAGTACTTGTGCTGTCGGTGAATAATGCTAATTTTGACTTCTGTAATCTCTGTCACTCCCACTATTGTACTGGTCCCCTGAGGGGAGGGGGGCAAAAGGAGGAGGGGGCTTCTGTCTTTAAAATGGGATGAGCAAGAAGAATCGGGGCTGCTGATCTGAGGGGAAACTATGCCCTCCGCAGCCCGCCGGCGAAATAAAGTGCTCCTTTACAATTCGGCTGTGCGTCCCTGGTTACCTCGCTGTCACGTTACAACACCTCAAGCTCTGGTGTCTGGTTTTCAGCTTTCTTCACCCAGCCAAGTCTTCTCATGGTCTCATCACGCTGCACAGCTCTCCTATGCCAGGGATGGAATAGTACTTCCTTGCTGTTCACTTTGTTTGCCTTGTGCCAGACCTGCGCTAACTCTTACTAATGCAGGTCCTTGAGTTATATTTGCAAATCCAGCTTAATGTCCAAGTGTATAAGACACAGGAGCAATTGAACCCCAGTCAATAGTGTAAACAAAGCCTGGTTTAGATAAACCCATCACCAGGCCTGAAGTGGCCCCGGGCCACTGTGCTGCAGCTCAGAGGCCTAAATGCTAAACACAAACCAATTAACACACTCTGAGGCTGCTTATCTCCTGCTACTTCCCTCGGAAATAAAGCCCACTGCTAAATACACACATTGATTTAGCCATTAAATCCCGCTTCCCTCAAAATAAAACTCATTCTGTTGTTGTATACAAACAAGGCGCCCGAGTTTTCAGGATGGGCACAACATGAAGAGATTCCTCTGCGCAGCTCCGAGGTTTCCAGCTCGGCCGCACTTCCCCAGGACAAACCTAGACAGTGGAGTTTTGTCTCCACCTTAACATGAGCTTTGCTTTCGCCCTAAAAACATACATTCATATGGGAATCTTTTTTAAAAAAAAAATGCTTTTTCAGCATAGGCGAGGCAATTTTATGCTGAAAGGAAGGATATTGAATGGGAAGATGAACTGCAATATTAAAAAAGAACAACTACAAAACCACAGGCGTGGTGATGAAAACAGGCTAGCTGAACATCAGCCATAGGCACTGACCCGACGCTCGGGCAAAACACAGAAACGTGTCCCCGGTCCTGGTGCGAAAAGACGGAGTAGCGCGAAAAACGCAGTCATGAACTCTCTCTGCAGGCGGTTCAGCTTATTCTTCCCAAGGCGCCGTGTGCCAGAGGCCGTACGGCACACCCTGCCATTGGGCAGCCATCACATTGTACCAAAATGATTGACGCCTCCCCCGTGGGACACCAAGCCCCGTGGATGCTTTGTCCCAGCTGAGGGTGTTGGTGCATAGAGGACACAGCGTGTGTGCGACAGGCACTGGCCGGAGCTGTCTCAGGAGATGCACATGTCCAGAAGTCCCACAGAAGTTAAGCATCTGCTCCTTGCGTGGTGTTTCCCCACAGATTTCATCTGAAGGCTTTGACCTTTATTTTGGATTGACGGGATGGGACACTACCGAGCACTGTCCTGCAAACAGCATCTTTATGGACTACCTAATAGCCAGTTTCCCTCCCAGTTGCCCTTACAGCATGGCTCTGGTGTGTCACAGATCAAAGGTAGAGAAAAAAGGGACGTGCAGGTCATGCACAGTGTCTTCCTGTCAACCCAGCACGTCATACTGATGGGAATCTGTCACACCCAGAACATTATTTGTCAGGATGGCAAAAAGCACTGAAAACCTTCTGTAGGGACTGGGTTACAAGGTGGAGGGAGCATGTGCCTCTGTCTCCTCTCCTTCCAGAAAGACCACTAACGTGACAGCAGGTACGTGTTCCACAGTATACACACACGTGCACAAGGAGAACTGGGGAAGGCCAGAGAGGGGGAGGAAACTGGCTTGGCAAAAAGCTGGAACTAAGCACCCACTCGGGCCGACACCAAAAGGAAGCAAGTTTGTTCCAAAGAAACGTGGAAGGCGCAGGACGCAGAGGTCCAGCACATGCTGGGCGCGGGCACAGAGTGGCAGCTGTGGTGACTGAAAGGCTGCTCCTCCCACGGTGGGGCACCAGGCAGCCCTCCCCACTCCTACCCGCCCTCCAAAACACCTCCAACCCGAAGGCAACAGAAAACACACAGAGTCTATGGCTCCAGAGGGGCACACGATCAGTCCAGCTCACTGCACTGCCCATCCTGACCAGCTCAGGGACGGCCATATCACCTAGTTCAGGGAAAGTCACCCTTGGAACTTGAGCTGGAAGCAAAAGGCACATTCCCCTGCCTGAATTGCTAACTGGGAGCATGGGAGCCTGCTGTGTCTGGTGGTCATCTTCACCGGAGGAGGGTCTGCGGGAGAATCAAGGCGAGCACAAAGCTGATCTGAGATGAGAGGCGACTGTGCTGGGCCGTGCCTGAAGCCATTATCCTGTGATAAAACCAGCCGGCACTTACTGAGAAGTTACCATGTGCAGGCCCTGTTCTAAGAGATGTCCTTATGTTAAATCAATGAACCCTCATGCAGTCCTGTGATGTAGGTAGTATAATTATCCCCGTTTTACCAATGAGAAAAGTAGACAAGTTAAGTAAGTAGTAAAGTGAAGATTCTGACTCAGGAGGTCTGGCGCCAGAGCCTGCAAATTTAAACGTTACACGCATTACATCATCCCTGGTTGTCAGTTCTGCGGGTCAACAAATTCATTTAAATCGGTTGGAGCTGGATGTCTGTCCCTTCTATCGGAGACAGACTTAACCAAACTACGGTCTCATCTCCAGAGAAATCTTTGCTGATGGGAGCCTGTCAAACACAGACATGGTCAGTGCAAAATGCCCCACAGCCCCTTCCCTCAAATCTATTTCTAGTAAGGAAGCCTAAGTGCACCTAAGAAGCCACAGTCCTTTTCCGAACACTGAATAACCCAAATCCTGCACTCTTTCTAAAGCCCAAAGGTTCGATAGCTCTTATTTCTGGATTTTCCCCAATGTTTAGGCCTACCTTCCACCTTTCACCTGGATTTGTCAGCTATGCCATTTTTTGCTCAGCAAGGAATTGAGGTCTTAAGCTCTTACTCCATTTCTGGTTTCCTTCCTCTATAATAAACAGACCCAGAACTTTGCCCCTCTATGCCTGACTTGGCCTCATGGGATATATTTCAGGGGAGGGGAATCTTTATTGTCCCAGCACTCTGGAGTGAGCTATTTAAAAAAGGTTCACACGGTCCTCAGTTAGTCCCCTTGTGTTTTTATGACTCCGCTTTTCCTGAGTAGCTTCACCACTCCCAGTGCTCCACTGCCTGCCTATGTACTGAGGGTCCCCAATCGTCACAGGAGCGTTGATTCTGCTTCGGAACACCAGACCTGCAATCCCAATTTCCTACTACTGTACACATGTGCAGCTGAACATCCCAGAGAAGCAACAATACCAGCACAATCTCACTCTCTTCCCTGCTGTTCCCATCCACCCACTCCTCGACCTATATTTCAGTTCTGTAAATGGCAGACCACGTGGTCTCCTGTTCCATTAGTTACCAAGTCCTGACAGAGCTCCCTTAAATGATCTCTCCAGGACATCCTCTCTTCTCTTCTCCTCCTTGTAGCTTGGCTGAACTTTTACAAAAGTTCCCTAAATGTACTCCCACCTCTGGGTCATTTCCATGCTAATCTGTCCTTCCCAGCATGATCTCTCTTCTGAAGACATTCCTGAGCCTTAGAGAGAATAGCACAGTAAGCAGTAAGGAAACCCTTTCTTAAATCCCCTCAAACAGCCAGTAAGAGGATGGTGTGATATCTCCCCTAACAGGACAAAATCTATCACAGTTTGAGTCAGGGATGAGTTTATATTAATTGCAGTGTCTTTTGACATAGACCTAAAATGTATCTTCTTACATCGCAAGCTTGTTGAAAAACCTCAATTACTTTGTTATTGTCTAAAGAAAGATAAGCCCTATTTTTAAAACTTTTTATTTGGAAATAATTTCAAATCTTCAATGAAGTTGCAAGAATAAAAACAGTTCAAGGAACAGCTCTAAACGTTCTATGCAGATTCAACCACTGTAACATTTTGTCTCTGCTGCTTTGTCTCCCGCTCTATGCCAAAACTCACAGACACACATGCAAGTATTTTTCAGAACCATTTTAGAGTACTCTGTACATATCATGGCCTTTCACCTTTAAATAGTTCAGCGTCTATTTCTAAGAATAAGAGGTGTTTTTATATAACCACAGTACAGTTATCCTCTCCACTAAATTTAACACTGATTCAATACTTTTATCTAATCTACTGTCTGAATTCCAATATTGTCAATTGACCCAATGCGGTTCTTTATTGCTTGTTTCTTCCCTCTAGTACAGGACCTGGGCAAGGATCAGAGATTGCATTTTGTAGCTATGTCTCTTCAGTCTCCTTTAACCTGGAACATTTCCACTACCTTTACCTTTTATTACATTGAATTTTTTTTTGAGGAATACAGTTCCTTCCTTTCTTTTTACTAGAACTTTCCTTATTTGTAGTTGCCTGATGTCTCCTCACGATTAGATTCAAATGAATTGTTCCCTGATCACAAACTACGTAAATAATATCCCTTTCCTCTTAGGTAACACATCTAGGAAGCCCAACTGTTTTTAATGTGGCATTCAAGGTCTTTACATTTTGACCCTTCCTAGTGACTGCATACTCCTCCTTCTGATATTGACAACTAAACCCTGTCTGGCTGACCTCCCAGGGAGCAGCCTCTGCTTGGCTGCTCAACCTTCATTCTTTTGGGGAACACCCTCCCCCAATTCCTTACTAATGCTGCTCAACCCTCATGGTTTTCATGGGGTAGACCCTGCCTCTCTGGTTCCACCAGGAACTGTCAGTTAAAGCCCTTCCCCTCCTTAGCCACAGAAATGCAATCAAGGATGCGCACACGTGCCAAGTGAGGTCATCCTGGACTGCTTCTGCACCTCTCAGGATGTATCTCTTTTCTTTGAGCTTTGTGAATGATGAGGTGCACGTGTTTGAATCTGCGGAGGAGGGACATCTTATCACATTCTTCCTGAGAATGAGAAAAAAATGTAGCTATAAGTTAAAGTATGTGTGAGAGAAAGAGATCTGTGATGGCATCATTTAAGTGCCTGATTCCTGCCATCCTGAAGCCTTCCTTACCTGGGATTTTCAGCTGCATGAGCTGGTAAATTCCTGTATTGCTTAGGCTGAAAGTGGGTGTCTATATCTTGCAAACCACAAGGACCTAACTCTATCACTTTTTTCACACTAGTCTGTGTTGCTGAAGAACCAGCATGACTACAGACTGGGAAAAAAATACATACACCTACTTTCCAACATTGTGCACATTTATCCACAGAATAAGTCACCATTTCTTAGATTCTGTGTTCACGTATCACTATACAGACTGTTCAATGTTGCTCATGAGTAGTCTGGTAGAAGAGACAAGTACATAACTTTTTAATATTATATTTGAAACAGAAAGTTTCATGTTAATTTTTGAAAACCCATAGGATATGTCCAAAGTAGTTCTTGGAGGAAAACTCATAGTTCTAAATGTTAAAGATTTTTAATTCTACAAATGAAAATAAATTATACTTGAACTCAAGGATCTAAAAAAATAATGAGATATATACAAAGAAAACAGATGGCATCAATTTACAAAGAGAAAAGCAGAGATTACTAGATTATGAAACAGGAAAAAAAAAGCTGAAATGATTAATACAATTCCAAATATAGTTTTCTAAAAAAAAATCTGCTTACCTAATCTAGAGAAGAGCAAAATCCAAACTCACAATACTGAAGTAAGAATGGAGAAACAGTCTCCAATGCAGAGGCAATTCCATTTTGCAAGAAAAAAATATATGCCCAGAAAGCTTCAGAAGTGAATTCTATTAAACCTTCAAAGGAAAGTGTTCTGCCATTTAAGCTGTTACAGAGTATTCTTTAAAGTATAATGTGATAAATGCTCAGAAAGAACCCTTAACAACCCATCAGAGCACTTCAACAGGAGCATTCTGCTAGTTCTCAAAGTCTGACTGTGAATTCATCAAATGGACAAGACAGGGGCGTTCATTCCGGCAATGGGAATTTGGGGGTAGGAGGAGGTTTGGCCATATGAATAGATGGAGGAAATAAATATTCATCAAGCAGCACAAGCCTGGAAAAAGTAAAAAAAGGACTGAGTGTCAAGACCAGAAATGGAAAATACTCTGAAAATATGGAGTGATGGAGCTAATACTAAAAATACCTGCATATGGTATAAACACTGGTAGATGAGGCCAGGAATGCAGTCACGTCTATGAGATCCGTTATTCAGTACCTACTCAACATGACTCAGAAGTATGATATGGTCAGTACACTTTCATATAGTTAGTACTCAGGTTTAAAGAAACATCATAGTCGAGATGGGGGGGGGGGGAGAGAGAGAGAGAGAGAGAGAGAGAGAACATACCCAGAGGAAGAACAGGACAGTGAGGAGCCACCAGGTGGAATCAGTTGTTTTGCTTATTCCCATTCTTTGGGGAGCCATAATTCGTTTCTCCTTAGGCAGCATCCACCCCGCCACCATTCTCAGCTCATGCTGGGCCTTAACAACATCCACAGTAGTGGGTACATGATCCACTACTAGTTTTACCTTCCTGGAAAACAACTGGCTCTAGTTTTTAGTTTTTAGACTCATGATCACCAAATCAAGTCAGGACTTCAGTTAAAACTATTAGGAAAATGTTTACATTCTGCTGGGGTTGCTGAGTTGAAGGCATATTAAGTCTGGAGCTACTACGGGACACTATGGCCATGAAGCCAGTGGAGAAAATATCATAGACAAGAGATAGAGACAGGGTCCTGATGCCATTAATGAGAACCTCAGTCGAGTCTTTTTTGAAGTCACTACAAATGTTGCAGTTATGTATCTCTACAAATGCTCTTTAACTAGTTTGAATTTAGTGTCTGTCAAGGGCACACACCTGGGTTGCAGGTTTGATCTCTGGCCCTGGTCAGGGAGCGTGCAGGAGGCAACCAATTGATGTGTCTCTCTCATATCGATGTTTCTCTCTCTCTCTAAAAATCAATGAAAAAAATATCCTCAGGTGAGGATTAACAACAACAACAACAAAAGAAATAATATAACCAAAATCCTAGGTTATAGTTTAAAAGGATATGCTTATCCCTAGATATTTAAACCACACAAAATGCCCAGAGGCTATAAAAGTCTGTCCTAGCACTCTGTCTCCTCTCAGTCTTACCCCAGCCCTCCCATGCAGGGTGGGTGCAAAGCAGACACATAACAAAAGGAAATGTCTTCTTAGAATCCAGGAAGGTATCAGTGCAGTGTGGTCCCCACCATGCCTGCAGAGAATTGCTATACCCAACAATGAGAAGGCATTTGGTCCCAAATCTTATCTGGTTTCTGATTACATTCTGTCACTTGTTTGCAGCCAAGCAAAGAATTTCCTGTACCATTATTTATACAGATTATCTCCTGGCCCATCTTATCTACAAATACACCATTTTTCATAAGGAGGAAGAAAAAATCCACTGAAGCGAACGTGTTTTCTGGCAAGGAGACACGGGGTCACTGTTCCAATACGCAGTCCTGGGAGTCTGAGCCCAACAGAAGTGGAGGCGTCAGAAAAGAGAAAAGAAAACTCACATTTACTGTTCACCCAGTATGTGCAAAACACTTTCAGTATCTCATCCAAAAAAAGTGTGTGTCATTATTCCTGTCTTATAAATGAGGAGACTAAGGCTCAGCAAAGTTAAATATTTTGCTCAAGGGTAAGTTTACTGGCGTACCTCCCTGTCACACGCAGTCCTCTCGCTCAGTCCTTGTACATCTGGGGACACATGGCTGCGGCATAGCCCATGGCTTTGTTTCATCTGCTGGCCACAGTAATGGGTTCAGGGATAGGCCTGGAACCCTGGTCTGTCCTATTAGAGCTCATTTAAAATTTTTGTTGGAATTGTTGAAAAACAGAAGTTCTTTTCATTCGGGTAGCTGAGCTGGTAAAATGTACACCTAGAGCTGCCTGAATCCGCCCAGTGGACAGAGCCAACCTGAAAACTGAGCTGAATAGATGAATACATAATCAAGAGCCAGGCAAGAGACAGAGTCTTGATCATCTAGTTTGAGCCCCTGGATCCAGCCATACCTGAAGCAAATGCTGCCTTTGGACTTTGCAGATACATAAACCGATAAATTCTCGTATGTAGTAAAACCACTTTACACTGCGCTGCTGTCCCTGCACAGAAAACATCTCAACTGAGTCACTGCAGAGGCCACAGAGCCAAGAAGTGATAGAGCCAAGATATAAATGTCTTTCTGCCGCCAAAGGTCATGATCTTTCCACAAAGCCATGCTTCCTGGAAAAGCACTATTTATTCACTAGAGGAGAATAGTGCAATTGACAAAAGGATCTGCTGTCACCTCCTTAGCCTGCTGTGAGCACCACACCTTTTTTTATGAATGGGATTAGGGAAGAGCATACTGGGAAAGTTGATGGAAATTAGATTTAAATTGTATTTAGAAAAACAATGAAAACCAGTTCTCAAGGGTCTGGATTTATTCAATAGGCACATGGTACTCTGGCAAAAGAACAAGTTGGAGTAGAATGAACAATGGGCAGCTCAGCTGTGCGATTTTAGGCAAGAGGGTACAGTTCTCTGAGCCTTCATTTTTTCTCATCCTCCAGGAGAGCTTTTGTGAAATGAAAATAAGATCTTGGCTGTTAAAGTGCTTTTATTTTTCTTAATTGCAAAGGGCTATAATGTAATAGTATTCAATGTTGCTGGGGTATTTAAGTACAGTTTAGATTTCCAAAGCTATTAACACAACATATAATAGCAAGTCTTTGGACCCAGCATTAAAAATAAATAACGTTTAAAGAAATGAATATTGGTTAAAACATAAATAAGTAGGATCAAGTTTATTGTATTTACTAATAGAAGGAATTAGCTCAAAGACAGTACTGGAAAGAAAAATGGTGCCTTATAAATAAGCACTGTACATTATGTTCTCTTTGAAATATTGTATGAAATAGTAAAATATGTACATATAAATAAGATGAAATAGGCAATAAAGAGAATAAAGTTATAAGAAGATTGAAACAATAAATGTAAAGGATTAAAAATACCAAACAAGACGACCTAGAATAAAAATTAAAATGTGATAAGGTAACAACAGGGCAAAGAGGAATATATTATAAAGCCAAGAAAGTTAAATAAAGTCATGTTTGGAGAGGAATGGAGGGCCTGCCACGGTACCCGACGCTGACTGTCAGCATCTGCAAGTGCCAGGCACCAGGTGTCTATATTCAGTGTCCTGTTTATTCTAACAGGGACACTTCCAGCTCAGGACCAACATCCCCAATTACACAAGCAATAGCGCTGAGGCCCCAGAGGTTAAAGATGCACCCGGGTGTCACCGCAGATAAAGGGGAGCTTGGAGGGGAACACAGTCTTCTGGTTTCTGCTTTCCCCTGCACCACCACTAAAACAGCTGTGCTCCCCCTCAGCGCCCCAAATGCTGGCTCCTGCTGTGGGTGTCATTGGGTTTCAAGATAGGATTGATATCCTCAGGATGTCAGGTAAATGTGGGAGCCCAGGATCCACCCTCTTTATTTCAGCAACAGCCCCATTTCCACTTGAGAATTCATCCGTACCATAAGCTCGGCCCATGTGCAGCTCAGACCCAGGCCTCAGCCAATCCGCGTATCATTTTCCCTTTACAACAGTGATTGGTTCCAGCATGGGCAGGTGGCTCAAGCCTGGCCAATCAGAACTGCCATCTTAGGCTTCTTGGAGAACTGATGGAGAATTAGATTCTCACCCTGCCCCACCACATCCTGTGTGCACCCAGCTTGTTTTAAATCACAGAGGGAGGGCCTACCTCGGATGGGCCAACACGGAGTGCAAAACAGCCATTAGCAGCGGAGAAAAGACATCCTCGTTCTTTATCCTCAATCAGGCCAAAGCTGCAGCAAGACGGCCCCTGCACCTCACACGTGCTGAAGCCAGCATGCCTGGGGTTCTCTTCCTCACAACCTAAAACTTAGAGACATCAACTCAAATACTGTGTCCCTATTGTGAGACGCCACGAAGGAAGCCAAGAAAGTTTCTCATCCCTCCCCTCAAAGGCCCACCAAGATGGGTCTCTCACCTGTCCACAGCTGTCAGGATCAAATAGTGTGGCCCTAACCGGGAACTCCCAGCTTACTGCAAACTACTTGGACATTTCCTTTAAAGACTGAACATGTTGATTGCCTAAGGAGATCACAGGTTCCCTTTTGTACTGAGTTTCAGCAGAAAGAGTCAGATAAACCTGGATTCAGATATTAGCTTTGTCACCTAGAAGCACAATCCTTGGTAAATCCGTGGTTTTCCCATATCTCTGCCTTGATCTATACTATTTCCTCTACCTGGATCACTCTTCCACCTCCCTGTTTGCTGGATGAGCACTGCCCATCATCCAGATCTCAGCTTAGACATCACTTCCTCCAGGAAGCTCTCCTTGACTTTTCACCTGAAAGTCTAAACGAGGTTCACCTTTTCCAGTTTCCATTCTTTCCTTGTCTCAGCACTTGACTCACTAGTATAATCATAAATATCTAGTTCCTCCACCAGAACAGAAGCCCCACAAGGACAGGGGTGTACAATAGGATTCCCCATCAGATCGTCATGGTGAACACAGTGCAAAAGTTTCGATGAATGACTCAATATCTCAGCCTCTCCATTTACGCGTGTGTAATGGACATAACTGTAGCCAGCCTCATAGCACTGCTTGGAGCAGCGGTTCTCAACCTGTGGGTCGCGACCCGAACGACCCTTTCACAGGGGTGGCCTAAGACATAACAGTAGCAAAATTACAGTTATGAAGTAGCAACGAAAATAATTTTATGGTTGGGGGTCACCACAACATGAGGAACTGTATTAAAGGGTCGTGGCATTAGGAAGGTTGAGAACCACTGGCTTGGAGAGTTAACTCAGCCTGTCGGTAGCCCAGCATATGCCTGGTACACAGGGGTGCTCAATAAATGTTAATTCCTTTTTCTGTCATTTTAGCCTTTCTAAGCGATTTGTTTCTTATGGGGTCACTTTTTTCCTAATCCACTGACTTGATCTCCCTGATTACCATGAATAAAGCTAATAATATCCTCACTGTTTCGTCAGGAGACAAGGACAACTCAGGGGTTAGTGATAATCTATCTTAGCTTGACAGCAATTCCTGGGCCACAGTCACCACGACAAGCTCTTTTTCTCTCAGTAGCTGCTAACACAGAAATAAAGTGATTAAAAGTGTTAACTATCATATATAATAAATGGCGCCAATATAAAACTTAATGCTCCTAGTATTTCCTTTGAGTTGCTGCCTTCTTTATTAATTGAAGCAAGAAGTGTCCCACTTAGTTAGAACACCTGCTTAGTATCTCGCTCGCAGACACGTGCAGCCCAAGTCCACTGGCTCAGTGGGTTTCAATTAATCGGCATCAATGTTACTGTGACACGAGGATTCAGAGAGCATGCTGGGGCCGTAATGAGAAGGGCGGCGCTCCAGGGTCTGTGCTGTCCACAGGCATGCACCCGGGGTTCTGCCGGGGTGTGCGGTGGGCTGACTGACGGTCTTACACCAAAAGCTACTTGGTGGGGCCCCTGGCATCACAGTGCTGAAATGGATGGAGATGGGCTCTGCTGTGTGCTTGGGGCAGAAGCAGGCACTTTTGTTGAACATCTGTTGTATATGAGGCGAAGTAAAGCACAGTGGTTGAAGGCACAGGCCCTGGAGTCAGGGAGCTTTGGGTTTGAATCTACCCCTGCCAGTCCCTACATGTCCCGGCGCCTCTGATCTGCTGCTTCTGACCAAAATGGAGATGACAACAGCACCTGACTCATTAGGTTATTGTGAGAATTAAATCCACTTAATTTGCCCAGCCCGTGTGGCTCAGTTGGTTGAGCATCTCGTCCCATGGACTGAGTGGTCCCAGCTCGATCCCCAGTTGGGGGTGGGCAGGAGGCAGTCGATCGATGTTTCTCTCTCACATCGATGTTTGCTCTCTCTCTTCCTCTCCCTCTCAAAAGAAAATCAATAAAAACATATTTTTCAAAAAAATAAATCCACTTAATTCACTTGACACAGTGCCTGGCACAATACCAAGTTTTAGATATTACAGTCCACGTGCAATGTAATTTCATCTTCACACTGGTCCTCTTGGGTTGGCATTACTATCCTATAACAGGCTCACTGGGGTTAGAGACAAAACACGCGGGCTCCAAGATTGCTTAGAACGGCCCAAGCCCAGAGCACTGACCAGCAAAGGCGGGGGCGTGCAGCAGCTCTCTCAGTGCTGGTGGGCAGGCGGGATCTGCGGCCACTTTGCAAGGCAGGGAGGTAGTTTCGTACAAAACCAAACATACTTTTACCATATGACCCAGCATTTGTGCTCCTTGGTATTTACCCAAAGGAGTTAAAAACTTATGTCCACATAAACACCAGCACAGGGATGATAATAGCAGCTTTATTCATAATTGCCAAAACCTAGAAGCAACCGAGAAGTCCCTCAGCAGGTGAATGAATAAACTGTGGCCCACCCAGGCAGACAATGGAATATTATTCAGTGCTCAAAAGAAATTAACTTTCGGGCCATGAGAAGACATGGAGGACCCGTAAATGCTTATGACTAAGTGATAGAAGCATATACTGTAGGATTCCAACTCTATGGCATTCTGGAAAAGGCAAAAAGGTCAGTGTTTGCCAGGGTTCAGGGTGGGGGATAACTAGAGGGGCACTGAGGATTTTTCGGGCAGTGGAAGGAGTGCATCATGCTACAATGGTTGGTATGTCCAAACAAATTATGTTGTACACAGAATGTATAACACTGAGAGTGAATGCACACCATGGATTTTCAATCATTAAGAAAGAAACTGTCTCAGAGATTAGGTAGCTGTGTCCCCTTAAAACTTGCATTTAGTCTGAAGTCCATGTTCTTCTCCATAAAAGGGGAAGAAACACCCAGGTGTGGCCGTGGTGCGTGTAAAGAAGGCCATGCATTAGGAAGTCGGAGGCTCAGGACAGATGGCCAACGAGAGATGTCAGACCCAACGAAAGGCACCCAGTCCCTTGCGGCCCTCGCCTGCAGGTGTCTGTTCCGGGAGGCACAGAGCCAGCGCTGACGGGAGGAGCTGGTGTTGTTTACATTCCTAATTACGGGAACCAAGGCTTCAGCACAGCCAGGTGTCATTCCAACAGACAAGGTTAATAGGATGTGAACAGGCCCAGCTGCCGCCACGCTGCTCTCCCACGACAGGCGTGGAGGAAGTCAGATGGATTAGCCTGCAGCCGGGCTGCGCTGGTCAACTTCAGCAGCTGCAGACACGGGTTAAAATTCAATCCTGCAGATTCTAAGTGTCTCCTGCAGCCTCCTCAAGGTTGCCAGAGGTCTGTTCCACAGAAAGGCGCTGCCACAGGGCTGGGGGCAGACCCCAATGAGACATTTGGCTGGTGGCTTCAAACACTGCCCCTTTCCCCAGGTGGTGACCTTTAGGAAGAAGGAAAGCAGGTGGCCATATGTGCCCCCATCCTTAGGCTGGACCCCACCTCTGCCATGCTCAAGCTGTGTGGACCAATTTACCCATATTGGAATGCAATCTCCTTGTCTGCACCATGGGAATAGTGCTTTTAGGGCCGCTGTGAGGACAGAGTACTTACAGGCATATAGGAAACTAGCTCAATAAATATTAGTGAAAATTATTAGCAGTATTGCTTTAATGGCCTACCTGGGCAAGCCCTAAGCCCAGGCATCCATCAATTTGCAGTCCGCGCCCTGCCAGCCAGCAGATGCTTTAACCAGACCGATTAACAACCTGTTTCTGATCAATGATTTATGGTTTATGTTTCCCTGTTAATGAAATGTAATTGCCAAGCCCGAGATATAGCACGATGACAAAACAAACCACCATCTGAACATTATATCCCGGGTCCCGTAACTAAAGCTGCAGCCACGCGCCAGAATGTCTTATGACCAGAGTGCCACCAGGCCTGGCCTTCGAGGGGCCTGTTCTGCTTAAAGGGGAAGAGGCGCTCCTTGCAGCGTGTTCTCCTCCATAAAACTTGGCGCCATAGCACAACGCCAAATGGCTTCAGCTAATGTGCTTTTGAATGAGGACTAAATTTTATTCATAAGCATCAGTGTCAGGACTAAAATAACATTTTTATAGACACTATGAGCATAAACAGCAGTGCTGACTCAACCAGGACTGCCACTGAATTGCCCTGCTTCCCCCCAAGTGGAGCCCAGAGAGCTGGGCGTGGGTGGTGCCTCTGGCCTCTCCTGTTTAGTGACACTGGAGGGGGGGCAAATGAACTAAAAACAAAAAAGAAAATAAAACACCCCCCAACCTTCAGTCACATCATCTATAAAGTGGGGATAACAATAAAACCAACCTCAGAGAGCTGATCAAATATTAAGCTCATCTATTAATTCACCCGTCGTGTGAGTTTTCCCTTCTCGGCCCTCGGACACAGACGGAAACACCTGCTCCCATGGCATGCACACGCTCGTGGGAGCAGACAGACAACAGGAATGCACAAGTGCACTGGATGCTGTGTTAGAAGAGGTAACTGTCACTGAGAAAGATGAACCAGAAGGTGATCAGGAGCAGCAATGGGGCTGGAGCAATGCAGGCAATTTTATTTAATTTATTTTAAAAATATTTTTACTGCCCAGCCAGTGTGGTTCACTGGATTGAGAATCATCCCATGAATTGAGAGGTCCCGGTTTGATTCCCAGTCAGGGCACATGCCTGGGTTTCGGGCTCAATCCCTGTTTGGGGGGGGGAGGGTCATGCAGGAGGCAGCCGATTGATGTTTCTCCCTCATGTCCATGTTTCTATCTCTCCCACCCTTCCTCTCTCTCTAAAAAATCAATAAAAACATATTTTAAAAAAATAAAAAATATTTTTATTGATTTTTTAGAGAGGAAGGGAGAGGGAGAGAAAGAGAGAACCATCAATGTGAGAGTGAAACATTCATCAGTTGCCTCCTGCACACCCCCTACCAGGGAAGGATTCAGCCCTCAACCTGGGCATGTGCCCTGACCAGCAATTGGACCAGCAACCTTTCAGTGCGCAGGACGATGCCCAACCAACTGAGCCACACCGGCCAGGGCTATACAGACAATTTTAAATAGGGTAGTCAGAGAAGGCCATATTGAGGTGACCTTTAAATAACCCTGGAGGAGGGGGGTCTACATAGAGCAGGACCTCAGCCGAGAGCCAGATCACACAGGAGACATTGACTACCTGGTCACTATCTCTGTTACTGAGTTGTTGCTGTTGTTACCCAGCTGACAGGTGCACACGGGCACCAAAGCTGTGCTCTCTATTAACCTCGCTAACCCTGTTCACCTACCCTGGTGAGTCCCTGGGACCTCACCCCACCGTACTAGCACACCCAGCCTGAACTCTTCCAGCAGCTGTTCACATAAGCGGCCTGCCTCAGTTCATTCTGTGAACTGCTGCCGAGAGCCACGCAGCCCAAGTCAGTGGACGCATGTGAGACATCTGAACAGACTGGCATGCACCCTGCAATCCAGACTGAGTCTCGGATCAGGAGAGCGGCAGGAGAAGCTGCATCCGACCAGGAAGCCCAGTGCCCTGACCCACCTGTTCAGCTGCAGCTCCCTCCACCTCCTAGAGTGTCAAGGATGTGGACACGCAGACATTTGCCGCACGACTGAACGAAGCCAAGGGATGCGGGAGGCAAGGAGAAGCCTTGGTTTTCCAATCACTACCTGAATGCTCGAAAGTCTGCCTTGTCATTTTAGTTCTTGACTTTCTAGAGATTCCTAAAGAGCTGAAAAGCCTAGATTTTGATCTCCTCTTTACAGAATCAGAAGCCGAAAATTAAAATCTGGGATTCCTCACGCTCAACACTCTGTGTGGTGTTGGAAAATGTCACTTACCTTGGAGTGTGGATTGTAAGAGTCGCGTATGAGTCACACAACCAGCTCGCGGTAGGAGGCTCACATGCAGGTCCTTCTGACTTAAAATCTGTCCTCACGTGGACTCGGGATGACGAGAGCGTAGCTCAGCTAGAAGCGCACGTACAAGGGAGAAACACAAGGCTCCGTACCAGCTGCCCTGACTCAGCTAACTGTCCGGCCCCAACAGAAAGCTTTCCGACAACAGAAGGCTATGGACGCTGGGTTCAGAGAGGGACTATTACGCAGGCTACTCACCTTCATCCAACTGACCTCACGTCACCGAGGGGACCGAAAATAATATCACACTCTGCTGAGTATTAATATGACGCAGCACAGTGCTGAGCATTTTAGGGCATTCTTGGCTTTCATTCTGACAGCAGGTGGGATTGTCATCCCATTTTGCAAAACAGGAGACTGAGCCCTGGCAAGCAAAGGTTTGGGCCAAAGTCTCACAGCTAGAAAATCCTGCTGAAACACAAGCAGTCTGACTCCAGATGCTGGGAATGTGCACTATACAAACCCCTGACAGGAGCTGGATCACTTCTGGGGACACAGCAGGTTATTTAACCAAGAGACACGAGCCCAGACGTCTATGTAAGGCTGACCCTTCCCTAGTGCCTATACTCGCTGCACCTGCTCCCCCCACCCCCCAGGCTCCCTGCCTCAAGCGCCTTTCCTGTCTCCACATAGCATCCTCCACGTTTATCAAGGTTAAAGGGGAGCCACCAGCAACAGTGATGGTGACAGGGTTGCTCTTAAATTCTACATAGTCACCTGACCTGCAAGTATTTTTTTTGTTTTTGTTTTTTTATTTCCTTGTTTGCTGTTTTATTGCCTGACAATATCTCTCATCTCTTCTTTGGGAAACAACCTCCAATTTTATTTTGAACAAATCATGACATCCAAGTCTCAGTCCAGGTGTTTAATCGGAAGTTAGACCTGCAACCTCAAGCTCCAGCAATGAGACACCACCCAACCTGGGCCTGTGAATGCACCTCAAGACGTTTGCTAAACTTATATTGGGAAACACAGTTTTTATGCTGGGGTGGCCAAGCAGGTAGGGTGTAAATCCTGGAGTTGCCTGTGACCATGTTTCCCCTTCCTGAGGAGAGCCTGGATGAGAATCAAGAGTAAAACAAAAGGAGACATGTCCCTGATGACACTGTTTAACTCCTTGATCCAGTTGTACCTGAATCAGTTAAATGCTCCAATACATTTCCTTTCCTAAAGCCATTTTGAGTTGGCTTTTTGTCATTTGCAATTAAAAGAGTCTTTTTGTTGTTGTTGTTTTTTATCCTCACCCGAGGACATTTTTGCATTCATCTTCAGATAGAGCGGGAGGGAGAGAGGGAGGAAGAGAGAGAAACATGACGTGAGAGAGACACATCGAGTGACTGCCACCCACATGACCCCAACCAGGGCCGGGGACAAACTGCAACCGAGCTAAGTGCCCTTAGCGGGAACCAAACCCGGGACTCTCTGGTCCACGGGCCGACGCTCTAACCACTGAGCCAAACCAGCCAGGGCTGCAATTAAAAGACTCTTAAAAGCACACACATTCTTTAAGATTTTAGACCTGCAGCCTAACACTTTTGTAATTTTCTGTTACAAAGAATGTATTCTGTTACCCCAGACATCTACAGACTCCTTAAGGACAGCAGCAGACTCCTTTCCAAGGCACTGAGAACTTGTAAGAGTCACAGGTACTTGGTGTCTGATCACATTACTTAGAAGAACCTGTTCAGCAGCCTTGGGTCTTTGTGCTTACAACTTCTTTGGTATTAGGGATAGGGACAGAAATATAAAGTCAGGTTCCAGTACAGGTTCTGCAGCTTACCGACTGGATGACCTTGGCCAAGTCCTTTCCCCCAAGTCTCAGTGTCCTCACATAAACTGGAGACAATAATATTGCCCAGGACTTTGTGTTAAAAGTGAAGTGGTAAGACTCATTTCTTGAGAAAGGCAGGCAGTTTCTTCCACTCCCTTCCCTTTTCCTTGGCCCCCTTCCTCTGTCTCTATCCACACGGGCAAAATGTACCTGCTGTTTCAGACACGTGAACGCAGGGAAATTAAGTTGTCCAGATAGCCCTGTCAGCCCTGCTTGGGAACACAGCGGAGCCTGGAGGACTGGTTGATACTGTGCAACAGGAAGATGCTCGAGGAACCATCTGCAAGTGCACGGAGGATGGACTCAGGAGAATCGGGTAACTATAGGGGATAAGCTTTCCTCAGGTCAGCAAGCAGCTTTAAGTCTTTCTCAAAATTCAAACATGTCCCTGAGTGATGCTTCCCTTCACTGGGCCAATAAGCTGTGACAAAGTGCACAGAAGTTCAAGGAGCACCTCCTCAGTGTCGGACACCGAACATTTCACATGAATCTCTAATGATCACACTTCATCCACAGGCAGGTGCCGAGTCCTGGTTATAGGCTCTTTACTGTGGGGGTGAGGCTGAAGGAATGGCCCCAAGAGGCCCAGACCGGGGGAGGAGAAAGTGTATGATACTGAATGGAGCCCCACGCAGCAGACACTGCCCGCAGTCCTGGGACCTCCCAGCCAGAAGCTGTGGCTGATGGGAGTTGGTGGGCAGATCGCCCATCTCCCTGGCCTCTTGGGTGGGATCCCCTTGAGGATCAAGTTTCACACTGACTCCCAGAGTCCCCAGTGGGATTAAGAACTCACAGGGCTACTCACCTATTATGGGATGCCTTCCTTGTTTTCTCTCCCTTCCCCACTCCCCCTGGCTCCTGAAATCAGATTCCAAATGTAACATCTGCACACGAGTCATTGTCTTAGGCTCAGCTTTTGGGACAGCCCAAGCTAAGACATCATGCCCACTGTATAGATGAGGGAACTGAGGCTCGAGGTCACATGATGCATCCCCCAAGCCCTCCCAATTGGATACTGAGGTTCACACCCAGGGGTCCCAGGGGGCAGCTCCAGATGAGAGGACCTCTCCTGGGATTCTCCACCACTGACTCCAGTGTTGGCAAGCCCCACTCAGCTCCCCCAGAAGGTGGCACACCAGCTAAGCCTGCAGGTGAGCAAAGCCCTCTGCTCATCTTATTAATACGTACTGAGGTTCACTGAGAGCCAAGGGCTCTCACACAATAAATACTAACTCAGGACAATGACACAGATCATGACCTCAGATGCCTGGCTGTGCAGATGGAGGCAGATACTTATCCTCAACCCCAGGGCCTGAAGGAAGCAACTCAAGGGCTTACAAGAATGGGAGTTAGAGAGCGGACTGAAGAGAGCCAGAGGCACGGGCGCATGGGACAGACTGCGGAGTCTCGGGGGGCAACCAGAGAACGTACATGCATGTATGCATAGCCCACAGCCCATGGACACAGACAATGGGTGGGGAAGGCCTGGGGCAGGGCAGGAACTGGGTGGAGGGGGACAATGGGGGAAAAGTGGGGGACATCTGTTATACTCTCAACAATAAAGATTTCAAAAAAGATATATAAAAGTAGCAGAGGGAACTGGAAATGAAAAAGAAAGAGGGCTAGAACCCACCCTTGTCCTCCCTCCACAGTCCCAGCCCAACTTGACCTCTGGGTCATTATTGACCAGCCTCGAGTCCACTGTCTGTGGAATAAGTCTGCTGCTATGGCCGCAGCAACTAAGATGGCCCCAGTGTCCCTGTCTCCTGCTGGTCATGCCCTGGGGCATCCCCCCGAGCGTGGAGTCCACTCCCTGACTGGTTTCTGACAGCACATGGCAGCATGGTGGGCGTCACCTCTAGGACGAGGGTGAGGCCTCTCCCCCTTTCGCTCACACTCACTCTGGCTCTTTCATTTGCTCACTCTGAGAACCGTGTTGTGAGCTGCCCTGTGGAGACGTCCACCTGGCTAAGAACTGAGGGCAACCCCTGGCCAACAACCAGTGAAGGACTGAGGCCCTCGATCCAAAACCCTGCACAGAACTGAACCGGACAATGACTATGGGACTGAGCTTGAAAGTGGACCCTCCCCCCAGAGCCTAAGATGACCAGAGCCCCAGCTGGCACCTTGGCTGCAGCCTGGAGACTATGACAGAGTAATCAGGTAAGTCATGCCAGCATTACTGACCCAGAGAACCCGGGAGATGATGCACACATGTGAAGTCTTAAGTTTTAAGATAATGAATGAATTACACAGCAACAGATAACTAGTTCTGATTCTGCTACTTCTCCAACACTACAATGCCTGGCATGAAGTAAGTGCTCGACAAACATTGGATGCTACCTGTCAGTCTTATAGTGGCTTACAAACAACAGAGATTTATGTCTCACAGTTCTGGAGGCTAGAAGTCTGAGATCAAGGTGCCCGCATGATCAGGTGAGGGCCCTCTTCTGGGTAGCAGATTTCTTGTTGTGTCGTAGGATGGTGGAAGGGGTGAAGGAATTCTTTCAACCTTCTTTATCAGGGCACTAACCCCATTCATGAGGGCTCCACCCTTATGACCTAATCACTTCACAAAGACCACACCTCTTGACACCATCACCTTGAGGGTTAGGATATCAACATATGAATTGTGGGGCGACACAGACATTCAGACCATAGTATCATCACCATCATCATCAGTCATCATCATTATTTAACAATTACTACTGTAAAGTAGTTTCTGTGTAACCTGGATAATAAGCTCTTCACCTATATTATCATATTTAAACCTCACAACTGCTTTTTTCAAAATGCCAACCTGATCTCCCACTTTGGCTAAAGCATTTTATTGATATTCCAATTCTCTTACAATGAAGGTCAAAGTCCTTGACTTGTTCCAGGCTTTCTTCCACCCTCTGTGTCAGCCACTCCCCTTTCTTTAGTCCCCCAAACGCCCCTGCTCCCTCCTCCCTCAAGATGCCCACACCTGCTCGTGCCTGTGTGCACAGGCCTCTCCCTCACTGCCTGCACCTGGAGAACTCTGTCTCAGCTTTGCACACACACTCATCTCTGCCTGGCACTAGCTGACCACTTTCCTGCCCAGGTTAAAGGGTTTGCTACAGACTCTTAGATGCCACAGACATCTCTCAGCAGTGTCTTTGCCACAGCAGATTTTCTTTATTTGTTGATTCTCTGATTTGGGACCCTGAACTACATGAGGGTAGAAACTACGGGCACCTTCTTTTGTTGAACAGTTTGTAAAAAGATGTTTTTATTGATTTTTTTAGAGAAAGAGGAAGGGAGAAAGAGATAAAAACATCCATTGGCTGCCTCCTACACGCCCCCTAACTGGGGATCGAGCCCACAACCCGGGCATGTGCCCTGACCAGGAATCGAACCAGAACCTCTCAGTCCATGGGGTGATGCTCAATCCACTGAGCCACACTGGCCGGGCTTGTTGAACATTTAAAGTATTTTGTTTGGTGCGCCCTTTTCCCCCTGCTCCTCAACAGGCCGGCACAAAGTAGGCACTCCATATGTTCTGAATGAATGAGGCCAAGTCTGCTATCCATGTTTTCAAACGAACAAGCCCAGAGAGGTGACATAACTCACCCTGAGCACACATCTAATCCATGGTGAAGCCAGGAGGCACTCAGGCAGCGTCACGGGGCAAAGTCTTCACGCACACCTTGCCCCAAACGCACTGCACGCCTCAGGCCTACACTGTCCCCTTTTCTGGATAAATCTGAGACCAGAGAAAGTACTTTTCCTGGACTTGCCTGAAACACCCGTTTCTGGAATAGACAAAATCTCCAGAATGTAGGAAAGTATGTGCCCTGGGCTTACTGACCTTGGGCTGTCTTTTCTGTGAACTAAGAAGAGTTAACCAACCTCTTGAGTGTACTCTCCAGACTTAGTCTTTCCCAGAAACCCATGACCATGAGCCCCTCCTAGTGGGATGACATTCCCGACCCTCAAGGACATGGACCATATCTGATAACTGCCAGGAGCCTGGTGCAGTGTGAACCTTAGACTCTCCCTGCTGTCATGGAAGCAAAGCCTTCTCTTCACCTGTCTCCTGGCGATCCGACTGAGAGACAGTGAACCATAAACGTGACTAGCCACATCCGGATCACCTGGGAATCTGTGCGAGATGCGAACCCTTGGGCCCAGTCCACACCTCTGCGTGTGGACAAGCCCGTGGTGACTGGCACACGGCTGGGGCTCAGAACCACTGGCTGACACACTGTTCAATTAGCCCGCACACACCTGGCCCTCCCAAGAAAACCTTTTCAGCAGAGGGTGAGCTGCACTGGAGCTTCAAGAAATAAGTTAGGGGTTGGAATATGGACTCTCAGAGCAGAGAACAGAACCAAGATGATGGGTGAAATGTATGAAAAACAAAGGAAAGAATGAAAACAGAGAACTGTGCCCTGGTAAATGTAGCTTTTAAAGGGAAAGTTAGAAACAAGTGGACAATGAAAGAATAGCCAGAAAGAAGGTGTGTTAGGGAAGCTAAAGGAGAACATGAACTTGAAGTAGGAGGACCTGCTTCCAACCCAGGTTTATGGCCGATCTCAAGTCAACAGCTCTACTTCTCTGTAACCTTTCCACACCCACCACGTCGCTGAAATCACTCCAGGAACTATAAGCAAGCGTCAAAACACCCAGACCAATGGTCTCGGTGCATTTCCCACCCTTGAACTCCCATCTCCCGCACGTCCCAACTGCCTCCTAGCTTTTCCGAAACTCTCCCGCACTCTGCCTGACCTCCCCTGTAATGAGCAACTCTTATCAAGCATCAGAGTTGGGTATGTGCAGAAGTCTGGTCCCATGTAGTTCTACCGCCATCTCACCACGTCAGCACGAGACACCTCATATGCAAGGAAACCGCAGGGAACATTCAAGTCACTTGCCCAGCGCCGCAGCGCTGGTGACTGCTGGCTTGAATGCAGACCCAGCAGCCTAACTTCAGAGCCCACACTCTCGGCCACTGCACCCACCTGCACAGTGTGCTGCCCACACAGGTGCAGACCCTCCACCGAGATGAGAGTCTCCCTCTCAAGTGACCGGCTGGGAGTTAGGCTGGAGTTCACCTGGTAAGCCGTGCCATCCCGTTCTGGTTCTCCATGGACCACGCTGTGTCCCACTGGGATCCCAAGTCACTCAGGACAGAAGATGAAGGAAGCTATGCAGCGCCCACAGCCCCACGTCACCCCGGAAGCAGTGTCTGTGTGAGACCCCTATTCCGGGTCCAGCAACCTGACTCAAGCTGGTGAGCTGATGTCGCACACCACACACTCCACACTTTCATTCATTCATTCGACACACTTCGATGGACCCCTGACAACACGTGGACCTGGCTGCTATCAGGGAGAGTCTCTCCCTCCGTGGACTCCGGCATCCACCATGAGTCACCACACACAGAGGCGATCGGGGCCAGGAACAGAGTAAGAGGACGTCTAGGGAGCTCACAAGAAGGAGGTGAGGGATGCTGCTGAAGGAGGCAGGGGAGGAAAGAGGATCCAGGCACAGGGGTGCACCAGGAGAGTGCATAGACTGACGCAAGCCTTTCCCTGAGGGTTCCCCACGCACCACCCCGAGTCCTGCGCAGAATCCTGGAATGCAGGCCTTGTTTTTACCCTCACCTGCAGCCGAGGATAAGCCTAAGGACGTGCAGAGCGAGGAGCATCTGCGCTGGTGCTGAAGGCTGCGCACAGGGAAGGGAGAGCAGGCTGGTGAGGCGGCGGCACAGGCGTGGGCGGTGGAGCGGGGGCGGTGGAGCGGGGGCGGGAAGGAAGCTGGGCCCATCCTCCATCCTGTCTCTGCCCTCTTCTCTCTCCTAGCGCTCCAAGTCACGTGGCCTACCTGGGACCCTTCACCTCCCTCTACTGGAACAGAAGCCCAGGGGAGCAGGACTTCACCTGTTTTCTGCACTCTCATATCCTCGGTGCCTAGAGCACTGCCCGCCCCCCAGCCGGTGCCTGGTAAATATTTCTGATGAATAAGACTAAGGACCAGGACTGTAGGCTGTAGACACAGGTTTTTAAATGGAGATTAGAGGGAAGTGCTGTGACCAGTTTTGGTTGAATAGGAGAGCAGTGGCCGGGGAGACGTTGGGCCGGGAAGGAAAGCTGGGCACCTGTTTGTGACAAGGGAACGGGCCGAGGCAGTGGACAGTCAGGCTGACCTTACACAGGTTGCCAGATGTTGCACCAACTCAAGGCCATTCAGCAAACACGGCCTGGCTCCCTCCCTGGGGCTTCTGGAAGCACAGAGATGGCTGTTTGTCAGAGAGCATCGAGGAAGTCAGACCCCAGCTTGGTGGGGGCGGAGCAGAGGACACGGTGAAGGTGGAGCCCTTCACCTGCAGCACAGTGCAGACTCCCCCCGACAGCGCCGGAGCCGCGCTGTGTGCTGGGCCAGGTAGGCGCTCCTCATTTTCGGAGCAGCTTTCCAGAGGCAGGCTGAGCAGCTGCCAGCAAGGGCCCCGGGCACTGGGATGGAAGCTATGCATGCGTGTGTGCCTGCAAATATACACACATCGGAGCCCCCTCATCCGCGGGGTACGTTCCAAGACCCCCTGTGGATGCACGGAGCCCTGTAGATGCTGCTTTTCCCTATACATACGTCCCTGTGATACATTTTAATTTATGAGTTAGGATAGTAAGAGATTAACAATGACTCATGAAAATAGAACAATTATAACACTGTACTGTAACAAAGGTGATGAGAATGTGGCATTCATAAGTAGAGCAAAGGTGCACACAGCAGCACTGCGCTACCTGGGCAGCCGACCTGACCGCCATGCCGGCTGCGAGTGCCTTGCAGGTGGGCGTCGGCAGCGTGGACATGGACAGCGGTGACCCACACCCTGGGCTGCAGGGGCTGGGCGCAGAGGCTTCATCACGCTGCTCAGAACAGTGGGCAATTTAAAACTTACGAAGTGTTTATTTCTGGACTTTTCCATTTAATATTTTTTACTGCAGTTGACCGCAGAAAACTGAATCCGTGGAAAGCAAAACCACGAATAAGGGGGAGGACTGTAGTTACAACAGACTGTACCCTGCAAAGCCTACACCATTTACTTTGGGGCCCCCGACAGAAAACGACTGCGGCCCCTGCTCTAGAAAGTGCCTCTGCTCTCTCTTCTCGTGGTTGGGATTTCGGAGACTGGGGACACCGAGTGTGCTGGTGCCAGCTGACTGCATGCTGCCCGGCAGCCGTTCGCCATCGCCACTCAAAGCCAGCTCTGGCTGACACAGCATTCATTCCTTAGCAGCTACGAGGCTTGAGTACCTACTATGTGTCAGACACTGTAAGGGCAGCCTCACTCTCCACCACATTCTTGCATAATAGACATTTTTGTCACCATTCTGCAGATGAAGAAACAGAAGCTCGAAAATGTGAAGGTACTCACTCTAGGTGACAGCTCATCAGTGGGAGGCCAGTCACACACCTGGTGAGACTCCTCCAAAACCTGGCCTTTTCCAGGACAGCCTGCTAAGTCTGAGATCTCTGCCGAAGGCTGCAGGTGAGGGGAGGCAACCTGTGTTTGACATCAGTGGACACAGCGGGACGCCCACCCAGCGTGCCTGGTGCCCCACCTCCCGTCCACTGAGAGGTGTGAATCCGCCTGTCAACAGCTGTAAGTGCTGTGCTCTAACTGAAGGATGAACAATGTCCCTCCACTTCTCTTTCACGGGCCGAGTGCCACAGGACTGGGAGCCTGAATTCCAAAGTAGCCACTTGCTAAGGCGCCGACAGCGCAATGTTTGGGGGGTGGTGCTCAAAATCATCCAAGGGTAGGTTCAGAAAACTTGAGTGTGATCGAGGGGAGAGACCCTTTAAAAGGAAGGAGACTTTGGATGGAGAACACCAAGATGCTTATGGAAAGACCTTAGATTCTGGGGTCTGTTAGTTTTACTTACTGCTCAGTATGGACAGTGTTTGGGCCATGTTTAAAGAACTAGGACACATGACCTGATGAGAAGTGAGAAGTGGAAGAGGGCCTTCGGAGATGAACGGGTTTCAGTCCTGGGAGCACAGACTGCAGGTGACGCAGCGACCCAGGAGGCCGGACACAAATCACTGGCATTTACACAGGGCAAGAGGAACAACAGCAAGGCAGTCTGTGATGCCCGGGAGAAGGCCACACAGTTAGGTCACCTCGTCACGCTTCAGCAAGTTTGTAAGGCAAGAACTAGCTCTCATTGAAAAAATGACAACTCTGATAACACACCACAAATTCTATTAGCATAACAAAAAAATAATGATATATGCCAAGCACTTAGTCTGTGCCAGGCAGTGGGCCATGTTATTTACAAATGTCTTCTCATTCGATTGGCGCCAGGCCCCAGGAGAGGGGTCTGCAAGCAGCCGCCCAAGGGCCAACCCCACAGTGAGATAAGGATGGTTTTTACATTTTTCAGAAGTTGAAAAAATTTTTTAAAAGGAGATTTTGTGACATGTAAAAATTAAATGAAATTCAAGTTTCAATGTTGACAAATACAGTTTCTTGGAACACAGGCATGTCCGTTCGTGTGCAGGGTGTCTTCGGCAGCTTCTGCCCCCGAGGGCGGGCTGACGAGCTGCAATGACACTGCACAGCCAAGCACGCTGTCTCTGGTCCCTCACAGAAAGGGCATGCTGGCCTGGCCGGCAGACTGCTGGCACTCTTCGAGGCCCTGTTTCACTGGGGGACACAGAACTGGGGCGAGAACCCTCCTCGCCAAGCTCGCCCGTATGCAGAAGACAGTAGCTGGAAACCAGTAGACTGCCTCTCACCCACCCCCCACTGCTCCTTCCCAAACATCTGTTTGCAGGAATCACCAAAACGCTTCTGGAGTGCTAATGATGAGGACAGGCGAGAAGAGGGTTGACACTGCAGACGTTAGGGCAGAGCACACCAATACACGACACACACAATCAATCATGGTTAAAAAAAAAGGCATATGGGCCATTTGTGATCAAATAAATACAATTAAAATAGATATAATGTTGTAAATTATGAAGTTGGGGTACAGGACAGATTTGTAAAAGTCACGGCTGTTGAGGGTGTACTTTTCCAGATACTCTCAAACATATTTGGTGGAAATAAAAACTGGAAAAAACTTTCCAGAAATTAAACTGGCAGCATTATTCAACTTATCTCCTTCCCTAATAAAATTGGAGAAGTTCCCTTTAATTAGTAACTCCACCTCTCAGATCCATCTCAGTGAGTCAGCTGGGACGGAGAGGAAGACCTCCGCGGTGTGCTTCATGCCAGTCTGCCTGCAGCTGGGCAGACTCCAGCACGCACACTGCTCAGCCACCGCAGACATTCTTCAAAATCCTGTTTTTGGAGAATATTAAGTGTGTTCCTTTATTTTGAGTGACAGCAGAAGCTGTAGAGAAATTCGACAGAGAAGAGACATGCTTGGACTTTACTTTTTTTTTTTTTTTTCCTTTATTGATTTGAGAGAGAGACAAGGGAGAGGGAGAGAGAGATAGAAACATCGATGAGAGAGAACTTCGATTGGCCGCCTCCTGCACGCCCCCCACTGGGGATTTGGCCCACAACCTGGGCATGTGCCCTGACCGGGAATTGAACCGGCGACCTCTTGGTGCATGGGTCGATGCTCAACCACTGAGCCACACCGGCCGGGCTGGACTTTACATTTAATGCCCTCTTTCCCCACCACGTAACAAATGCACTGGATGACCAGTTAGGGGGCTACTGCGATCCTCCAGAAGAGAAACAATGCCGTCTTGGACCAGTGTGGTTACAGCGGGAAGAGGAAGTCATCTGGGCATTTTTCAGAAGTCGAGATGACTGGGTTTGGTGACAGCAGAGGTCGGGACGGTCCCAGAGTTTCTCACTGGAGCAACTAGAGTTGCGGAGTGGCACTGAGGGAGGTTTGGGGAGAGAAAGGTAAACCAGTACATTTGCTCTAGATACATTAAGTCCAAAATTATGATAATCTCATGTGATTCTATAATTTTGAACATGTCAGTGATTGCCTATTACAAGTTATTTAAGGGCCAAAGGTGTATCACTTTATAAATGACACATTTTTCTAATTACAACTTTTTGTAAAAATTATCAAATAACAAATTCATTATAATAATAGAAAATTTGGAAAATACAAAGGAAATTAAAATGTTCTATAATGCCCCATGTCTCACAGACAACCACTGTTCCCTCTTGCCCTTAGAGAACAAATTCCATTCGTCTCTCAAGGACCCCACAGGGGACAGTTTCTTTGTCACCTGAGCTTTAAGGATCTAGCATCTTCCTTTGCCGGCTTCTCACCAGGACCCTCAAATCCAGACTGAAGCCCTCTCTGGAGGAAGCCCCCTTGAGTTTCAGAGTTTCGGCTGCAACACAGTTTCACGCTCGCACAGAGGCCCCTCCGGGAGGTGGTGAAAATGGCTGAGCCCTGGGCACCACCGTGGCCCGCGAGGCTAACGGAGACCTCCGGGGGGGATCAAACAGCTTCAGAGGCCACTCAGGGTCCTCTGCTGTCTCCCCAAATCTAGTATCAGATAAACCAGTAACAACTAATGGCTTGATGACTGACAAAAAAGGATTTAGAAAAACTCAGCTCAAAGAGATTTAAAGGCACGTTCTCAAAAAGAAAGGGTGACAGATTATGGAGAAATATGGTGAGTGTGTAAACGTCAAATTCCTTCCGTCGTGCAGCATGGGCACATACAAAGGTCTCGTCTCTGGTCGAGCTGGGCGAGGAGCTGGGTTCATCTGACCTGGCCCTGCCCTTGGGACAAAGCGAATGGACATACAACCTTCAGGCGGACAGAGACCTCTCCCTCCCTCGGATGGCGTGTTTGCAGAGGGCAGAGCCACCCGGTGAGCACTCAGGCACCGCGCGCAGCCACCCGGCTGAGAGTGCCAGCCTGGGCTGTGCGCTGCCCATCTTAGCAAGGCACTTAAGTAACTTTTCGGACTCAGTTTTCTCACCAGTAAAATGGGGATAATAAAAGCCCACAAAACTGCTGAGTTCCTAAAAAGCACTCAGTAAATGGTAGCGTGCGTGTGCGTGCGTGTGCGTGCGTGCGTGTGTAATCGTCAAAGCATTCAAGGTCAGCAAACCACCCCATTTCAGATGAAGAACTTGAGGTGCAGAAGGTCAAAGGACGCATCCAAGGTCAGAGAACGCGGCAGGCACTAGGGTCAGACTCATCAGCCTTGGCCTGGTTCTTCGGGTTACGTCCGGCAGCGAGCAGCCCTCAGGGAGGAAGACTAGGGTGCTCTCCTTCTGGGCACGGCTCGGAGAAGGGTCTTGAGGGAGACACAGTGGGTTTCAGCACTGGATTTCCTTCAGTTGCACTATCATGACTAAGAAAGAGAACTTCTTTTCCGAACTTCAATAGGTGGCTTCAAGCCTCCCATCCTGTCCCCTCCCTTGGGGCCATGCACCTGTGCCCATAACATTCCTCAGCTTAAAAATCCCCCCTGGCCGCCACCTCCCAGGAGACACACTCCAAACTCTGATCCCAGTCTGGCACTAAGCTAGTTTTCCAACCTTTCTGTCTGTTTTCCAGCCAAGCTGAATGAGTGCGATCCTGCACACACACACCTTCCTGGTCCGCACGCTGCCCAGCCTGACGACACAAGGGCCATTTCCTGTCTGGGCTCCTTGAAAGAACATCATCCCTGTGCACTGGGAGCTCTCTGAGGAAGGACCTGCTTGTAATTCATCTATAATGAATTATCCCAGTTACCCCTCTAATCATTCCCAATAGCAATGGAGATGGGGACTTTGATATAGTAGGAAACTTAATGAATATTTGCTGAGATAAATGACATAATATTAGCAATAATAATAAGCCAGAGTTATTAAGTATGAACTATTAAGTCCCTCACACTCTCCTGAATGCTTTCCATGGAAACTCATTTAGTCCTCACAAACATGGTGATAGGCAGCTTCCCACAAGGCTCCCAGGATTCTCCCTCCTGGCTTTCACACCCTAAATGAGCCCCTCACCAGAGTGGGTGCTGGACCTGGGACTTCT
Source organism: Tadarida brasiliensis (assembly GCA_030848825.1). NCBI lineage: Eukaryota > Metazoa > Chordata > Mammalia > Chiroptera > Molossidae > Tadarida > Tadarida brasiliensis. Next base: position 122,718,467 of record CM061258.1, read on the forward strand.
TTCTAATGAACAGCAGACACAAAAATGCAGGATGTCACTTCTGTGATCAGGTTACAGAAGACTAAGACCGCTGTCTTGCTGACTCCCTCCCTCTTTCCCTCTCTCCTTCTCTCTCTCTGTCTCTCTCTCTCTCTCTGTCTCTCTCTCTCTGGTGAATCAAGCTGACATGCTGTGAACCAAGGGAAGCCCTTGGCCAACAGCTTGGTAGTAACTGAGACCCGGAGCCCCACAATCCTCAAGACACTGAACCCTGACAGCACCCTCTTGAGTGAGCATGGAAGCTGACCTACCTCTAGCCTTAACATAACTGCAAGGCTAACACCTTGACTTCAGCCTTGAGAGAGGCCCTGGTAGAAGGATCCAGGTAAGCCATGCCTGGCTTCTTGATCTACACAAACTATGAGATGAAAAATGCTATTGTTCCAAGCCACTAAGTTTTGGTGTAATTTATTGCATAGCAAGACACAGCTAATGAGATCACTTAGGTGCCACTTTGTAGATTAGTAAATCAAGGCCCAGAATGGTCCGGGAATTTCCTGCAAATCATGCAGCTAGTGAGCTGCAGAGGCAGTCGGCTCCATTGCCTTCACCCCTGACGCTCTGCTGTAACAGTAAGGGGTGCGTGGATGAAGGAACAGTTGGATGGCTTTCTCCCTTCCCTCATGGATGGGGCGCACCCCTGAGGAAGCCAAGGGAAGCGGTGGTCTTATGTTAACCTCATCAAATCGCACCATCAGCCCTAGACAGAGCATTTTACTAAAATGTGGTCTGCAAGGGTGTCTGTCCTGCTGGAGGCAGGCTGGGCTGGAGGGAGTGAATGGTGAGTGGGAACAGAGCACGGCTGAGGATGGTGCACTCATGAACCCTGGGAGTTCAGAGCCTCCGACAGGTACACCACCACACCTGTGTTCTCTCTCTCTCAGAAGAACATCAAGTCCTTAAGTATTTGGTATTATTAATTTGTGTGTCTCCAGTGCCTCTTTAGGGCTTGTGATAGAAAGACTTCTCTTAAAAGGATGCTCCTGTAAAGAAATGAGTGAGTGAATAAATTAGAGGGGAAAAAATGAAATAAGTTTATGATGATTATCATATGCCAGTATTTAAATCTAATTCATATATAAAATGATTATTCAAAGGCCAAAATACCCTCTTCCCTTTAAGGCAAGGAAAGGAAGGAGAAAAGGAAACGGACAAGTACTGAGCACCTATGATGTTCCAGACCTTGTCCTGAAATCATGTTTAATCCCCTCAGCAGTTTGATAATCCCATTTCCATTCTGCAAAGGAGAAACTAGGGCTCAGACAAGCCGTGTGGCCTGCTCAGAGCTACAGTGTCCGGCTTCTGGGCCCTTCACTTCCAGCTCCAAAGGCTGTTTCTGTGCAGGTGCCACGCCCATGCCTGCTACGTGGGGGAGGGGGAGAGGTGCGCTCCCATTAGAATGAGAGTCACACCCTGGTCCAATGCTGACAGTAAGGCCACTGCCTGGTTATTCCTGCTGTCCATGGGCACGGTGCTAGGCACTGGGGTCAGCACCATGTCTGGGGTCAGGCTTGGGGTGGAACTTTGCTCTTGGAAAGCTCAGCACAGGTGTGTGAACCCACATGAGCATAATGCACTCACACTGAATAATCAGTTTACCTAGGCTCCTCGATCTGAAGGGGGACCATCTGCTCCTTATCCATACATGGCAAGCTCACGTTCAAGTTCATGCTACGGTGAGCCCTTCATTTTTCCTTAGGAAAGAAGGAAAAAGGGCATGAAGCTGCCACCCCCGCAGTGTGCCAGCCACCCAGACACAGACTGCATCCTTCATCGCTGACATGAGCCATAAGTTACCACTGCCAAAAGCTGATGCCCAGAGAGGCCCAGAGCCGGGCTGCAGGTCACAGCCAGGAAGACTAGGAGCTGGAATGAAAGAAAGGTCGTCCAGCTCTGGAGCCCAGACCCTTAACCACAATGCTGTGCTGCAGAGCACTCTTACACACGCACACGCACACGCACACGCACTTCAGACCACGCTGCTACCCCACCGGCTCTGCACAGGTAGACTGCGGGGTCCCTACCAGCCCAACAGGATAACAGTATTTTTAAATGAATTTAGCTAGAATCCTCCATATGGCCAGGATCCCAGAAAACCCCCCGTCTCAAAGAATAAAATAACTCTTCCAGACAGGAAACTGCCCAGAGCTTTGTCTTCCTGAGTCGCTGAGGGCACGGGAGAAGCACCAGGGAACCCTGCATCTGCAGTCAGCAACTCAGATGCGGGGGTGGCAGGTATACGACTGACAGCAGTCAGCAATAGTCGTTAGAGCCTTCGCTGGATAGTGACCAGACACTATTAACCCATTCATTCCTCAGAGCAACCTGCTTTGTGAATTTTATAGTGAGGGAAATACAATGCACAGCACGGATAAATAAGTAGCCCAGTCACACGGCCAGTGAGGGACGGAGGCAGGATCTGAACCCAAGCAGCCTGCACTCTTAAATACGACCCGATGCTACTGATCATCAACAACGATATGGAACGAAGGCTATGTGTAGGAAAATAAGACACCAGTGAAGTAACTGGCACCTGTCACTCAACCTCGGTGAATGAGTGGGGGCAAGGGGCAGGGGCAAATCAGAGCCCTCGTGTCTCATGTAAGGGGCTGCCACTGTCTACACCCGGTGTCTGCGGCCTTGTGGGAAGATGGCTGCTGTGTTCCCGGAGGTCCTGCTTTTCCAGAGTTGAGGTGAAATTTCCAGATGTTTAACGTCAGCACCGGCTGACCGGGCACAGCACACCCACAGGCACACAGCCCACTGTGACTCATTCTGAGGTAGGAGCCCTCACTCCTACACAGTCCTGCCATCATCTTAGCTCTGATTGCAAGGGCTCTTCCTGACCCCAACTGCAGATCTGCCCAGCAGTCCACCCCTTCCTCCCACCCCAGACAGAGCCCCCACTTCTGTAATCACTGAGAGATTAAGCTCTTGTCCCTGTGACGGCCCTTCACAGATTGTGATCATTGAAATGATTTCTGAGCTGACATAAATCTGATCCCATCTAACAAGAGTGATAAAAGGGTAACGTATTCACAGGCAGATCAGAGTGGCTGTGGGTCACGGCCTCCAGGGCTGCTCTGCAAGCCAGGCCTGGCCCTGGGCCCCTCCCCTGCCACCGGCCCCAACCGCACCAGGAAGTTAGATGCCTCCGCCCTGCCTTCCCCGTCCCGGCGAGTCCAGGAGGGGATCCTCAGACTGACTCCAGCAGTAAGCAAAGTAGTGGTAAGCCTGTGACGCGCACCGCAACGGTCTGAAGAGAAACACAGCCAAACCCTGATAATGGCTATTTCCTGCTAAGTGATAGGATTTGTGGGCAATTTTCTCAATTCTTCTTTTTGAAATTTCTAATTTTTCTAAAGGAACACTGCATCATTTGTACAATAAAAGTAAAACATTTCTATTTTCTGATTTTAAAATAAGGACTAAGAAATACATTTCTGAACCAGTGGTTCTCAAACTTGGGCACCCGCATCGCCTGGCAGGCCTGTGACAGCCCAGCTTTCTGGGGCCCACCCCGAGAGCGTCTGAATCTGCAGGGCGGGGGCCCAGGCAATGCTGAGGCCGCGGTCCAGAAATCGCATTCCGGGAACCACCGCTCTGGAGCCTTCTGAAAAACCCACCAAAATTAGGGAGGTGTCCGCCCAGCCACTTCATTTCAGAACTGAGGGCCACCGAGCATCCTCTTCTACACACGCCGGGTGTGTCCCCCTCTCCACGGCCCACCAGCACCACCTGCCATGCCCACACGCCCCAGGCGCCCACCCGCCCAGGGCAGACATTGCCCATCAGCCGTGCTGCACACCGAGGGGCAGCTCGCCCAGTGCTGGACGTGCAGGCCCGACCTCGGAGCTAAGTGCACACACCCGGCTCTTTGGTGTCTACCACGTGGCCCTGCGCGGGTCCCTTCGCTGCCCCGGCCTCAGCGTCCTCACCTGTGAAGCAGGTACAGTGAGCCTGCCATCTCAGTGGATGACTGTGGAGAGTAAATGGGGCAGCCCGTATAGAGAGCACTGGGCATAGGGCCGGGCACGAGGGGCACTCAGGAAGTGGCAGCCACCATTTTTCAAGAGGGACACAGCGTTCAGTTAAATAATGTGTCTGGGGAAGTACTTATGAAGGGTTCATCAAAAGACACGGTGTTACAATCAAGTATCCTTGTAAATATTTTTCATTCTGATGTTGGATAAAGAATACAATGCTTCAAGCCAGTGCACAGATAGGTGAGCATGACTGGGGGTGAATGGACATTTCTCATTAACAAGATATTTGAAGCTACAGGCAGGATACGAAGGAAAGGACCAGCAGGGATGCGATTTTCGGAACACAGCAGTGGAGCTCCCGAGGGTCAGAGACATCCACAGAAGGCACCACATGAGCCTGTGGACTCAGGAACTTCTTGGTTGTGAAATACCCCAAATCGGGAATTTACACAGCCTCACCTGTCCTGACTGATGACGTCACGGTGTGGGTGGGATTCTGGCCCTGGGGACAGCAGAGCCCCTCTGCTCACAGCTTCAGCAGTGACTTGCCTTGTCAACGGTCCAGGATGCTGAAGTCAACTTCCCACGACCTGGGCTGCACCTCCCCCAAAGGGAGCCAGCCTCCCAGAGGGTAGGCACCCTCCACCCCAGGCCCCCAACTCCTCTTCTACCCAGAACACTCATGCAATCCCTGTAGCTGAACTTGGGACCTGCTTTTATCTGTTGCAACGTCTCCCATGAACCTGTTTGAGTGCAGAGCAGAGACCACCCGATTCACTGGCATGCTTAGCCTACCGCCCAGCACATAGTAGCTGCGTATTAAATATGGCATAGATGAAATAAAACAAGTAAATGGTTACATAAAGTGACAGACAGGAACATCAGGTACTCATTATACATGTCATCAAGATCACCGGCAACGTGAAATTAGAGGAGACAAGCTGATGCATATGCTGTGATAGAATTAATGGGGATGGTTCCTTCTAGGCAGAAACTGGGAAAGAATATGAGAAGCATCATCCTGATCACTTGTCCTTTATGGAGCAGCAGGACTCAAGGCTGAGGCTGCTTGCCTGGGATGAGACCTCTGTCCCACCATTTCCTAGCTGTGGGACTCAGGGCAGGTATTTAATGTGTATGCCTCAGTTTCCTCCTCTGCAAAACGGGACACTGTAGGGTTACCATGAGCATTTTATAAGTTGAAACATATCAACCACTGAAACAGTGTCTGTCACACGGCAAGTACCCAGTGCTACACACATTTTTATGATAAGATTTGGGATATTTAAAAAATTTGTGTTATATGGAATGGTCCACTTCCAAGGGCACTCATTAAATCCTGCCCACAAAGAGCACCGAGTCACCTGGCCAGCTCCTCCCCTCCCACAAGGTGAGCACAGCTGTCCTGACGCAGCTACAACAGCGGAGGTCTGCAAGAACAAGGGTGCAGAGCCAGGCTGGAAGGGCATTTGCCTCCAGCGTTGCACACTGAATTCTTTGATGATTTTGAAAATAAAATGCTGATCCAACTTCTATGGGAGAACATGCTGTGTGTCAAAACCACAGAAGGCATTTGTTCTGTCCAGGAATGGGACATCTGTAGGCCAGGGAGACAGTACATGCAGCTCTGGGTGGAAGGCAGAGGGCAAGCTGGAGGGCTAGCTGCACCAATAACTGGCTAAGGTTTCAATTTTTCAGAATACAGTGACACATGCCACAGGGGCCGGACTTTAGAGAGGCAATCTAAGACAGCAATTAAGGAGGGGTGGAGAGGTGGAAACTGGGGGACAAGGTAATTTGGTGCAGCCCCAGTGGTGTCAGGGCGCCAGGAGCCTGAACAAGTGGACTTGGGATAGAAGCAACAGACAGGCTCAGCCTTGCTTGGGGAAGGACGCTGGTCCATGAGCAGAAGCTGACGTCCAAGATTCAGGCTGCTGCCGCTCTCTGCTCACAATTTGGGGTCCAGGGGTAATACTCATGTCACGTCAAGTAAGTGACTTTGCATTTGTTCAGAAGTCCACTTTCTAGACTGGACTTGACTTTTATCCCTGTTGACTGGAATGTGTCCCTGGCATTCTCTCTGTTTTGGTATAACTACACAGCCTCTGCACCTTGGATGGGGTTGGGGAGTAGCTGCAGACACAGAATTCATTGAGCACGTATTATGTGCTGCACCTGTTCTCAGTGATGGCATGTGCGTTATCTTGTTTAATCACAACCTGTGACACGGTGCTCACCAAGGACCCCTCCACATCTCCTGCCTGGGCTGGGTCGGCCGTGTGTCCCTCTCAGTGGAGCAGAATCATGTGTGTCACAGCAGGTGGAGGCGGCTCGGGTCCACCGTGCTCTCCCGTGTTTTCAGAGCTGGTCTTCAAGGCTAAGGATTCCAGAGTCATGGAGCCAAACGATGGACACAGCTGGACTCCCGAGTTACTGCCCGGAGGAGAGCCCTCCAGGGAAGATGTGGAACCCTCAACAGTTTGTATGAGCAGGAAATGCTCGCTGTGGTCAGGCACCGCTCTGTGGGTTTGTCCTTCATGGGGGCTCGCATGCATTAATTACTCCAACTAAAACATGCCATCATGGCCAGGTCACACATGAGAACACTGAGGCCAAAAGGACCAGCAACACATCCATGGTCACGAACCAGTGAGGGCAGAGCTGAGACCAACCCAGGCCCATTGAGTTCTGGGATCTGTGTTCTTCCTTTTCTCACATGGTTTATATTTTTGTGACCCTCTTCACATTTTCCAGGATGGATATCACCTTGTACCAGTTGCAACAGTGAAAGTGAGCCCTGGGGGGACCTGCCTTCTTCCTGGATATCTGAGGTAAGACCTGTGACTTTGTATCCTGTGCCCTCGCTGGGTGTGTATGAGGGCTGCCCGCACCAGAAATTCTACTGGAGATGGTATGGAGTGTGTCCAAGAACTATTTGTCTGCAGTCCCTTCCTTTCATAATCACAAACTACAATCACACTTGGCCAAAGGGAGAATGACCTAACATTGCAGGTTGTGTCAAAGCCCGAGTTTTATTTTCTAAATATCAACCATACCATCACACCTTGCACACCTGTTCTTCACAGTTTACAGAGCAAATGTGCACATATAAATGAAGCTAGGAGGTGGTACCATTTTCACCTTCCCTATAACTCTGCATTTTTCTAATATTATCAAAATGGTCCCCATTCCAAGACCTGGAGGCCCAGGCTCTGATACATCACATCCCTGGGCCGAGATCACAGGGCATGTCTGCAGCCACGGTGGGCATGCAGCTCAGACCTTCAAACCCCAGCAATGTGAAGTACACACAATTCTTCCAGGTAAGAGAGACCTGGAACTGATTCTAAGTCTTCCTGACCTGCCAGAGATTGAGGCCCCGCCTCACTTATTTTATTTAGAAGAAAAGTAGCACTTGAGAAACAACTGTGACCGTGAATCCCATGGGGTCACTGCAGCAGCTGGGCTGAATCCCAGTATTAAATATTTCCCACTGTCCTTCCTGATAACTGTTTTTCAGGTTGTACCTTCTCTTCCCCAGACAGGTGCCCTTCCTCTGGGTTCTGGCAGATTGTACTGCAAAGGACAGCAGCAGCTGTAGGTCCTGTTCCCTAGGCTATTCTGCAATGGGACTGTGTCATGCCCCCATCAAGAGATATAGTCGATTTACCTGCCCAATGACTCAGGGCTGGACGGCCACCTTGAACAATAGAATGTGGAAGAAGTGACATTCCAGGGTGTCTGAGTTCAGATGTTACGAAGGCTTGACACCTTCCAGTTTTGTGCGAGTGTGTAAGAAGTCTGACTACCCTGAGATCTCAGTGCCAGGAGAAGACAAGGGGAGCCACGAAAAGCCACGTGGAAAACATCCCCGCCACAGCTGAGCTCCAGCAGAAGCCAGCACAAGTCTGCCAGCCTTGTGAGTGAGACCATCTCTGAGGAACATCCTCCAGCCCCGATGAGCCGGCTCAGTCGATGCCACACAGATCAAAGAATGGTCTCCCTACCTGCATTCTGCTCCAACTGCAGATTCATGAACAGAGATATAATCATTATCATTAAATTTCAAGGTGGATCGTTATCCAGCAAAGATGGCCAAAGCTTTCTGAGGCATCTGCCCCATTAGAGCAGTTATTCTAAACATTTGGTCCTGTCTCGTTATTTGTCTCTCTCCCTAGGTTGACTCCCTGGGGCTTGTTCCCTGTGGAGAACCCAGAGTGCAGGACAGGGCGTGGCACACAGTAGGCATGCAGAGGCCTTGCAGGAGGAAGTGTGCCTGCCTGTGAGCAAGCCTGCACTTGCGGACATGCAGCCCGCACACCTGCAGTGATACCACCTGCTGCGCTGTGGCATGAGACCTCCTGATCTGGTCTGTCTCCACCTCCACCTGGAGCTCAGAATTCACAGCAGCTCCCAGGAAACACTGAACTCAGCTCAATGATGAGCTGCTTCTCCTCACATGGCTGTTCTGTGATTTAAAGTGCTTGTGTTAAGAGGGCTGTAAAAGGTTCCCTGATTTTTCATAGGCTACGGAGCTACATATAAAATTTAATTAAATGGATCCCTGCAGTGATGTGCTCACTGCTCTGAATCGAGTGCAATTATTTTCCTTTCCTGGCCTTGACTAGAGAAGATGCAGGGAAGGGGCTCAAGCTGTAACGTGCTGGGCAACTGAGGCACAGGAGAGCTGCTCTCAAAGGAGTTGGGGCACCTTTGGAAAGCCCATAGTGGGGACCCTGCGGCTCTGACCAGAGTCCTCCTTCCGAGGACTCACCCTCCGACCTCCTCCCGTCCTCACCATTACCGCCCCTGGGCTCTGATCTGCCTACTGAAATATAGCTGTGCCTCCATCTCCAGTTTCACCCACATCCAGCGCCAAGCCCGTGCTTAAGTCGCACCCCTCCCCCCTTTTGTTAATACACAAACCTACGCACACCATCCTCCTGCTTCGGGAAGGCATCCCCGGGAAGTCAGAGTATTTCACCTTCTGGCCGATTTCCTCTTCACGGCACCCCTCCCATGGCTAAGGGGTGAGCAACTGACCTACTTCTGGCTAGTGATTCTTCAGAGTTGGGTTCTAGGAAGGGTTTTCCTCCCTGAAAAACAGGGAAGTGGGGGACACCAGCCTCTGAGCTGTCTGAGAAAGTGATGTCCAGGTGGGAGGCGGCCGTCAGACGGCCACGAGGCAGCAGCCAACATCGCAGGGGAGGGCAGAGCGGAAATGCAGACACTGTAGGGGAGGGCAGAGGGAGACACAGAAGACCCAGTGTGTGGTGATGTTTTTCAGCCGCAGGACCCATTCTGAACATCTCCACCTCCGGATCCAACGACACTGTTTCAATGAGACATCCACTGCGGCTACTGCTTACACACTTGTGAATGAAGCACAGGCTGAGTCAGCCAGAGGGGCTGGACACCACGGCTCGTTTAGGTCAACCAGTTTTATTACCAGGGCCTGACCTCCCAGAAATGTTGCCATTTCTCCCCAAACAGGGAGGAAAGGAGAGAAACTTTTGGGTGGCTTACCAATACAGTCTGCTGTAGCTTTAAAATCTGAGTAAGATTTTGCCAAGAGCAGCAGAGAAGAGAAGCTGCCTCGGCAGAGGGAGTGCCGTGCACAGAGCAGGGCTGCTTGCAGGACGGTGGAAGCTGAATGCGGAGCACGGAACAGGCTGCTGCTTCTCCGACTCCTCCAGCGAGCGTCACCACTGCTCGAGCTGCACACGCACGGTAAAACGAGTGAGCCTCCCCCAACGCCACACGCTAAGCACCAGCACTCACTCACGTGGGCATCGCCTCTCACCACCCAGGGCCTACCTCGTACTAACCACCCCCACAAATACGTGTTGAATAAATTCATGAATCCGATTATCGCACCAGGAGTGCCCGGGAGTACAGCTGCCCTGCGTGACCTGTGGTCAGTCTTCAAGCATGGGAACTGCAGTGACGCCCACAGAGGATGGATATAAATGCACACTCGTCTCTACAGCGCCCTTGTGAAGATCCCCAGTGGGCACAGAATTGCAAACGCTAATAGTAAAGGCAATTGCTTCCAAGTCTACACTTGTGTGGGCTTCCTGCAGACAAACGCCGGTGCCTGAAACGTGCACGGAGACGAGAGGCTTGCCGAGTGTGGACTGGAACCTCATGCTGAAGGCTACATGGCCGCAGATGAGGGTTATGACACCTTTAGGACACTCTGCAGAGCCTCTGCAGCCTCCTAGCCCAGTGCCATAACCCTCACAGCATCGCTGACCACTTGCCAACCAGCTTCGTTTGAACAATTTTAGGGTAAATGCCGCTGTGCTGGGGGCCAAGGGTACCTAAAGGTTATGTGGTCACAGGTTCAGCTGATGAACAGAGCAGCTCTGAGTGGAGGAGGATGGTGTGATTAGGTTTGAGTATTAACAAAAAGGGGGAGGGGTGGTGTATGAGTCTCTTCCCGGTGCCCTGGCTCATACTGCATGGGGCCACCAGGCCCTGACCCCGCCTGGCTATACCGTTTCAGTCCTACAAGTCTCTGACTCAGCTCCTCACGCTGACTTTTAGGAAAACTTCCTATTTCACAAGCACATTCGCTGCTTTATCTCATCCCAGCTTTCTGTCTTTGCCAAGACTCAAGTTCCCTGGGGTACACCTGGGTTCCTTCCCTCAGTTATGAGATGGGCTCCCTGAACTTCTCACTGTGGCCAGCAGTTAGAGCTGGGCAGCTGGGAGCAGACAGATCAGGGTTTCAATCTCGGCTTTTCCTTTATTCTTTTTCTCATTTATTCACCCATTCAATAAATATTTTCTGAGAGCTTGCATGTATCAGACAGGTTACTAGGTACCAGGCAGTGACAAGCCAGAAAGGGTCATAACTTATCACCTCCATGCACAGGGGGTGGGGTGGGGGATAATAAACAAGTAAGTAGATTCAAATGTCATATGTTCAATATGTGCTAGTTTATTATTATTATTATTATTATTATTATTATTACTATTTATTTGCCACATCATTTGGGATTAGGTTTGGCTGTAACAGAAAACCCAATAATGGCTTCAACAAGACATTTTTCCTTTGACATAAATTTCGAGGACATAAATGCAAGCCTGGTGCAATGGCCCTGCAGCCTGCAGGGCCCAGACACCTTCTCTCGTGTGCTGTACCACACTCAGCCTCTCGGTCCACAGCGGCTGCTAAGCACTCTCTGCTCCCAAACACATCAACAGCTCCTGACTGCAAGCACCTGACCCTCTCTGGCCACAGCAGAGTGGTCAGTCCACAGACGGAAGCCGGGAAGGGCCAGGGAAGTGATGTCCCAGGAGCCACCCACAGCCAATAGCAGACAAACATGGGGTATAAATACCCCAGCTCCCAGTCTTTCAAGCAGAACACCTCTGAAGCATGCACCACACAGCTGCCCAGAGTTACCCGGCAGGCGGTCCAGCTTAATTTGCTCATTAGCATACCCTACACTGGCTTCCTTCCCTTTCTACCTCACCCTCTCATCCCTTACTGGTGCTTCCTGCTCACCTGACAAATAAATAACTCGCTCTCAAACCTGACTTCTGGGGGAATATGACCTGAGACATGGTCTAAGATGGCCACTGATGCTCCAGCCATCTCGACCACATTCCAGCCAGCAAGGAGGAAGTGGTGAAAAAGGTGAGTCCCCTCCTTTAAAAAACATTTCTTGGGAGTAGTCCCAAAGGATACCTACATGGCCTCATGAGGTAGAGAAGAAGCTGGGAGGTGTAGTTCTCAGTCTGTGCGGTCGTATGCCCCGTGAGATCAGGCACTCTATAAGGAAGAAGGGGAAAATGGCGCTAATATGCCAGCCTGTCAGTGTCCAGGGATGCGCAAGGCTGAGCTTGTGGAGCTGGTGTTTGGGTTCCCGACAAACCACAAACAGCATTCACAGAGCTCCTCCCTGGCAGCCCCTGGAGCCCTCACTCTTGGTGCATGCCTCCCCACCTGCGCCCCAACCCAGTCTCCACATAACCTGGTCTCTCCAGTGCTAGGAGAGCTTGAACTTTGTGCCATCAAACCATGCCAGGATGCAATTTGTATATTAAATTTATTCAAGCTGGCTTTTCTGTCAACTTCATTTCAGATAAAGAAGAAGTGCCACACGAGAGCCCAGCCCTCAAAGGGCTTAGACAATTCATACAGAGGCAAGAGAGATGCGTTAAACAGATGTAGGATGACATGTAGCAGGTGACAGTGAGTGGCCCAGAGCTGGGAGCCACAGTGGGAAGCTCCAAGGACGCTGCGTTCCAAGGATCTCAGTGTAGAAGGGAAACGGGAGGTTGAGATCACACTCACTGAACGCTCATGCACGCAATGTGGCACGACCTGCGATGGCGCTTAAACTGCGCGACACTCAGGCAGGTCTCCGTATTGGTGCATCGTAACGATAAAGAAGTTAAGGCTCTGATGGACAGAATAACTTTCCATTGGTCACACAGCCAGCAAGACACAGACTAAAAATAATAGTAGCAAATATATGAATAACAATAACACACGTTTGAACTCTTTTTTAAATGCCAGACACTGGGCTGAGTATCTGCCAAACTCATGCAAGTAAAGCTTCACAGTGGCCACTGAGGTAAGTGTGACTATTATTTCCATTTTCCAAATAAAGAAACGGAGACTGAGAGAGACTAAAAGTCAGAAAAGAGTGACATCAGGATGTAAGAGACCATCTTGTCCAACTGCAAATCAGATGCTTGAGTCCCCTTGATGGAACTGTCTGCGACCACATGGCCCACCCCCGCTGTCCTGCAGGGAGCCCGCTGCCCGGTCAGTTTCTGACACCCGGACTGTGGGCGCACCACTATAAGGACCACTTTTTATACTGAATATCCCACACAGAAGTTTGCCTTAGGACAGAGCTCAGAAAACCTTTTCTGGAGTCAGAAAGTGAATCGTTGCAGCTTCACCATCCACAGGTGCCCATCACAGCTGCCCGGCTCCAGCACCACAGCGCGCGGGGGGCAGTGGGCACGCACGTGCGCGGAGAACAGGACGCTGGGCTCCGAATGGCATTCTACTTTCATGTATCATCACATTTATGCTGCTTGATTTTTTCCAAGCATTTAGAAATGTGAAAACCATGCTTGGCCCGTGGGCCACACAACATCAGACAGAGCTGATGCGAGGGCCTCAGTGTGCCCACCCCTGTTCCAACATCGAGAAAGGTGTGTGGACACATGGTTGTTAGGGTCCCTGGCCTGCCTTCCTGCCTACAAAGGTGCTAGAGGACAGGGCAGTGCATCACTCTCTTCTTTTTAATGAAGTAGCAAAGGGTCAGGAATCAAAGTAGTTTTGGGCTGGCCTGCCTCAACTTCAAAGACTAACGGACAAACGGACAATGCCTGCAACCTAAAAACTGGAATGGGCCTGGCCAGTGTGGTTCAGTGGTTGAGCGTCGACCCACGCACCAAGAGGTCGCCGGTTTGATTCCCGGTCAGGGCACATGCCCAGGTTGTGAGCCTGATCCCCAGTGGGGGGCATGCAGGAGATGGCTAATCCATGTTCTCTCTCATCGATGTTTCTTTCTCTCTCTCCTTCTCCCTTCCTCTCTCTCTCAAAATCAATAAAGAAAAGAAAAAAAGATTGGAATGGAAAGTAGGGTCCCTACAGTAAGTGCCCACAGACTCACTGAGAAGGCTGAACCTTCGTAAGTTGCCATTTGGGCGGGTAGCTCCATGTGACAATTCCTGGGATTAGCAGGCCACTGTTTTATCACCTTGTATCTCATCTTCATCATGATGCAGTTAGGACTATTATTATCCCCATTTTATAGTGATGGAAAACAAAACTCAGAGAGGTTAAGTGACATGCCCCACATCACCCAGCTTATAGAAGGAATTCACCTCTAGGGTTGCCTGACGCCAGTTTCTATGCAGTGTGGGTCCTGGATGAGCAGCGAGATGAGCACAGTCAGCTGCCCCTGGACAGCCTGGCAGTAGCTTTCAGAGAGTCCGCACATGCTCACTGCTTCAGGCCTGATCTCGGAACTGCGGTCTCTGAGCGAAATCCCTTCTCAGCCTTCACTTCTACCCAGCACCAATGATGCCGGAAGGCCTATGCCCTAGCAGCAGGTGGGGTCAACCTTACAGAGGAAGAAATTCATTAGAAGACCCAGTGGGATGCCCCTGCAATAATCCCTGCTTCCTATTCAAACAGCTTGCTGCTGCTCAGGTCAAGGAGTGCCCAGTAGGGTGGGAGCAGAGGAGCTGGTTCACAGGCAGTGTTTTCAATGATAATGGCAAGAGTGACCAAAACTGGCATCTCGGAGGACCTGTGCTCATGCTGGGCTTGGGTCAACAGGCATCACATGTCTTAGTCACGCAATCCTCATGACAAGTCCAGCAGGTGGGCTTTCCTGCACTTACCTGCAGCTGAAGGGACGAAGCTCAGCTGACCAATACCTCACTCTGAGCAAGTGTATGGGATCCCAAAGCCCATGCTCTTCTACCTACAGGGCTCAGGAATGCAGCTGCAAGGTGGGAAACCTGGACCTGTGTCCTGCTTTGGCTTGCAATGGCTCAACAGCCATTGACCTAGATACATCTGAAATGAACCCAACGGAAGTGATTTAAAAATAAACATTTCAGCCAAAGAGTAGCCATATCTGGAGGGCATCAAACAAGAAATTTGAGTCATCATTCATTCATTCATTCATTCATTTGGTCATTCATCTATCCATCCAAACACCTGCCCATTCATCCAATTAATCAGTAATTCATTTAAACACGTGATCAGTATTGCCTGGATGTCAGGCTCTGCTAGCCTTGGAGAGGGAAAGTACGAAGACGAATAAGACGTAGTATCTGTCCATCCATAGGGTTTAACATTTTACAGAGCTCATGCTTCTGAGTGTGTCTGTGGGAGTGAGTTGTGGGGGGAAAAGGCAGGTGAAGACCTTTGGAAAAGGGCCACTCATGGCCAGGGAGTCCAATGGGTCTTCTGCCTGGACATCAATAAATTTCTGTTCCTTGATGACCTCCATCTCACTTCTCTGCAGTCCACTGTCCTCACAAATGCCAAAACTACCATTCCCAGAGAGATCAGAATTTGGGTCAGTGAATAGATGTCATAAGTTGGTAAAACACAAGTAATTTGTGAAGTTGTAAAGGAGAATTCTTAATCTGAAGTGCCCTGCAAAGGGATTGGCACTAGGAGACACTGGGCTCACTGGGTGTGTTCAAGGAGACCCTGATGACCATCCCCATGGACATGACGCGCTCCTCAAGCAAATTTTGGTCAGGCTCCTCTGAGCTCCATTTTTGACTAGGTCTTTATTTGGAGCTCTATCTTTGGCCCATTTAGTGCAGTGTTAGCAAGAATCATGCAGGATCAGTTTAGAGAAAACTCCCCACCCTTGATATCTGTTCCAATTCTTTATCCCTAACCTTCATATCTTATCCCACCGGCTTGCTTGCCTTCAACAAAACTCCTACTGAGTCCATTTAGCCAGAATCCCCCTTACCCTCGTGCCTCCTTAGTCATTTTCCATCCCCTGACCCTCACCTTGAGCCTTGGCTATTAATCCCCCCTTTCTTCGTTGTGCTTGGAATGGCACCCTGCTCTGCTCTGAGGTCTCAATTGCCCAACTGCAGCGGTTTCTGGATAAAATGTGCTTCCATCACTTTAACTTCCATCCGGATGCTGTCAGAAGAAGGGCCACGTGGAAAAGAAGATTCATTTGTTCATCCAAAAGCAACTCAGTAGATGGTGCCTGCTCTGAGCAGCCATGCATCCTGTGGTCTGAGTCAGGGAGTAACAACCTCCCTACCAGGCCTTGTCCGTTCAGTCCTCCCAGATGCCAGCATCTATCAACTGGCGAGCAGTAAATCTGTCTTTGCTAATTTTCCTTGTTTGGAAACAGGCCTTATAACAGCACCACTGCAGAGAGACGTGAGGATCAAGTCAGACAACGGCCATACTCGTTTGGCACGGTGGTTGGCACACTGCACGTGCTCAGGAGATCCCAGCAGTGGCGACTTCGGAAACGGTCGTTAGCATTAGGGGGAGAAGGGATGAGGTGATGGCAGTTCATGGCACAGAGTCACAGAGCAGCCATGGAGTTTTACACAACCCCCAAGCGCAGGAATCAATATGTGTAATCAGAACAAGGGGCTACAGAGTGATCAATGTGGCGAGAGCCCAGCAGCGAGAGAAATTACTTCCAGCTTGGGGGCAGCGGGTCTTTGGAGAAAGGTGATGTTTGGGATCATGGCACAGCTACATTTATAGGTGAAGAGGGGTCTGCAGGGCATTCTGGAGGAGAGGACAGCACAGATGTGCGAGACCGTGGGCAAACCATGTTTCAAAGCGGACACCGGCCACTGTCCTTTGCCCACAAAACTAAAATCCAAAATCCAAAAGGCCCTGAAAACCAGAGTTTTCACAACTAATTTTTGTGACAAAACCTGAGCTGATCTGATACAAAAGCATGTATACTTTTCACTTTCCCATTTTGTGTGAATGATCACGTGTTAGAGCAGATTATCCATGAGTTTAGTGACGGGTCATTGCCCAGAACCCACTGGGGATGCTGTGTATTCTGTGGCGCGTGTAACCACACTGCCTTTCTAAAACAGCAATACATCTACATTTCAAATGTGTCTCGTTTTGGATAAGGAAACAGGAGTCTATGTTAATGATATCTAATATTTACTGAGCACTTATTATATCCAGGTACTTCTCTAAGTACCTAAGTAAATCCTTCTGGTGTCGGCATGTACTGTTATTATCTATTTGGCACAGATGATAAAAGTGATTTTTAAGGAGGTTACTAACCTGCCCAGACTCATACAGCTGGGAAGTTTCTAAGCCAGGGCTTAGAGCCACAAAGCCTGCATCCTTAAACATGACAGTCGCCCAGCCAGTGCGGCTCAGTGGATTGAGCATCTTCCATGGACTGAGAGGTCCCGGTTCGATTCCTGGTCAGGGCACATGCCCGGGTTGCAGGCTGGATCCCCAGTAGGGGGTGTGCAGGAGGCAGCTGATCCATGTATCTCTCTCACATCAATGTTTCTATCTCTCTCTCCCTTCCTCTCTCTCTAAATAATCAATAAAAACATATTTAAAAAAAAGAAAACACTACAGTCGACCACCTGGACTGTTATAATTAAGTAAGAGCAAGAGTGGTTGGCTGTATTATTTACTCACAGTCCTTGCCTTCCTTCCTTCTCCTCCCTTTCTATGCCTTTCCCTTGAAAAAACTATACTTCCCGTGGCACCATGGGCTTGTGTTTGCTGATAAAATGTTCATAGAGGTGGTGTGACCAGAAACTAAATGTGCTTTTGTGGTTTGGCTTGACCTCCCATGCTCTTGTGATTTATTATGGATAAAGCAAGATCCGGGCAGCTGCATGGATCTCAGAATGAGAGACAAGTAGACAAGACCTGAGCCCATTCCGGAGCCTGAGGCAGAGCTGCCTCTACCAACTCACAGATGCAAAAGGAGAAGAAAATAAGAACGCTTGGTGCTGTAAGCCACTGAGATTCGGGGGCTGCTTCTTACACAGCATGGTCACAGCAATAGCTTCCTCATTTGAATTATTGAGCTTGAGGTGGATAAGGGAGCATTTTCTGAGATGAGGATTTAAAGTTGGCTTTAGCCATCTTGGGAAGTATCCTAAGAATAACGTTAAACATTGAGTTACTACTTCCTCCCCATCACCACCCATGCACTCATTTAACACCCATGAATGGCTTTCCTTTGTTCTCAGGATAAGCCCCCAAATCCTGAACACAATCCAAGGTCCTCCTCTCTGGACCCTGCTCAGCTCAGTGACCCAACCACATGTTGTACCATGGGCTCCCAACCACACTGGCCACCATTCAGTTCCTTCAATGTGCACACTCCCTTTTGCCACAGGATCTTGGCACATGCTTTTCTGGTTGATAGAAATGTTCTTTCACTAACTCTGCCTACTTAACTCTCAGTTTGTCATCTCCAAGCCTTTCCTGAGCCCTTTGATAAGTTGATTTTCCTATTATATGAGCTCTGAGCACCCTGCGTTTCTTTCATTTCACTTATTATAGTTGCAATTTCATGTTTGTTCATAAAATTTGATGAATGTCCACCTCAGCCACTAGATTGTCCACTTCCTGAAAGCAGCTACAGGGTCTTCTTAGCATGTCCCTGGCCATGGCTGATGCTCAGTGAAATGGAGAAGGCTGTGGAGTGACTGCTCAGACAGCAGCGAGGCCAGTGGTGGCTGGGCTGCCGACAGCACACAGAGCAGAGGTGATTCTTCCTCCTTACATGGGCCCTTTCAACTCCGGTGAGCTATCTCTGACACTTTGCCAAGACAGATCCCTCATGAGCCCCCGTATGGTGGGGAGGCACCAATCTGCTATCACCAGCCAGGAAATGTGACCTTGTCCAGTGCAATGTGGCCCATCTCCATGGCAGATGTTCCTCCTGGCCCCTCAACATCCTCGCTGTAATTTTTCCATCTAAAGGACTCCAGTAATGGGAGCCGGTTGAAATGTCTGGATGCTGCCAATGCTCTCGACAGGTTGTCTAGACACCAGCGCCTTCGAAACCCATGCACAAGCAACAAGTCTCAGACAGCAGAGCAGAGGCAGCAACGGACTTGAACCCTCCGTGGTGTGAAAGGAGATGGCCGGATTTCCTTTCTCAGCGTGACAGAAAGGGGCCACATGCCAACCTGACAAGCTCCGAGGGGCCTGCATGGCGGCCTTGCAAACTCAGAGACCTACAGTAACCACAAAGGATGGTTCGAAATTAAAACCTTCTAACTAAAGCGAGTCATGGTATAGTCATGTCCTAGGCCAGTATCTTCCCTGACAAAGGTCAGTCTTTACCTTCACTGAGCCTGTCTATTGTCTTTTTGCATCTAGGATAACATACATTTGGGATGTCAGGGTCATTTCCTTTATCCAGACCCCTCAGGACACAATGTCCCACCAGAGCTGGAGACCACAGAGCCCCTCATAGTTACTGTTATCATGTTAATTGTTAACTGTTAACTATCCTGTAGCCACCTAAGTAAAAGATGTGTGTGTCTGCTTTACTTTTTATCCAATCCAAGAGGTTCCCCCGCTTTACTTTCTCCTGACTCCCTAATCTATCACCAACGGATTTCATGTAACTACTGATGTCTTCCCTTTTGATTCTGATGTATAAAATAAGTGGTAAAACTGCCATTTTTCGGAGCATTTTCTCAATCCATTGAGATTTTGCTTCCCAGCAATTGTCATCAGTTTGGCTCAAATAAACTCATAAAAATTCTCTACAGGTTTTGGGCGTTCCTTCCATCAACACGAGTAACTGGGATCTGGGAGTTGGCAGTAAAAGAGGCCATGGGCAGGCGAAAGGATGGCTTCACTTGTAATATGCTTGTGTTACCGGAAAAGGACATCTTGTCATTCACATAATAATTGTGAATTCAATACATGAATTATTCAGTAACCTGAATAATTAAGCAATACCCTAGGATCATTTTGATCATACGATGGAAGCCAGTATCTGCATGGAGGTGAGAGGAGGTGACATGATGGAAGCCATATCTGCATGGAGGTGAGAGGAGGTGAGATGATGGAAGCCATATCTGCATGGAGGTGAGAGGAGGTGAGATGATGGAAGCCATATCTGCATGGAGGTGAGAGGAGGTGAGATGATGGAAGCCATATCTGCATGGAGGTGAAAGGAGGTGACATGATGGAAGCCATATCTGCATGGAGGTGAGAGGAAGTGAGATGATGGAAGCCATATCTGCATGGAGGTGAGAGGAAGTGAGATGATGGAAGCCATATCTGCATGGAGGTGAGAGGAGGTGACATGATGGAAGCCATATCTGCATGGAGGTGAGAGGAGGTGAGATGATGGAAGCCATATCTGCATGGAGGTGAAAGGAGGTGAGATGATGGAAGCCATATCTGCATGGAGGTGAGAGGAGGTGACATGATGGAAGCCATATCTGCATGGAGGTGAGAGGAGGTGACATGATGGAAGCCATATCTGCATGGAGGTGAGAGGAGGTGAGATGATGGAAGCCATATCTGCATGGAGGTGAAAGGAGGTGAGATGATGGAAGCTATATCTGCATGGAAGTGAGATGAAGGCTACATGCCAGATCAGAGTCCTGGGAAATCAGCTGCAGGCAAGTAGAGCACCAGGAACTAAGACCTAACCCCACCGTGACTCAAGGTCACCTGCAATGGTACCAAAGACAGAGTAAGTTCTGCAAACCGGAAAAATCAAGGTGGAGAGGACAGCGCAGGAGTAAAAATTGGCCTGCCTGCTTTGAAGGCACTTTGGCTCTGTCTGTTGGAACACGAGACACATAGATACTGCAATGCTCGAGTCTTCCCCTCAGTGTGTTCCTAGAGAAACACTCATCGGGTACACGGGAAGTATGTGCTCATCATCGCAAATCTGGAAAAGGACCAAATGCTGATACCCTCATCTGTGGATACTATGAAACAGGAGAATGGCATTAACATGGAGATACTTCCAAGATCTCTGAGAGAAAAACAGCAAGTTGTCAAATGAGATAGCTAGCAGGTTATAATTTTCTGAAATGCACATATTCAAAATAATATTGTGCATGTCCTGCTGCCGTATATTTGTGTGTGACTGCGTAGTGGGTGGACCAATAGGTTACACCCCAAACTGTGAACAGTAGTCACCTTTGGGGAAGGGTGAAGGGGTCCATGGAGAGTTTAGCACTGTCTAGAATACTGTTCACGCCACAAGGGATAATACAGTCAGACTTAACTAGTGAAATTAAACTTTTTAAAATAATAAAGGTTTTCAAAAGCACAAATGGGTAACAAAGAATCCAAGGAACTGAGCGAGTGAAATGGCAGCAGGGGAAGTCAAGTCACTCAGAAGGAGACCCCAGTTTCCTGATGTGCAGGCGTGGCTCCAAGGGCTTTTAGTGACAGCTGGTCTCTCTGTGGACATTGGCAGCCCTTGCTACCTGTGACCAGTGTGGGAAAGCAGGCTGTTTCATGGTGGGTAGCAGCTCGGAGGTGGGGTATGGAGACAGGAAGCAACAGGAGCAGGAAAGTGACCACATCTCCCAGAGGGAGACAGCCTTCCCAAGCACCCTTGTGACATGGGGCTTGTTTAAAGTTTTAACATATTGTCTGAAAGGGATTTATAGTTGAATATCTAAATGTGCAAAATACATGCAATTCCTGGTGCCGGGAAATGCCCAGCAGGTATGGATAAACAAGACACAGAGCAGGACTAGCCGTGCATCTGCCTCGGCCTCAGCTCACACATCTGACCACGCTGCTGGGAGGGTTCAGTGAGCCTGCTCGAAAATGCCCCTGCAAAACTGTCAAATGGTCCACAAATGTCGTTTATTAACTGTGACTCTGTCGTGGCTGGTTTTGTGTCACTACAAACGGGACCCACCTGGACTCCGGGATTCGTGTCAGCCAGCTGCCCTGACTGCGCGCTTTGCAAGGGCGATTTTGCTTCTAGTAGGACTCAGCCTTCTTTGTTTACAATAGAACTACAATATCCAAATGTAAAAGTTGGGAAAATAGAACAGAAATAAAGCCACCCTTATTTTCAATAGTCTCACATGTCACATGATATTTACCAAGCACACGGCTGAGTGAGGGGAAGAATAAACCCGCAGCCGGGCGTGCTGCTTCCCCCGTCTCTCCTCTCAGCATGTTCTGCCTGGTGCCACGTGCCGGGCAGCTCTGCATGGGACGGCCTGCACCTTCACTCACGCAGCAGACCCTTCGAGTCGCTCCACAGCCTCCAGGCTGTGCAGTGCTCGCCAGATCCGGTGTACCATGAGGTCTTCCATCCATCCTTCGTGTCAGAGTAACTGTCATGCCCTCCATGTCCTTTCCCATGAGGGGGAGAGGGTCTCTTTGTACTAAGTTTTCCAGACTTTGGCCTGCCCTCCCATGCTTAAGAATGTCCCGGTGCTCAGAATACGGTGGATACTGTGACTGCCTTATTCCTGTTATGGTTGTCATCATCATTTTGTATTACCGAAGTGAGCTGTTTAATGATCTACTTGGTTTATTTACTTAATTTTTAAGATAAAGAAGAAAATCACCCTGCAGGTACCACAGAGTTTATTTTTAAAATAAGGCAGAGCCGAGAACACACATTACAGTCAACTTCAATGTAAAACAGAGTCCCCACAGAAAGACTTCTACAGACTGATCGTTTCAAAGAACAAGTCAGCCTGAAGTGATGAGAAGCTTTCATTCTCTTTGAGAAGGGATGTAGGATAGAGATGACCCTTCTGGAGGCTGTCATGATGGGCAAACAGAACCTGTGACTATGGCCCTAGGAGACCCATGGCCCAGCGGTCACTCAGAATGCACACACTTCTTCCCAGAATTCTGCTATTGCCAGATTTCTCAGGATTTACCGTGTTGTTCACTTTGCCATACGCATTTTATCAGCTCCTCTTTCTCCTTCCCCACTCCCAAGTTTGGGGCCTCAGGTCCTACAATACTACTGAGTTCTGGAGCCCACGAGCTGGAATAGCCCCCATGACCTCAGACTTGCTGCCAAATGATTCTGGGACGAAGTGACACAGAGGACATTCTATTCACCCCCTGAATTCTTTCAACCCCTATACTAAGTGGCTAATTCTGTCCTATGGACTAAGTTGTCATTCAGTTGATTCATTCAGTAAATATTGAATGTCATGTGTAGTTGGAGCTCTGAGGACAAATGAGAGAACAAACAGCTCTTGCCTCACGTAATTCCTTTCTAGTGCTGGGGGACAGATACTAACGAGGTGAACAAACAGACAATGTGAGTTTGGATATGCTATGAAGGACACAAATGGGGTGTTGGGTTGAGAGTAACTGGGTTGTAAGAAAACAACTTTGGTCTGGATGGTCAGGGAGGCCTCCCTTAGAAGTTAGTATCGGAGACGAAACCTGCGTGAGAAAGAGCCCAACAAATGAAAACTTAAAGAAAGTGCATTCCAGGCAGAAGGACAGCAAGAGCCAAGGACACTGAGCAGGAATAAAGTAGAAGCCTTCAAAGAACAGAAAGAAAGCCATTGACTGACTTTCTGGTTGCAAGTCAGAGAGCAAGGGGAGAGTGGTAGGAGATGAGGTGGCGAGAAGGCCAGAAAGCAGACGCCTTGGGCAGTGAAGGACTCCGCAGGGAGTGTTCACTGAAGTGCAGAGTTTCCACTCTGATAAACACTTTGGTCCATCTGGTCAACCTACTTCATGTTTCATTCTCCTAACAGAACTTAAGTTTTCTTCTAAACCCCTATTCATATGACATGTGTGTAGCTCTTCTTCCCAGCGCTCGGCTCTGCTCTCCATGCCCCTGACCAAGACTTGCAGACTTGCCTAAAAAAGATCTCCCTAGCCCATGGCACAGCTGGACCTGACTCTAACACTCTGGTTCATTCTATAAATCTGTGCCTGTACCAGGCCTTTGGAACAATGTCTAATTCTGCTTTATTTACCTTTTGGACTTGACATCTTGGGCATGTTGGAATCAAGTAAGCACACCCTACATCCAGAGCCTATCCTACAAAGTGAGCATCCACTTGGTCCTATGTCCTTCCCTCCCCATTGGCCCTGCATCTAATACTAGCATGACCGTCCTGACCATGCCCTCCTGAGGCCCTAATGTGAATCACAGTGCCCCAGACAGTACCATTAAGCTTAGCTGTCAGACATGAGTCACTCGACTTAGCTCCAAATAACTCTGGGCTGTTTCAAAAATCAAATCTGGAGATTTGTCATAATTGAGGACATTTAAAAATTATGTTCAAGCTCTGATGGCAATTTCCAAAGAGCCATTCCCAGAATAGCTGAGAAATTGCCATGTGATTGGAATAAAGCTCTGACCTCCTCAGGGATCTACTTGGAAGATGGACGACACCCATGTGTGTGCACAGACCAACATATTTGTTAATAATTGGCTTTATTACCTGCCTACCACCCACATGCTTGTGGTCATAATGCTGGCAGCACAGTGGGGTCCAGATTCTCATCTTGTAAAATAGGCACCAAACTGGGAGAGCCTGGGCAGCAAAGCTGAAAAGTCACATGAAATACTTGCATTTTGGGCAACAGCTCCTTTCATGGCATGGTTTCCAGACCCTTCATGATTCTGGCTGCCCTATTTTTGCCTGTGGTTTTCAAGACGCATTGTTTTAAGTGCTACTGAGGCTAGAATTCTTCTCTCCAGTGCAGTCTGAGCTGAGCAAAGAGGTATCTGTGGTGAGCTTCTCTGCAGAGAAGGCTACCCATTGCCCACAGGCCAGGTCCAGCTCCCACATGTGACTGTTTAGATCAATATAGTGTTTACTTTTAAAAAACAATGTCAACATTAAAGCATTGGAGGGGGACCCATAAAATCAAGGTTTCAAAGCTTCTGTAACAAAATTGCAAGACCTGCCCACATTGGGTCCACTCGGTTTGTAAGGCAACAAACAGCTGGTGCCCTGTAGCATCTGTCCCTTTGGGAATGAACTCGCATTTGCCCCATCACCACCTGGTCCAATGAGGTACATGAGTGTCTGATCTCCCCGTGACGGCTTCTCAAGCCAAACAACTAACAGTGGCAAACATTTCTGATCTGAAGCCAGAAGGGCCAACTTTTTATTTTTTTTAACTTATCTTTATTGTTGAAAGTATTACAGATGTTACCCTTTATTTTCCCCATTGACCTCCTCCTCCCTGCTCCCACCTTCCCCACACAGTTGTCTGTGCCCATGGGTTATGCATATACTGTAAGTTCTTTGGTTTATCTCTCCCCCACCCCGCCCTTCCCTCTGAGGTTCATCAGTTGGGCCAAAAAAACCCACCATGGATCACTCAGTAGGAATGAGATATCACACTAGACCCTAGGGTTACGGTCATCAGCAGGGAGACACAGACGCTGCTGCGGCAGAGCCTCTGGTCCAGCAGAGAAGAAAGGGTATAAACAGTTGGCCTCACTGACCAACTGCAAGGGAAGAAGTATTTCCAAGGAAAAACAGAGCACCATTAAAGCAAATAAACAAAAACATCTGTCTTCTCCAGGGGATCAGGAAAGCTTTCCAGGATATGGTGACATTTCAGCTGCAAAGTCAAGGACAAGGGGAAGCAGACAGGACACGTGGCCTGTAAAGGAAGGAGAGTCCAGGAGGGGATGCCAGGTGTATGGGCCTGTAGGCACAAAAGAGGTTGGCACAACTTGGGAATTGAAACATGGCTTTTTTTTTTCTCTTATTTTTATTTTTAATACTCTAGATAAAACCTTGGCAGAATTTCATTACTCTTTCTTCCTTAAGAACAGGTACCAGCTCCCTATCACCACGGCAATCTTTCCAATACACTCCGTATTGTTGAGCAAGAGACAGGCGTGAGCGAGCCGATCTGTGTTTTCACACACGAATGCAAGGATCCCTAGCAGAAGATGCACTTTTTTCCCCTAAAAAGGCAATGAAATATATGTAACTCCTAAGTCCCCGACCTCATCAGCCTACAAAATGAGATTATGCTCTTCATTCATACGCAAATTATTATGGCCAGAGGCCCTCCAACTGTCTCCCAGCTGTTTCTGAGAGCTCCCTGGGCCGCCTGTGTGTCCAGAGTGATGCTGTGGTTTCCGCTTGCTCTGAGTTTCTTGTCTTGCTGGGCCCAGCTGTCCTTAATGGTGGTTACTGCTCATGCAGCTCTTGGCTCTGGGGACAGGAGCATGCTGTGTAGGCCCAAAGGGATGGTCCTGGAAGTTTCAGCCCTTGCCCTGCAACTGGACCTCAGAAGCAGCTCTGAAGCTGGAGAACAGCCAGTGCAACCCCGAACACTGGCTGCCCTGAAGGCCCATGCTGATGCAACTTCTCCATCCTTCTATACCCCTCCAGGCTCCTTGTGCCCGGAAGGCCGCTGGCTGCCACCAGCGGACCCTCAGTGCTGCAGAGCTGGGATAACTCACCAGGTCATCTTGAGCTAATTGCTACATATCGCTATTCTTATCTGTGTATGAAATGGATACACTCAGCAACTTCACCGTGTCCCTGGGAGAATAGAGCAGTAAATGCATGTAGAAGCATCAGGTACACTCTGCCAGTATCCATACAAGCCTCTCACAGTGGGTTAGAGCTCTTTCCAAGTAAAGCTGTAATCACCATCTCATGCTGACTGGACAACATGGGACAGTGCAGGCCACAGGGTCCTCAAGGCCCATCGTAGTCCAGCCTCTGCCAAGCTGCATCTCCTACCTGTCCGCTCAACACACCCAGTGACGCATCCCACCTCGGGGGGTCATAAGCACATGGTGCTTCTCAGTGTCTCACAAATGCTGTTTCCCTCCTACACTGTCCTTTCCATGCCCAGGACTGGTAAGCAAAATCATATAGGATGCCAGCTGTTTGAAACTGAGAGATAATTCAACTCAAAGGGAAGGGAAGGGAGGGGAGGGGAGGGGAGGGGAGGGGAGGGGAGGGGAGGGGAGGGGAGGGGAGGGGAGGGGAGAGCAGGGGAGGGGAGGGGAGGGGAGGGGAGGGGAGAGCAGGGGAGGGGAGAGCAGAGGAGGGGAGGGGAGGACATTGACAGATATTTGTAGCTAAACAGTCCACGGGTAATATTTCAAGCACAACTTGGTCTGGGGTTCCAATGATAGTAGGACAGAATTTGTCTTTGTTCCTTGTCTGTGTTTTGATATGGATTCCATTCTTAACCCCGATAAACTCAACACCCAGTTGCTGTAATTCCTAGTTTCTCTCTAATTGGCAACCAGTTAGACAGATGTTCGACTCTCCTGTTAACCCAAAAGACTGTCCCAGAAAGGTATCACCTTGTCCCTAATTGGTCCAACTTGGCCAGAAGACAGAATGCCTTAGGTGGGTCATGCATTCTACCAGAGCCCAGGAGCCAAGTCAATGTCATGCAAAGCACAAGGCCCTGGAGATGCCCGGGGCCCCATAATGCCCAATGCCAGACACTGGGTGACAAAAAGCATCTGGGACTGCTACTCCTACAACCATGTTCTCCATTTTTCACCTGAAAAACTCCTATGCTACCTTCAAAATGTCATTTTGCCTCCCAGTGAAATTGAACAATGCTAGGAAAGCAGGTACTGTATACTCTGGGCATCACGCCTGAGAACTGATGCCCTGGCCTGTGATGAGGGCAAATCTGTTGCTGGAGGTGCCTCGGGAGCAAGACCACCCCCCTCGTCCCTCGGTCCTGTGTGTAGCATCTTTCCCAGCACAGATAACATGCATATGAGAGGTTATTAATGGATGACTATCTGTATATTTTTGGCCTCAGTTTCTTTATTATCTTTATCAAACTGCTGGCTACATTCATCCTGTGATCAAAGACATCCTCCCAGATCTTACTTTTGTCCCTTTTTGACATGAACACATTCCAAGTTGGTTTCTATTCTCATTGGATAAAAATGCAGCTCACATTTTAGACCCAAACACAAGGCTTTGCTTAGTCCCTTGTCAGTTTCAACCTGGGTGTCTCCAGGTCTCCAGCTTGATCAGGTAGTTTTGGCTCCTGATTTGTTTGTGCCTCTTAATAACTATGCTACTTGGCCTTGTATTCGCTACGGATTTTATTAGAAGGCCTTCTAGGTCCTCATCAAATCACTTCCCCAAATGAAAGGTGTTACGTTGGACAGCCCTAAACACAGAGGATCACTGGTGGGTCCACGGATCTTCATGGAAGTCTCTCCAGGGCAAAAGGAACCAACCATCACATGCCAGGGCTCGGCCAGCAGGCCATCTGCACAATGGCATCATCAACTCAATACATCACTGTTTTATCAACAGGGCATCACGGAGAGGCTCCCTCGGTTGTTCAGCAAAAGTCGAGTCCTGGTATCCCAATGAACTTTGTTAGTCCCTTAGATTTTCTTTCTTTCTTTTTTTTTCTTTTTCTTTTCTTTTTTTTTTTTTTTTTTTTTTTGGTACATGCCCCTAGCGGGAACCGAACCCAGAACTCTCTGGTCCGAAGGCCGACACTCCAACCGCTGAGCCAAACTGGCCAGGGCCTTAGATTTTCTTTTAAAACTTATGCTGACTTTTTTCTTTTAACATGGGAGATTTCATCTAAAGGTTTCAATTTCTGGCTTTTTAAAAAGGCCCCAAACCTAGCAACATGGGGCCCACGTGAGCCAAGCCCGGCCACCAGCTGAAGCTCAGTACTGAGGGAGAATGCTGTCCAGTTGGCCGTGGTTCACATCCGCCTGTCCACCTACCTGCCCGACTGCATCAGCACTGGAATTCGCAAGCCTGCCTTTCCGCGTTCCTCTCACGTACTAAAGCAACTGTCAAGGGCTCCGGCGAGCACCACTCCAGATGCTCACGCGTGGACCCCCACCGAGGCTCAGATGGGAAAGCAAACCACCTCAGCCTGAATGTCCCCGGTACCAGAAGCACGGGGTGCCACAGCACCGACCCCGACTTTCCTAGCAGAGCTGATCATTATTGCTCTTTCTCAGAGGAGGAACAGCTGCCCTTCAACCTCACTTCCTCCTCCACTGGAGCCATGCTGGAAATCACAGCCCCCTCTTCCCATGTGCATTCTGAGGGCCCTGCCCCTACCTTGCCCAGGTGAGGATGCATCCTTTCTTCTCCCACGTAAATAGTCTCAGTTCCGTCAAATACGCTAATGGGTAATGGTTTCTACACCCTACCTGTCAGCCTGGTCACCTACTCTGAGCCTAGAGGGCAGCATGGCACCGAGAGCCCAGCAGGGAG
This sequence comes from Tadarida brasiliensis, assembly GCA_030848825.1. NCBI lineage: Eukaryota > Metazoa > Chordata > Mammalia > Chiroptera > Molossidae > Tadarida > Tadarida brasiliensis. The sequence continues at coordinate 122,747,176 of CM061258.1, forward strand.
CAGACACTCAGAAACCACAAAAAGTTATCTACCTGAGAGGAAGGACCTCCTGCCAGGCACTGTCATGGAGCCTCCTGGTGGGAAGGAACCTCAGGGACCCCTGACCTTCCATAGGTGAACACGAAGCTCTCACGGGCACTGGGGAAATCAGGTGCGGTTTACCCATCCTGGAGGTGGGCAGAGCAGCAGACAGACTGACTACGAGTGACCAGTGACAAGCGCATTCACACAGCAGGGTCAGCGTGCACCACGCCATCTAGAAACAGCAGCAAGGTTTCCAACTATGCTAGAGCTCACATCAGATGGAACCGGAGGTGGAAACCGAGGCCAACGCCTCTGTTCACAGTGAGGCTGCACCCGAGAAGCAGTTATCACCAGGAAGAGAATGAGGGGAACCGACCTTTTCTAATCCGCTGTGACAGAAACCTCTGGGCGGCGATCAATACAGCGTGGTGGGGGCCACAGAAGTCTCTCTCTGCGCCTTCACAGCAGTAATTAAAGACGGTTTAATGAGACTGCCCGAGAGCAGGTGTCTGAGTGCAGAAGCAGACGGGCACGCAGGGGGAGCCAGCGCTGGTGTGAGTCACCCCCAACCTCCCTGACTACATGCAGGACAAGGACACCTGGAAGCTAGCCCTGAATCAACAGAGGCCTGAGTGCCACCACTGGAGCCCATGCGGAGGGCAGGGGAAGCTGCACAGCTGCCAGGTGCCTGAGATCTGCCTCGGCCCATCTTTGGAGAAAACTCAGCTGCGCGCTCTCCGGCCCCCACGATGTGGTGGAAGCAGACTGCACTGGCCAGTTCTGCTGCTCGGAGCTGCTCTGCCTTGAACAAGTCCCTTCGCCTGCTGAGGCCTCTTCTGCAAAAGGTTCATCTGAAGGACTCGGTGGGATCGTGGTGGTCTGGAGTGCCAGCACGCGCCTGGCTCCCTGTGAGCACTGGCTGTGTGGGGCACTGCTATCAGCTTGCTGTCCCTTGGGCTCAGGCGTCTCAGCCAGGTGATGGCAGTAGTAACATCCTACCTGAGGATATTGTTAGGCTGACTTGAGATGCAGAGTGTGATGGTCTGGACTGCCCAGCAAGAAGCAGGCGCAAAAACAGCGGCTCCTACGCCTTTCCTGGGCTGAAGACCGGACACCAGCAAAGACTGAGTAGGTAGCAACTGCTTTGTGGAGTGTGTGCCCTGCAGTTGGTGGGGTGGGGGTGGCTTGAGAAAAGACCACCACACTTAATGTTTGCTCCCCTCCATTCCAACGGCTCCACCACAGGGAAACCCAGTCACTGGAGAACAAGTCCCTTCCAATAGAATTGCTTCTCCACTATCTTCCCATTGGAAGTAAGGAGGTGGCCCCCTGTCGTGATGCTTCCCAGAGAGGGAGCGCCTGGAAGGCAGAGCGACAGCAGACAGAGCCATATGGCTTGTGACACGTTCCCCATAAATTACCTTTGGGCACTGAGCTAAACAAAAGAACTTCAGATAATTCTGCATTTTAATAGCAGCCCCCTTTCTGCCGCTCTGTTCCCACCAACAGGATCCACTCGCGGAGACCTGTGCCCAGTGCCTCGTGGTCAGCTGCCCCGTGATTTAAGATCAGCTCTTCTTGTCTCCATCCTCCATAATGAAGTCGGTCACATTTTATTGCCAAATGGCCCTGGTAATGCCTCTGTAACTGCCCATAGAAGGTGCTTTTGCTTTCAGGAATAAAGAGCAAATTTGAATTTCACCAACATAAACTCACGACTGGGTCAATACATCATATGGTTCTGGTTTGTGCGTCCAACTTTATCTATTTTTAGGCTTTATTCCTACAAAGAAATACAAACGTACTGCCTGAGTGTGTTAAAGCCGCAGGCCAGCGGGAGAGCTGGGACGTGCGTGGACTGCTTCCTATCGAGTGGGAAGCTGAGGGAGCAAGGCACTCACCACTGGCCGGGATTGGGGTGTGAGCAATAAAAAGAAGAAATCGCTTACTCTAGCACCAACTTCACATTCTACAACACTTTTTTTTCATGGGTCACATTCAATCCTCCAAGAGTTTCGAGATATTAACCTCATTTTGCACAAGGGGAAACTGAGAACCAGGTGTGGAAAGGGGTATTTTCCAGGTCACATGGAGACTCTAGACCTTAGATGGGAACCATGTTTCCAGGCCTCTGCCGTTTCAGACTCACGGAAAAGTCACACTTCCCTGCCCTTTGCAGTTAGGTGTGACCTGTGACTCCTTTGAGACCATGGAGCATGAGCAAAAGGCAAGGAGGTCATCTCCTGTGTAAGCAGTGAGAGCCAGACTGCAATTCACGACTCTTCTCCGCTGTTACAAAACCAACATTCAAACAGTGGCAGCCGGCAGCCAGGGTCCTGGAGTGAGGAGCGGGGAGCAGGGCTCCGGCCAAGCCATGACGGACAGGTAGCAAAAGTGAAGAATCCCACTTTGCATCTCATGCCAGTGGATGGGGCACTACTGGTTAAAAGCAACACAACCCATCGGCCTCTCAACTCCAATGCTGGGCCTTCTACTCCATTGAGCAAAGCCAGCATTGCAGCTAAGGTCTCCCAAACCCAAGTTCACCACTTTTATTTGGCCCTCCTTCTTCCATTAGGAATTCCTCAATCTTTTATCACTATTTTGTATACAGGCAATTACGTTTTGGAGAGTTCCTTTGGCTGAATGCTGATAAGTGGCCTCAGGATGTCTGCTTTAGCATCAGGGCTCCTCGTGGCTCCTCAACTCTCCCCCCTGCTCCACAGGGCACAGGAAATCATGTGGTCCAGTGACTGGCAGTATAGGCTGTGCAGCTGGCCTGCTGGGGTGGAAATGTGACTGTGAGAAGTGTCTAATCTCTCTGAGCCTCAGTTTCCTCAGCTATAAAAGACATGCCAAGAGTTAAAGCATCTCCCCATGGGGTTCTTGTGACACGTGTACAAGTGCTCAAAACAAGTCATGGCACACACAAAGCACACGATGAGTGCTCACCCTGACTCTCCTTCATGCAACAATACTCCAGCACTCAGAGTATGCCAGTTTTCTTTGTGCACCATCACTGCTAGCTCAGTGTTCCCATGGTTTCCCCCAACCTGGGCTGCTGAGATGACAACAAGCCTGCCCCTGCACCTTGCTCACTGTAGGAGTGGCACCCTGCTGGCAGGACACACTGGCCTTAACACCACAGGTGGTTTCTGGCCTTGGGCCATGTTTCCCCAAACTGTATCCTCTGTTGCTTATTCAACCTCACAAACTATAACTGTTTGTCCTTACACACTTATCACTGCTTTCGGATCTCTAAGAACTTTCATTCCTTTTTATTCTATTTTCATTAAAATTTACTGAGTGCTCCCCAGGTGCCAGGCACAGTGCTCAGTGGCTGGACTATAAATGGCAAGTCAGACACCTCAGTGATTTAGTGCAGCTGGCAGGCAGGCCCCAGAGGAGCACGTCTAAGGCACGTGGATCAGCACTCATGGGGCGTCCTGCTCTATCCACCAATATTTACTGAGCCCCTGTTCTGGGCCTGACATTTTGCTCCACACTGGAAATACTGAGGCGGAAAGGCCTGGCACTGCTCATTCTCACATGGAGTTCAGAATCCAGGTTCGCGCCAGCGTCCATTCTCCGTTTGCTCCCTATGCCCAGTCTAACGGCTTGAGCATGGCTCACTCCACTCCTGAATCCAGGGGTGGGTTTATAATCTGAGGATGGGCTTGGCTAGTGGGAGTTTGGTTCGGGAGTGGGAACAGGATCCAAGGTGTCAATTGAGAGTGGGTACCTGGATGTTTGCTGGAGCTATTGAAAAAGGGGTTATCCCATTTTCCTGGAATTCCCACACTGGTAGAATGGAAACCCAGAGGGACCAATATGTCCACTTTTCTAGTTAATTGAGCATTTTTTTTTTTTTTTTTTTGCTTAAGCCAGTTTGCTAATAAAAGAATTCTAATGCACTAGGCCAAGGAAGAAGAAATAGAAAGTTCTGTAAAGACAGCATTTCTTAGACCAGGATTTGGTAAATTTCACAGCAGGCTGGAAACCGAATTTCACTTCATTGTTTTTGTAGCAGAAGCATCAGGATAGGGGTGCCTGGAGTCTCGACAGGCTGACTCAGACCACTGCCACCTGGCTTCGCACATGTCGGCAAACAGAGGCATACTCTTCTCTTTATCTGACAAATTGAACGCTGTTGTTTTGTTTTTCTCCTTCCCTGGTGCCAACTTTCTGGGTGGTCGCCGTGGCCAAGTCTTTGAGATGTCAGTGCTGAAAACAGCTTCCCAGTGCTCCCCTGGAATCAAGCCCAAGTCACCTGAGACCTGTGCCTCAGAGACAAGCCAGTCTCCTCAGAGGCAGGTCTGCTCATCTGGTCTTCACATGGGTGCGGGGTGCAGGCAGGCGATATCACCATGGTGGACTGGCACATGACGTTAGAAAGCAGGAAGCCTGAAGGATGGACCCAACCCCTTCTCCGTGCCCTTGGAGATGCCTTTACCTCCCTGAGACAGCTTCTTTACTGTCATCTGCCAAACAGGGCTGTTTTCACCATCTGCTCCAGTTCTAGTCTTTTTCCACTTGTTTCGTACATTCCCTACTTTTCTGAGTTTTCAGGCTCACACAACACAAGTTATCCCACCAGCCCCACCCCCACCTCCACCATAGACAGGATCACCTTGGTGCCTGACCTTGGATGTCTCTGTGGCTGCAGGTGAAGCAGCTTGTAACTCTGACATGCTCATGCCCCAGGGTGGCCACAAGGGGCCTCAACTGGGTGCATTCCTCCTGGCCCTGTGGCAAAGCTAGAGGACAGGGTTTGGGGAATAACGTTTGGGCCCTGGGACACTGAAAGAGGAACCTCCCCACAAACAGGAGGAAGGACAATTACTGCACCCAAGTTCTTAAGGAGATGTCTAGGGAGACAAAAGAAATCAGCCTGGGGGGAAATACTGAGGTTATTAAGATTTCAGGCTCCAGTCTGGAACAGAGCATCAGAGGGTCAGTGGCCACGTGAGTCCTTGGTGGATGGTGGATGGTTTGGAGGTACAGTTGTTACATTTGAATATCTTCTGTTTAGATTTCTGCATCTGCATTATAATAGAGGCTCTTTTTGCTATTATTTTGTTTGTGATTTTTGCTTGTTTCGAGTCACCTCTGGTATGACCAATCCCCTTCACCTGAAAACTGGGTCCTTTCATGCCTGTTTACAAAACAGCAAAATTAAGTGTATGTGACATTCAATATTATTTTATATTACTTTCAGGTGCACAGCATAGTGGTCAGACAATTACATACTCTATAAAATGATCCCCCTAATAATGAATGTCAACTGTAATTGAAAAATTAAAAAGTGATAAAATAAAATAACTGAAAGTTAACACACACACACACACACTTAAGTGTGTGTGGCCCTTTCTCAAGTGTTAGAATGGAATTCCTTGACTCAGCCAGTACCTTTTTTCCACAGCAAGTTGGAGTCTGCCAGAAGGCACATTTTGCAAAGTGAACCCATGCATTGCTGGTGGTTTGTGGTCAGTGGGCAACATGTATGGGGGGAGAGATAGGGCTGCTCCAGGTTGCTTCAAGAGGCAGGGAGGGTACTGAGATAGGTTGAGTTCGGGGTACTGGTGGAGAAAGAGCCCTCCCCAGCACTTGTGTGCAGAGGAGCTGTGGTGGGACCCAGACACCCCATATGGAGAGCAGGAAACAGCAGAGAAGGCATGCAGGCCCTGGAGGACATGGCAGGGGAAAGACTACTTAGTGCTCCAGTGCTCCCATCAATAGGGATCCAATGTTGCACACTGGCGTCCCACAGACAGGACCTGACCAGCAGATGGGATCCCTTGGCTCCACAGGTATGACTGACTAAGCAGAAGGCTCTGTCTTGTCTTTTTTTTTTTTTTAATTATTTTTTATTTTCAATTACAATTGACATACAATATTATATTAGTTTCAGGTGTACAACCCACTGATTAGACAGTTATATAATTTCAGTGATCCCCTGATAAACCTAGCACCCATCTGACACCATACATAGTTATTTCAATATTACTGATTATATTCCCCATGCTGTAACTTACATCCCTGTGTCTACTCTGGAACTACCACTTTGTACTTCTTAATCCCTTCACCTGTTCACCTAATGCCCCAACCCTCCTCCCCTCTGGCAACCATCAAAATGTTCTCTATATCTATGAGTCTGTTTCTGTTCTGCTTTTTTGTTTATTTTGTTTTTCATATTCCACACATAAGTGAAATTGCACAGCATTTGTCTTTTTCTGTCTGACCCACTTCACTCAGCACAGTACCCTCTAGTTCCATCATGTTGTTGCAGATGGCAAGATTTCATTCTTTTTTATGGCTGAGTCATATTCCACTATATATATGCACCACTTCTTTATCCACTCATCTCTTGATGGACACTTAGGTTGTTTCCATGTCTTGGCTATTGTAGATAATGCTGAAAAAAACAGGGGTGCATATGTCTTTTTGAATTAGTGTTTTGGGTTTCTTTGGATAAATACCCAAAAGTGGAATTGCTGTGTTCTTTGTCTCTTGTTATAGCCTTTGTTTTAAAGTCTACTTTGTCTGCTATAAATATTGCTACCCTAGCTTTTTTGTTTGTTCTTTTTCATGAAATATAGTTTTCCATTCCTTTACTTTCGGTCTGAGTGTTTTTCGATCTGAAGTGAGTCTCTTGTAGGCGGCATATGTAAGGGTCTTGTTTTGTTATCCCTTCAGCCGCCATATATGTCTTTTGATTTGGAGCATTTAATACATTTGCATTTAAAGTAACAGTTGACATATATGTAGTTATTGCCATTTACTATTCACATTTTTTATCTTTTTTTTTTTTTCATCTTCTTCTTAAAGAAGACCCTGTAACATTTCTTGTAATACTGGTTTGATGGTGATAAATTCCTTTAGCTTTTTTTTGTCTGGGAAGCTCTTTATCTGTTTTGATTCTAAATCATAGCTTTGCACGATAGAGTAGTCTTGGTTGTAGGTCCGTGCTTTTCATCACTTTGAATATTTCTTTCCACTCCCTTCTGGCCCGCATAGTTTCTATTGAGAAATTAGCTGACAATCTTATGGGAGCTCCCTTGTAGGTTACTAACTGCTTTTCTCTTGCTGCTCTTAAGATTCTCTCTTTGTCTTTAAACTTTGGCATTTTAATTATGATGTGTCTTGGTGTGGGCCTCTTTGGGTTCATCTTGTTTGGGACTCTCTGTTCTTCCTGGACTTGTATGTCTGCTTCCTTCACCAGGTTAGGGAAGTTTCCTGTCATCAGTTTTACAAATAGGTTTTCAATTTCTTGCTCTCTGTCTTCTTCTTCTGACACCCCCATGATGTAAATGTTGGTTCACTTGAAGTTGTCTCAGAGGCTCCTTAAACTATGCTTATTTTTTTGTTTTGGTTTGTTTGTTTGTTTGTTTTTCTTTTTGCTGTTCTGATTGGATGTTTTCTTCTTCCTTATCTTCCCAATGGTTGATTTGATCCTCTGCTTCATCTACTCTACTACTGATTCCCTGTAGTGTATTCTTCATTTCAATGAGTGTATTCTTCATTTCAGACTGGTTATTTTTGTTTTCTATCTTCATTTTTATGTTTCCTATCACTTTGTTGAAGTTCTCACTAAATTCATCTATTCCTCCCCTAAGTGCATTGAGCATCCTTATAACCAGTGTTTTGAATTCTGCATCTGGTAGATTGCCTGTCTCCATTTGTTTAGTTCTTTTTCTGGGGTTTTGTTCTGTTCTTTCAATTGGGACATATTTGTCTCCCTATTCTGGCTGTTTCCCTCTGTTGGTTTCTATGTATTAGGTAGACTTCCTATGTCTCCCAGTCTTGGTACAGTGGTCTTATGCAGCAGGTGTCCTGTAGGGCCCAGTGGCACAGCCTCCCTGGTCACCCTATCTGGGTGCTCCAGGTGTGCCCCCTGTGTGGGCTTTGTGCACCCTCCTGTTGTAGTTGAGCTTTGAATGCTGTTGGCATGTCAGTGGGAAGGATTTACCCCCAGGCTCACTGGCTGCAAGAACCACAGAGTAGGAGCTGCTGTGCAGGGGCCAATTCCACAGAGCAAGACTCACTTCAGAGGGGCTCTAGTGCCTGATGAGTCTGCCCCTTCAATGTGTAACTTGTGGAGGTGGTTGGATGGTGCTTCAGCATGGTCTAAAGTTGTCCAGTGGCTCTGGGAACTTTGGGGAGGAGGTGCAGGCCAAAATCAGCTACTGCCTGTGCTGGCCCAGTGCCACCTGGCATGCATACAGAGTGATCTCCAGATGGCTGTTACCTGTGCTGGGCTTAGAGGTGTCCAGAAGAGGCCAAACTGCTCACGGCTGGTTGTCACTAGTGCTGGGCCTGAGGCCACTGAGTAAGAGGTACAGGGCATGCTGAGGCCAGATGCTGCTTGTTTGAGAGATTTTAGGAAAGTCTGAAGCATGCATTAAGACAGGTTGTTTGTATTGAAAAGCCACTGGGAAACAGCTTGGGTGGGCCCACAAGCTGGGTGGCACAGGCCTCAGGGAATCACCAGGGTGAGGCAAACACTGATAACCAGGTTAATGGAGACTCAGATATGGTGCCCACCTGCTAGCTCCATGAAGGGAGGGGTCAGAAAAGGTACAGTGGCCTCTGCCAGCACTTCTGTCATGGAGAAATCTACTCCTCTAACTCTAGCTCCAAAACTAGATAGTTCAGTTCCTCCCCATATGTCTCTGGTGTCTTTTAAGCTTCTGCCTCAGTGCTAGAGCTCAGAGTGAGTGAGTCTGAGTAAGTTCGTGCATGGGACCTTTAAGTGGGACTGCCTGGGTCTCCAGAAGCCCTCAGTCTCACTCAGCCACAAACCCAGATGGTTTTTACAGCCAGAAGTTATGGGACCTTCTCTTCCCAGCACAGAACCCTGGGCTGGGGGGCCTGGTATGGGGTAGGAACCTCTCGCTCCTCAAAGGGGACCTCTGCAGCTATGATATCCTTCTGGATGCTCAACCACCACACGTGGGTGTGGGACCAGCCTGTTTCAGGTCTCCATCCCTCCTACCAGTCTCGATGTGGCTTCTTCCTTATATCCTTAGTTATAGGACTTCTGTTCAGCTCGATTTCAGATGGTTCTGAATGATAGTTGTTCTGTAGTTTGTTGTAAATCTCTTGTAGTTGTGGGAGGAGGCGAGCCACCAACTTGACCAGAAGCCAAAACTCGGCTTTGTCTTTCTTGTTCATTAAGTCCTCAGCATACAGAGCAGGATCTAGAACAGAGTAAGTGCTCAGTAAAGATTTACTGAATGGATGGGTGAATGCATAATAGAACTGGTTGATTTTTCAATGAACATCCAGATTTCCAGCTTCTTTTGAAAAATGTCAGAACAACTGGGGAAACAGAAAAATTAGGGAAACGGGGATCTGGGGTCGAGTAGCAGCTGTTCCTTGAAGGCAGGAGCTGTTCTTTCACTTTTACCACAGTCCTCACCACTCTCTACTGTCTCATGCTGGATTCACTTCACTTTACCCATCACCTGCCAGTGTGTAGGCCTTAACGTTCACTGACTGTGACCTAAGCCATTGTGGGAGTTTTCCAGGTAAAGTCTCCTCTAATCCCAGCAGAGTGTGGGGTATCACTGGCACTGCAGCCCTGTAAGCATCCCCCCTGAGAAGCCGTCCTCACTCCTGACAGTGTCTGTGACAGCAGGAGATGGAAATGTCACAAACCTATCCCATATCTCGCTCTTCCTTTGCTTCCAGCATTTCCACATGTGGAACATGAATCCTTCAAAATTCAAAAGAATCCAGTTCCATTTTTCCAGTGAGCTCTCAGTGACAGTTTTTTGTTTGTTTGTTTTTTCCCCCTAAAATGCTTTACAAATGCTAAGTTTGTTATTAATACCTCACATTCCACCAGCCATTGCCATCAAAGGATCAGTGGGGAAGGAAAGTGTGTAATCAGGAAAATCAAATGGCTTCACACTAAGTTAGTCAGCAACCTTAAAGTATTCTGCATGGCCCTGCACCTCTCAGAGGGACGCCCAAGTCAATGCAGTGGGGGGCACTCACTGAGCAAATCACAAATCTGAGATCCCAGGAACCTTTTACCTAGGCATGGTTCTGTGGACACACCATTAGAAGCTGGGAGGCACTACGGTTTTGTGGTTAAGAGAACAGATTTCTAGCTAAACAGAACCAGGTTTGAGTTCTGGCTTTGTCCCTTTGCAACCTAGAGGTTCTTAGCCTCTCTCAGCCTCGGTCTCCATATCTGCAAATGCCAATAAAAATAGTAAGTACTTCTTCAATTGAACTGAAGGTTAGATAAGGACTGGGAGATTTCAACATTAATATGAACACTGAGTGTAGCATCCAACACACAGTAGATGCTCAGTAAAATGCTTCTTGTATAGAGAAACAGCATGAACGCTTGCCCCCATCAAGTGATCAACTTAGTTTATGCTCTGGTTGGAGAAATGTACAGAGCACCCGCATACTCACCTACGCCGAATACGTTCCACGACCGGCAGTGTATGCCTGAAAACAGACAGTACTGAGCCCTATACGTACTATGTTTTTTACTACATATGTACCTATGATAAAGTTTAACTTACAAATTAGGCAAGTAAGAGAGTAATAACAATAACTAATAATAAAATACAATAATCTTAACAATATACTATAATAAAGGTTATGTGAATGTGGCATTATTAAGTAAAGTAAGGGTGACTCGAACACAAGAATGTGGTACCTCCCCAGTCAATCTGATACCTGAGCCAGCCACTAAGTGACTAATGGGCCAGGAGCAGACACAGGTGGCTATGAGAACAAAGGGATGATTCAAGTCCCAGGTGTGATGGGGCAAGATGGCATGAAATTTCATCATGCTACTCAGAATGGCTCACAATTTAAAACTTATGAATTGTTTATTTGTGAAATTTTCCATTTAATATTTTCAGACCATGGTTGATTACCATGGCTAGCTGAAACCACAGAAGGCAAAACCCCAGGTAAGGGGAGATGACTGGACACATAACACAATTCCTAGATCATGTTACAAGTACATACAAAGGCTGTGGGGAGCCCGGGGGACAGAATCAGCCTGCTGGGATGGGTGGTTGTGTGTGCATGTGTTAGAGTTCCCAGGGAGGCACATCCATGGAGGCAGAGAGTAGATCAGTGGCTGCCTGGGGTTCAGGGTGCAAATGGGATTGATAAAAAAAGGGCATGAAAGATCTTTGGAGGAAGAAGGAAATGTTCAAAACTGAGTGATGGTGATGATGGCACAATTCTGTAAATTTGCTGAAACCATTGAGTTGTACATTCACTACGAGTGAATTCTGTAATATGTAAATCGTATCTCATGAAAGCATTCTTAAAAAGAGCACACAGAGCCCTGGCCGGTTGCTCATGGTTACAGTGTCGGCCTGAGGACAGAAGGGTTGCGGGTTTGATCCTAGTCCAGGGCACGTACCTGGGTCTCAGGTTCAATCCCCAGCCCAGGTCGGGGTCGTTCAGGAGGCAACCAGTTGATGTGCTTCTCTCACATCAATGTTTCTCTCTCTCTCTACCCTGCCCTCCCTCCCACTCTATCTAAAAATCAATGAAAAAATAACCTCTGGTGAGAATTAACAAAAAATAAATAATAATAATAATAAAGGAGTACACAGAGGAGCTGCCTTGTAAGCTAAGCCCGCAAGGTGGGTAGGATTGACTACACAGACAGGAGGGCCTTGGGCTGCCCCAAGACAGGCGCTGGCACAGGGGCCAAGGCAGAGAGCGGGCAGGACACACCTGCTCAGGGAGCAGCAGCAGGCAGGTGGGAGAAGAGACGGGGGAGGGCCTGTGGATACATTCACCTGGTGCTAACCGTGGGCAGCGGGGTCCCCCTCAGACAGGGACACCCTCAGCAACACCAACCTCCACGGTTTCAATCTGTCTCCTGCCCTGATGTGGGTTTTGGCTTTGCAAAGAGACGTTCAGCTCACTGCATGCAACCAGAAATCCCCTCCTAGGACCTGAGAGCCGAACAAGTGTTTGGCTTCCCAGTCAAAGCTTCCCCTTTGCTGGCACTTAGGGGATTTGTAGCTTCTTTGCAGAAACAGCACAAGAGGTTTTCCTGCTCAATCCCCAGATCCTCAGAGCTTGGGCTGCCTGTGGTGTGGGTCTCAAGAGCGCCTGGCATCTTCTGCGTCAGGGAGCTCTGAACTCTGAGAGAGGAGCTGGAAGAAACCAGGTGCTCAGAAAGCTTTTAGAGACCACAAAGCTGAGGCCAGGCCAAGTGTCCCTTCTGACTGACCCCTTCCCACCTTGGCAGACAGTTACATTCTTCGACCCCATCACCGATATGGTTGGTTCCTGGTCCCAGCGGGGCTGCTGAGGTGACCTGTTGTAAGAATCTGGCCCTGGGCCCTGGCCGGTTTGGCTCAGCGGTTATAGAGCGTCGGCCCATGGACCAAAAAGCCACGGGTTCGATTCCAGTCAAGGGCACGTACCTTGGTTGCAGTTAGTCCCTGGTCCTGGTCGGGGTCATGCAGGAGGCAACCAGTCAATGTGTCCCTCTCACATCGATGTTTCTCTGTCTCTCTCTCCCTCCCTCCCTTCTACTCTATTTGAAGATGAACGGAAACATATCCTCGGGTGAGAAGTGCACGGCCCCGGCGGCAGGGGCCTCCCCAGAGCTGGGAGGCGTGTGTGCCGAGGATGGACATCTGGTCCGGGGAGAGTGACAAGGTTCACCTCCCCTGCACCCTGACTGCTGTCTGGGTCCTGGGCCTGGTCCCTGTCAGGCTGGGTTCACTTGATTAGATCCTGGGGTTTATTTCATGCTCTGTATGCTTCCAGTAAATCCCTATATTTTGCTTAAACACATTGGAAATGGATCCCCTTACTTGTAATCAGTCTCCTAACCAAGTCGGAGAGGGGCCTGCCCGAATCGCACAGCAGACCAGCCCCCAGAACCTGCTCCTCCTCCGCACAGACGGCAGGGGGAGGTCTCACCAGCCTTGGCGCCCACTCAGTCACGAGGGTGTTTCAGAAGCAGGTCCACTTCAAGTTCAACCAGAGAACGGACTGCATTTTCTGTAAGAGGGCAAAGTGTGTGGAAACCACAAATAAAGACAAGCCAGGAGGGCCAGCCAGCGGTCAGACCCACAGGGCTTTATGGCCCTTGCAACAAGTTCCATTTTGTTTACATGGGGTAACGGATACATGAAAATAGGTTCAACTGTGTAAAACACAGAGCAGCTCCTACTGCAAAACAAGTACTAGTTACGATTAGTACATAATAGTCATTGTCATCATTACGATCATGAGAAGCAATTGATGAATTTTTAGCAGAGGTGTAATACCACTTTTAGGTTTTGAAATATCTCCTGGATGTAGGGTGGACAACGGATTGTTCCAGCCCACAAAGGGGACAGGAGGCAGACAGAAGTCTACTGCCACCCTCATAATGAGAGAGGACAGTATCTTTAACCCGAGTGGTGTTGGCGGACACAACAGAAGCTGGTTTGTTAGAGACACACTAAAGGGGGAAACTGACAGGGTTTGGTGACAGACTCCATGTGACACAGAAGGGCCGAATGCTGGACGGCTGGTCATGTCACTTCACAGAGACCATGAACTAGAAGAACAGCCAGGCTGTATGGGGAAGCCACCGAGTCAGCCTTGGGCACACTGCATGTGGGCAAACTGGAATGCACAAGTGGAGAGGTCGTCAAGATCTGCAATTGATGTCTGAAGCTCAGGGAGAAACGTGGAATTAAGGAAGCGTTGGCGTCATCGTTGTTGCACAGTGGAAGCCACGGTGATGCAGGAGATGCTCCAAAGCGAGTGCCCAGGGTCACATTCCCACAGAAAGCCAAAGGCATCACGTAGCATGATAGATGCTGTAGCCACCTCGAGTGCCCCCCTCCCAAAGCCTCCAGCCCCCCTCAGGAAGTATCCACCTACTGAATAAACAGACCGATCAGTCGGCGCATGAACAGGACTGAACGCTGGAGCTGCGTATCGGATCCTTCCGTGGAGGCAGTGACAGGAATCCACGGCCTGGAACCAGCCCTGATTTCCTGAATTCGAGACTCCCTTTGACTATCTCTCATATTTTTTTCAATTTTCAAGAATTAACATAGAGGTAAAAGTTGCAGGCAAATAAAATGTTGATGTCTGACACTTCATTAAAAAAAAAAAAAAAAACCCAAACCCAAACTTAATTGTGCTACAGAAATCTGTCCATTACCATTCTGCTCCACCAAACCTCTTCCCCCTGGACAGATGCTGGAGCAGCAGGGTCCCCTCAGGCAGGCAGCCCTGACGGACAGGGGTGGGGGCAAGCCCTGAGCTTTCCAGCTTGAACACAAGGACACAGGAAAAAACTGGGCAAGCTTGGCTGAGGACAGACATTTAACAGCTTTGTTTCACATGAAGGCAGAATCCAGCCTTGAGTGGTAGGAGCTCCTCCAATTAGCATCGGCTCTTCCTCCCGAAAAGCTCTCAGGAAGCCCTGCTACTCCCCAGAAGTCTCAGAGACCAGAAAACCAGAGTTTGAAGAGTCAGCAAAGAATTCCTTGTTGGAAATTCTTTCAGCAGATGAATTTGTGCAGCCGTGGCAGAAAAATGCAAGAACCAAGAGTAATAAAAACAAGGTTGATGAACTTTACGCAGTGAAGTCAGAAAACCTAATTTTTAAGGTTGGCTGCGATGGTCATCAAGCAACTGTATCTTTATCAGAAAAGTTTATATTTATGTTCTGGATGGTGCCATGCCAACAGGCCCTGCAGAGGAAAAGTGTCTGATGGCCCTGTCCCTCCACCACAGCTGACTGGACCAGGGTGAGACAGCCCAAGGGGAGCCATTCAACACAGCAGTGGTTCTGAAATTTTAATGTGCGAAAGAATCACACAGAAGGCTGGTTTAAAACACAGTTTTCTGGGACCCATACTCTGAGACAGGAATTCAGTAGGTCAGCATGAAGCCCATAAATATGCATGTCTAAGGAGCTCTCATGTAGTAATGCTGATGTCACTGATGCCAGGACTGGCGAAAGCATTTTGCCTACCAGTTGGTACCTGTGATGACAGGGCACTCAGATATCCAGCGTGCCCAGAACAGTGCTGGGCCATTCTAATCGCTCAATAAGCATCATTTACTGAATAAATTATCCTCTCTCAAGGAGTTACAAAATTTAGAGACAGCCAGTTGGTGGATAAGAGAAAGCCCAAAGACACAGAAAAAGAAGTAAGACGAAGCCATGCGACAGCAGAAGCCACGAGGCCACCAAAGACCTGAGTTTGCAGCGGCCACGTGTGAGTCAAAACCTAGCAGGAGGGAAACTGGTCAGTAGTACACGGGCAGTGGAAGCAAAGGCAATGACTCACTGAGTTTCCATATTTCCATAGAGCTAGAAAAGGCACCCAAAATCTCTCCTGCCGATGAAGCGACAAGAACACCAGATTGCATGAGGTTCTCGTTTTTGAAAAATCCTTCAATCTCCATAGGGAAGATAACACCATTTCCTGCTTTTCTTCTTTCTCCATGTATCCTCACTATCCTCCCGCCAAGTAGTGAGAGAACTGCTACCCACAGCCAGAAAAGGCCAAATATCAACCCAACTTACGCCAGGGGACCTGGATCCCAAACCTGACTTTGTGACTTAAGTCTTGACCACCAAGGAAAAATCACTTAGAGCCTCCAAATATGTGTTAGTCATCTGTGAAACAGAGACAGGACTGCCCCTACACAAGAATAATAGACATAAAACTGCTAGTTGCAACGAGTGGCCCATAATGAGAACTAAGAAAATGTGTGTGGATTCTGAATCTGCTTCCTGAACTTTGGGGCAACTTTGAGAATTTGAGAATATATTGCAACTGATTCATTTATTCACTCACTCATTCATTCATTGTACAATTGTTGGTTGAGCACCTACCCCACAACAGACACTGTCCAAGGTTCTAGGGACACATCCAGAGACGAGAGGGACCAAGAGCACGGGAGCATGCACTACGTATGGAGGGAAGCAGTGGATACGATAAGGAGGGGACCAGTGCAGTATTATCCGAGAGTGTTGAGTGACTTGGATAGAGTGTCAAGAGGGGTGGGGGTTACAATTTTCAATCCGGCAGCTTGGAAAGGCACGATTGCATAAATGAAGACATGGAGAAGGCGAAGGGCAAGTGTTGTCATTTGAAGAGCAAACACCCAGGTGTAGAGAACTACACAGGTGCTGCAGAAGGCCTTGGAGGTAGAATGCAGAGTGTTTTAGGAAAAGCAAGGAGACCAGTATCTCCGGCTGAAGAATGACTGAAGCAAGTGTGGTAAGAGATGAAGTCAAGAGGGCTGGACTTAATGAGGGATGGCTAATCTCAGAGGGTCCCACAGGTCATTATCATTAAGAGCATGTCTGTTACCAAGCCAATGGGAAGTCCTAGTTCAGTTTGGAGGAAAAATGTGACCCAGTATCACTTGTCTGTATGAGATCGCTCTGGCTGCTCTATTTAAACCACAGAGAAGATATGGTAGAGGCTTAGACTTCGGTGGAGCAGCAGAGAGGAGAAGAGTGATGTCATCAACACTGATGTTAGAATACACGGGCTACTGTGGAAACCCAAAGACAAGAATGGAAAGAGCACAGATCCTAGAGATGATGTGAAGCGGACTTAGACCCATACCCTTTGCTGGGCAGATGCTCAGCCCCTCTTCACTGACAGTAAGAAGGAACTGGGTCTTCGGCTCTGGTGTCCGTAGAGCCAAGCTTCGTGAAAGACTTGCTTCGTACTCAATTTAATTCCCTTCCCCCTTTATCCTTTAACCCCTTCAAATACAGATTCTTTCCTTATCACTCTTCTAAAATCATTGCCAAGTCCATGGGGCACACTAAGGCTTCCTTTTATCACCCCTCCCACAGCCTTTAAGTACAGCTCTGCTGCTTTTCTGAACGCTATCTACTGTTGGCTTTGGTGGCATCAGTGTCCCTAATTTCCTCCCAAATTATCTGGCCGCTGTCTCTTAGCCCCCTAACCGGGACCTTCCCACTCCTGCTGCTGAGGCTTAGGCCAGACCTCTTCTCTTCTCCACACTGTCTCCCTAAGTGATATCATAGTCCTGTTTCTTACAAAACCAGCTATTTCCAATGACTCCAGATCAACTCACTCCCTGACCTCGGACTGATACATACACTGCTTTCCCAACCACGCTATGTGCGTGTCCAGAAGGAACGACGTGTTGGCATGGGGCCCCTATGCCCACAGGTGAAGGTCTGCTCTAGGAGGCCCATGCATGTTCCAGTCTTCAGGTCCCTTCTGGCTCAATGCACACAAATATATAACCTGTCTAAGCTCAACAGCCATTTGGGGGAGGGGGAGTTACACCATCCTCCTGTCGCACTTCTGTCCCCACTGGGGAAGCTACGATCCATCCACACTGGCATTTTTTTCATTCCTTAAAAGATCCAGGATCTTTGCTGCCTCAGTTCCTTCCTTCTGCCAGGAAAACATCTTTATTCTTACCACACTGCCCCTACTGTCCCACAGGTTTCAGTCAACGTCACGTCCCCCTGGCCTCATCACTGGCCCCCACCTAAACTGCCCTTGTCTTGTGCTTCTTCACAGAGCTTCCTGCGATTCTAATTCCACACATGTGTGAGCTGCAGCTCTGTACCACCTCTCCCCACGCGGGCTGAGCACTCGCCGAGCCCACTCTCCACGGTGCTCATCACTGACAGCTAGTGCCGGGCACTATCTTGGTTGAGTGAGTGAATGAATGAATGCCATCGACGTTGTAATATTTGGCCAGTTTCCTGATCTGTAATGTGACAGTGGTCGTATTTGACCTTCTTTGTGCTGGAGTTACTTGATAGACCAAATAAAACCAGGAGATAACCTACCATTTTATTGCATTTTTATTCTCCAGGAGAGAAAGACTATTCTACCCATATTTGTATCATCAGCACCTGCTATAAAGTTACTGCCCAACAAATGTGTGTTGAACTGAATTGCTATTATTATTTGTCTTCAAAAGGTAAAGACAACCGTTGATGCCGGCTCGCTGGTCCACAGTTAACATTTCTATCCATCTCACAAACAGATGCACTGACCTGATCACAAGGCTTGAAGGGCTTAAAGTAGGCATGTTTGGGGTGAGCCAATGAACTTACGGCCTAGGGCAAAGTTTTGTTTCCCTGAACAAATTTCTGTTTCTTAGCTGTTTTATTTTTCAGGGTGTCTGAAGTCTGTCAATAAAGGTGAGGCTTATTGCTTGAAGGTTTGGCCAGCAAAAGAACTATAGAAAGTCTGTCTTCACCCAAAGAAGTCAAATATCCACTTTACACGTAAAGCCAAGCTATACATTGATGGGGAGGGCGGCCCAAAGCTGGTCTGGGGGTGGTCCATGTAGGACACACATTTGTCTGAGAGGCTCCGAACATGGTCTCCGTGACTCTCCGATGAGTGTGTGACAGCAACCCATGTGGACCGGTCTCCAGTCTGTCTATGACCCCGTCCAGCTCAAATGTTTTGGGGAAGAGAGATAAAGAGGACACGTTTATGAACCCATACTATGTGCCTGAACTGGGCGACACATCCTCACTCAGGAGGGACTGAAACCCCTTTCTTAGAGACGTGGAACTGGGGTTTGAGTGGGTTAAATAACTCGCCTGGGGTCACATAGCTGGCAGAGGGTGGAGCGCAGTGGCACCCACACCGAAGAATGAGCTCAAAGATCAGAACGACAGCAAAGGGAGCCGTACACCAGGCACCTGAGTGTGGAGCTGGCCTGCACCTGCGCGGGGCCTCCAGCAGGTTTACCTGACCGGCGCAGGCACACCGTGGCACACGGCGTAATACGTTGAAGGGACGTGAGCTTCGGAGTCAGACACAGCCACGTGAGCTGTGATATGCCAGGGAACTGCTGAGTGTTTCTGGATGTGTGGTCCCCAGGTGGCCAGGCGCTCCATGGTGACCTGGCCTACAACAGACACATAATGAAGACAGCCTCGCTTTCCTCCCTGTTGCAAGCAAGTGCCTGTGATGTTTCCCCTGCAACCTGACAATTTTCCAGAAAGTGCTTATGCGTTTTCATTTAATCCTCAGAAATGCCTCTTCTTCCAGGTCGTGGGATTGAGTCGTGGAGAGGCTCAGTAGCTGCCCAAGCTCAGCAACGGAGCCAGGACTCCCACTCGAACCCCAGCCTATTACAAGCTGAAGTCCAAGCCATCGAACCACTGAGCACACTGCCCCCTCACTGCACTCCAAGACAGTACACACTGAGGAAGCACAGGCCGTTCTGTTCATTCATGCTTTTCCCAGTAATATTCCCTAACCTGGCATTCTATGTTTATGCACAAACACCAGGAAAATTTAAAGGTAGGAAGGTCAGGACAGATCAGCTTGGGTTGTGTAAAAAATCAGCCAGGCTAGGCTGATAGTACGATGGACCGGAAACTACTAGAAGTTCAGTGTCTGTGTGATCTACTTTCGGTGTTGTAGAGTGTTGTTAGAACTCCAAACACATCCACGGAGGTTAAAGACATGGAATGCTCATTATGACTGGGTTCTCCTCAGCTCCTTGTGCATCAAGAAGACAGAAGGGTCGAGAAATGGAAGGAAAGGCAAATAGTTGTATTATTTCTGAAACAGAATTCATAAGCAGGTGCGTTTCTGTTTCTCACTCCAGGCTCCTCTCCCGCCGCCACTGCAGACAAACGGCGCGGATGGATGGATGTGGCTGGGAGGCGGTGTCCCCTGAGCCTGCTCCAGGAACGAGGGCTTCCGTGCAGGGAGCACCAGCGGAACGAAGCATCGCTGTTAGAGCAGTGGTTCTCAGCCCTGGGCGTCTGGCACCCTGGCTGACACCCGGCGATGTTTGCTGTCACTCTGGTTGTCACCGGGAGGCGACGCCACGCAGTGTCCTGCAGTGCACAGGACAGCTCCCAGGAGAAAGAATCATCCGGCCATGATGTCTGGAGTGCACGGCTGAGAAGCCCTGCTTTAAAGGGAGTGTCTCTGTTGGATTTTCTAAAACACACCCCTTTATATGATTTTCTGATTGAGCCTCCACATCTCCCTGTCCTCTGCAGGGTGGGCTGAGTCCCTCAGCACAGTGTGCATGAATCTCCACGACCTTCTCTGCCCCATGTCTCACCCCTACAAGCCCGTCGTGCCAGACTTCCTACCATCACCCCAACAGCCCTTTTCCTGCACTGCCTGGGCCTCTGCACCGCGTTCGCTCAGCCTGGTAATCCTTCCCTTCCTTCTCCACCTCGCAAAGCTCTGTATTCCCCAAGGCTCCATCACGTCACCTTGGACACCTTTCTGGAAACCGTTCCTACTCAGTCAAGCTGGCAGACCAACGACATCAGCATCACCTGGAGTTAGGAGAAAAGCGGAGACTCAGGCCCCACCCAGACCCAGAAAATCAGCGTCTGCCTTCCAGTGAGATCCCAGGGGCCCGCCTGCACCTTGAGGTGTGAAGGGCCGTGGGAAACACGCACGCTGCCTGCGCCTCCTCCACAAGCCGAGATCCTCCGAAACAGACCCTGCTCACAGACCACGCACAGCACAGCACCTGTCTGTCTGTGTGTCTGTCTCCTTGTCACCCTGATCTGGAGAAGGATGGCATTTTATTCATCTTTTTATGACTGGCATCAATTTTATATCCCTGGCATCACAGGGAACAGACACCCTATATATGAGAGCCAAACAAAGGCGCTGTCTCTCAGTCCATGCTTCCCCACCCAGCCCGAGAAGACACTGTGTCCTTCTCCAGACAGCTGCGTCCAGGGTAGGCCCAGGGCCAGCCATGGGGTGTGATGAGATCTTCAGTACCCCAACAATGGTGGCCAGAATTAAGACAACCCAGGACCCATCCTGTGACATCCCACTGAAGCTTCCTGGGTGCTAAGCCCTGTGCTTGCTAGTGGGGATACAATCAAGAAGAAATCACACCTGGTCCCTACTCTTGCTGGGGCTGATATTCTGAGGGAGTCAGAAATACACAGTAATCCCAGGATGGTGAGCATGTCAGGGGAAGTGTGGGGGTGGGAGGCTCCCACTAACTTAGTCTTCTTCCCTGAAGGAGGGATGGTTTAGCTTAGCTTAGCAGCTGAGGGGAAACAGGAGTTAGCCAGGAGCAGTGGGTTAGAGCTCTCCCAGATGAGCGGAACATCCAGTAACAGAGAGAATGTGATGAGTCACAGGGTTTCTAAAACGGGGTGTGGGTAATATAGTCACCGCCACATTCTGCCTCCTCTGCCGGGCCAGGGCCTCCTTTCCTAGCTGGTTGCGAGACCTTCTGAACCCACAGGCCTGTTGGCCAAGGCAGGCACACCCTTCCTGCGCGCTGAAGGCTGCTTCCCGCCTCCCCCGTCCCATCTTCTCCCTGCTTCCTGTGCAGTTTAGGTGGCGGTCCCTATCATTCGCTCTCTCGCCCTCTCACACATTCACTCAGTTGCTCATTTACTATATTTATTGAGTCTCTACATGCCAAGCAAGTCCTGGAACACAGGGTAAATAAAACAGGCATAAGGACAACCAAACCAAACCAAAACCTGCCCGTCTGGCTGGCCAGGGATGGGGAGCGGGAGGTGGAGACAATGGAGGGGAGAGCTCGCAGGGTCAGGCCTCAGCCCCACAGGCTGGCTCGCACTCTGCACCTGAGCCCACCTGCCCACAGAGCCTTTGCCAGGGCGCTCGGCCCTTCCCACCACCTCCTGCAGTCCCCTCCAGTGACCCCCCATTCTGTATGGCCCCTAAATAAATGAGGGTGGGTGAGCATTCCAGAGGGGCCTGACTGTGAGTCTTTAAGGCACCATCGGGCATGGGAACCACCCAGGACGGAGCAGCTGTCCCTGACTGATAACACATATCAGGCCAACTCTGTCTCAGAGAGATTCATTCTGTAATTCTGGGGCCTCAGCGGAACGTCTTCTTATTTCTCAGCACAATAGACTGCAGCGACGTCACTATTCATTGTCCCTAACAGCTCCATTATGAAAGGGTCGGTATTACTGGGCGTTAAGTTACCCCCTATTATTTTTTTTTATTCACCATTTCAGTGAGATAAGCCATTAAAAATGGGTAGGGGCTGGGTATCATTTGCGATTTCTAGGTGAGTTAAACAAAGCTCTGTCTATACTCCTTCCTGGGCTTCCTCCCAGACCTCTCACTGTGTGCCTTCTTCTTAGTAAGATCTTATTATAATAGTGCTATCAAGGCTCAACAAACTGAGGCCTGGGCAGTTCTGCCCCACCCCTGTTCCTGTAATGGAATTGTACTGAAACACCACCACACCCATCACTTATTGCCTGTGCTGCTTTCATTATAAAGCAGGAGGGTTGAGTTGTTGCAACAGAGACCTTAGACCCTCAAACTCTGGAGTACTTACTGCCATGCCTTTATAGAAAAAGACTGCCATCCCTACAGAGTAACCAATGTTCTAGAGTACGTCCTGTACAGAACCCTGTACATGGTGTGTGTCCTTGGATCCACATCAGATCCCATTTTACAGATGAGCCGATCAAGCTCAGAAGGGATGGTCCAGAGTCCTGAAGCTGCTAAGCAGCTGAGCTGGCTGGGCCTGACTGAAGCCGCCACACACTCGTCTGGAGATCTGAGCTGCAAGGATCCTCACCCACTAAGGGACCTTGTTAAATGAGAAAGTCAGTCACTTTGCCTCATTTTGCACATATTCAGAGACTCATGATAACACCGGTGACAGTGCTGTTTGCAGTTAGACAAGGGACAGCAGGTAAGAACGCACTGAGTCTCAGTGCACACTCTGGTAGGTACTTCCCGGGTGACATATGTCCACCTGTATGTGGCAGGTCGTGTCCTCCAACGCCTCCTAACTGCATCACTCTGATGGGCTCCTCTACTCCCTTGCTTCTCAAAGTGTGGCTGGCAGACCACGTGGAAGCTGGTTAGGAATGCAGAACCTCGGCCCGAAGTGAGTGGCGCGTGTAGTTAGGGTTTGTTTGGGGGGCTCTGCTCCAACCCCACCCTGATGAGGTAGAGACAGCGATGCCCACTCCCTCCTCACAGGCCATGTGCATTTCTGCCCTGCTTTCTTCTCTTCAAGCCTTCCAACAAAGGCAGGCGTGTCTGTCTCCCACCGCAAGGAGGCTGAGCTCTAGCGCCTCCCCTGGCTCCAGCGGCCTCCGACCCGAGGCTCGGCCCTCTGTGCCTTTCCCTGTGTTCTCTGCACCTTCCGCTGTGGGCCTGACGTGCACATGACAGTGCACTCTTGGCACTGAATGTCATATTGTGTCACCAGGACAAGATGTGCCCCAGGACACGGGCAGGGAGAAGCCGACGCTGCCCTCTGCCCTGGGTCCTGAGGGCTCACATTCCTGATGCCCCAGCCAGCCGCGTGCCTGAGACAGGACACCCAGTGATTCCCAAGGGCGATGCAAAGTACATCTGCCCTCACCTCAGGGTCCTTGTCCATGAGGATCTGGAATATACCTCACACTGCCCAGCTTCCAAGACAGGCCTTGGCATACAACAAATGCTCAATGTTGGCTTGTTGATCCACCAGCTGCCCTCCACCCTCTATAAATCCCATCTCAGGTCTCCCCTACCTTCACCTCCCAAGCATATAAAAAAGACAGCAGGAGTCAGCTACAGGCCTGACCATGGGAGGACAGAAAGCCCATCATTCTGTGAACACCACCCCTTCTGCCCCAGTGTGTGGTATTGTGGCTTCTAGGGACTCAGCTGTGGCCAATGTCATTAGGTCCAAGCAGAGGCCGCCAGGCTGGGCTGCGCTGTTCCTGACCGCCTGCCATCAGTCAGGTGTTCCTGCACAGACGCCAGGAGGCTTCCTATCTCCCCACACCTATGATTCATCTCCCCTCCCCGAGCCTATCACAAACACACATCTGTTCCGACTTAGGATAACTAAAGGAAAATTAAATGAATCTGTTTCGTGTGTCTCCAAGGTTATTTATAGGACTTTAATACAGGCTGATACAAAATAAAGAAATAAAGAGAGGAATAAAAATAAGTTATATTCCCAGGAAGCCAAGCAAAGTTCAAGAAAGAGGAAAATAAGTCATGTCCTTCGGGCTGATGAAGCTGTAAGCGTCTCTGGTTTATCACAGTCTGCCTTCCCGGTCCTGGGAAAATCAATGAGGCCTGCAGGGTTTTGAGAGATCAATATTAAAAATATGCACTTTGCAATGCAGAACGTGTGCGCAGCGCGTGTGTCAAGCGGCTGGCGCGATGAACAGCCCTCACCGGGCACGGAGGAGCGCCAGGATTGACCGCTGGGATGAGGGCACCGCAGGCCCTTCTCTCGGGTGCTGTGTGTGTGCCCAGTGTGGCCGGCGGCTGAGGCTTCAGGTCACTGATGGACTTTCAGTTTTTTTTACACCCCACATTTGATGACAACTTTCAGAACAGGTCCGAGAGAGAAGTACATGCCCCCAAAGAAGTAGCCAGAATGTCAGGATTCATGTCACCTCCAAACGGGGGAAAGAGGTCACATGTCCAGACCTAGACCACCCTCCCCCCTACCCAGGGTCTCTCAGGAAGCCTGCTAGAACCGGCCCACATCTGTGTCCATCCCTCCCGTCTGCCCATGTCTGCCACCTTAGCCCAGCGGCTGGCCTAACGAACCCTTATGAACATAGCCATGTTACTATGTTTCTCTTTTGCTTGAAATCTAACATTTTTGGCAGTTCACTAGGTGTCTACCTAATTTGCCTCCCTCGGGAGTTATGCCCAAACACACTTCCTGGACACCAGTCACACTGGCCCTTAACATGTCTGTTACCCTCAGTTCTCCGGGTGATTGCTCACAAACAACTAGTCAGCAACCCATGTTCTAGAGTCTTCTCTCTGCCTCCATCCGGATTTTCTGGGGCAGATGTGTTTCTTTCTGTGATCTCACAGGGTGTCCCTAGTTCACCTATTGCCTGGTATTATATCTCCTGTTTATCTGTTTACCTGTTCTACCACCTGTCTTCCTCACTGGAATATAAACTCTGAGGACAGTGACTTTGTCATGTTTACTGCTGGAACCCCTGCCCCTAGAATTACTGCCGGGCATACAATTAGCACTCAACATGCACTTGCTGAAAAAAACAAGTCTCCTTCGCAGGCTGGACTGTGAGTTCGTTGAAGCAGAAAGCTCTTGTTCACTTTGCATTCTGGGTGCACAGTTAAGTGCCTGGCACAGGGTAGGACTCAAAAAAATGATGTTCTGTGGAACTGAATTGCCTTGAGAAGCGCCTGCAGGGGAAGCTGCCAGGGCCTCTGAATGGCTTCGTCGTCTCTGTGGACAAACAGATTCAAAGCCAAAAAGTGAGGCTGCCTCCCACAGAGGAGAGGGAGTCTTCCGTGAGGATCAAGGACAAAAGATCCCCACATCTCAATACCCCAAACTGGCAATTATGCGCATCAGGCTTCACACGTCTCTTTATGAACGTAAATCCTCACCTTATCTGGAGGAAACATACCACAGTGTCAACTCAGCTTTAAAAGGCAGCCAGAGTCCTCACAACTTTGATACACACGTTTCATTGTGGCAGCATGTGCCCAGCGGGAGGTGGGGCTGAGTCAGCACTTCCAGGAAACATCCACATTCTGGGGATTTATCACTCTGCCACCGGTGGGCTGGAGGAGAAATCATAGGTCTCCCTGTATGGCTCTAATTCAGTTATTTCAAGGATGTCATTTGTGAGGAATAGAGCCTTCTCCCATTTCTGAAGACACAATATCCAGGATGTGCCTTGATTCTGTGGTCTCACTAATTCCTGATTAGTCATTCTCCAGGTGCTCACCAAATCCTAGGGAGTCTTCCTGCAGTCCTTCTCAAACCTTGGTGCACCAGTGAATCATCTGAGAGCCCGGTGGGGCCCGAGAATCTGCATTTCTGACAAGTTCCCAGGTAGGACCACTCTTTGAGAAGCGAAATATTACAGAGCCCCCAATACATCCCCTCCTCTGCATCCCCCTCTCCCTTAATGCAGGCTCTTCCCATGGCACAGGGGCCCCTTTAACACCTGCCCCTCAGTCTACTTCTCTGCCATCTCAGCTGCCTTTAGTTCTTCCTTCACTATGCTGCCAAGGACAGTTTAGGGGGAAAGCCCAATCTCATAACGTCCCAGCTGAAGACATTATAGAATCCCAACATTGCCTGCCCTGCACAATTAAGCCAGAATTCTTACCTACTGCACACAGGCCACCCCACAGACAGGGTGAGCTACTCCATTTGGTCCTGCCACTTTCTACACCTGCTGCCATTAAATCTGTCAGAATTCCTAATTACTGACCCTTGTATCTGCCAACTTCAACTGCCTGCGATGTCTTAAAAGGTAGGAAGCATATTTAACTCAGCTCAGGGTCTGCTAGTCAATAGAAGTTCAATAAGAGTTTGATGACAGCAGGGATTAATAAATTAGAGAGTTTAAAATATGAGGTAACATTTATTGAGTATTGCCTCTGTGCCAGGAACTGTGCAATAGGCATTATGAGTATTACCATTCTGAGCATTGAATGAGTTAGTACACATAAAGCATAAATAGGGGAAATCCCACTTTATACAAGAGCTGGCTGAGCCTGGAAAAGCTATATAACCATCCCAAATGTGCACAGCTGGTAAGTGGCAAAATCGAATCAGATCTCAATTTTATTAAAATTCTAAAATTCTTTCTCTTAAATGCCAACCTTTATTAAAAGACTGACTGAAGAGATGAATGACAAGGATGAATGAAGGGATGACTTGTTGTCCTGGGGATCTGCGAAGCCAGGCAACCTCTTTCCAGGAGTCCATGCAGGTCCCATTACAATGGCCAAGTGCTAACATACAAAGACAAAGGAGTGATTTATGCCTTTGGTTTAACTGCCCTGACCTCTAGCAGCTCAAAATAAAATTTGATTTTAAAAAGCAAGTGCCTCCACCTGTAATTTTAGCTCCTTGACACAGAGATGAAGGACGTGAAGGTGCCCGACTGGCATGTTGGACTCAGGGAAGCTGAAGAACAGTGAGTGCACTCGACCTGCGGACATCGCTAAGGTGTGAGCGTTCAGGAATCCCAGACACCACTCACTCACTCACTCACCCACCCACCCACCCATCCACCTGTCCGCTGTCTGTTCATCCATTTTTTCACTCACTCATCTACTCATTCATTTATTCATTTGTTTGTTGTCATCCATTCACTGATTCATCCCAATGTTCATTCTTTCATTCACCAAATACTTAACAAGTCTTAGCATGTTTATGGAACTATTTCAGTGCTGCAAATATGGCAAAGTTGAAAGGAAGTGGTCAAAGGAATTTTCCCTAAAAATAAAAATTACCTCTCAACTGATATCTGAAGGATATGTAAGAACTTCCAGGCAAAAAGGTATGTGGGTCAGTGAGTGTTATGTAATGAAAGGGTGGGGCGGGGTGAAGGGAGGTGCAGACATAGTAACACGTGTGCAAGCTGTGAGTGTGAGGGAAAGCCTGGCGCGGAAGGAAGTCTGTTCGGGGCAGCTCCGCAGAAACAGGAGCGCGGGAGGAAGACGAGATGAAGCTGTGGGCAAGGGTGCTCGGCCCTCCTCCTTGCTTCTAATCATTAGGGATGTCAGCAGCTATGCGGACCTACAAGCTATGCCCTGAGAAAGAACTGTGCCAAGGTGAGGGGACTTAATATAACCACTCACAGTTATACCCATATCCTTACAGGTTATCGGTGAAATGAGGAATCAGGTATGAATTATACCACTCAAGTATGGGGGTGCAAATACATACATACAAGCACTCATACATATTTATATCTATGTCTGTCTGTCTTTCTACTGACTGTCTTTGTCTTTGTAAAGCAACTTCAGTACTGAATCTAAGTCTCCACTACGTAGAGCACAGTGGGGGAAAACATTCCTAGTTCTTACCCTGACCTTGAGGTTTCTTGTCATGCTGCTGGAATTTTGAGGGCAAGGTGCTAATGACTCCAGTGTGACTGTCCTACTACAGTGTCACCCTGCTGCTCCCAAGGCCCTGTGCCACTCGTGCACGTCAGCACCTGGACATTTGTTTAAGCTGCAGTGGCCCCATTTGCCTAGAGCACCTATCTGCATTTTCTTGTGGAGTCTTCTGGTCCCCTGCATGCATCTGGGAGGTGCAGCCTGTGCCACCTTTCTTCTGCACCCAGTGACCTCTCCCTCACCCCTCCTCACTCATCCTCCAACTGGGTGGGTGGAAGGGAGTGACTCCCTTTCTAGGGTGATGGTGAGAAGACCCACACTCTCCCCATGAGGACACTCTCCATCCAAATTCCTTGCCCCATCTAGGGTTTTAGCTTTTGAACACAAAAGCTGGGAAGGAAGTGTGAGGCTGGCAACATTTTCTTCCTGCCAGATTCCACCCTGGAGGCAATGAGCACTGAGCTGAGTAGCTCTTGGGTTGGACAGGACTTGGAGAGAGGAGAAAAAAAGGGGGTGGGGAAAGACACGCATTAAAAAAAACATAGAGTAATACCCACATTACCATAGAGATGTGGTATGGAGGTGGACATAGACAAAGACACAGTAACAGACCCAGTAGATAGTGGACATACATATATAATAAGATAAAACAATATGAATACACTTGCATTTCCAAACTTCCCCTAATCCCTGCAGGCTAAACTCTTTTCCCACTTTCCAAAACTCTAAGGAAGGCCCATTCTGGCCAGACAGGTTTCTGGGGAGTTTTGTAATTAAAAAAAAAGAGAGAGAGAGAGAGAGCGCGCGAGCAGGGGGCAGAGGACAAGAAAAGGCTGAAGAACACAGGTGCAGCAGGCTCTCAGATAGCGTCGTCTCGTTCAGCTTCGTTTTGTGCACCGTCAATGAGATGCTGTAGGAACTTAACTCCTGTTTCTATCAATTAGCTTATGCTAAAATTGGTTTTGTTATATGTCGTTTCATATAAAGTTGCAGAACGTGTCACCGGCGTTACGTGAGCACTTACTGCACTAGCTTATGGAGAGAAGTGCTGAAACAGCTCTTCTGTGTGAGCACAGGGAACGTAAGGGCAAGAAGGGAAACGGCACTTTAAGATCGGCTGCTGAGTGTTTCCTATTACTCTCTGGCTCCCATGGAGTTGGTAGTTTCCACAGACGCTGACAGCTGCTTCCAGACAATTTTACATGGACCTGGACCCCATGGAGCTACTAAGTGAAGGTCCTGGGGCAGAGACACAGAAAGGTGTGCAGGGCCAGGGGTGGATTCTGTCCCAGGTATCTTCACTAGGACCTGCAGGGAGCAGGGAGGAGTCAGTGCGTATGAGCCCAGGGAAGCCAGAGACCCTCCCCCAGGGCTGCACAGGCACACGCCCAGCCCAGTCACTCCAGAGGAGCACCACAGGGGCCCTGTCCTGACTTCCTGGAAAGTTCAATGGCAGGGCCTCATAGCCATCCTGAAGCAGGTGTTACCCAGATGACAGAGGAGGAAAAACATAGAACCTAGAGTCTCGAAGGACCATATTAAGATAGTTACCGCTCTATTGTTCCTCTGGTCACAGCTTTCCCAGGGTCGTGTGTTACCTTAGTCCACGTTCCTAACTCACCTGGCAGACAAGAGGGTCTGAGTCCACCCTCACTGTCTTCCTTCGATGCCCCATTGAATGCTCAAGACATAGAAACTTCCATGGGTTAGAATAAAGGAAATTAGAAAGAAATCAAACAAAAGCAAAACAAAATACAGAAAAACAATGACAGAGCCTCATTTTAAAAACTGTAATATAAAAGGAGAAACATCTGTAACAAAAATAAATTAATAAAAATAATTAAAAATAAATAAAAACTGTAATATAAGTTCTAATGAAGTTGTGAAGGAAAACTAGCATAGAAACCAATTTCTGCAAATTCTCCTGCTGATAAGTTATTCATTCATTCCTTCATTCTTTCCACTGTGATCAGTGACCAGAATTACAGCCAGACACAGAGTTTGAATATCTATCAGCTGTTTTGGGTGAAGACAACAATAAATACAACCGTGCACCAAGCCCATGGGAATGAGGGAATTATAAAGACACAGTGTTCCTGCCTTGGAACCACTCAAAGTCCATCAAGGGTTGAAGACTGGTAAAGAAAGTCTGGTAAGAATGCATTCAACTGCAGTTAGTAGTGGCTAAGACCTGGATGACATGTACAATTTATTCAACAGTAAGTGTGAAAGGAGGCGGCCGCAGGGTTGGTCTGGCAGCTCCATGAGGTCCTAATGAGACTGGGGACCTTCCCCTCCTCCTTCCGTGGGGTGTGCAGCCTGTCCCCATGCAAGCTGCTGTGTGCCCATCACAGGGCTGCCGTGGAAGGAGGCAGTTCTAGCGTAGGAGAACTATGCTTGCCCTCACCACCAAGAAGCAAAACACCTTTCTGGCAGTCATTCAACAGACATGTCCTAACATCCCAATGGACAGAACCAGGTCACAGGCGCTCCCCTGTAGGCTTGGGGAGGCTGGTGAAGTACCTCTTGAGCTTTCCAGCTTCTGCCTGGGAAAACAGATGCAGATGCCTGCTGGGCAGCCAGTGAACAGTGTGTCCGCCAGAAGCCTCCTGTATGTAGCGACAACTGAGATGGAGGGCCACAGTGAAACTGGGAACAGAGGAGGGACTGACACTCTCCACTCTGGGCTTTGGGGGAGGCCTGACAGAGGAGAGAACACTGGAGCAACACCTACAGAAACGTGTGGTACTGTACCAGCTGGAGTGGGGGCACAGGCCTCCTGTCACGGGGCAGTGAGGAAAGGCAGAGGCGGGAGAGACACTACATGAGAATGGAGACACAGGAGAGGGGAGAGCAGCTGAGCCAGGGAGGGGAGGAGGTGCAAACAGATCAGGGCCGCACTGTACTGTAGCTTGTCAAACAGTATTTTCCAAAATAAAGGACTGCTCTTAGTGAGTGCGAGATGACTTTGGAAGACAGACGAACACAGTGTGGACAGCGCGGGGTACAGCAGAAAGCTGCATGCTCACGCGTGGTTTTGCATCGAGGAGGAAGTATTGGTTTGATGTTGCTGTAACTTTAACATCCCTCTAACTCTTATTCATGTCCCTTCAGCACAAAGAATGAGGGCCTCCGGCACAGCCTGGTCACCTGCCCCAGTTGGGCTTTAGGAAGTGTTCTGTTTGATTTGCACTTTGTGTGCACTATGGCTGTCCTGTACACTACACTGGAGAGAGAGAGGCATTTCTTTTACTTTAATCCACGTAAATTTTTTCCAAGTTAATTTACAGAAAAACTCGAGCCAACAATGGCACGGGTGGGAGACATTGGCCGAATTCCCAAAGACCACTCACAATGAAGCCTGGCGTGGTCACACCTGCAGGCGATGTGCCAGGGGGCATTTGGGGAGTCCCATTCCAATGTGCAGGGTGGGTGATGAGGTCTGTCCTGCAAAGGCCTTCTGTGAAGAGCACATGAGTTACACGACAAAGCACTCAGAACAGTGCCTGGCGCAGGGAACACGTTAATATTGGAGGGCCTCCTGTCTCACCAAGCTTGTTATCACTTGGAGGCAAAGTGAGTTCAAGGTTGGGAGACTGGACTTGGGAGATGAGTCGAGGTTGTTAGTCTGATATAAGCTAAGTAAAGTCTAGGGACAGTGGGGGTGGCGGGAGAGCACATGTGGGAGGAAGGATCTGCACGTCTCCACGTGCCAGAGGCCAGGCTGAACACTCCTGTCCCTTGGCTCAGGCTGGCATCGGCTGCCACACCGCCAGGTGCCCTGCACAGACTAGACTCACTCATGGACACTGCACACAGACAGCACCTCAAGCACAGCCTGTCCCGAAGGAGGTGCCCTGTCACTTCAGAATACCAGCTGTCACACAGTGTGAGGGCTCTCACCTGCCAAAATGAGAAAGAAAAAATACTAAAACCTTGGTCCGAAGAACATATCGTCAACTACAGAGCCCCTTCACTGAGGCAGTCTCCTAGGAGGGGGAGGGGACAGGAGGGAGAAGCCCAACTCGGGGGTTCCACCGGGCCAGGTAGGCCCTCACCCATCCGCTCCCCACTCTCGTCTGGTTCGGTCCTCGTCACAGGCCGGAGCGCGCAGGAATTAGGTAACTTGCCGAAGGTCACATGGCCTGAGTGCACCGTGGCCAGTCTCTAAGAAAATCTAAAGTCTGGGTGAGGTCAGGACCACACTCAGAGAACCCAGCAGTACTGCCTTTGACTTGCCTATGCTGAGTCACCCTCCCGCATCACGTCACCCGCCCGCACACGGTCCCTGCCCGTGCTGTCAGTCAGGTGCGTGCACGTGAGCAGGCTGCAGCACCAGGAGCCACGCATCACGTCACCCCCAACCCCCGCACACGGTCCCTGCCCGTGCTGTCAGTCAGGTGCGTGCACGTGAGCAGGCCGCAGCACCGGGAGCCACGCATCACGTCACCCCCACCCCCCCACACACGGTCCCTGCCCGTGCTGTCAGTCAGGTGCGTGCACGTGAGCAGGCCGCAGCACCGGGAGCCACGCATCACGTCACCCCCACCCCCCCGCACACGGTCCCTGCCCGTGCTGTCAGTCAGGTGCGTGCACGTGAGCAGGCCGCAGCACCGGGAGCCACGTCTGCAAGGCCCACAGAGGACCGAACAGACTGACATCCTGTCGGTTCTGTGAGGCTCAAGGGACTTGGGTGCAGAGCCTCACCTACCACTTCTCAGGCCTAAAAACAGTCGGTCACAAGGGATGTTGACATCACCCCACCACATCTCCCTTCCCTTTCTGTCCCACTGTCCCCTTGGCCACTGCCATGGACGGAATGTTTGTGTCCCCCAAATTCATATGTTGAAGCCTAACACCCAATGGGATAGCATCTGGAGGTGGGGCCTTTGGCAGGCGATCCGGTCATGAGGAGACAGGATCATGAACAGGGTTAGTGCCCTTATAAGAAGGGACATGAGGGAGGTGATCTCTCTCCGCCTTGTAAGGACAGGGCAAGAAGGTAACTGTGAACACCAGGCAGAGGGTCCTCACCAGACACCCAGGCGGCCGGTGCCTTGACCTTGGACTTGCAGCCTCCATGACTGGGAGGAGTAAGTGTCTGTGGTCTAAGCCACGTGTGTGGTGTCGTCACAGCTGGACTGCCTCCAACAGCCACTGCTTCAGCTCTGGTTTCCATCCTTCCCCGGCCACTGCTCACCGGGCTCCTGTCACCCGTCCCCTGACCCCCAGTCTCCGTCCACCCTCTGCAAATTTATCACAGTAATCTTTCTGAAACACACTCCCACATGTCACTGCCCGTGACTGAAACTCTCCATCTTCCCCGCGGCCCTTATGTGACATCCCCGGACCTACACTGTCTCATTCTTGTCAACCGACAGAGCTTAATATCCGGCCAGATCCCATTTATCTTTCCTCCCACTCATGTTTTAACTCACATCAGCTCCTCTCTCAAGCCCTGGTGCCTTAGTTTGCACACACTGTTTCCACTGCCCAGAACACGCGCGCACCTGCCTCCCCCACGTACCCTGCCCTCCGGTCCCATCTCAGGGCTTCCCAGAAGGGTTCCCATGGCACAGATTCTTATTTTACCCTGACCCCACTTCCTGTCACCACTGATGTCCGGATCTGTCCCCCACACCACACTGAGTCCAGGAGGTTGTTTCCCATCTCTGCATCCTGACTTCCCAGGAGCTGGTATGCAGCAGGCACTCAATAAACGCACGGCGAGGAAACATGAACGGTTCCACAAGTGGAGGTGAATACGGATAGTATGGGGGAGTATTCCTACCAAGTCTCCCCTGTAATGAAACAGAGGCCTACAAACCACCTATCCACCGTGCGGAGCCCAAGGCCCGGCTGCTTCCCGGGAGCGTCCTGCTCCGCGTCCCAGCTGCTGTTTGCACGCCTCCTCTCCCCAACATCGGCGATTCATTGACCAGACTGACATCTTTGTCTGGAGTTGGGAACAACCTCATTTGCACACTTACACAGTTTTATTTCAGCTTAAATCAAGCTTAAAACAGGAAATTGCTCCCATTAAATTAGGAGTCATGCCCCGTTAGCAGAACCCAGCCTTTGAAAATCTGAGGAAGTCTGAAGCACCCCTAGGAAAGCAGCCAGAATGCAGGTAGGTAGGGGGGAAACTACACGACCCAGGGAGGGAACTGTTCCCGTCACAGGGCTCTACAAGAAGGTCTTCGGCTCACCGACGGCCTTCAGGAGGTAGAACAAGGACCACCCAGGTGGAAATTGCCTTGGGTTAAAACCTGGGAGAAATGCCTCACCAGTGAAGTCACTCCCCAGTGGTGGGGCCGGGGAACAAGGAGGAAGGAGCTCTCTGGACATCACTGAGCACTGCAAAGCAGAGGAAGTGTCCACACTTCAGGAATTACACTGAGGGGCACAGAGGACTCCTATAACTTTTGCTTGGCCATCACCCATCACCTCATTTGTTAAGTGTACCCACAATTTTCATTTAAGGAATTACTCCTTCAGACTCAGTGGATGGGACGGGTCTAACCCCATTCCCAGACTCCAGAGTGGGTATGTGACCGTGGCTGGGATGTTCAAAATACCACATCACCATGGCCACAGTGACTGGTCCATGAATTTGCATGTGACTCAAGGCTGACCAATGAGATCCCTCCGTGGGACTTCGTCTGGAGGGGTCGCTAATCAGAAAGGCTGTCAGCCTTGAGCCAAGATGTCCCTCTTTGCCGCAATGTCCCCCACAAAGCTGAAAGAGTAATCTTTTAAACAGGCAAATGAGTTCGAATTGTTCCCCTACTTATAAATCACCAGTGGCTTCTCATTACACTTAAAATAACATAAACCCCTTCTCAAGGCCGCAGTCCCTGTACCATTTGCCCCTGACCTTCCTCATACGACCTTCCTCCCTGGTCACTGAGCCCCGGCCATGTTGGCCTCCTAGTTAGTCACACACAGCAAGACCACGCCTGCCTCAAGCCTTTGCAGGCACTGTTCCCCTGCCTGGAAGCCCCCCTCTCAGCACACGTGGGCCCTCACAGGCCGCCAGCTCAGACAGGGGCTCTGCTACGGCCCGGCACCAGCGTCACTCCCTCCATTGGAGCATCATCTGCTGCTACACATCCTTGTCATTTGTCTACTATTTATTCTCTCTTCCCCTCTGGAAAGAAATTCCACGAGATCAAGGCTGCTGCCTCCCCAGTGGCCAAAGCATACCTGGTCACAATAAGCTCCTAACAAGTATCTGATGAATAAATTAGTGAATGAGTGGATTTATCCTGAGAATAGATCCGAAATGAAAAAGAGAGTGTCTCTGAAGGACAGAGACAGGGTTCCTAACAGCATCATTTGGGTGCATGGCCCAGCTGAGGCTGTCTCCTCCTGGTCTTTGCAGTTAAGCGAGCAAATAATTTTCCGTTTAGCTTAAGCTAGTTTGAACTGGGTCTCTGTCACCTGCAACCAAAGAACTCTAACTTATACCATGGGGTGCCCAGAGCGAGTGGCGGAGCCTGACCATGCGACTGTTCTTCTCCACTTCAACTCGCACATCCCCAAACAGATTAAGCAAGCCTTGGTCACAGTGGCCTCGGCCTCTGTCCTCTCCCTCACTGTTGATTTAACATGACTCAGTTCCAAGCCTTTTGCCTGGTAAGTAGATGAGGATGAGACACAGGGACTTTCACTGAGAGGCGGGAAAGGACGCGTGGGGGTCAGATGTTAGTTGGATGGGACTGCGTCAGGCCCTGTATTCTTCCTGTGCCCGGGGCCACCCCACCCTGCAAGGGCCACTGGCCCCATCACTTGCAGAGGCTCCATCTCTAGGATGCGTTCTGGTCCAAAAGGGAAACAATGAATCAGCTTCCGTCTCAAACTTGGGTCAGCATCAGGCCCTATTATCCAGCAGGTTCCTTGGTTTGGGTCTCAGAATTGTCCCTGGCTGATTCCCTACACCCACGGCTCTGCCTTGGAAATGTTCTTAGTGATGATCACAACAGTTAACGGTAGTTGGTGTGCATGACGTACCAGGCTTTGTTCTGAGTCCTTTCTGTGTTCTTGGTTCATTTTTCTGCATGGGGATCAATAAGATGGGTGCCCTTAGGCGTGCAGTTCACAGGGGAGGAAGATGAGGCACAGAGAGCTGAGTGACTAGCCCGGCATCACTTGGCTAGTCGGCGGTGGCAGATTAGGTTTCCTGAAGATGGAAAGGATCTCCCCCATCCCACACGCTTCCTTACAATGCCACTTTGACATCCCTCTCATCAAGGAGTGGGGCTCCTGTCCCCTCCCCCTAAGCCTGGACTATGTCATACTATGTGACTTGGAGGCTGGATAATAAAAATGCCATGGGTTTCTTTCTGCTCTCATGGGACACTGAGTCTCAAAACCTAGCACCATGCTAGTGTGGGGAGTGTATCCAGTCCCCTTGGAGAGAACACATGTGGGTGTCCTGTCCGAGAGCACAGCTGAAGTCCCAGCTGGACAGCCTCACCACCAGACATGTGAGTGGAGACCTCCAGATGGTTCCTGCTTTGAGTCACTGGGTCACTGCCAACCTTCAGTCTTCTCCAAAGAGGCCCAGATACCAGGGAGAGGAGACAAGCCCTCCAAAATTCCTGGCCCACAGAATGCATGAGCCTAAAAAAGTGTTTTTTATGCCACTAGGGCTTGTAGGAGTTTGCTGCCCAGTAAAGGTAACTGGAATACCAGCCTCTGTCTACAACCTGTATATACCCAGTCCACAGAGTGCTGCTTGCAGGCAGTGTCTGCCTCGGCCCCTAATGCCCTCTGACAGGTTCACCATCTTCTGCCAGCCCGATATGTCACCCCATCATTTGCTGTTGAATTTCCTGAGAGCCAAGAGCCAACCTCAATTACCACTTCTCATCTGTAGCCATAGCCTATGACACCAAGTGCTACCGACGAGACTGAACTTGCTGTCACTTTCTGAAGCTGTTTCTGACCCCTCAGGCTTGTCCATAGGCCTCAGGTTCCTGTCTCCTTCTTCTCCCAGCCAGCCCCATGCATGTTCAGGTGACTCAGTCGTGGTTCAGAAGGGAGCTGCTCCTTCTTCCGCATCTGAGATGTGAAAACGGAGTCCGGGCTAAATAAGACAAAATAGTAGCAACTGACATCGCTTGAATCCCTCCCACATGATTGAATTTTACCCTTCAAGTTATCCGGTGTAACTGATAATATTATTAGCCACATTCTACAGATGAAGAACCTGAGGCTCAGAGAGAGTTGCTCTGGATCATGCAGTTGTGTTCAGCTGTCTCCGTGGCCCTGAGAGGTCAATCGTGGAAGACCGAAGGCAAGACAGACCACAGATTTCAAGATGGAACACGTTTGGGTTTTTCTCCAGGCAGAGAATCTCAACTACCTGATGTCCCAACAACACAACAGCCCCTCTACTTTGAAAATACACCTCACAGCCACACATTTAGGAAACAAGGATGGTCCTCCCTCTCGAGTGGGCGCAGTGGGTGTGGCCACGGAGCTCTGCCCGGGCCAGGTCCCTCCAGTTGGCATCTCTCTCTGTGCGGCACATCCCAAGACATAACATGGAAAACCTGGGTCCTCGCCCTTGGAGATGGTCCCAGACCCGTCACTGATGACCTACAATGCCTTCTCATGAAAGCAGATGGATAGTGGTGGCTAAATGAACACTCTTTGGAGTCAAACAAAAGGTATTAATGCAGATCCCACTAATATCAGTTGTGTGACCTCGGGCAAGCTATGAACTGGTAAGTCTCCATGACCTCATCAGTGTAGCAGGGAGGACAGGACCCATCTCACGGGGTTGTTGTGAAGACTAAGTGAGATTATGAAGACAGCCTACCCAGCACATAAGGAAGGGTGGGGTGGAGTGGGGGAGAAAGACCATTATTATTGTTACTATACAGAGAAATGGCCTGGCTCCTTATCAAATAGAACTAAGGAGAATGTCACTAGATTCTACAATAAAATACCAAATTATCTCAAGCTATGGTACAGACATTGCCTAACATCCCACAAAGAGGCAAGAATGCTAGCTCCCCATTTCCCAAGGAAGTGTTCGTTCACACGGGTCCAATCATTCAATGCGCCCATGTTAGTAAGAAACACTTTGACCCTGACCATTTGACACTAATCAGCCACCTGAAGATGCTAATTCCTAAATTTCAATTGTCTCTGGAAAGTCTGGTGACTGGAAGACTCAGCTTCTGACCTGGAGCCCTGACCCTCTTAGTCTCCAGCCTAAAAAAAAAAAAGCACAGGGCAAATGATGACCTCTCAGTCCCATCGTCCTGGCAGAGGAGAGAGTCCATGAACACGAGCAAGAAAGATGCCACTGTAACCCCACTAAGGCATCTCCATGAGGGCTGCTCTCTGCTCCACAGCACCCCTTTAAAGGAATCAATTTAGCTGGCATTCGGCTTCCCCTCCTGTGGCGCATGTTGAAGTGGGATCTGACAAAGATGGAAAACAGACTTGCGTCAAATACTGCCAGTAAAGCCTGGTTCAAGGTTAGAGCAGTCAACGGGAATCCAGCGCCTCGGAAACCCTGAGACCTTCATCCACCAGCTGCAGTCAGCAGCTTTGAAGGAAGCCGTGGGCCTGGCTGGGGAGAGGGCGGGTTATGGAATTGGGAACTCGGGCCACAGTCACCCGAGATGCTGGTTTTGCACTAGGCCCTTAAAACAGGACCGAGCTTCCAGCTCCGAGCAGCCTGCTGGTTTTTCTTGGTTGTATTGGAAATCTCTTGTTTTTTGCTTGCCCAGTTTCCACTCTTTTTCTTTCTTTTTTTATTTATTTTTTTATCAGTAGCACCCATTTTATCTCAGAGAACAACACCTCTTCTCTTCTCAGTCCCTGAGATTTCGGTGGAATTCAGCGCACCCCCAGCTCACAGGGTAGGTAGGCACATGAGTTCAACCAGCCAATGGGAGCTGAGCAGCCCTGGACCTCAGGGAATAAGTCAGGGATGTGCACATGACCCAGGGAAGGCATAGCAGAGCCAGTGACCCTCAGTCTTGGAATGAATGTAACTGCAGCTAGAAGCAGCCGTCTTTCTGCAGGGGGAGAGGGGACAGATGCCTGCCTGCAGCTTCGGGACACCACCTGGTTATGACAAGAGGAAGACAGATCGGCGCAGAGGAAGACACACGATGGCAGGCACAATCTGGTTACACCTAAAGCTCCTAGAATCAAGTTGCACCTGAAGACCTGGACTTCTCATTTCCAAGACCCAGGAAGCTCCATTTTTCTTGGTTTTAAGCCAACTGGAGTTGAGTTTCTGTCACTGAGAAAGATCTGATGGGCCCAGTGCAGCTGTGTGACCCCACGAGGCAGGGGCAGTGCCAGCTCTCTGTGGGGCCCAGTTCCAGGCCACACACCTTGCCCATCAGATTCAGCTGTCCACTGCACTAGCAACACATGGCCATGTGACCAAAGACTTCGTGTGACTCCTGGGAAAGCAGACACAACCTCCCTGACCGAGGAGCGGGTGCTGGTTTTGCTCCACAAACCCTCTCAGAGCCCGCAGCACTCCCACACACGCCCTCTGACTTCCAACAGTCTGGGCCGCCGTCTCCATGAGGTGCTGCCCCGGGTTTCAGAACCTGCTTTGCCTATGCCCGAGGCACGTCACTGTGCCTGGGAATTAGTGTCTCCTTGGGGGCAGCCCTTCAGGAAGGACTTGCCCTTTGGCAAGGATGATTCTGAGACATCTTTAACCCCATTTCCCAGAGTTTCTCCCATAGGACTAAGTATTATGCACCCACTGTGACAGCTGGCTCATTAATGCACCCTGTCCCTCCCTATATCACCTCCCCACTCCCGTGGTGGCGTCCCTCCATCTCCTGAATAAACCACGTCTGTTCAGTCATTGTCTCAGAATCTGATTCTGCCTACAGAGCAGAAATTTCATCACATTCCCCATCCAACACTTCCATTCGTCCCCTAATGGAAATTGCCCCCCACCAGACCACCCAACCTTTTACAAATTCCCTCAGCCTGCCCCCTCCCCTCAGCCTGCATATCCCATGAAGCAAAACAAAATCCTAGAAGCTCACACGCTTCTCCCACCCACCTCCAAAACTTATCAATGTATTCCTGCAGCAAAAACAGATTTCCCCCAGAAGGCAATGCTGCTGCCACCCAAATACGACGTCTACCCATAAAGGCCAGTCACAGAAGGCAGCGAACACCACACTGGAGCCACAGCTGCAGGGACAGCCAGGAGCATGGCCTGCTGTCCTGGGCTGGCCCTGCCCACAAATCTCCTGCCTCATCCCCCTCTCTCTGCCTTCCCTCCAGGGTTCATGCGGATCCAGCCAGACTGCATTAAGGACTTGCAGTTCCCCTAAAATAAGCCAAGTTGCCTCTTTCCTTCTGCCTGTTTAAATGCTGTTCCATCTGCTTGAAATATCTTGTCTTCTCCAGGATCTTAAGGACCTGTTTCTTTTTCACTCCACTCAAATTCCATGTTCCAGACTTCCTCACCTGAACGAGA
This sequence comes from Tadarida brasiliensis, assembly GCA_030848825.1. Classification (NCBI taxonomy): domain Eukaryota; kingdom Metazoa; phylum Chordata; class Mammalia; order Chiroptera; family Molossidae; genus Tadarida; species Tadarida brasiliensis. The sequence goes on from CM061258.1 coordinate 122,787,526, forward strand.
GAGAACTCGGGTGGGTTTGTCTGAAGACGGAGCTCCCCACAGAGCAGTTGGAAAGGAGCCTGGCGATAACCAGGGCGACGCTGAGGACCAGCTGATGGAGGGGTCCCGAGGCTCCCTGCGAACACAGAGCCTGTTTCAGGGGCCAGCTGGCGTCCTCAGGTGATGCATACACACAGCAGCAGGTGACAGGAACAGACCCAGTACGACCCACACTCTCTTCCATTCTACTTCCTGCTTTATGACTACTTCAAAAGGGAGAGTCTAGCCCTGGCTGGTTTGGCTCAGCAGTTGGAGCGTCGGCCCGTGGACCAATGAGTCGTGGGTTCGATTCCGGTCAAGGGCATGTACCTTAGTTGCAGTTTGTCCCTGGTTGGGTTGTGTGGGAGGCAACCAATTGTTACGTCCCTCTCACATCAATGTTTCTCTCTCTCTCTCTCTCTCTCTCTCTCTCTCTCTCTCTCTCTCTCTCCCCCTCCCTCTCCCTCCCTCCCACTCTATCTGATGACAGACAAATATCCTCAGGTGAGGATTAAAAAAAAAAGGGGGGAGAGCCTAATTTCTGTTATTTATATCTCTTTAACGTGTCACTTGCTAAGCTCTCACTTTAAAAGGCAAAGAATTAATATTATTTTCTTCTTGCTGTATTCTGTGTATAATTCCCTTCTACTTGAGGTTAGTGATAGTTTTGTTTCTTTGCCACTTATATTAATGATGTAGTTTTCATTAAATGCAAAGAGTCAGAATAAAGATATTAAGTAAAGGTTTACACATGCATATATGCATATATGCGTGCTATGAGTAATACATGCATATGTGTGATATAATGTGGATGACATAACATAAGGTGTGTATGTTAATATGTGGGGGCAAAAGCAGGTTTACAGTAGTTTGCATGGAAAAGGACACGCAGGTTATGATACCACCACAGCTTTACTAACTCTGTGTTTCGAGTACTCACAACTGTAAACCTACTTTTGCCCCACCCTGTACAATTACATATGTTAACCACAGGCAGTGTTTGGATATGGCAAAACTCTGATATGCAAATGAGTCGAGTTTAAAGGGAAAAACCTAGAATAAGGGCTGGAGTAGCTACCTTTAGGATGCTGCCCTTTCCTGATACCGATGAAGCGGTTTGGTGGCGGGGCCCAAAGATGCTGTGCCCCAAACACTCTGAAGAAGCACAACGTGAGAACTTGGTTGGGGCTGGTCTTCCCAGCTATGCAAAGGGCTCCAGAAACCATGCCACAGTGTGAACTTTCCCTGCTCCCCTCCTCTCAGGGTGTCCGAGTGAACTTCCACGCTCCTGGATTAGCTGGTTCAGCTCTGCTGGGCTCCAGGAAAGCACCAAGCCCAGGACTCTCCCATCCTGCAGAATCCCAGCTGCCAAGCAGGACAAAGGCTGTCTGTCTTTGATCAGCAAATGAAGCTCCACAGTAAAGGCACTTTCTGATCCTCTCTCACAGCCCCAAAGCAAACTGGCCAGACATTCTTAAGCAGCTTTTGACATCAACGTTGAAAAGCAATGAGTGGTCAGGCTTGTCATTTTTATTCTGAAATATGCAAGAGGTATGCTCAGAGATATGCAAGATCAGCCATTTCTGTTCTGACTGCACCTTCTCACTCAACCAAACTCATTCACACATATTAATAGAGCAAGCTTTTATGAGCCAGGAACTACTTAAACATCGAGGATAAATAAGAGGCCAGAACCACAAAATTCCTCACCTCAAAAGCCTATGTTCCAGAGAGTCTAGAATGGGGAGACAGGCAGCAAATACGTGTGAACATCAATAGATGAGAAGAGAAAGGCAGAGGTGTGATGCTGTTTAAAAATCAAGCAGGATCCATCAAAATGCACCTCGGAGGGCTCTGCGTGTGGTGGGTGGTCAGCCCGGTAGCGAGGACGATGTCTACACTATTTTGATCTGAAACTTGAATGATGAAAGGAGCCAGCCTTCCGAGACCGAAGGGAAGGGTCTTCCAGGTGGAGACGCTCATACAACAGCTGTGTGACCATACTCCCCCGATTCACCCCTTCTTTCTTTACCCCCCTCATGTGCTGGTATTTCTCTGCATCCCCCACTTATTTTCTCAAGGCCTAGCAACGGGGCTCTGGGCTGAGTCTCACTCCTAGTTCTATCACCAACTAACCAAAGAACTAACCTCCAAGTCTCAGTTTTCCCATCCGTGAGAGGGCACCAAGAACACAACACCTGGATGATCACTTTGCTGGGAAAACACGACGGTGCAGCTAACATGCTCATGTGCTTCCTGGGTGAATACTCACCAACGGTTACACACTCACCAACAGTTACACACCACTCGTGTTACTGCCTTCCCCGGACTAACTCCGGAAGACGTGTGGGCTCACACCAGCTCAAGGACGAGTCCCAGGAAGAGCTGACCTGAATCTGAATTTCGAGACCCCTCTAGTCTGAATGGGTTTGGAGCTGATTATTATGCAATAGGAGCCAATGTAAATTTTATTTTATTTATTTATATTTGGGGGGTTCAGGTAGTTTCTGTTACCCCTTCAATAGCTAGAGCATTCCATGCCTGCTGTCTTCAGTGCAGGGTTTTTTTCTAGCAGGGATCCAAGAGAGTCAGTGCCTCTGACGTTCAAAACAGGCCTTTGAAACTCAAGGCCAACACTAAGTCTTGAGCACAAAGGTGTTTTGAGTTTCAAGCACCAGCATCCTTTGATTTTCAAAAGTCAAAAATCCCAGGCGAAACAATAAGCATAGAACACGCTTACTGATCGGTGAAAAAGAGGTTTCGTCTGCTACGAAAAATCCCACAAGCTGGAGAGAAGCAGAAGAGAAACATAAGGGTTCGAGTCTGCTCGAGGTACTGAGGCCAAGGCCAGAGCAATCTGAGTTAAGAATAAAATGAATGACAGATATGAGCGTGTAGGGAACGTCTTCTCCCTTCCCACATGAGGACCAGGAAAGTGGGATTCAAGCACTCTCCAGCACCCTCCTGAGGGTGGAACGGGAGCATCAGCCTGGTGTTGGTGAGGGAAGGAGGCCAGGGCTCCTAGACCTGGAGGCCCTCTGTGGACAGAGGCTGAGCCCTCAGGTGAGTGCTTTGCATTGCCCGTGAATCGCTCTCCTCCTGGGCACCTGGGAAGGACAGCAGCCAACATCCTCAACCCAGAGAAACCTGTCTGTGCCCAAAGAATTTGCTTGGCACCCTCTGAATTACCCAGCTGGACAATCCCCTTTCTGATGGCTCAGCACAGTCACAGCCCTCCAGATGCAATGGTGGCTCTGAAGTCCAGATGCATCAGCTGAGCATGGACACCCCAGTGGGAGAGAAAGGACCAGCTGTGCTCCCCTGGAGCTGGAAGGATGCTAAGACACCTGTGTACTCTCGCAATTATACATGCACAATCAAAAGAGATTTGCTAGAAAGACAATCCACCATCAATAAACTAGTTCTAGAGAAAAGGCAGCCCCAAACTGCCTGGCTCAAAGCTGGCCCAGCCCCTTGCTCTGCCCGCTCCCTCACCTTCTCCTAGAACTGAGATGAAATTGCATGAACACAAATTTCTGTGACGTAGAGTTAGACCTGGGACGGGGGTGGAGGTGGGGGGGCTGTGCCTCAGCGTCTCCCAGGCTCATTCCTTTTGCCCTCTGGACTGAGGTCACCGGTTCGATTCCCAGTCAGGGCACATACCCAGGTTGTGGGCCCGATCCCCAGTGGGGGGCATGCAGGAGGCGGCCAGTCGATGTTCTCTCTCATCGATGTTTTTGTCTCTCTCTCCCCCTCCCTACCCCTCTCTCTGAAAATCAATAAAGAAAAAAAAAATTAAAAGAAAATCTCCTAAAAGTGTGCCCAGTTCAGGGACTGTGCACTGCCCTGAGCTGCCCTCTGAGCCCCCAGAGGTGGCACTCGAGCCACTAGGTGACTGACTGTACAATGGCCCTGCTTACAGTCAGACCAACGAGAGAGGGACTGCCTCAGTTTCCCCAAGAGCAAAACAATCTGAAGATACTAAAAGCTAAACATTAAGAAGCCGAAGATGAAGAGAACTTTCCATGAGACTGCCACTTAAAGGAACTGTTAGAGCCCAGCCTGTGAATTTGAAGGTTTTTAGTTTTAATAAAATAAAGTGCCTAGTCAGTGTGACTTGTACTCAAAAGAAGTGAGCCCCATGGCCACTGGGTTTGCTCGGGTCTGAGTTCTCAGTTTGCCCTCCGAGGTCCTAGCATTCCAGGAGTGGGTGCCACTCCAGTCCGGACTAGGACTAGACACCCTGGTCCCAACGCTGGCAGGCCCCACCCCGGGGCAGCCCCACCCCGAGGAGGAGAGCTTGGCAGAACATGTGAAGCTCAACAGTCACACGTATAAGAATGTGCCCTGAGGAAATGACATGCATGTGTGGAGGTGTAATTGTAAGGGTGTTCATCACAGAATTAATTATAATAATGAAAACTGTAAATAACCTAAATATGTGACAACTGAGTAATGAGGAACTCAATTACAACAGACCCACAGGATATTATATTGTCCTTAAATGTTCTGTTTTGAAGAATATTTAATAATGTGGGGAACTACTTAGGATATAATATTTTTAAATTATGTTACAAACCAATAAATATAAGGCTTGCAAACACATATAAAGAAGTTCAAAACAAACAGCGACTCCCTTGATGGTGGGATTATGAGTGAACTTAGGTTTCCTATATGGGAGGGGTTAGGTCAACTGTGAAGTTAGCGGTCATGGTCCCCAAGACTGCTCTCACTCTGACACCAACTGCAAGTTTGGGAGGTTCCCCAAACCACCTTATAGTTTGATAATTCACTGGAAAAATCCACAGAACTCACTGAAAGTTGTTATACTCATGGTTACAGCTCGTATAGGGAAAGGGTGCAGACTGAGATCATCCAAAGGAGGGAGAGATGCACGGGGCAGAGTCCCGGGAGAGGGCCAACAGGGGCGCTTCTGCTGTCTTCTCCCCACGCAGTAAGGGCGCATAGCTCTCCCGACAGCAGTACACGGCAATGTGCACGGAATCCTGCAAACCACGGACTCCCTGAGCCACCGTGGGGTTTCTATTGGGGCTGACTGCCCACGTGGCTGTTCTGTCTCGTCTCCACCCTGCTGGGCATGACCCAAAGCCCCCACCCTAAATCACACTGTGAGACCACCCCCATCCCCCACCCTAAATCACACTGTGGTATGCCCACCCCCATCCCTCACCCTAAATCACACTGTGAGACCACCCAGAGTTACCCAAGGTCCCAAGCGAACAAAGACATTCCTATCAGGTACGACACTGGATCACCTCCCAGCAGCCAAGGACAAAAACCAGACTTCTTGGGCAAGATTAAATTATTACTACACACTGTGATAAATGATAAAAGCTGCCAAAAACAATAATATTAAGAAGTATTCTTGCTAACTAGTGTGTTTGAAATCTGATCCTAGACACCCTGGGAAGCCAAAGAACAGCTTCTGCCCCAGCCGTGCCACCTGGCACCGCCCAGTGGGCATCTGCCTTCCCTGAGTGTGCACCCTAAGTCCTCAACACGGCTCTGACCCAGCTGCCATTTTGTAATTATTCTTACCCTTATTTTAATAATGCCAATTATAGTAGCAATGATTGCTGTCATTCATTGATTACTGAGTGTTCCACGTACTGAGCTAAACTTTTAATATATCCAGTCAAATCTCATTTTTGTCTTAAAAATTCTATAGTATGTGCTAGTTTAGTCCCATTTTGCAGATGAGACAATCAGGGAACAAAGACATGGGCTCTTTATCCAAAATCTCATTGCTAAGAAGAGAGAGCATAGGCTGAAACTCCAAGCTGCCTGAGTGCTCTCACTTCCGCTGCAGTGGCCGCCGGCCCTGGGGCCACCACTCTCTGATTCCTGTCCCTCTACTCTGGCCTGTCCCCCATCAACCCAGGATGACCACCTAGAAAGTCAGGTGGCCCCCTGAGGCCAATGACGAAGCATCCATCTCCCATAGCAAGACCTTCTGTAAAGAACCCCATGCCAGTCACAGGCCCCAGGATCCTTCTGTCGGGATGCTGGTCACCAAGAAGCAGGTCCTTGTCCCCCGCACCCAAACAACCCTTCATCTGGACTCAGTTCACCCCCCAAAATTCTGTCATTCATCCAGGCATTCTTTTTCTGTCAGTCTCCAACACCTAAGGATCTTTTTAAAACTAAGTTGTTTAGGACCATTTCATCTTAATTTTACACGTGTGATAAAACACGGAATGAATCTCATACATTCTAGGAATGTCCTGTATTCTTAGGGACATCTTTCTCTGTTATGTTTTTATTCTTTACTTTGAATCTCTAAGGAGCCAGGTTTTGGTTCAGTTCTTTACTTCAAAATTTACTTTGATTAGAGGGTGTGAAAACACTCACAAAAGAGGAGAATGCCTTCGTCATTATGGGATGAGTTGGCCCACACCCCTATCCCCTAGCTCAACTCTTCCCATTTGGTTATCTTGCCCCTGGACCAGCCCCCCTGTGGGTTTTCTACTTGTTTCTAATCGTTGGAGAAGAGGCATTTCCCAGTCACTGCTGGGCCCTGGCTCCATGCGAGCTGCTGCTTCTCACCTCGACGGGCCAGCCGTCTCCTCTCTCACCACAGTGTAAGCAGACACTTCCCCTTCCCACAGGATGTGTGTGGAGACCACCCACCACACGGCACCACGTCATCCCGAGAGCCACGGACTCTCCCACACTCCATAAAAGTCCATCCTTGCCATCCTTACTTAAGTCACCCTGCTTACTTAAGAGACACACAGGAAAACCTGCATTGGGATGTCTCTATTCATTCCACATACCTGTTCCTATTTTCACGCTATTATTTTATCTATTAATTTAGCAACCCGGGCACTCCATGAGGTATTCAGCAATCATAGGGGACACGCAGGTTTAATGCCCTGACAGCGGAAGAAGGGACAAATGCCCATTAGCCCCGGGCCCGGTAATGGCCTGGTGATGCCACCTCACACTTGGCCACTGAAGGCGGCTGTATATTGTAAGGAATTTTAAAGGGTGTCACCAACCTGAATTAATTCTCGGTGCGCTGGGAGGAAAATATAACTCCCATCTGGGACTCAGAACTCCTGCATGGAGCTGCCACCCCAAACAGACCCCATGTCAAGATCACCTCCCCCCAGGGGAGTGGGTTCAAGCACGCTGATGCTGGAGTGAGCTCATATGTTAGGTATTGCCACGTGTCAGCCACGTGCCCAGCACTGTGCTGGGCTGCGAGGAACACAGGTGAGCAAGCAGACATGGTCCCTGACCATGAACTGGAGCCTCACCAATGAAACAGCCATTAAGCAAACGCAGCTCATCCGTTGGTGAATCACACAGGCAGCGACAAACTGCCGGTGCCGGAGTGACCCGAGTCTCAGGGACACAGGCCGGGGTCTGAGAAACCTGACTACCGATGATGAGTTCCTCGCTCTTAGAAACTTTCAGGAACCTTCCTTAGACTCAGGGCCTGCCCCAAAGCAAGTGCATGCCACTGGTGAGCCATCAGAGCTAACTACTATTCTCCAAAGACAGTTCCACCCATCAGAAGTTCTAGAACCCTTCGAATTCAATGGACACTAAAGGGCCACGGAAGTCAGTGTGTCTAGCTAACCCCAGAGACCATGGCTTAGATGCCCTCCCCTGTGCCCGCAGTGGCCTTGGCTTTACTGAGTAGCAGCGGGAGAGGCACTGGGAGCGGTTTCCTCCTGACGCAGACAGGGCAGAGGGTTCTGGGGGCCCTTCCAGAGCTGGCACCAGGCCTTGAGAGGCCAGAGCTGCGTTTTCAAGGCTTTAGCCAGGAGGGAGGGCAGTCTCAGCCTTTGGCCCAATACTCAACATTTTCATCAAAGGCTGGAATAAAAGCTGATAAGAACCTGTGTGTGATACAAAGTGGGGACTGTATCTTGTAGGCAATGAGCTACATAATGGAATCAGGATCCCAGAAGACCTCCAGCAGCTGGTGTGGCTGAATTACACAGCATGAAACGTAACCCAGATAAACATGAGGTCCTGCCCTCTGGGCCCAGCAGCCATCTGGACAAGCCCTTAATGGGGAAACAGGTGCGAGGGCACCTGGCTGGCTTTCACCGCCTACAAGCTCAATGCCAGTTAGTGCAACGTGGCTCTCAAAGGCAGGCTGATCATTTTGGTTGCATTACTTGAAGCAGAATTCTAGAAAAGGGGAGGTGACACTGCTCTGCTCTATGTCAGCACTCGTGAGCATCACTCAGCAAGCATAACCAGGAAGTGATGGGGACTTCGAATCACACCTTGGTGACTGAAGAAACTGGGAAAGATTAGCATGGAGAGAAGGAGACTTGCAGTGGCAGGGCTGCAATTTTCAAATTCTTAAGAATCTATGAAAATAGCAGCTGATTTGGGCCAGGTGATGGGCTGAACATTTAACATACAACCACTCACCTGGTCCTCATCCCAACTCCGTGTCGTCCACAGATGACGAGGAGAAAACAGGCTGCCAGAGGACACTGTGCCTAAGACCACACACACATCAGGCGAGCGGTGGCCCCAGGATGAGGATAGGTGTCTGGGTCCAGATTCAGCTCAGTAACCAAGACACACTCTGCTACGTGGGGACGCTCCTTCCGCAGAGGCGCGTCCTGGAAGAAGGGGAAGGGATAGAAGGCTGTTTGCCTTTCTATGCTTGCATGAGCCGGGAAGATCCTGACAGGGTGGCCACTGTCTTGGTCACTGTCACATTTCCAGGGCCCAGCACTCAGTAAATATTAATAGGACTCTGATGAAGAAATGAGTGAATTAATGAACGAACACCAGCTGTGGCATAAGGACTTACTCGAGTAAGAACCGTCACAGTACTCAATTGCTAGGGCTGTTGTAACAAAGCACCACACAGCGGGGGTAGGGGTGTGATATAACAGAAAGTCATTCTTGCACAGGTCCATAGACTAGAAATGTGAAATCAGGGTGTCAACAGGGTCACGCTCCTCTGAAGGCTCTAGATAAACAACCCCCCTTATCACTTCCTAGCTTCTGGCGCTACCCAGCATTCCTTGACAGCCCTCGGTTTGCAGCTGCATCACTCCAATTCATGCTTCCACCTTCACAAGGCATTCTTCCCTCTGGGCACATCTGTGTCTCTGTAGCTCTTCTCATAAGGACACTGGGATCCAGTATGACCATCTTAACTAATTACATCTGCAAAGACCATGTTTCCAAACAGGTCACATTCACACATTCGGGTGGACATGAATTTTGGGGGATGCTGTTCAACCTAGTGTCATTGATGAGTACGATGTTGGAAGGTGGGGCATGGCCCCACCCTAGGAATGATCAGGGTTATACTTGAATAGTGAGGACACAGGCAATAACATCAAAGGTCAATCTAGGGGATCATCCCTTCATTCAGTAAACACTGACTGATCCCATCTGCATTTCTAGCATGAAGTCATGTGGCTGGAAATCCCAACGTGAGGAGGGTACAGTGATTCCCTTGATGGTTCTCAAAGCCTGGTGGGGAAGGACAGACTTGCAAAGGAACAACCAAAACATGACATGAGAAAGCACCCTAAAGAGCTATGGAAGCACAGAGAGGAGACAGAAGAGAATAAAGTCAATGATGAGTGGAGCTCTCCAGGAGAAAAAGATGTTATCTCTGGCCCAAGTTCCAGCCTCCTCCTTCTAGTAAAAACACAAAACGTCCTCTGGGAAACCACTTCTCCATTCTGAGCACTGTCGATTGAGTAGGATGACCTCACCCACAGCTCCAGGTGTTTCAGGCGGTCAGCCCATTCCATGTCTCTGCCTAACCAGAGCCAAGGAAAGACCAGGGGACAGTGGCTGGGCTGGAGGACAGAGAAGTCTGCGTTCCACTGTACTTGGTGTGTAAGCATGTGAGGCTTGCGGCTAGCACTACTTTGCAACCCCAACGGGAGGATCTTGAAGCTGCCAAGAAAAACAGCAGGTCCAGGGAGTGGAGCCACTCAGAAGACGTGCAGCCAAAGGCTGGCTCCTGCTGGTGTTATTCGTGTCCTGAATCAAACTGTACTTGAAGCCAGACCTGCCCATGGACCCTTCAGTATGTGGGTCAATAAATATTCTTTGTTTTGTAGAAGCCAGTGTGAACCTGCAATGAAATGAGTCTTAATCGGAACAGCTGTCCAGGATGCAAATGTGTCACGTCAGAAGTCACAAGGCAAAGGGGCAGGCGCTTCCTAGAAACGGTGGAGGTTCAGTGTGGTTGGTGAGTGAAGGGAGGCGGGAGGTCTCACTGGAAGGGACTTTAGATCAAGCTGCGTTTGGGTTTCATTGTGGAGGTTTTATATGCCTTCCAATTCAAAAATTCTTTGGCTTCTGAGTCTGTGTTCCAGAAACCTCCACAGGAGAAAGAACACTAGTCCAAGAGTAGCAGCCATGCCTGAGTTACGTCCTCAGGTCCTACTGTGCCTGCTTTTGGACATTTTATCTGTATCCATCAATCTGCAGGGAAGCATGGAGCCAGGGGTAAGAACTGCTGCCCCGGCTTCTGAGCCCGTAGCCCTGGGTGAGCTGACCACACACCTGCAGGGCGCTCACAGCCAGCGGGAGCGTCCGCCCACGGCCAAGGCCCCCATGCTCAGGAACCCACAACTCAGTCATACTCAGGCATGCTGGAAACGGCCACTTCTGGGCTCCAACGGTTTGTAAGAGCAGGACACAGAGCTGAAGGCTACAGTCTCATCTTAATGTGCAGAGTCCCTAGGTCTTATATTGGGCTTGGCAATAATGACACAGAGGAGCCAGCTGCCCAGGGATTGCCAGAAATTCACTCTGAGCACTGCACACAGAGCACACAGCGCATCTGCCTGTGTCTGGGGAGACGTGGTCTGCAGTCAGCAGTCAGCGTGGGCGTGCACACTGGACTCGGCACAGGGACACCATGCCCGCCTGGCATTCTCGTTAGTGCCATGAATGACCAACACCTCACAGAGGGGGCAGTGCTACCTCCCTCTTCAAAAGGGACCAAGTGAAAGAGCAGCGAGGCTCCCATACACCCAGCTACCCAAGACGCAGCAACAGGGGTAAGGGAACAGTCTCAGATAAAGGCGAAGCTATAGGAGTTTGCTTGTCTGGACGTGTCTTGGTTATCTGGTTGTTTGCCTGATAATTGTCTAATTCTCTAAAATGTAGGTTTTATGACAGCAGTGACCTTGTCTTTCTTGATCAACACTATCTATTTATTTAATGATAATAGACCAGTGACACTACAATGGGACTACAACAGGTCAGGCAATACTTGAAGTGTGTGTGTGTGTGTGTGTGTCTGTGTGTGCGCGCGCGCGTGTGTCTCAATGTGTTTGATCCTTCAATAATCCCATAAAGCTGGCATCATCATTAACCTTGTGCACAGATGAGTAAACTGAGCCAGAAGTTGAATAACTTGCACAAGGCCACAGTAAGCATAGGGAGGGGCCAGGATCTGCACCTGAAACAAACTGGCTCCATAGTCCATGCTCTCTAACCACTACTATGTCGACACTGCCTCCCAACTGCCTGGGACACTCAGTCAACAAGTGCTGGCCACACACCAGGGATATTCCTAGGTGCTGGGGATTCAGCTATGAAAAAGAAGTAAAGAGTTCACTGAACATCTGTTGGGAGATGAGTAGACAGCTGTGAGAATGCAGGGACAGAAGAAGGGATGACTAGCAAGGTGGGATTCAGAACTGTGGAAAGGAGAGCAGAACATCACAAGTGAGTAATCAACAAACGAGGCTGTGGCTCAGTCTTCCTCAGGTTTTTTCCTGCTTTTGATGGTAATTTGTCAGTGGACTGCACACAAGCTCTAGGACCGGAAGCCTGGCCCCGTCCCTGTACCATCTTGTGACCTGGAGCAAATCACTTAACCCCCTGGACCTGTTTCCTCACTTATAAAATGAGAATAACCCCAGCTATTCACATAGTTGCTGTGGATTAAATGTTATTTGCTATTGTTTGGAGCTGAGTTCAAAGGTCACCTCTTTTTTGTAGCCTTCAATTCAATTCAATTCAACAAATGTTTAGAAGACATTTTGCTGGGGGTAAGGCTACAACAGTAAGCTAGACAAACAGGACTGTTGTATTCAGAGAAATTTGGGGTTAGCAAAAAGACAGGGAAAATAGACATGTCAGATGAATGTTGAGGAGAGGGAAGTGTGGGATTCTAAGGGAGTGTCTGACAAGGGTAGAGTCGGCCTCTCCTCCTTGGTCCCAAAAAGCTTCACTTGGGTTAGCGACGACTGTACCCTATCAAACATGGCTCTTGGAGGGTGTCCACACAAAACTAAAAGAAGAATCATCTGTACCTAATGGATATAAAAATAGATGGGTGGGTGGAAGGAAGGAAGGAAGGAAGGAAGGAAGGGAGAGGAGAGAGGGAGAATGGGCAGATGGATGGAATGAAACCGAAGGGAACATCCAGGACTTCACGAAAGCTACATCCAAGGGCAAACCCATCTATGCTGAGTCAATGTCCACATATTTAAAAAGTGGATAGAACAGTAATAACAGAGGTAGATTTAAGGCAAAGACAGAAACTTCAACTGAGATGACGTGAGGAAGATGCAAAACAAGGCCCGACTGTAGGAGATAACACAGGCAAAAAAGAGAAACCACCTGGGATAGCTGGACCCAAAGAGACACGTGTGCTCTATTACAAAAACGTCCACCAATGCCCCACTCCAGTGATGAACCCCTTCACAATATTTTGTAGCTCTTCCCATCAAGAGGTGGAATTGATGCATCTACACTATGAATCTGGTTTTGCCCATGTGACTTGATTTGGTCAATGGGACATTAGAAAATGTGATCTAAGCTGAGGCTGAAAAGTACTCGCATACTGAAGTTTGCTCTCTTGCTGCTTTGGGAGCCCTGCGACCACTGTTACGTGAACTAGTGGGCTAACTGGGCCTGCTAGATAACGAGAGACACAGGGCCAAGTCATGCCTATTGCTTCAGCTGACATGCAGCCACCTGTCAGACATCAGTGGACCACGTAGACCGGGCAGCCTCCTCTGACCTGCCAGCGAAGGCAGGGGGCAGCTTATTTGGCCCATAACTGGAAGAAGCAGCCACAGAGTCACAAGAAATAATGACATGGTTGCCATGTTGAACCACTAAGTTTGGGGTGGTGTGCTATGCTCTGAAATCTACTGAAAAACAAAATCACAAGTAGCCACACCAGAGTGAGGGAACCGGCTGGGGTGGATGAGGCTGCTCCTTTCTGCTTGCCAGTCCGTGGGGCAGAGGGACAACGTCTGCAGAAACACTTCTCATCAGTGCAAGCACCTGAGCTGAGCACTGTCTGGAATCTGAGAGGCAGTTTGTATGAGTGAATTTACTCATCACGTTTCAATTGATTGACTACCAATATGGGTTAAGCCCTGGAAATAGAGTAGAAGGCAAGTCAGATATGAGCGGTGTCCCTCCATGGCTGGATGTTCATACAGACACGGGTGGGGTCCCTCCATACAGACACGGGTGGGGTCCCTCCATGGCTGGGTGTTCATACAGACACAGGTGGTGTCCCTCCATGGCTGGATGTTCATACAGACACGGGTGGGGTCCCTCCATGGCTGGGTGTTCATACAGACACGGGTGGTGTCCCTCCATGGCTGGGTGTTCATACAGACATGGGTGGGGTCCCTCCATGGCTGGGTGTTCATACAGACACGGGTGGGGTCCCTCCATGGCTGGGTGTTCATACAGACACGGGTGGTGTCCCTTTGTGGCTGGGTGTTCATACAGACACGGGTAGTGCCCCTCCATGGCTGACTGATCCTATCAGGACTGGAATGGGATTCTGAGCAGGAAGAGAGTTTTGAGCAGGAAGTAGCATCATGACAATTTTCTGTCCAGATCCTGAGCCTTTAGCCAAAAAACCCACCCACACACTGCTTGACAGCACTCAAGAAGGGGAACTACAGCTGTCCTCACTCTTCACAAAGCAGTTAAGAGGACATTCCTCTGCCTGCGTCTGAATCTAGGACTTACTCTTTGGGTTAATTAGTCTCTCTATGCTTCAGCTTTTTTATTTAAAAAGTAGGACTGATAATAGTTGCTACTCTGTAGGGCACTTGTAAAAATTAAGTAAGACAATACATCTGCACTGAAGTGCCTGGCCACCGCAGAAGCACTGTCAGTAAATGTTACTTTTCATCATCCTTCCTCCTTCTGCTGTCATCCTCTTCTCGCTCCGCACTCTGTGGAGCTCCTGACAGGTGGCTCTGGCTTTTTACACCTACATGGACTTGCCTTCCCTGATTCAGACCCGGGCACCCTCCTTGAGGCTACCATGAAGATACACCTGTCAAGTCTACTGCTGTGGGGAGCATAACTGAGGACTCCACACTAGCCTAGACAAAGGGGTTCTTTTAGAACGTGTGTGCGCCAGTTCCTCCACCACCTCGTCCTTTGCCCCCCTCCCCCCGCAGGCAACAGACCAGGGCAGCAGTCAGAAAACCCTCTTGGCCATCTCCACCCGCCTCCCTTTTTCCTTCGCATCCTCCCCAAAGCTCTCATATATATCTCCTCCTGCAGTCGCTTCTGTTTCTTGGTGGACCCAAACTAACACACTTTCACACTCAGCCTACATCTGCTCTCTGGTTTCCGCTGCCTACTGCGGCCACAGGCAGCATCCTCCTGAACTGGATTCCAGACCTGGAGCCTCTCCCTTCCCCACCAACCAGGGGAGATGGGGACAGCAAGAGGCACGAGCTGTCTCCCACCCACAACCCATCCTATCTCCTCTGCCCGCCCTACTGCACAAGCACGCTCGCTGGCTCCTGTTTCTGCCCTGGCCCCTCAGTCCACTCTGGTCGAACCAAGTGGTCCTGTTACAGCTCATCCAATGATTCAGCATCTTTGCTAACAGAGTCCCATTCCACTCAGGAAAAAGCCGAAGTCCTCGCAGAGGTCTGCAAAGTCCTTCCTGACCTGCTCCCTGCTGCCAGGTGCTCCTGCCACTGTCAGCGTCTGCCTCTTCTTTCTGCTGTGCGTCCACCTCGGGTTCCAGCACTGGCTGCTCCTCCGTCTGTAAGGCTTTTCCTGCAGTCGGCTGTTTCATTCACTCTCTCTCTTTACTCAAATGCCACCTTCTCAGTGGGACCCTTCCTGGACACACTGCCTGAGTTCCAAATATCCCCTCCTCCCTCCTCCCTTCACTGTTTTGTTTTCCATGACACTTGTCACTATGGAACACAGTTATGTTCATTTGTTTTATGTTTGGTATTATCTACTTATCCCTAATAGAATGTAAGTCCCACAGTTATAGGGAATTTTGTCTGTTTGGCTCATTGTTGTATCCACAACACCTAGTATGGTATCAGGCACATAAGGGAGGAAAGGAAAAGGAAAAGAGGGAAGGAAGGATAAGAAAGAAAGAGCCAGCGAGTGCTGGAAAAGCACAGGCCCATCAGAGCTGCCACCAGAAAGGACACAACTGAGGCCCAAGGGCACTGAGCCCATGCGTTCATCCTGAAAACACCCAGTTCTCATTTCAGTCAACTCATCCTTCCAGGCCCTGAGCTGGGTGGGACAACCTAAGACTGGATGGCCTGTGACTCCTACTGTTAGTATCGCAAAGGTGGAGATGGGCACTCCAGGAAGAGCTGAAGCTTTACAGCGAGACAGAGATCTGAACCCTGGTTCTGTGCCGTCTTGACCAAGTTCCTGAACCTCTCTGAGCCTTATTTTCTTCATCCCTAAAACTAAGATAATATGTTTTAATTAAGATAACAAAATTTTTCTAAGATTTAAATAACACATGCAAAGGACCTAGCACAGAGTCAGGAAGTTAATAAATGCTAGTTGCTGCCAGGGATTAGTAATTGTTTTAGCCTCCCCATGCGGAAGAAGGGGTTAATACCACCACCTACTGCCTGGCTGGTGTGGCTCAGTGGATTGGGCATCGTCCCATGGACTGAGAGGTCCCGTTTCCATTCCTGGTCAAAACACATGCCCAGGGTTGCTGGCTCAATCCCCAGTAGGGGGCGTGCAGGAGGCAGCCAATCGATGTTTCTCTCTCACATCGATGTTTCTCTCTCTCCCTTCCTCTCTCTCTAAAACATCAATAAAAGACTTCCAGTCTAGATGTTGGCGCAGGTAAATGCGGTATCGCCTCCTCCCACAACCACATCAAAATTACAACTAAACTACAGAACAACCATCACTCAAAACCGCCTGAAATCGAGCTGTATGGAAGTCCTACAACTACGAGATTAAAGAAGCCACATTGAGATTGGTAGGAGGGGCGGAGGCGCGGAAGGGCTGGTCCCACACCCACGTGTGGTGGATAAAAATCAGGAGGGACATCTTGGCTGTGAAGGTCCTCCCTGAGGAGTGAGGAGTCCCCGGCCCACACCAGGCCCCCAGCTCAGGGTTCCAGTGCGAGGAAGAGAAGTCCCCATAGCTTCTGGCTGTAAAACCAGTGGGAATGGAGGCCGAGGGAGGCTGATGTTGCTGGAGCCCAAGACAGCTCCTCTTAAAGGGCCCACGCACAGACTTACTCGGACTTGCTCCCTCTGAGCTCCAGCATGAGAAAGACAGCTTGAAAGGCACCAGAGACATATAGGGAAGAACTGAGCTGTTTAGCCTTGGGACGAGGGCTGGAGAGGCAACTTTCTGCGGACAGACGTGCTGGCAGAGGCCTTTGTTCCTTTGGTGACCCCCTCCCCAAGTGGCAGATGGGCACCATATCTGGGACTCCAGCAACCTGGCTCACACTGTTTGCCCTGCCCTGGTGATTCCCTGAGGCCCTGCCCCACAACCTTTCGGGCCCACCCAAACTATTTCCAAAGGCTTTACCATAGGATTGGCATGTCTTGGATCCTGCTTCAGAGTTTCCTAAAATCTCTCAAACAAGCAGCATCTGGTCTCAGTGAGCCCCATACCTCTCGTTAAGTGGCCCCAGGCCTGGCACTAGAAGCAGCCAGCCTTGGTTCACAACTTGGCTTTGCCTGGACACCTCCAAGCGCAGCAAAAAAAAAGCAGCCATCTGCAGATCACTTTGTAGCTTATGCTGGGTGGCCACGAATAAAACACAGGCAGTGGCTGACCTTGCCCAGAGCCAGCACACCCAGTGGACAACCTCAGAACACGTCGAAGCACCACCCCCAACCACCTCCACAAGTGACACACTCAATGAGTGGACTCAGTGGGTACCAAGCCCTGCTGAAGTAAGTCTTGCTCTGTGCGGTGGGTCCCTACATAGCTGATCCTCCAAGGGAGTCAGAGGCCAGTGGTCAATGGGCACAGCCAGTCCTTGCAGCTGATCAGCCTGAGTAAATCCCTCCCACTGATGTGCCAACAGCAATCAATACTCAATTACAACAGAAGGGTGTACAGTCCACACTAGGGGTGCACCTTGAGGGCCCAGCTGGGGTGATCAGGGAGGCTGTGCCACTGGATCCTACAGGACACCTACAACAATAGGTCACCCTATGAAGCCTAGGAGACATAGCAACTCTACCTAACACATAAAAACAAACACAGGGAAGCAGCCAAAATGAGGAAACAAAGAAATGTGTCCCAAATGAAAGAAAAGAATTAAACAAAATGGAGATAAGCAATCAATCAGATGCAGAGTTCAAAACACTGGTTATAAGGTTGCTCAAGGAACTTAGTAAGAACTTCGAGGAACTTAGTGAGACCTTCAAGGAACTTAAGGAGACCTCCAAGGAACTTAGTGAGAACATCAACAACATAAAAAAGCACCAGTCAGAAATGAAGGATGTACTAACTGAAATAAAGAATACTTTACAGAGAATCAATAGTAGAGTAGATAAAGCCAAGAAACAAACCATCAATTTGGAATATAAGGAAGCAAAAAACACCCAATCAGAACAGCAAAAAGAAAAAAGAATCCAAAAAAATGAGGACAACTTCAAGCGTGCCAACATTCGCATCATAGGGGTGCCAGAAGGACAAGAGAGAGAGCAAGAAAGTGAAAACCCATTTGAAAAAATAATGACAGAAAACTTCCCTAACTTGGTGAAGGAAACAGACATACAAATCCACAGAAGCACAGAGAGTCCCAAACAAGGTGAACCCAAAGAGGTCCACACCAAGACATATCATCATCAAAATGCCAAAGGTTAAAGACAAAGAGAGAATCTTAAAAGCAGCAAGAGAAAAGCAGTTAGTTACCTACAAAGGAGCTCCCATAAGACTGTCAGCCGATTTCTCAAAAGAAACTTTGCGACAGCCAGCTGTACCCTGCCTTCAATGACCCAACAGGACCACTGAGTGAGGAAACATTGGAAAAAAGGAGTGAAAACGAAGATAGGGAATGATTCTGACAGCTGGTCTCCATGCTGGGTGATTTTCATGGTTCTAAAGGACTGTGGCAGGGTGGGAGGAACAAAATACTTTTAAGATCCAAAGAAATCTAGTTTGGTGAGGAAAATGGCGGTGGAGTGAATGGAAGCTACACAGACGATCTCCCAGGATCAAACGGGAATTACAACTAAAATAAAAACAAATCGTCGGAAAAAGCAACAGAAAAGCAGTGGGAGAGGACCACACAACCAGGGACACTGACTGAGCCTGGTAGGATCTGCGGAGACGCGTGAGGGTGGCGGCTAGGAGCCCACGGACAGCAGCGACCTTGGCTGTGAGCTCCGGCCCCGGCTGGGAGCTCTGCCCGCGGCTGTGGGCGTCGCCACCGGCTCTGAGCTGCGTCCTCGACTGGGAGCCGCGGCCCCGGCTGGGAGCCACACCCTCGGCGGGGAACTCGCGCCCGAGGCGGGGAAGTGCGGTCCCGGCTGGGAACACGCGCCCGCGGCGGGGAAGAGCGGCCCGGCTGGGAACTCGCGCCCGCGGCGGGGAAGTGCGGTCCCGGCTGGGAACTCGCGCCCGCGGCGGGGAAGTGCGGTCCCGGCTGGGAACTCGCGCCCGCGGCGGGGAAGTGCGGTCCCGGCTGGGAACTCGCGCCCGCGGCGGGGAAGTGCGGTCCCGGCTGGGAACTCGCGCCCGCGGCGGGGAACTGCGGTCCCGGCTGGGAACTCGCGCCCGCGGCGGGGAAGTGCGGTCCCGGCTGGGAACTCGCGCCCGCGGCGGGGAAGTGCGGTCCCGGCTGGGAACTCGCGCCCGCGGCGGGGAACTGCGGTCCCGGCTGGGAACTCGCGCCCGCGGCGGGGAACTGCGGTCCCGGCTGGGAACTCGCGCCCGCGGCGGGAAACTGCGGCCCCAGCTGTGAAAGACGCCCTCGGTGGGGAGCTACGGCCCCGGCTAGGAGCCGCGGCCCCGGTTGGGAGCGGCAGCCCCGGCTAGGAGCGACAGCCCCGGCTAGGAGCAGCGGCCCCAGCGCGGCGACCTTAGCCGGGAGCGGCGGTGGCGGTGCCCGCCCTCGGGGTTAAGAGCCCCAGCTACTCCAAAGCGCAGAGAGCCGGGACAGACCGCTAAATAGCCACAGCCTCTCACCTGGGGCTCCGACAGAGGGAGGGCGGACTGGACTGGAACTCTGAGGGGACACCTGGGATTTGGAGGGCGCTCAGAGTTGGTGCTGAGCTGTGGCCACAAAGGACAGTGGTGGCCAGCCCCTCCTTCCCAATTGCACAGACCTGCAGCGAAGTTCGCTCCTTCCTGGAGCTGTGGAAGCCCCTCCCTCAGAGATTTCCAGGTGAGGTAAAG
This sequence comes from Tadarida brasiliensis, assembly GCA_030848825.1. Classification (NCBI taxonomy): domain Eukaryota; kingdom Metazoa; phylum Chordata; class Mammalia; order Chiroptera; family Molossidae; genus Tadarida; species Tadarida brasiliensis. The sequence continues at coordinate 122,807,164 of CM061258.1, forward strand.
AGGTAAAGAAATGCAAATTGATGCTCATTAACAACCAGCATTGGCCCCACCCTCGGAAACCCTCTTACACTGCAAACATCTGAGGGAGGTCCTCATTCAACTGAGACCCTAAGGCTTTTCAAGTAACTGAGGCTAATAGCCTCCAGGCAAAAAGCCAGAGCATAACTAAACCTTTCCTGAGCTTGCATATCTACCCAGGAAAGTGAGACTTGATAGAGGTGTTGAAGGAGGGCCCTCCACGCTAATTCAAACCCAGTAGAGGAAGCCACAAACACCAGAACACCAACACCCACAGGGAAAATTTGGCAGGCCCCAAAACCCATTGGGATAGCAAAAATGGTGAAACAAAGAAACAGATCCCAAATGAAAGAACAAGAGAACTCCACCGAAGATGAGATAAATGAAGTGCAGCTAAGCAAATTATCAGAGGGAGAGTTCCGAGCCATGATCTTGAGGAAACTAAACAGCATGAGTAAGGACATCAACACCATGAGTAAAGATATAGAAACACTGAAAACCAACCAAGTGGAAATAAAGAATGACATAGCAGAAATAAAGAACACATTGGAAGGATTGACCAGCAGAGTAGAGGAAGCAGAGGACCGGATCAGTGAATTAGAAGACAGAGTAGAAAAAATCAATCAATCAGAAAACCAAAAGGAAAAAACAATGAAAAAACAGGAAGATAGCTTAAGAGAACTGTGGGACAACTGGAAACGTAATAACATTCGCATTATTGGAGTCCCTGAAGAAGAAGAAAATGAGAAAGGGTTAGAGAATATATTTGAAGAAATAGTGACAGAAAACTTTCCTAACCTGGTGAAGGAAGAAAGCATTCAAGTTCAAGAAGCACAGAGAGCCCCAAGTAAGAAGAATCCAAACAGGCCCACACCAAGACACATAATAATTAAAATACCAAAAATCAAAGACAAAGAGAGAATCCTAAAGGCAGCAAGAGATAAACAACAGGTTACCTACAAAGGAAACCCCATTAGGCTATCATCTGACTTCTCAACAGAAACACTACAGGCCAGAAGGGAATGGCATGAAGTAATCAAGGTCATGAAAAACAAGGATCTGAACCCAAGACTACTCTATCCAGCAAGATTATCATTCAAAATAGAAGGTCAAATAAAGAGCTTCCCAGACAAAAAAAGGCTAAGGGAATATATTAGCACCAAACCAGCACTGCAAGACATGTTAAAAGGACTGCTATAATTATTAGAAGAAATAGAAAGATAATTAGAACCACACTGTACAAAAATGGCAATAAATAAGTACATATCAATAATCACCTTAAATGTAAATGGACTGAATGCTCCAATAAAAAGACACAGAGTAGCTGATTGGATAAGAAAGCATGATTCACACATATGTTGCTTACAAGAGACCCACCTCACAACAAAAGACGCACATAGGTTGAAAGTAAAGGGATGGAAAAAAATCTTCCAAGCAAACAGAAAGGAAAAAAAAGCTGGGGTAGCAATACTCATATCTGATAAATTAGATTTCAAATTGAAGACCATAACTAGAGACAAAGAAGGCCACTACATAATATTGAAAGGGTCTATCCAACAGGAAGATATAACCTTGGTAAACATATATGCACCCAATATAGGAGCACCAAAATATGTTAAAAATCTTCTGGAAGACTTCAAAGGAGAAATCGACCACAATACAATCATAGCAGGAGACTTCAACACCCCACTGACATCACTGGATAGATCATCTAGACAAAAAATCAACAAGGAAACAGAGACTCTAAATGAAGCACTAGATCAAATGGATTTAATAGATATATACAGAGAACTACACCCCAAAACTGCAGAATTCACATTCTTCTCAAATGCACATGGGACATTCTCAAAGATAGACCATATGTTAGGGCACAAACTAAGTCTCTACAAGTTCAAGAAGATTGAAATCATATCAAGCATCTTCTCAGACCACAATGCCATGAAACTAGAAATCAACTGCAACAAGAACATGCAAAAACATATGAACACATGGAGGCTAAATAGCATGTTACTGAACAATGAATGGGTTACCACGGAGATCAAGGAAGAATTTAAAAAATTTCTGGAAACCAATGAAAATGAACACACAACAACGCAAAACCTATGGGATACTGCGAAAGCAGTTCTGAGAGGGAAGTTCATAGCACTACAGGCCCACCTTAAGAAAGAAGAAAAATTTCTAATTGACTACCTAACCTCACAACTTAAAGAACTGGAAAGCAAACAAAAAGAAAACCCTAGAGCAAGTAGAAGGAAGGAAATAATAAAGATCAGAGCAGAAATAAATGACATGGAGACCAAAAAAGCAATTCAAAGGATCAACAAAACAAAAAGCTGGTTCTTTGAAAAGATAAACAAGATTGATGGACCCTTAGCTAGACTCACCAAGAAACAAAGAGAGAGAACCCAAATACACAAAATCAGAAATGAAAGAGGAGAAGTAACAACTGACACCACAGAAATACAAAGGATCGTTAGCAAATACTATGAACATTTGTATGGCAACAAATTCGACAATCTAAGCGAAATGGACACATTTCTAGAAACACATAGTCTCCCAAAACTGAATCGGAAAGAGATAGAAAACTTGAACAGGCCAATAACAACGAAGGAAATTGAAGATGTAATCAAGACTCTCCCAGCAAACAAAAGCCCAGGCCCTGACGGCTTCACGGGGGAGTTTTACCGAACATTCAAAGAAGAACTAACACCCATTCTCCTCAAACTATTCCAAAAAATTCAAGAAGAAGGAAGACTTCCAAACTCGTTTTATGAGGCCAGCATAATTCTCATCCCAAAACCAGAAAAAGACACTACAAAGAAAGAAAACTACAGGCCAATATCCCTGATGAACATAGATGCCAAAATCCTGAACAAAATACTAGCAAACCGGATCCAGCAATACATCAAGAAAATTATTCACCATGACCAAGTGGGATTCATCCCAGGGATGCAAGGCTGGTACAACATACGCAAATCAATAAATGTGATACATCACATAAACAAAATGAAAGATAAAAACCACATGATCATATCAATAGATGCTGAAAAAGCATTTGACAAAATCCAGCACCCATTTCTGTTAAAAACGCTCAGCAATTTAGGAATAGAGGGATCATATCTCAACATTATAAAGGCCATATATGAAAGACCTACAGCCAACATCATACTCAATGGACAAAAACTAAAAGCATTTCCCTTAAGAACAGGAACAAGACAAGGATGCCCACTTTCACCACTCTTATTTAACATAGTACTGGAAGTCTTAGCCACAGCAATCAGACGTGAAGAAAAAATAAAAGGGATCCAAATTGGAAAGGAGGAAGTGAAACTGTCATTATTCGCAGATGACATGATATTATACATAGAAAACCCTAAAGACTCCATCAAAAATCTACTAGCCTTAATAAATGAATTTGGCAAAGTAGCAGGATACAAAATTAACGTCAAGAAATCGACGGCATTCTTATACACCAATGATGAACTCACAGAAAGAGAAACTAAAAAAACAATCCCATTTACCATCGCGGCAAAGAAATTAAGATACCTAGGAATAAACTTAACCAAAGAAGTAAAGGACCTATTTACAGAAAACTACAGGACATTGAAAAAAGAAATAGAGGAAGATATAAAAAAGTGGAAGCACATACCTTGTTCATGGATTGGAAGAATTAACATCATTAAAATGTCCATACTACCCAAAGCAATCTACAGATTTAATGCAATCCCCATCAAAATACCAACGACATATTTCACAGAACTAGAACAAATACTTCAGAAGTTCATATGGAACCAAAAAAGACCCCGAATAGCTACAGCAATCTTGAAAAAGAAGGACAAAGTAGGAGGGATCACAATACCGGACATCAGGTTATACTACAAAGCTACTGTAATCAAAACAGCCTGGTACTGGCACAAGAACAGGCACATAGACCAGTGGAACAGATCAGAGAATCCGGAAATTGACCCAAGACAGTATGCTCAATTAATATTTGACAAAGGTGGTAAGAGCATACAATGGAGCAAAGACAGCCTCTTCAATAAATGGTGTTGGGAAAATTGGACAGCTACATGCAAAAAAATGAAACTAGATCATCAACTTACACCATACACAAGAATAAACTCAAAATGGATAAAAGACTTAAATGTGACTCATGACTCCATAAGAATCCTAGAAGAAAATGTAGGCAACAAAATTTCAGACATCATACGCAGCAAAATTTTCACTGATATATCACCTAAGGCAACAGAAATAAAGGAAAAAATAAACACATGGGACTACATCAAACTCAAAAGCTTCTGCACAGCAAAAGAAACAACCATCAAAGTGGAAAGGCAACCTACTGTATGGGAGAGCATAATTGCCTATGATATATCAGATAAGGGACTAATTTCCAAAATATATAGAGTGCTCATACATCTCAACAAAAGGAAGACAAAGAACCCAATTAAAAAATGGGCAGAGGAACTAAATAGATACCTCTCCAAACAGGACATACAAACGGCCAAGAGACATATGAAGAAATGCTCAACTTCACTAATCATCAGAGAGATGCAAATTAAAACAACAATGAGGTATCACCTCACGCCTGTCAGAGTAGCCGCCATCAACAAAGCATCAAACAACAAGTGTTGGCGAGGATGTGGAGAAAAGGGGACTCTAGTACACTGCTGGTGGGAGTGCAGACTGGTGCAGCCACTATGGAAAACACTATGGCGTTACCTCAAAAAATTAAAAATTGAACTACCATTTGACCCAGTGATCCCACTCCTAGGAATATACCCGAAGAAACCTGAAACACCAATCAGAAAGAATACATGTACCCCCATGTTCATAGCAGCGCTATTTACAATAGCGAAGATCTGGAAACAGCCCAAATGTCCATCAGTAGACGAATGGATAAAAAAGCTGTGGTACATATACACAATGGAGTACTATGCATCGTTAAGAAAGGACGATCTCTTATCCTTTGCGTCGACATGGGAGGACCTGGAAACTATTATCCTAAGTGAAACAAGCCAAGCAGAGAAAGACAAACATCATATGATCTCACTTATTTCTGGAATATAATGAACATAACAGTGGGAGGAGCAGGGTAGTCCGGAGGACGTGGAAGTGGGGTACAGGCTGACATCTACCAGAAGAGGGGGCGGGGGAGGGGAGAGATGAACACAGAACTTGTACGTATGTACTCATAACCAATGGACATGGACAACAAAACGGGGACGGGACAGGGAGGGAAGGGGAGGGGGGTGTCAACGGGGGAAAAAAAGGAGAATCATCTGTAACATAAGTAAATTAATAAAAAAAAAAAAAAAAAAAAAAAAAAAAAAAAAAAGAAACTTTGCAGGCCAGAAAGGAATAGCAAGAGATATTCAAGGTGATGAAAAGCAATGACCTACAACCAAGATTACTCTATCCTGCAAAGCTATCATTTAGAATAGATGGACACATCAAGAGTTGCCCAGACAAGAAACAGCTAAAGGAGTTCATCACCACCAAACCAGTATTATATGAAATGTTGAAGGGTCTTTTTTTTTTTTTTTTTGCATTTATCTTCAGATAGTGATCTGGGCTCCAAGGCTAAGGCAACTAGATTCCATTTTATGTAGGCCCCTTGGTTAAGGCGACTAAAAGACTCCATTTTGTCACCAATAGACATTCCTCGATATTCTTCCAATAATAGGTTAATTACCCCTAGACGGAAAGGAATTTTGCCTAAGATTATAGTTGCCCCAGGAGTTGGGAGGCATTTGCAGTTTCCTGAGTATAGGTATTTGCAGGTACTTGCAAGTACTTGTGCTGTCGGTGAATAATGCTAATTTTGACTTCTGTAGTCTCTGTCACTCCCACTATTGTCCTGGTTCCCTGAGGGGAGGGGGCAAAAGGAGGAGGGAGTTTCTGTCCTTAAAATGGGACGAGCAAGAAGAATCAGGGCTGTTGATCTGAGGGGAAACTATGCCCTCCGCAGCCCGCCGGCGAAATAAAGTGCTCCTTTACAATTCGGCCATGCGTCTCTGGTTATCTCGCCGTCAGGTTATAACATTAGAGCGGGAGGGAGAGAGGAAGGAAGAGAGAGAGAGAAACATCGATGCGAGAGAGACACATCGACTGGTTGCCACCCACACAACCCCAACCAGGGCTGGGGACAAACTGCAACCGAGGTACATGCCCTTAGCGGGAACCGAACCCGGGACTCTCTGGTCTGCAGGCTGACGCTCTAACCGCTGAGCCAAACTGGCCAGGGCTGAAGGGTCTTCTTGAAGGAGAAGAACAAAAATGTGAACAATAAAATGGCAATAAATACATTCCATCAAAAACTGAACCTGCAAACAAAATGAGCAAGTAGAACAGAAACAGACTCATAGATACAGAGAACTTTTTGTTGCTTGCAAGATGGGAGGGGACTGGGGGATGGGTGAAAAAGATGAAGGAATTAAGATGTACAAATTGGTTGTTAGACTGGTGAACCTCAAAGGGAAGGGGGGAGGGAGGGTGGAATGAGATAAACCAAAGAACCTCTATGCATATATGCATAACCAATGGACACTTACAATAGTGTGGGGAAGGCAGGAGGGGGGCAGGATTAGGGAGGAGGGGGTCAAAGGGAAAAAAGGGGGGACATCTGTAATAAATCCAACAATAAAGATAAGTTTAAAAAAATCAATAAAAACATATTTAAAGGAATAATAATAACACCACCCACTGACAGCGTTTCTGTGAGGTTATGAGTTGAGGTGGGGCGGGACCAGATAAGGACTCAGTGAATGTCACGGGAGCTGCTCTGCTGCTGAGCACGGAGTGTTCCAGACAGTGAGTGGAGCCCAGCATCCCACAGCTGGCCTGAAAGAAGCAGACAGAATTCACCTCTTTTGCATCTGAGGGGGAAAAAAAGTCATACAGGTCAAATAACTTGCCCAATACCACAAAGTTGATGAGCAGCAAAATTAGAACTGAACCCACAAGGGAGGTGTGCCTCCACTCCCAAATCCCTGAGGCCAAGGTGACATCCCCAGGCTGGAGAGGAAGTTGCCACAGCCGGTCCTGGTAGGAGACTAGTGATTCCACAGCCCACGCTGGCTCCTGCTGCAGGGGACTCTGCGAACTGGCCCCATCAGTGCGCTTTTTCCACACAGAGCAAGTCACCAGCCTGGACCCTCAGGCTGTGACTTGCATATGAGCCCCTCCTGCTCCCCAGGAGCAGACGGCTGCCTCTTAAGCCATCTTTCATTCAGCTGCCTTCTGGCACCCCAGGAACCTTCAATAATCACTGCTATTATTCTTACATTAAATGAGATAATAAAATCAGATTCCAAAGGTAGAGTGGCACAGGCACACGCACAAGCACTTAGATGCCACAGGGAGTCACAGACTTGAGACAGACTAAGACACTCCATGAGTGCCATCCTACCGCTGCCCCCGGCTACCCTGAGACCTTCCCTTCGGTCCTTTTACAACAGGCACGATGTTTATCACCTCTCACTCCAACTTCCCTGCCAGAACGTGCCAGGAGGCAGGCATGCCTATTGCTGACAAGGGCCGTCCCTGTTTCTCTCGACTCCCAACCAGTTTTTCAAGCTGATAATCTGAGCGACAACACTTGCTCCTCGGGAGTGCAGCCTCCAGAGGACACGCTGGGTTTTTCTCCTGTTTGGTTGAATTCTGACCCTTTTCAAAGTGAGGGTCACCAAATGGTCTCTGTTTATGAAATATTTTCTTCTCCAACTTCAACAGTGATTGCATCCCTTTTTCTGCTCCGAGGACCCTAGCATCTAGCAGGCTGTTGCTCTGTGTCAACGTGCTGCTGGGTGCCTGCTGCAGGCTGGGGAGGGACATCTGCTGCTGTGGCCTCAGACTCCTGAGGAGGCAGGGGGAGGGGGAGAGAAGCAGGTTGTGATGCCTGCTGCTCCATCCAGATTTAGTATCTTACAATGAATCTTCATTTTTGTAAAAATCAGCTTCTTGGCACAGAAATTGTTGCAGCCGCCAAAGTTCTAAGACTGTTCCATTCCTTTTACGGGATTCCAAAGCAAGTGACTGGGCCCTGGCTTCCCCACCTCGGCAGCCCATCTTCATCCAGGCGGGAGGCAGGCAGAGGCAGAAGCGGCAGAAACAGGACAAGGGAGTGGTACAGATTTGGATTTAGCCAATATAAGTGGACCTGACATCAACTGTCCTGGGGTTCTTTTCCTGTATCTCAAAAGAACACTCTGAAGGAGACACAGGCCACCTAAATCTACATACCATCCATCTATCCAGCCATCTACCTGTCCATCCGTGTGTGTGTTTTACAGCAGCATAAACTGAGGCCCAACAAGTACTTGCTAGGCTCCTGTTACATGTCAGGCACTGTGAGGGCTAGCAACTTGCTTCCATGTGGGTAAGTGGGGTTAAGAGTGTGTGCATGTGTGTGTGCTGGAGAGTGTGTGAGTGTGTGTGTGTGAATGTGTGTGAGAGTGTGTGAGTGCGTGTGTGTGAGAGTGTGGGTGTGTGTTGGAGTGTGTGAATGTGTATGAGAGTGTGGGTGTGTGTTGGAGTGTGTGAATGTGTGTGAGAGTGTGGGTGTGTGCTGGAGTGTGTGAATGTGTATGAGAGTGTGGGTGTGTGTTGGAGAGTGTGTGAATGTGTATGAGAGTGTGGGTGTGTGTTGGAGTGTGTGAATGTGTATGAGAGTGTGGGTGTGTGTTGGAGAGTGTGTGAATGTGTATGAGAGTGTGGGTGTGTGTTGGAGAGTGTGTGAATGTGTATGAGAGTGTGGGTGTGTGCTGGAGTGTGTGAATGTGTGTGAGAGTGTGGGTGTGTGTTGGAGTGTGTGAATGTGTGTGAGAGTGTGGGTGTGTGTTGGAGTGTGTGAATGTGTGTGAGAGTGTGGGTGTGTGCTGGAGTGTGTGAATGTGTGTGAGAGTGTGGGTGTGTGCTGGAGTGTGTGAATGTGTATGAGAGTGTGGGTGTGTGCTGGAGTGTGTGAATGTGTGTGAGAGTGTGGGTGTGTGTTGGAGTGTGTGAATGTGTGTGAGAGTGTGGGTGTGTGTTGGAGTGTGTGAATGTGTGTGAGAGTGTGGGTGTGTGTTGGAGTGTGTGAATGTGTATGAGAGTGTGGGTGTGTGTTGGAGTGTGTGAATGTGTGTGAGAGTGTGGGTGTGTGTTGGAGTGTGTGAATGTGTGTGAGAGTGTGGGTGTGTGTTGGAGTGTGTGAATGTGTATGAGAGTGTGGGTGTGTGTTGGAGTGTGTGAATGTGTGTGAGAGTGTGGGTGTGTGTTGGAGTGTGTGAATGTGTATGAGAGTGTGGGTGTGTGTTGGAGTGTGTGAATGTGTGTGAGAGTGTGGGTGTGTGTTGGAGTGTGTGAATGTGTATGAGAGTGTGGGTGTGTGTTGGAGTGTGTGAATGTGTGTGAGAGTGTGGGTGTGTGTTGGAGTGTGTGAATGTGTGTGAGAGTGTGGGTGTGTGTTGGAGTGTGTGAATGTGTGTGAGAGTGTGGGTGTGTGTTGGAGTGTGTGAATGTGTGTGAGAGTGTGGGTGTGTGCTGGAGTGTGTGAATGTGTATGAGAGTGTGGGTGTGTGTTGGAGTGTGTGAATGTGTGTGAGAGTGTGGGTGTGTGTTGGAGTGTGTGAATGTGTGTGAGAGTGTGGGTGTGTGTTGGAGTGTGTGAATGTGTATGAGAGTGTGGGTGTGTGCTGGAGTGTGTGAATGTGTGTGAGAGTGTGGGTGTGTGTTGGAGAGTGTGTGAATGTGTATGAGAGTGTGGGTGTGTGCTGGAGTGTGTGAATGTGTGTGAGAGTGTGGGTGTGTGTTGGAGTGTGTGAATGTGTGTGAGAGTGTGGGTGTGTGTTGGAGTGTGTGAATGTGTGTGAGAGTGTGGGTGTGTGCTGGAGTGTGTGAATGTGTGTGAGAGTGTGGGTGTGTGCTGGAGTGTGTGAATGTGTATGAGAGTGTGGGTGTGTGCTGGAGTGTGTGAATGTGTGTGAGAGTGTGGGTGTGTGTTGGAGTGTGTGAATGTGTGTGAGAGTGTGGGTGTGTGTTGGAGTGTGTGAATGTGTGTGAGAGTGTGGGTGTGTGTTGGAGTGTGTGAATGTGTATGAGAGTGTGGGTGTGTGTTGGAGTGTGTGAATGTGTGTGAGAGTGTGGGTGTGTGTTGGAGTGTGTGAATGTGTGTGAGAGTGTGGGTGTGTGTTGGAGTGTGTGAATGTGTGTGAGAGTGTGGGTGTGTGTTGGAGTGTGTGAATGTGTGTGAGAGTGTGGGTGTGTGTTGGAGTGTGTGAATGTGTATGAGAGTGTGGGTGTGTGTTGGAGTGTGTGAATGTGTGTGAGAGTGTGGGTGTGTGCTGGAGTGTGTGAATGTGTGTGAGAGTGTGGGTGTGTGTTGGAGTGTGTGAATGTGTATGAGAGTGTGGGTGTGTGTTGGAGTGTGTGAATGTGTGTGAGAGTGTGGGTGTGTGCTGGAGTGTGTGAATGTGTGTGAGAGTGTGGGTGTGTGTTGGAGTGTGTGAATGTGTATGAGAGTGTGGGTGTGTGCTGGAGTGTGTGAATGTGAATGTGTGTGAGAGTGTGGGTGTATGTTGGAGTGTGTGTGTGTGTGTGAGAGTGTGAATGTATTTTTTAGTGAGTGTGTGTGTTGGAGAGTGTGTGAGTGCGTGTGAGTGTGTGAGTGCACAGTTGTCACTGAGCATGAAGACACTGCCATGCCGATGGAAAGGAGGCACTGCATTCTAGCAGACTGTCTGGCTAGGTTAAAGGAAGTCAGCTTTACCAGCACAGGGTCCGAAAGCCATGCAGGGGCCACTGAGGACAGGAGACTCCTCTCAGGGAGAGCTTCAAATCTAGGGGGTGACCTCATCTCTCCCCTTCTCGCCAAGCCAAATCCACCGCCCAGGAGAGGTGGCATTTCCTGCTCCTGTCACTGGGTGGGTAACTTCCCCATGAGCCTCCTCCCAGCCTCTGGCCCACGGTCAGCCTCTGACTCCTCCTGGAGCCCCTGGGACCGCCCTACAGCATGCCACTGCTGTGTGAACCCGGTCCTAGGCTCCAGTCTCCTTCGCTCTCAGTGGATGGCAGGGTTTTAAGGATGGACTTTTTTTACTGTTTGTTTTAACTCTATCCAAGAAAACACAGCCTGGGTTGGACACGTTTTCTGGGACTCTGTGGTCTGGTAAGATCGAGCCCACCCCTCTCCTATGTGAGGGAATGGGTGAGCCTTCCAGGAGACCAGGATTCCCTAAATACTAAAAAAAAAAAAAAAATGAAAGTTAGGCTCAGAGAGGCCAAAGAAATGGACAGCTTCTGACCATTACATTTCTCTGTGAGAGTCCAGTACACAGAAGAATAAAACTCACTGCCTCCTCAGCAATAATTGTGCTCTTTAATACAGAAAATACACACCCTTTGAGTGCAAGGAGTACAGGGCAAGTCTCTAGCCCTTCCAACAGACCTGTGAATTACCCAGAAGTACAAGTGAGCTCACACCCACAGATGACACACAGGACGTCTGGCTCACTAGCCACTGTTAGGAGTTGAACCACATTCCCCCAGAAGTCCTGTGTCGAAGCTCTGGCCTCCAATACCACAGACTGTGACTGAGTTTCGAGGTGGGGCTTTAAAGAGATGATCAAACTGAAATGAGGCCATCGGCATGGCCCGAACCCAATGTGACTGGTGTCTCTGCAAGAAGCAGTTAGGAGACAGGGGCGTTGTGCACCGAGGAACGGCCCGTGAAGGGGCAGCGAGAAGGCAGCCGTCTGCAAGCCAAGGAGAGGCCTCAGGATAAAACCAACACTGCTGACACCTTGACCTTGGACTTCCAGCCACTAGAACTGAGAAAATACATTTATATTGTTCAAGCCCCCGGTCGGTGGCATTTTGTCTGGCAGCCTGAGCTGACCAACATCTGAGTCCAAACACGGGACATCAGGGGTAAAACAAGGTGGCAGCACAGGAAAATGTAGGTATGACATTCCTATGTTCAGATGACTTTACAGGAAAGAGATTTTTAAACCTCTAGCTATCCAGATGCAATATTTTCCTAGAAAAATAACTATATAATACCTCTCTATAAAATCAAAACAATGCTTAATTTCAGTGGGTGATTTGGTCATTTAAAACAAGATTGAGTACTTTTTTACAATCCAGTTGGTCAAACCCCTAGGGCTTTTCGAGGGTCACCCAGGAGAAAACCTCCATGCCATCAGAGCAGACAGAGAAATCTTAGACAAAACCCCAGAAACTCGACTCCTGAAGACATGAAATAGTAAATTTCATTCCATTACAATTAAGGAGTTCTATTTATCAAAAAATATCACTGAGAGAAAAGTTAAGCCTCACTGTGAAAAATATATTTCTAACACATAAAACTCGCAAAGGATTCATATCTGAAACATAAGTCAATAAGAAAACGGGCTGCACAATGGAAAAATGAGTAAAATACTAGGTCACATAACACAAAAGAAACCAAATAGCCAGAAAGAAAGTAAAAGGCCCAATGCCCCATAATTAGGAAACTACCAATCAAAACTGCAAGAAGCTGCTACAACATCCTGCAAAGGTGACTCAAACACCAAGAACAAGCACAGCACGGGGCAGCGGGAGCCTGGTACCTGCTGGTGGGGTGCCCCTGGGATCACCTTGGGCAGCAGTTTTGCATTATTCATGAAAGTAGAGACACAGATACCCAGTGATCCAGATAAGTATTCAGTAGAAGTGTGTGTACAGGCACACCAAATACAGGTACAAGAAAATGCGTGGCTACTGTGATGTAATAGGAGATACACATTGTGGCCTTCATCCCTGGCTCCTGGCCAGAGCACCTAAAATCTCTGTAATTTCCTGAGCAATGAAGGTACTAGGAGCATCTCTGCTACTAGTGTTTGGTATTTGACCCCAGTTCCTGGTACATTGCTCCTACATCCCTTGTAATCTCCTGGGTGACAGGAGCATCTTTCTACCTAATGAGGTGACTGTCGGTGGCTCCTGGATGGGACTCGTAATATTGTGATTTATACTAAGAAGTATATATACTTGGTCTCTGATGATTCCTGGCACAGAGCTCCTAACCCTTTGGAATTCCCTAAGTGATAAGAGTGACTTAGGGGTCTTTTGCTATGTTAATGAGGTGACTTTTGGAATTCACCTGGGGGTGGGGGTCAGGGCTGGTTGCCAGGAGAACCAATCCTTTGATCAGAGGGTTGAAACTTTTAGTCCCGCTCCTCTCCCTGTTTTAAACCTTCAGGGAGGGAAAAGGAGCCTGTGGCCAATGATTTAATCAAGCAGTCATGTCTATGCAATGAAGCCACCATAAAATCTCATAAAGACTGACTTGGGGAGCCTCCAGGATGGTGAACGCGTGGAGATCTGGGGATGGCTGTGGCCTTCTGCATGCCTTGTCCTACTCTTCACGCGGCTGGGGGTTCACACCCTTCCACTCTCTGCAATAAACCAGTAGCCTAAAGAGTAAACAGGTTTCCTGAGTCCTGTGTGGCACCCCTACAAAGTCATCAAACACAAAGAGGGCGTTGTGGGGACCTCCAATCTGTTGCCAGTGGGTCAGAAGCACAGGTTAGAACCTGGGCTTGCAGGGGTATCTGAAGTGGGGCAGGGGCAGTCCTGTAGGACTAAACCCTTAACCTGTGGAATCCGATGCTACCTCAGGCACGCAGTGTCAGAACTGAATTGAATTGTAAGACATCCAGCTGGTGCCAGCGAACTGCTTGTTGGTGTGGAAATGCTGTGTACTGGGTTGATACGATTTCAAATCCACGACTTGAATTATGACTTCAGTGAAGTTGTTTTAATCCACCTGTTTATGACAAAGATCCCCAAAAAAGTTGTCTTTAGAAGTAAAGTTGTTCGGATGTAAGTATAAGTACGTTGTTGACTGGCAAGCACATGGTGGCTGCTGCTGACGCACACCACGGGGGCATCCATGACCCATGTGGAGAAGCAGCAATGGCAGGGGGCATTCAGGCTACAAACCCCACAGTTCACGAGGACGATCAAGAGTTTCAGCTTGGGCCAGACAACACGTTGCTGACCTAAATAGCTCTCGGAAGACCTTGGGGCTTTAGCTCCTGCCGGTAAAGACAGTGATGAAAGCCCTGCGGAGGCTCCAAGGACCTCAGCCCGCCCGCCACACGGGTGCCGACCCCCAGCAACATCTCCAACTACAAGGGACGCTGGCTGTGCACCGGCAGCGGGAGGCCAGCTCCGCCCTATACAAAGGTCCACCTCCATTAACTTTCAACTTGATTGCTTTCTCTTTCCCTTGCCTGGAACAAGAGGGCAATTCATCCACCATTGCTTTGGGGTATGTTATTTATTTATTGGCTTACTAAGAGATAGTCTGCATGCTGTGGACTGGTGACATTCCCACAGCAAACCAGTGTTAAAGAAACTGCTGGCAGAGACAGAAACAGTCTCTGAGCATACTTTTGACACCCAAAACAAAAACAAAACAGGGAAAAACTCCTTCTACATGTCGAAATCAGTTCCAGAGCCTTATAGGGCTGATTACCAGAAAGACCAGCCCTTGTTAGAAACTTGGAACTTTCAGTCCCGCCTCCCAGGAGGGGAGGGACACAGAGTTCATCAATTGTGCCTACAGGATGAAAAAGCCTCCATAAAAGTCTCGCAAACACAGGGTTCAGAGAGCTTCAGGACTGGCGGACACATCCACGAGCTGGGAGGGTGGCATACCCCAACTCCACAGGGGCAGAGGCTCCCACACTCAGTGCCCTTGGGGCTTCGCCCTACGTATGTCTTTTCATGAGTGTTCATCAGGGTTCTTTATTGTGTCCTTCACTGTATTATAAACCCGTGAATGTGTTTCCCTGAGTTCTGCGAGCTGTTCTACCAAATTACCAAATCCGGGGAGGTGGCTGTGGGCACCCTGATTTGTAGCAGGTCAGTCAGAGTACAGATGACATCCTGGGATTTACGACTGGGGTCTGAAGTGGGCAGTCTTGTAGGACTGAGCCCTTAACCGTGGGTGTGATGCTAACTCCCGGTAAATAATGTCAGGACAGAACTGACTGTAGAACATCCAGTTGGTTCCACAGAAAATCAGATAATTGCTTGGCGCAGAGAATCCGTACACCTCTGCGCACAGAGGTTCCTGTGTGAGTCGTGGAGGGGAAATGCAAGAGGTTTTTCTCTTTGGCTCTATCACCCTTCGTTGCCATAAACTGGAAACAGCACAAGTGTCTGTTAGTACTAAACGGTACACAACAGAACAGTACACAGAACTGAACATGAATGGACTACACACACACAGGTAGCGGCTCTCACAAACAAGACGTTGAGTGAAACCAGCAAGACATCAAGGAGTACGTCTAGTATAACTTCACTCATGTGAACTTCAAAAACTGGCAAACTAACTGCATTGTTTAAGGATAACAGGGAATAAAATTTAAAAGAAAGGCACAGAATCAATTATTGTAACTTCATAGACTTATGTCTTTTTTCTTTTCCTAACAGAGAGGAAAGCGTGATCTTCATCAGGCCATCTGCAGAGGCAAACTGCCTGGCCCCAGCAGTGGCACCGTCATCATCCATTACACTTTCTGGTGCACTTTTTCATGTATGTTTTATCTTACAATAAAAACGTTAAGAGCAAACAAACAATAAGCTCTCAAGCACACCAATTCCAGTCATAAAGCATTACAGTGCGAACAGGCCTGATCTACTGGTCCGCATTTCACTTGTAAACAATAGGATCTGCGCTGGTTTGTGCAACTAGAATGCAATTCACTATGGTTCACGGGTTGCTGAAGAAATAGACTAAGCTGAGCTCACAGAACCACACTGCAGAACTGGGTCACCAACAGCGCTGCTGCGGTCTGGGACTCCTGGCTCAAGAACCACCATGGCGGCTACAGATGCTCGGGCCTCTTTGCTGCTGCTCTAACCGACACTAGAAAAACAATGCTCCAAAGGCAGCGCTAGTGCAGGTCTCACAAAGGTGCCTCTGAGCAGCACACCACGACCACGTCTGCACCCTGACGGTAAGATGGGCTGGAGGATGCAGGCCTGTGGGCGTTTTGTTTGTCATTCTACCTGCTTGCTTACGGCAAGAGTCATGCCATGGGGTACTATTAAAAAAGAGCACTCAAACATGATGGGCACCATGAGGGCAGATATTCCTTAGAGAAACCACACTGTTCAGTCTCGTTATTTTGCAGGTCAATGGAGTGGTGACAGAGAAATAAAACACAGCAGCTTACACACAGGAAAGCCCTTCAAGGGCACATCAGGAAAGCTGATTATGAAACTGATTTTGAGTCCTGATGCTGAACTTCTTAGGTGAATTCTTTACCTCTCTGAGCCTTGGTTTTCTCAGTTGTTAAATGGATGTAAATATAGAGTTACCTTACAGTTCAGCTGTGGAAATTAAGTAAGATAACATGTGAAATAGCTCAGTAGAGTATACTTTCACTTCATTTTCCTTTGTCACTGTCCTCCTTAGCGATCTGCCAAGAATTCTACATATCTGGGCTTTCTGTCTCACCAAACACACTTCTGCTCAAAGTGCTGGTCCATCAGAAATACGCGTAGAGAAGACTGCATTATATGATTTTAGAACAATTTTATGATTATGTTTTGTCTTTCCAAAATTCCAAGAAATGACAAAAAACGTTTTCAAAGAGTAAGTTCACAGTAGCCAAGGAAGTATGCCAGATCTTTGGGGGGATGAGGGAGTGACCCCCACATGGCAGAGGATGGCTGCTGGAAAGGGAAAAGTGTCCAACTCATTCCAAACTCATAAACAAATGCACAGCGTTGCAAGCCCTGGGCGGTTCTCATGGTAAAACCAGCATCCCATCGAGGACAGCTAGACAGAGAGAGAGGAGACGCACCGTGTGCATGGCTCTGCAGGTGTGGGGCGCATTTTTAAAATTATATGAGAGCACAGTGTAAAATTTCTATCACCAATTTTGAAACCCCATGCAAAATGAATGACTTCTTGGGAAAACATGATTTACTGAAGTTGACTCAAGAAGAGATAGAAAACTGGAGTAGACCAATAACCACTGAAGAAATTGGAAATGCTTTCAAAAACTACTCAGCACGAGGTGCCAGTGAAAGGAAACTGGAAATAGCTGCTAAAATTAAAAACACACAGACCTTTCAACAGAAATCCTGCACCCGGGAGTCTCTCAGGTAGACACAGAAGCTCCAGGACACAGAACACATGTTAGGGTTGTTAACGCAGACTTACCTGCAGAAGCCAAAACACAGGACACAAAGCGAATGCCTTGCCATGAAAAATTCTGTAGTCATAGGAAGGGCTCGACTATTATCAGGAGATTAGGAGCAATCTGCAGAGTATATATCTATGGTGAAAAAGGCAGGACACAGAGAAGCACATGTGTGTGTGTCCCCACTTTGCAAAACAATAATCACCATAATTCCCTCTCTGTGTGGTGGTGTGTGTGCACATGCACACACATGCATTTGTATACTTTTATAAGCATAGAAAAGGCTGTGGAAAGCTATATACCCAGTTGTAAGCATTGGTTATAGAGAGAGGGTTGGAGAATGAGGTGGAAAAAAACGTAGAGAAAAAGTGAAGGGAGGAGTTGGGCAAAAATGGAGAAACAAAAGACTACATGTAAATTAAAGATTCCGTGATAAATGTTTTCATGCTAGGATTCCTTTTATGTATAATTATACATATGTATGTATGCATGTGTACGTGTGTGTTTGTTCTGTGTATACTTATGAGTGTAACAAATGAATGTAAAAAAAGAAAAACATAAATAAATGAAAAAGACACCAAACCATGTTTTTGACAGTTCTACCAAAACTTTTTTTTTTTTAATCCTTATCCAAGGACATGCTTTCATTGATTTTAGGGAGAGAGAGAGAGAAAGAGAGAAACATCAATCTGTTGCCTCCTGTATGTACCTGGGACGACACTCAAACCCACTGACCACCTAGCCAGGGCAGTTCTGTCAAACCTTTAAGATACAATAAAAAAGCCTAAAACTAAAAAGGCAGAAAGTCTCTCCATTCGTTCTATGAGCCCTGATGGAAAAGCTATCCAAATGCAATACACACACCAGTGAAAAATTCTAGCCTCGTCCCACCGACAGACACAGAAGCAAACTCAGAGCCAGTCCCATCAGATGAGTGCGAACAAACCCCACACCACGGCCAAGCAGGGGCCGCAAACAAGGTGAGGAGGCTCCCGCTTTCAGTTCCAGCATGTAACAAGCTTGGAACGCATCACTCCCATCCTTCCAATAACAAAAACGAAGTTGAACAAATGGAAAATCAATGAGACCTTACAGGGCAAACCCCCATCTCATGAACTACAGAAACAAACTGATGTCCAAACTGAATTCAGTTCTCACACTAACTACCCAGAATTAGCACAAATCCCACAGGGTAAGGGGCTCGATCTAACAACTGTGCCCCACTTCAGATGCCAGCCACAAACAGGGTGCACAGTTGACTACCCACACTGCCGCCCAGTTGACTACAAATTTGGGGTTTCCATGACTACCTCCTATTTTCTATAATTTGTTAGAATGACTAAAAGAATTCAGGGGACACTTTACTTATGTTTACTACCAGCTTATTATAAAGGGTATAACTGAGGAACAGCCAAATGGAAGAGATGCATAGGGCAAGGAGTGGGTGGAGGGTGGTGCAGGTTTCCCTGCCCTCTCTGGGCACAACACCCTCCCAGTGCACCAGTCTGTTCACTAACTCAACAGCCCTCTGAACCACATTGTCGCTGAGGGGTGGTTGTGGAGGTTTCCTCAATCTCCAGGCCCCTCTTCTCTCTGGAAGGTGGGAGTGAGGGGCTAAAAGTTCCAACCTTCTCACCACAACTTGAATTTCCCGGACAGCAGTCCTCATGCTGAAGCCATCTAGGGCCTCCAGTCACTGCTTATCATCTCATTAGCACACGTGAGACAGTAAGTTCCAATAAGTTTAAGAACCAGGAACTTGTCCCAGAAGAGTAAATATTTATTTTTTATTATACTTTCATGGATTTTACCTCCAGGACCCACCAGGTTCTCACAGGAAGAGCAGACAGGGGTCAGCCTGCAGCTCTGGTGAAGGAGAGTAGGAGGAGAAGACAACCCTGGCAGAGTACGCCAGCTCGTTCTCCATTCAGAAGGCTACTCTCCAGAGGCTGAGACCTTATCTGAGCTTTATCCCACCTGGGATATGCGAAGTTCCTGGCATCTACAGCCATAGCAAACATAAACACAGCCCAGCCCACAGCCGGGCTAGCATGAAACGTCACACTCATGGTCTGTTTCCCTCAGTTTCTGTTACCCAATATATCATGTTCAACTTTCAAACAAAAGTTACAAGGCATGGTAAAAGGCAAAGAATTCAAGAACTGATAAACTTTAGGGTTTCCATTCATATCATTCACTACATTACACATTAAGAACAAATTAATTTTATTATTCCTGTAGACACTGGAAAAGCATTTCATAAATTTCAGCTATTATTTTTTTAATAAAAACTCTTGGAAAAACTAATTCCCCACTCAAGAAGGTATATATACCAAAACTCTAAAATAAATGCCAACATAAAAAATATTCTCAATAGCCCTGGCCAGTTTAGCTCAGTGGTTAGAGTGTCGGCTGGAGGACCAAAGAGTTGTGAGTTCAATTCCCTGTCAAGGGCACGTACCTAAGTTACAGGTTTAATTCCTGGTCCCACTTGGGGTCATGCAGAAGGCAACCAATGTGTCTTTCTCACATCAATGTTTCTCTCTATCTCTCCTTCTCTCCCTCCAACTCTATCTAAAAATATCAACGGAAAAATATCCTCAGGTGAGAATTAAAAAAAATGTTTTTTAATATATTCTTAATAAAGTCAGGAAAAGACAAACTTCCTAGTGTCACATTTACCATGTTTCATTATTCTAGAGTTTGAATGGGTGCAGGTGGACATGTGAAGGAGAGGAAATATTGTAGAGAAACAGTGAGACAGTCATTGTTAGTGGGAGATAAGACTGACTACCCAGAACAATGAAGAAAATCAACTGAGAAACTATTTAAACTAATAATACAATCCAGTTAGGGGACCAGATACTTTATAAATACATAGAAGTTGTTTCCTATTGTATAAATGAACAAGGGAGAATTAATATGATTAATGAAAAGATCTACCTTCTTCAAACAAATGAGATGAACAGAAATAGGCAAGATGAATATAAAGAAAATTGTAAATTTATAGAATTATCTCAAAGAAGACCTGAATAACTCAATAAGGAAAATATTTAAAATCTCCTTCCAAAGGAATCTATAAATTCAGTACTCTACAAAGTAAATTCTCAAATGTATTTTTACCAAAGTTGGAAAGCTATTTTTAAAGTAAATATTTTTTTAAATAAAAAATGTTCTGTAAAAAAAATAATGAGGAGCACGTGCTCTATCTGCTACCAAAAAATGTTAGGAAGCTGAAGAAATTTAACAAATGTATTGTTAACGTAGAAAGACCAGAAGTAGAACTGTGATTTGAAGACAAGTTTGTATACTTTGAAGTTGGCACCAAGCAGAGGACGCTGGTAAAACTGACTTCAAACACTGGAGGCTGAAATGACTATACATCTGGAAATTTTTATTTTTATTTTATTTATTTTATTTTTTTTATCCTCACCCGAGGACATTTTTCCATTTTTTGTTCAGATAGAGTGGGAGGGAGAGAGAGAGAGAGAGAGAAACATCGATGTGAAAGGGACACATCGAGTGGCTGCCTCCCGCACGACCCAACCAGGGGCCGGGGACAAACTGCAACCGAGGTACGTGCCCTTAGCGGGAACCGAACCCGGGTCTCTCTGGACCGCAGGCCGACGCTCTAACCGCTGAGCCAAACCGGCCAAGGCTGGAAATTTTTTAATGCTATTCATCCTTCACATTACACCCACAAAATTAAATTGCAGATGAATTAAAGACCTGGACATTAAAAATTAGGTTAGAGGACAATATAGGATAATACTTTCATAATCTTAATGAGAAAATATTCAGCAATAAACAAAAGAATCAATAAAGAAAAAAATAAAATGATTTGATCTTGTTTGACATCCATTTGACAAAACACTCTAAAGAAAGTTATAAAATTAGTACAAGACAGGTAACATTCTAGGAGAAATTATCTGCATCATCCATAACAGAAATAGGATTGAAATCTAGAATATTTTAAGAACTCCTATAATAGATTTTTAAAGAAAAAAGAAAGATTACCCATTTTTTAAATGGGGAAAAATATACACAGGAAATTTAGAAAAATATAAATAGGTGATAAATATTTGTACAAATGTTCAAGTTTACTAGTAATCAGAGAAATGGATTTGAACTCAAGCAGTTGGAGGTGAGTTGTTTTAACAGAAGCCAGAAAAGACCAGCAATTAGTTTCTGTACCCTGGCTCCAGGACTGGCTGGGTTCCCTTCTCTCTGTGACATTTTCATTCAATGTGATCTTTAATCCCATGAGCTATCTCATCTCTTCCCACTGTATTTGCCCTTATCTTTTCTAGGCTCATCTTCTGTTGAGAGAAATGTTGAGAAATTTTTAGCAGTTCTACTTGTATGGGTTTCCTAGGGCTGCCGTAACCAAGTACTTAAAACAACAGTATTGATCAACTCACAGTTCTGGAGGCTAGAAGTCTACATCAAGATGTCACCAGAGCTGTGCTCCCACTGAAGCCTGGAGGGAGGGAGTCCTTCTCTGCATCTTCCTAACTTCTGGTTCTTTGTCTGGGTTTTGAAACCCTCTTGGGTGTCTGCCTCCACCTTACCCTGTCTGCCTTCTCCCTGTGTGTCTCTGTGTCTTCACATGGCATTATCCTCTCTGTCTCTCTCTGCTCTTCTTATAAGGACACCAGTCATATGGAATTAAGGACCTACTCTACTCTACCATGACCTCATCGTAACTAGTGGGATTTGCAATGATCCAATTTCCCAATAAGGTTGCATTCGGAGGTCATGGGGGATAGGACTTCAACCAATATTATGGGGGACACAAGTCAATCCATAATAATATTCAATGATAAGTTATTAAATAATTATGCAATAATAAAAAGAGTGATCTATCAATACATACAAAGACTTAGTTTGGTCTCAAAGATGTTATACTGCAGGAAAGAAATCAGTCTCAAAAGGTTATCTATGGTATGATTCCATCTATATGACATTTTCAGAAAGACTGGACTACAGTGATGGAGAACAGATGAGTAGCTGCCGAGGGGCAGGAGTGAGGCGAGGGTGTGACTACACAGGCAGACAAGAAAGCTTTAGGAGAGGGTGATGAAGCTGTTTTGAATCCTGGTGGCAGTGGTGGTCACCTGAGTTCTTACAAGTGTTAAAAATCACAGAAATATATCTTATAAAAAAGTTATTTTTACTGTATGGTAATTTAAGAAATAAAATTAAAAGAAAAACTGCAAAATAAAGTGTTTTTGGACCTCCAGACTATATTCACGGAGCAAAAGGCTGATGTTCTGAGGGTCATCCAAATATTTAGACTAGCATCACAGCCTGTGATGTTTCTGCCTCATAAAATCAGCCCCAAGCAGAACTAAATGATTTTGACATAGTCTGCGATTTACATGCATGGCTTTGATTTCATAGTTTTCCCCTACTGAGAATTGTAATGCAATATTGCTTACTCACCATACACCTCACAAACCAATGATTATGGAGTCAATGCTAGGAAAGCATAAAATGTCTTTAAAAAGGAAGAGTGCGACTAAGCTATTTTAATGTCATTAGTGCAGCTCAGATGTGGATCTGTTGCTATAGACTAATTTGTAAGGCTCAGACCCTCCCATTCCTACCAGAATGGTCATCTTTGGTTTGCCCAATGACCATGTGATTCTGCTCCCCATACTACAAAACACCTAGCACATAACAGCTAATTTGTATTTCTTCTTGATGAAGTCCCTGATGATGGGGAGAGATTTCTGTCCAAAGAAATATGCAATTTTTATGGGTGGCATGTAGGCCTATTCTTGGTTCTCATATGGAATCTGAACCATTTTTTGTCCTTCATTCACCAAAAACCAACAACTTGCAAGTATATTAGCATGAAAATAATAACAATAATAATAATAACATCTCAAAGAGCGGGCTTATTTCTTGCTCCCACTCTGTATCCACTCTGGGCTGGCTGGCTGGCTGGCTGGCTGGGGGCTTGGTCCCATGTCTCCTCTCTCAGGTCTGTCCATCACCTTGGCCAAGAAAAGTAGATGTGAGTCACAGAGTCCACATCTGAGCTGTATTAACTACATCACAACAGCTTAGACCCACTGTTCTTTTTTTAAGTCTAAATATCTCACTGGGGTTGTGTGGGATGTGTCATAAGAAGGAGACTGGCTAATGGCTACGATCGGCCTCTGGACTCACACTGTCTGGATTGGACACTCTGCTCCACCACGTACTCTTTGTAACCCTGGGAGAGTATATGAACCTCTTCATGTCTCCATTTTCTCACCTGTATAATGAGGGTAAAAATAATAACTACTTCACAGAGTTGTGAAGAATCAGTGAATCAATGCTCAAAAAACTATGTTCTCATCAAAACTTTCTTAAAAGTGATGGAGAACACTTTGGGCCTTTAAATAGGAAATAACAACATCTGATCTACCTGCTGTAAAAATAAAACTCATTCTACCTTTGCTGTAGAAAATGGATAGGAAGGGGCATGGCACAGTGGCTGTGTGGTGGAGACTGAACTTGCTCTGTGATGCATGTGTCTATATTGGGGTGTAAGGGAGTGGGGGGCATCTAGCAAGTTTCTAACTAAGAGACCTCATTCATCAAGACAGTTACCAAAACACTGCACTGAGGCTTTGTGGACCATCCAGACAGCAGTGCCACAGGGGAAAGTCTGTGCTGTGGGTTCTAGCAGCGGACAGTCGTACAGAGAGAGATGTGAGAAGAGAAGCAGGACTTCAGGGACAGTTGGTAGGATAAGACACGAAAGCCAGAGTTTCAAGAGTTTTTAAGGACTTTCAGTGGAGTTCAGAAAAGAGATGGATAAAGAGGATTCAAAGAAAAACAAGTAAAACTAAGAGAAGGTAAGAGTGTATTTGCCACGAGAGGCCCGCAGCTTTTCTCACGTGGAGATATCTAACTTTAGCACATTGATTCCCATCCCAGCTCCACTACTGACTCACCATCTTTGAAGGAGTCTTTTAACTTCCCTAAATGTACCTTCCTCGCCTTTAAAACCAGACACTATAAAAACCCACTAACACTACTGCCACTGATGGTTAGTGAGTGAGTGTGCAAAGTGCACAGGCCAGGTCCCTCAGGATCCACCACTGTGATCACATCCCGGCCAGACTCATCAATCACTTTTCTAAGTGTCAATAGGTATTTCCAATTGAGAGATTATGATTAATGTCAAAATCAGACTGAATGGTACCTTTGGGAAGTAGCAGCAGCATGTGATAAACTCCTGGTTGTTTACCAGGTCTACTGTGAGTATTTCAGATGCACTAGCTTCGGATCTGCCCGCCCATGCCCTGCAGTCCCGTCCCTTGACCCTGAAGCTATTTAAACTATTTAAGCAACAGAGAGTGTCTGTCCACATCCTCCAACTGTGCCTCTCAGTTACGCCCCAAAGCTTTCCTCCATAGGAGCCTGTGTTTCAGCCGCCTCTGGCCCCTGGAATGTGTGTGAGCATTGGGTGGGGGTCAAGAGTGACCCCCAAAGGGAAAAGAGATGGGAACACTGTGGAAGAAGAGGAGGGCAGGTGATCCTGTAGTGGGAACGCAGTGGAGCTGGCCCTGTGGCAGGGGCACACAGGGGTCTTCACTCACTCAGCCCTCTCTGTCACACGAGCTAAGTGTTAATGCTCACAGAGATGGGGACAAAGGGAAACAATGATGACAGCCATTTGCAACTAGCCCTCCTCCATGGAATCAGGGACAGTGAGCAAAAAATAAACACTGGGCATGGTGCCCAACCTGCCAGGCATCAGTGTAGAAGGCAAGTGCATAATATAAGCCCTCAATATAATCAAGTGCTCGTGGGGACAGAAAAACAGTGCTGTGTTGCATAATTTGGTAGTGCCAACATCCTCAGCCCTGTCTCAGTTCCCTTGGCAAAATTTTCCTCCGGTGATTTCTCCAAATTAAGCTCCACTGTTTAGGAGTCCAAGAACCACTGGCTGTTAAACTCTAGGAATGAAATGGGAAATTATTAGGTGAAAGGTCCAACTTGCATCCCAAAGACCTTGCAATGTGCCCATAGACTCAGTGTATTCCTTTGCAGGAAAGGAGTATTTCCACATGAAAACCTGCTGCATTTTCATCCTCACCTGCCACCACTGCCTGCTCCCTCCCTTTTTTTATTTTTTTATTTATTTTTGTTACAGATGTTTCTCCTTTTTTCCCCATTGACACCCTCCTCCCCATCCCCAGCTTTGTTGTCCATGTCCATCAGTTATGCATACATGCGTATAAGTTCTGTGGTTTATCTCTTCCCTCCCCCCCACCCCCTTTTCTGAGGGTTGTCAGTCTGTACCCTACTTCCACATCTCTGGGTCTACCCTATTCCTCAGACTGTTATGTTTATTATATTCCACAAATAAGTGAGATCATGTGATATTTGTCTTTCTCTGCTTGGCTTGTTTCGCTTAGGATAATACTCTCCAGGTCCCTCCATGTCGTCTCAAAGGATAAGAGATCTTTCTTTCTTACAGCTGCATAGTATTCCATTGTGTGTATGTACCACAGTTTTTTTATCCATTCATCCACTGATGGACACTTGAGCTGTTTCCAGATCTTAGCTATTGTAAATAGTGCTGCTATGAACATGGGGGTACATGTATTCTTTCTGATTGGTGTTTCAGGCTTCTTAGGGTATATTCCTAGAAGTGGGGTCACTGGGTCAAATGGTAATTCAATTTTTATTTTTTGAGGTAACACCATAGTGTTTTCCACAGTGGCTGCACCAGTCTGCATTCCCACCAGCAGTGTACTAGAGTCCCCTTTTCTCCACACCCTCGCCAACACTTGTTGTTTGATGATTTGTTGATGGCGGCCATTCTGACAGGTGTAAGGTGATACCTCATTGTTGTTTTTATTTGCATCTCTCTGATGATTAGTGATATTGAGCATTTCTTCATATGTCTCTTGGTCATTTGTATGTCCTTTTTGGAGAGTTGTCTATTTAGTTCCTCTGCCCATTTTTTAATTGGGTTCTTTGTCTTCCTTTCGTTGAGTTGTATGAGCACTCTATATATTTTGGAGATTAACCCCTTATCTGATGTATCATTGGCAATTATGCTCTCCCATACAGTGGGTTCCCTTTCCGTTTTGATGGTTGTTTCTTTTGCTGTGCAGAAGCTTTTGAGTTTGATGTAGTCCCGTGTGTTCATTTTTTTCCTTTGTTTCTGTTGCCTTAGGTGATGTATCAGTGAAGATTCTGCTGTGTATGATGTCCGAAATTTTGTTGCCTACATTTTCTTCTAGGATTTTTTGGATTCACGAGTCACATTTAAGTCTTCAAAAGTTCATATGGAACCAAAAAAGACCCCGAATAGGCACAGCAATCTTGAAAAAGAAGGACAAAGTAGGTGGAATCACAATACCGGATATCAGGTTATACTACAAAGCTACTATAATCTAAACAGCCTGGTACTGGCACAAGAACAGGCATATAGACCAGTGGAACAGAACAGAGAATCCGAAAATTGACCCAAGACATTATGTTCAATTAATATTTTACAAAGGTAGCAAGAGCATACAATGGAGTAAAGACAGCCTCTTTAATAAATGGTGTTGGGAAAATTGGACAGCTACATGCCAAAATATGAAACTAGACCATCAACTTACACCATACACAAGGATAAATTCAAAATGGATAAAAGATTTAAATGTGCCTGCTCCTTCCTTAATGCAAAGTAATTTCTAGCCACAATGACTTCCTAGTCAAGTCCCAAACAGGGCCAATGCTTTCCTGCCTTTGTGCCCCTTTGTGACACACCCTCCTCTTTCCTCACTTTGAAATCTTTCTGTCTGAAGCAGGTGTAACCTCTGAACACTTGGGAGAGCCCAGGCTCTCTGCAGGGGGTGCAGAACCAAGAATAGCAGTAGTCACTGTTTTGCATTGTTTGAGAGGTATTGGAAGCAGGGAGGTTAAAGTGGCAAAGAAATAAGAATTTTGTTTTGTTTTTCATGAATCCCAGAGAAAAACAGTTGAACAGATACTGATGATACAATGTGCTAAGAACTAGAAATTAGATGTAATAGAGTGACTTAGAAATAGAAGAGATCCACTTATTTTCAAGACTAGGAATTTTTAGGAAGGTTTCATATGGGAAGTGATATTTAAACATCCTCTCAAAGTCTGGGGAAAATTTGTCAAGGTCAAGGGAGTCAAGATGTGGAGGTTTTTCAGCCCATACAGAAATTTCAAATTCCTGATGCCACAAGTGAGAGTTAAAAATAAATTATGTAGCCCTGGCCAGTGTGGCTCACTTCATTAGTAATCATTCTGTGCACCAAAAGGTTGCTGGTTCGATTCCCAGTCTGGGCATACATGCCCGGGTTTCGGGCTCAATCCCTGGTAGGGGGCATGCAGGAGGCAGCTGATCAATGTATCTCTCTCACATTGATGCTTCTATCTCTCTCTCTCCCTCTCCCTTCCTATCTTTCCAAAAAAAAACAACAATAAAAATATATTAAAAAAAAAAAGCTATGCACCAAACAGAACTTCAATAAATACATCAAAAACATTCAGAATTTCACAGAGGGAATGACAAACTGCTCAGATGTTCACAGATCAAAATAAAATACAGAAAGCATTTCAGTGATGACAACTAGCAACTCTGAGTAAACAGATATGTTCATATATGTGCTTATATGTACAGAAATATACTGGTCTGCACTTACATGTGTATTTTGTAGCCAGAGGATACATATCCTTTCAAAAGAAATTTACCAAAAATTTCAATGTTTTATTAGGCCATAGAAATCTCAAATTCAAAAAAGTAAAACATTTTAAAGGTGTACAGAAGAATTAATGTGGTAAATTTCAAATTATTAATAAATAAATAGCCAAAACACAAAAGTAAATAATAACACCATCACAAAGCTATCCATTTTAGATTTGGGTTAAATAGAAATTCAAAATTGAAATTATGACCTGTTTAGAAATGAACAATAACTAGAATACTACATATCTAAATTATGGAATGTAGCAGCACTCTGAGGAAAATTTATAACTTTAAATATCTGTATTAGAAAACTAGGAAGATTGTAAATAAATAAACATTCAATTCGGGAATCTGGGAAAGAATGACAATAATAAACTAAAGGAAGTAAAAAGAAGAAACAAAGATAAAAGCAAGAATAAATTAAAATGAAAGCAAAAGAAAAAGAGAGAATACAGCAATGAAACTAGAAGCTAGGTCTGCAAAAAGAGCAATAAAATAAACTTCTGGAAAGTTTCTTAAACTGGTTAAGGAACAGGGCACAAATAACAATTTTAAGAACAATAAAGGGTACATAACTACAAATGTGAGGGAACTTCATACTATATATAAATTTATATCAATAAATCTGAAAATGTAGATAAAATAGATTAAGGACTTTTAACTTACCAAAGTAAACTAAAAAATAATTTAGAAAAAGGAAAAAAAAGTTTTTAACAATAAGCTGGCAAAATACCTACCCGTCCCAGATCACCAGACCCAGATAGTTTTATGGGTGAGTTCTAACAACATTCTCACAACAAATAGCCTGTACTTTATTGTACTTTATTTTAGAACAATGAAAAATGTGAAAAGCTTTATAAATCATTCTCAAAACAAACATAAAACTGATACAAAAACCAAACTGTATTTCACCAGAAACTAAGATTCTCAAAAGAACCATTTTAATACATGAATATGAATGTCAAAATTATAACAAACATCAGTTACTTTATGTTTTTATTTTCTTATTTTTTTTAAATCCTCACTCGAGGATATTTTTCCATTCATCTTCAGACAGAGTGGGAGGGAGGGAGAGAGAGAGAAACATCATCATGAGAGGGACACATCGACTGGTTGCCTCCAGCATGACCCCGACCAGGGCTGGAGACGTACCACAACCGAGATATGTGCCCTTGACTGGAATCGAACCTGTAACTCATTGGTCCATAGGCCAAGGCTCTAACCACTGAACCAAACCAGCCAGGGAAAATATCAGTTATTTCAATTCAGCCGCATCCACACCAATAATACATGGGACCAAGAAAGGTTTTATCAGGAATGCTATGATGGTTCATCATTAGGATTTCTAGAATTAACTATCTTCATGAAATAAAGGAGAAACTCTGTATAACTAAACCCAATACATGCTAATAATTTTGATATATATCTAACTAAATTCCCAGAAAAATTCACAGCAAGATAGAACTAGAAGATTTTATTTCATCTGATAAAGGATATTCACCAGAAATCTATTAGAAACATCTTCTTTAGGAGTAAAACATTATAGGTAGTCCAATTAGAATAAAGGATTTAATTTAGCAAGTTTATTATCAGTGTTATTATTCAAAACTGTTCTGGATATTCTAGACATTGCATCAAGTCTAAAAGAAAAAATAACTGACAAGAGTTAAAATTATAAAGCATTCCACAAATTATCATTATTTGCATGTGTTTTAATTCCTGACCTAAAAAAAAAAAACTCTGCTAAAATCAACTTAATTTTCTTAATAAGAATGTTATTAATTTCTTAAAAAGAACATTATAAAGGTGATCAATTGCAAACAAAAATTAATAGCTTTCCTAAACACCAATAACAATTTTCAGTGGGAAAAGATCCCAATTATAATGATATATTATAATATTAGTAAGAAAAAACTAGTTATAAGCATAACTAAAATGCATAAGATGTAAGAAAAATTATACAGTTTTACTGAAGTACATTTAAAAATACTTAAGTATTAATCTTTTATTTTATTTATTTATTTTATTGATCAATCTATTATTTCAATGTAATCCCATGAAAAATCTCAATGTGATAAAATTTAATAAAATGAATAAACTGCTTGTAAAATTATTCTAGAAAAGCAAACATGAGAGAATATGCAAAACAAAAGATCTAGTGTTAGGGGGAGGGAGGAATAGGCAAGGGCATTTGCCACCCTGAACATTAGCATTAGCATATACAAGAAGCTGTAGTAATGAAAAGAAAATGGTTCTGGTAGAGAGATGAATGAGTGAAACAGAACACACAATACTGAAACAAATGAAAAGTTTAATTATGATATTGAGAAAGCTCACTACCCAGAAAGTGACAATAGCAAGATGGTGAACCAGGAGGTCCCCCCAAAAGACAATAAGTTAACAGCTACCCATCAACAAAATAGCTCTGGGAGAGCTCTAGAGTGCAATTAGGAAACTGCAGAAATCCTGTGGAACACAAAAACCAAGGATGGCCACATAGAAAAGTGTAGGAAGCATTTTACTTGCATCACCTTACGCTGGCACAACTCAGTGTCAAGAGCGACCCCCTTAGAAACAACTTCCCCACCAGGGGGAAAGTTGGAAGTCCAGCAACTTGCACTACCGAGGATTCCAGCAGCCCTCAGCACCACTGCAGGTGCATGTAGCCTTCACTGAGAAGAGAAAGGGCAGAGAGCATATTTAAAGAAAAAAAATGAGTGAACACTTCCCATATTTTGGGATAGAAATAAACCAGACTCATGAAGCTCAGAAGACTCCAAAGAGGACGAACCTTAAGAAGACTGCACCAAGATACATGATAATCAAGTTGCCAAACGTCAAGGACAAAGAGAGAATTTTGAAAGCAGAAAAAGTGACACATCATATCTAAGGGAACCTCCATCAAACTATCAGAGGATTTCTCAGCAGAAACCTTTTGACCAGGAAAGAAAAGGATGATATGCTAAAAGTACTGTAAGGAAAATATGGCCAACCAAGAATACTATGGCAATTCTATCCTTTAAAAATGGAGAAAGTCCTTCTCAGGGGGAAAAAATTAGGAATGGTGTCACCAATAGATGTGCCTTACAAGAAATGTTTCAAGGAGTTCTTAAGTTAAACTAAAACACGCTAAACAGCAATGTGAAAGTATATGAAAGCATCAATCTCAACTAGAATGATAAAATATAGACAAATGCAGAATAATTGTTATACTGTAAATGGTTCATAAATTATGTTTAATCTTAATATAAAAATTAGAAGATAAAAAATTTGAAAGTAAATATACAATATAAAAAGAAGCAAACTAATTACCAGAACACAAAGGAGGAGTAAACTGCAGCATTTTTATATGTGATTGAAGTTAACGTATAATCAACTTAAAATAGATATTATAAATATAATATATTTTATGCAATCCTTGTGGTAACCACAAAGAAAAAAAACCTGTAATAAATACATAAAAAAACAAAGAGAAAAGAATCAAAGCAAAACACTAAAAAAAAAATAAAAATCAAGTAACAAAGGAAGATAGCAATCGATGAAGATAAAATAACTGCAAAATAGACAGAAAATTGACAAATGACAATAGTAAGTGCTTACTTTTCAATGACTACCTTAAATATAAATGGATTAAACTCCCCAGTCAAAAGACACAACGTGGATGAATGTATAAAAAAACAAGATCCAGCAATACGCTCTCTATAGGAGATTCTCTTTAGACTTAGGATATGCATATGTTAAAAGTGAAGGATGCAAGAAGATCTACCCTGCAAATAGTAACCAAAAGGAAACAGGATATACTTATATCAGACAAAACAGATTTTAAGTCTAAAACTGAAGAAACAGTGCTCGCTTCGGCAGCACATATACTAAAATTGGAACGATACAGAGAAGATTAGCATGGCCCCTGCGCAAGGATGACACGCAAATTCGTGAAGCGTTCCATATTTAAAAAAATAAAATAAAATAAAACTGAAGAAACAAACTGGTCATTATATAATTACAAAAGGTTCAATTCAACAGGAAGCTATATCAATGATAAATAATATGCACCTAACATCTGGACACCTAAATATATAGGAGTCCCCCTTATCCACGGGGGATACGTTCTAAAACGCCCAGCAGATGCCCGAAACCTGGATAGTACTGAACCCTATATACACTGTTTGTCCTGTATATACACATACCATTGATAAAGTTTAATTTACAAATTAGACACAATAAGAGATTAACAACAATAACTAATAAAATAGAACAGTTATAACACTATACTATAATAAAGGTTATGTAAATGGCTTTGGAGCCATTATTAAGTCAAACAAAGAGTTATCTGAACACACAGTCTACCTGATAATTGAGCCAGCTACTAAGTAACTAAGACGCGGGAAGCGTATACAGCCTGAATACTTGGACAAAGGGATGGTTCATGTCCCAGGTGAGACAAGGCAGGATGGTGAGAGATTTCATCACCCTACTCAGAATGATGTGCAATTTAAATTTATGAATTAATTATTACTGAAATTTTCTACTTAATATTTTTAGGCTGTGGTTAAGCACAAGTAACTGAAACTGTGGAAAACAAAACCACAGATAAGGGAGGAGACTGTACAGGTGAGGAAACTGTAGTTTGAGAGATCAGTTTGCCCAAGGTCATGCTTGGCCAGTGCAAGCAGGTCAGGTGCTTCTTCAAGGTTCACGTTCTTAACTACCCTGTAAAAACACAACACAGAAAACTCCAAAAAGAATATGGGCCTCTGTTCCAAGGTTCTGCCTACTTTCAATAGACCTTCATTTACTGAGGCCAAGATCAAATACTGTTTCATGTCTTCAGCCCACACTGCCTGAATGATTGGCTTATGGGGCCTGGGAGGTAGAGGAAATGAGGAGACACTGGTCAGTGGACACAGAATGTCAGTCATACAAGATGAATGAGCTCTGGAGGTCTAATTAAAGCAATGGGACCGCAGTTAACAATATGCACTGCATACTTGAAATCTGCCAGGAGGATAGATCTTAAGGGTTTTCACCAAAAAAAGAAAAGAAAATGGTAAGTGAGACTGTGAGATGATGGATGTTAATTAGTCTAATCATGGTGATTATTTCCCAGTGTTGTATACCTTAAATATAAACAATTTTTACATGTCAATTAGACCTCAATGACGCTGGAAAAGAAACCTCTAACTATAACCTGGATCTTTTTCACACAGGAAAAATACTTATTCTTTTAATTAAATTTATTGGGGTGACACTGGTTAACAAAATTACGTAATGTTCATGTGTACAATGCCACAACACAAAACCACCCAGGTCAAGTCTCCTTCCATCACCACTTATCCCCCCATACACTCCTCCACCTCCCCCAACCCCCCCTTACTTCTCACCTATTTAAAAAAAAGTATCCATTTGTGGGGGATGGGGAGGTGAAAAGTATTTTCCCACATTAGACCATAAATAAAATTAAATTCCAGATTGATTTTATAGACAAACATAAAAATAAAAACTATGATTCTATCAGGAAAATATTTTTATAATTGAAAGAATGAAAACTAAAATCATAAACAACTGTAATATCAGAATTGACTACTTTCAAAATGTAAATTCCTGTGAGCAGAAAGACACCTTAAACTTAAATAAGACACTGATGACAAATGGTGAGTGACACCAGATGCTCACACCAAGGGGCAGGCGTGGCTGGTTATTTAGCCCAAATCTCCTCTTGAACTTCTCACCCCCAGTCTCCACAGACATCAGAAACTTCCTTGCAGATCTGGGAAAGCCTAGCTTTCTGAGAGAAAGGCCAGAGGCCACCGGGACTCCTCTGTGATGGAGAGGAAAGGGCCACGGAGCCCCAGTGCTGCGGGGGAGGAGGCTCCGAAGGAATGCCAGGCCTTGTCCCCTCAGCTCCCTGTGGGGTGAGGAAAACAAACCCCTATTCAAGTCCTGTTAGTCCGGCTCCGGCTCCCGGTTCCTTGCAGGGAACACTTCCAAATACTAATAAGCAAGGAACACAACAACAGTCACTCAGATAAAGACAACCTGACAGGAAAATGGGCAAAGGTCAGAACAGGGACTTTTTTTCTTTTCGGAACAGGTAATTTAGAGGAAAAGAGAAGTAAATCAACCAATGTGCATTCAACTTATAAGAATACACTTGTAGCCCCGGCTGGCTTGGCTCAGCGGTTAGAGCATCAGCCCACTGACCAAAGGGTAGAGGGTTCGATTCCTGGTCAAGGGCACGTACCTGGGTTGCAGGTTCAATCCCCGGTCCCAGTTGGGTCGTGCAGGAGGCAACCAATCAATGTGTCTCTCTCACATCAATGTTTCTCTCTCTCCTCTCTCTTTCCCTCCCTCCCTTCCACTCTAATCAAAAAAAAAAAAAAAAAAAAAATCAATGGAAAAATATCCTCAGGTGAGGATTAACAAAAACAACAAAAAAAAAAAGAATACACTTTACACTTGTTAAAAAGGACAAATAGTGAGATGGCATTTTCCAGTCTTCAGATTGACAAAAATTAAAATGAGAGAGACAGACACAATCTACAATGCTGCCACAGTGTGGGAACCACTGTCATCGTCAGCCTGCCCTCAGCATAGACATTTTAAAAGTCAACTTTTCAGCATCATTTAATCAAAATTTTAAATGGGCCTTCTCTTTGACCCAGCATTTTCACTTCTTAGACTCTATCTCACAGAAGAAAAACAAATGTGTGGGTACCCACAGATACACAGTCAATGAGGATCCCTGCTGGGTTGACTATAACGTCAAAAATTAGGACCACTGCATGAGCACCATTAGGAATGGCTAAACATCTCATGTAGCAAATTAAAAACTAAGGCACGCCCTGGCAGGTTTGGCTCAGGGGTTAGAGAATTGGCCCTTGGACCAAAGGGTCACAGGTTTGATTTCTGGTCAAGGGCACGTACCTGGTTTGCAGGTTTGATTCCCAATCCTGGTCAGGGTGCATGCAGGAGGCAGCCAATCGATGTGTCTCTCTCACACTGATGTTTCTCTCTCTCTCTCTCCCTCCTCCCTTTCCATCTCTAAAAATCAATGAAAAAAAAATATCCTCAGGTGAGGATTAAAAAAAATATTAAACAAAAAAAGAATGAGGTGACTACATGTACGTATCCAGAAGAAAGGCCAAGATGTGCTATAAAATAAAACTTCAGACATACAGGCACAGTAAATAAGTTCTGAATGAATAAACATGAATTTGTAATTGAATGAATAAATGGTCCCAACTGTATTTAATAAGCAACAGAATTACAAATACATCTTTGCAAAAGCATAGAGAACAGTCTTGAAGGATAGACATGGGGGCATTAAAAACCAATAAACCCAGGGAGAATAGCAATGGACCAGGTGGAAATGAGGCCTAGTCACAACTGGGTAATTATTCTTAATTTATCTACAAATCAGCTCAGGAATACCAACATGAGGCTTATATTGGAGCAAAATACTGTTTCAAGAATCCAGGATACAAACTTCAGGAGGCTAGGCCAACGTGAGGGGAGAAGCCAATCAAAACCCGGTGGAATGAAGTTCAAGCAGCATCACAGCAGATCACCTTGGACCCAGCAATCCTGACTCTTCAAATGATAATGCATCCAAGACACGCCTGATACCCAGGCTGCTGCCATGTATGTAACAGGACTCACTAACAGCCACGATGGAAAGACTGAAGTTGGACACAACTGCTCAGTGCCAGCGATCGGTAGACAGATCCCTACCCCCCTCCCCAATTTCAGTGCCTGAACCCTCGCCAGAGGAGCTGGGCTCACTCTGGTCACCTATCTCTGGAGATAGCCTTCTGCCCCTGCTTCCCCCAGTAAGCCAAGCTTCCCAGTGTTCAGGCCTTAATATAGCTCCCTCCTCTCAAGTCTGGACTGGCCCTAGGACCCAGTTCTGACCAGTGGAATACTGCAAGAGTGACACAGGTAGGAGGTGGGGCCGTAGAAGCCTTGCCACTTCCTCTGGGTCTTTCGGGATGCTCACTCTTAGAACTGCTCCCTGTTGGAAATTAGCTACCTGTAAAAGGGCAGCTTCCTAGAGATCACGACAATCCCACACCATAGGGACAGGGCACAGGCAGGATCCAGCTCCCAGCTGCAGACAGCATCCACCACCAGCAGAGTGAGTGACCAACTCACAGACAAGTCTTCCCTGGAAGTGTGCTAGAGACCACTAATGACAACTGCCCAGCAGAGCCAAATTAATCGTCAGAACTGTGAGAAACAATAAAAAATTGCTGTTTTAATCCACTAAAGTTTGGAGTAGTTCATAGGGAACAACACATAAGCAGAACAATCATTCATTTCCCAAGAAGACACAGTCCTACTGGAGGGATGAATGAAGTGACGCTGGGGAAGGACAGGGAGGCATTGCTTGTATTTACTGCTCACATTGCTCATCTCCTTATGCTTAATCTCATCAAATCCACTACTTCAGAGGTAGATACTGTTACTAACTCCATTTTGTAGATGAAGAAACGAAGGCATTCAAGTCAAAATTACTTGTTCAAGGTCACATAGCTAGTAGGCAGTGGGGCCAGCACATTCACGCAACCACTTCTTCTCTCAGGAAATGCTAATAGAGAGCCCCTGTATGAGCAGGTACCTGTGAAAGGGCACTGCGCCCCTTCAGCCCAAAATAGTCACTGGTCCCTGAAGATCCTGATTTCTAGGATTCTGGTGGTAGAACCACATTTTGATGACTTCCTAATAATGGGATTAATAACACACAGACACAGAAAGTTGTCAGGGCTGATGCAGGTAAATTACTGGGCATCTAAATATATGCTGGTCCAGGTCCTAGATTCTAGGAATAAGAAGACGAAAAAGACAGTTTCTGCCTTCAAAACATCCGCGCCCATGGGGGGAAGGGGAAAGGGAAGAACCAAAGCAGAGTGTGACACACACAATAACTGAAGTCTGTCTGAAGTGTTTTAAAAGCAGATAGGAAAAAGCCCACATTGTTTCAGTATATCAATTATCTAAATTTATTTAAGCATAAACTCAGATTTTTTAGTGGGACATTGTTAGATTTCTACATCAACACTGCAAGCATTTCACTGAACCTAAAAGAAGTGGCTCATAGTGCCATATGCAATCCCCAACTTAAGCCAAAGCCTCAAGACTCCTTAAGGTGACCTTTCCTTTAACAAAAAGCAACCTGCTCTGAGCCACTTCTTTGCACACTGGAAAAGGGCAGCTCTGCAGCTGGACCAACCATATGACAAAGAGTCCAAATGTCAAGGAGCCGTTGACTCCCGTCTCTGTGCCAAAACATCGCAAATGTGGGTTCTTGCCGTGGTAAGGCTGGGCTTGGCCCCGAGGTGCCAGATGGTCCTGAGTACTCGAGAATCCAGCCATCTGCAGAACAACTCCTCCTACGGCCGTTACAATTTGTACTGATGACGAGCCTCTATCGGAATGCATTTAGATCTCTCATCCATGGATAATCCTACCCTCTTCACTATGGCTCTAGGTTTAAGACTAGACTGTCAGCTACCAGAATGGGAGAAACCTACTGAATGAATATCTGCGTACCACCCACTGATGTAGGTCCTGATTTGCATTACACCACCTTCCCTGGAAACTCACAGACTAGAAGATGACTGAGACCCACCTTGAAGGCTACTCTAGTGATATAACACACTACATGGGGTTACCCCTGGTTGTGGGTTAAATGTGAAGGGATAAAATTTTAGAAGAATTAAATGATGGATTTCATTTGGTCAACCAGGAAGCGCTTCATTCTCAGACAAAAAGCCTGCTGGACCACAGACGGCCTACGGATTGGGTTTGCACCTCAGGCTCATCCCAGGGTGACGTGTGCATGGGTGCTGCCTGCAGAAACAGAAGCTGCAGTGTTTCCTCGGTCCAGGCTGTTAGGATGTAGTACCTTATAAGAGAACGTTCCATAGGTGATGAAATCCTTTTCTGAATCAATTTTGGCCCCAGTAGGTTGGTACATTATTTCTTCATAGTGCTCAAAGCATTAAGGTACTCATAAAATGAGTTAATGACCCATTTAAAAATGCCCTTTATGGAAAAAAATCACTTTTCTATTCCAGGAAGCTGACATTACATTATCTTTATCATTATAATGGAATAGCATCTAAGAACTATTTACATGAAGGCCTGGCTAGGCTAGAAGTCACATGATGACCAACAATTTCTTTGATATTGGAGGTAAAACAAAATATGAAAATTATTTGATATAACCTAACAAAACACTCTCTAGTGGAACAGTCAAGATGCCATGCTGACTTCACAGGCCCACGGTGTGTGGGGCAACTTCTGGATGTAGCTTACTGCTTCTCAAAACGGCTCAAGGGGATCCTGAACCAATCTCCAATTCCTACTGCAATAAGCAAAGCTCTCTGTCCACCGTTTGCAACAAAGGCCTTCCCAGAACTATTTTTAAGGCATTTATGTGGAAGGCATTTAAGGAATTCTGGACAGGAGCCTTCTCTGAACTGTGTCTGTCACACCCCACGAGCTCCCGTGAGTTACCAGGATGAAAGGATGTGCCAAAGGCGAGATGCCACTTGCTGTGGTAAGAAGAGACCCGGCAAGAAGCAGCCCTGGCTTCCCCTGAGCAGCACACCACGTGCGGTTCAACCGGAACCTTCTGGACTTACCAATGTCTCATGAGACAAATATTTCATAATGAAAATACTCCAGATTTTGGGTTCTTCTCTAGCTATACTGTCCCATCCTAGGTTTGACGTTCCAGATCCTCACGCTGCCAGCCCACCACAGGTGAAAGTGAAGCGCAGTAGTGCGCTGACCGCTCCAGCTGCTGAAGAGGCCCCATATCCACAAACACTACAATATAACACAACACCCTTTCGTTGGTTAAAAAACAACAACAACATGCATGTAACTCAAGGAGGGGTCTCCATGTGTCATCGATTCAGTGACAATTCTGTGCATCTGTATATGTGGGAGTGGGTGGGTGGGCAGTGTTTTATTTTGCTGATAACCCCTCATACCTGCTGAGAAACCATTACTAATTATCCTAAACGTAGAAAATTCTGGAAAATTTTTGTTTTAAGTAGCAGAAGGGAGGATCAAATGGGTAATGTCATGGTTTATTGGTGACTGAGTTTATGGTTCCCTTTGTCTCTCAAAGAAAAGAAGGTCACAGACAGGGCGAGGAGCGTGCGCTCTCGTGAGCTTTCCTTTCTTTTCTATGTGATGTCCTGATGCAACCAGATATTTCTTCCCAAGCAGATACATAAATAATACATGCCGTAAATACATTACATTTGTTCCAAAAAGTTAATCTCAAAATCTCTTTTAAAAGGATCAATACCAAAGAGGATATCTACAGAGTACTGAATTTACGTGTGTCAGATGCTTTAATCTCAAAGGCTTCTTATGCAGGGTTGGTTCCTGTACTGTAGCCAGACTTTAGGTGATGGTGATGGTGATGGTTACTTGACTTCAAAATGAGATACCTGAACCTGCCAGAACCCCTTAACCCAGCAGTTCTCAACCTGTGGGTCGCGACCCCTTTGGAGGTCAAACGACCCTTTCACAGGGGTCGCCTAAGACCATCGAAAAACACATATTTCCGATAGTGATTCATAATGGTAGCAAAATTACAGTTATGAAGTAGCAACGAAAATAATTTTATGGTTGGGGGTCACCACAACATGGAACACACATGGAACTGTTTAAAGGGTCACGGCATTAGGAAGGTTGAGAACCACTGCCTTAACCAAAGGCCAGATTTCACAGTGCCAAGGCCAATGTGGTCCCATTGTATTTATGTAGAACAGTGACACCCAGTGGCAGGGAAGGCAAATCACAAAAGGGAATTCTCTGGTGGTACCTCCCACCCTTCGATTCTCATTGGGATTAGTGGAAAAAGTGGCCCCAAAGGGCTTAATTATTTTCTTGGCTAAATTATTTTGAAAATATCCAGTAATTTATAACTAAGGGCCATCTTAGTAGGCTGGATCTATTCCAGCTTCTCTGGAAAGATGCACACCCTCTGCCCCCTAGTAAAGTACCCAGGAATGGAAGTGTCTATGAAAAGACATAGGAGGTTCTGGTGTCCTGAGGAAGGAGCATGAGCAAAGAGGGTGCCACCATTCTGCAATGGCCAACTGAGGGCAAACGACATGCTGAGGAAACGCTACCAGCAAGCGAAGAGATGGAAGTCAAAATCATACACAGATTTTCTGCTCTTCGACTGTGAGTTCACTGAGAGCTGAAACTATTATCTTTTCCTTTTGTTAAAACAAGCTATATATGTCTGACAAATGGCAGGTACACTGTGAATGTTGAACGAGAGAGAGAAAGCAGTAAAGAATGAATCAGGGGGGATGATGCTTCCAGGAAGACCACACAAGGTAAGGAGCCCCCAGCGCACTTCCAACAAAGCTCAGACAGCTCTTGGCCAGCGCGGTGCAGTTAAGTAGCAGTGGTAGGAGCTGGTACCACTCGGTACTCACAACACACTGTTCAAACACAGTCCTCTATTAGCATTCCCATCCAGCATCGGGGAAACCAAAGCACAGTCATCCAGCTGGGGAGCTGCCACAGCGGAACTCTAACCCAGACAACCAACGCCAGCCAGCATCCCCACTCTTACCACCATACTGCACTGCCTCTCTTCAACAAAAGAGTCATTTTATTTACAACAGGACTTCTTTAAAGAGGGAGACCTATGATTGCATCGAAAATATGATTTACACATTTCTTCAATGGTTCTGTGACATGGGAGGAACCCTACCCTCACACACACCATGCCCTGGGCTGTCCTGGTTGGAATGTTCACATACCCGTCAGACAGAGAGAGGGAGGCACTGAGCCCTCCCTGCATAAGGACAGTCTCTGTGTGTGTGTTTTTGTGGCATCTCCCTTTCTCAGCTGTCTCCCCAGTCATGGTAAGAACAAGATTCTACCTTTTCCTACGAGTGTCTGGAAAATGTCTGGAAAGTGAGCCTCATATAATTTTTCCACATAGTCTCACTGAAAAATGGCTTCCTGCTGAGGTCCCCTGGAACCCATTTTCCAATCTGGGTTCTTGGTCATTGAGAATGAAAGGAAAGAGGGGTGTGGGCATATGATCACATGCGAGGTTCACACATATCTCATCTGAACATGAATAAGCTGGTGGCATCTAATGAGGTGTTTGACCGAACAATATTCTGCAGTGAAATAGCTAGCCCTATTCTCCAAAATAAGGTCAGCTCTTATACTCAAAAAGGAAATCTGCTATCTCCTAAGCTATTTTGAAATCACCCATGAACTAAAAATTGGAAACTCAATGGCGATTGACATCAAACCATACTGACCTGAGGAGAGGTGAGGTCCCCAGGAAGGGCATGAGCACACCCACATACCAGCTGCTCCACAAATGTTCTCTCGCCAGGAGCACATCCAGTGTTACTGATGAAGAGCGCTTCCAGATACATTTGGGGGCACCTGGAGACCAGATTGACAATCTGGAAATCACCGTAACTATATACTGTGTAGACCTCTTTTAATCTGAATGCTTGCTACCTTGGGCTTTCTGTTCTTCATATCCTTTATTCAAGAATTATGCAAGGTTGTAGTCTAGGTCTATTGTAATTTAGCATTTATAGTCCATGGTGCCTGTGGGACAAGATTACCTCCCTGCATGATATTGTTTTTCATTTCTATACTGATTAATACACCATTTCAGCTGTCACTTAAGCAACCAGTTCAAGCTCTACTGTTATTTTAGCTCCATACTGTCAAACAGGTGAATTTATAAATGCATTACCTGAAGGAAACGTTCCCCCAAATAGCAGAAGTGGAGACTTTATTTATTTATAATTATTTGTTAGATTTGTAAAAATGTTCCTCTTGCTGGAAAGCCTCTGGCTAAATACAAATTAAAACACTTTTGAATGTAGTAAAAACAGCAGTGACATCATCTGAATTACCCATTGGGGAATGCCAGGCAGCAAAGATGTATTTCTCTTTCCTTCCTTGTTTAATGTGACTGCCTACTTAGGGATATAAACTTCCTGTCTCCATCCCTGACTGCAGCCAGCATCCTTTACTCGTTCTTAATCACACCCTGATTTTGTGGTGGGGGATGAGAGGGAGAAGATGACTGTCTCTAATTTGTAGCCTGGTAGGAAAGTAATTCAGGATGACTATCTTCCAGCAGAAAAGGAAAACATACTAGCTCCTCCCTCTTCCTGGTCCGGACATGGTTGTGGCCACCCTCCAGATGTCCTTCTGTCCATTTCCATTCCTCCCAGTCTTCCTTCCCTTCCCTTAGTCTCTTGATATTTTCCCAGTAAGTTCTCTTCTGCTTCAGTGAGTGCCGATTTCTGTTGCTTGCAATCAGAAAGCCTGACTTATAGAGAGTGAAAGTGAAAACCGGAGCAGTGTGGACTGCCCTTCGGCGTAGAGAATCTCTCTCCAGGGCAGTGGTTCTCAACCTTCCTAATGCCACGACCCTTTAATACAGTTCCTCATGTTGTGGTGACCCCCAACCATAAAATTATTTTCGTTGCTACGTCATAACTGTAATTTTGCTACTGTTATGTCTTAGGCGACCCCTATGAAAGGGTCGTTCAACCCCCGAAGTGGTCGCAACCCACAGGTTGAGAACCGCTGATCTAGAGCTATTTCCAAACCCAGTCAGCCTGAGGCACGTTATGGAGCCAAGCTTTCTTTGGAGGCAGCCAAGGAACATCTCAGCCTTGGTGC
This sequence comes from Tadarida brasiliensis, assembly GCA_030848825.1. NCBI lineage: Eukaryota > Metazoa > Chordata > Mammalia > Chiroptera > Molossidae > Tadarida > Tadarida brasiliensis. The sequence continues at coordinate 122,849,797 of CM061258.1, forward strand.
TGAGCTGATCTGACTTCGACTGCAATCCCTGGATTTGAGCAAGGTCTTATGGCCTCTCTGCACCTCAGTGTCCTCATCTGTCACATGGGGTCACTGTGATGGCTCCATGAGGATACACACATGGAAAGCACTTCTCTCTGTGGATGGCACAGGGTACATGCTCCATACATGTTAGCTAATGTGATTTTTTTCATCATCTGTCAACTGGGAAATAATAATATCCTCATCACTCACAGAGTTATTTTCAGAATGAAATGTGTGAGACAGTACTTTGAAATATGTAAAGAGTCTACAAATATGAAACCAGAAAGAACAGATAAGCTGCCCTCTGGCTCACGCACAGAACTGAACTAGCTTCACGTCTGCCCAGCGATTCCGCCGTAACAGATGGTTAGCCAGCAGCTGGGAGTTTTTATGTCAAAACGAAGGGTGAGGCAGGGAAGCTGCCCTGGAGATGAAGAGACATATTTTAGGAAAGACTCTTTTAAGAAATGAATTGATGATGATATATTTTAGACAGTCAAACAAATATAAAGAATAATATTATGAAAACCAACAACCCATCACTCAGCTTGAGAAATAACACCTGGTTGATGGTGATGAAATCCCTTGCAGCTTCTTTACACCTCTTCTCCTCTCCCCTAACTTCTCTACAAGTGTGTTCACCCTTAAACAACATGCAACTATATGTGTACATATATATACACACACATATATGCATAATTTATTTTGTTGATTTCAAAGTTATAAAACAAACGGTGGCATGCTGCGTGTATTCACATGCAACAGTATGTTTTGAGATGCCTGTGGTTGTGCATAGTCTTGTTTGGTGCTAAACCTCCAATTTTGTAAGAACCTATCATAACAGTCCAGTGGTCCCTCTCCTTTGTGCCTTGATGCCACCATTTCTCTGGGCCAGTAGTTCCCAAACCTCAGGGTCCATCAGCAGGAGCTGGAAGGCTTCTCAAAACAAAGATCGTGGGCCCCACCCCCAGGGTTTCTGATTCACAAAGTCAGAGATGAGATTCCAGCATCTACACTTTTAAGAAGTCCCCAGATGGTGATGCTGGCTTTGCTGGTCCCAGGCCACCCTTTGAGAACCACTGCTCTAGGCTTCAGATAGGAGGGGAAGTGGTGGGTCACAGAGTATAAACAAAGCCAGCTTTGCTAGATATCACCATATTGTCCTCTAAAGCCAATGAATGGAAAATCTGGAGGTGCCACTCTCCAACTTCTCATCCACCCTGGAAAACACATTTGTCATTTTTTGAAAGTGACCGAGTCGTCGTCCCTGCCAGGCAGTAAGCTTGTCACTTCTTACTAGTTTTGTCAGACAAAGCACACACTGCAAAGCTGGCTACGAATGGGGAATGCTGGCCAGGTCTCTAGACTCACCCACAGCACCCTGACCCTGGGGATGGAAAAGAGTACAGTCTGTGAGGCAAGAACCAAAACGTCTTCTGTGAAAAGGACATGCTTGGTGACTCTACTTATTAATTTATTTGGATTTCAAATTCTTCCTTTCCATGCAAGAACCCTCTGTCATAACCACAATGGAGCTCCTGCTGGCTGAATGCTACCTGCCCGCTGTGTCCACACGCCACAGCACTCAGGGCTGCCACCGAGTAAACCCACATGACCGAGTTTCCACTATGGGCCAGGCACGCGAGCTCGTTTAATTTCACAGGAGTCTATGTTGCAGGCATCATCTTCTTCAGTTCCCATAGTAACAACCACCACCACCACCACAACAGTCAAAGTTAGTGAGTGTTTACCGTGTATCAAGCACTGGCCTAGGCTCCTGGATGGCTCCATTTATTTAACCTGCACTGCAATCCCTGGTAGAAGTACTACCATTCTTGCCATCTCATGGATGAAGTAACGAGCAGAGCAGTTCAATAATTGATCCCAGTCACATCACTACCCAATGGAATCCAGATTTGGTTGACCCCAAGATCAATATCCTGCCCTATTTTGCAATCGGTCAGTACCAGTCACTTCACTTCTTCACATAGGAAATGGAATTCCAACTTTGGGGCGGATGTAACCTCAGTGTTGTTTCTATCAATTCAGCTGGAATTAGTCCCAAGGATCCCAAGCTATTAAGGAGAAATGCACAGAGAAGTATTTGAACAACCTACTTTTTTTTTCCAGAGGAAACTAGCTAGGTTCAGTGGACCAAAACTCCAACTGGAAAGCTGTTAAGGAGAGCTGAAAATAAACATAAAACGTAATTGGAAAATAGATTTAACGACACCCCTCTGTCAATCAGATGTCCACCTGGCGTACACCCAGGTCTAATAGCCGTGAACTTCAGCTGAAGAAAGGTGTTCTGCTCCCAGACCATTCACGTTCAGAAGCCAGCACCTTTCCTGTATCTTCTGTTTTGTTTTGGTAAATACTCAGAGTCTTTGCTGCAGACTGGGCTCCCAGACAAGATGAATGATCATCAAAATACAGTCAGCGAAATTTAAAAATATAGGTGAAGAAAAGATATTAATATCCTTTCTAAGGTAATCAGTACTTTTTCTTTGACAAAGAAATTGCCCACTGTGTATGATTTATGCAAATAATATATGTTAATGTCCAGGCTGCAGAGCATATAACTTTGCATATAAGTGTTTGTGGAAAATACATGTCAATACTTTTAAATCTCTTCCTCATATAAACACAACGATTTCATAAATATACAGCACCTTGTTTTTAAAAACATTTATTATAATTTTATGCAATGCAAATTACATTGGAATAAATTATTTTTTGCTAAAATGGCAAAGTCAGCAAAATTACAGGGAAATGTAAAGTCTCCACCATTATGTGTTGCTCAGTTATATCAAAAAGAGCTGACACCCTCCCAGCACTCACCTGGGTGTTCTCAGCCGGGGGCCCAGCCTCAGCCAGCCAGTGGCCCTCTCTGTTCATGGCACCAGGTCTTCTCTTTGCTGCCTGCTGTATTTCTTTATTACGGATTAATAATGAGAACCTTTAGCCAAGATAATTTTTGAGGATGTGAGAACCAACCGTTATTACTAAGGAGCAGATGGCCCTGATGGAGATGTTCTATAGAGACCCATAAACAAGTCCTAAGAGAAAAACATGTCTGTGGCCACAGAGGGTCACTAACAGCAACCCTAACTAAACATGTCTTCACCCATGTCTCCAAGTATTAATTCATTCAACCATCAGTTACTGCGCACCTACTATGTGCCAGATATGATTCTATCATTGGAGACGGTGCAATGAACAGGACAGGAAAGGTCATGTCCTCCTGGAATTTACAGTCAGGGGCTCAGAGAAGTCAACATGATTATTTCAGGTGGTGATAAGTATACCTACCAAGGGAGGTGCTCTTGATGGGGTGGTGAGGGGACACCTCTCTGAAGGGTAACATGTGAGAGACAATTCAAATGGTGACGATCAGGGAAGATGCTCAGGGAACAGCAGATACCTGGTCCTGCAGGAGGAGTGGGGATGGGAAAGGTCAGAGAACGGACCCCGAGGGAACGGGGCTGGGAGAACCAGTCAGGCTGGGGTGGGTGGAGTCCTGAGGCCACAGTGTGGAGGTTGGTGAGGATATAAAGTGCAGGACAGCTGCTGGGTGCTCACACCCAGTGCGCAGGGAGTGGAGTGAGAGGCAGAAAGGGGGAGCCCGGCTGGAAGGCCATCACTGTACACGGGATGAGAGATGGAGGGGGCTGGACCAGGGATTCAGCAGTGGGCCACACATGTGGACTACGTTGGGCTATGTTTGGGAGCTAAAAAAGACAGAACTTGCTGACAGATTGAAGGTAGAAGGGAAGGGAAAGAAGGAGGCAAAACTAAGGCATCGGTTTTTGACATCAGCAGGACAGAGGGCGGGGCCCCACATACTAAGACAGAAAGAAACAGATTTGGGGGAAATCAAGACATCCATTTTGCGATGTTACGAGATCTCTGACTGGCAAGTCAAGACAGCCATTGGCTATTCAACTATGAACTCAGAGGAGGGGTCAGAGGGGCCAGAGAGGTAATGGGGGGGGAGTCAATGAACAAGAACAGGGGTTTCCCCGTCTGCAGAGGAGAGAAACATGGCCCAGCAGCAGCCTCGGTCGGACACTTGGACTGTATGACGCCTCAAACAAGGAGTCCTCATCGAGGCGACAGTCTGACAAGGTGAGATGGAGAGAGGCTCAGGTGAGAAAGGAAAAGCGGAGTAACTGGGGCACAATGGACGTGTGCTGATCTGGGATTCAGAACTACTTTCACTCTGGGTTTTGCTAACATTTATTGTCTACTGCCCTCCAGGAGCTGGAAGGGGTAACCGCTGATCCCCTCAACAAAGGCTTCCTTCCTCGGGGAGGAGGTCAGTTTGGTATAACACACCTGGCCTTAGCCCACCCTTCGTCTCCTCTCCCTAAGGGACATGGAGTAATGTTCCTGACTCTCCCGTTTGGGGAAAATGCCCTGCCTCCTCCAGGAAGACAGCTGTCTGAAGGAGGCAGGGCTTTCTGTTCCGTCATGCAGTGGAGTCCTAGCAGACAAGACCCCATAAAGGAACTTGTCCCAACCCAGTGCCACCTGGAACAGCGTGGGCACCTCCATCCACTGCTGGGATTCAACCAATGGGCCCATCTGTACCTACTAAGCCAAGTCCCCATCTGCCCTTTCAGTACAGAGGTGCCCACCCTCATCTGCCACTCCGTGGCCTCCACTCACAGTCAGGCAGAAAGTCACTTACCGAAGTCCCAGTGGGCACTTCGCGTGCACTGAATCTCACGCCAGCCTTAACTCTCATTCCCAGGACCGCCTGGCAGAGGAGAAAACTCATCTCAGTGGGGTTAACACCTGTCCAAGTTCACAAAGCAAACCAGTGACAAAGCTCCTCTGAGTCCCTGTCTTCTGAATGCCAAACTCAACCTGAACAGCAGCCCTGCCGATGGAGACGGCGGCCCACAGGATGAGCCGTGAGGAGCAGGGGAGCCCTGGCCGGTGCCGCTCAGTGCTCAGAGCCGGCCCAGGGCCTGGAGGGCGAGGGTGTGATTCCCGGTCAAGGGCATGTGCCTGGGCTGCAGGTTCTCTCCCCGGCTCTGGTCGGAGTCTTGCAGGAGGCAACCAATCGATGTGTCTATCTCTCTTTCTCTCTCTCCCACTCCCTCCCTTCCACTCTCTTTAAAAATCAATGAAAAAAACATGCTGGGGTGAGGATTAACAACAACAAAAGGAGTAAATGAGATAAACTCTACAAGTAAGTTGGACACACAGTAGGCCAGGTTCACTCTTGAAAGAGATTCCCACAGATTCGTTTAAAAATGTTTGATAGTATCGCCCAGCCGGTGTGGCTCAGTGGTTGAGTGTCGACCCATGCACCAAGAGGTCGCCAGTTCGATTCCTGGCCAGGGCACATGCCCAGGTTATGGGCCTGATCCCCAGTGGGGGGCGTGCAGGAGGCAGCCAACTGATGTTCTCTCTCATCGATATTTCTCTCTCTCCTCCCTCTCCCTTCCTCTCTCTCTAAGATCAATAAAGAAAAAAATTAAAATAATAAAATGTTTAAAATTATCACATACAGAGGGCCTCCAACTTACTTTTTTTTTTACTTTAACATGGCGCAAAACCAATACACACTCAGTAGAGACTGCATTTTGAATTTTGATCTTTTCCCAGGCTAGTGATAGGCAGTTTGATATTCTCTCTTTCCTATCTCTCTCCTCTACCTCTCTCCTTCTTTACCTCTCTCTATCTCTCTCTAGCTCTCTCTATCTGGTGATGCTGGACAGCAAGGCAACCAGGTCGCAGCCAGCCACAGGATCATGCAGTGTGCTGTGCTGGCAGCACCCTTTGGATATTGTATTTCGTGTTTTCACATCCCGTCGTGTCTACAGAACTCCCCTCTAAGTCTCCTGCTTCTGGTGAGAAGAAGAGGGCATTACTTCTGAGCTGGAACACAACATAATCGCCCAACTGTGGGCTAATGCAAGTGTTCTGGGCACTTTTCAGGTTGGCAGGGCTAGGCTACAGCATTCGGTAGAACAGGTGTATTAAAGGCATTTTCAGTTTACAATATTTTCAGCTTAAGATGGGTTAATTGGGATGTAACCCCATCATCAGTCGAAGAGCATGTGTATACGGGAGGAATCAGAATATGCTAAATGTACCATCCTCAGGGATCTTCTTCTAAAAACCTTGTGGTGCTTGAAATCCAACCAACTCCTTCAGTTACAAATTAATCCCAGCAACATGAAAACAAAAAGCCTGCTTTTTTGTGCAGAAGTACATTTTTATGTGACAATTTAGAGTAAGTTTAAAAGACAGAAAAATCTTAAAAAGGGATTTATTCCAAGCAGCCAGCAAATGTTCCGGCCGCCCCTACGCCACCTGGATGGTGTCTGCATCTGTCCTAGGCTCCTGTGGCTGGACCAGTGGACAGGTGAGGGAAACTCTCTGCTTTGGGCTTGCACAGAGGGCATGCAGGCTCTGAGACTATTGTAGGGCCGATTCAGCCCTTGCTGGACAAGGAGAGAGCCAGTCTTCAGGACTCCGTGGCTTTCTGTGTGTCTGACCCTCAGAAAGACCCAGTGGTTCCACACAAGAGGCTGAGAGAGTAGCTGACCTGGGTCCCAGTGGGTTTCGGGTCCTTGGTTCTAGTACGTGGCTCCTGCTGAGTTTCTAATTTCTGATTCTAGCCTCTTAAGAGATCTGGCTCTATTTCTTACTAAATTCCAGTTTATATCTTTGAATCCTTACAATAAATCTCCCTTTCAATACTTCCTTGACTTGGTTTAAATGAGCTCCTCTGACTTGCAAACAAAGGCATTGCAAGCAACACTGCTGTCACCGAGGTTGGAGGTGACGCTGTGGGTCACCACTGTCCTGCAGAGTGGACATTCTGGAAGGCTTGCAAAGGGCAGGCACGTCTGTGTTTTATAAACAGATAAACTGCTGTAGAAATTATGTACCATGGAAGGTATTAAAATTGCCTCTGAAACCACTAACACAATCACCCTATTTTTTTTTTTTTTTAATCCTCACCCGAGGATACTTCTCCATTTATCTTCAGATAGAGTGGGAGGGAGAGGGAGAGAAAGAGAGAGACAAACAGACAGAGACAGAGAAAGAGAAAGAAACATGACGTGAGAGAGACACATCCATTGGTTGCCTCTCGCATGACCCTGACCAAGGCAGGGGACCGAACCGCAACCGAGGTACATGCCCTTGACTGGAATCAAACCCACAACTCCTTGGTCCACAGGCCGACGTTCTAACCGCTGAGCCACACTGGACAGGGCCCAATCACCTCCTCAACCAGAGCCTCCGATCCCTCCGACTCGCCCCCTCACCACTCCCTCCATGACCCTCTCTGGCTCCGACACAGTCTTCCTTTCTTCTCAAGTGTCCTCCTACCCCTTCATTTCTCTCTCGGTGCACTTGATTCACGGTGCTCACTTCTGCAATCTTCTGGATAATATCCTTGTCACCATACCCTTCCTCATTTTCCTGCACCCACCAGGACAAAGTCCCAACCCTGAATGAACCACACATATCCTTCCCCTTTCTGTGTGTTAGGGGATGAACTGTGTCCCCTCCAAAAAAGTCATAGGTTCTGGGAGTTAGCACTTCAACGTATCTTTGGGGGGGGGCACAATTCAGCCAGTAACACCCACCCAGGTGTGAGACATCAAACACAAGCAGCGGGTGCGCAGCCACAGCCGTGTGGACACTGGGGACGGCCTGGGCGTCACCTCCGTGAGACAGCAGACCCACCTCTTCAACAGGTGCTCCCCTGGCCCCGGAGGGTCTGGGGCGCAGGCAGCATGATCTGCACACAGAGCCGCACGTTCCTCATCAGCTCTGCCCAGGACCGTGGGGACACTTGAGAAGGCTGGCCTTGCTCACAGACTGCCCGGGCCAGGCCTTGGCTCTCTCCGCAGTGTCCTGAGCTGTCTGAGCCAGGCCACCTCCTCAGCAGGCCTCCGTTTGTGTGTCAGCCCTGAAGGACACGAGGCTTAGCCTGGGCCCTCCCAGCCCCAAACTCAGTGAGTCCACTCTGCACTGAGCCCTGTGTGCCATGGCTGCCAGGACAGCCAGGCTGCCCGCCCCGTGGCTGAGTTCAGTGCTGCTCAGTCCACGCCTATTCCCTGCAATGGACTGCAGACCCCTTTACTCAAGGGTTCTACTGTTTTGAAGACTATATATAAATCTGATTATTTTCTGATTTAAACAAAAACAGGAGAGGCAAAAATAAGTAAATATATAAAGAATAGTGGCCTTGGAGAAGACTTCTTGAAAGTCTATAAAGTCAGTAAATTATAAATCATACCCTATGATGAAAGAAAGATTAAGACAGGGGACAGTTGTGTAACAAGACAGTTCTTTTACCTGGGACCCCTCCTCCCTTCGGAAAGGCAGAGTCATTATCCAGCGGCTACACTGAGGCAAACACGGACTTTCTCCAGCTTTGCCAGAGAAAAGCTCAGACCTTTGAATTTCATAAACCCAAGCCCTCAGGGAAATCAGGAAGCAGAAAATACAGTGTGCAAGAGCCTCAGAACAGAAAGAACTCCCTAAGCTAAAGGAATCGAAGGCACAGACACGGCCAGTTGTCATAAATGTCTAGGAATCCTTCTAAACACAGCGGGGATGAGACTATATGTAAAGAAGAAACTGGGACCTGGATTGCAAGTCCCCTCCTCAGAAACTCGCTTGCTGTTACAGAGTAGAAAGTGCGAACCCTGGGGGAACGCCAGCAGCCTCACTTCCCAGCCCGCACACAGAGGAACAAGCGCTGGAGACACCGGCGCCCGAAGCGCGTCTGAGCCATCTGGTCCAGGGCTCTCTGCAAGGTGGCGCTGCCTGGCCATGTCTGGAGATACATTTGGCTGTCACACCCAGGGGTATGTTGACACTGACATCTGGTAGGTGGAGGCCAGAGATGTGGCCAGTCCCCCAGCCAATGCTCAGGACAGCCCCCAGCAAAGAAGGACATGAGCGGAGGTGTCAGTGGGGCCGCTGACCAGGACCAGCTACACAACTTGCAGGGCCCAGTGCAAAATGAAACTGCAAGTCCACACATTCAAAATGGCAAAATGATGACAGAGGAGCATCACCCTAGCAGACGGAACTGAGCAACTCACCACACCGTGAAGCCAGCTCCACTGCAGAGAAACCTGGCAGGAGCCATTTGCCATCAACAGGCCAGGAAGTACCCCCGAAAGGAAGTTTGTCCTGGCTTCTCTCGGACAGTCTCCTTCTGACCTGCAGAAGCTCCAAAGGAGAGACTGGACCAAGACCTGGCATGGACCAGGGGCACAGGGAAGGACAGAAAGCAAGCTGGTCTAGCTAGAAAGCCAGGCTGTGAGGCCTCCAATTCATTAAACTGTGGAAGAAACCTCAGCTATGCAAAGCTCCTCAGCTATGAGGCCAAGAAGAAAGAAAGTGTATGGAAAGGGTTAGCCAATGGATCACACAGGACTAACAAATAGCTTTTAAAACATGACTGTGGAGAACAAACCGTTTGCAACATACCAGACAGATGCAGGGCTAAGAGTATCACTATGCAAAGAGTTCTTAGAAATCAACAAGAGGAAAACACTTTACAACAAAAAGGACCATCAACCCTCCCCAAGCTGAAAATGTCATAGTCAGATATGTGATAACATATTTAGCATCACTAAAAAATTTAAAGGTATAAATTTTAGTGATAAAAAAACACTTTTCACTGGTCATCTTTGGGTTTTTTGTTGTTGTTGTTGTTTTTCTTTTGTTGATTTTAGGGAGAGAGAGATAGAAACATCGATGAGAGAGAACATCGATTGGCCGCCTTCTACATGCCCCCCACTGTGGATCAGGCCCACAACCTGGGAATGTGCCCTGACGGGGAATCAAACCAGCGACCTCTTGGTGCATGGGTCGACGCTCAACCACTGAGCCACACCAGCTGGACTTTAGTTGTCATCTTTGAAAAGAGCACAAAAATAATTATAAACCCTGGTCTTGAGGAAGAAAAAAATTAGACCTTTTCTTCTGGTAAGTCGACACATCGATAGGTGCTTTCTGGATCAAAAAGACAGTATGTACCAAAACCCTCAGATGAATAAACTCTTCATTTAGCAATCCTACCATCTGAATTGGTTCTGAGAATCAGGCAAGTGAATAAACAGAAAATGAGTTCCACAAGGAGAGGTTTCCTACCCTGCCCAAGTCCCTTCAGCGGCTGAATAGCAGAAAAGTGTCTGACCCCATCAGCCTTCTCCAGAGCCAATGTAAGCACAGCACCAACAGTTAGGGGAGAGACACACAGGTGCACAGGAAGCAACTGTCCATGGGCCAGACTCAGGGCGTTGACCTCCGCTCTCTCTGCACCTGCCAGGAGGACCCTCGTGCACTGGTGGAGTGGGAGAACGGGACATTTCTGGTGATCTAAGTATTTGGGGCGGAGGGGAGAGAGAGAATTGTAATCCTTCTTGCTCAGTGGGCATTTCTTCAGGACTCCAGGCCAGCATCAGACACTCCACTGGACATTGACTCCCTTGGCCTGTCTGGTGTACCACAAATAGCCAACCCATGGTGTAAACCAAAGACAGCTCTCACACTGGTAAGAGTCTTTGTGTTCTGAATGACAAATTAGTTCCCTCCAGAGCGCCCCAGGAGCACATGGCCAGTGGAGCTGAATTTCACCTGGGACCACCACTCTGTGGATTAATGAAAGTAGAATCCACAGCACAAAACATAAGGGCCACACAGTTCTACAGGGAGAAGCAAGTTCTATGATCTCACTGGAGTTAGGGAGGCGTGGACACAAGACTTCTGGGGGTAGGGGGGAATCTGGGATCTCTCATTACACTTCATCTATGGACAGCTGCCTCTCTGCAGATCAGAAACAGGTCAACAGAAACCGTCCAGAGCTGTGGTGGAATGCCCCTCTGTGGCTGGGACGTCACCTAGGGAAACCTGCCATGAATGTCCTGTGAGAGCGAAGGCCCAGACTACAGGGTTGATGAGAGAAAACTCTTCGTGAGATAATGCACTGTATATGTGCACGGGTGTGTCTGTCCTGGTTCTTCCCAGCCTCGGTGGCTGCAGACTCTAAGGCCCTGTCAATGGATCACCTCTACCATGTTTCTTGTTTTGTTGTGTTTTTATTATTAATTTGTTTTTGTTACAGATGTTTCTCCTTTTCCCCCATTGACACCCTCCTCCCCATCCCCCCTGCCCATCCCCAGCTTTGTTGTCTATGTCCATTGGTCATGCATGCATGCATATAAATTCTGTGGTTTATCTCTTCCCCCAACCCCCCCTCCTCTGAGGCTTGTCAGTCTGTATCCCACCTCTATGTCTCTGGGTCAATTTTGTTCATCAGTTTGTTTAGTTTATTATATTCCACAAATAAGTGAGATCCTGTGATATTTGTCTTTCTCTGCTTGGCTTGTTTCGCTTAGCATAATACTCTCCAGGTCCTTCCATGCCACCTCAAAGGATAAGAGATCTTTCTTTCTTACAGATGCATAGTATTCCATTGTGTAAATGTACCACAGCTTTTTTATCCACTCATCTACTGATGGACACTTGGGTTGTTTCCAGATCTTAGCTATTGTAAATAGTGCTGCTATGAAAATAGGGGTACATGTATTCTTTCTGATTGGTGTTTCAGGCTTCTTAGGGTATATTCCTAGAAGTGGGATCACTGGGTCAAATGTCAATTCAATTTTTAACTTTTTGAGGTAACACCATAGTGTTTTCCACATGGCTGCATCAGTCTGCATTCCCACCAGCAGTATACTAGAGTCCCCTTTCCTCCACACCCTCACCAACACTTGTTGTTTGATGATTTGTTGATGGTGGCCATTCTGACAGGAGTCAGATGATACCTCATTGTTGTTTTAATTTTCATCTCTCTGATGATTTAGTGATGTTGAGCATTTTTTCATATGTCTCTTGGCCATCTGTATGTCCTGTTTGGAGAGGTGTCTATTTAGATCCTCTGCCCATATTTTAATTGGGTTGTCTTCCTTTTGTTAAGTTGTATGAGCGCTCTATATATTTTGGAAATTAACCCCTTATCTGATGCATCATTGCCGATTATGGTCTCCCATACAGTGGGTTGCCTTTCCACTTTGATGGTTGTTTCTTTTGCTGTGCAGAAGCTTTTGAGTTTGATGTAGTCCCATGTGTTCATTTTTTCCTTTGTTTCTCTTGCCTTAGGTGTTGTATCAGTGAAAATTCTGCTGCATATGATGTCTGAAATTTTGTTGCCTGCGTTTTCTTCTAAAATTTTTATAGATTCATGAGTTACATTTAAGTCTTTTATTCATTTGGAGTTTATTCTCATGGATGGTGTAAGCTGGTGGTCTAGTTTCATTTTTTTGCAAGTAGCTGTCCAATTTTCCCAACACCATTTATTGAAGAGACTGTCTTGACTCCACTGTATGCTCTTGCCACCTCTGTCGAATATTAATTGAGCATATTGTCTTGGGTCAATTTCTGGGTTTTCTATTCTGTTCCATTGATCTATCTGCCTGTTCTTGTGCCAGTACCAGGCTGTTTTGATTACAGTGGCTTTGTAGTATAACCTGATATCTGGTAATGTGATCCTTCCTACTCTGTTCTTCTTTTTCAAGATTGCTGTAGCTATTCGGGGTCTTTTTTGGTTCCATATAAACTTTTGGAGATTTTGTTCTAGTTCTGTGAAATATGTAATTGGTATTTTGATGGGGATTGCACTGAATCTATAGATTGCTTTGGGTAGTATGGACATTTTAATGATGTTAATTCTTCCAATCCATGAACAAGGTATATGCTTCCACTTTTTTATATCTTCCTCTATTTCTTTTTTCAATGACCTGTAGTTATCTGTGAAGAGGTCCTTTACTTCTTTGGTTAAGTTTATTCCTAGGTATCTTAATTTTTTTTGCTGCAATGATAAACGAGATTGTTTTTTTAGTTTCTCTTTCTGTGAGTTCATCATTGGTGTATAAGAGTGCCATCGATTTCTTGACGTTAATTTTGTATCCTGCTACTTTGCCAAATTCATTTATTAAGTCTAGTAGATTTTTGATGGAGTCTTTAGGGTTTTCTATGTACAATATCTTGTCATCTGCAAATAATGACAGTTTCACTTCCTCCTTTCCAGTTTGGATCCCCTTTATTTTTTCTTCATGTCTAATTGCTGTGGCTAAAACTTCCAGTGGTATGTTAATAAGAGTGGTGAAAGTGGTCATCCCTGTCTTGTTCCCATTCTTAAGGGGAATGCTTTTAGTTTTTGCCCATTGAGTATGAAGCTGGCTGTAGGTTTTTCATATATGGCCTTTATTATGTTGAGATATGATCTCTCTATTCCCACATTGCTGAGCGTTTTATCAGAAATGGGTGCCGGATTTTGTCGAATGTTTTTCAGCATCTATTGATATGATCATATGGTTTTTATCTTTCATTTTGTTTATGTGGTGTATCACATTTACTGATTTGTGAATATTGTACCATCCTTGCATCCCTGGGATGAAACCCACTTGGTCACGATGAATAATTTTTTTGATATATTGCTGGATCCGATTTGCTAATATTTTGTTAAGGATTTTGGCATCTGTGTTCATCAGGGATATTGGCCTGTAGTTTTCCTTCTTTGTAGTGTCTTTATCCGGTTTTGGAATTAGGATTATGCTGGCCTCATAAAATGAGTTTGGAAGTGTTCTGTCTTCTTGGATATTTTGGAATAGTTTGAGGAGAATGGGTATTAGATCTTCTTTGAATGTTTGGTAAAACTCCTCCGTGAAGCCATCTGGGCCTGGGCTTTTGTTTGCTGGGAGTTTCATAATTACATCTTCAATTTCCTTTGTTGTTATTGGTCTGTTCAAGTTTTCTATCTCTTCCTGGTTCAGTTTTGGGAGGCTGTGTGTTTCTAGAAATTTGTCCATTTCTCCTAGATTGTCCAATTTGTTGGTGTATAATTGTTCACAGTATGTTTCGATAATTCTTTGTATTTCTATGGTGTCAGTTGTTACTTCTCCACTTTCATTTCTGATTTTGTTTATTTGGTTTCTCTCTTTTTGTTTCTTGGTGAGTCTGGCTAAAGGTCCATCGATCTTGTTTATCTTTTCAAAGAACCAGCTTTTTGTTTCATTGATCTTTTGAACTGTTATTTTAGTCTCTATGTTGTTTATTTCTGCTCTGACCTTTACTATTTCCTTCCTCCTACTAGTTCTGGGTTTTTCTTTTTGTTTACTTTCTAGTTCTTTAAGTTATAGGGTTAGAAAGTCAATTAGGAATTTTTCTTGTTTCTTGAGGTAGGCCTGTAGTGCTATGAACTTCCCTGTCAGGATTGCTTTTGCTGTGTCCCATAGATTTTGTGTTGTTGTGTGTTCATTTTCATTGGTTTCCAGGAAGTTTTTAATTTCTTCCTTGATCTCGTTAGTAACCCATTCGTTGTTTAATAACATGCTATTCAGCCTCCAAGTGTTTGAACGTTTTTGTGTGTTTTTATTGTAATTGAGTTCTAGTTTCATGCCACTGTGATCTGAAAAGATGCTTGATATGATTTCAATTTTCTTGAAATCTACCATGTTTTTTAAGCAAAAATATTCTTTGACTTCCTTTCCTCTGCCTCAGTTTCCCTGTCTGTCATGCTGACCCTGTGTATGGAACCTGCATGGCACCCGGTCTATGCCTGGCACGTTCACACCCTGCATGGTTCTGTAAAGTTACTGTTGACAGTGAGTTTGGCCTCTATCCTCTGACCTTTCTCTAAATCAGGTTCCTCTTCACACACCGGGTGTCAGCACAGGCCCAACTTTAGGAACCAGCACTCCTCTGAGAACATCCCTGGATGGGAAAGATAAAAATGGAAAGTGGGAAAGGAAACAGAAATCAAGATTTAGCTGAACCATCTGACAAGGTATTGGAACTTGTATGTGTCACATGGTGGCTGTGCTGACACCCAGGTGTCTCCTCCCTGTCACTTTCACTGTCTGACTTTCTCATTTCTTCAGATCTTTAGAGCAGCCCTGCATGCTCCACTCTCTTGGTATGGGCCTGACATCTCTCATGGGACATGGGCACACCCTCTCCATGGCCAACTAGAAAATAAATGACATATGAAGCCCACAAAGATGCTGCCACTCTATGACACCTGAACTGGTAGGGCAGGGCAGTCATCCAGACACGTGTCCCTCGCCCCACTCTGCTTGCACTCACATTTTGCTGGTGAGGACACTGGCTGGGAGAAGTCGACAGAGCGTCCTGTGTGGTGGGGAGTGTCAGGGGAAGGCTTTATGACTCCCAACCTCCAGCATGAACTGAGCAGTGCACGCCAATTCCCGCCTTCACACACCGTTCAGTCTGGTGGGAGACATATATTAACTAAGCAACATCGCAAATATATAATTATAAACCATAGTAAGCAAACTGCATCTATCTCTCCAGCAACAGAGGAATGGCCAAATGAATGATGGTTCATCCACGTATAATAAATTACTGGTGTAGGCAACAAAAATGAACTAAATACACCCTCTATATGTTGATAAAGAGAAAACAGGGCACAGAACAGATTGTAAAATATGATCTTATTTTTATGAAAATAAAAATAAAAGGCATATGTATGTTGTCCAGGCTTTAACTGCTATGTGGTACCGCCCCTCTCCTGGGTAAGGACTATCCTGTTAGCCCACCCTTTGCTACTGGGGTGGCAAACTACAGCCCCTGGGCTAAGTCCGGCCTGAGGCCTGATTTGTAAATACAGTTGTATTAGAATACAGACATGCCCATTCATTTGCATATTGTCTAGGGCTCCTTTCCTGCTACAATAGCTGAGCTGAGTAACTGCAACAGACACTCTATGACAGCAAAGCCCAAAACGTTTACTATCCTGTCCTTTACAGAAAAAGTCTGTCAACCCCTGTACTACTCCGTCCAGGAAGCTGGGGACATGGATGTCCTAAAACCACAGCCATCCACGTGAGCACTTACTGGTGCCAATCCCCATGCAAGTGCTTGGCAAGCATCTCTGATTTCATTCTCTCAGCAGCCCTATGTGATAGGTAATGTTATTCCCCTCGCTTTAAAGATGAGGAAACCGAGGTTAAGTGATACAGCTGTGAAAAGAAGCTGAGATTCAAACAGGTTTCCGTGCACTGACCCCCTGCCTCTGAGCTAACCTAACAGATGCATCCACCAGCTGCTCCTCCTCCCCTCTTGCTCTAGCCTCTGGCATCGTAAACAGAGACACTTCTAGGCTTACCTCGCCTGAAGTCCTGGAACTCTGCCACTACCTCTAAATTTGGACATAAATGATTCATAGTACTCAGCAGAGCAGACATCAGCAGGAGCGATGTGGTGCAGCCAGGGCAAACCGCACGTCTGGACGAAGGTCAGAGGTACAGATGTCAAAGGTCTGGATCGCCTGGGGGCAGTTAGCGGTCAACGGAAGCTTTGGGAGGGGCGAGATGAGGGCCACCTTCGGAGCCTCAGTTCGGAAGGACTGGAGAAGACAGGGCAGCGGGGCAAAGGCATTCTAGAGAGAAGGGACGTGTGCTAAAACCAGAGCTGCAAAGAGTCTTGGTCTCGAGAATGCTTCACAACACTGAAGGCACCAGCCCAGGGGTGGGGCAGGGGAGTCCTGTGGGTACGTTTACCTTTGCTGTTGTCATGATTGAGCATTTACATGTTGGTATGTGTATTATTTTATAGTAATTCCTTTCATCTTCATTTCTACTTTATATTACAATTAGGTCACATTGATTTTTTAATTAGGCATGTGGATGGGTTACATCATCTATGAATTTCATTCCAGGATATCCTACAAAATATTTGAAAACCACTAGCCTAGTAAATTCAGGGAGCAGTGGGAGGTTCCGCGAGGCTGGAGCTGGGAGGAGGTTGGAGATACAAGCTGATGGGGGAAGAGCTGAGTGACATAGGAAACAAGCTGACTATGTGAAGATCCCTGGGCACAGAGGATACTTTACCATGAAGCTTATGGGAGCTGAGACTTCAGTTAGCCCCTCACATGCTTGAGGTAAATGGAAATAAAAATGTTTCATATTTTAAAATGACCATATGAATAAGCTCCTAGCATCTTGAATGGGATGCAAGCAGGTGAGGGGCTACCTGAAGCTCCAGCTTCATCAGCTTCAGCAGAGAGCTGGAAGACTGATGGGAAGGAAGATGGCAGAGGGTGTGCTGTTTCCAGAGAGCAGGAAGGGTATATAAGAGGCTCAATGAGATGCCTATCCTGTGGCATGTAAGGGCAGCAGTGTGGTGAAGGCTGGGACGTGATGAGAGATGGGACTAGGGATGTAGCTATCAGATTATTGAGGGTCTTGGTCACACAGTGTTTGTTCCTTGTCCTGTAGACCTAGCATCTCAAAGCCCATGCTGACATCAACACCAACATCACCTGGGAGCTTGTTAGAAATGACCAAAAGAAAATCCGCATTTTAACAACATTTCATGTGATTCATATGCAAATAAAGTCTGAAAAGCTCTTCTGAGAAGCCCTCTAAAGCTGTTGAGAGGGGCAAGATTTGATTAGATGTGCAGATGACGAGCTTTATCCTGGAAGCAACATGGAGGACGGTGTAAAGGAGCCAGCCCACAGACAGAAAGATCAGGTAGGAGCTCATGGTTGTGAGTCTCCCTGGACCTCAGAAGTTAGTATCTTTTTCATAAAAGCATTTTCAGGGCTCAACTTATCTCGCAGGTACCCCTACAATATTGTCTTTCTAAGAACTTTCTACAGACATTTGCTGATATTAAACTCTACTAATAACCACCACTGCTATAAAATGAAAAGTTATTTCCCATGTAATAAATAATCCCAGGCACTACAAAAGGTAGCCTTGAATATTATTTCTAATTCTCATAGCAACCTTGAAATCCTGGCAACAATCACAGAGGTGCTGTCAGCCTCCTGCACCTCCCACTCAGACCCACCAAGACCCCGACTCTCAGCCAAGTGGTTTGAATCTGATGCCACCTTAGCTCCACTTGACTAGTCATGGTGACTGGTTCCGGGAAGGTCCTATGATTCAGTGAAAGCCAATGAGAAGAAAGAAATATGTGGGGTACTTCTGGGGAAGAAGCTCCTGCAGAAGCTGCCCACAGAGGTGTTCCCCTTTCCACAAAAACTGCGTAGGAGGGTGAGAGCCATGAGGTCTGGACCGAGGTCATGTCTGCTCCTGTGAGGGAAGCCACTCTGAGGACAGAACTCACTGGCATGAAGGGAGATCGAAAATAGCCAGCTTCCCTGATGATACAATACAGTTCTGCGTGGTGGCAAGACACACCTGGAAGGAGTTCCTGCTGAAATTTTCTGTTAAAGAAACCAAGTTTGGCCCAGCCAGTATAGCTCAGTGGTTGAGTGTTGGGCCATGCACCAAGAGGTCGCCGGTTCAATTCCTGGTCAGGGCACATGCCCAGGTTGTGGGCCTGATCCCCAGTGGGGGGCATGTAGGAGGCAGCCAGTCGATGTTCTCTCTCATCGATGTTTCTATCTCTCCGTCTCCCTTCCTCTCTTTCTCTCTAAAATCAATAAAGAAAAGAAAATTTTTTTAAAAAGAAAGAAAGAAACCAAGTTTGGTGTTGTTTAAGCCAACAGTTCTTGCACTTGACTCCCACAGTCTCCCAGGTGACAGGCTGCCACCACATTCATTGTCCAACTAAGAAGCTGAACATGAAAGAGGCTAAGTGACCTGTCACACAGAGGGTGTCTAAAATCAAAATGGTCTCACTCGAAAGTCCGTGTTTTTTCTGCTAAGCTTGGTGCCTTCTCAAACTCAACAATTCTGAATCAATACTAAAAACATAAATGACGACTAATCAGATTTAACTGAAAACTATATGATGCATAATTTATAACACCCGGGGGTGGAAATCACAGCTTGAAAAAGCGAAATATTTCTTATCTTTCACTTATTTACTTACTTAATGCTAAACTTGCTAAGTCATTCAGGGGATGTTTACTGAAAGCCTTATTATGTGCTGGGTACTATATTAGAAATACAAGAATGAGTGGGCAAATGATCCTAAATATGTCCTCACGAAGCAACAGATCCTAAAAACCTGAAGCACACAGTGACAGTGCTGAGAAAAGAAACAGACAAACCCTCAGTTAGACTCAGGAACATTATTAACACCCATTCTTAGCAAATGATGGCATCAGACAAGACTCAGAAGATCTGAACACGATCAGCCAACAGGAGCCAGTGCATGTATACAAACTACTCTACCCCAAAACACAGAGTATACAGGTTTTTTTTAAGCATCACAGAACATTCACCAAGATAAATCATGACCCAGAAGCTGACAGAACAGCTCTGGTCCCAAAGCCCCATTTACACCCCACTTAAGGCTACAGCCACCTTGATCTTTCGATGCCAGTCTAAGTCACCCTCCTCCCCAAGCTTGAGAAAATACCATAAAAACAATGACCCAGTAAGTGCCAATATAGAGTGTTAGCCAATGAGCGACACTCGTCCAATACAGTATCTCACTTCATCAAGACTGGAGGTGAGGATCCCGCGGCATGAAGGCGCACAGAACCAGACCCTAGAAAATGCTGTGCGCCTTGGAGGCGAAGAACAAGCTGGAACGTGCTGTCCACATTCAAGGATCCATTTAAAACAGAACAACACATGCCACCTCCACCACCACAGAAGCTTTGAAAAGAACCTGCAATGCTAGAGGAGGATTTAAACAGAACACACAACCAGAGAGGAGGAGCATATTTAAAAAAAAAAAAAGTGCTTGTGAAATTTTAGAGACCATCTGCTTTTCACTCTCAAGGAAATCACAGAAAACAGACCCTGCGGAATGAGAGGAAATAACAAGGCAACTTACTGAGGGAAAAACAAGAAGAAACCTGAAAGCCTGGCGGCTGTGGTTCAGTGGTTGAGGATCAACCCATGCACCAAGAGGTCGCCGGTTCGATTCCTGGTCAGGGCACATGGCCAGGTTGTGGCCCGATCCCCAGTGGGGGGCGTGCAGGAGGTGGCCAATCGATGTTCTCTCTCATCGATGTTTCTATCTCTCTCTCCCTCTTCCTTCTTCTCTCTCTAAAATCAATAAAGAAAATATTTTTAAAAAAAGAAGAAGAAACCTGAGAGAGTGAAGGAATTAATTCAAGGAAAGAAACAGTAATTCACAGAATTAAAACAGTAAAGATCTGAGTTGACAAGACAGGAAATTTCAACACTTCGTTAAACAAAAAACATTGAAGGGGGGCTTTCTGAATGCAAAACAAAAGGGAAAGAAGCTAAAACTAATTAGAAATGACTTCTAAAGTGATTTGTAGGGACCTGCTGACGACACTGATTGAAAACATCCGCTGGAGCCCTGCGAAGGACAGGAGACGGACAGAACACCCAAATGACGGAGTGGCCGAAGTTAGTCCTCACCTCACACACACAGGCAGAAAGTTCTCACAAGCTCCCCAGGTAAGGAAACTGAGGCCTGGATGCGGGGCTCTCTGGCTGTCAAGCCCGTGGAGCAGAGCTGGAAGTGACAGGCAGCGAGAGGCTAAAAATACCAACTGGAAAGGCTCATTGTTTACCAAAGGAAAAAAGTGAAAATCGAGCAACATCTAGACACCTTGCTACTTTTAGCTCCACCTGAGGGATCCCAGTCAAATGCAAAGAAACAGAAATTAAACTGGTGGTAGCCTCCCCGCCTCAGCAGGAGATGCCCGAACCAAAGGGGTCAAGTGTGCAGTTGGGATAAAACGCCGCTGTCTCAGGGACCCACTCCTCAGGCAAGTTGAAAGCCCTTTGTTGAAGCAGCAGCAACAAAAATGCTCCGCCCAAAACGGGTGAGATGAGTCCTCCGTTACCTTTCATGAAGCAAAATGTCTGTAAGGGCCTCAGAAGACAAAGAACGAATTCTACAAATGAAAACCTCATTTGTGGGGAACGCATGTCATAAAGGAAGCAAAGGACAGGGACTAGATGCTGGAGACATCTACACAACACCCTCCTGTGCTCCAGCGCCGGGCACAATGCACTGCCTGCAACAGCCGGCCCAGACATGCCTGCTGGTCCGCTCATCATGGCACGATGCGGGGTCAGCCCCAGACATGCCTGCTGGTCCGCTCATCATGGCACGATGCGGGGTCCTCACAGTCAAGAAGAGAAAAGGAAGTCATCTCGGTCTTTATTAACCTCATTCTGAAAAGTGTCAGCGATGTGAAAATATAAGTGAAGCAATATTACATAAACACTAGAAAGGAACAGGCAACTATGTCATCACTTGGGGGGCCTGCTCTGCTACCCAGAAATCCAAGAGATTCCACTACAAACTGACTACAGTTGTTCAGTGGGCAGCCACATTACATAATTCAATTATTATATACAGTCTAAACTACTAGCTTCCCTAGATGGCAATGACACCCCGTTTAGAAGCCTAACACGTAATTACGACATGCACAGTAACAGCTACGTAAACCGCCTCGCAGTCCCTCCACAGAGCCATGCGCGGCCCAGCGAGAACATGGGCCTTCTGAGGGAGAGCTGCGGTACAAGCCAAGCTCTCAGACCGGACAATCCTGGGTCAACTTCAAATCCTGAAACATGAATCTACAAATTTAATATCATTTAACTAGATTTAACTAAAAGCCTAATGTGATTTTATTTGGAATTTGACATGATTCTGAAACCTACCAGCAAGTAGATCAGCACATACCCCAAAGCACTGACGAAGGACGATAAGGAGGAAGAAGGTTCAGTACTGGAGAATAAAATATAACATAAAAGGACAATAAAAAAATTGTTCCTGAGACCATAACTGAAATATATCGGTGGATCAGAATAAAAAGGAAAGAAAATAGACACAAATATACAAGTATTTAATGGACCCTAAAGTTGATATTTCAGATAGGTAAGAAAGAAACCATATATTCAATAAATAAAGTTAGATAAAATAAATTTAAATAAAAGAAAGGTTTAAATCACACCTCAGGCCTTATACCAAGATAATTTGTAAGTGGAAAAAAAATTTTAGTGGAAAAATAAAATTATAAAAATAAACTGAAAAAAAGATAAGTAAATATTCATATCATCCTCCCCTCCTTCATTTTCCTCCACAGCACTCATCGGCTTCAAAGATATGACATCAGTTCTCTATGGTTTTGTTTATTGTCTGTCTCCTCACACTAAAAGCAAGGTCCATGAGGACAGGATTTTTAACTGTTTACCCCAGAGCCTTGGAAAGCTCCTAGTACGCAGTAACTAAGCAAAAAATATTTGTTGAATAAATTAATAAACAAATGATATCAGAATGGGAAAAGTTTGTCTAAACATAAAATCAAAGAGGAAAGTAACACGAAAGAAAAGTTATAGAATGTACCTTATATAAATTAGAAAGCAAATTAATTTTTTCTCTGTACCAAAAAGGCAAATAAAAGTATATGACAGATTGGAAAAATATCTGCAACCTGTATTATAAAGGCTATGATTAAATAATTAGCCTGTATAAAACAATTAGAATGAAAATGAGCAAAGACGGTGTCCAAAAGAAAACAAAAATATTAATGGTCAATAAACATTTAAAATGTGTAACATCACAAATAAAATAATTATATTAAAATGAGAGTGCAATACAATGTGTCTCTCCTCTGATCAGCAAAATATGATCACACGCTATCATTGGCTAGACTGTAAGGAAACAGACTCTTACCCCACTAGGCAGAAGTAAACTTTAGTAGGATCTTTCTGGAGAGCAATGAAATGCATCAAATTTTATGTGTGCATGCCCACTTACCAACAATTCTGCTCCTAGGAATCTCTTACAGAAGGGCCAGCACAAAACAGTCCTCAAAGAGAAACAAGGATTATTGATGCACTATAATAACAATAAAAAAAATGTAACCACTTAAGTGCCTCTGATATCAAATAAACGAGGGTACATCAACACCACAGAATAAGATGCATTATGCTGCATACCAGTGTGGTCAGAACTATACTAATAATATCATCAATAAATTTAGCAAATGATAGCAAGTTACAGAGCAGTGTGGCTGTCTTGTCTCTGTGCGCATATGTAAGGGCAGTTCTCAAACTGTGGTCCCCAGTCCAGCAGCATCAGCACCCCCTGGGAACTTGTCCAAAATGCAGGTTCTCAGGCCTTGCCCCAAACCTACTGAACCATGGACGTTAGGCACGGCCCTCAGAGCCACTGTTTGAACAAGCCCTCCAAGACAGTCTGATGTCGCCCAAGTTCAAGAACCACTGGCACATCCTGAAAGATACACTCCAAACTGTCAATAAAAGTTGTCTCAGGGTCTAATTCCACGGGAAATTTCCTTTTCTCCTTTATATGCATATTCTATATTCCAACTGACATGAACTGCTTTTGAAATCAGAAAAGGAAAGTTACTACCATCAGAGAGAGACAGAGGGAGGGAGAAGAAGGGAGGGGAGTGTGACAACCCAGCAGAAAATGGACAAGGAATTTCAGTGAGCGATGATGCCACTCTCATAAAAAGGCCAAGAAAATTCCTTATAAACATTCATTTGGACTAAAATTAAAAGAAATTTGTATAAAAATTTGACAACTTTTTATAGTCATCAAACAGCATGAAGAAAAGTAACAGAACCAAACAGAGTCGAAAGCATAGTGGACTCAGATACACCTGGCAGGTTACAGAGACTGGGAATTTATAGCTGAAGGTGCAAACCAGGCATATATGTGACCAGGAACTCAAATTCTAGGAATTTCTCCTCGATAAATATTTGAAAGAAATTTTTTTAAATAATAAAAAGTAAAGCCCTGGCCGGTTTGGCTCAGCAGTTACAGTGTCAGCCTGCGGACCAGAGAGTCCCGAGTTCGGTTCCCGCTAAGGGCATGTACCTCGGTTGCGGTTTGTCTCCGGCCCCGGTTGGGGTCATATGGGTGGCAGCCACTCGATGTGTCTCTCTCACATCGATGCTTCTCCCTCTCTCTCTTCCTCCCTCTTTCCCTCCCGCTCTATCTGAAGATAAGTGCAAAAATGTCCTCGGGTGAGGATAAAAAAAAAAGTAAAATAAAAGCATTCTAAATATTCTACAATATAAAGTAGATTTAAAGAACTATGTTAGCCCGGCAAGTGTGGCATGGTGGAATGAGCGTCATCCCATGGACTGGGAGGTCCCAGTTCGACTCTCGCTCAGGGCACATGCCCAGGTTGCGGGCTCGATCCCTGGGCTGGCGTGCAGGAGGCAGCTGATCAATGTTTCTCTCTCACATTGATGTTTCTATCTCTCTCTCCCTTCCACTCTCTCTAAAAAAATCAATAAAAACATTTAAAAAGAAGAATTATGTTATGCTCTGCTATTGTGATATAATCATTTCATTTAAAAGGATGGCATGAATGTATATATATATATAGATATAGGAATATATTAATATACTATCAAAAATATAGCTGTTAACATTAAGCACTTAATATGTGCTAGGTAGTATTCTAAAAAATGTTATTCCTATGAAAACCATATGAAAAAGTAAAATCATTATTTTACATATGAAGAAACACATTTGGAGAGTCTGAATAGCCCAAGATGCCCAAGTTACGAGCAGAGGGCCAGGCCGGGACAGATCCCAGAGTGTCCGTCTCTAGCATCCACACTGCTGATCACTATGCACCTGGTATTATTTCAATTGTTGGTGATGGTTCACAGAGAAAATGTCCGAAAGATCAGACACTAAAATACGAACAATGCTTACTTATCGCTGGGTCATGAAATTTCAAGTAATTTAAATTTTGTTTTCTGTTGGTTTATCTTTTGTCTCTAAAGGTTATGGAGGACCTGGGCTATGTCAGTGATAAATATTTAATCGAGGACATATTTTTTGTACATTAACAGAAAAGAATAAGTAGGAGCTACTGTGAGGGCAAGTTCTCCCAAATCCAGCTAGCAGAGAAGAACCTCTGAGAGGCGTGGCATTCTGGAAAGAAGTGGTACTTCAAGATAACAATGAGAACTGAGTGTGGGTGGCATGGAAACCACTTACAACACCCACCATCACACTTCGAGACTGCAGCTACGAAAAAACAGTAAAGCTCAGGGAAGTTTTAGTTCCAATCTGCTCCGTGAATATGAAATGAGGGTTTTCTTCACTGCAGAGACCCCAACAACTGGGGTATTCAAACTGCCCGGGCCCTCCTGCTTCATAGTCCCCAACTATTGGCACACAATATTCAGATTTCTCCAACTGCGCCATCCTAGGGCATCCAATCTCTTTCTTTGCAGATGAACTAGGCCTTGGGGCAGATTATATTATTGCTCAAAATGTTCACTGCCGCTCCCTTGGCAGGATTATTTTCCTCCACCCCAATGACATCAAGTTTGCCCGTGTGATTTTCTTTGGCCAATGAAATAAAAATGAAAGCTTCATGTCAACACTTCTAATCAGCAGCTCTAAGAGTCAATGCAAGCTGATGGTGTTCGCTATGCTCCCTCTTCTCTCCCCCAGGAAACCACTGAGCACCAGACAGGCAGCTATGAGCCTGGAGTAAATCAGCTGTGTAGCATAATTACAGCTGACCCAGAATGGACCTGACATGTGAAAAATAAAACTTTGTGGATGTAAGCCAGACCCTTTGGGGCGACTTATCACTGTGGCATAACTTGGTATAAACTGACCAACACATTTTTGCATCTCCGCTTTCATGTGTGGAGACCCACTGAAGGCCAAGACTGTCACTTCCTAGAAGCTCTGCAACTGCTCTTCATTCTCAGGCACAGAAAAGCTAGCCTGGGTGTGTCTTCCTTCCAGGAAAGGAGGGAGTTTTTTCTCTCCTTTGGACTTGATGGTTGCATCACTGGTCCCTCTCTGGACTGGAGAGCAGGTGTGCCCCATCTTCCCCCCAAGCTCACAGCATACTTATACCAAAACCCTCTCCTTCCTTGCAGCACGGCACAGGGCCTCTGCACTCCTGTGATAATAGGGTATGAGAAGCAATGGAAGCTGCACCAGCCAAAAGAATAAAGTAGGTCTTCAGACAACAGCCAAAAGATGACAAAACAGGAAGTCCCTGTTCTCAGTCAATATCCTGGAGGGCTCTTGGTTTCTCAAGACTTTCATAAAGAAAGGCTGTTCGAGAAACACTTTTTTCCAAGAATCCAGGATTCTGGCTGTTATTCGTAGTTCTATGCACTGATGACAAAGCATGGTTTTCACTGGCAATACAACACAAGCATCTGCCTTCTGAATGGCTATGAGCAATACTTTGGGAGCTCTGCAAACCTATCACTTGAATATTACAGGGAAGGAAATGAAAATATGGGGAGTGCTGGGAATAGTTAACAGGCATCAGTACCAACATCAACGTCATCATCATTATTAAATATGACAGCTAACATGAACTCTTGCTGGTTGGCAATGTTGTGTTCTAAGCCCCTCACGTGCATGACTTCTTTTGCCATTCTTAACTTACCTGAGAATAAGGCACAACTTATTGTCATACTTTAAGGATGAGAAAATAGAAGATTAAAAAAGTAACTTGGAAAGGATCATATCATAATCAATGGAAGATTTTAAATTTGAATGCAGGTCTCTTAACATCAGAGTCCAAGTACCTAATCATATATTATATGACTTGAGATTAATGATACAAATAAATAAAAACACTTAGGAATTTTTCCATATCTAAAATCTTCTTTCCAGAAAAGTAACATAGAAGAAGTAAAGAAAAAAAGAACTTACTGTCTAGATGATTTTGTTTCAGTCCAAACAATGGCACTTTTTGGCTATGTGATGTTAAATAACCTACTTATTTGCTACTGGAAGATGTTACTTCATTTATGGAATGAGGACAATGCTTCTCGTTTTATATGGTTGCATTGAAGATAGAAAGTGATAACAGACGACTGTAAAGTCAAAAATGCTCAATAAGAGTTATTTATAACCATTCATTTCTATAATGCCATAACTAGTTATGCAATGGCAACAATGAATTGAAATTGACAAGCACCATTAGACCACAGACAGGAAGTCTAAGCATAATACCAAATTCTGAGCATCTCCTTTCTTCTAAAGTGTGGCTTGTAGCAGACCAACACTCTCACCAAGAGCAATGACAAAAGCCAATAACATGTCGAAATTCATCCATTTGAAAGCATCAGAGAGTTTCTGTGGCAGCCAAAATTTTAAACCCAGACCCCAGAGAGAAGGGAAGCTCAGTAACGTGAGCCCAATTTCCTGCATCCTGATTCTTCCCACAGGACACTGTCGATGACTGGTACAGGTTAAGAAGCTGAAAGGGAATGACAAGGGCAATGGTTACAAGAGGTAGAAACCAGCAGTAATATAGGCAAGTGCATGGGGCTGGGGTTAAATAAATTGGGGTTCAGTGCTGCCAAGTAAGTCAGAACTTGAAGAGCACAAATCAGGACTGGAAAGAAGGGAGAACTGGGACCAATGTTCAGCACTAGTTTTCCTACTAAGGCATTTGTCTAGGAAGTGCCAGAGGTAGAAGGCTAAGAAGCCAAACTAAAAGGGACAGTCTCATGGTGCAGGGGAGCCAAAATCAGACCTGAGGATCTCCCAAGGGGGTGCTAGGCTAGGAAGCAGCACAAGCTCTAAGTTGGGACACCTAGAGGGTGAGACCCTGAGAATGAAGTTGAGCAAAAGGTGGACGGAGCCTTCAACAATGGCAATGCAGCCTCAAGTCAGCTCTCTCCACGATGGTCCGAGATGATCTGTCCCCGTTGCCTGCCATGGAAAAGAGAGGATCCTCACTAAAAGCAATAGCACCATCCAGAGCTTCAACAATTTGACATCCATAATGTCCAACATCCAATCAAAACCACCAGGCATATCAAAAAGTAGTATGAATGGGAAAAAGGAAAAACATTAAAAGAGATCCACCAGTGACGGAGTTATTGGAGTTAGGAGACTCAGATTTTAAACTTTGATTAAAATGCTCACTAAAAAAGATGATAAGTTACAGAATCTGACCAAACAACTGAAACATATAAAAAAGAATTAAACAGAAATTCTAGAAATGAAAACTACAATAATTCAAAATAAGAACTCAGTAGATAGGTTAAACAGCAGATTGGACAAAGGTAAAGAGAGCTGAAAGATGCACAGACAGAAATACCCACAGTGATGCACAGAGGGTCATTTTTTAAAAAGTTGTAATATGGAAAGGAGCAGGAAAGAACTCTGTGAAACCCTAGGGAAAGGTTATCATGTATAGAATTTGAGTCCTAAAAGAGAAAAATAGGGAGAATGGGACCAGACCAATATTTAAATAGATAGCAGTTCAGAATTTTCCAATACTGGTAATGACATCAAGGTGTGGATCAAGAAGTGATACAAGGCCCAAGAAGGACACATGCGAAGAAAACTATACCTTAGCACCTCATATATTAATATAAACTGCTGAAATGAAAAAACAAAAATTTTTATAACATCCAGGGGAGAAAATAAGCAAGTGGACAAGCATAACTTTAACATACTCTTTCAGTAACTCACTGAACTGGTAGAACAAGCAGAGAAAAATCCAGAAAGAATTTTTAAAATCTTGACATGATTAACTCTTCACCTAATTGGAATATATGTAACACTGCACTTGACATCACACACAATGACATAATACACAACATTTTCAAGTTTATCTGGATGTTTATTAAAATTTACCATATTCTAGATCATAAAGAAAGTCCAAGCAAATGTCATTCAGAGCATATTATTTGACTATAATTCAGCAATGCATCAATAATAAAAGAAAAAATCCAAAATGTGTGGAAACTAAGCAATAGAAGTGTTAACTACCATGGGTAAAAGGACATATTAACATGGAAATTAGAAAATACTTTCCTCCAAATATTAATGAAAATGCAACTGGTAGAAAGGAGCTAAAGTTGTAATTAGAGGAAAATTTATTGCCTCAAATGCACCTACTACAAAATAAGAAAAGCTGAAAACAATTTCTAGTAATATAGTTAAAAACATTAAGAGCCTAATAAACTTAAAAAGTAGAAGAAAAGATACAATAATGCAAGGGAAAATTTCATATGAAAACAAAAAAATAAAATAAAATAAAATAAAAGAAGTAGAAGTTGGTTCTTTGAAAAAACATGCAAAAGTGATAAACACCTAGCACGATGGTCAAGAAAAAGAGAAACTGCATATATTCTAACATCCAGAGTGAGAGGAGCAGCATTACAAATCCTACAGGTGTTTAAAAGACAGTGCAAGTCTGTCAATTAGGGAGATTAAATATAAATTAAAACTTTCAAAAATAGAAATCTCCAGGCCCTAATAGCTTCATCAAGTAATTCTTCCTAACACTCAGATTGTCATTAACCCCAGTCTTCCACAAAACTTTTCAGAAAGAAAGAAAAGGAGGAGGGTGAGAGTCCCCAGCTTGTCCTTTAAGATTAGCATCACCTCAAACACCAGCCAGAGCCTGACACGGGTACGCGAAGGGAAAACTGCAGAGCATTTCTCTAACATACATGGGTGTAAATATTATAAATAAAAATTACGAGATATATAAGGTAAAAGAATGTAATATACATCTAAATAATTTTTTATAACTCAATGTAATCCACCATATTAACAGAACAAAAGAGGAAAAAAACATACCAAATAGATGTATAAAATTATTTAATAACATAAAATACCCATTCATGATAATTTATAAGCAAATTATTGACAAAATAAAATTTTCTTTATCTGCTAAAGACCAACTTTAAAAGACTAAAGCAATTATCATAATTAAATTTGAAATGTTGAAAGTTTTCCCTCTGAAATAAGAAACTAATCAAGGATGCTTGATATTCTCACTGTTATCCAACACTACATCGGAAATAAAGTGCCATAAGACAGGAAAATCAAATAAGAGGATTAGTAAGGAAGAAATAAAACTGTCATTATTCACAGTTCACTGGATTATATATACAGAAAATCTAAAAGACTATACAGTCTAATTATTAGAAATAAAAGTGAATTTGGAAAATAAAATAAAATCTATTGTGTTTCTATATACTACTAGTAACAAATAATCAGGAAATAAGAAAATTTTAAACATACCATTTGCAATATCACCAACTACTTAGGACTGTATCTGTTAAGACCTCTACATAAGAAACTATAAAGCATTATTAAGATGAATTAAAAGTCATCTTAATAAATATAAGGATATGCCCTGGCCGGTTTGGCCCAGCGGTTAGAGCATCGGCCTGTGGTCCAGAGAGACCTGGGTTCGGTTCCCGCTAAGGGCACGTACCTCAGTTGCAGTTTGTCCCCGGCCCTGGTTGGGTCGTGCAGGAGGCAGCCACTCGATGTGTCCCTTTCACGTCGATGTTTCTCTCTCTCTCTCTTCCTCTCTCTCCCTCCCACTCTATCTGAACAAAAAATGGGAAAATGTCCTTGGGTGAGGATAAATAAATAAATAAATAAATAAATAAATAAATAAAAGGATATGCCTCATTCATGGGTTAAAAGATCAATTAAATAGAGATGCCAATTGTCCCACAAATCAAGCTACAGACATGAGGTAATTCCAATCAAAATTCAGTAAGTTACTTTTGTGGAAATTGACATGATAATTCTAAAATATACATGGAAACTCAAAGGGTGGACAGATAGACAATTATGAAGAAAAAAAGCAAGTCTCCAGGCTTAGACTTTCATATATCAAGAGTTATTATAAAGCTACAAGAACTAAAATGGTGTGAAATTGGCTCAAGGAGCCCTGGCCAGTTTTGTTCAGTGGTTAGAGCATTGGCCTGTGGACCAGAGTTCTGGGTTCGGTTCCCGCTAAGGGCACGTACCTCGGTTGCAGTTTGTCCCCGGCCTCGGTTGGGGTCGTGTGGGTGGCAGCCACTCAGTGTGTCTCTCTCACATCGATGTTTCTCTCTCTCTCTCTTCCTCCCTCTCTCCCTCCTGCTCTATCTGAAGATAAATGCAAAAATGTCCTCAGGTAAGGATAAAAAAAAAAAGAAATTGGCTGAAGGAGAGACAAATAGTCCAGCAAAACAGAATTTAAAGAAACAGATCCACAAATATACAATCACTTCTGTTGTGACAAAGTGACATAATGTCCCAGTGGAGGGAAAGTGGGCTTTTTGATAAATGGTTCTGTGTCATTTGGATATCTCATTGAAAAACAAAAAAGAAAGAACAAATCTTTACACCTTACTCAAATAACCAATCACATAAGAAATTGTAAATTTAAGTTTGAAAAATATAGCCATAAACCTTTAGGAAAAAGAGTATCTTCAGAAATTTGAGATAAACTCTTCATTTCTAAGCTGGATAAAAAAAGTAGTTACTACAAAGAAAGATATTGATAAACTAAGCTATTTAAAAACAAGAATTCCTATTCACAAAGGCAACATGAAGAGACTAAAAAGGCATGTTACAAAGTGGTTGAATATATAGATATTTACATATTTGGAGATATATATATATATATCTTTTATCCAGAATATGTAAAGAACACTTATAAGTCAGTAAGGGGAAAAAAGCAAACCATTAAAAACCATGAGCAAAAGACTTGAAGGTGCATCTCACAACAGTATAACCAAGTGTTCAGTAAAGCACATGAAAAAGTCCTCAATCTTGATGGGTATCAGGACAAATGCAAATTAAAACTACAATAAGATATACTACAACCATCAGAAAAGCTCCAAATTAAGACACTAGCAAGTGCTAATGAAGACAGGGAGCACCTTGAACTCTCAAACACTGCTGGTGGGAATTTAAATTATGAGCAGCAAATTTTAGAAAACTCTTTATAATATGACCTAAATTGGAAGGTGTGTATACATTATGACCAAGGGATTCCACTACTTGGAATATACTCAACAGGAATGTGTGTGTATGCCCCCAACAGAACATTCAAGAATGTTCACTAAAGCACTGTTTTTTAATAACCAAACCCCAGAGTCCCTACAAACAAGCATCAGCGGTGGAGTGGGTACTATTTTCAGGGAGCTCACACAGCGGAATACTATGCGAAATGGAAAAGGATGCACTATGGTGTGGACAGGCCTCACAAACAGTATGGGGCTAATGAGACCAGACACAGAGCCATACCCTTTATGACCCATATGTGTAAACTTCAAACAGGCAAAGTAGCCTGTGGTAACATAAGTCAGGATCATCCTCGTGACAGGGTGGTGGTGATGGCAAGGAACACAAGTGGGGGCTTCTGGCCGTGTTCCATTTCTTGATCTGGGTGGTGGGCACATGGTCACTTTCTTACAGTTCATCATGCTGCACATTCAAGAGTTATGCACATTCCTGCAGGTGTGGTATTTCCATGTCAAACTTTCTTTTAAAAATCCAGTCCTAACCATATTTTCTTTCCATGAGACAATAAAACAAGATAAATCTCTTTGGACCTGGGTTCTCTGATCAGTAAAGTAAGAAACTGGAACTAAGTAAGATCTTCTGTAGGAATCATTGCAACTTCTTCTGGTGGGAAACACCCAGGTGCCCACTCCCAGACCAGGAATTTCAGGTAGAACTGACCCCAACCCCACATGACCCAGCCTGGCCAATCAGCATGTACCATATCCAGGCCACATAATTAATGCATTAAGAAGTGAGCATGTAACCCAAACAGGGCCAGTGATTTTAGGACAGATTTAATGGAATCATCTGACCAGAACAGCACACTTAGCCATCAAGATTGGCAACAAGCTAGTGAAGATGATCCTGGCATTACAATCTCACTGTGAGATTCTGTCTGAGAATAAAGAAAAAAATGGAGAAAAGTAGAAATGACGATGATGATGACGATGACAATGACGAGACAGAGATGACAGATGGAGCCAGCAACAGAATATATAAACAACAGATATAGACAGAGAAGGTAAAGATTATTCATGGAGACTGACTTGTGCTAGAATATTTTTGAGAACCTGAATGAAGTCACATCCATTCTTGGACTTTTCCATTTTGCTTGAGGCATTAACTAGGTTTCTGTCACTTGCAGCCATGACTTAGGCAATGTCTTCCAAACCTGCCCAACTACACATCACTACGGGCCAAGGAGAATGAGCAACACCCTCGGACACAAGTTCCTCCACTAGCAAGTTCCTCTGAAGTCTCAGATTATTAAAAAATAATAATAATAAAGAAAAAGGAAAACCATGCAATTTTCTAACCTACTCTTTTTTGTCGTCATCTGAAAATATTTTTCCTCCAAACTGTGACATGTTTCTCTGAAGTCACCCATGCCATCGCCCAGCACAGGGCCACATCTCCCTGGTTTAAAAGAACAGACTTGGGGAAAGGGTTACAGATTCAAATTCCTACAGAGGGTAAGGCAGGTAAGACAAAAGGGTCCACAAAGGAGTGCCCAAGGTGAGCAGCTACTACTCAGCTCCACTCAGTGTGGCTACCTGGGAATGTCTCTAATCTCCAGCCCAAACCATCTGCAAGGTGAATCAGGTCTGGGCATGGCCACGTCCCCAGCTCTGGGTCTGAACAAACATTTTTTCTACTTTCCATCTAAAACATGAGCAATACTCACACTGTTGTTAAGATCTATTCTCCAGTATTTTTCTTCTTCTAAAGGATATTCTTTCAGATAGAGGTAAGGCATTGAAGCCTTGGCACATATTTACTTAGTAAAACTATACCGCACTTCCAGAAAATCAGATGGCTTTACCTATGCAACCTCTAAAAGGAAAACTACCCCTTTCCAATAGGTATGCTCACATTTTACATGACTTTCTTTTTTCTTTATTGATTTTAGAGAAAGAGGAAGGGAGAGAGAGAAACATCGACTGGCCGCCTCCTACATGCCCCCCACTGGGGACCTGGCCCACAACCTGGGCACGTGCCCTGACCGGGAATCAAATCAGCGACCTCTTGGTGCATGGGTCGACGTTCAACCACTGAGCCACACCGGCTAGGCTATGTGACATTTTTAACACCCTCGGAGTTTCAACCCTGACCAGCAACATTTGAATTGCTTTTAATTTAGCAAGTTTGGAGAAGGTAAGAACTGGCAGCACCCTCTTGATACCTGTCAGAGGCCAGGTTTTCCCGAGAGAATCTGGTGTTACAGAGAAATGTCTCCCCTTCCTACGGCTCAGAGCTCCTCTCCCAGCACCGCACACGCTGTCACTCCTGGGCAGACACCAGCCTCCAAAATTACAGGGTGACTGGTTTTGTTTTTGTTTTAAAAACTTAATAAAATCAAGCACTTGATCTGAACTATTAAAGAAAGGAAAAAATTAATTTAAAAACTGACACCAGTGACCTTTATAATTATGTACTGTAGCTTTGTACAACATTCATTCAAAGGCTGCCATTTGCCTGATGTACGTGTAATAAAATGTCCTTTACAGGGACAATTTCCCATTGTTCCGGGGAGTCTTTGTTAAGTCAAGAATAAAGTCTAACTGATACACACGGAATTTAAAGAGTTATCTACCCTGTTGTCCTGGGCTCCCTCAGTATTCTAGTTACAAATCACTTTCCAGTGGTTCTCAACCTTCCTAATGCCACGACCCTTTAATACAGTTCCTCATGTTGTGGTGACCCCCAACCATAAAATTATTTTCGTTGCTACTTCATAACTGTAATTTTGCTACTATTATGTCTTAGGCGACCCCTGTGAAAGGGTCGTTCAACACCCAAAGGTGTTGCGACCCACAGGTTGAGAACCACTGCTTTGGACTAACAACCACGGCCACAAAGACAATGATCTAGGTACCTAGACTGAGTACTGAGTATCCACACAGCACTGGGCTGAACGCTTCATGGTATTTTCCCTTAATCCCTTCAACCCTTTTACAGCAGGTATTGATGACCTCCCGTTGACTCAAGGGGAGACTGGGGCTTGGAGGAGAGGCCGAGGGGAGACTGCACAGTAGTACCACCTTCCTGACTGTTCCCTTCCTTGGGCCATTTTCCAATCCTCCAGCTCAGTGAGCATCACCATCTTCCATTTAGCTGCTCAAGCCAGAAATGCAGGAGACATTACCAATTCATATTCTCCCTCCCCAAACTCAGTGTGACTCCAAGACCTGCCAGCTCTACCCTTTCAGCAGCAATTCCATGGACTCATGCCTCTGCATCCCCACCAGAGCAGCCTGGTCCAGGCACCATCACTTCTCTACCTTCCACTCTGGTCTGTGGCCAACTGTGCTCCATGTGGCTGAGTGGTCTTTTAGAAATGCAGACGCCACCGTCCGACCGGTGTGGCTAAGTGGTTGAGCATCAACCCATGCACCAAGGGGTCACCGGTTCGATTTCCAGTCAGGACACATGCCCGGGTTGTGGGCCCAATCCCCAGTGGGGAGCATGCAGGAGGCAGCCAGTCGATGTTCTCTCTCATCGAAGTTTCTATCTCTCTCACCCTCTCCCTTCCTCTCTCTCTCAAATCAATAAAGGAAAAAAAATTTTTTTAAACAAATGCAGACACCACCCTTCCTGCTCAAAAGTATTTGATGGTTTCCCCCTACTCTCAAAATGCAGACTGGAACCCATGGGCAGCATAACAAGCCCTGCTCCCAGCCTGCCCAGGACCCGCCTCACCCCACTGTCTCACCTGGTGCCCTCTTCCTGTCCGAACTGCACAAGCCATGCTGGACTTCCAGGTTTCGGGAGCCCAGTGCTCTCTGCCCAGAGTGGGCCTTGCCGCTTCGCCTGCTTCTAGGCTCCTTGCCATTTCCTCAGGGACAATGAGACAGGGAAGGTTAGGCCAGGTCAGACTCCACTCACAGAACAACGGACCACTCCTCTGAAACACTCACCACAATCTCAATGTTACATTTACATGTATGACCACATGATTAATGGGTCATTTATTCAGACTAGTTAGAAACCAAATTTTTCCTAATAACTGAAATTTCTGAATTAACAGTCAGAGGCAGCCTGGTGACCTGGTAGCCAAATATATATTTCAAGGTCAAGGACCTGAGTTCAAATCCTAACTCTACTCACCAGCTCTGTGACCTTGGAGCCCCTGATTCTCTTTTTTCGCATAGATAAAATGAGGAGAGTGCCCACACCCCTCCTCTCCCTCCCAGGGTTGTAGTTAAGGTTAAATGAGACAGAAAGGTGGTGATACCTAACTCACAGCACCTCCCACGTGATAAGGATTCAACCAAGCTTGTTGGACACTTAGGTATAACAATATGGATTGATTGCCAAGAAATACTGTTGAGTAAAAAAGCAAACTACAGATGTTTAAAAGGTACAGACTTCCAGCTACAAGATAAATAAGTACTAGGGATGTAACGTAAAACATGATGACTGCAGTTACCACTGCTATGTGGTATCTTTGAAAGTTGCTAAGGGAGTTCTCATCACAGGGGGGAAAAAAATCATTTTTCTTCTTTTTTTTTGGTATCCATGTGAAATAATGGATATTAACTAAACTTATTGTGGTAATCATTTCATATATGAAAGTCAAGTCATTATGCTGCACACCTTAAAAACTTATACAGTGCTGAATGTCAACTCATGAACAGTAGGACAGAGTCCATATCTACAGAGCATGAGGACTGGAATCGTATCACACGTCTGGCACTGGGGCAGGTATGAGAAGGCCGGAGTACACTGATGTCAGGGGACTATAGCCTTATTTTTCTGAAAAGGAGAACACAGCTACACATATGTGTAATAAGCAATGCTGAGTAGCTAAAGAAGACAGTGGCACTCCAGCCAATCGCTCAGCTCTGAGCTCACGCCTTCCTAGCTGTCACTGAAGCCCTGTGCCGAAACAGGCCCAAATCAGCATAAACAACAGATCTACAGCAAATCAATGAAAAGAGGTTTCTTAAAGAACAAATTAGATCTAATGACACAAAAATGCCGTGAAAATGTTTATCAAATTTTGTCACCCCAAGTAATTCAAAATCTCTGAAATGTGTGCATGTTCTAGAAATGGAGGGTGGTGATGGCTGGGCAACACTGTGGATGTACGTGATGCCCCTGAATTGCACCCTGAAAATGGTTACAATGGTAACTTCATGTTGTTTATATTTTACCACAACCAAATTATGTTCGCAAACATCTTCCTTCTGGGTGTAAAATAAGGAAGCTTGGGGTCTGCATTACCACAAATTCTGTATCATTCAGATTTTCACTGTCACCTTGCCCTAGCTTTCAACAGAACGAATTTCCCCCCAAGAGTAGCTGCAGCATCAAGATGGCTCAGAGTCCAGAAAGCAGGCAAGTGCCGGCATGCCACAGGTAGGAAACACTAGAACTGGCTTGGTCACCAGAGCCAGTGATGTCCAGTGGCAACTGCCATCCCCGGAGATGGTGCTAAAAAGAAGGGCAGGGAAGCCAAACGCCCTGATTCTAACTACAAAAACTGGAAATATGGGCAATCAGCAGCAGCTTTAAAAACTGAGCCATTCTGGAAAGTAATAGGAGGCTTGGAAAAGGTGTCACCGGCTATAAATAAAAGCAGCATTGAGTTAAAGAGATAATTAGATTGGTGAAAAGAAACACAGTGGAAAATTGGAAAGAATCCTTTCACCGACAATGACTTCTTCAAACATATTTGCAATCTATGAAATATGAAGGACAAAAAAGAAGAACGGTATTCCTCTGATATGAGAAATTGGAACAAGGCAGATTGGCTAAATAACTTCCAATCCTCTTTCCACTTTTTTTTTTTTCCAAAGAAAGCAACAAAATAAAGGATGGGTAAGGATTTCTTTGTGCTAAGTGGGGAAAGAAAATGCTGATTACAATGAAAGCGTTTGAGGAGAGACCCACGCCACTGAAACAGACAAGCTACTACCACAGAGGACTAAGATCTATGAAAAGTATTTTTAAACTAGTAAGCCAGTAAGACTGGTAGTTTTGATTTCATATGCTCATACTTGCAAAAGCATGTGAATCAATCTTATTTTAACATATTTGGATCTTCTAATGTAATAAAATCTCATTAATTTTAAATGAAGTCAGAACATTCACGAGAACAAGCTGATATTTGATTTGCTTGCATTAGATTTTTCGATATTTTTATTAAAGGACAACAGACTGTCCAAGCAGCTGCAAAGCGTGTCGCTACTTAACTAATCTGTGGCTGCCTTCATCAAGTCTGCTTTAAAATGGCCTGAAGACACCAGAGATGTCAGTAACCAGATAGAGAGGTGTGTTGTGGTGTAACCTGATCATCAAGTGTAATACCTTTCTCTTATAAACTAAATTCCAAACTACACTCTTTATATCTGACGGTGGAGAAAAACTGCTCAGGAGCTGAGAGAATTGGCGTGAAACACATGGCAGGGCAGAGGCAGAGGAACAGATCACGGGAAGGGCGCCGTGAGCCAAGCGGCGTGACGCTGAGCAAAAGACAGGGTGTCTCTGTCTGCTGGTGGGGTTTGCTTTTGATTTTCCCATATAGCCAGTTTTTTGGAAGGAAGAAGCAGGAAGGTGATTAGAATGCTTCTAGCCCCATTACCCACCCCTCCAATAAAACACTAAAAAATCCAAAAGGGAAGAAAGAGAATAGTACATCATCTTTAAACATCTTTTTTCAGACAGGAAAGGAAAATAATAATGCTAATTTTTTAAAATGAGAGTACAATGTGGGTGATCAAAACCTAGGGTCCTGGGGTCAGATGAGCTGGACAAAGATCTGGACGTCATCACTCGCCGGCTGCATGAGCTGTGTGTGGGCTCAGTGCCTTGGGTTCTGCCTGGCAGTCCAGGGTGACAGCTCCTGTCACATAGGCAGGTGGAGATTAAATGAGTTTGTGGGAAGCTCGTAGTTCCACGGACCAGATATGAGCACATCTGTGTGAAAGAGAAGGCTCTGTCCAGGAGGACAGCTTTGAAGGAACAGGGAACCTCTGCAGAAAGAGGGCAGAAGTGAAATCCTGCTTTCCCGAGAGCCGAGGAAGCTGTGAGTGACAATGCAGATGCAGTCACATCATCGGGAGAACTGCTGGTGAACGTCGCAGCAGTGTGGGGTGTGTGTGCACGCAAACCTCCAAAGAAACCCAACAGCAACCATGAGCAGAAGAGTCTGCTTCGAACCTCTTGCCAGTTCCAGTTAAGTAAAGTCAAGCCAACCCTTTCATTACCCCTTTCTCTTCCCCTTGGCCCCTCTCCAATCCAGAAACTCTGGTCAACGGATGAGGAAGGAGACAGAGAGAAGCTGGTCAGCCCCTTTCATGACAGTAAGCTATCCTCTACGTGGCCAGCCCCAAAAACCAAGTTCAAAGTTCTGGCGACTGCCCTGGACTCAGTATTTGAACTACTGATGTGCAACTGAGGTTGCCACTTTCAGAGGCTGTAGGACCTTCTACTACTGAATTGGTATCAGAAAGTCAGTAGGACCTTCCAGAATTTGCATCCATAGGCAGCAGCAGAACCAGTCCCACCTGAATAAATCCAAAGAGGCCACAGATGAGAAAATAAAGTTGCTTTAGGATCACACCATACAGATCATTCCCACTTAATACAGCGGTTAAATGTTTCACAGTGCACAGTCATCGCTCGCGACGATGGTCCATTGGGCATTTACTGTCCTACAGACTGTGCCCAACCCTTTCCAGGCAACATTCCTTTAACACAAGCACCCTTGGTGGGCACTGTAACTGTCCCCATGTCACAGACACAGGAAACTGATAACGTGCCCAAGGTCATGCAAGTTAGTGGCTCAGCTGGGATTTCCACGCACTATGCTAATTCTCTACTTCTCCTTCTTTTGGGATGGCTTAAATGATAAAATAAAAATGAGTATTTAGGGCTTACCTTGTGATTCACATGGATTAGCTCAAATTAC
Organism: Tadarida brasiliensis; assembly: GCA_030848825.1. Classification (NCBI taxonomy): domain Eukaryota; kingdom Metazoa; phylum Chordata; class Mammalia; order Chiroptera; family Molossidae; genus Tadarida; species Tadarida brasiliensis. The sequence continues at coordinate 122,889,461 of CM061258.1, forward strand.
TCTCCACAAGACCCACCCTTTACTGATGCAGAAATCAAGGTAGAGAGAGTAGGTGGCCCAAGACCATCATGCTGGGAAGACTCAACTGGGACTAGAACCCAGGCAGGTCGCTCCAAGGACCATGCTCCTAGCCAGGAGGATCTATGGCCTCTGTGAAAGCACTCTCTAGACTGTAAAGTGCTACGTGGATGTCAAGGGAACATGCTTATTGTCATTATAGACTGGCCACATGGAAGGGCAGGGCTGGGACGGACCTACGATCACAGGCAGCACATGTCCGGTGATGGCAAGGGCAACGGCCAGACTGCACAGTGTAGGAGCAAGGCCAGGACCTGCTCTCACGGAGGAGCTCATCCACAGGTGGCAGGACAGTGAATCGGTCAGAGAGTACACCATAAATCCAAAAAGCAACTGTTGGCACCCGTGCATCTCCCAGGGCACTCTCATCACTCATGTTAAGAAGAAACAAAGTACCCTGGCCGGTTTGGCTCAGCCATTACAATGTCAGCCTGCAGACCAAAGAGTTGCGGGTTCAATTCCGGTCAATGGCACTTACCTTGGTTGGGGTCTTGTGGGAGGCAACCAATCGATGTCTGTCTCTCCCACATCGATGTTTCTCTCTCTCCCTCCCTCCCTTTCTCCCTCCCTCCCGCTCTATCTGAAAATCCTTGTGTGAGGATTAAAAAAAAGAAAGAAGAAGAAAGGGAGCAATAACCACCCCATGGACCTTGGAATGAAGCCAGTGGAAACAGGCTCCTCCTCTGGTGAAGCCGGTGTATGAATTGGCACACCCACTCCTGCAGTGGGGTGCCAGGCATCTTCCTCTGACCCACCAGGAATGCTTCCCTCCTATAAACCGGAGTAGGTGTTTTCATGAGCATTGTCCAAACCCTCCTGTTTCTGTCGACTTCATGGTGCCAACTGAAAATGGCTTAATTTGGTGGAAAAGAATTCGAACTCATCTCCCAAGACCCATCTGCTGGGAAGGTGCCTGCTCTGAGGAGCTCAGGACATGTGGGTTTTGGTCAGGACTCCTGAAAAGTGGTCTGCAGCACAGGACATGTTGTTTCTCCTGCAAGGGACACTTTCCAGGTCAAATGGTTGACATTCTATAGGGTCCAGCACAGTTCATGCTGGTCAACAGTGAGCAACCAACTATATTAGTTTAATGTTGGTTGGCTGGTTGATAAAATGAGTACGTGATTGAATGAACAAAATGACTGGTATAGAGAAAAGAATACAGACTTCAAGATCAAGAGCACTTCGGCTTGGGTCCTGCTCACTCACCAACTCCCTGTGTGACTCTGACCAGGACTCTTCGCCTCTCTGAGACTGTTAATTCATCTGTCAAAGGTAACAGCAACCACTACAGGGATAGACTTCTATTGTTTCCTCCCAGCCTCCATCTATTTTACTTCCTGTAACACCTTGGTTTTGTCTTGGTGAGCCACCCCTCACCCATCCTCGCAATTACAGTCATTTGGGTGGATCCAGCTCTACCCGCAGCCCCAGGAGTGAGCGTGTGTAACGTGATCCCAGCCTCTGGCGTGTGGCAGCCCTGTGGAGAAGGTGAACATGCCTGTGTCAGGGCAGGACCGTGACTCACATCAGGCCAGTCACAACTTGCCATTCAGGGTCCTTCAGAGAGACAGAAGCAATAGGGGGTATGAATGTATATGTAGATATAGATGTAGGAACAGACACAGATACAGATAGATGTAGATGTAGAATATACACATACAGATGGAGGTAGAAACAGACAAAAACACAGATGATACAGATAAAGATATGTAGGCACATAGACATAAAGATAAACAGACATCGACACAGATAATACAGAGATATGCAGATATAGGCAGATGATATAGGTAGATATAGATGTACATGATTCAGATACAGATATACCTCAGACACACTGTGGGTTCGCTTCCCAAGGACCGCAATAAAGCAACTATCACAATAAAGTGGGTCACACCAATTTTGGTTGTCCAGTGCATATAAAAGTTATTTTACATTACACCGTATGTCTATTACCTGTGCAATAGCATTATGCCTAAAAAACAATGTACATTCCTTGATTTAAAAATACTTTATTACTCCTGGTCAGTGTAGTTCACTGGTTGAGCATCGACCCATGCACCAAGAGGTCACCGGTTCAATTCCTAGTCAGGGCACATGCCCAGGTTGTGGGCCTGATCCCCAGTGGGGGGCATGCAGGAGGCGGCCAATCGGTGTTCTCTCTCATCGATGTTCCTATCTCTCTCTCCCTCTCCCTTCCTCTCTCTCTAAAAATTAATAAAGGAAAAAAATGTCTTAAAATACTTTATTGCTAAAAAATGCCCACCATCATCTGAGCCTTCAGCAATTCATAATCGTTTTGCTGGTGGAGGGTTTTGCCCCGCTGTCGATGCAAATGAAGTATCTGTGAGGTGCAATGACATGAAGCACCACACAATGAGATCTGCCTACAGATGTAGAGAGGTAGGTGTAGAAAGATACAGACATTGATGCAGATATGGGGGAAGAGAGAGAGGTTCACCTGACAGGATGAGGCCCACCCATATTATGGAGGGTAATTTGCTTTACTCAAAATCTACAGATTTAAATGTTAATCACATCTTTTAAAATACCTTCACAGCAACATCTAGTCTAGTGTTTGCTCTGAGAAGCTCAAGAAATGTAGATTGTGTTCAGAGTATCTGAAAAGTGGTCTGCAGCACAGGACACATTTTTTTCTCATTTTTCATCTTTTGCTCATATAGTCTACTCTCAACACCTAAGCTGAAGTAATGCTCTTAAGGCATGAAGTCAATCATGTTTGTCCACTCATGTCTCTCCAATGTCTTCCCACTTCACTCAGAGGAAAGGCCAGCATTCCTACAATAATCTTCCACTTTCCACATGATCTGCCCCTCGATGTTCCTCAAATCCGCCAGCATTCTTTTCGCCTCAGGGCCTTTGCACCTGCTGCTTCCTCTTCCTGGAATGCTCTTCCCTCCACATAGCTACAGGCTTATTCCTTCACCTCCACTTCTCTCCACAGTGCTCTCCTCTTCTATCACAGTATTTAATTCAGTTATGTAGTCAGTGTATAAGCTACACATCGTTGTGCTCTCTGCTGTATCCCAGAGCTGTGCCTGGCACATAGGAGGCAAACAATAAATACTTTCTAGGGGAAAAAAAGAGTAATTACTAAATCCTGGCAAAATCGGGAGGTGTGAGGGATATTGACAGGTTTTGAGCAAAACAGAAGATTACAGAAACAAACAAAGCAGATAAAGTGAAGACAGAAAATATTAATTCTAAGGTTGTGTCGGCTGCACCACGGGTTCACTCACGGGCTTGGGTCAACAGCGAATCCCTACCATTGTTTCAGGAGGGCACTGAGACTCCAGTGCTCCTCAGGGGGAAGCACTGATCAGCAGGGCCCAGGAAGACAGTGAGGAGAAAGTGAGGAGTAAGCAATATGCATGGGAAAATGCACCTTGTGATGAGCGCATGCATCTCTGGCAGACATGCCAGCAACACTCATCCAAATCCATTCTCTAGGACCCTCAGCACTGACACCCCTCGAGCTGGGACCCTTAGCAACACCATCCTCTGGCACATCAATCAGGCAGCGTGGCTAAGGTCCTCTCCAAATAACAATGAAACATGCTTCTGCTTCTGGAACCTGTGACAGATCGATCTGCCAGTTCACAAACTGCACGTACACATGCTGGGAGTGACGGCCTCCCAGAGACCGAGGCCCCTGCACAAGCAGCGTCCTGTCCAGTCAATGCTAAAAAGTAAATCCCCGTGCCCTGGCCAGTTTGGCTCCGCGGTTAGAGCATCAGCCCGCAGACCAATGAGTCACAAGTTCGATTCTGGTCAAGGGCATGTACCTCGGATGTGGTTTGTCCCCGGCCCTGGTAGGTTCATGCAGGAGGCAACCAGGCGATGTGTCTCTCTCACATCGATGTTTCTCTCTCTCCCTCCCCCCGCCACCTCCCTCTCCTTCCCCCTCTCCCTCCCACTCTATCTGAAGATAGATGGAGGAATATCCTCAGGTGAGGATTTTAAATAAATGAACGAATGAATGATAAATCCCAGGATGTGCAGTCCTGCACAGGACAAATAATAAAGTCACCAGATTTTCAGCTATGAGCTGGGACATTATGCAGCAAAGGTCTCTGTGTCCCTGGAAATTCATTGCTCCCAAAGAAAGGGACAGCAGGTGACAAGTACATCATGATATGCAAACAGACTCTGCTGTCAGCCAACTCACCCATCGAGAAGATTAATGCAAAGCCCTGCAGCAAGCACATTGAGCAGGTCCTGTGTGCGGGAGAGGTGTTCCTACGTAATGATAACACACACCTGCAAGGGGCCTGCTGTCTGTCACATATTTATATCTACAAATACACCCTTCAAGCCTCACAGTGAGGTGGGAGCTATTATTATCCCTACTTTCCAGATGAGGAAACTGAGGCATGGAGCGATTAAGTGATTTGTCCAAGGTTCCAGAGCCGGAATTGAAACCCAGCCTGGAGTCTGGCTTCAGAGTTCATGGTCTAAGCCACCACGGCCATGGCAAGGGGAGACACTTTCTTGAAAGCAAGAAAGGTCTGAATTGTATTTACGCCAACTCACCAGTTCCCAGTGTTTGGGAGAGTTGCTTAATGTTTTGAACCTTGGTTTTCCCAACAGTGGCATGAAAATATTGGTAGTGCCTACCTCAGAAGGTCTTGAACAAAGGGAGTGAGCACCTGGCACACCATAGGCAGTGGATGTTTGCTAATCCCCACCTGAGAAGCTATCCAAAGGGCTCCGACCATGGCTACTTGTTCTTATTTAAGACTCACATGTACTGAACACTAGTCACTTCCCGAAGGACCTACGTGACCACTCGCCCTCACCCCCATCACACTGGACCAAACCGCCTACCTATCGACCTGCACAGCTAAAACTAGTTCTCAGTGTCAACCTGCAGATCCCGGACAGGTTCTCGGGGGCAGCTCCCCAGGAAAGCCCTATGAGACTGACACTGGGAATGGCAGTGTGCCTGAGACACAGCCCATCACCGCAGGTCTCTGGGACACCTTATTCTAGTCACCAAGATGCTCTGAGATCCCAGGGTTTAGCAGGGCTGGTTTAAAGGATGGGACACACAACTCTGAAGTCAGCACAGAGCTTTTTATCAAGGCAGCAAGAATTTCCAGACATTTCAGTATGTCAGCTTGCAATCATCCCCAGATTTAGAAACAATTTCCTACTTTCAAATTTAGCAATATTTAGCAAATCTTATTACCGCCAAGCTAGGTATTAGAGGAAAGGGGATTGATAAGACACGACCCCTGTCTTCAAGGAGCTTTTAATCTGTTAGGGAGATAAACTCACAACTAAAGTCAATTCCGTGTTTTTAGGGTTCTGTGGTATTTCGGACACAGTGCAGGAGGGCTGGACAGGAAGGGGCACTGTGACCTGCCTGGGGAGGGGCCGGTCCTGGCAGACTCACTCCCACCATGCTCAGCGGTGAAAGCATGAAGACACCGGAGCGAAGGAGCATGGGAGTCCACCTGGACCAAACACAGACATTTGTGAACAATTGTGAGATCCTGTCTGGGAAGAGAGCTGGGAAAGTGCAGGCAGATGGGACCAGACAGTCCCGTGTGACATTCAGTTGCACTACGCTGCATGCAAGCAGTTGTGGAACGTACATACGTAGGGTGTGCAGCATGTGTAGATATATGTGGTGTCTGATCCAGTTTCTTTCTTTTCCTAATAGCTCACACTTACTCCTCCTGGTCCCAGAATTTTCATAAGGGCCCCTGTGATACCCTGCAGGTATCAAAGCCACCTGCCCTGCAGAACGGGACATGGCATCTCCACCTGTGGCATGCCAAGTGCTTACGCTCCATCCACAGTTTCCCGGTCCCCTGATGTCACAGCCCCCTTTCATTCCCAGGCTTGCCTTAGACTTGTGACATTACAGGTGTGAAAATAAAATGTCGGATTTTTCTCACTCCCTTTCAGAGAGAATGGTGAGACCAAAACGATGACTTCCTCAGACTCAAATGTCTCTCGCTTTTGAAAAGCTCTTTCTAGAATTCTGAAGACATCAGGCTACCCTTTACACTTTACATTTCCACATTTCAGCTAAAAGGTGGAGATTTGGGGGTAGAAGCCTGCAAGAAGACAAAGTAACTCATATTTGCTGAATCCCTATTATGTGCCTGAAACACATTAAGTATTTCCAGCCATTCAATCCCTGGAAGGTAAATATGATCATCCAAGTTTCACAAAAGTGAGGATCAGAGAGGCTCAGTAACTCACCCAGGGCCACACAGCTCAGATGCAGAATTCACACTGAAATAGTTGACTCCAGAGCAGCCTTCCCACACAGCTCTCTGGAAAGATGACACCCCATGAGCACTCACAGTGAAGCATTCAGAGTGGCGCCAGGTGTGATATCGCACAGATGGCCCTTTCTTCGAGGCCTAGCTTAAGACTGTGGCTGAGGCAACTAAGCTAGTCCTGACTGTGGTAAGAGAAGCCTGGTTACCATCTCCAGTGCCTGTCACGACAAGAATACTCTAGAACGGCGGCCAGGAAGCTGCCGTCTATGCGCACATCCAGCCTGCAGCCACAACTGTAAACCACGTCTTGTTCACGCTACAACGGCACAGGTGAGCAGTGGTGACAGAGATGCACGGCTTGTAAGACCTAAAAGTGTGTCCCTAACAGAAGACCCATCCTCCAGGAAGTGCTGTGTGAGGCCAGAAGATGACAAGGAGGTGGGAGGGGGCAGGAGGATGAGAACCATCAATAAAAAATGTATTGGGCTCTGCGATAGTTAATTTCATGAGTCAACCTGACTGGCCCAAGGGACACCCAGAGAGCTGGTGACACATTGTGTCTGGGCATGTCTGTGAGGGTGTGTCTGGAAGAGACTAAATCAGGTGACTGCATAGAGATCCATCTCCCCACGGTGGACAGTACCCCAATCAGCTGAGGCCCGAATACAACCAAAAGGGGAAAGGAGGGCCAATCCTCTCTCTGCTTGAAGTGGGGTGCGTCCACCTTCTCTGGCCCTCAAACATCAGAGTCCCCACTTCCTGGGCCTTCAGACTCAGACTGAATTGTACCAGCTGCTTTCCTGAGCCTTCAGCTTGCAGGTGGCAGGTAATGGGACTTCTTGGCCTCTGTAATCATGTGAATCAACTCCTATAATAAATCTCCCCTTACATGTCTGTCTGTCTGTCTGTCTGTCTATCTTATTGGTTCTGCTTCTCTGCAGAGCCCTGACTCACACAAGTACCTTTTGTACGTGCTCAATATGACTGCCACTGTCCTCCAGGCTGGGCACCAGGAAGAGAAAGACTCACTCACTCAACAAGTATTTACTGAGCGCTTGAGCACCTACTATGTACCAGGCAGTGGAGTAGGCGCTGGGGAGGTGGTGATAAACACCAAGTGCATAGTCTAGTGAGATATGCCCCTATATTCTCTGCTTCAAAGAAGTTACTACTCCATGGGGGACACAGACTAGGACAGCACCATGTAAGAAGGGCAGTGAGACAGTCTGCAGACACCGGCTTCCAGAGGAGGAGGGAGGGAGTTCTTCCCACCTAAGATGAGGGAAGCTTCCTAGGCAACACCTGAACGAGTGATAACGTATGGTCTGCCAAAAGGAGAAGAAGGGGAAAGGTGTGCCACACAGAGAGAAGAGGCTGTGCAAAGGTCCTGCAGTAGGACAGCACTAAGCACATTAAGCCACCAGCCAAGAGCCATCCCTGGCTGGAGCAGAGGGCATGAGATGGGAGTAGCAGAGGAGAAAGTAATTCTATGGACTAGATGGTAGATTCTGCAGACAGGCTCCACAGGTTCGATCCTGACCGTATCAGTCCTGGTTCAAGTCCTGCCTGTGGAGTCACGGTCAGTGGTTTCCATACCCAGCTCTCAGTCATCATGAGGGCCCACGTGTATTTACATACTTAGCACAGTATATATACACAAATGCACAGAAAATGCATCTAGAGTACTTAGCACAGTCCCTGATCCGTCAGAGCACTGAACAGTCATTGTCCTTGTTAATACTATCTTCTCAGGGCCGATCACAAAGGTCCCGCAACTAAATGCTCTGCATATATTGCAACATTTGGCCTCCATAGATGCTTTAACTGGTGCAGAGAAAAGTATCAGGAAACAGCAGCTAGATGACATGTATCAATACAGGCTGTAGTTAGAACTGTTCCACTTCAGAGAACAGGATGAGCTCAAATCTGGGCACTACCCCTTCCTGGCTGAGTGACCTGAGAGAGGTTACCTAACCTTTCTGTGCCTCAGTCTCTTGATCTGTAAACTGGGGATGATGACAGAACCGGACACCTCCTAAAGGGGTTATGAGAATTAGATGAAATGATCATATGAAGCACCCAGCACAATGCTTGGCACAGAGGAAATAATCAATAAATGTTGGCTATCAACTTGTTATTTTCAAGGCCATCATTGCGTGAAAGGAGAATGCATTTTGTTGTTTTTCTCACACTCTGGGAAGCCCTGACAGAGGAGCAAGGGCTTTTATTCACTTGGCAAAAGCACTTTAGATTCTAGACATTTCTAGTAAAAGCAGAGAAAAATATTCACCGAGTGGGAGGCAAGTACAAATCGTGAAACTTCTGAGTTCCTTTCCAGCTGTAAACACTGTCCATCATCTTTCCTGGAACCCCACCAGGTCAGGAGCAAGCGGACCTCGCTCGTCTGCACCTTGTACTTGGAAGGGAGAGGGAAGGACAGGACGAGAGCCTGCGGGGGAAGGACTGGGAAGGAGGAGCCCACCTGTGTCCACATCTGTTGTCTTCTGCCCACTCCCCACTGTTCTGACAACCTTGTAAATGTCAAGGCCCGGCTCCTGAGGAACTGCCGCAGATGGGCCCTCCTGTTATCCAGGAGCGGAAGCAATTAGAATACTGCTTGCTCCTTGGAAGAGTATGATCCAGCCCCCACTTAAAGACCGACAGCTAAATATGTGCTTATTTAAAAATCAATCTAAAAATCAGGGCTTCTGAAATCCTTTCACAAGGAGGGCAGTGGTGGCAGATGGAGAGATAAGCCTTGAGTGGTACCAGCTGCTGAACATGGGATCTCAAGGAGGCTTTGCAGAGTTCAGTGCATGACAAATGAAAACTGATCATGACAGGCGATAAAGGGTAAAATGCCAAGACTGCCCAGCCACTGGAAGGGCCCCACATGGGTGTGAAGATGTCTGGTCCTCCCTGCTCCGGTTAGCAAGGCTGGGAGCCAGGCTGGAGCCTGCAGAGATGACTTCCTAGGGAGTGGGGGACAGAAGGAGACATGAGAGAGATCACAGTTGTGACACACATGCAGGTGTGCACACAGAGACACACACAGACACACACACAACCTTACACCAGGCACAGGGGAGAGGACACGAATCTTGGTGGGAGAAGATCCCAGCAGGACTGACTGCTCCTGGGAGTTTTCTCCTGCCTGAGGAGAGCGAGGCAGTCTGATCCTTGCTGCCACCAGGTGAGCATAAACGACCCTTGCATGTTCTGACCCAACACAGATCTGAACCTGGCATCACAAACTCAAATGTCTATAGGAGCCCCGGAGGCCACAATAGTGAGTGAAGTGGGCTGGAGATCAACAACAGGGAGCGGTGGGGACCGTGGCCAACCACAGACCCCTGTCTGAAGGACTGCTGCCACCAGAACCAACGGACTGTGACTGCGTAAGAATGTGGACCTAGTGTTCTTCCCTATTTTAATGTTTTTTTAAAAAATCCAGAAACCCATATTTGTATATGAACTCTCACAATTTAAAAATATTAGCCATTGATTCAAAATTGTCTTAAACCTCACTGTGTCAAACAAATCAAACCCGATCTCTGGCATAAACCTGTCCCTTCAACTCCACTGAGAACAGCAGGACCTGGGTGACCCTTTCAGGCCAACTTTTACAATACCGGAAATGGAGCCACTGGGGCCAGACAGCTCCTAGTCCAAAGTCGAGACCCACAGGTGGTTCACTCGCAAGACTGGCAGGCCTGTTCCACTCCACCCCTGCGCTGGAACACGTCCACACTGCACCCCAATCGACAGCCTGGCTTCTCAGCTCCTGGCAGGCTCCCACCTGGTGGGATCCCACCCTGAATTCCTACCACCCAGGAACTGGTCTTCTGGTCACTGTGTTTGTTCAGGAAACAAGAGAAACAGGGCAGGAGGTAACACAGCTGCTCCCCCACCTGGAGCCTCTGGACCAGCCTGGTCTCCCCAGGAGACACCTTCCCCTCTCAGGCAAGCAGCAGGCCTGTGATGATTTAAAAAGACAAATAAACGACTGCAAGGGTATGATCCATGAAGATACATATATTGTATGACTTCAACTGTACTGACCGAGACATGCATGGGCGGAGGAACACAGGAAGGCCCAGTTTGGGGTACAAGAAAAAGCACAGCCTCAAAACCCAGTTCTGCTCCGCCACATGTGACAGACCTGTCCCTTCGGCCCCTGGGCCTCTGCTTCCCCCCTGGAAAATGGGAAGGTTGGGCTTTATGCTTTAAATTCCTCATCTCCACTGTGAGCTCCACAACGACACCACGCGACTCTACTTGTCCACAAACCGACTGCTAACTACCTGGGACACGGCACCTCGAGAAGACGCTGGGCTGCCAGGCACATGAGGAACCGAGAGCTCCAGCCCGTGGGAGCGAGTGGGAGCTTCAGCACTGACTAGCCGTGTAACCCTGGGCGTGTGACTGCCCCGCTCTGAGCTCCCGTTTCCCTGAGAAGTACATGTCGAGCATTTGCAATGTGCCAGGCATTGCTCAGTGCTCATGCACACAGCGGGCACTCCGAGGGTGGCAGCCACCATGGCTCTGGACCCAGGACATTGTAATCCACAGACAGAAAACTTAGCCCACGGCCCAGAACAGCTGGCCTGCAGGTCTGTATGATGTGGCCCACACTATGGTTTTATTTCATTTTGTCAAAACTAAACTAAAATTTTTTAAAAATTTTTTTCTTTATTGCTTTTAGAAAGAGGAAGAGAGAGAGAGAGAGAAACATCGATGAGAGAGAACACTGATTGGCCACCTCCTGCATGCCCCCCACTGGGGATCGGGCTCTCAACCTGGGCATGTGCCCTGACTGGGAATCGGACTGGCGACCTCTTAGTGCATGAGTCCATGCTCAACCCCTGAGCCACACTGGCTGGGCAAAACTGAACTAAAATTAAAACTCAAGATATTACATATAAATATTTGACTTGTGTTTCTTTTAAAAAATGAGCACTGACTATACTGGGCACCCTCAAGTCGCCATGGGACTTGGACAGAGATGAGTCTCGGCTGCCCCTGGAGGAGGCATGTCCACTCTCAGGCTCCCCAGGTCCCACCAGGTCCCTTCACTCATGCTGACACCTGCCTGGCCCCCTGGGCACCGGCACTGCAGCCCTTGGATCAGTCTGAGAAGAAAGGAGGAGAGCTGGCAAGTGTAAAGCAGCAGAGGAAGGGGACACACTTCTTAACAAAACCATGAAGATGACTACGGCATCGCTTTACCTGTAAGGGTGAATATTTGCCTGTCAATACAAGATGCCAAAGTACCCGAACCACTCAGCAGAAGTGTGCTAGGGAATTTAAGACCAAAAATGAAAATAAAACTGGGTGAGCTATTTTTCTATCTTACCATTCATGGAACTTCTTACAGTTAACTTACAAACCCTTATTTTGAAACCTTCCTTTTTTCTGTAGGCTATTTCTTCCTTCCCCAGGACAGTATACGATGAGGACATCAAAGCACACAGGATTCGGAGTCCGAGGTTCTGCAGACTAGCTGTGCCCATCTGAAGACATGGTGCACCTCCCAGACTCTTACCTTGCTCATCTGTAAGGTGGGGATGAGAAGACCCTCTTACTTCCTGAGATACTTGGAGGACAGAATGAGGACATACAGGTGGAAGCTCATGATATCATCACTCTCTGCAACAAGTTTGCTTTCAAGTGTTAGCTCTTTTTTCTTTTTTAATCCTTACCCAAGTTATTTTTCTATTTATCTTCAGATAGAGTAGGAGGGAGGGAGAGAGAAGGAGTGAGAGGGAGAAAGAGAAACATCGAAATGAGAGGGACACATTGACTGGTTGCCTCCCACATGACCCCGACCAGGGCCGAGGACAAACCGCAACCAAGATACTTGCCCTTGACCGGAATCAAACAAGAGACTCTTCGGTCTGTGGGCCGATGCTCCAACCGCTGAGCCAAACTGGCCAGGGCTCAAGTGTTAGCTCTTAAACCTCCAGCCCTACCTGGGAGCTCTGTGAGGTCAGGGTACGTGTTCTCTCCATCACTGCACTCCCAGTTCCTGGCACAGGACAGGCATTCAATAGATATTTCTTGATTGAAAAATAATGTGTGTACATAGATGATGGACAGGTGGAACAACAGGTGATGTATAGACAGGTAATGAAAATAAAGTGACAGAGAGTGAAGAGACAGACAGACTTTCACCAGCTAAAACCATCTATTATCTCTTCCCTCTGGACACTAATCTAGAATGTCTGGCCATAGTCTGCCAAACTCTTTTGGCTGCCAACTGGTAAAATTCACATACAAGTTATATCCCACTCAGTTACCCCTTGATGGACACACTCCTTCTGCAATTCATTCTACACTGAGTGGTCACCTGACTGTAAGGAGTCTAACATGATCATGGGTGTCCTGGGTTCCTCACCCTCACAACCCTAAGAAGTGGGCCCAGCTCACAGCACAAGAGACTGAGGCTCTGACTGGTTGACTGAGCTCCCCAAGACCACACAGCTATTACATGATGGTGCCTATTTTTGATTCTTGCCCACTGACCCAAGTCCAGAGATCTCATTCCCACATCCCTGACAGAATAGACTGAATGAGCATGGAGAGTTGGTGGGGAGGGTCCTCTGCATCATTCTGGGAATCTTGACTTGCTCCTCAATGCAGGTGCTCTTCCTGGTCCCACTTTCTAACTACAGAGACCAATTAATACATCAATCATTAACCAGTCTGGTAACTCAGCTTTGAGCCAAGACTTCTCCCATGACAAGAGACACTGGAAATGGGTACTGGGCAAGCCAGCCATGGCCCAGCCACTTCCAACTCCCACTCCCAGGACGGCACACCCAGCAAAATAATTTGTTTCATCTGAATTGACCACTGATTGGACTAGAATGGGGCAACTGACTCAAAGAAGATCCATCCACAGGTAGGCCAACAATTACCATGAGGCTTGCTGTAGAGAGCTCTGCCTACCAGGGGGCGAAAGTACCTAGTTAAGCAAATGAGGGCGCTCCCTCTGCACCAGTCCCAGCAAATTCACTGAGATCACTAGCAGCCAAGAGCCCATGCTGGGCCTAAAAGGGACCTACAGATTGTCACAGGTCTTGGTGGAGGATGCATTCCACCCTGGATCCTACCAGCAGAAGCATGGAATCAACACCCACAGAGTGGCTCTGGTCAAAGCGATGACAGTGCTCTTGTCTCAGCATCCGATTCTGAACCTGGGCCCTGTGCTCTGGTCCCAGCTCTAAGCCCTTCTGAGTCAGCCCTTGTTTCAGGGGTGCTAGAGAATCAGCATTTTCAGCGCCAGCTCAGCTCTAATGGGCAACCAGCTCCTCATCATGTGTCTGGACAACCCGATCCCTTTAGAGCTGGCTTCTTGGGGGCATCTCTGAATTTTCATAGAGCCTTGGCCCACTGAACAGGATCCTTCAGAATCAAATCTGTGGAACCGAATTTCATGCCAGAACTTGTTTCCTTTTCAAAAACAAAGGTGTGCTTCCAAGGATCAAAACAATTTTTAATAAGGTCATGGCCCCCGGCAGCCCAGTGGCTGGAGCTCTGCCGCGCTCCGACAGCCAGGCACACTCAAAGCGGGGCTGTGCCGCCCATCCTGGCCGTTCCTGTCCTCCCTGTCTCCCATCTCTTCCCCTCGCACTGCTCCTCTTGTTTATGTCTGAGCTTGTCTCCAGGCAAAGGAGAGAGATGACAGGGTCAGCAGGTGGCCTTTCACAGGGTCACTCTCACCCCAGATGATGCCGCCAGTTCAGGCACACCCAGCCCCGCGTGGAATGGCTTCCTGATTTCCTGTTCTTCCACAGAAAAGTGACTTCGCCAAGATCTATGTTCACGGCCACCTGTGGCAGGGTGCAAAAGAGCCTTCTGCACCGACAGCGGCACTCCTGGAGGCACCGCCCTCCTCACGTCCCTCCCCATCAGTCTCAAGTAAGCCAAGGACACGTGTCAAGTTGGCAAAGGCAACGGTGATATTTTCAAACACTGGCTGGCACAGGGAAGAGTGAAGACAGGACTGCCTACTGGGGAAACACACGCACACATACGTGCCCACAGACCGCGTCCGAATCCAGCCTGGACGCGCTGCGGTGGGTGCTCCTCGGCCTTCTGTGCCTCCGCTTCCTCATGTGCACCGTGGGGCTGTATTGCGAGCATGAAAGAAACAGCACCCATGAAAGTGCCTGTCCGGCAGGAGGACACTGCCCTTCTCGCCCCCTTCCTCTGGAAGCTCTGCATGTCATCTGTCAGATCACCGGCTGGGCTCAGGACCAAGTCTCACTGCTTGTGGGCACCTCCCTTCAATGTCCCAACATGTCCCCAACAGAATTCATCATCTTCCCCCACACACCTGCTTGTCCTTCTGTGCTCCTGCATCACTGGCTGGGTCCTCCTTCGACCCCGTCACCCAAGCCAGAAGTCAGCCAGAATGCTGCACTCCTTCGCCAAGTCCTCCAGAATCTGCTTCCTTGAATTTACCTGCCTCTTTCCATCCCTGCTGCTGCAACCATAACTCTGTTCAGGCTGTCGCCTGTGCTGGTTTTCTAACTGCTCTTCCTTTCCTGCCAGTAGAGCAATTTTTCTAAACATTCAAATCAGAGCAGGTCACTACCTTGCTTAGAGGCCTGCAGTGGCTCCCCACTGCCTTCAACATAAAAGACAGTCTGCTCACTGCCCTGCTCAGGAAACCCTCCGTTGTCATGCTCTTAATCCTTCTGCAGGCACACTCCCTGCCCTCTCCCCTTGCTTTTAAGACCAAGCACAGTGCACTTCTATCTGTCTCCTGTGTGCACCCCCAGAGCTCTGCATGAGCTCCCTGCCGCTGCTGCAATACTATGTCTCTCTCCCCAGCCACACTCCCTCCCTCGCCTGGCTAACCTCTCGCCCTTCTGATATTTGACTCAGTGTCTGACCTGTCCATGCTCCATGCCTGGTGCTATGTCAATATTTGGTAAATGTGTAAATAATTTGACACTCAAAATTTTGCCCAGAAGTGGCAGGAAAGTGCCCACTGTGGACGCCCTGAGGGCCTTGGCTGGGCTCCCTTTGCCAACAGCACTCTCAATCTGGTTGCAGCGTGCTGAGAGGGACTTGAGGGATGACCATCAGATGAGACTTCCTATTGCCTGGGCTGCCTTCCATCTGGGGGAAGCAGCTGAGCAGAAAGCAAAGCAGCCTAGAAATCAGTAGTGATTGCAACTTTCCCAAAGGCAGGTTTCTCCTGAAGTTTCCTCCACAACTCCTGGGCCTCTGATGACCTTGCCTGAGGTCGGAGCAGCCTTCTTTTCAGGCAGCCTGCCACTAAGGCTACCCCTGCTCCAAGGTGGACGCAGTGCGGCTGCCAGGGGGGCAAGGGAGTGGAAGTGATCAAAAGCACAGAGATGAGCCCAGTTCTCCACTCCCACAGACCTGCCCTGCCCCCGGGCAGCTAGGTGTCTGTCCCTGTCCCCAACACACTGCAGGCCTTCACTGTGTGTGGACGCCCTGGCCCCTGGATTGGTTTCACAGTCCGCTTTCTTTCTGGTTTCACTTGAGCTAATCCCTCGGCACATGCCTGAGGATGCTCAGCCCCTGGCGTCTTCCTCACAGAAGCTGGACTTGAAGGGACAGCATCGCTAAGTCACCAAGATGTGCTCACTTTCCTTGCTCTTTGTGGGACTCCCAGCCACTCCCCTCACCTGTACCCTCTCCACGGGGATTTCCCAGAAGACCACAGTGGTCATGAGTGTGGACTCCGATTCAGACCAGTCTGAGCCCCACTTTCCTTTGTTGTGAAGTAAGAAAGAGAATCTGCATGTCAGAGGGTTACTATGAGGATTAAATGAACACATGAAGTGTGTGTGGCTGGCACAGGCAACCACTCGCAAGCACCACAATGATGCTAGAACGGGGCCGGAGCCCAGGAGTCCCTCCTTATCCATGGGGGATACATTCCAGGACCCAGGGAGAGCACTGACCCTGTACATACTGTGTTTCTCCCTATACACACATACTTCTGATAAAGTTCAACTGATAAATTAGGCAATTTCTCAGATAGAAGATTTCATCTGACCATGGAGCTTAGCAACTGCCAGCACACAGTGTTCCTCCTTTCCTTATCAAGTCTCAGACTTTCACCTTTCTACGTAAGGGGAGCACTCCTGGGCATGTCCGAATGGCCAGCATCACTACTCCTGTGCTTTGGGGCCGTCGTTCAGTGAAACATGAACACAAGCAGTGTGATGCCAACACCATCGCTGGCAACCAAGACAGCTGCCACGTGAGGGCTGGATGAGGAGCGTGTACAGAGTGGAGATGCTGGACAAAGGGATGGCACACATCCCAGGAGGGATGGAATGGTACAGGGTGAGATTTCTTCATGCTGCTCAGAACTGCACCCAATTTAAAATTTATAACTTGTTTACCTCTGGAATTTTCCACTTAACATTTTGGACCGCCATTGACCACAGGTATCTGAAACCTTGAAAAGCAAAACTGCAGATAAGGGGGACTGACTACTGTAAGCACTCAAGAAATATGTACTGAATGAATGAGCGATCGCTGCCTTCTGTTTGAAAAGGGAATTGGCGAGCAGACTCCCAGGAGCTGGCTCCCTGCACCCTCAGCACAGCCCACCCGCCAGGCAGATGTGCACAAGCTGCTCCGCCAGCACCGGCGCCTCTCAGAGGGCTCACTGGGCCCTGCTCATGGAGACCCCAAATCCTTCCAGGCTGGTCTACCAGTCAGTTCAGATGGAAGCTGACTGTCCAGGACTATGCTGTCCAAGAGGGTGGCCACGAGCCACGCGCAACATTTAAATTTCAGTGGTGACCAGTGGCCAGCATTCTGGACAGTACCGAGGGCATCTCCATCATCACCAAAAGCTCCGCTGAGCAGGGCGAGTGCAGGGCCGCCCGAGTTAGACATAGCTAAACATCTGCGTGGAATGGTGCACAGTAATTACCTGCTTGTATTTACGAGCAAGATGGAGCTGCAGGAAATCCACCTGGTGGTTTCCTTCCCCCAGGCCCTGAAGCTCGCCTGGCCTACCTGAGCGCTGACCTGGCTCTCTCTGACTCTGGTGTCTGACCTGGAGACCAGTCTGCACACATGCATTCCCTCACCTTGACAAGCCGCAGCCCCCTCCCCCAATCTGGCTTTTGCCATTTGCACACACCTCTGTTTGGGGCTCTGCCTCAAGGAGGTTCTAGAGTTCCTCTACTTCCTCTCCCACTCAGCACAGCTCCTCCCACTTCCTTAGACCATCCCAGGCCTTCTTCGGGAAGGGTCAGTACTGTGGGCTGAATTGTATCTCCCCAAAAATTCATGTTAAAGCCCTAGCCCCCAGTAATCAGAACATGACTATATTTAGGTACAAGACCTTTAAAGAGGTGATCAAGTTGAGAGGCGTGTTTGGGGCGAGTTAATCCAATATGCCTGGTGGGCCTATACGACAAGGAGCCAGGTCACAGAGAGAAACACGTACACACTGCCTGGGCAGGACACAGAGAGAACACAGCCATCTGCAAGCCAAGGGAAGGGCCTCAGAGAAGCCTGCCCTGCTGCTACCTTTCCCTTGGACTTCCAGCCTCCAGAACCTTAAAGAAATACATGTCCATGTTGAGGCCGCCAGCGTGCGGCAGCCGAGCACACTGCGCACTGCTGGGACGGAGCCCACGCCTCTGCCCTGTACGGTATGGCCTCAGGCAGACTTCCGAATCTCAGCCTCAGCTTCCCTGTGCACAGATGAAGGAATGCCTATATCCTGTCTGCTAGGGTTTCAGCCTCTCACACTCACCCTCTCCTACTCTGTGACTGGTTCCGGTACTAAGGCAGGCTTTCCCTCCTGCCTCTGCCATGGAAGCCTTGCCCTGAGACCAGCTTACAGTCACCCCCGGCCCCTGCACAGGCGGTTATGAGCTCACGGCCAGCTGTGCTCCGGCAGTCCCCTGGCCCGCTCTTTCAGCAGAGCCTGTCTTCCTCCTGTGCGTGGCTATTTCATTAACACTGGTTCGCACAACAGACTGTAAGCTATCCAAGGCAGGGGCCATGTTTTCTTCTGCTCCTCTGAGCACAGCACCTCACACTGTGCCTAGGACATGACAGAGCCATCCGAAGAATCAGTGGAAGGGCCGCTGGAAAGACGAGAGAATCTGCGAAGCACGAAGCATGGTGCCCAGCACCGCGCAGGCACTTCCCAAACACCAGCTGTGGTTTGGTGACTTGCTTTAATTAACAGTGTTCTGATCACCTGCTAGTCACCAGCGTGACTTCAGTCAGCCTCTCGTTTCCTATTGCTGAGTAGGCAATAGCCAGGCTGACCCCCCTCAGCACCTTCATTTACACAAGGGCTCTCTTCCTCTCTGGCAACAGCTCTTTGGTGCCTGGCAGGCGGTTGTTAGTATCCCAGTCACCTGCCTTCATGTGGCACCAAGGCAGCTGCACAGGGACAGACAGCCAGCCAATGGGTCTCCACCCTCAACTCCAGGTAAGGCCCCTGGATGGTTCAGGCATCTTGAAGACCGGGGCAGTTGGGCCCACATGGAAGGAAGGGCTCCGAGAGCAGGCCTGGCCCAACGACCTGAGGCAAGGAGTGGGGGTGCCTCAGAGCCCTGACAGTGGATTAAATCCACAAGGCGATGGCAACAGGAGCACAGGTATTGACAGCAGGTGCAGTTAGGCGGAGGCCACGATTCACGTCTGCAGCCAATTAGAGACAGCTGGAAGGGGGGTGGATGATATGACCAAGATGGGTACCGGACTGGATTGATATAATGTTTAGAACAAAGACACTGTTTAAATGGATAAGAAAGAGGCAGGAAGTACCTGCTCTACTCACAGCTTCCTACTCCTCTCACCTGTGGGGTGGAAGGGAATGGAGGAAATGGGTCAAGGGGGATGCACAGAGGGACGTGTCTCTCCTGTTCCATCGTGGGTGCAGAAAAGTCTTTTGGGGATACAATGGAAAGACTGAGTTTTTCTGGGGGTTTGGGGGAGACACAGGGAGAGAGTGTGCAGGAACTGTATGTCTCTAGAAGATGACATCTCTCTGTAAAGCAGTGTACCTTCCATTCAAGGAACCCATTCGGGAGCTTATGTATTAAACATTCATTGTGATTCTTCAATGTTCCAGACCATCCTAGGGGCTGGGGACTCAACAGTGAACAAGACAGGCTTCTCCCGCAGCCCCACCTGCAGACATGTGCACCTGGACCGTCTCCATCTCAGCGTCGAGAGGAAAGGCTGAGGAGTCTGAGATTTCCCCTAAATTAGGCACCTGAGGAGAGGAAAAGGAAGGGAGACAGCAGTTCCATAGCATGTGACCAGAATGTGATGTGTGGACATAAAATTAAATTATAAAGGGTGCTCCACATCCTATGTCATCAGGGAGACGCAAGTTAAGCGACAAGGAGACACCACCACACAGCGGCTGGGACGGCCAACATCCGGAGCACCGACACTGAACGCCGGCGAGGACGTGAGCAAAGGACTGTCAGCCAGCGCTGCTGGGCGCCAGGCACGCGGCACTGCAGAGGACAGCTTGGCAGGCTTTCACTGAATACACTCTTCCCACCTGACCCAGCCACTGTGCTCCTTGCTCTTTACCCAGAGAAGCTGGAAACTTACATCCACACAAAAACCCGCTCGTGCACACTTTCCTCACAGTTGCCAAAACTTGGATGCAACCAAGATGCCTTTCTGTAGGTGATGGATAAATAACCTGGGGTCCATACAGACAGTGGAATATTACTAGCTGATAAAAAGAAACCAGCTATCAAGCCATGGAATGACTCGAAGGACTGTTAAATGAACATGACGAAGTGAAAGAAGCCCATCTATGTGATTCCAACTCTCTGACACTCTGGAAAAGGCGAAGCTGTGGAGACAGTAACAGGATCAGTGGCTGCCAGCGGTCGGGGGAAAGAAGGGACGACTCGGCCATGCACAGAGGAGTTCCAGGGCAGTGTGAATGCTCTGTGTGATCCTATAATGTTTGATGCACAGCACTGTAAATTTGTCCAAAGCTACAGAGTGAAGCCTGACATGAACTGTGGATTGTGGTGATGATGGGTCAGTGTGGGCTCATCAGTGGCAACAAATGTACCATCTGGTGGGGGTGCTGACAGTGGGGGAGGCTGACCTGTGTCAGAGCAGGAGACACATGGAATCTCTGTACCTTCTCAATTTTGCTGTGAATCTAAAATTTTTCTAAAAATAGTCTATTTTTTAAAGTCACATAAAATGGTAATTAACAAATAATAAAATATGAAATGTTTAAAATTTTATTTTTAATTTTAATTATTTATTTAAGGGTAAAAATAAATGCATTTGTGCACAGAGTAGGACCCTGCTAGTCTCCTAGCAACGAGAAGCCTTACACTCTCCTTCAACTACTTCAACAGCCACGCCCTCATATTAGTCTTCTCAAAACCCACTGGCAAGGCTTACATAGTGCATGGTGGTCATTCAACTAACTGAACACCTACTATGTGTCAGGCCTTGGGATCTTTTCCAGGGAACAAGTTCTGGGCACAATATCTTTTTTTTAATTTTTTTTTTATCCTCACTCGAGGACATTCTTCCATTTTTTGTTCAGATAGAATGGGAGGGAGAGAGAGGAAGAGAGAGAGAGAGAGAGAGAGAGAGAGAGAGAGAAACATCGATGTGAAAGGAACACATCGAGTGGCTGCCTCCCGCATGACCCAACCAGGGCCGGGGACAAACTGCAACCGAGGTACATGCCCCTAGCGGGAACCAAACCCAGGTCTCTCTGGACTGCAGGCCAACGCTCTAACTGCTGAGCCAAATCGGCCAGGGCTGGGCACAATATCTTAATCCCACAAAACAAGCAAGATTTCGCTCTCCAAGTTAAAATAATAATCTTGATTGAACTACTATTGTATCTATTGTATACCAACAGGGCATCAAGTGCTCCCCATAGTAACAGCTGGAGTTCACTGAATACCTACTATGCACAGTGCTCTGTTCTAAGCACTTAATATGTATTAACTCATTTAATCCTCAGAGCAATGCTTGATGTTTATGCTATTATTATCCCATTTTATGGATGATAAAATGAAGGTACAGAGAGTTGAGGTGAATTTTCTCAAAATCATACAGCCAGGAGGTGGCAGAGGAGAGGTTCAAAGCCAGGCAGTCTGGCTCCAGAGTCTAGGATGAAGGCAGGTATCATAACTGTACCTGGTTCAAAGATAAGGAACATGAAGCTGAAGGCAGTTAAATGACTTGCCCAAGGTCACATGTCCTATAGTGTTAGAGCTGAGATCTGAACCCAGGTTTAAAAAATTATATTAGTAACCATCCATCACCATACAAAGTCATTACAACATAGTGACCACTATTTTTTTCAAAGTTATACCAGAATAAAGTTGGAGAACTCACACATCCCTAATTCAAACACACTACAAAAACTACAGTAGTCAAAACAGTGTGGTACTGGAATTTGTTTAGTCTAATAAGGCCACTAAGTACAGCTGTGCAAGATGAACCCCCGGGGCATCTCAAAACTCTCAAACCTGAGAGCATCATTCACACAGCATCTATGTGAACAGCGCCCTGCTCCAGGTGTGCGGTGCACACCCCACTCAGTCTCACATGGCACCCCTGAACGTGTGGGAGACTGATTTTACTAAACTATACACTCAGGTTATTAAAATAATACAATTGACCCTTGAATAAAGCAGAGGTTAGGGGTTACGGCCTTTCTATCTGTGGATTTGTCCTACCCTCACCTCCCCCTGGAAAACCACCAACAACAACAACCCTCCCCGGTGACCAGAGCGTTTTCACTGAATCACTGTCAAATGACACGCCTCTGCTTCCAGCGCTCCAGATCCCTCCATTTCCGCAGTGAGGCTCACAGGCTCAGGTGTCTCCGGTCCGGACAGGCAATGTAAAGGAAAGAAGCGTGTGCACGCGTGCATGTGTCTGTAATACCACCTCAAGCTGTACCCTTCCCACACTGACATACTTTGTTTGCAGATTAAAGAGGAAGAAATATTCGTCACCACCACAGAGAAATATGTTTTCTCTCTCACTTTTCCTGAAACAGACAGACCTCTCGGTGTAGTTTTGTTTTCCTTCTTAGTAGAGACATAAGGGAAGGGAGCATTTTATTTTCCTCTTTCCTCTGAGATGAACAACAGTACAAGTCAGACAATGAAGCAAAGCTGATCCTCAGCGTCACTGTCAGAGACAACCTGGGGAGGGCAGGGACTGAGACACGGCAGGCAGGGAACACATGTCCCCTGAAGGGGGCAGCCAGCCCATCATTACCTTGTAGGAAGGCAGGCCCAGAGTTGCCAAATTTTCTGATTTTTCCAAGAGAAGCTGAAAATCTGGATTTTTATGTGTGAGATCTCCTAATTAAAAACTGGAATCTTGATTTATTTTTTAAAAACCTCAGTCCAGTCTGAACAAAGCACAGCTATAAGCCATGTACAACCTGTGGCTTCCATTCTATGACCTCTGACCTAGAACACAAAGGTCATCCTCACCTTCCAGCACCTTTGGGTCACTCCTTTCACCCCAGACCCCTCCCCGCATCCATGCCTTGTACACACATCCAGGCCTCTGGGTATGCTGTTTCCTCTTCCTCCTTTTCCACCTGGAAAACTCCTTCTCCTCCAAAGCACACTTCCAATGTCACCTGCTCAGGGAAGCCTTTCCTGAGCCCCTGCGGAGTTAGTTCATCACTGCCTCTCCAGGGCTCCCGCAGTACTCTGAACATCACAGTGTGAACCCACATTTCACATTATTTGCATTAATTTCTGTCTCTCTGGATAGTATGTGAACTTCTTAAAAACAAGAGTATGCCTTCTTCATCTCTGTGGTTCCAATGACAACAATGGGCTTTTTATGGTGTAGGCTTGCATGAATATCTGTTGGTGGGTGGATGGGTAGAAGGATGGAGGGATGGAAGGATGGAAGGATGATGGATGGATAGATGGATGGATGGATGACTGGAGGCTCCTCGCCAGGTCCTCAGTACAGCTGCCAAGGGTCAGTCTCGACACTCTCGCTTTGTTTAAGTCCCTAAAACACACCAAGCTTATTCCTTTACTGGGGACTCTGAATTTTGTCTTTTCCCAGCTCTTCCTGAAACACATGATTCAGGCTACAACTCAGACGAAGCTTCCTGAGAAAAGCCCTTCTCAGCCATTCTAATTAGAAGACCCACAACCAGGTCAATAATTACTACATTACTGTGCTTGTTAGTAATTCATTCTCACTGTCTGAAATTGGTGTGCGTGTAGTTTGGTTACCTGCCCACATTATGCCTCTCATCCACCCCCACTAGAAAGCTTCATGAAACATTGCTGTAGACAAGCCTACCACTGTGTCCAGCACATTGCAAATGCTGAATAATTATGGAGAGATTGAAAACACTGATTACTGAAGGAGAAAATAATCAATTAAATAAATGAGTAACACCCAGTTCTTTGGTGCTTTGATTGGCCTTTGTGGCATTAAAACCAAAAAACCCACTGGGAATAAGAAATGTCTTGTCCTTATTAAGATTCCCTCTAAGAAGTTGTATGCTATAGTTTTTTTAGTTGTTATTTTTTTTATTGTTGACAGTATTACAGATGTCTCCCATTTTCCCTTTTTCCCCTCCAACCAACCCCTGCCCCACCCCAGGGCTCCACCACACTATTGTCTGTGTCCATGCGCTGTGCATATAGGCATATAAATTCTTTGGGTAATCTCTTTCCCTGGCCCAACCCCTCCCCTCTGAGCTCTGTTGGTCTATGCCATGCATCCATGCCTCTGGACCTATTTTGTTTGTCAATTTATTTTGTTCATTAGATTCCACATATAAGTGAGATCATGTGATACTTGTCTTTCTCTAACTGGCTTGTTTCACTTAGCAGAATACTCTCCAGCTTAAGAGTGTGGGGCTTAGATCCAGACAGACCTGGATTTGAGACTCAGATTTGTCACTGGTCATCACTACATGGCCTTAGACAAACTACTGAATTTTCTAAGCCTTAGTTTCCTCGTCTGTCTAACAGAAATAATAACAAACTCCTGTGGCGCTTGTGAGGAGTAAGACCATCCTGCGTGGGAAGCACGGACAAAGTTCTTCACAAACTGAACACCCACGTGAACTGCCGTCACGGGGAAGCCGTGAGGCCTCTCTGCCCACTGACCTCGGATGTTCTGAGACCTGGCCTGCGAAACAAAGACAGCAGCACAGCCGGCTCCGCCCAGAACACTGTGCTTCGTGCGCCTCTGCCAGCCCCCAGCCTTGCGAGAGCCTCCTGCGCTGGGCAGATGCCACACGGAAGTGATGTTCATGCACTTGGCATTGAAGAAAGAGGCCGGTTTCCATTCCTGTGGCGGGGAAGGGCGTCCGCACCCAGTGTGATCAGGTCAGCGCTTGTTCACAGACCCACTTCCTCCTGGCGGTGCCACTCTCCAGGGAAACCTCTTCTGAGCCCAGTTTCCTTGGGGGTCGGGCCACCATATGTGAATCTTCTCTGCGGGCCCAGCATATGTCAACATGGTATTTTGTTAAGAAAACTCATAAAGAGGATTGCCGGCTGCAATACAACACTCACTCTATAATACCGTCAGCCTATTGTTTCCAGAAGCAAACAAACAGTTTACGAGAAAAACTCTGTCTGTAATTGTGGGGCCCCTGCACAGCTGCTTCCCAAGGCGGGCAGCTGGAGATTAGCGGGTGCAGATACTAAAGTACAGTGTGGAGTTAGCAAGTGGCACCTCGATGCATCACAGCAGACCTGCTGGGGAAATAAGCCACGTTCCGTGTATTCTGGGAAGACAAATACTTGATTCTTCATTAAATGTGTGGTTTGCCGTTAGTGGTTAATCTGACACAATGAAAAGGGAGCCATGTTTCACGTGGCTGTAGAGGGAACGCAGAACTGACTGTGGGAATGACTGAGGATTTTTAAAGCACCCAATTCCCAAGCCAGCAATGCTCTTTGTTGCTTTTTTCTCCTTTCCAAGTTGCCTGTAATCCATTCAGACAAATCCTTTTATTACGTTGGTTTCCTCTCCTCATTACCACCCATGTGATTAATTACCAAACTTCTCCCCCATTCTTGCACAACCCTAAGGTCTCATTTTTCATGTGCAGAATGGCCTTTCTTGTCCAAGAGCACGTATCTGCACCTGCTCAAACATCTCCATTTCACGTCTCCAGGTTATTAATAATAGTTTCAGTTAGCCCATTTGGAAAACTGGTTATTTGCAAATATGAACTATATCCAGAGCTAGCCGAACAACACTGGAGAAGAGCCCAACTCCTCAACTGGGTAATTAGCTGGCATAATTAGTGACTGTGACCCTCAGAGTCTTTCACGAAACCCCTCTCTTTGGGACAAACGTGTTCCTGGAGTAAAGGAACTGGAAGCCCCTCCTAGCCCGCCTCCCCCTGTGTTTCCAAAGCTGGTCTGAAGCACTCCCTGTGCAGCAGCTTTCAACCCACCCCAGATTTGATCTTAGAATGAAAATAGAAAGGAAAGAAAATGGAAGCGCTAGAGCAGATTTAAAGCTTACTAGTCACAGAAATGCAGTGGGAAAGGCATTTTTTAAAACAATCTAGCGTATAAGGACATGGGGACCTCCTTTCATCACAGGTGGACTGGAATCTCCCTCCCTCGGGCAGCGGTACCAGCCTGTTCTCACTCCTTCCGGCAGACTATCTAATCCTCATTGCCCACAAACACTACCCTGTGTGTAAGCCAAACAGCAGGGGAACATGAAGGCAATTAGATTTCCGTCTCATCCTGCTTCCTCCCCACGAAGATGCTCTTCAGTCCCGTGACGATCAGGATTCCTGTTCCACACAGAGAGAGGCAGGAACGAGATGCAGGTCTATTAGCACAATTTGGCTGCCCGATGACATTTCAAACTCCTGAAAGGGGACTTGAAACACAGATTCCCAGCAGAAAGCCTGAGTGCTCTGTAATTATTTATGTGTCACGCCTACATCCTCGACGTCACTCCGGCACGCACACAGCTTAATTCCTTGCTTCGTGTAACGTTCTGTGACATTCTGTGAGTCAAATTATAAGGATCTTCAGCTTGGTCTCTACCACTTACTTCATTTTCCCAGTGATGGCCACAATGAAAGACCCTTTCCATAACCGGAGAGGATGGAGAACTGAATGAGGCCGCACACACACGTGGGCATGCACACACACATGGCGTACACACGTGCACACACGCATCCACCCAGATCTCTACAATGCCATGGGAAACATCTTCTCTGAGGTGGACAAAGGTGTCCCGACAGTGAGTCATTTCAAACCGGCCTCGGGCCAGGACCCGCACACTGCTCCCTGAAGCCCAGGTCTCAGCACGAGCAGACGCAGGCTATGCGAGGCCTCCCCCCAGACGCCTCCTGTCCCATAGCACAGCGGTGGCAGCTCCCTGGCTCCCACCACACAACAGGGACTCCTTGCAAATTAGCATTCCTCCCTCCTGCCTGCCCTGCCCTCCAGTTTCCAAACATAACAACAGTCTAAATGAAATAATGAGAGAGACTCATTCTAATGCTGTGGAGGAAACTGTTTTATTGCTAAGGCAGCGAAGAGAACTAATTGAATGCACCAGAGAGAAGGAAGTAGAAGGGAGAAGGAGAAAGGAGGGTGAGGTAACATGATGGAATGATGAAGGCGGGAGAGGCTAACGGGAGACAAAGACACACACACAGGCAGGGCAAGCGCCTGGGAACACTCATAGGACAGAAACTGCGCACATGTGAATGCATAGCCTCCAAGATGCAATACTGCCAGGGCTGGGCCCACAGGACTGAGAACATCCCTCCGCAGTGCAGTTCAGCCTCCGGGCTCCTCGAGAGCTACCTGTGTTGGGTGGAGCACATAACAGCAGTCTGTACCCAGACACAGAGGGAACTTCAAGTCTCAGCAGCAGCTCGGTGACCATAAACTCAGCTGCGATCTTAATGACATGCCTTCCACAGAGCATGGAAGTCTGGAAGTCTATGCTCCCTTCCCTTGAGTCCAGATGGGCTCATCACCTTTGACCCCACCCCGAGTACAAAGTGATGCCATGTGCCTTCCAAGGCTAGCTCACTGAAAGCCATGTCGCCCCTTACCTTTGTCACTGGGACACTTGGCTCTGGGCACCCTGAGCTGCAATGTGAGAAGTCTGACTACCCCAAGCTCACCATGCTGCAAGGAAGCCCAAGCCACACAGAGAGGCCACATGGAGGCATTTTACTCAGTCAGCCCAGATGAGCCCAGCCTTGCAGCACACAAGCCCAAGCCACAATGGAGGCACTGAAGAGACTGCAGAGGATTCCAGTCCCAGGCCATTTGGGTTCTCCCAATGGAAGCCCCAGACACTCTTCTGCTCCTCCCCACAGAATCCACAAGCCTAATAAACTGGTCAGTTTCACAGTACAAAGTTCTGATAGCAACCAGGATAGCAGGTATTTATTTTCTCTCCTTCTTCAGGAAACAATCAATTTCTACATCATTCACCTTAATTTCAGTATCTGGAAAACGGGACTAAGACTAATAATATCTAGCTCACAGGGTTTTCTGAAGAGCCACCAACATAAAATTATAATAATAACAACCAGCATTTATTTAGAGTTCCTATGTCTCAGGATCCATCTTAAATGTATTATATAAATTAATTCTCTTAACAATCCCATGAGGTAGAAAGATGTTATTAGCTGTTTTAAAAATAAAAAACTGAGGCACAGACAGGACAGTAGCTTGCCAAAACCCACAGCAAGAGGCAGAATGTGAACCTGAAGCCAAAGCAGTTTTCCCCAGCTCCCTGACCACTCAAAAAATCTGCCTTTGTGTAGACAAGCGTACGTGCCAGGCCCTTATTTAAGCTTAAGAACAATTTTACTGTTGTTGTTGTTGTTGTTCTTGTTGGTGTTAAAGAATCTGATCATCAATAGACACAGATTAGGAAAGGCCAGAGTGGGTTTTGCCTCCTCCTCTGGTTTTAGCATCTACAGGTGAACTTGAGAGTGCTTCGTCCACTCTTCATAACCCCTCCCAGCTATCATAAAACAACAGGAAGAATATGCATATTGTATACTTCCCATGCCCAAAAGATTTCAATTTCATGCTGAACTGAACCTTAGAAATGGCCCCCTTTAATCATGTTTTTATTCTAAACCGGTGTAAAAACTTCCATATTTCCTAATGGAGTGTACACTTACCCATTCCTACCAATCTAATGGCAATTTATGAGAAGCAAGGCAGTAGCCAGTAAGAGAAGCTTGAAGCTTTCATTCCCAAAGTTCAATCAGTTAACCTAGGACAGCAATCACGTCTCCAGAATGAATAATGACGTGGAGTAATATTTGGATGGAGATAAAGCCTTTTGCATAGAAAATTGCATTATCATGTGCAGTATCTCAGCTGGATACATAAGTTTACCAATAAGGATAGTGCTTCATGCATTTTTATCATGGAGCTGTTTGATGTTGAGATTTCCAGAGGATTCGCATTGAGGGAGGAATCCTTCATGTTTGCATAATGCATGATGCTCTCCAAGCTGTAGGCGTGAGGGTGGGAAGGCAGGAGCGGGGCTCTGCAGTTTCAAAAAACTGCCACCATACTTTACCAGGGGTTCTTCCGGAATTCCACTTAGCAAGGGGGAAAGCTAGCAAGGCACAGTGAGACTGAGTTCTTTAAAGAAATGGCACTGAAAATAACCACCATGTCAATTTCAGCTAATGGGGCACAGTATGGGCTCATTTTAAAGCGAGGAGGAGTGGCATGCAACCATTAAGAAAGCAATGCTTATGCCATATGTGAGCATGCCCATCCAAGCACAGCCAGGAACCCGTGACTCTGGGGCGAGCTCAGCACATCTCTCCCACAGACTAGGAGATGGACCTCCCACTGACCAGGTCCCAGGCAACCATTAGGAAAGTATAATTGTAAATGAAATTAGTGAGGAAGTAGGTAAGGTTTTTTCCACTGGAGCATCAATGACTCCTACTGGTGTGAGAGACAGACTGAATTCCTGAATTCCACAAGCTTCCCTTTTCACAGGTGTGACTGCCAGAACATTTCAGATGCACACACCTGCCATGTCCACAGCCTCTAATTGGCCAGATGTCCATAGTAACAGAAGTAAGTAATGCTGGGATTGAGGAATAATGCAGATGGTATTTTTCCATGTGGGCCGTCAAGTTTCTCCCACTTCTTTCTGATTGTGATGGTTACATCAACTTTTGACTGGCAACTGGAGCCCCTCCTTGCTTGCTGCACATCTCACACTCTGATCACTTGCACCACTTCTTCCTCTGCAAGTGCTTCATATCCACTCATATCTCTGTGTTTTTCACACACTGTTTTATTTAGGATACTCTAATCCCATTCTTCGCCTACCAATTCCTTTAAGGTCCAAATGGAGCAGACTTAGAGTAGAATCAATAGGTAAGTCCATGAGGAATTGTACCATATGGAACAAGCAGCCGATGTATGATGAGAGGAATGAAGAAGGCTTTCCAGTGGACGTGAAACCTACACAGGATGTGGAGGATGCCTGAGTCAGGTGCAAATGAAGGGGAAAGGTGGTCTGTAGTAGACATTCGTGTTTCCGCATTTGCCAAACATAACATCTGACAAATTGTCCCATGACGTTATAGAGACAAGATGAAGAAATTAGAGCCAAATGGAACAATGGTTAGGACAAGTCAGAGCTTATTTATATTGAAAACATGTAGATTAGTAAATCTCAAAGTTTAGTGGTACACAAAAGACTACTACATACTATAAGATTCTTTTTATATAAAATTCTAGATACAGCAAAAAGATGACATATAGCATATTTATTTGGGCCACAGTGGGAAGGGGACTGCAAAACAACACAAGGAAACTCTTCTGAGTGACAGAAATATTCTATACCTTGATGGTACACATGACTGTATATAGTCATCAAAACTCATCAATTTTACACTGAAATTTTGTGAATTTTATGGAATGTAAGTTATTCAATACCTCAATAAAATTGATTTTAAAGGGAGTAATAAAATATTTAATATGTATAAAACATAGGACATGATCCAGGACTCTGTGTCTTTAACAAGCATCTCTAGCAAATCTGATGTGGACAGTCCAAAAACAACCATTTTAGAAATGCTGACACATTGATCACCTACTCAAAATCATACTTGGGAAGGTCTCTAGTTGTGACACAATCTTGAAATTGTGCAAAATATTATCAACAATATATGTGTGGCCGAGACTGCCAGTTGCTCAACTCACCATTTATTCTCTCATTCATCTCTAGTAATAGATGAATTTTTATATGGGTACATAGTTCCCCAGTGAAACACTGTATTTCCAAGCCTCTCTTGCAACTAGATATGGCCATGTGAATAAGTACTGGCCAATGAGAAGTGGGTTTCAAGATTTCCAGAAGAACTCCTTTAAAAAGAAGAAATATGCCCTTTTTTATCTCTATTCCTCCCATTTAGAATATAAATACAATGGCTGGAGCCCCAGCATCCATCTTTAACCCTGAGGTAACATGTTAAAGATGGAGAAACACCTGTTAAATGGAACCTAAGTCCCTGATGGCTGTGGAGAAATTATTGACTATATTAGACCAAGTCTAAATCTGCACTTCTTTTTTTTTAATAGTTTGTTGATTTTTTAGAGGGAGAGGAAGGTAGAGGGTGAAAGAGATACATCGATGTGTCAAATCTATTGGCTGCCTCCCTCACGCCCCCTACCAGGGATGGAGCCCATAAACTGGGCATGTGCCCTTGACTGGGATTCGAACTGGCAACCTCCTGGTGCATGGAATGATGCCCAACCAACTGAGCCACACCAGCCAGGGATGGACTTCTTTTATGTTGAAGAGAAATATAAACTTCTGTCTTACTTTAAGCCATTGTTATTTGGGATGTTTCTGCTATGTACAGCTAAACCTAATCTTAACTCATACAACATTTGGCTTACTAATTTTGTATTTCACACTAAGCTTGTTTCATTGTCTAGTGTGCTGGGTGGCAGAATCAAATTTTAGGGAAACCTGATAAAACAATAAAAGACATCTGCTCAAAACTAGGACAAATGAAAAATCTCTGAGGGGTCTTAGTGGACCACAGGACTCAACATTAGTCAACTCTGTGATGCAGAAGATTTTAAAAAGCTAATTCAATATCAGGTTATATTAGTGGAGGTGGAGTATAAAGAACAGAGAAGATGAGCCTTCTAAATATACTTTTTAAAAAACAGATGGAATATTGAATTCATTTCTGGAACTTCGTTGGAAGAAGAATGCTGATAAAATTGAGATGACCCAGAATGGAGTAGAGAGTGGTCAAGGGCCTAGAAATATCAACCGAAGAATTCAGGCTCTGTAGATGCAGACAGGAACACTGGAGTGGAAGGTACAGATGATGGAAATACTTGCAAAGCCATCATGTTCTAGAACAATAGTTCTCATTCCACACAGCTAAAACACGTGATCACCAAAGGGAATCAGTGTAAGATAAGCTACCCTACAAAATATTGACTTCTCTCATACGCTGATTGATCAATTGATTTATACTTCACCTTGTGCCCAAAATAAATAGCTAACATTTCTAAAGTGATTATGTGATAACACTATTCTGAATGCTTTCTATGTATAATTCATTTGATTCACACGACACCCTTAAGCAGCTACTATTATTATCCCTATTTTTATGGATGAGCAAACTGAGAAAAAAAGGTTCAATAACTTGCCCAAGGTCACATAGAGAAATTATGGAGGCAAAGCCAAGATTCAAAAGCAAACATCCTGGCCTGGAAGCCTGTGTATGAGCCACCGGAAAGCTGTATGGCCTCCTCACACCAGGCTGCGCACGGCCACCCGGATGCTGGAACAGATCCTGAGAGCTGACTGTGCGGCGCTGAGGTGGCAGTGGGGTGCTGTGGGCCTCCGACACCGCCAACGACGGGGGGCTTTGGGGAAGTTCAAAGGGATTCGGGTCTTGTGGAATCATTGACATGCTTGGTGACGTGCAAAGCTGGGGAACAGTTCAAGAGAAGCATTAGAAATCAGAGGCACAAATTCGTCAGGAAGGTCGAGGCGCAAGATTACCCTTTGGCTACATGACAACTGAAGCCACAAAAAGCCGCAAACCACGTTTGAGAAGGTACAAAGCTGAGGCTGAGGAGGGCAGATGCTAATGCTCAACCCATGAGCCATACCCTGCACAGAGTGGAAAGAGAGGTCAGGGCAGTGAGCACAGCCTCACTACCAATACTCACAGGATGTGAGCCTTTCAAGGCTGAATGGCTAAGAACTGTCAGGGGCTTCTGCGGCTTTTGCTTACCCAGAATCCATCCCCTTTATTCTTCTAACAGCACCCCTATATTCCTTGGGGAACAACCCCTCTCTGTCATGCTCTCAGGTATGCTTGACCCCTGAATCTAAATTATCCATGTTCAGACCCGGCCAATAAGTGTGGCCTAGTCCCCAGATCACCATGGTTGGTTTAGGATGGATATATGACCTGTGCGGGTCCAATGAGAATCAATGTTAAACTTTTGGTGGAATTATTAGGAAAGATACTTTACCACTCAGGGTACCTAAGCCAGTACGATGACTGCATGGAGGTGCTGGGACCCTTTCTGCCACTATGAACAAACGTGACAGAAAGAAGAGCCAAGGGGTGGGGGGGCGGTATTTGCACACCCAGATCCGGCTATTTGGTTATTTAAATCCCCCTGGATTTTTCAGTTATGTAAGCAAATAAATTCTCCCTTTTGTTGGTTTCTGGCACTTGCTACTGACAGGGATAGTCCATATATATCACCGCTATGCTTTGGAGAGACCTCTGCCCCAACATGTGCCTTATGCACCCACGCCTCCTCCTCCATCACAAATTCCTCGAGAGCAAGACACGGACCCCCTCCACGCGCAGCACCCAGCACAGGCGGGAGCGTTTACAGCAGAAACCAATGTCACCAAATTAACTTAAAACTATTAAATACAGGCAAGAGGGTGCTATAAACTGTAAAGTGTTTTTACTATTATTTCAAACACAGATGATATAATAGCCTGTTTAATTTTTAAAATGTACTGAATCAGAAATTCAATTGAGTTCACCGGAAAAAGGTGCCCTCAAAGTATTTTGTTCAGCAACATATCGTCCTACTAATCTGGCCCTTTGCCTTTTCTTCCTCTTCTTTCTCAAATGCATCCTTTAAGGAAATGCAGTGCTGGTACTTAAAGTCAAATCTTGGCAAGGTAAATGCTTTCCTTCATACAAAAACAAAACAAAACAAAAAAAGATGGAGGAGTACATCATTTAAAGCAATAAAGAACAATTTATGATCCATCTCTGATGTTCAAATGTAAACTGGGACAGAAAAATATCTGTGCATAATGAATTTCACAACATTTGCTAAAGTCCTGCATGGGACGAAAGAAGACATATGACTCAAAAATAGAAATCTCTTCAATTCAAACACACTTTGAAAAAGTACACACACACACACACACACACACACACTGTATACTATACTATAATTAAAAATGTAGTAGTGACCACTTCCAGACACAAATTAAAATTCCACAATAGGCCCAGTAATAAGAAACCCTCACCACATCGTCCAACTATGTTTACTCACACACTCGTTCTTTCCCTGGTTCTTAGCAAACAGAGAGATTAAAAGGTAAATGATGAGGAAGGAGAAAGTCCCATCCACTAAGCAATTAAGAACGTGGGTTTGGGAGGGCAGGGGATATGTGGGTCCCTGGCTCTGCCACTGTGCGATCTTGAGCAAATCATTCCACCTCTCTGGGCCTCAGTTTCCTTATCTATACAAAGGTAAATAATGCCCTCCTGGGTTGCTGGGCAAGGGAGAAAATGGCCCAGAAAGTGCTTGCCACACAGATCCATCACTGTTTTATTTATCCTTTCATCATGCTTGGTTTAAATCAGCCACCACAAATCAACGAGACATCTCCACGTGAAGAGAGCCACACCCAGGGCACCAGGATGCAGACCGTGGCGCTGCTTCCAACTACCTGTCCCGCCTTGACCAAGTCAGTTCACCATTGGCAAAGGAGTCACGTGGAACCCTAAGATCGTTGAGGCTCATTCCATCTGAGAGACTGGACCTACTCAGCGTGGGTGAATATTCCTATTAAGGGAACAGGCAGAGACATGTTCCTTAGAAGGAGCCCTATGTGTGGCTACACTGTCCCTCCTGGGTCTCACCTCCACTGGCTGGGGGAAGCTTTGATGAGACGTCGTTACTTTAATCACTTCAACCACAGGAAAGTGCCAACGCCGGGAGAGCGCTGCTGCCCTGTAATCCAAAGGTCTGTGAACCACACTTGGAATCTCAAAGAAAGCTTAAATGGAAAGGACATCTTTCAATAACCAACATCATAATCTCCCCCACACTCTGCCAGCTCGAATAGACAGACATGTCCAGGGAGTCCTGCTCCAGAAAACACTTTTCAGGAAACAATCAGCTTACGACATCACCCATCCAATTCACTCTGACACTGATGAGCGGCATCACCTTCCTCAGAAAAGAGAAACGAGAACTGCACACAGCGGATGACAGCCAGCTGCTGGCCAGGCTTTTGAGGTTTTTTTCCCCCCAAATGTGTCATTCACTAAAAAGGAGACAGGGAAAGTGAACAGGTACAAATAGCTGCCTGTCTAATTGGAGGCTTAAGATAATTAGCAGACATTCTAAGTCTCCATTCATTCATTCAATCATTTAGTCATTCATTCAATAAATATTTATGAAGTGTGAGGTTCTGTTCTGGATGCCAAGGATAGAGCAGTAAAAACTAGGCACAATCCTTGCTCTCATGGACTGTGTGCCAGTGGAAGGAAACAAACAGAAAACAATGAAGTGAGCAGGTGACCAGAGCACCCAGGCGGTGACAAGTGCTGGGATGGGACTATTCACTCCACAGAATGATGGAGAAGGACCTGGGCTGGAGGGAGCAGGGCTGAAGCCTATGCAGGCAGGCTGTGCTCTGAACATTTTATGAATGAGTGACAGGAGGTGGCCAGGAAGGCTCCAGGCAAGCACCACTGAGGTAGGTCAGGTTTCTTCAAAAGGGTGCCATTGGCAGTTGGAGTGGGTTTGTTTCTCTCGGGTGGGTCTGTCCTGAGCACTGCAGGACATGTAGTGTCCCATGACCCCACTTACTAATATCTGTAGGGTCCCCTCTGTAGTCATCAGGGTGGTGGAAAATGCTCACACTCATATACGATGCGGGAGGGCCAACTCCCCTTGTTGAGAACCAGTGACAAAGGAGAGGACAATGGCAAAGGCCTGAGTCAGAGAGGAGCACGGCTGTCCAACAGCAGAGAAGGCCGGTGTGCCTGGCACAGAATGAGTGATGGGGAAGGCGGGGAGTGCATGCATCGTCACAGGCCGAGCTGTGGCACACTGAGACTGCACGCTGTCAGCTGGGAAGGTCTCCCACAGGAGACAGCCATGAGCAGAGCACAGCAGCCAGTTTCCGCCCCTTTCTGCACAGAACCAAGAAAAGAGGTACAACCTCATGGGCGAGCGGAGTAAGCACGCTGCCCTGGTGCTGCTGTCAGCAAAGACGGCAGAGGACGGCGAAGTGAGCCAACTACCTTATGTTGCCAGTTCTAAAATCTGTATTTTTATTGACATGTCAACCTATCTGACATCACAATGTGTCTCACACGACCACTGGCCAGGTAGAAGTCATGCGGTAATGTCACTGCATGGAAACCAGCAGCAGACATGCTAGGCAAGGGAGGTCTCTGAGAAATGCTGCAAGGGTAGCAGCCTGGACCAGCAGACAGCAATGCTGCGGAAAGGGGGAGGGAAGGCCACAGCAAATGGGGGACACAAAGGAGGGTCAAACCTTGGACAGGACATTTGAGGAATACTTGAGCCAATTTATTTCATTTTTTTTTTTGACACATGAATGCATCAGATGGTAGAGGATAAATATCTAAGTGTAAGAATGCTCTTTCAATTCGTACAAAATTTTTAAATTCTCAGTGTGAAAATATTGGGATGGTGTAAATAGCTTTACTCCTGGTGGTCATAATGAGAATGCACCTTGCAGACTGAAGGAAACCTGGGAGCACTCACTGAGCACCCAGGGAGCCAGGGACTCACACAAGCTGCACGGCACGTCCCCTCACACAGCTCTCAACACCACGTGTGAACGCCATCTGCCAGGGGTTATGAGCAACTTCGTGCAGCATTCTTTCTTTTCTCACTTCAAGCAAATCACATCCAATATTTAAAGGTCAAGGTCACTCTGCAGGGACAGTATGACCAAGAGTAGTCATACCCTCAGAGATATGTTCTTCCAACATTGTTTTTTTTCTAGTTAGCATCCCGCTATACCTTTGGGTGTTTTGTGTGTGTGTGTTTGTTTTACTTCTCAACTTGACCAAGCTAAGGGATGCCAGATAGCTGGTAAAACATCATTTCTGGGTGTGTCGGTGAGGGTGTTTCCAGAACAGATTAGCATTTCAATCAGTAGAGTAAGGAAAAATCTCCCTGAGCAATGTGGGGGGCATCACCCAACCCACTGAGGGTGTGAGTAGAACAAAAAGGTGGCAGAAGGGCTGATTCTCTCTGCTTGAGCTGGGACATCCACTTTCTCCTGCCCTTGAACCTTGAACATCACCACTCCTAGTTCTTGGGCCTCCAGACTCAGAAGGATTTGTACCACCAGCTTTCCTGAGTCTTCAGCTTGCAAATGGCAGATTACGGGACTTCTTGGTCTTCATAATCATATGAGCCGTTCCTATAATCAATAAATATCTCTTACCCTCTCTCTCACTCTCTTTCTCTCCATATATATGCTGTTGGTTCTGTGGTTCTGCTTTAGAGAACCCTGACTGCTACAGCCTTGGAAAGTATCCTTGACCGCTGCAGACGCCATGCCATGGGCAGCACGAGGAAACGGACTGAGACAGATGGAGGCCCGGTGGTGAGAAGCACTGCAAAGTTGGATAAAACTCAGTGATTAAAGAAACCAAACTACTCTAAGACCTTTGGCAAAAAATTTGACCCATCAGAGCCTTTCCTCCTAGCTTTCATTCTTCGATCTTCTGGTAATTAGTACTCCAATTATCCTTTGGGGAAAATCCCTTCCTCTGGTCTGTGTTGTTTCAGGCAGGCTGCCTCCTCCCTGGCTCCAGGGATGGCTGGAGACCCAGGTCTATGCCATCGGGTGCACAGTGATGATTCAGGGATGGTATGCAGCTCAATCAAGGCCAATGACAATCAGCCTCAAAGCTTCTGCTGAATCTGTTTGAGAAAACAGCACTCCCCTTCCTCTGCCACAGAAGGGCCACTTGAGAGGAAGCCTGGAACAACAGGCAGCCATCACATAAGGAAGGCCTGCCTGAGAGAGAAGCCAACACAAAGCAAAGGACTGAAGAGAGACAGAGCCCTGGTGGTCTGAATCCCTGGGTCCAGCTGTGCATGAAACCTCTGGACAATGCTAGATTTTTCAGTCTGCTGAGAAAATAAAATTTTTTGTGGGGAAGAGTGAGGTCACTTCCAACAGACAGAATCCTGACTTAACTAACACTATGTACTACTATGTCCTGCAGTGCCGATGGTCAAAATGTTCAGGCAGGGGGACCACGCTGGCCTCTTACCCAAGCTTTAAATGAAACTTCTTCTACAACAGTTTAAGGAGCTGGTGGCCAAGCCCTACAACGCACAAACACCAGAAGTGTACTCACTGCAGAACCCTAGGGAACCAGCTTCATGGCCAAGGGTTTCTACATCCAAGCCTGGTTTGGAATCCCCAGAAAACACTGCATTGCAGACACAACCCAGTGGAGCCAGACCTCCAGTCTGGCATGGGACTCCCAGGGGGGAATGACGTGAGACACACGAGAAAACTTCACCGGGCCAATGTAGCCACTGGTACCCTCACCACCCCATCACAAAGCCTAAAATCCCCACCATCAGTACCTCCATTGCCTGCCCGCCTGCGTGCGCGCTCTCTCTCTCTCTCTCTCTCTCTCTCTCTCTCTCTCTCTCAGACTTCTATTGAGATACACCTGTGTCGCACAGGACGGGTCACCTGTCCAGATCACATAGGTCTGCTCATTACACTAGGTACAGCCTCCTAGAGAAACCAAACAGGCCTGGGACTGCCTGTTCGTGGCTGACTGCTCCACCACACGGTAAGTTCCTTAAGAGGGAGGAAGTGTGTCTTTCCTGGGCCCATTGTACCCAGCACACCTCATACAGTGCCTGGAACACAAACATACAACCGATATGTACTGAATAAACAATTTATGATTGATAGTCCTGGGGCCTAGTTTCTGCTAATAGCTCTGTCCCAAGTCGACAGGCTCACATTCATGCCACACGTGGCCCTGGGGCCTGGGGCCCCATTCCAGCCAATGAAGAGGTGGGCCTCTCAGACCTGAGAGCAACGCTAGAGTCCTGCACATCTGGGTTCGTTTCACCCATCTTTCTTTTAAATGTTTGCAGCAATCTAAAAAATTGAGAGATTTCATATAAAAATTCAGCTCTCTGGCTTTTCTTGCAGAATGGAAGCTCTGGCAACACTGAGCCCACGCTGCACAGCGCAGCAGCGGGCAGGAAAGAGGGACGCCTGCCCCTTCAACGAGGCCCAGCTCTCCAGCCTCCAGGCCCCGCAGGCCTGCACAAGGCCAAACGTCGGCGGCCATGTAGGATCACATGGCCTTATTTGTTTTCTTTTAGTAAATAAATAGCCACAGAGAGTCTAAGAGAGTCATGTTTTAAAATCTTTTAGAGAGAGCATATTTCTAAAGAGGAATGAACTTAAACCCCAAGTACTCAATAATACAATCAATCGTCCGTGTCATGTTGACTATAGGTGCCAGGTGCCATTCTAAGCTCATCAATTTACATACCCCATTCAGTCTTCATAGCAACCCTATGAGATAGGTACTATGATATCCATATTTTTTTTATTAAATCCTCACCCGAGGATATTTTTCCATTTGTCTTCAGATAGAGTGGGAGGGAGGAGGGGAAAGAGAGAGAGAGAAACATCAATGTGAGAGGGACACACAGACTGGCTGCCTCCCGCACCACCCCGACCAGGGCCGGGGACAAACTGCAACTGAGGTATGTGCCCTTCACCAGAATCAAACCCGCAACTCTCGTCCGTGGGCTATTAGTCCAACCATTGAGCCAAACCAGCCAGGGCAATATCCATATGTTTTAAATATGTTTTTATTGATTTTTTAGAGAGAGGAAGGAAGAGGGAGAAAGAAAGAGAGAGAGAGAAATATCGATTGGTTGCCTCCTGCAGGCACCCTGACCCACAACCTGGGCATGTGCCCTGACCAGGAATCAAACCAGTGACCTTTTGATGCACAGGGTGATGCCCCAACCACCTAAGCCACACTGGCCAGGGCAATATCCATATTTTTAAAAAGAGAAAACTGAGGCACAGAAAGGTTAAGTAATTCGTTGAAGGTCACGTAGCCAGGAGCAAGGTGCTTCTGAGCTGGAGGAGCCCAGCCAGCCTCATGCCCGGACTATTGTACTCACCTGTTAACTAATTTCATCTCCCCTGCTTTCCCACCATTTTTCAGAAAGGGAATCTGAGACCCAGACACGGGAAGTCATTTGTTCCCCCAAATTTATACAAAAAATTGAGATAGGACAGAGACCAGAATCCAAGCCAACCAACTGCCAGCCCACTTCTCTTTTTTTCTACACATGATGCTTAATCCTGGAGCCCGAACTAGAGTTAAATCATCATATAGCTTCTTTCTGATCCAGGGAATTAAATCATTTTAGAGACACAAACTACTTTGTAAAATGTGATGTCACATGACCAGGCTTGATGCTCAGACCCACAGGAAAGAGCCCGAATGCAGAGGGATGGCCAGTGTCAGCTTGTGCACAGGGGTCTGCTGGGAACAGCTGAACTCCTGCACCAAGATGCTCAGGAGAAGAATATCTAACAAAGCCAGTTATCTGAGCCCGGCCTCAGGATGGAGAGAGTCAAGATTACTCAGATAAGTAATAATCAAAGATAACAAAAGTATATCTCACATCACCAATTTATTGGAGTTTTAAAATAATAAAATGCATGTGCTTCTATCTTGATACTATCTAAAAATACCTCGTCTGCTGTTCCCATTCCCCCACATTCTGGAGGAAACAGCAGCCCAGGCAGAAGGTTCTAGAAATCCCTTACATGGGATGGATCTCAGAGACTACATTATCTTCTTGGGAAGGCACTTCTCACCCATAAATCTACAGGGTAGGTAGATATGGAGATCCTTGGCTGTATCAGAATGTATCATTTTTATTACTATTAATGTTGTCAACAATAATGCTGCCCTTTTATGGCTGTCTACTCTGTGCGAAGCAGTGCTAAAAGCTTTACACACTCTGTCCTCCTCCTCATCGTAACTGTGCCATGAAGTAGGTACTACTGTTACCGTCAAGTAAGAAAAGCTCAAAGAGGCAGGTGGCACGTCCAGGGTCCCGTGCTGGGCAGCAGGAGCAGTGATCCAAACACAGGTTCTGTGCTGCCCCCTCGAGAAGTCTAACTGGCCCCATGCAAGCAGCAGGAGGCTTTGGGGGGGTTGTGGTTGCTACTGTTGTCAAATCAGTCAAGACTGCAAAAATTGATCTTCAAAACCCATTTATTGAGGCTTCTTCAGGTTGTCAAGAGCTCCTGGGGGTCACCTAGGCTCTGACCATGCATTGTGACACCCAGAACACCAGCTGTAGGCCAGTGGGAGTCACTGTGCACAGCTAGGAAAGGAGAAGCTTGCTGCTCTCCAGTGCCTGTTAGCATGAAATAATCACGCCTTTCCTGCTATTTGGTGGCCGAGTTACAAGGGTCAGCCTAAGAGCTGGCATATCAATGTGGCCCACAGAGGAGTTCGTCCAAATGAGAACAGCAATTTATTTGAGCAGACATGTCGACAGAATTCACACAATGTTAAAAAGGTAGCTGGTGTAAATAACTGCTTCCAAAATGTACCCCTACTTGGCAAACTTTGCTAATGCTCACCTGATGCCCAGAGTTTGGGGCAGTGACAGGTGGCACAAGGAAAAAGGGGGAAGAGCTACAGTATTTAAGAACTAAGTTTCAAAAACAAGAAGCCTGATCCAGCTGATGTGACTGAAACTCGTTCCCAGGACCCTAAGAGAAGACAGGCCATGTCTAGTCACATTCCTCTGCCCTCATTCTACCCCAGTCGAGGGTCCGGAGAGACCAACTGAAAACTCTGCAATGTAACTCAACTGCTCCTTTGAAAACATCACGAAGAGGTTTATCTTTCCAAGGTAGGTTCTAACAAAACTGTGGGACAGGACAGAGAAAACCAAACCTTCTCTCAGCCACAGGCCGTCTTCATATCCACATGTAACACATGGAGCCCCTTTCTTTGCCCAGCAGCTGCACCGCCTGCCCTGGGGGCTGTGTGGGGTGGTGGTGTACACCCTCAGCAGGTGTGGGGGCCCAAACCCTGCAGGGTTCAAGGAAAGGGATGACCCTTGACCACGTTCTGAGACATAAGCGCTGCACCTTGGAATATGCTGCCTGATACAAGGGTCTCTGTGTACTTGAGACACTGGCTGGTACCAAGGAGCCTACACTAACGTTGTGACTTGTATTGAAGGCTGAGCCCTGGGCCACGCCTCCTCGGCTTGACCTCTACAGGAAGGGGTTCTGCAGACAGAATGGGTAAGGTCAGGCCACAGGCACCGAGTGCCTACGTGACTGACCCCCAGACAATTCCTGAGCCTCAAGCCTCAGCGAGCTTCCCTGGTCGGCAACACTCAGCCATCGGTGACACACCATTGCGGGAGAATCGCGCCGTCTGTGCGAGTCCCCTGGAGAGCACGGCTGACACTGGCTTTTCCAAGACGCGGCCCTCGCGTCTTTTCCCTTTGCTGATTTTAATGTGTAGCCCTTCACTGTAATAAACTGTAACTGGGTCTGACAGCTTTTCTGAGTTCTGCGAGTCTTCCTTGCAAATCCTGGGACCTGAGAGGTGCTTTCAGAGCACCCCAACCCAGGCATCGGGGGTGAGAGGGGAGAGAGAGGGAAAGAAATGAAATGAAAACAAGTAGGAAACAAGCCACGGAATTGTTCCTGTGCCAAACTTCTTCCTGCACAGCACGTACACGGGCGCCTCGAAAGGCACTGAAAACTGTAACAATCAGAGGCTGTCTGCGCGACACCCAGGGTATAATTTAACTCCACCAGGATGGCTTTGTCGAACCCTTTCCCCAGTACAGCAACTGACCTCCACCTCTGAGAATAACTATTCCCTCTTGATGAAAACATTCCGTGAAATAAAATAAAAACTTTCACAACTGACCTGGAAGAGACTTAAACAGATCACAGCATTAAATAACGCCTTTCTTTTTCTCTCTGGGCTCAGACAAGAGACTAACATGCAATGTTGCCTATTTCTGTGCTGCAGGAGCCAGGGCACAGTCACTGCGGAAGCTCTGGCAGGGCCCAGGTGCATGCTGCATGCCTGGTTGCCACATGAGAAACTCAGCCCTCCATCCACACCCATACCCTTCTGCATTCATTGAAAACCACTTCAAGCAAAAGTGATTGGAAAGAAATTACCTCTGTGCATCACACCATAAGCAATGACAAATGTCCCACATGAGACTCGATGGT
This sequence comes from Tadarida brasiliensis, assembly GCA_030848825.1. NCBI lineage: Eukaryota > Metazoa > Chordata > Mammalia > Chiroptera > Molossidae > Tadarida > Tadarida brasiliensis. The sequence continues at coordinate 122,932,411 of CM061258.1, forward strand.
CCCGAAGCAATAACATTTCTGCTGGAGTGGAAGACGTACGAACTCCGGGAAAAAAGTCCCCGTGACAACTAGAGAGGAAAGGAAATGAGTGCAAACCTGAGATTCTGAGTCCCTCACAACACGAGGCATCACTAACTTGTACCTGGAAATCGGTCTTTGGGTCTGAAATCCTGGACAGCAGCTCCCTCTCTATTTTGATCCCTTCTCTGCCTGCCCAGGTGGTGCCATTGACCCTCACACACTTTATCAAAGAGGAGGGGAGGGAGTCCAGGCACCAGGTGGAACCCGAGTCTCATCTGCACCTCCTGCGTCTGGGATCAGAATGGTGCAGGTGTGCTCTGCAGTCTAGAGCAAGACGGGGATCCAGAGGGTTCAGTGTGCACACACACACACACACAAGTTGTGGCCAATGCAGGACACCATGGGATTTTCACATCATCAGCTATCTGGGGTCATTTTCCAAGCACTGTGTCCCATTTCTATTTCAGGAAGGTCCCAGGAAGGGAGCCCTCCTTCTCCCACTGGGTTCCCTGGGGTGCTGCTCCCAGCCGGTCCTCGGTAGGATCCCACCTCTCCGACTCTCCCTTGATGGCCCTGTACAAATCTACAGGACTAAAACTTTCCCAGGGTTCAACCAGTTATCAGTACCGAGAAACAGAAGACAAGCAAATGCTGAAGATCGACTTTTCTAGGGTCTTGGTTGTAGAACCAGTTCCCTACTAGGCCTCCGAGTCTTTACCCCTACAGAGGCTGCTGCCCTGGTCCTCCTGCCCTGCACAGCCCAGACACTGGCAGGTCGCACTAGCCTTCGAACAGAGGCCTTTCTCCCCAAACATCATCCTAGGAAGAAGCAGCTATTAATTATTCAGTGTCTACTGAAGGGCTGCCATAGGCTGGGCGTTTTATGTATCCCCTTTAACCTGATCAACAGCCCTATGGCAAAGCTATTACACTTTCCACTTCGCATGATCAAAAAATAAAGTTCCGAGAAGCCAAGCAATTAGCTAAGATTTAGGAGACCTGAGATTTGAGCCCGGGTCAAAATGAGTCTAAAACCTCAAATATAAACCTCCTGGAAAGCCAACCAAAAGAGAAGAGGAGGTTAAACACAGGTGATAGGTTGTGTGGAGTGCACTTTCCTAGGGTGAGCACACTGAGCCAAAACTCCTCTCTTCAAGCTCACCCCGAGTTTCCATGAGGTCCTCAATGCTGAACTCAATGTTGACGTTACCATTTTAGTGTGGGTAAGGGGTATATGTGAGGGTGTGTTTCCTCCCAGGTTTAGTCTTCCACAAAAGACCTGATGATCAGCAATCCTAGAAGCCAATTATAATTCCAGTCGTGAGGTGTACCCACTGGCATAATCTGGCTCCGAAAAGGCCCCGTGAAAGGATTAAGGAGGACTGAGTGATGTGGGTGCCCCTGGGTGTAAACAGGTGGAGGGGGACAGGCCATTCTGGGACGTGGAGTCCACTCCTTCCAAGTGTTTGTGTGATTCCCAAGGACCTTCTCCATCCTGGGAGAGGTCAGCCCAAAATCCTCAGTGAGAAACAACACTGAAATCGTATCAACGTTAGATCATTGAGGTGTTTTTCTGATGGACATTTTTCTAAAATATATTAAACATTTTCTCATCTTTACTTTTTTCCATGATCTATTTTAGACGTACAGCACCCTTACCACCCATCCTGTCCCATCTGCAACCAGTGTAATTTACTTAACCAGTACTGGTGCGTACAGAGGGGGTTTCCAGTCCTTTGCCATAAAACTAAGACAGGATTTGTGTATACCTCTCTGCTACACAACTGAGCTTCCTGCAGACTGAAGGCAGAGAGGCGTGGCTCTCAGGGCGGGCCCACGCCTGTCCTCTCTGGCTCGACAGGGAGACACCAAACAGGAAGTGTAAGTGGACCTATAGAGAGCATGACCACTTGAAGTGAAATCTGTTCTGGAAACTGTGCAGTGCATGGTCACTGTATGTATACTCCTGAGAGAATCACGACGACCCACGGCCACTGACGATGGAACGATACAGGGTCTTAAAAGCACTGCACAGTGTTGAAAACATGCATTTCTTTTTGGTGGCATATGTGAGAAATATAAATGCTAAACCTCACCTGCAGGGCCTGGTGCATGGCACATTAACAATTTAGACACAATAGCAATCTTCAGTCATGGATCAGTCCAACCACCTGCCGAAAACAGTTCTCACTGCAGAGTAATGCTGTGAATTTCACCTGTGACTGAGACTCTCCGCTAACTCAAAGAATGTGGTTTCACGTGTGAGGGCAGGGAGAGACCCAGACATCCCCAGACACAGCTGGAAGGAGTGTAAATATTTATATAAGCTTGCTGGAGGGGAATTCAGCAATGTGTACTAACAGCTTTGAAATCAGGCTCACTACTCACCTTTTGACCCAGTAATTGTATACTCATGCACCCCTAGGAATTTATCCTAAGAAAATGTGTGTGTGTGTGTACCCATTGGTTCACTGCAATCTTTTGGGACTAGGGAAACCTCAGAGGCAATGGAAATGTCTGGCTGTATGGCGTCAGTGAAATACACTGAAATACACTGACACCACACAGTGAACACCATGCGGCCAATAACACTCACGCGGTAAAGGAACAGTGTTCAAACTGCGGGTCACAAACTGTAACGAGTCATAAAACCAGTCTTTGTGGGCCATGGCCAGCTTTTCAAAAGGAAGACTAGAAAATAGGAGCGCATTACACATACTGATGAAAGTAGGCTTCATGAAACCTCTTTTAAATGCATGTGTGTTTATACCAGGTCCTTATATAAAATGTATTTCTTACTGCAGAATACAGTAAAAAAATAAATCAAAAGTAATAGGATACTCAGTAGCATAGTAATATGTCAAAATTCTATGTTTGAGGGAAAAAAATATAGGTACAAAATTACATAGTATCATCCCAAGTTTGAGATAATACCAGTAATCAAATAGATATGCACAAACGTACACAGGAAGGGAGCATCCTGTGGAGAGCAAGATTATGGGAAAATATAGTGTTTCCCCATGTGCTTTTGGTATTTTCTAAATTCCTTATAATGAGCAATTATTATGTTAATAACCACAAAAAAAACCAGGGCTATTTTTCAAGTGCGGTTGTGGTTAAGTAAAGTACAACCTTAAGATGGCTCCTGAGGGTGAGGAAATGGTGACAGAGGAGAAGGACCTGGCCAGGCCACCCTCCTCTGAAACGCGCCTGTGAGAACCGTCCTTCAGAGATGTGCGCACCAAGGCGTGGGGCAGCACGGGTCCCTGTGAACACAGGCCTGAGAAAAGGAACCTGTGGTGTTCAGAGCTGAAAGTATTCTGTATCGTGGCGTAACAACACACACAAATGACTGTTGTTTCTATAAAAAGAAAGGAAGGAAGCAAGAGAGGAAAAGGAGGGAAAGAATGAAAAGAAAGTACCAAAAATATCTGTTATCCTAAAAAGGAAAATAAGGAAAGCTTGTCTTTAAAATACAGCATCAAAATATTTGACGAAGCTTTCCTGACTACAGGTCTCAGCCATCAAGGATCCTTCTGAGTTTATTAAGTTTTAAAATGCCCAAGAACTCAAGAAACACACTATTTTAACTCATAATGAGCTCGTGAAGTGGCCGATGACCTGACCTCTTCTCAAATTGGATGAGGGATTTTATAAGCCAGTCCTATCAGTTCCCTGTGATGACTTCATGGTAGGAAAACAGACGCTCAAAAAAAGTGGGTGGGGAGCTAGAGTATGAAAGCATACTCCTTAGTGGCTTTACTTCATCTCTGCTTTGCTCAGAGATGCCCCAGTGTGACATGTGGCTGCTCAATGTGCCACAAGGAAATGGCAGCTTTTCATTATGAATTCCACTCCTCCACTTCCTAAATCTTTCTCAAGTGCAGGTCTGCCCTGTCCTCAAAATGTTTGCATCCTGGCCTGGCCAGTGTGGCTCAGTGGTTGAGCATCGACCCATGCACCAAGAGGTCGCCGGTTCAATTCCCAGTCAGGGCACATGCCAGGTTGTGGGCCCAATCCCCAGTGAGGGGCATGCAGGAGGCAGCCAATTGATGTTCTCTCTCATCGGTGTTTCTCTCTCTCTCTCCCTCTCCCTTCCTCTCTCTCAAAAATCAATAAAGAAAAAAAGAAGTTTGCAGACCATGGCAGCTCCAGGACTTCTATTGTAGGTGGTCTTGAGTGTCAGCTGGGATGGAACAGAATGTGTGCTAATGGGAATGGCTGGTGGCAAGAGCTGAAACCACCCTTCTGTTGCCACTCAGACAAGACTTGAGTAACAACATGCGAGGAACCACGGGAGAAAGTGCTAATCAGGGAGAGGGACAATCTTCCAGGCCGAAGAACAAAAGCATTTGAATGTCACTGGTTATATTCTGGAAAGAAGGGGTACAAATTGTTAGACAGATTGACAAATCCATCCTTCTGGATGTTACTCTGAAAAGTTAGGGCCAAACAAAGGTGGTTTTACTGATCACACGAAATTGTCAAATGGATATCCCTTTTTCACATCTTGGGATTTGTTTCTGTATTCCTAGCACCTTGCAAAGTGCTGCAGATAGCAGACAGTTAAAATAATTATCTAATATTAGACAAATACAGTTGCTTGAAGTTTTAGTGGAATCCTATAAGGATTTCAGAAAAGAAACATACAGAAACTCCCAAAGGCACCCGGATCAACTTGTCTATACTCATAGATAACTGACTTCTCATTCTTAAAAATGTCTACATCATCTATTTTGCTTTATTGGTATTTATTTTCCAGAGCTATGCATGTGTATCTCATTTATTCTTCATAAGTGTCCTATGAAGTATGTATTAATACCTCTGTTGTACAGATGAGGAAACTGAGTCACAGACCAGTTCAGTAACTCATGCAAGGCAACAAGCCAGTAGGTCTCACGGCCAATACTCTTTGCCAAGCAAATGGCCCTATTTCCAGAGCAGTCTAAATGTTTAGTGTAAAGCGCCTTATTCTTTCTCCCAAAAGCCACTGAAAATCGCTTGTTATAATACTATGACCTTCCCCAAGCCATGCCTGTGTGGGATACTGTCTGAGAGACCAAGGTAATTTCCTGCAATGCCAACTTCATTCCTCACTAGCTAAAGAGCAAAGCAAAATGAAACAAAATAAGAGGAGAATGAGTAGTTCTTTGGGCACTCTGTGTATTGGACCTAAGCAAATGCAATGGTTTTAACAAGGGAAGGGCAGGTGAGCACATACATCAGTTACCTGGGTCCTTTGGTAGACCAGATAACCTTCGTCATGGACTCTCGGGAGACCTGAAGACAGACGTGCTCTATGTTCTGGGTTTTATACCCTCTGAGATCTGATAGAGTAGGTTTTAATGAAAACAGTTAACATTGTAGGGTGCACTAGGTAGCAGGTTAATTTTAGGGTATAGATAACTGATTAGTTTTATTCTAAAAAAAAAAAAGTCTGGTATGTCAACTCACTCCCAGTAAAATCCCTAGGCAGTTATCCAATAAACTGGAGTTTCCTGGACTGGCCACACACTATCAAAACTTAATGCTGGCAAGCAAGGGTCAGAAGCTTCTATTAGAATAAAGAAAACTGGGTGCATGGAAGAAATCTGGTCACAAAAAATCAAAAGACATATAAAAGCTTCCATCTTCCATGTCTTCCCTCCATCTAGATGTTTCTTGTCAAGAGAAGGACAAATTTCAGTATAACTATGCATTTGAATCATAGAATTCATCCAGTGCTTTTCCAGAAACAGAAAGAAGAGGTCCTAGGAGAAATATCTGGCTAAGAAATAGAAAGAGCTTTTGCCCCTCTCGTCAACTCATGACGCCCTCCCCTCCTCCTCATCCCTTCTACTCCTGCACTGAGCAGACATACACAACACACAGAAGGCCACACATCATTCAACAGACGTCACTGTGAGACAGAGGCCAGACAATGCCTCTCAAAGGCTGTTTGCACAGAACTACACTGATGGGCTGTGGTTTCAGTGCAGTGGAGACCAGCCCACAGGTGGTCACAGAAAAACATTCCTGCCATGTGAGTCAGGGGAGGTGAGAATGTTCATTCATTAGGATGAGATTTGTGAGAGATTGCTTTGTGCAAAAGGAGTGTATCTCATTGCTAGGTAGGCACGTGCCATCAGGGAAAAAAATGGCCAAAAAAAGGCACCCAGCCAGTGTGGCTCAGTTGGTTGAGTGTCATCCCATGCACCAAGAGGTTGCTGGTTCAATTCCCAGTCAGGGCACATGCCCTGGTTGTGGGCCCAATCCCCAGTGGGGGGTGTGCAGGAGGCAGCTGATCTGTTTCTCTCTCATTGATGTTTCTATCTTCCTCTCTGAAATCAATAAAAATATTTTTTTAGAAAAAAAAGCAAAAAACTAAGGCTAGCCCATATAAGGTAGTATCACGAGGCAATCCTCAATCCAGAACATGTGAGTATGCCCCAAGGTTAGACTACAGTGACAGCCCCCAACCCCCTATTAGTAGTAATCCACACCAGTGATTTCAACCAGTGTGCTGTAAGAATTTTTATTAATCCTCACCCAAGGATATTTTTCCATTGATTTTTAGATAGAGTAGAAGGGAGTGCAGGAAGGAGAGAGAGAGAAACATCAATGTGAGAGACGCATCAATTGGTTGCCTCCCACACTGAACCTGCAACCCAGGTATGTGCCCTTGACTGGAATCAAACCTGCGACCCTTCAGTCCATGGGCCAATACTCCAACCACTGAGCCAAACTGGCCAGGGTGCCACAAGAGTTTTTAAAACATGCAGTACCTATTTAGTCAGGGGCACCGACCTCTTTTCCCTTAGATTGTCACATAAAAGAATAACAAAAGCCAACACGGCAATAGCCATCCAGTGCGAATGAATCAAAATTATACCTATTTTTCTGTCAGATTTGAAAATATACATATATTTTGGTGTGACACAGAATTTTAGTAATTAGTTTATGTGTGCCATGAGATGAAAAATGTGGAACATCTCTGACCCACCCTGATGGCACGTTTAAAGAGAAGAATCATCATTTCACCACAGGATGTTTCTGTACCAAGTACTTTCTCCTCCAAGCCTTCGTCTACTCTGTTCCTTATGCCCAATACTTTCCTCTCACCCCCGCCTCTGAGCCTGAATAACTAAGCCCTCCAGGCCCCTTCCTTCTCAGCCTAAGTGCCACTTCCTTCGGGACGCCCTTGCTTTATTTCCTGTGCATTCTCCAAGTCTACAACCGTACCTGGCAAGTAGCAGTTACCTAGCAGATATTAACAAATGGATAATGTAATGAATGAATGTGACCCATCTGTGGCCAGTGGGGTGTAGAGGAAATACACGAGGGTGTCCCAGAAGGAATTTTCTTCCTTATAAAAGACAGGAGCTGTCTGAAAAACAGCCAGTTTGTAGCTTTTCTTTTTCCTTCTTTGCACACCTTCACGCAGGAGCAGGAGGCCCAGAGCTGCAGCCACCTCCAGATCATGATTGACAAGCCACATGCAAAACCCGGCAGGCTCACATGGGAGCACGGAAGGATGCAGCCAGCCGACTCTTGACACAGGGTAATTTGCTGGATCTATCCTGGACCATCGATCTGCATTTTGCTAAGTGAAATCTAAATATCCTAAGTCACTGTTCCCTAGGTTTCGCCTGCTTACAGCCAAAAGCATCCAAACTGACACCTTCTGCACTTATTAATCTAAATTATGTTTGGCATGTGCTGGTCTGTCTTCCTACCTAGACTGAGTTCCACAAGGATAAAAAGCCTAGTTATTTACCATTTGCCTGGCCTCCACAGTGCCTGGCAAGGAATGGGGTACCTTAAACATGCCCCCACTTCCACTACCCCCAGTTCCCAAGAACTAAAGTCAAGCTGAGCCACTCCTCTCTCTCTGCACCGGAGAGATATCTGTCCCAGCTCTCCAATGCAAGGACACAGCTCAATATAAAGCTCCTCCTCAAGCTTTATCTAAGTCAAACGGACATTTTTCCAATTTAGGTTTAGCAGATCTTTCAGTGACATTCACATGGTTGTTCACTCCTGCCTTTTCAAAATCCTGAGTGCCACAAAGTGCATTGTTTTCTATGGGTCTCCTACATCTTTGTTTCTTTCATCTTTACGTATTCTCCACCCAATTTTGAAGGCTAATTCTAGGCCTCTTCTCTTCCCACTAGGTACGTGCTCCCTGTGCACAATCACCTTAACCATGGCTTCGATGATCACCTTTCTGCTGATAATTCCCAAATGTGTACCTCCGAGCTCTGTCTCCCGGGCTCAGATATGAATATCCAACTATTTGCTATCTACCTATAGCTGTCTCAAAACCATGTGAAATTCAACATTTCTGAAACTGAACTCATTGTCTCCCCTGACTAATCAGGGTCCAGATGAAGGTATCAGAAACCTACCTCAAGCTTTAGATAGCAAAGGAAATGTATTGGCTCAAGTCACTATAAAGCTCTCAGGCAGAGCTGGTCTCAGGCACACCTGGATTAAAGAATTTAAACAAAATAAGGTCTCAGTCTCTCTCTCTCTCTCTCTCTCTCTCTCTCTCTCTCTCTCCCCCCCTCTCTCTCCCTCTCTCCCTCTCATCTCTGTTTATTTCCCTCTCTTTTCTCTCCCACTGTAATCCAGCTTTCTCCATAGGATGGAACATGCCCAGAAACATCTACAGCACTCCACCCTTCTTGCTCCAAGACCCCAAAGGCAAGTCCCTTCGCCTTCACCTTCAGTGTCCCACAAAAAGCAATCTCATCATGCAAGCCTTGTCCACTAAGCCATTGCTCACACCAAGCACATTCTCACACTGTAGCACAGTGTGCTACCTCTAGGGAGCTGGGGTTTTCTGAAGGGAAATCTAACTAAAAATCATGTGATCAGATTAACTGTTCTTCAAAGGACCAGGACCCAGGGCAGGCTACACAGGTTCACTATGTACCCCAAGCCAGCTCTTCACCTGTGGTTGTCTTGGGAATAAAGTTATCACACTCCCATCAAGTTACATAAGTCAGAAACCTAGGAGATTCTGCTGACTCCCCTCTCTCATCCTCCAGAAGTAAGCCAACATCATAGCCTGTCAATTCTCCTCCCCCAAATCATTCAGCATCTACCAAGCCTTTCCATCGTCACTGCCATCATCCTAGTCTGAGCCACCAGACATCACTCAATCCTTCCACCTTCACCGCAATCTCCCTGGTCTGAGCCACCAGACATCACCCAACCCTTTCCATCCTCACTGCCATCTTGCTGGCCTGAGGCACCAGAAATTTTTCCTGTGCTACTCTGAGCACTTTCTACATGGCCACATTTGTGTCCCTCTCTTCCATTCCCTACGTATCAACCAGAATGATCATTCCAAAGGAAGAACACGACAGTGTCACCTGTCTGCTAAAACCATTTAACTGCCTTCCACCTCCATCTCTCTGGAGACAAAGTCCCAAATCTTTAACATGTCCTACAATTCCTGCACAACTACCCTCTCCAGATTCATCTTCAGCCACCCCTCCTTCTCTTACCCTGCTCCAGCACTCTGAGCTTTTAGTTCTTCCACCATGCCATCCATCTGCCTGTCATGAGGTCATTGCACATGCTATTCTTTTTGCTTGGACTGCTCCCCCCCCCCCAAAACACACACACACACACACACACACACACGCGCACGCACGCGCACGCACGCACACACCTTTACCTCCTACTCATCCTTCAGATGTCACTTCCTTAAGAGAGTCTCCCAAATCTCTCCAATCCTCCACAAAGTGAGACCTCTTGCTATTCAAATTCTACTCTTTGTCATAGTCTGTTCCCTCACAGTACTCATTAGTCTCATAATTTTAACTTTGTTCACCTTGATTGACTAGACTGCTTCTCCACTGGAAGGCAAGTGTCACAAGAGCAAGAACTGACCACCAAGCACTGTGCCTGGTACACTGGGAGGTAACCAACAGGAATTGAGAAATAAATGTGGGAATAATTTCTGGGAGGTATACAGATTAAAAGTACAGGTCCTGGAGTCAAACAGGCTAAAATCTTGGGTCGGTCAAAATACAAAATGTGTCACCTTGGACAAATTACTTGTAACTTCCCTCTTGAAGTCTCAGTTTCCTCATCTGTAAAATATGGACAACAATAAGGATTCATAAGATGGTCTACCTAGAACACTGAACATGGTGCCTGAAACATGTACCCATTACAATTAAGTTTACCCAAGATTAAGTGAAACCCCAAAATAACATGGCTTAAGCAACACAGAAATCGACCTCTGCCTTTTCAGAGGGTTCCCGTGGGTACCCCCCATCTTGTTCTCCATTGTTCTCAAGATGGGTCTTTCTCGCCGTCATGCCAAATCACCATTCAAGCTTCAGCTCTCTTGTTTGCATTCTGGTCAATATCAAGGAAAGGTGTCCTTGGAAGGTCATTTCTCAGAAGTCGCACCCAGAACCCACTCTCAAATCCCACGGGCCTGGCCTCAACCTCCTTTGCCACATCAAGCAGAAGGAAGGCCCAGAAACATAGTCTTTTTTTTCCTTTATTGATTTTAGAGAGAGAGGAAGTGAGAGGGAAAGAGAGATAGAAACATTGATGAGAGAGAACATCAATTGGCCGCCTCCTGCATGCCCCCCACTGGGGATCAGGCCCACAACCTGGGCATGTGCCCTGACCGAGAATCGAACCGGCAACCTCTTGATGCATGGGTCGACGCTCAACCACTGAGCCACACCGGCTGGACCAGAAACACAGTCTTTATTCCAGATTGTCACATGCCAACAAAAATTGAGAGATAAAGAGCAGACTCTTTCACAGCAAGAGTGAAAGGAAGACTCTTACAGGGAAACTGGGCATTTCATGTCAAGGAGTGCCTCCATAAAAGGTTATACGGGCAGCCCTGGCCAGTTTGGTTCAGCAGTTAGATCATCAGCCCAGCAAGTCATCTTGTCACAGTAACAGGCACACGAATGTACCTCTTGCATTTTGAAGAAAACCACCACGACCATACGCTATGTGAATCTTCTTAATCCACAGGCCCCCCATGAAATTGTTCAGCTCTGTTCTTGCCCAGTTCCCGGATCTCTTCCTGTGTCACAGTGGGAGAGGAGCCTTCGGAGGTCCCTCTCATTGTCACTCACATATGCCTGCCTTGGGATTTGCAAAATGCCAACAGGTGCCAAGCTGAACTTCTCAGGGCACTGGGGCAGTCTTCAGCCTGCGGATTCCCCCAGAGGGGGCTCCACACACAGGACAGCTCTGGCTCTACTGTAACTGACACGCTGAGGCTTCCCCGCCCATTACTAACCAGCATCTGGGAAACCTGATCTTGCTTCAGAGCTAAAGCGATCCTGTCACTCCACTTAAATTCGCTTGGGAAAGTTAAAAAAGAATCTTTGGCCTCACTGTGAATTCTCAAGTCTTACAGAAAAAATGATTCTGCAGCAGTTCAAAGAGAGAAAGGAAGTATTTACTTTTCCCCTCTTTTGTGCTGAAGAGAAAGGAGCACTGAGTATTATTTTGATAATAAAAACTAAACTCTAAATAAGAGTATCCAAGTGCGATAACCACACTCCAACTGCCTATTTTCTTTCATCCTGTGGTAATTGTACATGGAACCCATCCTTATCATTAAAAGCTTTTATCAACAGCCTACAGTAGTTGCCTGGGGGCAGAAAGGGGCTGAGCTTTACTAAATCTATATCATTACTTGGAGGCTACGTGGAGGTCTTTCCCAAGAACTCTGACAATTTATCAAAATATATCAAAAGGTGTCTAACTTTAGAGAGTGCACGTCTGTCCATTTTCCATATAGACATATGCACCCAAGAGCAGAATGATACCTTCTGCACCTTGTTTGTAAATGCAAAGGACAGAACCCGAAGAGCTGTCCACTGAGAGAGGCGTGGTCGTTCTATGATGACACAGCCCGACAGGGAAATGTGATGTCCAGATTACAGTGAAGGAACTTGACCTCTAAGCCACGTCATGGAACGTGTTCAGGAGCTAATGCTGAGTCACCACCGCACTGCAGGCTCGGAAGTCAGCAGCTCTGGCTTAAGTATACCCAGCTCTGTGTCTGTGAGCAAGTTCCTGGACACCTTGGAGCTGGCGTTTGCTCAGCTGAAAAATGGGGTATTAACAGACCACCTCACAGCGTCCTGGAAAGATTCAAGCCAACACTTAGCCTGTGGATGGTGAAGCAGTATGGGGGTTCACTAACTGCAGCAGTGCGCCCGTGTTAGTGGTGCCAATGACACCTCACCAGTGCCACCAGACTGTATCAATGACTTCCTCTTCCTCCCCTGTGATAATGGCTCAGAGGGAAGGAAACAGTGACTGTCAGCAGTGGCTCCTTCTGGGAATGAAGTGGAAAGCAGGGGACAGGATGCGAGCCACAAAGGCAGGAAAAGTCTCTCCTATTTTCATCTATTTGCTAATGTCTCTTTCGTCTAACACCAGCTCATGTGACTTTTACAATAAAGGGTGTGTTTTTTTTCAAGATTGGCCTCTAAAAATTAAACTTTAATTGCATCTCTTAGTGGAAATTAGAGCAGAGATATGCAAAGCTGGGGTGGGGATGACACCAAGTCTGAGCAGCTTAGGAAGAATAAGGACAGTAGAGGTGACCAGGGCATCCAAGAAGCTCCCAAGGGAGAGGCAACTTCGGTCCTTAAACTCATATTTGCAAGTGTGTCCTCCAGGCTCCTCACTTGGCTTTCACTCTGCATTATGGCCTAAGATTTGTCCCCCCAAAACTCATGTGTTGAAATCCTAACCCTCAGTACCTCAGAACATGATGGACTTGGAGATGGCATCTTTTTAAGAGGTCACTAAGTTACAATGAGGTCACAAAGGTGAGCCCTAATCCATTATGACTAGTGTCCTTAGAAGAAAAGAAAATTTGGACAGAGATACATACAGGGAAGACCATATGAAGACATAGGGAGGAGAAGACGGCCATCTGCTGCAAGTCAACGAGAAAGGCCTGAGAAGGAACCCACCCTGTCCACACCTTGGTCTTGGACTTCCAGCCTCCAGAACGGTGAGAATAGGTTCCTCTTGTTTAAGCCTCCAGGGATGGTAGTCTGCTATGGCAGCCGGAGCAGATCAAGTGCATTTGGTGGTGGGTCTTCTCTCATACATGCATTTTACGTTTTCTATGTGCAAATCCATCCATCCTTCCCTTATGGATTCTGGGTTGTCATTTTTTTAAATCTTAATTTCAAAGGACTCTGCCATCCCAACATTATTAAGATAAATCCACACTGCCATCTGACACTCTTTATCATTTTTCTTCCAGTTACTGTTGCTACTGCTGTATCGGTACCTCCTTTGTTTCATTATTCACCTGCAGTTTATTTCTGTAATTTGTTTGTGGTCATGCCCTAACTTTTTGGGGTAGCCCATTGTCTATATTACTTTCAAAGTCATAAAAATGTTAAAATTATATTATAAAAGTGTATTTTAGGCATAGAAAGATGTTCACAATACACTTTTAGGTGAAAATAAGCACACTATTTTTTAAATACACATTTTAAAAAAAACTATATATACTTTGTAACTATTGAAAAAATTATGGAAGCGCTGACAGTAAATTATTAGTAATAGCTACCTTTTGGGTGAATATTTTTATGCTTTTGATATTTTCTAATTATCTTCACTGAATATATATCGCTTAAATAATAATAATTTAAGTGAAATCCTACTGTATCCCAAGGGTTGGGAAGTTAGGAAGATTAGGATACAACTATGACCAAATTACAGAATTGGACTGCGAGGTTCTGGGCTTCAGGGTGACCTTGGGCAAATCATCTAACTTTCCCTGCCTCAGTTTCCTCATATGTGAAATGGAGATAAGGACAGTCTCTCTCGGTGCTACAGAAAAATGTTTGTGATTTATTGTTAAGTAAAATAAAGTCAATGGCTATAAAGTCAGATTAAGAAGATAAAAAAGTCCTGGAGATCTGTTTCCCAACAGTGCGAATGTACGTAACACCACTGAACTGTATGCTTGACATTGGTTAGGATGGCAAATTGTACATTTTGGTTTTTTTTATGATGATAAAAGAAAAACAAATTGAACTATATTTTTAAAAAGGAATAGCCTCTCTCCTGGGGTTGTCTTGAGGACAGTCTGGGGAGACAGCACATGTAAAAGTTCTTGGGGAACATAACAAGCGCCCAGTCAATGTGCCATAATGTCCCACACGGTGTGGAGGGCAAAGCCGCAGGAAGAGCAGCTGCCACATCAGGACAGGACAGTCCATAGGCGTGCTTCACAGGTGCAGCCCGAGCAGGGCACAGACGAAGCCAGGCACGAGGAGGAGCCAGGTTTCGAAGATCGGCTCCTCCACACAGGGACCAGCACTCACTTCATAAACAGCAGCAGGGGCCCAGTCACGGAGCTTTGTAACAAGGGAGTGATGTTATGACTCAAGTTTTAACCAGAGTCCTGTTCCTGAGCACATTTTTCCAAAGGCAGTTGTCAGCCTTGGGGGGAAGGGAAGATTCTCACGAGGCACAAGAATGTGGCTGTGGCAGAGCGACACTGTGCCCCCAGCGCCTCCTTGCAGGGACGTCGCACAGCGAGGCCACAGGTCAGACCGCTGCATCCCGCACACCGCCTGAAGTAGCCTAGGCTTCCTTTTTTAAAAATACAGCCCCGACCTGGCTGGTTTGGCTCAGCAGTTCGAGCGTCAGCCCACAGACTGAAGGGTCACAGGTTTGATTCCCAATCAAGGACAAGTACCTGGGTTGCAGGTTCGATCCCCGCCCCCCGATCGAGGTCGTGCAGGAGGCAGCCAAATGGTATATCTCTCTCACATTGATGTTTCTCTTTCTCTCTCCCTCACTCCCTTCCACTCTAAAAATCAATGGAAAAATATCCTCTGGTGATGATTAACAAAAAGATTAAATAGATAAATAGATAGATGGATGGATGGATGGATGGATGGATGGATGGATGGACAGATAAGTAAATAAATAAATACAGCCTAGATAGGTAGGTAGGTAGGTAGATAGATAGATAGATAGATAGATAGATAGATAGATAGATAGATAGATAGATAGATAAGTAAATAAATACAGCCCGGAGCAACTCTCAGGCTCAGCTGCCCATGTGGAGAAGTCATAGCTGGGTCACTGGGTCTCTGACACTGCCAGTTCTCAGCAGGGCTTGGAAAATCAATAGGACTCTCCGAAGTTATTCAAGGTGTCGAGACCTTTATCCCCAACTCCAGTAGGTGGACACTATCGACAGTCTTGCACAGCATTGGAATAGGCGGGTTTATTTCCCAAACAGCCTCAAAATGCAGCAACAGAGCTCTTCTGTAAGATGCAGATGTGAACTTCAGCTGCAGAGGTGGCTTGCTGGTGAGCACAACTCTGTCTGCAGACGGCAGAACCGACAGCTGGACTCTGGGTCACTGTGGGGGGACAAGACCTCAGCATCTTCTCTCTCGGAGAAGGAGCACAAGATCATGGCCACAGACGTGCACCCTCAATGCTCTGCTCACATCCAGGTCACATCAGTAATGACCTGTGGGTCTTTGGGTATCACTCTTCAACTCCCTATGCCTCAATTTCCACAAAAATACAGTACCCTAACTCAATAGGGGTTGCTGTGAGGACTAAGTGACATAAAGGAGGGACAGGAACGCAAGTTAGCTACTGTTATTAAGAATTCATAAGAGGTCCAGCCAGTGTGGCTCAGTGGTTGAGCGTCGACCCATGCACCAAGAGGTCACCAGTTCAATTCCCGATCAGGGCACATGCCCAGGTTGTGGGCCCGATCTCCAGTGGGGGCCATGCAGGAGGCGGCCAATCGATGTTCTCTCTCATCGATGTTTCTCTCTCTCTCTCTCTCTCTCCCTTCCTCTCTCTCTAAAATCAATAAAGGAAAAAAAATTTAATAAAAAAGAATTCATAATAGGCAAAATCACAGTTGCTGGAAAGTAGAAATCACAACAGCTATCTTCCTGCATAATCTATTGGTTATTAAATTTTGCCTTTTTCTGAAATGAGAGACTTTTGAAGAATCTTATAAAAAGTCACAAGAAATCTGGAGGAGAACTCTGAAAACGTACATCCAAATGTAAGGGCCTCACAGAGACTGATGCCCAACAAGAAGGGTTTTCGTTAGGACTCCTGCTTTTTCCTCCAGTTGGTCAGCCCTTAAGGGAAAGAGGCCTGTGGTTTTCTTTGGAGGGGATGAGAAACAGTGTCCCACTCCACAGGGCACAAGGGGAGGGACCCTACAGCAAAGGGGGATAGTGTCAGGGATAGCTGGAGCTGGAGTCTCAAGAAGGTCAAAGGTCACATGGAAAATGGCCTGGACCTAACAGTGACCCTGGGGTTTACAAGGAATCCCTGCCGAGGGGTCTTCACAGAGAACCCTCAAGATGCAACGTGCAGACGCACACGTTCACACGCGACAGAAACACCACGGGCACCATGAGAGGCTCCAGACGACACACAACGTACCTGTTTTTACGTCAGGACGCTACATTTGACAAAAGAATTTTTTTCCGAAAATGTGGATCTATTTCCATAAAAAGTCTTCCAAAACCATAAAAAATTAAGTCACATGTAAGTCTCCACTGTGAGCCTTCCATTAAGTGAAGACAGTAAAATGACACAGAATCAGGGCTGTTCCAGAAATTCTGGGCTCCCCAGTTGTCATACTAAGACTGAAATGCCAACTCATCTTTCCCTCTCTCCTTGAAGCGGATCGGAACAGAAAGACTTGATGTGATAAAACCATTTCACTCGCTAGCTGAAGAATTCTCTAGTAAGATATGCAATCCCTTTAAATATTCGCAGGCAGCTTTAGGGGTTGCTCAGGAAGTAATGGAAATAGGAGATTCTAAATAAATAATCAGTGATTTCTGTGGGCAGGTTCTTTAATTATTTTTCAGTATTTAACACATCTTAGCAAGACACTAGACAAGTGTCCTTTCTGGCGTTCCGTTCCCTCTTCTCTCTCCTCGCCCCTTCTCTCCTTTCTGTTTGCAGAGGAGAGCCACACTCCTGGAGCAGTGAGGTGGAGGACCCTGAGCCTCTGTGTGTGCCCAGCTTGGTGGAAAGACACAGAACAGCGCCCAGATCCTCCGTCACCGCACAAGCCACTGGAGGCCTCGGTGTGTGTGTTTCCTTTGGCTGTACTTCGGTAAAAGATGACATCTGAACAGACGAGACTCGCAGCAGACATCTGTTGTTTTGGCACCAGCACCCGCTTCCCTTCTTCGATAACTGCGTCTTGCTTTTTTGCTTTAGGAAAACACCCGCATTTCTTCCTCCTGCCCCCAGGGGCACCGACTCCCACCCCTGCTCCAGGGTGGCCGTGCCTCCAGCCTCACACCCCTTGGGCAACAGGACCGTGCCTCCAGCCTCACACCCCTTGGGCAACAGGACCGGGTGTTGGATGTGCACGGGACCCCAGGAAACAGTGAACTGCAATGCTACTTCAGCAGAGACGTCTGGGACAAAGATGATGCACTTTTCCTACTGCATTTGGGGCAAGAAAATTGGACTGGCACCCACCAACAGGCACAAGGGGATAAGGTTTAAGAAAGTAGCCAACTGCCTCAGAGGCAGTAGACTGCAGAAATAAGAGGCCTACTGACATTGTTTAAGCTCTAATTAGCCTCCACCCCACCCCCCAGGACTTCTCAGATACACAAGCCATTTAAGTCCTTTCTAGTTCATGCTTGGTTCAAATTTTACCTCTAATTTTTGTGTTCTAACCAGAAGAATCCTAGCCAACAGAGTTCCACAGCTAAAGCCAAGTTTCTAACCAACAGCAAATTTTCTCTTTAAACATGCTCTAATATATTATTTTAGGCAATTTCTTCCTCCTGGTGAATGAGAGGTAAAGAGGCTGATAAGAAACCCAATCCCACCCTGACCAGTTTGGCTCAGCGGTTAGAGCATCAGCCCGTGGACCAGAGGGTCCCAGGTTCGGTTCCCACTAAGGGCACGTACCTCGGTTGCAGTTTGTCCCCCGGCCCTGGCTGGGTCATGTGGGTGGCAATCACTCGATGTGTCTCTCTCATGTCAATGTTTCTCTCTCTCTGTTCCTCCCTCTCTCCCTCCCATTCTATCTGAAGATAAATGCAAAAATGTCCTCGGGTGAGGATTAAAAACAAAAAACAAAAAAAGAAAACAAAAAACAAAAAAAGAAACACAATCCCAAGAAAATCTAGAAGCACCAAGGCCAAGAGTTGAGGGTAGCCTTAAAGAAGGTACTCTCAACACAGCAATTCATGAGTGAAAGAGAGCCCGTTAGTACAAACTCACTGCTGTGTTCTAAGGCAATCGGGGTTCTGGGTGAGGTCTGCTGCCTGCTGGCTGAAATGCCATGCAATGCTCAGATCTGAAATGGGCAATGCGCCTGCGGATTATCCGGCACGTGTGTTGTGATAACATTTCCCAATATTAAATGTCTTACCACACACCCATGGTCACATGTCTGCTCATAGTTTGTCCGTACCCAGATGGTCATAGGAGTGCCAAGAAGGAAAGGAAAATGCCACCGGGCAATATTCTCTGTATCCAAACACAAGTAAAAACAAACTGGCTAAGAAGTGGGTACTACAGAAAAAAGATGCCCAACTGCACTTGAGTTTGTTTGTTTTGAACATGCTATAAACTTCTGTTCTGATGCCTGTTTATTGCTTACTGAAAGTGAACCTTTCCTAAAGCCTCTACTGTACAGGGGCAAATATGCAGGGTGGCCCCAGGCTGGAAGGAGCAAGGAGCCAGGAGTCAGGAGTCACTCAGGTCTTACATCCAGGAAATGCCTTACTTTGGACACACCCTATGTCACATAACTACCACCTAGTGGCAGTGTACTTAAATAACAGAGACAGCTGAGTGCTACATAAACATTTTAAATTGACCTCAGCTGAGTGCTACATACACATTTTAAATTGACCAAGGTCATTTGTTGGCACCAGATCAAAACAAGATCTTCCCACCAGAATGGGAGAGTTAAGAACCAGGAAATTAAGACACCTGGGTCTTAATTTGGGTGAAGTTGAAGTAATTATCAAGTGTAGGCAAATATTAATGGCAACCCGGCAGCAATTTCCAATGAATGGAGCTCTTACCACTAGGAGTGACCAAGCTCAGTTCAGGTGGTACAAGAAAAGGCCACGCTGAAGGGACATGGTCAAGCAGAGGCCTGAACTGAAGGGAAGACGGAAGCCATGCTGTTATCTAAGGAGAAAGCTGCACAGGTGAAGGGAGCAGCAAGTGCAAAGGCCCTGAAGCAGGGCCATGTTCAGCTTCTCAGGCACAGCAGGAAGCCAGGTGGTTCCAGCAGAAGAGCATAGAGAAGAAAGCAAATGAGTGTGGCTGAAGAGGTGGACAGTGTCCAATCCTGTAGGGCCTGTAGACCATGATCAAGATAAATTGTTTTTGTAGGTTGACAAGAAGCTATCGGAAAATTTAAAGTATTAATAGGAGCATGATGTGGTTTCTTTTAAAAGGATCACTTACTGTAGTGACTGCGTGAAGAGCTGACTATAGGGGGCCAAGAGCATCATCATGAATAAGATTAGAAGTCTACACAGCAGCCTGGGCAAGCAATGAGGGCGGTGCCAAGTGGGTGGTGCCAAGTGGGTGGTGCCAGAGAGATGGATACAGAGCAAGAGAGACACAGAGACACAGAGACACAGAGACATAGAAATGTACATAGATGATAGATACATACATATATAAACATACACATACAGATATGTGCATGTGTATATGTATATTTATATCTCCATCTCATAAACACATTTATAGTAATGAGAGTATTTCAAATTATTAAGGAAAATTATTGTTTCTCATGTAAAAACATCAATATAGGCAAGTACATCTATATGGAAAAAAAAAAAACTGTATGAGTAATACTCACGACTGAAGTTTAGAAGATACCAAAGTCTTAATATCAAAATATACCATTTGTAAACCAGGTAAATTTTACATGTTCTAAAATATCCTGTGACTTCCTAAAACAGTTCTGTGTTCCAATAGCAAAAAGTGTGTGTGTGTGTGTGTGTGTGTGTGTAATGTCTTCTCAATTTAGTTCACCCTCCAACTGATTTACTTCTTGACAGGAGAGAATAAAAGAAGATACAGTATGATCTCATCCTTGTGTGACTACCTTAGCAGACAGCTGGCTGTCCCCTGACCCCTTCTCCCCTCCTTCCTGGGCACAGAGACGCTCAGAATGTCCCCAGACTTCTCTGCAGCTAGACACAGCCACGCAATGAAGTCTCTCAAACAAAATGAGAGTTTGCTTAAGAGGAAACTTCTTCCTGAGCTTCTGCCCTCGCTGTAGTACTGCAGCTGGAATGCACATGGGGTAGAATCCCAGCTCTGATCTGCGGAGGAGAAAGCCCCACTGAGGCAAGAAGAGGTTCCCAACCAGAGGCAATGTTGCCCCAGGAAACATTTGGCAATGTCTGGAGACCTTTTTGGCTGTTAATACTGGGGGCGAGGGCCAAATTCCTGGCATCTGGGGGCTAGAGAGACCCTCAGAGATGCCCTACAATGCCCAGGATGTCCCCACAACAAAGACCGCCCTGGCCCCAAATATCAGTAGTGCTGATGTTCAATCAGCTTACTCTAAGGCCGTGCTTCTCAACCTTTGTGCACAATGATTACCTAGAAATCATCTGAATGTAAATTCTGCTTCAGAAAATGAGGGATGGGGTCTGATTTTTGGCATTTCTGACAAGCTCACTGGGCGACGGTGGAGCAACAAGATGGAAAGACAAGAACTTGGGTCTCCGAGAGATCCCTGGAGTTCCCCTCCCCCTCAATCTAGACTGGCTGCTATTCCGACATGCACACCTGTGCACCTGAACGCAGCTTTCAGCTGGTGCCCCCTGTGTTTGGTCACCGCACAGCACTACAAACGGTGAATGTGGACTTCATTACACAGGAGAGAAACCACCAATCTTACTGAAACCGCTGTATGCTGGGTCTCTTGGCAGCAACACTTTGGTTTTTACCCTAACCAGCACAGTGACCATCTGCAAAGTGCATGTTTACCTCTATGCTGCTGTTTGGCAAGAGATCTTAAAAGCCCTGGAGGTGCTATTTTCCTGAAAGGAAGAAAAAGCAAAGGGAAGAAAAAACCACAAGGGCAACCACTAGAAATGTGTGAGGAGAATGTATTGCTACAGTCACAAATGACCGCCAACAGCTATGGGGTCAAAAGGGTAAAGTCAACGAGTCAGGAGGGCTGCCTTCTTTGAGGCTCAAAGGAAGAATCAGTTTCATTTCTTTTTCCAGCTTCTAGACACTGCCTTAATTCCTTGGCTCGTGGCCCCTTCCTCCGTCTTCAAAACCAGCAGCAGCAGGTGGAGCCCGTCATGCTGTCGTCCTCTGGTTCAAGCTCATCTGCCTCCTTCTTCCACATAAAAGGACCCTGTGAGGACACTGGGCCCATCCCAATGACCAGGATAATCCCCATCTTAAGGGCAGCTGGTAGCAATCACAGTTCCATCTGCAACCTTCTTTCCCCTGGGCCACATGATCAAACCAATTCATAGGTTCTGGACATTAGGATGGGTTATCTTGGGGGCATTATCCTGCCTTCCATAGTTTAGAAGGTAGGCTAGTCAGGCAGCCAGAGGTGGGACAGAAATATGCCAGCCTGGGAAACCCTGACAAGGTGCACAAGAGAAAGGGAGGACAAGTCAATGGAGAACAAATGAGAATCTCTGTCACCTCTCAAGCTCCTCAGCTGCAGGGCAATCCTGAAAAGCAGATGTACCCTCGAGCTCCCTATGTCTTTCAGGATAAAAGCAGATGCAGCAATGGTCATGAGTCAAGTAGAACAGTTACACAAACAGGGTGCTCTGGGAATTCTGGGGATCGCAGTCTGCCCTCACCAGCTTTGATATCCACAGTCCATAATGTTTCCGTAAATTAAACTTCTTAATCTAACTTTATGATAAGAGTGCCTGTCCTGTATTTCAGGTACTCCCTGGAGTGCAACATTCCAGAAAACCAATTACCAGGGGGATTCGTGCAAACGTGTGTGGATTAGTAACAAGTAACCTAGGGAGGCAAAGCAGATCCCAGCACATCACCATTATCCTATCCTTGCAAAATCACTGCGCAGTTACTAGAGGCTGTTTTTCCCACTGCAGAGATGAGGACACAGGCTCAAAGACTAAATACTCACCTATGCACACAAAGCAAGGCAGACACAGAACTCAAACTCAAATCCTGAATTTTGGATTCCAGGTTCAGCTTTATTTTTCAAAATACCACAAAGCTCCAAATAGTCCGAGTGCCCTATGATAGAGGCACTCAGGCAGTTTGACTTCAATGTTTCCTCTGCTCCTGGGACATCCAAACCTCTCACCTGCCACAAAAGCCTTCACATGGAGGCACAGAGAAAGGTGTACCTACACCTACAGGGAGTAACAAATCAAGCACAGGGCCTCAGTGTAACCGTTTCATTATTAAATGGCAATTATGTAATTTTAATAATGCATTTAGAGAAACATAATCCCAATTCCTCTTGGAGCATAAGAGTCTATCAGGAGCAACAAAGGCTCTTCGAAAACTTTGGCAGTGACAGCAACAAAGCCCAGAAACCAAAAGCCACATGTTACAGTGAAAAGACACCTGGCTAGTGAGAACCTGCTCTGTGACCCTGGGACTGTCGCTTCCCTTCTGAGATCTCATTCTCTTTATTTGTTAAAAGGGGATAAGAATGTATCGACTTTATGTGGTTGCTATGTAAAATAAATGAGACCATGCCGTGTGCTGTAGGGACCTTTCAGGGAGACTGCTGAACCCACACAGCTTGTCTGAGTGGGTTTCTCTTTCTCACACCCAAAATAATCTTGCAAAAATAGTGTGAGAAAGACCTTAGAACAATCCTCAGCCAGAGTTACTAAAAGATGTGTTACTTCTTTCCAGAAGTTTTTGGAAGACAATTTAGCACATAAAGGGCACTCCTTTCATTCATTAATTCACTGATTCATAATTAGCAATTAATAAGCCACCATTATTGAGTGCCTGCTATGTGCCAAATACTGTTCTGGGCACTGGCAACAGAGGAGATGGACAAAACCCCTGGTCCCACACAGTCTACCTTCTCCTGAGGGAGAGAGAAATGACCAAGGTGATGATGGGCAGCAGTGCACACTGTAAGGACACAGAGCAGTGGACCAAGCTCAGATGCGGAGAGGGAAAGCTGGGAAAGGTCTCTCTGAGGAGCTCAAAACTGAGCCACCATCTGAAGGATAGATAAGGGAACACCTTCATGTTAGGGGTCAGGGGCACAGTATTTCAGGAGGAGAAAACAGAGAATAAAAAGGCCCTAATGTGGGAATGAACTTGGTCCCAGAACCGAAAGGAAGCCACTTCTGTGTTGGGACGAGACCCCACAGTGAGCCTGTGCTGTGGGCCTGCCACTCAGTATGCACACAGGGAATCCAAAGCTGCTAGAGGGCAAGACTACTCGAGACTGACCACTCCACCAGGCTGGAGGACAACTCGCCATGGGAAAGATCTCCGTGACAAATAAAAGGACCTGCTGTATGTTTGGGGTCATACACCTGTGTTTGAATCCCAACTGCACCTTTTCACCTCCTTGTACCTCAGTTTCCTCACATGTAAAATGTGGGCAAAACAGTACCTGTCTCACCAGGTTCTTGTGAAGAATGAATGAATCCACTGCTTGGAACAGAGCCTGGCACACGTGAGTACAATGTATGTCTACTGCTGTCCCCGCTGTCACCACTGCAGCTACTGTTACCACCACCAGTGTTACTGCCACAGCTACTGTTACCATCGCTATTGCTGTCACCACTGTCACCACCACAGCTACTGTTACCACCACTAGTGTTACTACCGCTGCTACTGTTACTGCAGCTACTGTTACCACCACTACTGTGTTACCATTGCTACTGTTGTCACCGCTACTACTGTTACCACCACCAGTGTTACCGCCACAGCCATTGTTACCATCACTACTGCTGCCACCACTGCTGTTACTGCAGCTACTGTTACCACCATTATTGCTTCCACCTCTACTGTTACCACTGCTACTGTTGCCACCACTGCTACTATCGCTGCTACTGTTACCGCAGCTACTGTGTTACCATTGCTACTGTTGCCACCACTACTACTGTTGCCACAGCTGATACTGTTATTCTTTCAGATCCAAATCTTCATCTCCCTGGTGCATTAAAAATAACCATCACTTGTCCCTGATTTGTTTTTTGCTTTGTAACAACAGGAATGCGTCTAAATTCACTAATTTACATGACCTTAACTGTTAATCCATACCTGGGCATAGTCTACCACCCCTATCTTTGAGATATAAATCAGTCAACACCCCACACACACCAAGGACTTATAACACTGTTTTTGAATCTGAAAAGTAACAGTTGTCTTACCATCCTCTCTTCACTCAAACAAAACACAGAAAGTAAGGGAATCCTATAAACAAAGTCCAACATTTTGGCCATGTTCAGGCCATTCTTAAACACAGGATCAGTCTCAATCTAGCAGCAAAGAACTTCAGTAAAATGGGCGAGGGAGAGGGGGAGGACAGAGGGATGAAAGTAAAGAAATACTATCCTAGAGCAAAAGGTCTCTCTCCATTTACTCCTCTTTTTTAATGCTCCCCAGTAAAGTATTAAAATTTTTTTCTTATAAGTCCCTTGCAATTTTGACTGAATTTATTCCTAGATATTTTGTCTCTTTGGTTGATTCTATAAGTAGAATATTTTCTCTCATTATATTTTCAAAATTGCTGGCATACATAGGCCTATGGGAAAACCACAGATTTTGCATAGTAATTTCCTTGCCAGTCACTAATAAATCCTATTATTGTTCCTAATAAGAGTCATTGGTTACTTGGGTTTTCAACAAAGAGATTAACTTACAGGCAAATGGTGATAATTCTACCTACCACTTTTTTATTCTTTTCCATATCTAATTGTATTATTTATTAATTCCTGAGAAATGGTAAATAACAGTGATGACCATGGGCATTTGGTCTTATTCTGGAGTTGTGGAAGTGTTTCTAGTGTTATACCACTAAACATGATGCTAGGTTCAGGCATGACCCTATTTTATCAGCAGGTTGTACTAAAAATTAGGAATAGATGTTTAATTTGGCCAGATATCTTTTTAGCATCTATAAAACAAATCCTAGGATTTTTCTCATTTACTCATATTAAGAATAAATCAAATTATTAGATTTTTCTAAGATTAAACCATCCTTCCATTCCTGGAGTAAGTCCCACTTTGTCAGGACTTTTATGATCTTATAATGTAATCAGTTACTTGTCCACTTCTCTGTTGCATGAGCTCTTTCAGATCACTGGCTATGAATGATTGATGTCTCACCCAGCACACAGTTAACTGAATGAATGAATGACTTAAAAAAAGGCACTGAACCTCCCAAATTAACCATTTGCTCCTCCTCCTGGGTTAAAATACTCAGAGAGGTCTTATGCCTGTCCCAGAGTGGATCTGTATATGATAATGAACATGTGGTTTAATTGACCCTGACTTCTCCTAGCAACAGGACCCTTGAACACCTCATTCTCTATGGGAAAAGTATTCCTTATGGTTTCAGAGGGACTAACCCTGCTTCTCTATTCCCACCACCACCCCAAACAAACAGGTGGCTACACTGCCAGGCTTGATGGGAGTGCTACACAGTGACCGCTTTAGGAATGGGCACACGGCCCAGCTGGGGCCAAAGACACCTGCAGGGATTTCTTACAGAAGCTCTTAAGGAAAATGCTTTCCCAAACAATCGATAAACATAAAATATGCTTGTCTAGGGTGGCTGCTGCCACCTTGCCTAAAATGTGGTGAGGCAACCTATCTGAGAGTGAAGCAAGGCAGAGACCAACACGGCGAAGAGTGGGAAGAGACAGAGACTTGGTGGCCTCTGGATTCAGCTTTTCCTAAAGTCAATTGCCCCTCAGACTACGAATAACTTGCAGATTTTTGTTTATAATAGTTTAAGTTCAATTTCTACCATTAACAACCAAAAAAAGTTTCTTAATTCACATGTTGCTTTGTTTCCCTGTAAATATGCTTCCACAGGTTGAAAGCAAATTTTAAAAGAAGGCAGTCCTAACTAGTGAGTATTTTTAAAAAATTCAACTGCCTGCTTTTAATTAATGGCAAGATGGGCTGACAGGCTTCCTCAGTGAATTATAATTTCAGATTGAAATTCCCAAAACAGTTATAGAGGCAGTTGTTAAACCACAGAAATCAATGGAATCAAGTGATTACTGTAACAGCACAGTGGTCAGTCTGCTCCAGAGACACCATCACAATCCAGTACGTAAAACCAAAGCTAAAACTTTCTGACATACAGCCCTAGCATCATCCTTCCCCTAAAGTCCCGAGGCCTCTCTCCTGACTTGATTGAAAAGTAAAACTAAAAATAAATCATGTTATGATGGCAAGAGGACATCAGAGAACGCAGCCAGCTGTCAAGACAGGGAGTTTCACGGGGTCTTCTTGACCAGTCCTGCAGTCTCCAATGCTTCAGCTCTGCAGAAGAAGTGAGGCGAGCACGCCCTGTCCCGGCCGGCAGCATGGATCCCACTGCAGACGTGCCAGTGTGCCCAGCTGGGCCTGCCCACTTCGACAGCTTATCCCGTGCAGAGAGTCCTGGCTGCAGTCACCTCATGAAATCAGACTCTTCTCCTTCTGCTCAAGTTACAAGAGACCAAATTCTGGAATCCAGTTTTGATTATTCTCTGGAGAGCTACTTAAGAGCTGCTTCAGGGTTTGAAATCCCTCATTCAGACATAATCTTGAAATAAAAGACTATATTCAAACAGAAAATACATTACAGCTTTCTCTTTGGGAACTTCAGGACTGATAAAATAAAAGGAAGAAATTGCAGGAAAATGAAGAGAAAAGCAAAGAAAAGGAAAAACTGGGAGAGAAAGAGAAGGAAGAAGGGGCGAGGGAAATTTGCTATGTCACAAACTCTGTGTGGGCACCTTAAATGCCATTTTATTTCATCCTCACATAATCCCTTGCAAGTTATACAGAGCCCATATGAAGAAACTGAAGCTTGGTGACATTAAGTAACTTGTCCAATGTCACACAATGAGTATCAGTGGATTCTGGCTCAAAGATACAAAAACATTCTCCAAACAATGTTGCTTCTATGCTACCCTTTTCTTCCTCTGAATAACACAGAAATTTGTTCTAGAACCAAAGTATTTTAATGAGTGAATGGGCAAGCCCTATGGAGACAATATAGCCTCATCATCTAAAAAACAAAGATGGGGGAGAGAGAGATTAATTTAAGTAACCTGAGGTCCAGTAGAACTAGTACATGGCAAAACATAGCCTAGAACCCAACTTTTCTAACTCTGACCAGAATCTATTTTATAAGCATAATTTCTCCATATGGATCAGACATGGGCACTCCTGACTAGTGAGTGAAAAACTGAGAATTTTCCCACCTTCCAGAAAATGTTCATTGGGAACAAATAGGAAATTTATTTGTGAATTGTCTTTTTCTGCCTCAATATGCCTGTTTATATCTAGCCCCTTTTGTTGTTGTTGCAAAATATCTGGGAGGTATTTCCCCCATGCCGTTGCAAGATGTGGAAGGGGGGTAGGGGATCTAAACTCAAATAGCACATATAAGCAACAATTCTAGCAAGTGCAAAGGGGCAGGGTGTGCCAGTTGCTTTCTGAAATGGGTTTAAACCAGAGGCTGCAAATAGGAAGCCAGCTAGCTGCATCCAGCCCACAGGTGGGTTCTGTTTGTCTCACGGTGTTGGCCCACACCACACTTTTAAGAAATTTCATTCTGTTGCCAACATTAAAAAAACAGAAGATTTCACATTAAAACCTAATTTCCACTTTTTCTTACCAAGAGCAAGATCAGGTAACCCTTATGCCACATCTGCCCAAGGAAAAGAGCAGCTGGAAGTAAGCAGTGGCTGCCCCTTGAGACAGAGTATACACACCCAGTTTCTCCCCACCTCGTTCATTTCACTCATTTATAGGATCCCCATGGGCCCTCAGTGACCCTTGGTTTAAAAGGTTAAGCTAATATAGATTGCAAAGCCAATCCTTATTAGACTTTTCCCAAAAACATCCCCAATAAAGAAACATTTGCATCAACATCATGACAGCCGTGACAGAAAGTAAAGCTTATGAAACCAACATGATTTGAGAAATGGAAAAACCCAGTCTGGGCCCATTTGGATTTCTGCTCTAGGATACCCATTTTTTGTTTAAAAAATATATTTACTTGTATGATTTCATTTATTTTTCCCAACAATCCTGCAAGGAAGGAATTATTCTCAGATAAACTGAAGCTAAGTGATGATAAATCAGTTATCCAACCAAGATCATCCAACTAGTATATGGCAAAGCCAGGTTTTGAACCCAGTTTTGTCCAGCCACAAATGTCATGCTTTGGGAATAATAAAAGAACACTTTGGAAATCCTTGAGGTTTATTTCCACCTCAGGGCATCTGCATTTGCTGTTCCCTTCCACTTGAAAATCTCTCCACCCAGATCTTCACATGGAAGAACCTTCCTCCTTCATTTCATTTATGTCGCATCCACAGAGAGGCTTTCCCTGATCATTTAAAATAACACGTGTGTGCCCCAATTACTCTCTCAGCCCCTGCTACTCAAAGTGAGGTCCAGGGACCAGCAGTATCAGCATCACCTGGGAAGTTAGAAGTACATGATCTCAGGTCCCTCCCAGACCTGCTGAATCAGAATCTGCAGCACTGCTCGGCAGGAGCACTGCCCAGTGGAAATAAAATGTGAGCCACAAGTATAACTTTAAATTATCCAGGGGCCACATTAAACAGGTATAGAGACAGACTTGCTAGCTGCTGTCTCCCCTATCCACCCTGTGAAACGTCAGTTCCAGAAGAGCTGCTTGCTTATCTCTCGTTCCCCCACTTTATCCCGTCCTGGAAACAGTACCAGAACATGGTAAATATTGATAAATGATTGTTGAACACAAGAATGAAGGAAGAAGAAGGCCTTTCTAGTGCTATACGTGTGGCAACGTGGGGCAAGGGAAGAAACTCTGCAATGGGGCCGACGTGGTCAGCTCACCTGCAGACCAGCTGAGACACCCTGAGCAAGTTGTTTACCCTCAGGAACCACCTGTGACAGGACTGTCTCTATTACACTCACAGCCTCATCGTGACACTCGAATGTGATACTACGTCTATAAAGCACCAACCACCACAACAGGTGCTCAGTAAATGCCAGGGCCTTGTCCTCCTTCCCTGTCTCTCCAGATACCCATGTGCGGGTGATGCTGGTGACCTCTTTCCTCTGGGGAGCATGAGGGTGACTATACCCCTCTCCTGCGTGACTTGCCCCCAGCCAATGGGACCTGTGTATTAACTGCTGGCAGTGAGGACAACCTGAAACCATGCAGGGTCTCTTTCCATCGCCCTGGGGCTGAGCGGTTTCCAAAAGGCAAAGTGGTCACAGTTACTGTGCAGTCTAAACCACAAGGGAGGCTGCAGCTCCAGCCACCTTGTCACTTTGATGGGTTCTGCCATGGCAGGCCTGCCACAGGGTCCCCTCCCCTAGAGGAGTTCAAGGCCCCTGCCCAGGCAGCTTGTGTCAGCTCACACTGAGAGGCGCACTGCAGCTAGCTCTGCACTCTTATTGGCAGGGGTTGGGGGGGTGGGTGGTGGGTGGAGGGTTTCATCTACCTCACACACACCCTTATTAATGGTTGGCCCGTGTCGGTCCACAAAGGGGGGCTCGCTTCTCTGTAGCTGTAACACACATACTCTAATCCAGGAGGCTATCTTGCCCTGAAAATCTGAGGCACATGTTCTAATCCCAAATGTGTTTTTAAATCACATTAGATCAACAGCACAGGAGAAAGCAAAACCCGGATTTAGACACAACCGGAGTGACACGGAGGAAATAAAACAGCTAGGGCTGCTAGCTGGATAGAGGAAAGCCCAGGCCAGCTCTGCTAAGAGCAGCCCCCATTTCTTCTTGCTCCCCTTCTTGTGGAAAACACAAACACCAGAAACATTTGCAGAATTAGTGGGCCACTGGGATCACACCAAAAAGAAAAAGAAACAAGTAAGTGGGGAGGGGCAATTAAAACCTTGAATTAACCTGAGGATCCCTCATCCAGCAGGCAGAAGAGTAGATTCCAGACAGAATACGTGGTGTTCAGGGAGCAAGTGGAACCACATCAGTACAGCGCCACCAAAAAAACAATGGAGTCACACGAGGGGACCAAGAGCAAGGTGTCTGTCCGTGGTCTGAGTGAATGCCACGGCTTCCTCTCTACAAAACAGTGAGGATGCCATGCCCTCTTCTTTCACGGAACAGAGAGACAGGAACCTGAGGCGGAGCTAATGAAAATCCCACGGGTACCCTCAAAGCACTGTTGTCCCTGGTAAGGCTGGAGAGAGAACCAAGTGGCCCCACACACGTGGCTCCTGTCAGTGCAGGGGGTTCCTGGGAGTCATATCCACAGCCAGGTGTGAGTGGCTAAGATTCCCTCTGTTTGATAGATTCTTCTCCAGCACTTCCAGTCACAACACTAAGCATTATAGAGATCCACCACTGGCAAGAGCCTGGGGGCAGGAGGTCCAGGGCACAGAGATACATGTGGTCCTCAACTTCCATCCACATCTCTGCAGTATAACAGCTGTACGGGCAGCTACCAAACACTGACGCCGAGCCCCAAACACCACAGCGCTGAAATCGCTTCCACAGCCAAGTGCTGACAGCCAGGCAGTTGATATGCCTTCTTTTCCAGCCTCAGTGTAAAAAGAACGTCGGAAAATCAGGCATCGTCTATCTTTTCAGTCAGGAAATTCTGCAGACCGGACCATAGGGCTTCCTGACATGCATCCCACTCCACACTCTTCATCAACTTTATTTTAAGTCATCTGAATCAAACACCCCCTTCTGTTTCCAGCTGCCGCAAAACTACCCAAACACATTTTGGAAAGATCTGATTTTTATGCCACTCTCTCCCCAAAAGGGCATTGGACACTTCTTACAAAGATACACAGCTTGAAAATTAGACTGGAACAAAAAGCCAGTTACCCTCATAAGGCCAAAGCTGCCCCCACAGGAGAAGCCAGAACCTTCCTGCAACCAACTGAACACCCCTGCCCCAGATATCATACTCCTCCTCTGTGGCTGCATTAATCATCCTAACACCTTTTTAATGATAACTGCAAACTGGAAGGCATGGTTTGTGATGTTATAGATACTGGTTTTCCAGTTAAATTAGGCATTTGCTGTTTTATGTTTTGATAGGAAAGGGCTGTTTGAAGCCTCCTAAAATATTGCAATTAGTTGAAACAGACACAACATTAACAGACACATTTGCTATTTCCATTTAATGTGTAGGAATGTTGATGCAAAGCGTACTTCTCTGGAGCTTACAAAGCAAGAGGCATGTTTTTAAAAGTGGAAGGGGTGGAGGTTGGGGGGGTCAATCACAATACACACATTTATTATATATTTCTGAAGTTATTTCTAAAACTTTCTGAGAATGTAATTTAAACTTAGAAAGTCCATCTCTTCAACAGGAAAGCAACTTGTTAGGAAACAATCCTTATTTTACCTATTGGCTCTGTTAAGATGGTAAGATCACTTTAACTGGCATAGCCTGTGTTTCTGTTTGACAGTTGCAATTAATTTCTGAGAATTAACAGAGATGGGGCCAGCCATCCAGATCTGTTTTCCAAAGAGATACAAAATAGGAGGAAAGAGGGAAAGAAAAAAGGAAAAGAAAAGCAAAGGAGGTTTGCATTTGGGCATCCGCTGGCATCAGTGTGGCTTTAAATGTTAGGGCTGGCAGGAAAGCTGGGTTAATTTGTTTTACCTGCGCTTAACTTTCTAGTCCTCTCTTCTCGCTTTCCCTCCCGCTGACCGGGAGTGGGTGGGGCGGACAGGAGGGAGATGAACATCTCTTGGAAAAGAGCAGGGGTGCAGTGCAACAACACTCAGGGCACCATGTCACGTCGACATTGATGCTCCAGAGTCAATGATAACCCAGTGTTCATTCAGCCAAAGGGGGATAGAAAGTTCTGGAGATGGAGAACATCCTCAGTCTTGACTAGAAAGCCCAAACTCGCCAGCACCATCTTTTTAACTGTTCCCTGTTCATTTTGCTCTAATGAAAATACAACCTGAAAATACTTCAGGTTGGATTCCAGCCACGCAAATTCGTCCTAGGGCGATTTTGAGAGATTCTGGGGATCTCAAAGCCCTTTAGTCACCATAGCTGTCCTGCCTCACTCCTCAGCATCCGCAACACAGAAGCGCAGAGCCCCGCAAGAGCCTGCGTTAGGGAACACTCCGAGGGCACGAGGGCTGGGACTCCTAGACATGGAGCTGCGCAGATTCCGAAAGCAGCTACCTGAACGAGGAGCCCAAGCAGGCAGAGCCCGCTGCCACCTCCTGTCCTTGCCCTGAAATAAAGTGATCCCGAGCTGGCCTCCAGCCCTCTCCGCCGCGCCCTCGGCAGCCCCGCCACGGTTCGCAGAGCCCTCGTGGGGCGCAGGACCCTCAGGACGGCACCAGGACTTACCCTCTGAGTCTCCCCACCCGCCGAGCCCGGGGTCCTACCTGTACCACTCCAAGCCCTTCTCATAGTTCCTGTCGAAGAAGTGCGGCTCCACGCCCACCGCCCGTACGTCCGGGTGTACGCGAATCGCCTCCAGCAGCGCGCGGGTCCCCCCTTTCTTGACCCCGATGATCAGCGCCTGCGGCAGCTTCTTCTCCCCGTAGTCCGGGGTGCTGGCGGCGCCGCCCCGCTCGCTGCTCCCGTTGGCCGCCCTCCGGCCTGCGAGTTCCTCGTCGGTGGTGCTGGACTCCTGCGCTTCCCTCTCCAGCAGCGCGCTCTGCGCCGTGATCATCTCGCTGGGGGCCGGCGGGGTCCGGAGCCAGGCGCCCCCGGCGCCACCGCCGCCGCTCGCCAGCCCCCAGCCGTCGGCCCCACGGGTGGCGGGCTGCTCGTGGGGCTCAGGCTGCTCCGGGGGTTCCGGCGGCTCCACGCGGCTCGCGTTGTCCGGCGGCGGCGCGGGCGGCTGCGAGGGGGCGCCGAGGCGCACGGGGGGAGGCGGCAGAGAGGGCGGCGGCAGGCTTGGCGGGGGCTCGGCGGCGGCGCCCGGCGGCTCCTGCAGCGCCAGGGGGAACTGCAGGGATCCCGAGCCGCCCAGGAGGCTGTAGCACAGGTAGGTGACTGACAGGGACAAGGTGCACATAAACAGCAGCTTGCGCGCCGGCGGCCCCTTAGCCAAGGCGCCGGGCGGCGGCGGCGCGGCGAGAGGTGGAGGCGGAGGCGGAGGCGGAGGAGGTGCGGGCCACGGGGCCATCGCGGCTCCCGGCTCGCGGCGGCGGCGGCGGCGGCCCCCAGCGCTGCCCGGACATGGTTTCAGCCGCCGCCCCCGCCGCCGCCGCCGCCGCTGCCCAGCCGCCCCGGCTGCATGAAGCGACGCCGCTGCGCCCCCGGCCCTGGCCGCTGTCCCGCTGCGCCGGGGGGAAGCCCGGCCGCATGGCCCCCTTCCCCGCTCTGCCCGAGGAGTCCGGGTGGCCCCCCACCACTCCCCCCTCAGCCTCTGGCAAGGGGACCGAGGGGGGCGCGCGGACCCGCCGGCTGCACCTGCTCTGCCTGCAGCGCCTCCGTTTCTCAGCTCCGCCGCGGCTCCTGCTTCAGCCTCTGCCACCGCCGCCGCGCGCTGTTGCGGCCCCGAGTTCCTTCCCCGCTGCTAACTTTCTGCCGGGAGAGCGGAGCGGCGCCGAGGGGAGGCGGAGGGCCGGGCGCGCGCCCCGCGCCGCCGAGGGAAGGGGGAGTGCGCCTCGCGCGCGCCTGCGGAGGGGGCGCCGGAGCGGAGGCGAGCGCAGGGCTGGGGCACGAGGGAAGCGGGGATTGTGTTCCCCGTTCCTCAACGCACACACACTGGAGGTGTTCCCCGCCCAACCCCGCGGCTTCCCCTTCCCTGCGATCCTGGGACGCCGTGTCCTCCACCCTCTCCAAGTACTTTCAGGGATATAAAGCCTGCCGCCAGCCGCCGGTGCCGCGCACCAGAGAGCTGGGGGCCAGCGGCTGGCGGGCTCTGGCTTCCCCTTTGCCCTGGGACTCCAGGCAAACTCTGCAGGTCCCTGACCCGCCCTTCTCTCTCCCTGAATATCCCCCTGCCTTAGGCCCAGGAGCGATTTCTTCCCCATATCAGTTTCCCCATCCCAACTTACATCTTTCCAGCCTCCCCATCTTAGCTTGGAGCTCCTAGTGGGTGGAGCTTTGACACAAACCCCCAGATTTTCCTGCCACAAACTGTTTGCCTCTGCCTTGCCACCAGGTGACTGCTTTCTGCCCCAAAAGATGAGGCTGCCCCCTCCTTAACCACAGTTACACCTGCGTCCCTTGGGGACATTGCCACTAAAGGAATTCAGATTTCCCTGGACTGAAATAGTCTGAGACCATTGTCGCTCTAAACACCTAATAAACAAATACAAGTTGGGCAACTCTGCTTCCTGGGGCCAGGAGCCGTCCCTGCGAACTCCTGGTCAGTCCCTCCCAGGGCCTGGCTCCAGTAAGTCCCATCTACCCTGCTAGCCACAGCTGGGTGTGCTTGGTGGGTCTGATGTGGTTGGCATCTCTGGTTTTGCTTGATCACATAACAGTTGAAAGAACATGTATCCAATGTCTAAATATTAACCAGATACCTAGTGTCAAAGAGGAAAAGGAAATGTTAATCAAATAAGATGAAGAACAGGGACTTTTCCCTGAGTGAACAAAAGCTCACTGCTGCTCTCAGCTGGACATGAGTTTCCTTCACTGCAGCTTTAGTTCAGATAAAGATTATTCCTTCATAATACATTTTTTATGGTACACTGGAGACCTGTGAAATGCAGAGTCTGGTGTCCTGTAAATCATCCCATGTAACTAGGGATGCTTTTTCAAACACCACACAACTGCATTACTGTACTGTAATGGGAAGGGGCCCAGTGGAGCTGAGGGGAACACAAGCTTACCCATCCCTCTTTCTACCCCAGCCCAGCTTATGGTGGTCAGCCAGGAGACTCTGGTTGCAGCAAATATTGCCACTGCCAGGGCCCATCGCCCTTCCAAGGCCCAGGCACTGGGATGCCAAGCTTGTGGCCTAGGGTCCCCCTGCACAAGTAGTGCCCATACTTTCTACCCACCCTCTCAGCATCAAAGAACCTGTTCTCTAATCTAGTTTTACTAAAGTTGTGCTTTCAAATTTGGAAAGGTTTTGACAAAATGGTATAAAATTTAACCCAGAGGTGGCAAACTGAGAGCTGAATGCAGCCAGCACAGTGATATGAGGAAATTTAAAACAGTTGCAATATTTTTAAATTGAGGACTTTCCCCCAAAAAATATCTGGATATGAGGTTTCTTTTGAACTAGCAGATCCAGCAACTCTGGGCCCCTCAGCTGGACCTGAGAAGCCCACTTTAGGTGTAGCACGTGTACCCTGTTCTTCATGGTGCCCACCCAGATTGCCCCCTGCATGTACCTGCCCTGCCTGGAGGCTACTACTGAGGAAACTTCCCAGGATCCTGTTTTCCCTCTTGTTCCCAAATAGTCACACTTGAATAAGAGACTGTTGAAGGAATGGAGCTCATTGGTAAAATGTTAGGCCCTACAACTGACGGGAAGAATTGTTTTTGTGGGAGAGAAACTTTGTAGACTTCTCACTTAGGCTGGTGCCTGTTCTTTTTTTCTACTCTTAATCCAGGCTTTTTCTGGGAACAAGTTCTTAAGAAACCTGTAATGAAAAGTAGGGCTGTCTACATAGGGAGAACTCAGATTCCAGCAATCCGCAGTGGGTCTGGAGACTAGAGAGAAGACTTCTTCTGTTTCCACAGCTAACGCCCATGCCCAGTCTGACCTGTCTGAGTGTTTAACAATATTGCTCCAGCTGGTGTCCGGCCTCCAACGTGCCTCATCTGTGCTGGTCTTAGACGGCCCCCTCTGACTCAGGAATCTTCCTCTACTGCCCAGCTCATAAATGCCAACCTCTTTCCCTGTGTACTCAGGGCCCATGTCTACCCTTCACATGTCTCACAGTCCTGTCAAGCCGATGAGTGCATGCCACCCAAACACATTGCATTATTCTCGTTCCCCTCCATACAGTTAGATGGTAAAGTTAAAATAAAGCTGTCATTTGCTAGCTAAGTGGCTTTCTGACAGGTCATTTCACCTCCCTGCACTTCATTTTCTGCATACTTAAGTTATGGACAAGACTCACCTCAAATTGTTTTTTGTAAAGAATGAAATTGACTAGATCACATATGCAAAAATACCAGGCCTCGTGCCTGCTGTATGGCGGCTACCAATAATTATTTGAATCTAAAGATTGGCTCATGCCATACCTGCTCCTGGTAAAACCTTATTCTTGGAACATATGTGTATACCTTTTGTCAAACCAGCCGTGTGTGAGCTGAAGTCCATGTTCCCAAACTGTCAGGAGCATCCAGCATACCAAGTTGAATGCCTTCTAAATCTCTTTTTAAGCAATGGAAACTAACTCTGGCTAACTTCCGTTTTGTTAGTTTTTTTATTAAAGATGTATGAGAACTCACATAAGTGAAGGGGATTTTTTTTTTTTATCCTCACCCAAGGACATTTTTGCATTTATCTTCAGATGGAGCAGGAGGGAGAAAGGGAGGAAAAGAGAGAGCGAAACATCAACATGAGAGAGACACATCGAGTGGCTGCCACCCACATGACCCCAACCGGGGCCGGGGACAAACTGCAAGAGAGGTACGTGCCCTTAGCGGGAACCAAACCCAGGACTCTCTGGTCTGCAGGCCAACACTCTAACCACTGAGCCAAACTGGCCAGGGCCTGAAGGGGATTTTTAAAAAGTCAACAAACAAAAAAGGGTTTTGGAAAGGACACAGAGTATACAGTGTATAGTTATCATTACTGCCATTCTCCACGTATTCTCGGCTGCCCAGTGGAAAAGACATACTTTCTTGGTGCCTTCAAGTGAGATGGGACTCTGACACAGGCTGACGGAGCCCCAGCACAGGTGAGGCTGTCTCTTCCGGGCAGAAGCTCTGGCAAGCAGTGAGCGGTCCCAAGTGGGAGTGTTTTTCCCACTTGGTAATTGTGGAAGAAGTTGGAGTACACCTGTCTTAGCCGCCATCTACTCAGTCCCCCACGCTGAGTGAGGACCACGTGGAGCCCGCTGCTGATGACAGGCAGCATGACCAAGAAATGCACCTGGGTTGTTTCCAACTCCTAAGACTTGGGGGTTGGTTGTGAATACAACACAACCTACACTATCCGACTGATGAAAACACACATATTCATGTCCTCTCCTGTTGGCCATGTGACTGCAGCAAGCGTGTGTTATAATCCCCTTCGCAGGTGATGAAGGCAGGTCAGAGTCCACACTGTGAGAGCACATGTTTTCCCCATTCTGCCCTTGACCCACCAGTAAAAAGTCACCACAGAAATCTGGAGGAAAACTCCTGACAAACCAACATGGTGACAAAGAAGGACATCATATAATACTTACAAAGGAGCAAAAACTAACAGTAATGATCGTGAACATCTAGGACCTCGCATTGAAAAGGATCCCACATGGAAATCAGGAAATACGTAGAGCTGAAAGCAATACTGACAAGAAAGATTATATCTTCAACATACCACAAACAAAGAAAAATTAAAGACAAGTGAGCTACATGTTTATCCCAAGAAGCCAAAAAAAAAAAAAAAAAAAAAGAGTCAAATCAGGAAGAAAGAAAATGATCAAGATAAATGCCAAGCCTCTGTTTATATTTATTTGCTATTTATTTAGCTATGGACTGAACTGGGTCTCCCCAAAATCCGTATGCTGAAGCCCTAACCCCCAAGGTGACCATATGCAGAGGTAGGGTCATTGTTAGGAAGTAATGAAGGTTAAAATGAGGTCATAATGAAGCCTAATTAGATAGGACTATGGCCTCATAGGAACTTGAAAAGGCATCTTTGTTTCCTGACACAGGTAAACACACCCCACCATCTGAGGACAGAGAGAAGGAGACCTTATGCAAGCCAGGAAGAGGGCCCTTACCAGAAGCCAACCTTGCTGGCACTTGATCTCAGACTTCCAGCCCCCAGAATGGTGAGATATAAATTTCTGTTGTTTGAGTCACCCAGTCTATGGTCTTTTGTTATGGTAACTGAGGTACGACATTTGTCTTTTACAGTTTGTTAATAGGTTCTGGTACCAATTCCAATGTGTGTGTCAGGGGGATAGGAGACCCCCCCCCCAAACCAACAAGCAATTCTCTGGACACCAGCTGGGTGTCCTACAATTTAACTCAATTCTGACATAGTGTACCCAGAGATACCGTCAGATTCCACAGGTTAAGGGTTCAGTCTAGATGCCAATCGTAAGTCCAGGTTGTCACCTGCGCTTCTGACCCACTGGCTATAAACCCTCTCTTCTTGGGCTCCGTGAATCTGCCGGAGCAGCTCACAGAACTCAGAGAAGCATTGACTCACTAGATCACGGTTTATTATGGAAGGATGGACTCAGGAACAGCCAGCTGGGAGAGATGTGTAGAGCAAGGCATGGGGCAGGGGCCGGAGAGTCCATGCCCTCCCTGGGGAGTCCCTCTCCCTAAATCTTGTGTTCACCAATCTGGAAGCTCTCAGAACCCCTTCTTTTTGGGTTTTTGTGGAGGTTTTGTTACATAGTCATGGTTGATTAAATCATCAGTCATTGTAGACAGATTAAACCTCCAGCGCCCTCCTCTCCCTGGAGGTTGGGGATAGAGAGTACTTAAAGTTCCAACCCTCGAATTACATGGTTGAGCCCCCCATCCTTAGGTTACCGAAAGGCTTTCCAGATGTCACCTCAATAACAAAAGACACCTTTATTGCTTTTATCACAGAAAATTCTAAGGGTTTTAGGAGCTCTGTGCCAGGAACAGGTCCAAGACCAAATACATATTTCTTATAAATCACAGTGTCACAGTTTACCTCCTGGTCCTCTCACAGGGTCCCTTAGAACAAAACAATCACAAAAGTCAAAAGATCCTGGCACATGACTAGAGTCTCATTCAGTCACTAGTGTCCAACCAGTCGGTCATCCTGTCATATAGAAATGACAGGGTGAGGCCACTCAGGTTTGCAGGCTGCCATCTGATCTGGTCAGGTCACCAAAGCAGGAGTGTTCTCAGCAAAACATGCCCCCACTTCCAGGCAGACCTGGTATAAAGGAGCCAAGAGACAACACCATCTCTCGCTCTGAGCCTCTTCCAAGGTGTTAATGTAATGTGGGTTTCCCTCGGGACGAAGCCCAGCCCGTGTGTTCCTTCCCTGACCCTCAGCCACTGTCTCCTTCTCTCCCCGTACGCCCCAACTCTTCCCCTTTGGAGGGGACATGGGGTTCACCACCGTGCAGGACTGGGCAGCAGTACTGGTCTAGTAAGTGCCTCCCTCCATGCACTCTGGTCCACACAGGGTTTGGGGACACAGGTGCAGGACTGGAGGGACAGCGTCGCTGCCAGGCAGTGCAGGGCACTCACGGCTGATCCCAGTTTGCCAGGCGGGTGAAGGCTCTTCCTGCCCAGTCAGGCCCGGGCCTTGTGGCCTCCGGTTAA
Source organism: Tadarida brasiliensis (assembly GCA_030848825.1). Taxonomy (NCBI): domain Eukaryota; kingdom Metazoa; phylum Chordata; class Mammalia; order Chiroptera; family Molossidae; genus Tadarida; species Tadarida brasiliensis. Next base: position 122,972,009 of record CM061258.1, read on the forward strand.
AACACAGGGAAGCTTCTTGCTTGGGAATCAGCCGCTCACAGCTCTTGTAGTGGCAGCTCTGGTCCTGTGGCCACCGCACCAAGGAGGGAAAAAATGCAGGTGACGTGGGGAAGAAGAAAATGTGGAGTCATTGCTGTCCTCCACTGGCAAGAACTGCGGCCATACCAGCATCCTTCCCCACATCCCCTTTTCCAGATCCACCAGAAGAACAGAGAAAGCAACCGTCCTTCAGCCCCACGTGCTCACACTGAGTGTGAGCACACACTCAGGAAGGTGTTCATTTTTTATTTCTATCAGTTGTCAATTGCTTAGTTGCTATTTCTTACTGATTCATAAAAGTCTCTTAGATATTAAGGATATCAGATTTTTTCCCTCTATTATGTATCTTCCAATTATTGAGTTACCAGTTCACCTTTACCAGGAAATTGTTATAGGGTTTTCCATTTGTATATATTCAGTCTCTCAATTCTTTCCTTTGTAGTTTTTACCTTTGGTGAAAAATGCTGTCCCCAAAGTCAATGTACATTTTCTTCTAGTTCATTTTTGGTTTATTTTCTAAACTTAAGTATTGAAATCATCTGAAATGTATTTGGGTATATGGTTTTATACAAGGATCTAACTGTATTTTTTTCTTCATTTTCCTGGCAGTTTGAAACTCAAATGTTGTATAATAAACCCACAATGTTGGACTTTTCAAGCCATAAACACAGAAGATGAATCTCCACTCATTCAGTCTTCTTCTTCTTTTTTTTTAATCTCTTATGGGACTTCTATAATGTTATTGACATAAACCCTGCACAGATCTTTGTCTGGGTGAATGTTCTGACATCTAATTGTGCTGTGTTTAATTTTATAGTTTCTTGCTCTCTGTTTCATTCATTTATTCATTCTTTCAGTTGCCATTTGAAGTGACTGGTGTATTCTGGGCCCTGGATTAGACATGGAGGCAGCAGTGAGACAGAAAGCAAGAGCCCTGTCATCGTGCAGGCAGAAGCAATTCCACAAGCACATTTGTAGAAGAGAGAAAATACGGGGTGCTGTGGAGCTTATTGGTGGGGTATGGAAGCCAACATACAGGCAAGAGAGAAGCCTTCACAGAGGAAGTGACATTTACATCCCTATGTAAAAGGAACATTGGATTAAACCAGGTAAAGCAAAATTATTTTTAGCATGTATAACATCTCACCCACTTCATTCATTATAAATGTACTTAGCAAAGTAAACTGAAGGTAACTTCCCTAAGAGAAAAGAGGTATCTGCCAAAAACCTACAGCAGCCCTGGCCAGTTTTGCTCAGTGGTTAGAGCGTCGGCCTGTGGACCAAAGAGTCCCGGGTTTGATTCTGGCCAAGGGCACGTACCTTGGTTGCAGTTTGTCCCCAGCCCCAGTTGGGGTCATGTGGGTGGCAACCAATCGATGTGTCTCTCTCACATCGATGTTTCTCTCTCTCTCTCTCCCTCCCACTCTGTCTGAAGATGAATGTAAAAATATCCTCAGGTGAGGATTACAAAAAAAAACCTACAGCAAACATTATAAGAAACATGATAGAAAGGAACCTCTCAAAGACAAGAACAAGCCTGGCTGGGTGGCTCAGCTGGTTGGGCCTTATCCTTTTCACCCAGAGGTCACTCTCCCAGTCAGGGCACATACCCAGGTTACAGATTTGATCCCCAGTAGAGGGCATGCAGGAGGCAGCCAATCAGTGTTTCTCTCTCAAATCAATAAAAACATATATTTTTTAAAATATACAAGAGCAAGATGAGCATGGCTTCCATCAGAGCCTTTGTTCAGCATTATACCAGGTTCCCAGTGAACGCAGTAACACAGGAAAGAATAACAAAGGCATGAGAGTTGGGAAGGAAAAAATAAATGATTATTATTTGCAAACTATATGTTTGGCGGCAAAAAAAAAAAAAAAAAATCTGTGGACATCTACAAACAAAAGAATAAATTCAATACCCAAAGAGTAACAATATTCTCATACAGAATCAAGATACAGTTAAAAATATAATTTTAAAAGAAGATCCTATTCATAACTACGATAAAATCCATTAAATATTTAGAAATAAACCTAATAAAAGGCAAGCAAGATTACAGATGAAATTATACAACTTTTTGGAAGAGCACTGTATTGAATAGGCTTCCTGGGGCTGCCATAACAAAGTGCCACGAACAGTGTGGCTTAAACCAGAAGTTTATTCTTTACAGCTCTGGAGGTTGGGAGTCAGAAGCCAAGTGTCAGCAGGGCCATGCTCCCTCTGAAACTCGGAGTAGAATCCTTCCTTGCATCTCTCTAGCTTCTGTTGGTGGCTGTCAGTCATTGGAGTTCTTTGGCTTGCAGCTTGATCACTCCAGTCTGCTGTTGTCACATGGCATTCTCTCTCTGTGTCTCTGTCTTCTCGTGGCACTTCACTCTTCTTGTAAGGACACCAGTCATACTGGCTCAGGGTCCACCCTAATGAGCTTGTTTTAACTTGATTAAACCTACAAAGACCCTATTTCCAAATAAGTTTCCACTCACAGGTACTAGGAAAAAGGACTTCGACATGTCTTTTTGGGAGATACAGTTCAACTCATAACAGACATAAAAATATATGAAGAAAACAGCCCTGACTGGGTGGTTCAGTTGGTTGGAGCATCATCCAATACACAGAAAGGTTGTGGGTTCGATTCCCAGTCAGGGCGCCTACCTAGGTTGCGGCTTCAGTCCCCAGTTGGGGTGTGTACAAGACACAACCAATGGATGTTTCTCTATCACATCGATGTCTCTCTCTCTCTGTCTCTAAAAATTAATAAAAACATCCTCTGGTGAAGATATATATATATATATATGAATAAACAAATAAAACCTATACATTTATGCATTTGTTATATTTATAAATGAAAAACTCAGTGCTGTAAAGATAAAATTCTCACCATTAATCAATAAGTTCCATGTAATTTCAAACAAAATCCCAATAGGGCCATATGTAGGTATGGATTAAGTATTATGGATTATATGTATATTTTGATAAGTTAATTTTCTATTTCACTTGGAAATGTAGAAGAAAACTAATATTAATCCCTCCTTTAGAAAAGAAAATGTGTAACCAGAAAAACTAGTGTCCCTTTAAGAAGGGAGAGGAACTTTAATTAAACGGAAAGATTAAAGTAAATTTCTTAGCCCCCAAAGTACTTTGATTATTCAGGTGCTATAATGTAGATTCTTTCCGTATTCTGACAAGAAAGCTAAATTGACAACCTCATGAACTAGTCAAGGAGCTCAGGTTTGTTGATATTAAACTAAGATGAATTTTCCAAGTAGAAAATATTGCAAGTAGAAGCAAATGTAACTGTATAATCTGATCTCCATAAGTGAGAGCTTTGACCCAGTGTATTTTCCTACCCTCCCATGTAAAAAAGAAGTCTCTTGTTACGAAGTTATTTTTATAGCAAAGTATGTCTTTACCTATCTGAAATGTAAATATTTATACGTGTGTGAATATTGATGTACAAAATACATTTTCCATAATTGTGAGAAGTCAAAAAATATGACTAATGAAGGAAGAGGTAGTGGTTGTTCATTACTGCCATTCATCTCAGTGAACTCATTCACAGTTAACTCCCTGAGGTTTTTTTTAAACAATTTTACTTTGAAATAAATGTGTTATGACAAAGGAGTATGAGGATAGCCCAGAGAGTTCCTTTATACTCTTCACCCAGCTTCCCTGGTGCTAGCATCTTACATAAGATGGTACAGGGGTCCAAACTAAGGAATTAGCCTTGCCACAATACTATCAACTAAACCTCACACTTTATTTGTATTTCACTGGTTTCTCCATTGATATCCTTTTTCTGTTCCAGTGTCCAATTGTGTTGTGTTTCGTTATCATGTCCTCTAATGTCCTCTGTTCTGTGTGTAGGAGGAGGTCATCCAGAGGATAAGACCACCAGTTGACCCTCAAGCTGGACCCAGGTCATGGAGGCTCTGTACCTCCGCCCTGTCCTTGGAATGTACATTCCGCCCACCGGTTTCACAGTAGGAGCCGCTGTCAGGCACAAAGCTTTGAGAGAGCCAAGTGTTGTTTAGACCATCTGGACTGAATATGTGACTGAACCCAATTATGGTCTCTATATAAACTTCTAAGATTCTGGGGAGCAGGGTGGAGATGTACTCATCTTGCAGTTGCCCAAGACAAGCCTCATAAGCTCCCTTGGTTGATAAACTGGCCACCTACCCATATGGAGTGACCTGCTCCTTCTTCGATCTCTCCTTGCCCATGGTTGTGAACCACCACCAAGCAGGTTCTCCATATGTCCTTACTTTCACCACTTTGACACTTTTGAAGAGCATCAGACAGGTTTGTGTAGAATATCCCTCAGTTTTGGATGTGTCTGAGGTTTTCCTCATGATTTGATTGCGGTTACAGGTTTGGGAGAAGAAACCACAGAGACGAATTAATTGCCTTTCTTATTCGTGATACTGACCATGGAAACAAGATTAAGGTGGTGTCAGCCAGGTTTCTGCACTATAAAATTATTTCTTTCTCCTTCCATAATCTATGTTGTACTGAACCTTTTTTAATTGATTTTTTAAAGAGAGAGGAAGGGAGGAGAGAGAAACATCCCTTCAGTGTGCTGGACAAGGCTCCAACCAACTAAGCCACACCTGCCAGGGCCCCATAATCTATGTTTCGATGTGACTGTCCCGCTCAAATGCAAAAGGAGTTTCACCTCCAGGAGGGAAGACTATCAAAGATTATGTGAACATATGTTAAAACCAGTACAATAATAAGTATTAAGGGGATATATTTAAGGTTATCCAAACATCCTGTTTCTCTTTAAAGTTCCACCCACTAATTTTAGTATCATCGGTGGATCTTACCCACAGCAATGCTTACTGTGGTGGTCTAATGGTGATTTTCTATTTCTCTCAATTTTTTACATTTATTCATTGGAATTTTCATGCAAGGAAGATTTATCCCTTTTCTCTATTTGCTTTTTTATTCAATTCCTTATTTATGTCAGTATGGTTTCGTGAATATTTATTTTATACTTTGACCCATACAATCAGTATAATCTTATTCTAATTTATATTGTTGCCGAAAATGTTCCAGATTTGGTCATTGGAAGTTCTTTCATGTTGGTGCCTGTACCCTTTTAACTGGCTCCCATCGTTTTATTTATTTGTTCTTTCTTCTTTCTGGACACTTCAAGATTCTCCAGGGGCATGTTGTATTTCCCTGTCCCAGCCCTAAAACCAGTGCTTTCTCTAAGGAGTCCTGGTTCCTTTCATCAGAGAAAGCAATAGAAACCAAAAAGCAGGTACTACGGGCTCATTGCTACTGGGCATCACCATCACTTCTTTTAGGCTCCCTCCAAGGACAGGCATAGGGATGGGAATATATATATGCCTGTGTATTAACAACAACATATATATGAGTAAATATGAGTTCAGACTGATGTCTCCAGCTCTGATTCAGCACTAGAGGGTTCATTTTGGTCTTCATACTTGCTTATTTGCAACTCCGTTCTCTGGCTCCCAGTATACATGATTTATTTATTTATTTGTTCAACCCTAGTAAGCATATAAAGTGGTATCACAATTGCTAGCCCATATCCCTGTGTAACCCCCTGTTTGTTTTTTTCCTCCCTTAAACTGAATTATTGGTTCTGCATAGATGACAGAGACTTTAGCATTATTTCAGGTGTTTAACTATCAGTTTGGTCTGTTGTTTCCCCTCCGTAACAATTAATATTGAAATCCCTCTGACAGCCTCTAAATTTAAAGCACAACAGAAGACTATGTTTATTCTTCTACACAGTGGAAAAGGGCCAAGAATACCCAACATAGCCCTGGCCAGTTTGGCTCAGTGGTTAGAGTGTCAGCCTGAGGACTGAGGAGTTGTGGGTTCGATTCCCAGTCAAGGGCATGTACCTTGGTTGCAGGTTCAATCCCCGGACCCGGTTAGGGTCATGCAAGAGGCAACCAATCATGTGTCTCTCTCCTTCGATGTCTCTCTCTCTCTCTCCTTCCATCTCTCTCACTCTACCTAAAAATCAGTGGAAAATATCCTTGGGTGAGGATTAAAAATATAATGAAAATAAACAAATAGAAAAGAATACCAAACCTAATTCTGAAGAGCATAAAGAAAAAATGAGTATTCACACTATCAGATAGCAAAACTATGTATATATATTATAAAGTTTTGGTAATTAAAACAATGAGAACAATGGTCCAGGGGTTGGTAAACAAATTGATAAAAGAGAATAGAAAACCCAGAAACAGAAAACTGGATTTGAACAAAGGAGGCATCACAAGTCACTAGGAGAAAGAACGGGCTATTTAATAAATCATTGGCTGTCCATACACAAAAGGAAAAATCCACCATACACAAAACCAAGTCCAGGTATGTTAGATACCTAAGTGTGAAAAGAAGAAAACACAGGAGATGCTCTTGATGGCATCTGTAGGAGAGAATGCCATAAACAAAATGCAAAGAGCACACATCATAGAGAAAAAATTCATAAATTTGCCTGTATTTTAAATTTCATTGAATCAAAAGATGCCATAAAGAGAAATGAGAAACAAAACCTTGGAAAATGACTTAAAAATCAGAATATATGTAAGAAACTCCCACAAGTAATTTGGAAAGTACTTTAAAAACTAAGGATATAAAGAGCCAATTTACAAAGGAGAAAATCTCAATAGCAGATAGTCATAAGATTATATTCAACTTCACTATCAATCAGAATAGTGAAAATTAAATAGTTAAAATTCCATGTCATGCCCATGAGTTTGGCAAAAATAAATGCCTTATAGTTCCAAATTTTAGCAAGGCTGCAGGGGAGGAGGCTATCCCGTATCACTGACAGGAGTGTAAATTGGTACAACTACATTGGAGAAAATAACAATATCAGATCAATGTAAATGGGTCATCATTTGACCAAATACCACTTCCTGGTCTGTACACATGGGACGTTTGTATAGTGTGGTTTGAGAGTGTATACAGGTAAAGGGGGGAACAACTTACCTTTCCATCAGAAAGGGGATGGATTACTGTGTTTTATTCATGCACTGGAATATTATGCTGCAGTTCAATCGGTTCTACATGTATTAACATGGGTGCAGCTCAGAAAGCTATGGCTGTTTAATAGAAGCCAATCAAAGAATGTGTACAGTGTGATGCTGCATGGTAAACAGTTAAATGCATAAGAATGTTAATGGTGACACACACTTATATTATTGGAATAATTCCTATTAATCTCAGGATATTGATACCTATGATGAGGAAGGGAGGAGAATGGGATGGAAAGGCACATTTTAAGTGTAACTGCAATATTTTGTTTCTTAAAAACAAAAACACTGTTGTGGGCTGAAATATGTCCTTCAAAATTCATATGTTGAAGTCCTAACTCTGGGACTTCAGAATATGACTATGTTGGGAGATAGGGCATTTAATGAGGTGATTAAAGTACAGTGCGATCATATGGCTAGCCCCAACCCAATAGGACCCATGTCCTTTTAAGAGCAGGAGATCAAGACACAGACTACAGAGAAACCCTGTGAGGACTCAGCGAGGAAGTGGCCACCTGCAAGCCAAGGAGAGAGGCCTCAGAAGAAGCTAAACTTGCCAACGCCTTGATCTAGGACTTCTAGTTTCCAGAACTGTAAGGAATAAATTGTTGTTCAAGCCGCCCAGCCTGTGGGATTTTGTTATGACAGGCCTAGTAAACTATTACTTATCTAAAGCAAACATGGCAAAATTTAACATCTGTTTATTCTGGTTATTGGGACCATAAATATAGATATTATACCCTATTCTGTATGTTCCAAATATTTCTCTATTCGTTAAGAAAATAAGATTCCAAAAAAGAGTGACACATATACAATAAAAATGTATCTCTGACCACCTTACAGGCCAAGGTGTGGATATTGTGTTGGGCAGATGGGTCACCCACACAGGGTGTGTATCTTAGACATGAGACAGGACTTCCCATCTCTTGACTCTGCCAGCCCTGATGGCAATATCATTGCCTGAAACTGACCTGCAGAAGGAGCATGGGGCAGACACACCTGCTTAGTTTCAGCCTGAAAATGGTGCACATCACACCCACTCCCGTTCCATCAGCTGAAACACAGTCCCCTGCTGCACCTGACTGCAAATTTCTGGAATCTACCTCGCTGAGTACCCAGGACAAGGAAAAAAGTGTGGATTTGGACAAATAACTCATAGTCCTACCCACACTGTCATAACTAAGAATTTCAAATTACTATATTTAAATGCCATCGATAAAAGAATATTAACTCCTGTGTTACTCAGGGTTCTGCAGAGAACCAATAAGAGAGATTGATAGATAATAGATAGATGATAGATAGATAGATAGATAGATAGATAGATAGATAGATAGATAGATAATCAATTTCTTCTAAAGAATTGGCTCACTCAGTTATGGAATTGAGAAGCTGGAGTCCCAGGAGACCCAGTCTTTCCAGTCTGGTTCTGATGGCCTGAGAACCAGGAGAACCAAAGTTTCAGTTCAAGTCCAAAGGCAGGAAAAGCTTCCCCTTACTGGAAGGAGGTCAGCCATTTTGCTCAGGCCTTCAACTGATTGATGAGGCCCATCCACATTAGGGAGAGCAATCTGCTTTACTCATTCTAGCATTTCAAATGTTAATCTCATCCAGAAACACCCTCATGGACACACCCAGACTAATATTCGACCAAATATCTGGGCACCTTGTGATCCACTGAAGTTGAAACATAAAATCAACCATCACACCTCCTATATAAAATAAAGTATCCAATTTTTATTCTTAGCTCTTCTCAACCTTTCTCTTACCTACCTAATCCTGCAAATAAACTTCGGAATTGTAGACTTGCCATTGCTGAATCCATATTTTAATTATCTATATTCTTTTATGTTTATGTGTAGTTTAACCTGTATTTATAGAATCACATACCTCAAAGCCTGCTGTGTTCAGTCCTGCATGGTCATTCCCGTCCTCCTACACTCCCCCATGCTTTAGTATCTTGATTCGACTTAGGTTTTCCGGAATGTAGCTTTCCTCGAGGTCAGATCTTCTAACTGGGGCCAGGACTTGGCAGGACTCCCAAGTAAGTAGTGTTCTCTTATTTATTTATTTATTTTTATTAATCCTCATCCAAGGATATTTTTCCATTGATTTTTTTTCTTTTTTTTTTTTTTTTAGATAGCGTGGAAGGGAAGGAGGGAGGGAGAGAGAGGGAGAGAGAGACATCGATGTGAGAGAGACACATTGATTAGTTGCAGGGATTGAACCTGCAACCCAGATATGCACCCTTGGCCAGGAATCGAAGCCAAGACCCTTTGGTCTGTAGGCTGATGTTCTTACTGCTAAGCCAAATTGGCCGGGCAAGTAGATTTCTTTTACGTAAAAGACAAAAATCGGTTCGTTTTCCTGACACAAAGGACTCACAAACCGTGATTAGATCAAACCAAGCAAGCAAACAAATAATTTTTCATGAGGGGATAAAAATATGGAGAAATACAATTCTGCCTTCCAGTACATAACACAATTATAAGGTATCTTCCTTTTCTACTATTTTCTAGATATCTTCCTTTTCTACTATTTTCTGGTTTTGTAATTACAAAATACAAGATAAATATATAGTTGTAGCCCTGGGCAGTTTTGCTCAGTGGTTAAAGTGTTGACCTGTGGACTGAGGGTTCTCTGGTTTGATTCGCAGTCAAGGGCATGTACCTTGGTTGCAGGTTCAATCCCAGGCCCCAGTCAGAGTCGTGCAGGAGGCAATCAATCAATGTGTCTCTCCCACATAGATGTTTCTCTCTTCCTCCCTCCCTTCATATATATATATTTATAAATTTAACAAAAAAGAACTCCAAGAGCATAGATGTAACTGGAAGCTCCTCTGTTGACCAATATTGAACCTACAGATTCTCACAGATATAATGAAAGCTACTCCTGAAAGTCAAGTGCTCAGAGTCAGCCTCTGTCAGGTAGGATCATGCTGCCCACCAGGTCTTCCCCGGCACCTCAGTCTGCACTGTTTGCCAGGTGTATGCTTCGTGCTCAGATATTTTACAAATATTATGGGCACCATCATATCTGATAAGCAGAGAAGCAGCAAGGATATTGAAAAAGTTACTAAGAAGGGGCACATGATTAGAAAAGGAAAAAAAGAGAGATTTCTGGAAACAGAATGAAGAAGGTGGCATACATGCACTACATGAATGACCTGAGAGCATGAGTGATTTTGAAGGATGAGAAGAAAATCGTGCCTGTGGAATCAACTGTATTCTTAAGAAGTGAGAAAAACGGTGGGACTGAGAGAGGCAAACAAGTCAGACATCCGTGTGCCTGGTGTTAATTGTCATGGAGACCTGATGTGGAGAACTAAGAACTAAGTCGTCTTTCTGGGCTGCTGGCGACCCTGTTTTTCAGAAGGCAAGGGAATCAGCACACCCAGTGTGGCCCTCAAATGGCTAAAGAATAATGTATGACCGGCAAAGATCCTGCGGGAAGAGACAAATACCTGCCTTAGATTTCCAAGGAAGACAAAATTGATCTCTTTGGGGAAAATAAATCTGCTAGGAAATATATATGTAAAAGGGAGAAGAATATGCCTGATTTTCAGGCTTCGCAGAGATTGATTCACAGTCTTGTCAGGCAGAAGAGCAATGGGAACCACAAGATCACGTGTCTTAGTTATTTGGACTTGAAAACATGAATTTACAAATATCCTTCAGACCCTTAGCTACCCCAAAGCATAGACTTACCCTAAGTTACAGTTGTTGACAGTTTAATAGGCACTGGTCTTTTTATTTCTCTGTTATAAATAATAATTGGATTGCAAAATAAATAATGTTATTTACCAAATTCACTTTGTCACAAAGATTTAGAAGACTTTTCTTGTCAGTACATATAGATCTACCCTATTCCTTTTAATGACCACAGAGTATTGATTCATCTACCATAAAATATTAAACAATTCCCCTGGTGGACACTTAGATTATTTCCAGTTTCAGAGTGCATGTATATTTATATGTTTGTGTATATATAAACATACATATATATGGCATCTATATGTATGTATATATGTACATGTGTGTGCTTGTATGTATATATGTGCATATGCGTGTATATATGCAGTAGAATTGCTGTGTCAACTAGTACATGCGTTTCATAATTTGTGGCAATGTATATTTTCACCCAGTAATTTTTCATTTTGAAAAAATATTAAATTTACCTAACATCTACAAGATTAATACCTAGAACTCCCAAATACATTTAACAAGATTCACTGGTTGTTAACATTTGCCACGTTTGTTCAATCATTGTCTCCTCTCTCTTTTCTCACTCTTCTTGACTTCAGAGTAGTTTCATATACAAGACCAGTTTATCCTCTGATATTTTACTGTGTGTTTTCTAAAGTCAAGGCTATCACTTTATGGAACCACACTATACTCCTCCAGCTCAGCAACTGTAACACTGACACAGCACTTTCGCCTGCTGCACAGTTTATGCTCCACGTTGGTCAGCTGTCCCCGAATGTCTTTTCAGCATTCTCTTCCCACCAATGCAGGATCAGGTCCAGAATCATGTTTTGCATTGAATTGTTGTGGCTCTTTAGCCTCCTTTAATCTGGAAACAGTCCTCACTTGGCCTGTCATTGTTTTTCACAACTTAGACCTTTTTGTAAAACATGGCAGGTTATTTCACAGAAGATCCCTCCGTTTAGGTTGGTCTGATGTTTCCTCATGATTAAAAGCATGTTTGACATTCCTGGCCAGAGTACTGTAAGGGTGACGTGTTCTCAGAAAGTTACCTCTAGAGTCATTTTAATTTTTCTCAGCTGATAAAAGTCTTGTCTGGCTTAGTTTCTCGGTGTAATTACCATCACCCACTTGTATGTATTAAATTCTCTGAAGGGAGACACTTTCAGATCATGCGAGCATCCTGTTCTTCATCAGACTCTCATGTTCTAGATACACTATCCATTGACAATTACTGTCTGGACGAGTCCTTACTATAATGACTTCCAAATGGTGATTTCCAACTCTACCTCCTCATTTGTCAGCTGGCATTTTACTGAAGAAAGAGCATTTTCTTTTCATCTGTTTATTTAGCTCGCTAGTTTTCTTGTTAACCTATCTTTGTCTGTCTAACCATCCATCCAATCACCTGTCTATGTACTATTAGTATAGATCAATGGATTGCTATTTTATTCAGTGGGTTATATTACATTACTGTCTTTACTTATTTTGATACTTACTTTTTTTTCTCTATGTGGCTGGTAGGATCCCTTTAAGCAAGCTCCTGCGTCCTATTGATAAGTCCTCTGAGGTTTTTATTGGTACTTGCTCACCTTTTGGCACCATATGGTCCCAATGTTTGCACCTTCCTTGTCCCAACCCTGAATTAGCACTTTTTCCAGGATTCCTGGTTCTTTGTTGGGGACTGGAAACTAAGATCTGGGCCCTCGGTTTGTTCACTATCACTGAGATGTGATTGCCTTTACATCCTTTCAGTGGACAGCTGTGAAATGTTTACATTTGCATATTAGACATCATAGAATTATACTGATACCGTCCAATTCCAATCTAACCCTGCAAGGTTCTTCTCTGATTTCTCCCACTCCCCAGTGGAAGCCCTGGCTCCCAGCACCCACCCACTTACCTATTAATCCCACAGAAAGTTGTTTCAGGATTGCTACATCCATATACTATGAAAAACATATCTACTAAGAAAAGCTCAAGATTAATTTGCAATTCATTGTTCCCTGGACTGACGGTATGTAGCAAAAGTACTGTGTTCAGATGTGACTTACATACTAGTTTCCCCAGCAGCTTAAATTTGCAAAACAAATAGGTTCATTGGCCTCTGTTTGCATTCCATTTAGGCTTTCTTTTTCCCATTATAATGATTACATTTTGTTTTATTTTTTAATTGAATTTATTCAGTTGACATTGCTTAATAAAATTATATAGGTTTCAGGTGTACAATTCCATAATACATCATCTGCATATTGTATTGTGTGCTCACTACCCCAAGTCAAGTGCCTTTCCATCACCTTTTATGCCCCCTTTCTCCTCATCTACCTCCCCCACCGCCTTCCCCTCTGGTAATCACCATGCCTCTGAGTTGCTTTTTGCTTCATCCCTTCACCTTTTTCACTCAGCCCCACAACCCCAACGCCCCTCTGACAGCTGTCAGTCTGTTCTCTATGTGTCTGTTTATATTTTCTTTGTAAGTTTATTTTGTTCATTAGATTCCACATATGAGTTAAATTATATTATATTTGTCTTTCTCTGACTGGCTTATTTCACTTAGCATAATGTCCTCCAGGTCCATCCATGCTGTCACAAAGAGTAATATTTCCTTCTTTTTTACGGCTGAGTAGTAGTCCATTGTGTAAATGTACAACAGCATTTTTATCCACTCATCTACTGATGGACACTTGGGCTGCTTCCATAGCTGGGCTATTGTAATGAACATAAGGGTGCATATATTCTTTCGAATTAGTGTTTTGGTTTCTTTGAATATATTCCCAGAAGTGGAATTGCTGAGTCATAAGGCAGTTCCATTTTTAATTTTTTGAAGTAATTCCATACTACTTTCCACAATAGCTGCACCAATCTGCATTCCCACCAACAGTGCATGAGAATTCCCTTTTCTCCACATCCTCACCAGCACTTGTTTGTTGATTTATTGATGGTACCCATTCTGGCAGGTGTGAGGTGATATCTCACTAACGTTTTAATTTGCATTTCTCTGATGATTATTGACTTTGGTTGAGCATCTTTTCATATGTCTGTTTGCCATTGTATGTCTTCTTTGGAGAAGTGTCCTTTGCCCAATTTTTAATCAGATTGTTTATTTTGTTTGGTGTTGAGTTTTATAAATTCTTTATACATTTTGGATATTAACCCCTTATTGGATGTATCACTGGCAAATATGTTATCCTATTCAGTGGGTTGTCTTTTCTTTGCTGTACAAAATCTCTGTAGTTTGATGTAGTCTCCTTTATTTATTTTTTCTTTTGTTTCCCTTGCCCAAGGAGATATATCAGAAAAGATATTGCTATAAGAAATGTCTGAGATTTTACTGCCTATGTTTTCTTATAGGATTTTTATGGTTTCAAGTTTAACCTTTAAGTCTTTAATCCATTTTGAATTTATGTTTGTGCATGGTGTCAGAGGTTTTTTGCATGTATCTGTCCAATTTTCCCAACACCATTTATTGAATAGACTATCTTTACTGCATTGTATGTTTTTGCCTCCTTTGTCAAATATTAATTGACAATAAAGGTGTAAGTTTATTTCTGGGCTCTCTATTCTGCTCCATTGATCTGTATGTCTGTTTTTATGCCAGTACCATGCTGTTTTGATTGTTATGGCCTAGTAGTCTAGTTTGATATCAATCAGGTAGCATGATTCCTCCAACTTTGTTCCTACTTCTCAAGAGTGCTGTGCCTATTTGGGGTCTTTTGTGGTTCCATATAAATTTTGAAATATGTGTTCTAGTTCTATAAAATACACCATTGGTACCTTGATAGAAATTGTGTTGAATGTATAAATTACTTTGAGTAGTATGGACATTTTAATGATGTTAATTCTTCCTATCCATGAATATGGTGTATGCTTCCACTTATTTGTATATTCTTCAATTTCTTTCTTCAATGTTTTATAATTTTCTGAGTACAGTCTTTCACATCCTTGGTTAAATTTATTCCTAGATATTTTGTTTGTTTTATTTTTTGAAGCAATTGTGAATGGGATTGTTTTCTTAGTTTCCCTTTCTGATAGTTCATTATTTGGTGTTTAAGAATGCAACTGATTTCTGGATATTTATTTTGTATCCTGATACTTTACTGAATTCATTTATCAGTTCTAGTAGTTTTTTGGTAGACTCCTTAGGGTGCTCTATATACAGTATCATGTCATCTGCAAATAATGACTGTTTTAATTCTTCCTTTTCAATTTGGATGCCTTTTATTTCTTCTTCTTGTCTGATTGCTGTGACTAGGACTTACAGTACTGTGTTGAATAAGAATGGTGAAAGCTGCCCTGGCTGGTTTGGCTCAGCGGTTAGAGCATCAGCCTACGGACCAATGAGTCTCGGGTTAGATTCCAGTCAAGGGCACATACCTCGGTTGTGGTTCATCCCCACCCTGGTTGGGGTCATATGGGAGGCAACCAGTCGATGTGTCTCTCTCACATCGATGTTTCTCTCTCTCTCCCTCTCTCTCTCTCCCTCCTACTCTATCTGAACAAAAATGGAAAAAGTATTCTCAGGTGAGGATTAAAAAAAGAGAGAAAAAAAGAGTGGTAAAAGCCGACATCCCTGCCTTGTTCCCAATTTTAAGAGAAATGCTTGTAGATTTTGCCCATTGAGTATGATGTTGACTGTGGGTTTGGTATATATGGCCTTTATTATATTGAAGATTTTAGCATTTGTGATTATTAGGGATATTGGCCTATAATTTCTCTCTTTGTAATGACTTTATCTGTCTTTGAAATTAGGATAATGTTGGCCTTGTAAAATGAGCTTGGGAGTCTTTCTTCCTCTTAAATTTTTTGGAATAGTTTCAGGAGGATAGGTGTTAGTTCTTCTTTAAATGTTTGGTAAAATTCACCTGTGAAGCCATCCAGTCCATGACTTTTGTTTGTTAGGAGTTTTTTTATTATTATTATTGATTCAATTTCACTAGTTATAATCTGCCTATTCAGATTCTCTGATTCTTCCTGATTCAGTTTCACAGGACTTTATGTTTCTAGGAATTTATCAAGTTTATCCAGATTTGTCCAGTTTGTTGGCATATAGTTGTTCATAATATGTTCTTACAATCCTTTGTATTTCTTTGGTGTCAGTTTTTACTTCTCCTGTTTTATTTCTGATTCTATTTGGGGGGGGGGGACCTCTTTCTCTTTTTTTTGATGAATCTGATTAAAGGTTAATCTATCTTGTTTATCTTTTCAAAGAACCAGCTCTTGGTTTCATTGACCTTTTGTATTTTTTTTTTTTAAAGCTCTATTTTGTTTATTTCTGCTCGTATCTTTATTATTACGTCTTTCTACTCACTTTGGGCTTTGTTTGTTTTTTCTTTTTCCAGTACCTTTAAGTGTAAAGTTAGATTTTTTATTTGAATTTTTTTTTCTTTTCTTGAGATAGGCTTGTAATGCTATGAATTTCCCTCTTAGAACATCTTTCACTGTGTCCCATAGGTTTTGGGTTGTTGTGTTCTCATTTTTATTTGTTTCAAGGTAACTTATGATTTATTCCTTGATCTAGTTGTTAACTCATTCATTGTATAGTAGCATGTTATTTAGCCTGTATGTCTTTGTGTGTTTTTCAGTTACATTTTATTTTTGAATATGTAGAACGTTAACATCTTAGTTGCATTTTTTGTTTTCTTTTTTAAATGTCTTTATTGATTTTTTTTAGAGAGAGAAACATTGATGTGAGAGAGAAACATCAATCAGCTGCCTCCTGCACGCCCCCTACTGGGGATCGAGACTGCAACCCGGGCATGTGCCCTGACCAGGAATCGAACTGGGACCTCTCAGTCCATGGGGTGATGCTCAATCCACTGAGCCACACTGGCTGGGTGCATTTTTCTATTTTATCAGAACATATAACATTTATATAATATTCTTTCACACATGTCCCCTCCCTGTGTTAGTCTTATCTGTACAATTAAATACATCAAATGCTCACTATTAGCCCTTTTGCCAACACATTTCAAATTATTTCTTGGTTGACCAAAGTTCATCCACAAATAAATTCTTCAGGATGGTCACAAGTGTACAGTATTTCCTGTATTCTTGCATGTTCAGAAATCCTTCTATAGCAGGGTTTCTCAACCTCAACACTATTGTCATTTGGGGCTGGGTAATTCTTAGTTATATAGTTCTGTTCTGCACATGGTAGGATGTTTAGCAGCTTTCCTGCCTACTGCCCACTATATGCCAGTAGCACTCCATTTCCCACTCATGACAACAGAAAATGCCCCAGACATTGACAAATGTCCTGAGTGGTGGAGGCAGGGATGGCCTCACTGTCCTATAGTCTAGATACACAAAGGAGAGCTGCTCAATGTAAAATCTTTAGCTAGCACTTTCTTTCTTTGAGGTCCCTTGTTTCCTTGAATTGTTTGTTGCTTTTTAAAAGTCTGATGCCAGCCTAATTTTCTTATTCCTGTAAATGATTTTGATTTTATTCCTGAAAGACCAAATGCTTTTTTATTTGTTTTTGAATTTTAATCATTTTACTATGATGTGGCTTGAAATTGTTTGTTCCAGGTCAATTTTCACAGGAGTATTGTGGTCTCTTTCAAAACGCAAAGTTAAGTTTCCTTTTATTTCTAGGAAGTTTTCTTGGATTACAGTTTAAATACTAGTCCTATTCCATTGTTTTACCCTCTCCTTCCCTTTGAATCTTTAATTATGTTTATGTTGGACCTTCTTTGCCTATCTCTCATTATACTCATTTGGTTGTTTTACTGCCTTTCTTCAATTTTACTAAGTATTCACAATCAAATAGATTCTTGCTGAGGCACCTTGTGGTTTAGTCTTCATTTCTGAGATGGTTTTGCTTTTTTCTTCTATTTTTTCTTAAATTTGATCAAATCTCACTGCATTTCTTTCTGTGCTCTGTCCATTTATGTTCTTGGTGTTTGGATTTCTAATTACAGGTGTGTTTTTAGCATCTTCAAATGCTTGTTTGAAATAATTCAGTGTGGAGTATTGTGCTACTGTTTTGCTCCTTCACATTTTTGGAGGAGCAGAGGAGATCATTTTTATTAGCTGAAATGTTATGATTCACTTTTTCTGTTTTGCTCTTTTAGTATCTTTGGTATTTGGGGATATATATATATATATTCCTGGGTATTTTATGGACAGGGTTTGAGGGAGCCCACTTCTGTCAGTATAGTGAGGTTCAGTTTCTTTAATGAATAATGTTATTGGAAAGTGAGAGATATTTTGTTTCTCTTTCATTTATGCAAAATCCTTAATAGTATTGTTTTCTTATGTCCTTACTTCCTTTTCTCTTCATAGGCACATCTCTATGAAGCACCACTTCTTTTCCACATTTCTGATTTTCCCACAGAAGCAATGCTTCCTCAAGGCTGAAACCTCCAGAGCCTTTCACTTGCAAGTGGTTTTCTTATGGCCAATGCTGAGAACTACCAAGTCCTAGACCTTGTTGAGTATTACAGAATTTAGTGCTGTGCTTCCTCTTTGGATAGATTTAATGTGATTCCTCCATCACCCTCTCCTTTTCATGGGGTCTCTTAAACCTTTTAAGCCTCCACTCTCCCAAAGGCTCTCAGTAGTGACAGAAGCCAAGTTGAAATTGAGTGTTTATGAACCTACAGATAGTTTGAAGATTATGTTATGCCTTGTCATTTTTTAATGCTGAAGGCTTGTTTACGTGTAACTTTGTTTGTTCTCCTATTGATTATGTGGTTTGGAGGAGCTGACTGTATGACTGTGGAGAGATTTGGACTCAGGGAGGTGTCATTATCCTCCAGACCCTGAAGGCTCTCCCAGTGTTTTTACAAGTACCTATATTCACATGCCTTCCCAACATATAATATTACCAGCAGTATTCATTATCTCAGTATGACGACTGAAGATGATATTCCATCACTAATTTCATTTTTAATTAATCAATTCTAACAGTTTTGCATCTAGGTCATCTGTATTTATTTCTCAGTGAACTGTGTATTCATATCATTTGCCCATTTGCTAATTGGGATTTAGAGCTCCTTCTTCAGTATTGATATTAATTATTTGTCTAGTTTATGTGTGTGCTAATATTTCTTCTAAGTCTGACTCATTTTTAAATTGTGTTTATAGTATTGTTGCTGAACAGTATGGTGATTTTCTGAGTCCTTGCACATTAGTGTAAATTTTTTTCATCTTTTTGTCTTCACTCATGAATGAGAGATTGTCTGGCTATAGAATGCTTATCTCACAAAATGTTGCCCCTCATCTGTGTCCACACCACTGCTCCATTGTATTCTAGAATCGTAAGTAAGCAGTCTAATGTAAATATGACCTTTTTATCTTTCTTCCTAGATTCCTATAATATTTTATGTATTCTTTAAATTTAAAAAGTTTATTAATGTGTGTTATGGTAATACTTCCTTTTTCATTAGTTTTGTCTAGAATATAATGTGTCCTTTTGCTGATTGGGGACTTCCTTGAGTTCTGGAAATTTTTTCTGACATGTCTTCATTTTTTAAAATTTATCTTTATTGTTGAAAGTATTACAGATGTTTCCCCCACCTTTTTCCCCATTGTCCCCTCCACCCCTAACCCAGGCCTTCACCACACTATTGTCTGTATCCATGAGCTATGCATATAGGCATATAAGTTCTTTGGTTAATCTCTCCCCCCCACACACACACACACACACTTCTCTCTGAAATTTGTCAGTCTGTTCCATGCTTCCATGTCCCTGTATCAATTTTGTTCATCAGTTTATTTTGTACATTGGATTCTACATATAAGTGAGATCGTATGATACTTGTCTTTCTCTGACTGGCTTATTTCACCTAGCATAATACTCTCCATGCTGCTTCACACTATCTCAAAGAGTAAGATATCCTTCTTTTTTACAGCTGCATAGTATTCCATTGTGTAAATGTACCACAGCTTTGGTACATTTCTGACATGTCTTTAGATGTTATTTTCCCCATTTGCTCTATGTTCTCCACCATACATGCCAGTCACTTGTACATTGGAAATCTCTTCCATCTCTGGAAACTTCTCATTTATTGTCTTTTCTTTTATCCCCGTCTTTCTGAGACAGTTTCTCAAGAGTGGCTTCAGCATTATTAATTTAATCCTCAGTCATTTAAATTCTGATCTTTATTATTTCTAAGTTGCATTTAATCTCAAGAGAACTTTTATTCTTTTCAAAACATTTCCTCTTCATTTCTATTTTCTATCATGCTACCCTCTCCCTTCACATCTCAATCTCTCAGCTTGTCATATAGTTTTCCATTTCTTGTTTTGAACAATTTCCTTGAATTATATTGAGAACACAAATGCAACAGATTCTTTCTAAAGTATGCTTCTGTTTCCTCTTATGGTACTTGTCCAAAGATTCTTCTTCTGACTCTTATGGTACTTGTCCAAAGATTCTTCTTCTGACTCTTAAGCTTAATATTTCTGTCTTCATGCTGTATGATTTTGAAAAAAAAATAAGACTAAGATGAATGGCTGAGATATATGCTATTCTTATTTCCATTTCTGCTATTTATTTAGGAACAAGAAATTTCTAGTGTTTTCTTATTTGTTATATGTATAATTTTTCCCTTCGTTCCCCTGAGTACCCATCATATTGCTATGTGATCCATTCCTTCTTGCTCTGAAATCAGAGAACTATTTAATGTGCACAATGTTTAGCCAAATTTCTAGTTTATAATAGCCTATTATCATTTAACTTTCTAGTTCAAAAAACCACTTATTCTTAAAAATAATAGTCTGAGGTTCTAAGGAGGAATAGTGTAACACCACTACATCATTATCTTTCTACAAGGTTTAGAATTTACTCCTGGATAGGCTATTTCTGAACTCATGACTAGAACCAACAACCTTCACCATGGCCACTGCACAGCTCATTTCCTTCTAAATGCAGATTTCAGATCACAGCTTGCTGGGTATGGGTGTTAACAGACTCTAAATACTCCATTAAACAGTTCCTGTATGAGGGAGATTTGATTTCCTTCACTCTGATGGAATAAAGTCCAAGCTTGTGAGGTTCTTGAAGTCTTTTTCCATAGTGGTTCCACTATTGTGCCTCTAGGCTTCGAAAGTTTAATTCATGGAAATTCTCCCTGTTTTCTAGCCAGTCTTTGCATAATATTCCTAGTTCCTGTGCTGCTGAACTTCTCCATCTCCTCTTGAGTTATAATATCCATGTGAGCTTGGGGAATGGCTAATCAGAAAGCCCTAGCTTTCTATCATCATGACTCAGAACTAAGTGGGTTGTGATTATGTCAGTCTGCTGCATAAAACCATTTAAGGGTTTCCAGTTGCATACAGTGTAAGGTATGAAAGCCTCTTGGAACAGCATGTGAGCTCTTTACAATCTGGCACCAACCTAGCTTTTCACCCTTACTCACATCCTGCCATGTAGCTCAAACTCTCACCATACTAGACTATTCATCTCTTTCTTCAAACCTGCCAAGTAATTTCAGACCTTTCTACTTCTGCTCAGATACTGTCCCTTCTGCCTGAAATGCCTTACCTCTCAGCTGGAAATTCCTGCGTATCCTTCAAAGTGGGGCAGAAATAGCATCTCCTCTGTGTACTATTCCCAGGTACTCAAAGCAAAACTAATTGCACCATTCTCTGTGGCTGCATTGCTATGGTCTCAATGTTGTATTGGCTGTGTCCCCCCAGAATTCGTATGTTAAATCTTAACGCTTAATGTTATGGTATTTGGAGGTAGGGTGTTTGAGAGGTGATTAGGTCATGAGAGCTGAACCCCCATAAAAGGGATTCATGCCCCAATAAAAGGAGCCTGAGAGACATCCCTAGCCTTTGTGTCAGGGAAACATTTCCTCTCTTTTATAACCTCTGTTCCCTTCCTCCAAAATCCCAATAAAAGAAATGACAGACATTTATGCTGCTTCTTATATATCTCATACATTCCATTATTTTGCCTTTGGATCAGGTCTGCAACATTGCATTAATTTTATCCCCAGATCACCAACTTGGTAGTCAAACATAGCCATCCTCTTATTCAGTCTGTCCACAAAACTTGTTTTAATGCCAGACACATTCTCATTACTAGGCCTCATTTGGGTCTCTGATTGCCCCTTTGGTGTGGCAGCAGTCCATCCTTACTGATGTATGCACCAACTTCCCAATCTCTGGGGACATTTATTAATTTTATTTCTTTTTAATTTATTTTTTTATTGTTGACAGTATTACAGATGTCACCCAGCTAAAACATCAGTGTGAGGGAGAAACATTGATTGGTTGCTTCCCACATGCACCCAAACTGGGGATCAAACCTGCAACCTGGGCATGTGTCCTGACCAAGAATGGAGCCTGCCACGGACCTTTGTTGTATGGGACAACACTCAACCTTATTTTTTAAATTTATTTATTGATTTTAGAGAGAGAGAGAAACAGTGATTTGTTGTTCCACTTATTTATGCATTCATTGGTTGATTCTTGTATGTGCCCTGACTGGGGATAGAACCTGCAACCTTGGTGTGTGATGACAATGCTCTAACCAACTGAGCTACCTGGCCAGGGCCAAAATTATTTTCTTTCCTGAGTGATATTTGTTTCCTAAAAACATAATTATTTTATTTGTTAATCTCAATGTTTCTCTGGAATGTGATTTATTTTCTTTGTTGACCCTTGCTGGTTAGTTCCTGTTCATGAATAAAGATCTAGGCTGTTAAGTATTGAGAGTTTCGTATGGATTTGTGTAGATCTGTTTGCAGAGAAACTTCCTGGATGATTCCGTTCTAGTGGGGAGGGTGTGATGACTGGAAAACTACATTTAAGAGCTGTAGGTAAGTGTCAGCAGACTGGGGATAGCAAGTCTAAAAACGAGGACTTGACACAGCAGCAGATTATTCTGATATAGTTCTTCTCGAGAAAAGCTGCCTTGCCTTCTTTTTTCTCTAAGGTACCCGCTGTATTCTCCAGAGTTTCCTCAAACCTGGCTTTGCTTCCCATTCATGGTCTCACACTCCGATGAGGGGCCATCTGCACAGAACCAGGCCACTTTCTTTGGCATACACAGCTTGGATTTTCACACGGGGGTCAAAAGTCTCTCTTATCTGCTGTATATATCTGGGGGAGGGCAGGCAAGAGAGATGGGGTCCAACTAGCACAGCCTTCCCACATCCAGTTCTTTAAATAAAATATATTCAACATGTATTTATTGAATAGTGTAAAAAGAGTGCAAAAATGGCTAAAAGCCTTCCATCTCTGTTCCATGCCTCTTTGCCCTGTGACTCTGGAGCTCCGCCTAGCAGGAGGAGGGGTTTATTTCTCTACCTGCTTGTGTCTGGGCTTGGCCATGTGGCTTGCTTTGTTCAATGGACTACAGAAAAGTGACCTGAGACAGAAACTGGAAAATCACTTGGACACTGGGATTTGCTCTCTCTTGCTGCTCTTGTAAAGAAGATAGATAAAAGATGAGAGGTTTAAAAATACAGTTTCTTTGCATATGAATTCTGAGATATCCACAGCAACAGCTTTGTGAAGAAGCCCTAAAGGGTAACAATAAGCATGAGGCCCATTTGCCTCCACTTCCATGATCAACACCCTAATGGACACTGACCCTATGAAAAACACCTGCCTCGATTATCCTTCCAGCAGCCCACCCACAGCTGACCACTGAGGCTGAAAGAGCCCAGCAGAGATGAGCTGAACTCAATGCAGATAAGAACTGCCCAGCTGATTCAAGTTGCACACTAAATGATGAGTTGCTGTTTGAGGGCACAAAGTTTGGGGTTGTTTGTTGCACAGCAAAAACTAACTGATACAAGCACCAAACTGTATGAATGTTCCAGATGCTGTAGATACTGTGATAAAGAAAGTAGATAAGGCGCCTGAGGTGGTGATAAAGAAATAAACGAGTAAGACGTTTCAGAGAGCCATACACACTGTGAAGGAAGAAGCAGGGCAGCATGCTAGAGCGACTGGCTGGGGCTGAGATCTGGTTTAGATATTACAGAGAAGAATTCTCTGAGTAGGTGAACTCTGAGTTAAGATCTGGATGACAAGAGCCAAGCATGTGGCCATCTAGAGACAAATTGTTCCAGAAAAAAGACACTAGCAAAGGCATTTAGGTGGGAACATACTCCAGATGGTAAAGGACAAAGTCAGTGAGGCTGGAGTAGGGTAAACAAAGACAGGCGTGAGAGGAAGGATTCAAAGTCAGGAAACTGACCATGTGGGAGGATTTGGACTATAGTTGATTTAATTGCCCTGATGCTCTACCATACCTCATCCTGTCCTTTATATTTGTGGACTTGGAGCTTGATGCTTTTAAGAGACTCGTGGGAAAGACCCCTCTTCCCACCAACATCTTGGGCTATAAGTTTCCATGATCTGTTTCCTACATCAATCAGATCTCTCTGCTTTCGGTCTTCTAGAATGTCTTCAAAATGTCCTTCTCCAGTTTCCTGCCTTCCTAGTGTTCTAGCATTATGAGCAATTAATTATTTTAAAAATACAGGCTTTGTTTGGTTGCTTTTTTGCATTTGAAGGACTGTGTTCTATGTCCTCAATTCACCATCTCCAATGGAAATCCTCTTACCTCGTTTTTGAATTGGGATTTCTAAGCTCATCTTCCTCTATCATCCTTTAGCTGTCCTCGTTTCTTCTACAGCCTGCCTTTAGAGTGGCTGGTGAGGGCAGAGGCCTCAAGAAGATATTCACTCCCTATCCAATGTATATTGATTGCATACCTTTCATCTGCAAACAGAGTTGAGGCCCTACCTTGCAGTCACTCTTGCAGCTGCCTAGCTTGTTCAGCTCCAGCTGAGTTGAGTATTTCTCATTAAAAACCTCATGCTGGCACACCCAGGAGACACTGGGTGAATTCCTCCCAGTGCCTCAAACTTCACTGGACAGTTCAAGTTTTTCATTTCCTAGGGAGATGTTGCTTGCGATGACTCAGAATTAATATGCCAAAATACCTATTTTAATTCCCTGGTCTCCTCTCTTTCGCACGCGCGCCTATCTATGTATCTATCTATCTATCTATCTATCTATCTATCTATCTATCTATCTATCATCTATATTTCTCCACTGAGCTTGGGGTACCCTAATTCAATAGGAAATGGCACACAGGATGTCACACCTGGGAGGGATGTACTATGTTACCCCATTGGGAAGAGAAGACCCTTCACCCTTGCAGACAAAATCTTGGCCCTGTTAGGCATTTGTAAAGGTCTAGGCACAGAATACTTCACTTATTTCCCCAAAGCAGATAAATATACTTTTATACAGAGATTAGAGTACTTGAAATGTGATATTAGCGATCTTCAGAGCCCAGTACACACTCATAGTATTTCCTGCCACATGTTTGTTGGGTCCTTTGCATACCCCAAAGCACAAAATATTTTGCCCATCTTGCTGTTGCCTTAAGGGAACACCACTACACCTCTTCCCTCAAATCCAGAATCAGGAGGCCAGAGCATCTTAAATAAAGAGATAAGGAGACCGATATTCTCATCTCTATCCCAGGGCCATTGCACGTGCTATTCCCTTTGCCTGGGACACCATTTTTCCTGCTTCTCCTCCAAGTCTCTTATGCATCCTTCTGGTCACAGTGTATTAGCTTGCCTGTGCAGATAGGCTTTCCCATCTTCCCTTCTCCCTCCCTGAGTGTGGTGGACGTGCCTGTGTCCATCTCCCCTTCAACGGATCACACTCATTTCTCAGTTGCTGACAGTATTCATTGCTGAAATGGAGCCACCTTGCCTAGCAGGTTACTCTTTTTTTTTTTTTTTTTAATTTTTTAAATTTATTTTTGTTACAGATGTTTCTCCTTTTTCCCCCATTGACACCCTCCTCCCCCTCCCTGCCCACTCCATTCCCAGCTTTGTTGTCCATGCCCATTGGTTATGCGTACTTGCATATAAGTTCTGTGGTTTATCTCTCCCCCCCCACACACACACACACAACCCCTCTTCTGGGTATTGTCAGTCTGTACCCTACTTCCACGTCTCTGGGACTACCCTGTTGCTCAGACTGTTATGTTCATTATATTCCACAAATAAGTAAGATCATATGATATGTGTCTTTCTCTGCTTGGCTTGTTTCGCTTAGGATAATAGTTTTTAGGTCTTTCCATGTCTTCTCAAAGGATAAGAGATCTTTCTTTCTTATAGCTGCATAGTATTCCATTGTGTAGATGTATCACAGCTTTCTTATCCATTCCTCTACTGATGGACACTTGGGCTGTTGGCAAATCTTAGCTATTGTAAATAGTGCTGCTATGAACATGGGGGAACATATACTCTTTCTGATTGGTGTTTCAGGCTTCTTAGGGTATATTCCTAGAAGTGGGATCACTGGGTCAAATGGCAATCCAATTTTTAATTTTTTGAGGTAACATCACAAAGTTTTCCATAGTGGCTGCACCAGTCTGCATTCCCACCAGCAGTGTACTAGAGTCCCCTTTTCCCCACACCCTGGCCAACACTTGTTGTTTGATGCTTTGTTGATGGTGGCCATTCTGACAGGTGTGAGGTGATACCTCACAGTTGTTTTAATTTTCATCTCTCTGATGATTAGTGATGTTGAGCATTTCTTCATATGTCTCTTGGCCATTTGTATGTCCTGTTTGGAGAGGTGTCTATTTAGCTCCTCTGCCCATTTTTTAATTGGGTTCTTTGTCTCCTTTTGTTGAGTTGTATGAGCACTCTATATATTTTGGAAATTAACCCCTTATCTGATGTATCATTGGCAATTATGCTCTCCCAAAAAGTGGGTTGCCTTTCCATTTTGATGGTTGTTTGTTTTGCTGTACAGAAGCTTTTGAGTTTGATGTAGTCCCATGTGTTCATTTTTTCCTTTGTTTCTGTTGCCTTAGGTGATGTATCAGTGAAAATTCTGCTGCATATGATGTCTGAAATTTTGTTGCCTACATTTTCTTCTAGGAGTTTTATGGATTCACAAGTCACATTTAAGTCTTTTATCCATTTTGAGTTTATTCTTGTGTATGGTGTAAGATGATGGTCTAGTTTCATTTTTTTGCATGTAGCTGTCCAATTTTCCCAACACCATTTATTAAAGAGGCTGTCTTTACTCCATTGTATGCTTGTGCCAGCTTTATTGAATATTAATTGAGCATAATGTTTTGGGTCAATTTCTGGGTTCTCAGTTCTATTCCATTGATCTATGTGCCTGTTCTTGTGCCAGTACCAGGCTGTTTTGATTACAGTAGCTTTGTAATATAACCTGATATCCAGTATTGTGATCTCACCTACTTTGTCCTTCTTTTTCAAGATTGCTGTGGCTATTTGGGGTCTTTTTTGGTTCTGTATGAACTTCTGAAGTATTTGTTCTAGTTCTGTGAAATATGACATTGGTATTTTGATGGGGATTGCATTGAATCTATAGATTGCTTTGGGTAGTATGGACATTTTAATGATGTTAATTCTTCCAATCCATGAACAAGGTATGTGCTTCCACTTTTTTATATCTTCCTCTATTTCTTTTTTCAATGTCCTGCAGTTTTCTAAAAATAGGTCCTTTATTTCTTTGGTTAAGTTTATTCCTAGGTATCTTAATTTTTTTTTTGCTGCGATGGTGAATGGGATTCTTTTTTTAGTTTCTCTTTCTGTGAGTTCATCATTGGTGTATAAGAATGCTGTTGATTTCTTGACGTTAATTTTGTATCCTGCTATTTTGCCAAATTCATTTATTAAGTCTATTAGATTTTTGATGGAGTCTTTAGGGTTTTCTATGTATAATATCATGTCACCTATGAATAATGACAGTTTCATTTCCTCCTTTCCAATTTGGATCCCTTTTATTTTTTCTTCATGTCTGATTGCTGTGGCTAAGACTTCCGGTACTATGTTAAATAAGAGTGGTGAGAGTGGGCAACCTTGTCTTGTTCCTGTTCTTAAGGGAAATGCTTTTAGTTTTTGTCCATTGAGTATGATGTTGGCTGTAGGTCTTTCATATATGGCCTTTATTAAGTTGAGATATGATCCCTCTATTCCCACATTGCTGAGTGTTTTTATCAGAAATGGGTGCTGGATTTTGTTGAATGCTTTTTCAGCATCTATTGATATGATCATATGGTTTTTATCTTTCATTTTGTTTATGTGATATATCACATTTATTGATTTGCAAATATTGTACCAGCTGTACCAGCCTTGCATCCCTGGGATGAATCCCACTTGGTCAAGGTGAATAATTTTTTTGATGTATTGCTGGATCTGATTTGCTAGTATGAGGGGGACCAGAAAGTAATGTCTTTTTTTTTACATTAAATTCAAACAGATAAATTTTTAACAAGTTTTTATTTTTAATCAATGATGTAATCACCATCGTTATCAACAACCTTTTGCCATCTAGTGTGCAAATTTTCAATGCCGGATCGATTAAAATCAATTGGTTTTTGAGCAAAATATCTGGAGATGGCATTTTGGACATCATCCAAATTGTCAAATTTTTTGCCACTTAGAAAATGTTGTAGCGATTGGAATAAATGGAAATCTGATGACGCAATATCGGGTGAGTATGGTGGGTGAGGCAATACCTCCCACCCCAATTCATTAATTTTTTCCAGGGTTCGTCTTGCACAGTGCGGTCTTGCATTATCGTGTTGCAGAATAACGCCTTTTCTGGTGACAATCGCTGGGCACTTTTCAATTAAATATTGATTTACTCGATCCAGTTGTTCACAGTAAAGGTCTGCATTCAGTTTGTCCAGGTTTCAGCACTTCAAAATGAACGACCCCACGAAGACTCCACCAAACACACAAAAGTGCCTTTTTGGGGTGTAAACCTGGCTTAGCTGTACTTCGTGGCAATTCCTTCAGAGAGAGCCACTGCCTTTTGCATTTTGGATTATCATAGAGGACCCATTTTTCAGCTACAGCGATCAAGTGATCAAGAAATGCTTCTGTATTGTGCCGCTGAAGCAATAAGTTGCATGTGGTGGACCAGTTAGCTTTGTTTTCTTCAGACAGATTATGTGGGACCCAAACACCTGCTCTGCTTACTTTACCAATCTGCTGCAAATGTTCTTGAATGGTCCACCAAGGTTGGTTAAGAGTATTTGACAGTTTTTCAATTGTCTGACATGGATTTGCTTCCACTTCCGCCCTTAACATGTCATTACTTTAGCAACATTACTTTCCATTACATTACTAACCCCCTAATATTTTGTTGGGGATTTTGGCATCTATGTTCATCAGGCATGTTGGCCTGTGGTTTTCTTTCTTAGTAGTGTCTTTTTCTGGTTTTGGAATTAGAATTATGCTGGCCTCATAAAACAAGTTTGGAAATCTTCCTTCCTTTTGAATTTTTTGGAATAGTTTGAGGAGAATGGGTGTTCGTTCTTCTTTAAATGCTCGGTAAAACTCCTCCATGAAGCCGTCCGGGCCTGGGCTTTTGTTTGCTGGGAGAGTCTTGATTACATCTTCAATTTCCTTCGTTGTTATTGGTCTGTTCAAGTTTTCTATCTCTTCCCAGTTCACTTTTGGAAGACTATGTGTTTCTAGAAATTTGTCCATTTCACTTAGATTGTCCAATTCGTTGCTGTATAATTGTTCATAGTATTTGTTAACGATCCTTTGTATTTCTGTGGTGTCAGTTATTACTTCTCCTCTTTCATTTCTGATTTTGTGTATTTGGGTTCTCTCTCTTTGTTTCTTGGTGAGTCTAGCTAAGGGTCCATCAGTCTTGTTTATCTTTTCAAAAAACCAGCTTTTTGTTTCATTGATCCTTTGAACTGTTTTTTTGGTCTCCATGTCATTTATTTCTGCTCTGATCTTTACTATTTCCTTCCTTCTACTTGCTCTGAGTTTTTCTGTTTGCTTTCTAGTTCTTTAAGTTGTGAAGTTAGGTAGTCCATTAGAAATGTTTCTTGTTCTTGACATGGGCCTGTAGTGCTTTGAACTTCCCTCTCAGAACAGCTTTTGCGGCATCCCATAGATTTTGTGTTGTTGTGTGTTCATTTTCATTGGTTTCCCAGGAAGTTTTTAATTTCTTTCTTGATCTCCATGATAACCCATTCATTGCTCAATAACATGCTATTTAGCCCTCATATTTTCAAATGTCTTTGAATGTTCTTGTTGCAATTGATTTCTAGTTTCATGCCATTGTGATAGGAGAAGATGCTTGATATGATTTCAATCTTCTTGAACTTGTAGAGACTTAGTTTGTGCTCTAACATGTGGTCTATCTTTGAGAATGTCCCATGTGCACTTGAGAAGAATGTGTATTCTGCAGTTTTGGGGTATAATTCTCCAGATATCTATTAAATCTTTTTGATCTAGTGCTTCCTTTAGAGTCTCTGTTTCCTTGTTAATTTTTTGTCCAGAAGATCTATCCAGTGATGTCAGTGGGGTGTTGAAGTCCCCTGCTATGATTGTATTGCTTTCGATTTCTCCTTTGAAGTTTTCCAGAAGATTCTTAATATATTTTGGTGCTCCTCTTACATATATGTTTACCAAGGTTATATCTTCCTGTTGGATAGAGCCTTTCAATATTATGTAGTGGCCTTCTTTGTCTCTAGTTATGGCCTTCATTTTGAAATCTAATTTATCAGAAATTAGTATTGCTACCCCAGCTTTTTTTTCCTTTGCATTTGCTTGGAAGATTTTTTCCATCCTTTTACTTTCAACCTATGTGAGTCTTTTGTTGTGAGGTGGGTCTCTGGTAAACAACATGTATGTGAGTCATGCTTTCTTATCCAGTCAGCTACTCTGTGCCTCTTTATCAGAGCATTCAATCCATTTACATATAAGGAGATTATCGATATGTACTTATTTATTGCCATTTTTGTTTAATGTTGGTATATTTTCCTTCCTATTTCTTCTACTAATTACAGCAGTCCTTTTAACATTTCTTGCAGTGCTGGTTTGGTGCTAATAGAGTCCCTTAGCCCTTTTTTGTCTGGGAAGCTCTTTTTTGACCTTCCATTTTGAATGATAGCCTTGCTGGATAGAGTAGTCTTGGATTCAGATCCTTGTTTTTCATGACCTTGATTACTTCATGCCATTCCCTTCTGGCCTGTAGTGTTTCTGTTGAGAAGTCAGCTGATAGCCTTATGGGGGTTACTTTGTAGGTAACCTGTTGCTTATCTCTTGCTGCCTTTAGGATTCTCTCTTTGTCTTTAATTTTTGGCATTTTAATTATTATGTGTCTTGGTGTAGGCCTGTTTGGGTTCTTCTTACTTGGGGCTCTCTGTGCTTCTTGAACTTGAATGCCTTCTTCCTTCACCAGGTTAGGAAAGTTTTCTGTCACAATTTCTTCAAATATATTCTCTAACCCTTGCTCCTTTTCTTCTTTGGGGACTCCTATGATGTGACTGTTACTATGTTTCCAGTTGTCCCACAGTTCTCTTAAGCTATCTTCCTGTTTTTTCATTGTGTTTTCCTTTTGGTTTTCTGATTGATTTTTTCTACCCTGTCTTCTAATTCACTGATCCGGTCCTCAGTTTCCTCTACTCTGCTGGTTAGTCCTTCCAATGTGTTCTTTATTTCTGCTATGTCATTCTTCATTTCCACTTGATTGGTTTTCAATGTTTCTATATCTTTACTCATGGTGTTGATGTCCTTACTCATGCTATTGAGCTTCCTCAAGACCATGGCTCTGAACTCTACCTCTGATAACTTGCTTAACTGCATTTCATTTATCTCATATTTGGTAGAGTTTTCTTGTTCTTTCATTTGGGATTTGTTTCTTTGTTTCACCATTTTGGCTATCTCAGTGGGTTTTGTAGCCTGCCAAATTTTCCCTGTAGGTGTTGGTGTTCTGCTGTTTGTGGCTCCCTCTACTGGGTTTGGATGAGCGTGGAAGGGCCCACGTTAAACAACACTGTCAAGTCTTACTTCCTCGAGTAGATTTTCAAGCCCAGGAAAGGTTCAGTTATCCTCTAGCTTTTTGCCTGGAGTCTGTTAGCCTATATTACTTGAAAAGCCTTGGGTTCTCAGTTAAATGAGAAACTCCCTCAGGTGACCAGCATAAGAGGATTTCAGAGGGTGGGGCAGATGCTGGTTGTAATGGGCCTCAATTTGCTTTTCTTTGGCTCACCTGGAGGGGGCTGAATCTCTGAAGGAGGGGCTGCTCTTTCTCCCCACAGCTCCTGGAAGGAGCAAACTGGCTGCGACTCAGTACAAACTCTGAGTGCCCTCCAAATCCCAGGTGTCCCCACAGAGTTCCAGTCCAGTCCACCCTCCCTCTGCTGGATCCCAAGGTGAGTGGCTGTAGCCAATCTCGTGCTCTGTCCTAGCCCTCTGCACTGTGGAGCTGCTTGGGATCTTAACCCCGAGGGCACTGCTCACAGCTAAGACCGCTGCTGTCTGTGGGCTCCCAGCCCGCTACCCTCTTGCGCCTACGCAGATCCTACAAGTCTTGTTCAGTGTCCCTGGTTATATGGTCCTCTCCTGCTGCTTTTCTGTTGCTTTTTTCTGACGATTTGTTTTTATTTTAGTTGTAATTCCCACTTGGTCCTGGGAGATTATCTGTGTAGCTTCCATTCACTCCACCGCCATTTTTCCTGGGAGGTTACTCTTGACTAAAGGGGACAGTCAGTGGCCAGCAATTGACTGGGGTACAAAGGGCCAGCTGCCTGCCTCAAGGTGGACCAGAGCTTCCCAGGGTAACAGACTGAGGTTAGCCTCTGGCAGAGAACACACACCTTTGCTTAGTTTTCTTCTCCTACCTTCTGCTTCCCTCACACCCCCTCTCCAGAGAACACTTCTCCAAAAAAAAATTGTCTTTACCAGAATCACCTCAGGCCTCCTTGTAGAAACCAGACCTAAGACACTAAAACGCTCTGAGAGGTTTATCTATTTATTTATAACCGAGAAGGACTTTTCTCTCAGATCCCTAGCCTCTAACTGTGACATAGATTCGCATGGTCACACCGGAATGTGAATAGTGCCCCTGAAGCTGGCACACAGGACCCCCTACGGGCCCTGAACAGCTTCTCCTCTGGGGAGTGAAGGTGGGAAAGAGAAAGCCAGGCCAGCAATTCCCCTGGGGGATGTGCTGGCACCTGGGAAGCACAGCTGTCTGTCTGACCTGATAGAAGGGTTGTCTTTTAGAGGTTAGTACCATCATTAAATCCAAAACTCAATAGAAATGCTACTCTGTGTTAATCTTTTTTTTAAATCCTCACCCGAGGATATTTTTCCATTTATCTTCAGACAGAGTGTGAGGGGGAGAGAGAGAGAGAGAGAAACATTGATGTGAGAGAGACATATCAATTGGTTGCCTCCCACATGACCCCGACTAGGGCCAGGGACCAATCCGCAACTGAGGTACGTGCCCTTGACCAGAATTGAACCCTTGACTCCTTCGTCCCCAGGCCAACGCTCTAACCAGTGAGTCAAACTGGCCAAGGCTCCGTGTTAATCTTTAAGTACCAACAGGTCAATCCTAGACCTGTTTCCTCTCTGAAGTGAAACTTCTTTGGTTAAGGATGGGGATTCAGGGGTTAATTCACTGGAAAGTTCAAAGTTCAAAGCCATGATTAGTATCTTCTCCTAAATGTAGCCTCTTGAGAGTCATAGTAATAACACACACTAATAAAACATGATGAATTCATGTTGGAAGAGCCTATAGAGAATCTCAATAATGGTATGAGCCCCACAGGATGCTTTAGAAATTAGTTCATATGCAAATATTTTTAAACACCACTTCTTGTCACTTACACATGCAATACTTAAAATTGAGCTTATTTGAAAATGAGGCTGAGATGTAACAGCTGTGAAGTTGTGTTGGGGCAGGAACTTGGCTGGCACATGAAGGCCAAGGTCAGCAGGTGGTGGGTGAGGGAGGTGAGCACTCAGCACCTCACTGGCACATGCGCACTTGCTCACACTGAGGCACCTGAAATCTCTCTGACCGAATTGCTGAGCCTGGGGCAGAGGAGAAAGGAACGGCAAGCATGGATTTGAAGGCACCGAAGTCTAAAGCTTTTGCAGCTGCCAAACAATGACTGTTGTCCACGCGCATCAGCCACCATGATGGCCGCCTTTGAAACTGACTGTCCACATGCACAAGTAAGGAAGTAGAGGCACTGGGAGCTCTCGCAGGAGGAAGGTGGACAAGCTGGTATGTCCGCCCAGGTGGAACTTGGAGGAGGCCGAGGTGACCATCCCCCTCTGATTTCCCCAGCTTCTGCCACCAGCAGCTCAAGAAGTCATCTCTGTACAGTCTCTGGCCGCTCGCTCCACCATCCCTTCTTCACAGGCAGGCCTGCCGTTCCCTCCACACCCTCTCCTTGTTCACAGCACACCATCACCTCAGTCCCTGGGGTTTCAGACCTTGGCCATGGCCCTGTGCTTTATCCTTCTTCTCTCTTCTCTTGATGTCAGAATCCTCAGGGCCACCATCCTGCATGAGCTTCTTGCTGGGGTTCCTTGACCTCCTGGTCTGATTGAGCATCACCTCCACGCCACTGGAGTTATTCGTGGGCCTGGCTGCATCGTGGATCTCCATACTGCTCAGAACCTCTCCTCCAAGACACATGATGGGACCCACAGAGAACTGTCTACTGCGGCTCTGCTCCAGTGTCTCCTCCTACACCAGCTTTTGCTGACTTTTTCATGTCATATGAAGCATGTGAGATAAACTGTTTTGACTCTTTTCTCTTGTTTTAAAGAAAGCAACACTAAGATCTGTGTGTTTCCTCCCAGAGAGGATAGACACAGAGGTGAGACCCCATCTGTGTGGAGCTCCAAGTATGGTGGAGGATGAGCAAAGAATGAGTTGAGCATAAGTGACGTGATGGGCATCTACTCAAGAATGATCATGAGGGTGTCAATGGGGAAAAAAGGAGAAACATCTGTAACAAAAATAAATAAATAAATAAATAAATAAATAAATAAATAAATAAATAAATAAATAAATAATCGTGGCGCCCTGGCGAGTTTGGCTCAGCGGTTAGAGCATTGGACTGCGGTCCAGAGAGACCCGGGTTCGGTTCTCGCTAGGGGCGTGTACCTCGGTTGTGGTTTGTCCCCGGCCCTGGTTGGTCGTGCGGGAGGCAGCCACTTGATGTGTCCCTTTCACGTTGATGTTTCTCTCTCTCCCTCCCACTCTATCTGAATAAAAAATGGAAAAATGTCCTCAGGTGAGGATCAAAAAAAAAAAAAAGAAGAAAGAAAAGAATGATTGTGGCACAAAGGATGAAGTTTCTGGGGTGGAAGCAGGAAAGCATTGCAGACAAAGTACAGCTGACCCAGGTCTTAAAGAATCCGTGGTTCAGGAGGCAAGAGGGAGAGGCATCCATTAAATATTTGTTAGATTAGTGAACGAGGGGCCTGTCTCACAGAGGGATCTACTGTGCAGAGTGACAATGTTTAAGCAGTTCAGCATCTGCAGGAAAAGTGTGACTCAGTCTAGCTGATCAGGTGGGAGGAAGAGAGCGGCAGTAAATGGACCTGAGAGCTCAAAAAACAAAATAAATAATACACCCCAAAATTAGGTGAAGAAAATAATATTGATAATATCGGAAATTATTGGTTTAAAAACCACAGAAACGATAGAATTAGCAAACAATTCCTAGAGTTGTTCCTTCAAGAGAAAGGCCAAGAGATAGGAAAGGAGGAAGGGAGAGGGACAAAGATACTGCGAGTTTAACAAAGGGGAAAGGAAAACAGAGAAAGTAAACCTAGTGAAGCTATATTTGTAGAGTGCTTAATACTGGCCAGGCCCTGGACTAAGTGTTGGGGACACAGAGCTGTATAAAGGGATATGTCCTCTGCCTTCGAGGAGCTGAATTTTGAATGAGGACGTCCTTCTTTAAACAAGTAATTACTCAGATAAAATACAACTACAAATTGAGAGTGCTAAGAAGGAAAAGTAAAGAGCACAATGACAGGTTAGAGCAAAGTCACAAATTAACTTGGAGCTGGATCATGACCGAAAAAGCAGCCCAGAGAGAAAACCAGCCTGTGGGAAAGCACAAGGCCAAGGGCAAGGAACTGGACAAAGGTCAGTGGAGCTGGAACGAACAAAGGAAGCAGAATTACAAAGACTTCTAGGCAGGGCAACCCACAGTCCCAGTTTGGCCAGGACTGAAGTGGGGAGGGCTCGTACAATGTGGGACTTTCAGTTTTAAAACTAGAACAGTCCAAGGTAAACCAGGATGACTTGGTCACCTGTTTACAGGTCTCATTCAAGATTTTGGACTTTTGCAGAAGAATGATGTGGTGGCCATAATCAAGGCAACCTCAGTGAGGATGGAGAGAAATGGATGACAAAAAATATTCAAAGGTGATTTTCTAGAAATTTATTTTCATTTTTTTATTACTTTATTTTTGTTACAGATGTTTCTCCTTTTCCCCCCATTGTCACCCTCCCCCCCCTCCCTGCCCCATCCCCAGTTTTGTTGTCCATGTCCATTGGTTATGAGTACATGCGTACAAGTTCTGTGGTTCATCGCTCCCCTCCCCCACCCCCTCTTCTGGCAATTGTCAGTCCGTACCCTACTTCCACATCTCTGGGACTACCCTGTTCCTCAGACTGTTATGTTCATTATAGTCCACAAATAAGTAAGATCATATGATATTTGTCTTTCTCTGCTTGGCTTGTTTCACTTAGGATAATAGTTTCCAGGTCCTCCCATGTCGTCACAAAGGATAAGAGATCTTTCTTTCTTACAGCTGCATAGAACTCCATTGTGTATATGTACCACAGCTTTTTTATCCATTTGTCTACTGATGGACACTTGGGCTGTTTCCAGATCTTAGCTATTGTAAATAGCGCTGCTATGAACATGGGGGTACATATATTCTTTCTGTTTGGTGTTTCAGGCTTCTTAGGGTATATTACTAGGAGTGGGAACACTGGGTCAAATGGCAATTCAATTTTTAATTTTTTGAGGTAACACCATAGTGTTTTCCATAGTGGCTGCACCAGTCTGCATTCCCACCAGCAGTGTACTAGAGTCCCCTTTTCCCCACACCCTGGCCAACACTTGTTGTTTGATGCTTTGTTGATGGCAGCTATTCAAACAGGTGTGAGGTGATACCTCATTGTTGTTTTAATTTGCATCTCTCTGATGATTAGTGATGTTGAGCATTTCTTCGTATGTCTCTTGGCCATTTGTATGTCCTGTTTGGAGAGGTGTCTATTTAGTTCCTCAGCCCATTTTTTAATTGGGTTTTTTTGTCTTCCTTTTTTTTTTTTTAATTTATTTTTTTCCCATTTTTTATTAATTTATTTTTGTTACAGATGTTTCTCCTTTTTTCCCCATTGACACCCTCCTCCCCATCCCCCCACCCCGTCCCCAGCTTTGTTGTCCATGTCCATCAGTTATGCATACATGCACATAAGTTCTGTGGTTTATCTCTTCCCTCCCCCCCACCCCCTCTTCTGAGGGATGTCAGTCTATACCCTACTTCCACATCTCTGGGTCTACCCTGTTCCTCAGACTGTTATGTTCATTATATTCCACAAATAAGTGAGATCATGTGATATTTGTCTTTCTCTGCTTGGCTTGTTTCGCTTAGGATAATACTCTCGAGGTCCCTCCACGAGGTCTCAGAGGATAAGAGATCTTTCTTTCTTACAGCTGCATAGTACTCCATTGTGTATATGTACCACAGCTTTTTTATCCATTCATCCACTGATGGACACTTGGGCTGTTTCCAGATCTTAGCTATTGTAAATAGTGCTGCTATGAACATGGGGGTACATATATTCTTTCTGTTTGGTGTTTCAGGCTTCTTAGGGTATATTCCTAGAAGTGGGATCACTGGGTCAAATGGCAATTCAATTTTTAATTTTTTGAGGTAACACCATAGTGTTTTCCACAGTGGGTGCACCAGTCTGCATTCCCACCAGCAGTGTACTAGAGTCCCCTTTTCTCCACACCCTGGCCAACACTTGTTGTTTGATGATTTGTTAATAGCGGCCATTCTGACAGGTGTGAGGTGATACCTCATTGTTGTTTTAATTTGCATCTCTCTGATGATTAGTGATGTTGAGCATTTCTTCATATGTCTCTTAGCCATTTGTATGTCCTTTTTGGAGAGGTGTCTATTTAGCTCCTCTGCCCATTTTTTAATTGGGTTCTTTGTCTTCCTTTTGTTGAGTTGTATGAACATTCTATATATTTTGGAGATTAACCCCTTATCTGATGTATCATTGGCAATTATGCTCTCCCATAGAGTGGGTTCCCTATCTGTTTTGATGGTTGTTTCTTTTGCTGTGCAGAAGCTTTTGAGTTTGATGTAGTCCCATGTGTTCATTTTTCCCTTTGTTTCTGTTGCCTTAGGTGATGTATCAGTGAAGATTCTGCTGCATATGATGTCTGAAATTTTGTTGCCTACATTTTCTTCTAGGATTTTTATGGATTCATGAGTCACATTTAAGTCTTTAATCCATTTTGAGTTTATTCTTGTGTATGGTGTAAGATGATGGTCTAGTTTCATTTTTTTGCAAGTAGTTGTCCAATTTTCCCAACACCATTTATTAAAGAGGCTGTCTTTACTCCATTGTATGCTCTTGCCACCTTTGTCGAATAGTAATTGAGCATAATGTTTTGGGTCAATTTCTGGGTTCTCTGTTCTATTCCATTGATCTATGTTCCTGTTCTTGTGCCAGTACCAGGCTGTTTTGATTACCGTAGCTTTGTAGTATAACCTGATGTCTGGTATTGTGATCCCGTCTACTTTGTCCTTCTTTTTCAAGATTGCTGTAGCTATTCGGGGTCTTTTTTGGTTCTATATGAACTTCTGAAGCATTTGTTCTAGTTCTATGAAATATGTCGTTGGTATTTTGATGGGGATTACGTTAAATCTATAGATTGCTTTGGGTAGTATGGACATTTTAATGATGTTAATTCTTCCAATCCATGAACAAGGTATGTGCTTCCACTTTTTTATATCTTCCTCTATTTCTTTTTTCAATGTCCTGTAGTTTTCTGCAAATAGGTCCTTTATTTCTTTGGTTAAGTTTATTCCTAGGTATCTTAATTTTTTTGCTGCCATGGTAAATGGGATTCTTTTTTTAGTTTCTCTTTCTGTGAGTTCATCATTGGTGTATAAGAATGCCGTTGATTTCTTGACGTTAATTTTGTATCCTGCTACGTTGCCAAATTCATTTATTAAGTCTAGTATATTTTTGATGGAGTCCTTAGGGTTTTCTATGTATAATATCGTGTCATCTGCGAATAATGACAGTTTCACTGCCTCCTTTCCAATTTGGATCCCTTTTATTTTTTCTTCATGTCTGATTGCTGTGGCTAAGACTTCCAGTACTATGTTAAATAAGAGTGGTGAGAGTGGGCATCCTTGTCTTGTTCCTGTTCTTAAGGGAAATGCTTTTAGTTTTTGTCCATTGAGTATGATGTTGGCTGTAGGTCTTTCATATATGGCCTTTATAATGTTGAGATATGATCCCTCTATTCCCAAATTTCTGAGCGTTTTTATCAGAAATGGGTGCTGGATTTTGTTGAATGATTTTTCAGCATCTATTGATATGATCATATGGTTTTGATCTTTCATTTTGTTTATGTGATGTATCACATTTATTGATTTGCGAATATTGTACCAGCCTTGCATCCCTGGGATGAATCCCACTTGGTCATGGTGAATAATTTTTTTGATGTATTGCTGGATCCGATTTGCTAGTATTTTGTTTAGGATTTTGGCATCTATGTTCATCAGGGATATTGACCTGTAGTTTTCTTTCTTTGCAGTATCTTTTTCTGGTTTTGGAATTAGAATTATGCTGGCCTCATAAAACAAGTTTGGAAGTCTTAATTCTTCTTGAATTTTTTGAAATAGTTTGAGGAGAATGGGTGTTAGTTTTTTTTTGAATGTTCGGTAAAACTCCCCCGTGAAGCCGTCAGGGCCTGGGCTTGTGTTTGCTGTGAGGGTCTTGATTACATCTTCAATTTCCTTCGTTGTTATTGGCCTGTTCAAGTTTTCTATCTCTTCCCAGTTCATTTTTGGGAGACTATTTATTTCTAGAAATGTGTCCATTTTGCTTAGATTGTTGAATTTGTTGCCATATAAATGTTCATAGTATTTGTTAACGATCCTTTGTATTTCTGTTGTGTCAGTTGTTACTTCTCCTCTTTCATTTCTGATTTTGTGTATTTGGGTTCTCTCTCTTTGTTTCTTGGTGAGTCTAGCTAAGGGTCCATCAATCTTGTTTATCTTCTCAAAAAACCAGCTCTTTGTTTCATTGATCCTTTGAATTGATTTTTTGGTCTCCATGTCGTTTATTTCTGCTCTGATCTTTACTATTTCCTTCCTTCTACTTGCTCTAGGGTTTTCTTTTTGTTTGCTTTCTAGTTCTTTAAGTTGTGAGGTTAGGTAGTCAATTAGAAATTTTTCTTCTTTCTTGAGGTAGGCCTGGAGTGCTATGAACTTCCCTCTCAGAACTGCTTTCGCTGCATCCCATAGATTTTGTGTTGTTGTGTGTTCATTTTCATTAGTTTCCAGGAAGTTTTTAATTTCTTTCTTGATCTCCATGGTAATCGATTGATTGTTCAATAACATGCTATTTAGCCTCCATGTCTTCAAATGTCTTTGAATGTTCTTGTTGCAATTGATTTCTAGTTTTATGCCATTGTGATCTGAGAAGATGCTTGATATGATTTCAATCTTCTTGTACTTGTAGAGACTTAGTTTGTGTCCTATCATGTGGTCTATCTTTGAGAATGTCCCATGTGCACTTGAGAAGAATGTGAATTCTGTAGTTTTGGGGTGTAATTCTCTGTAAATATCTATTAAATCCATTTGATCTAGTGCTTCATTTAGAATTTCTGTTTCCTTGTTAATTTTTTGTCTAGATGATCTATCCAGTGATGTTAGCGGGGTGTTGAAGTCTCCTGCTATGATTGTATTGCTTTCAATTTCTCCTTTGATGTCCTCCAGAAGATTTTTAATATATTTTGGTGCTCCTATATTGGGTGCATATATGTTTACCAAGGTTATATCTTCCTGTTGGATAGACCCTTTCAATATTATGTAATGACCTTCTTTGTCTCTAGTTATGGTCTTCAATTTGAAATCTAATTTATCAGATATGAGTATTGCTACCCCAGCTTTTTTTTCCTTTCTGTTTGCTTAGAAGATTTTTTTCCATCCCTTTACTTTCAACCTATGTGAGTCTTTTGTTGTGAGGTGGGTCTCTTGTAAACAACATATATATGGGTCATGCTTTCTTATCCAATCTGCTACTCTGTGCCTTTTTATCGGAGCATTCAATCCATTTACATTTAAGGTGATTTTTGATATGTACTTATTTATTGCCATTTTTGTTCAGTGTGGTTATATTTTCCTTCCTATTTTTTCTACTAATTACAGCAGTCCTTTTAACATTTCTTGCAGTGCTGGTTTGGTGCTAATATATACCCCTTAGCCTTTTTTTGTCTGGGAAGCTCTTTATTTGACCTTCCATTTTGAATGATAGCCTTGCTGGATAGAGTAGTCTTGGATTCAGATCCTTGTTTTTCATCACCTTGATTACTTAATGCCATTCCCTTCTGGCCTGTAGTGTTTCTGTTGAGAAGTCAGCTGATAGCCTTATGGGGGTTCCTTTGTAGGTAACCTGTTGCTTATTTCTTGCTGCCTTTGGGATTCTCTCTTTGTCTTTAATTTTTGGCATTTTAATTATTATGTGTCTTGGTGTAGGCCTGTTTGGGTTCTTCTTACTTGGGGCTCTCTGTGCTTCTTGAACTTGAATGCCTTCTTCCTTCACCAGGTTAGGAAAGTTTTCTGTCACTATTTCTTCAATATATTCTCTAACCCTTGCTCATTTTCTTCTTCTTCGGGGACTTCTATAATGCGAATGTTATTATGTTTCCAATTGTCCCACAGTTCTCTTAAGCTATATTCCTGTTTTTTCATTGTTTTTTCCTTTGGGTTTTCTGATTGATTTTTTCTACCCTGTCTTCTAATTCACTGATCCGGTCCTCAGTTTCCTCTACTCTGCTGGTCAGTCCTTCCAATGTGTTCTTTATTTCTGCTATGTCATTCTTTATTTCCACTTGGTTGATTTTCATGGTGTCGATATCCTTACTTATGCTGTTTAGTTTCCTCAAGATCATGGCTCTGAACTCTACTTCTGATAGTTTGCTTAACTGTATTTCATTTATCTCATCTTCGGTAGAGTTCTCTTGTTCTTTCATTTGGGATCTGTTTCTTTGTTTCAGCATTTTGGCTATCTCAGTGGTTTTTGGAGCCTGCCAAATTTTCCCTGTGGGTGTTGGTGTTCTGCTATTTGTGGCTCCCTCTTTTGGGTTTGGATGAGCGTGGAGGGCCCTCCTTAAACACCACTGTCAAGTCTCACTTTCCTGGGTAGATTTGCAAGCTCAGGAAAGGTTCAGTTATGCTCTAGCTTTTTGCCTGGAGGCTATTAGCCTCAGTTACTTGAAAAGCCTTAGAATCTCAGTTGAATGAGAAACTCCTTCAGGTGTTTATAGTGTGAGAGGATTTCCTGAGGGTGGAGCTAATGCTGGTTGTTAATGAGCCTCAATTTGCATTTCTTTACCTCACCCGGGAATCTCCGAGAGAGGGGCTGCCACAGCTCAGGGAAGGAGTAAACTTGGCTGCCGTTCTGTGTAACCGGGAAGGAGCGGCTGGCCACCACCGTCCTTTGTGGCCACAGCTCAGCACAAACTCTGAGCCCCTCCAAATCCCAGGTGTCCCCACAGAGTTCCAGTCCAGTCTGCCCTCTCTCTGCCAGAGCCCCAGGTGAGTGGCTCTGGCTATTTAGCCCTCTGTCCCGGCCCTCTGCACTTTGGAGCAGCTGGGGCTCTTAACCCCAAGGGCGGGCGCCGCCGCTGCTCCCAGCTAAGGCCGCTGCTCACAGCCAAGGCCACTGCTGTCCATGGGCTCCCAGCCCACCACCCTCACGCGCCTCCGCAGATCCTACCAGGCTCATTCAGTGTCCCTGGTTGTATGATCCTCTCTCGCTGCTTTTCTGTTGCTTTTTCCCAACGATTTGTCTTTATTTTAGTTGTAATTCCCGTTTTGTCCTGGGAGATCGTCTGTGTAGCTTCCATTCATTCACTCCGCCGCCATTTCCCCAACCACCTGAATTGCTAGAAATTGACAGCCAGGTAAGATGGTGAGTCAGGGGGAATAATCAAGAATGAACCACAGATTTTTCTGGCTTTGGAAACTGGAGGGATGTGCATAAGAAAGGAATGAGCACACAAACAAAAGACACAAATTTGTCCTTTGCCATCAACTGTAAGTCAGAGCTCCAGAGTTGGTCACTGGCAGGTGCACAGGACACGGGGGTTCAAATGAAACCCAGGCCTGGTGGAAACCCCAATGTGCTCAAGAAAGAGTTTGGAGGTTAGTTTCTACCT
Source organism: Tadarida brasiliensis (assembly GCA_030848825.1). Classification (NCBI taxonomy): domain Eukaryota; kingdom Metazoa; phylum Chordata; class Mammalia; order Chiroptera; family Molossidae; genus Tadarida; species Tadarida brasiliensis. The sequence goes on from CM061258.1 coordinate 123,015,017, forward strand.
TTAAAGAAGGACAGTGTTCCCCACCCTAATAAGGGGATGACTTAACATACCGAGAAAAAGAAAAGCAAGGAGCCCTCATCCAGCATTCAGACGGCACGTCAAGAAATAAATGTATTACTCCTGCCCCCACCCCCACCCCAGCCAAGTCTCAGACTCCAATATTTAACCCAGAGGAAACTGCAACTGAATTATGAAGTCCTTTCAAAACTAGACATTTGACACATCTGTTCTAGAAGCCTTATAAAAAGCACACTGGATGCCTGTAAATTTTATAATTATGTTCATTCAAACTCAAAGACACTCGCATGAATTTTTTAAAAAATATTTCCAACTCAAATCACAGGGTTTGTTCTGCCTGCCATTGGGATATGGGGAATATTTGCCAAATGCACTAAATTCTCTTTTTTAACTGCCCATGTCAGGACAGCATAGGACTAGAATAAAGATGAACCCAGCAGACCAAAGATGAGAGTTTACCGAACATGTAGGCTTAGTCCAGGTTCAAAAGCACAATCCCAGTGAGACCTAAGTCAGGCATCGGAACAGGTGAGAACTTAGTATTCAGTACCCAAATCCCAAAGGGAAGGGTGCTTCTCTTGGATGTGAGACCAGATGCCAGGGCTGGGGTGGGTCTCCAAATCATGCAGCCCAATCTTACCTTCACAGTTGTTTTCAGGCATTCATTCACTCATCTGTGAATTTAATAAACATTTATTGAGCACCTACTGTATACGAGGCACCCTTCAGGAACTTGGGATACATTAGTGAACAACACAGACACAACTCTCTTCTCGTTGACTCGATCTAAAGAGAGGCTCGGGTAAAGAACAATGATATAAGCAATAAACATCATGGATATGCGAGCTATATAGTACAGTATGTTGGGAGGTAAAAACAGCTCCATGACTTCCAGGATGAGAAAAAGCTAGAAGAGATCAGAGTGATGATGAGGGATAGGTTGCCACATAAATAAGATGGTTGAGTAGTGCTCATTGTGAAGATGTCTGCAAAATGACTTGACAGAGATGAGGGATTAGCCATGTGGGTCTCTAGGAGGAAAATCTGGTTGATTCTTTTATTTTCCCCTCTAGAATAGTCCAGAGCAATCTAAAATGGGATTTTTAGCAAAGCATTTCATTAGGCTCAGAAGCTCGGTTTGGCTGTCGTCCCACGCATGAGCCATTGTCCCAATCAGTTGGTTCCATGATAGTCCAAAATGAGCCTTCCACCCTTCCAAGTGCACGGGCTTCTGCATAATGGAACATGGTGGAATGATCTGTCAGGCAGCCCTCTGTCTATAGTAGGCAGTTTAGAAGCTCGGAGTCGAGAGCAAACAAACCCTGACTATGCCATTTAATACTGACTGTCCTTGGGCAAGCTATTTATCCTCAGTGAGTCTCAATTTCCTTATCTGGAACAATAAGATAATATCTATTAAGTGGTTTTGTCGTAATACTAGAGAAACTGTATGTAGAGCACTTAGCATAGTGCTGGGCAGACGGGAAGCACTCAATTAAAGCTGAACTCTGTGTTCACTTGGGCAGCACACATACTAAAAATGGGAATGATACAGAGAAGTGAGCATGGCCCCTGCGCAAGGATGTGCAAGGATGACACGCAAATTCATGAAGCATTCCATATTTTTTAAAAGTTAACACTTTTTGGTGGTGTCCACACTCCTTTGGGACCAGGCCCCTGTTGTCTTCCATTCTAGGTGACCACTGCCTACCACAGAGCCTGGCACAGGTTATATGGTTATGAGTAATGAGATGCAGCGTGTCCAAGAATACCCAGAAAAACACACCCAACCCCAGAGAGTTCACCATCCTTGTCTGGTTGTTAAATAGCCACCCGTCCATTCACCAGGTGAGAAGTTTAGATGCACACAAGCCAGAAGCAGGTTTTACCCGCCCTTTGCACCTGCATTTGTGATCTTGGGAAGGGAGAGTAACCAGGTGAGGAGCAAGGATGGCCAAGGTTTCTTTCCTCGCAACACTGTTAAAGGAGACTGTTTCTCATCCTAATCATAGTATCTCCTGGCCCTTCTTTCTTTTAAAATGCATCCTTTGTCTAAAATTAAAGCCCAACAACAAAAATACAATTAATTCTCTGGTGTGTCAGGCCAAAAGATAAAGGCAGGATGTGATTCTCTGTGTAAAAGGGCTTCCTAAAGAGAATCTCATCTCCGGTCCCAATGCCTTGCAGTAGATAAAACGTTAGGTACCAGATTACAAAGACTTTCCCCAAGTCTCCGTTCTTGCTGCGTTTTAGGGCTTCAGGCCTATGACCTCATGGTGCTCAGACTGCACCAGTGGCACTGGTCTCCAGTGGCTAATGTGTAAAGTTCATAATTACCAGCCCTCTGGATGCCCTGCAAGCATCTCTGAGCCTCTTAAGGTTAAGTGGTGATGGGTAGAAACCACATGCTGGGCCAAGGAAAGTGGCAATGTGATCTTTCCTGCTGTGAGCAGGTTTGTATACAGATGTTAAGTAAGGAGGTAACCGATTTCCGGTCAGGATGGCGGCGTAGGTAAACGCGGTATCACGTCCTCCCACAACCACATCAAAGTTACAACTAAACTACAGAACAACCATCATTCAAAACGCCTGAAATCAAGCTGAACGGAAGTCCTACAACTACGAAATTAAAGAAGAAGCCACATCCAGACTGGTAGGAGGGGCGGAGGCGGACAGGCTGGTCCCACACCCACGTGTGGCGGATAAAAATCAGGAGGACACCTCGGCTGGGAAGGTCCTCCCTGAGGACTGAGGGGTCCCTGTCCCACACCAGGCACCCAGCTCAGGGTTCCAGTGCCAGGAAGAGAAGTCCCCATAACTTCTGGCTGGAAAAACCAGCGGGAACTGAGGCTGAGGCGGCTGGAGCCCCCGCAGCTCCTCTTAAAGGGCCCGCGCACGGACTTACTCGGGCTTCCACCCTCCAGGCTCCAGTGTGGGGGAGGCAGCTTGAAAGGCACCAGAGTCATATGGGGAAGAACTGAGCTGTTTGGCATTGGAGCAAGGGCTGGAGAGGCAGCTTTCTCCTGGACAGACGTGCTATCAGAGGCTTTTGTTTCTTTGGTGAGCCCTTCCCTGGGCCGGCAGATGCCACCATATCTGGGACTCCAGCTACCTGGCTCACACTGTTTGCCCCGCCCTGGTGATTCCCTGAGGCCCCGCCCCACGCAACTTCCAGGCCCACCCAAGCTGTTGCCAGTTGCTTTACCATAGGATTGGCCTGTCTTGGATCCTGCTTCAGCTTTTCCTAAATTCTTTCAAACAAGCAGCATCTGGTCTCAGCTAGCCCCATACCTCTCGCTAAGTAATACATAGAAACAAACACAGGGTGGCAGCCAAAATGAGGAGACAAAGAAACAGGTCCCAAATGAAAGACCAGAACAAAACTCCAGGAAAAGAACTAAGTGAAATGGAGTTAAGCAACCTAACAGATGCAGAGTTCAAAATACTGCTTATAAGGATGCTCAGTGGACTTAGTGAGGACCTCAAGAGCATAAAAAAGGACCAGTCTGAAATGAAGGATGCTCTAACTGAAATAAAGAATAGTTTACACAGATGCAATAGTAGAGTAGGTAAAGCCAAGAAGCAAACCATCGATTTGGAATATAAGGAAGCAAAAAACACCCAATCAGAACAACAAAAAGAAAAAAGAATCCAAAGAAATTAGGATAGTGTAAGGAGCCTCTGGTACAACTTCAAGCATGCCAACATTCGCATCTTCGGGGTACCAGAAGGAGAAGAGAGAGAACAAGAAATTGAAAACCTATTTGAAACAATAATGGCAGAAAACTTTCCTAACTTGGTGAAGGAAACAGACATGCAAGTCCAGGAAGCACAGAAAGTCCCAAACAAGATGAACCCCAAGAGGCCCACACCAAGACACATCATCATCAAAATGCAAAAGGTTCAAGACAAAGAGAGAATCTTAAAAGCAGCAAGAGAAAAGAAGTTAGTTACCTACAAGGGAGTTCCCATCAGACTGTCAGCTGATTTCTCAAAAGAAACTTTGCAGGCCAGAAGGGAGTGGCAAGAAATATTCAGAGTGATGAAAAGCAAGAACCTACAACCAAGATTACTCTATCCTGCAAAGCTATCATTTAGAATCAATGGCCATATAGAGAGTTTCCCAGACAAAGAAAAGCTAAAGGAGTTCATCGCCACCAAACCATTCTTATATGAAATGTTGAAGGGTCTTCTTGAAGAAAAAGATAAAAAAAATATGAACAAACAAAATGGCAATAAATACATAGCTATCAACAATTGAATCTACAAACAAAATGAACAAGCAGAACAAAGACATTCTCATAGATAGAGAACTTTTTTGGGAACCAGATGGGTGGGGGCTGGGGGCGATGGGTGAAAAAGGTGAAGGGATTAAGAAGTACAAATTGCTTGTTAGACTGACAAACCTCAAAGGGAAGGGGGGTTGGGGAGTGGGAAGAAATAAACCAAAGAACTTATTTGTATATATGCATAACCAATGGACACAGACAACAGTGTGGAGAAAGGCAGGAGGGGGGCAGGAATGGGGAGGAGGGGGGCAAGGGGGGGAAAATGAGGAACATTTGTAATACATTCAACAATAAAGATGTTACAAAAAAATAAATAAATAAGGAGGTAACCATTACCAGACACTATTTTATATCCAGGGTCCAAACACTATGGTTCATGGACCAAATCCAGCCTATTGCCTGTTTTTGCAAATAAATTTTAGAGTTGGTTGTAGCAGGAATTTATCCTCATTTTGCAGTGGTCTCCTGGCCTGTCAAGTATGTGTCCACAGCAGAACAGAAATCCTAACCAATTTTCCACTTTCCTAAAGGAAGTCCATAATCTACAACTATAGTCCACAGGCCAATTCTGGCCCACTGCTTGTTTTGTCAATAAAGTTTTATTGGAACACACACATTCCCATTCATCTGTGTACTGTCCATAAGTGCTTTCAAGCAATAATGGGAGAGTTGAGTAGGTGCAATAGGTACCTACAAAGCCTAAAATTTTTATTATATGACCCTTTACAGAAAGATTTGCCAACCCCTATTCTATATGAATGATGTTTTCTAAAGTATTTGCACCCTGAGAAGGTTGTGTGAGAATTAAATCATCACCCAGACATGATGGTAGACATCTGCACTCACATTCACATGAAGCTGGGGACCAGCCTCTGGCCTCCAAGCAGCATTCTTATGGCAGCAAAAAGACATCATCTCTCACATGAAATTAAGGATGTTAATGTAAAATGGACTGGTCTTGTAGTTTTGTTTGTATTTCATTTTTAAGTTTGTTTTGGTTTTACAATTATGTAAGAGCTAAAAGAATAAGGAATTTTTACCACAATGTCTGTTTGTATACATTTAGTTTACATTTGAATACAAATATCTTAAGGGACATAGAACTTCTGAGACTTTTTGTGAGAGTATCTGTACATTACTCAGGTTTGAGAGACACAGGTGAAGCATCTTTTCCCCCAGACTTTCACTCTAGCTTCTCTGCCCAGTTTTCTCTCTGTTCTATCTGTACCCTCCAACCAGGGCCATCAAACTATTCTGTAAAGGGCACACAGTAAATATTCTATATGGTCTCTGTTATCCAACACCAGGCATAAAGAAATGGGGGTGGGTCGGATCCATTAAAACCTTTATAGACAATAAAATGTGCATTTCATATAATTTTCATATGCCATCAGATCTTTTTAAAAAATTTTTTTTCTTTATTGATTTTAGAGAGAGAGGAAGGAAGAGGGAGAGAGAGATAAAAACGATGAGAGAACATCGATTGGCCGCCTCCTGCGTGCCCCGTGCTGGGGATTGACCTGCAACCTGGGCATGTGCCCTGACCGGGAATCAAACCAGACACCTCTTGGTGCATGGGTCGATGCTCAACCACTGAGCCACACCGGCTGGGCAGATCTTCTTCTTCTGGTTGATTTTCAAGCATCTAAAAATGCAAAAGACATCCTTATCTCATGAGCCATAAAATAAAAAGACTGGGGGCTGAACTTGGCCCCCAGGCTACAGTGTGCCAACTCCTATCCTTCATTATCAGTGAAGGTATCTCCCTGAACACTGAAGTTTATTGTTTTCCTCCTTAGAGAGCTGCACTTGGCCCCATGATTCTCACAGGAACAAGAACACCGGTCTAGGCATAGCATCTCACCCTTTAGGATAATTTTCAAATTCCACTTCCTTCCACACCCTCCACAAAACCTACGTTCTGAATACATGGAACCAATTCTTTTCACCCTGTTGTTGTTTGTTTCTTTTCATGTCACCTTGCCTATTCTGTGCAGTCTCATCTGCCCAGACTGTGCCCTTCATTCTTCACCTGACGAAGTGTACTTTCCGACCGTGTCCTTGCTCAGTGTCCCGTCCTGCACAAACAGCACTCTGCTCCCTCCTGCACTCTCCCGTGGTGCTCGGTACCCTGACAGCACATATGCTGTTGAATTCCATTTGTCATCTAAGTGTTTTACTGCCCCAATTGCATGAGGCTTTTGAGGGCAGGGATGATGGCAATTCATGCCTGTATGCCTCACACCTGATACAGTATCCTAACACCAAGTAGATGGTCTACAAAAAATCTGCTTAGTGATTTCCAGCAATCATTAGTAATAGAAATAGCCACTGGTGTCTGTCGAGCAGTGTTTCCACTCTGGACGTGGTACTGAGCACTTGGCAGGCATGATCTGAGTTACTGTGTCAGGATGAATGCATTTTCCCTCCCACTTCGACTTTTTAACTAGATCTCAACTTCTCCATTTCATAAGGTACCTACTATATAATCAAAAGCAGAATGTTGAGCATCAGAGATAGGCTGATGGGGGAAACATTTGGGTCCCTCACATTCCACTGGCTCTGCTTCATGATTAGGTCCATTCCACCTATTTGCCCTATAGCAACCCCACGCTCCACAAGAAAGAAAAGCCTAGCAAGTTCTTACTAAAGAACAGATAAAAATAAGCTGTTGGCATTTCAGCAGAACTCTGCTTCATCACTGGGCAAAATTAGGGGTGTGCCCTGCTGTAGTGGAATTACCAGAGCGTAAATGACACCAAATTGAGTGAAAGAGAGCCCGGGGGACCTAACAGTGTTCTCTCGCTGGCAGAGGCAGGGAGTCCTTTGTTTAGCCGGGATGCTTTCCAGATTTAAAGCGTCCTTAATGACTTCCAGCGCGTTCCATCCCAGAATAATTAGTGATGTTGCTGCTGCCTGTTCAGCACCAATCAATCACAGAAGATACACACAACATGCAATAAATCCGAGTCTGAACCTGGTCCAGGGAGGAGAAGCTTCTCCTTCAATAGTCAATAAAAGAAGCCTATCCTTATGGGAAATATATTCAGAGGGGCAAAAATTAAATGCATATGAGGGCCTTGTTAGTTTTTGCAGTTACAGTTCATTTTTGTCTTGTTTTTCCAGGGTCAGGATAAATGGGGGAAAGGTCTTGATGAGGAAACATCCTCAGTGCAAAGCAGGTGAGAGACTGATTTTTCTGAAAATGTGGGATAGCGCCACCCCTCTAGCCACCTGTTCCAAAGCTACTTGCCAGAAACGTCCACAGGGTCTTCCTTAATCTGCGCATGAATTGTCAGATACCAGGGCCATGGCTCGGTGGACTCCAGCACAGCGCCTGCCTCTGCACAGTCTAGGCGCGAAGGTTCTTCCCCAGCTAAACAAGGAGGGAGGTCTAGCCCATCTGAGTGCTGCGAGCCAGGCTGGGGAGAGGAGGACCCAGTGCTCAGTGGGTTCCATAATGTGAAAGTTGCTGACGCTGGTTGAGAAGTGAATCAAAAGAAAGGTAGTGAAAAAAATAGATGTAGACGATTATTTTAGTAAAATTTCCTCTGCAAGTCAGAGTAATAGTGGCAATGTGTCCGGGGTGGGGGTGGGGGGGTGACACCCAAAAGAGTCTCTGGTAAGATTTTTTTTTTCATGGAAGAGGCTTGTCTATTAAAATTTCACAGGAATTCTTAATGACATTCACTGATCTGTTTTCTGCCCTCATCATTTCACCTTTTCCAAAATGTCATATAAACGAATCATACCTTGTGTCACTTTTTGAGTCTGTCTTCTTTCACTTGGCAAAATGCATTTCAGATTCATCCATGCTGCTATGTGTATCTGTAGTTCACTCCTTTTTAGGGCTGAGTAGTATTCCATTGTGTGGAGGTACCACAGTTTCTTTATCCATTCACCAGTTGAAGGCCATTTGTATCATTTCCAGTTTTTGTAAATTATGAAGAGAGCTGTAATGAACCTTCACATGCAGGTTTTTGTGTGAACACAAGTTTTCCTTTGTCTTAGGTAAATACCCAGGAGTGGGATTGCTGGGTCATATTGTGTTTCCTTTTATAATAAACTACCAAACTGTTTTTCTGAAGTGGCTGTACCATTTTGCCAAATGTAATTCATTTTCAAAAATTAGTGAATAAAATTAAAATATATGAAAAGCCAAAGGCAAAGACTGGGTAGACAGAGAGCAGAGATATAAAATGGAGTGAGGGCCCTGGCCCGTATGGCTCAGTTGGTTGAGCGTTGTCCAGTGCACTGAAAGGTTGCTGGTTTGATTCCCAGTCAGGACACATGCCCAGGTTGTGGGGGCGTTCAGGAGGCAACCCATTGATGTTTCACTCTCGAAGTTGATGTTTCTCACTCCCTCTCTCTTCCTCTCTCTCTCAAAATCAATTAAAAAATGGATCGGGGATAGGTGAGTCTTAGCTTCCAGAAAGAAGGGAATGGGACCCAGAGAACAGGAGCAGGGCTGGCCTCACCTGGAGGACACCACCTCTCTCAGTGTGGGGGGAGAGAAGGTTGGTGCAGATGTTAGCATGTGAGCAGCAAGTTGAGAGAAGTTTTCACCTCTGAGGCAGAAACCAGCAAAAGCAAACAGCAGGTAAAATTTGAGGAGCATGAAGAAGAGTTCAGACCTTTGAAGAGTGTGGAGAAGCCAGCTGCCTGGAGAAAGGTAGTGAGAGGTCTGGGTAGTGTAAGGCTGCTCATCAGTGAAACCAGCCGCTACCTGGAGCAAATGAGTTTCAGACATCAGCCAAAGAAACTGAGGTGCTAGGGAGTTCTTGCCAAGCAAGACAGGGAAGTGAAGACAGGTGGGATGATGGACAGAAAGAAAGTCAAGAGCTGCTTCCATCATTAAGCTATAGTCTCTGCTTCAAACTCACTGGGAGCTGGGATTGGTAATCTGCAAATGACTTTTATGCATGGCCAAATGGCTTCCTGTTAGACTTCGCCGGTAAGGGAGAGAAAGACAGCACTGGCGGTGCAAGAAGAGACTGGCTCATTCCTCTGAGCCCGCTGTCCCTGTGGTAATCACCCTGGCCAAGCTCCTTCACGTTGGTGGTGACCCTTCCAAAGCAGCAGTTTTGCCGACACACTCAGAACCAGCTTCCTGGCGGCCTCGCAGAGACACAGCACCGCCAAGCAGTGCGCCTCCTCCGAGCGCTGAGACCTAGCACCAGGCGCCTCCGCCGAGCATCTACGATTTGACAATTCTAATGTCTCCCCTTTGCTTCGCCTTTCCTACTGGTACCAGCAGCTTCCTGCAGGTGCTACCTCCACGATGCCTCCAAGTCAGAGAATTTTCATTTCTCCAATACCAGTTAACACTTTTAATATTAAATTCTTTCTGTTCAAATAACTTGTGTCATTTCTTTTTCCTGAATGGGCCCTGAGGGATGCAGGAAACATTGAGCTAGAGGAACCTAAGGAGTGAAAGAGCAGTAATAAAATATTTAATATTCATAGTAATAAAAATATTTAAGTAAGTAAATTGTAAGGGGAAGAGGTTCGATGCTTGAATTAGTAATTTAGAGGGGAACCTTTTGGGAGTCATGACCAGGGGGAGGGTGCTTTGGTCAGAGTGGAGGGCAGGTCAGGGTCATTAGAGATGAAGAAATCATAGACCTGAGATGACCCATGGCCACCGAAACCAGCCCAGAGGATGGCAAGGGCTGGCATGGAAAAGAAACACATGTGCCAAGAATTAAATAAATAGAAGAGGCCAAAAGGTACAAAATTCCAGTTATAAGTAAGTATTAAAAATGTAATGTACAGCATGATGACTACAGCCACTTCTGAAAGTTAAGAGAGTAAATCCTAAGAGTTCCCATCACAAAGAAAACATATTTTTTCTTTTTTTTGTATCTGTATGAGACAATGGATGTTAATTAAATTTATTGTGCTCATCATTTCACAGTATATGGAAGTCAAATCATTATGCAGTACACCTTAAAAGCAGGCAGTGCTATATGTCAATTATGTCTCAATAAAACTGGAAAAACAAGAAATAACGAAGCAAGGTCCAGAATGTTGTTAGATGGGAGAGATACAGAGGGAACAGGGTGTCAGTGTTGAGTGACCTGAGCTTCAGAAGAATAGTTTTTTTAATGAGATGAGGTTACAAAATTTTACCGAGAAGTGTACAAAGACTTGAATAAATAAAAAATATGCACCAAAAATCTGAATTGAAAGTCTCATTTATCTCCAATTATCTCTAATCTTAATCTTTTAATCCCAATGGGACTTTTTTAGACCTTGATGATAAGTTTCTAATTCTCATATATAAGAATATCATGCCAGAAACAGAAAATCTAATTTTGAAGGCAGAAAAGGGTAATGAGCATTCAATAGATATTAACATATATTATAAACCTAAATGGTAAAACAGCCAATTGATGACACAGAAATACACATACCAGTGGAGCAGACTAGGGAGTGTAGAAATAGATCAAAGAAAAGTATATGGAAGTTTACATTTCACATTTGTAGGAATAATAATTTGGGGATAATTGCTTAATCATTGGAGGAAAAATACTGGCACCATATAGCTGTATACATAAAGGAAAAACACTTTTTTATTAAGTTGCAGAAGTAAGGTTAATTATCCGTGGAAACTGACTCCATCTTCTGGCCTTGAGCCTAATACTTGCTGTCCCTAGTGTGGCCTGTGGCTACTGGTGTAACATCGAGCAGTGGTCCCTTCAGTCAGGACTCAAAGTTGCAAGTGACAGAAAACTGAAATCATACTGGCTTAACATAAAATGGGAATTTGACATACTCAACTTAAAAGCCCAGAGATATTTTGGGAAATGGTCTCATCAACAATCTGAAATTGTGTCCTTAGCACTCTCTTTCATATTCTTTCCAATCTACAACTTTCACTCTGTGGGCTTCATTCTCAAGTTCTACCACTTGATGGCAAATGAATGCAGTACCTCTGAAACCAACTCTTCCCAGGTCACACGCATAGAAAAAAAAAACGCAAGTTCTCTCCCAGCAATAGCGGCAAAATTCCCACTGATTCTCATTGGCTCTGAATAGGTTGCATTCCCACTCCTGAACCAATCAGTTTTACCTGGAGAACACCGAGTTTCTATTGGACACAGGTGGGCCACTTGTTCTCTACGGGACCCAAGGGGTAGAGAGTTAACTCCTTTCAAGAATCAGCAAAAAGGTGGTTCTTCAGTGGAACTCAGGGAACCATTACTAAAAGAAGGAGAAACTAGTTGATAGCTTTAAAAAATAACTTAATAAAAACAGATGTCTCCTATATGAACTATTGTGGTTGGTCTTCTCCCATTTGAATTTTATTTCCTTGAACCCCTCCCCAGTGTCCTGGAGTTCTGATAATCCTTGCCTGCCACTCATGTAAGGATACTCCTAGGATGTACCTGCCTTGGCTCTTCTGTGACTGGATGGAGTCCTTCTTTATCCATAATCATCCTCTTAAATGAGACACAACTCCTTATCTATAGGAACAGTCTAGAGAACTTGGGTGTCATGAATACACTTATTCTCTACATCAGATTTCTACAATACAGCAAATATGTATCAAACACATTCTATATACAGGAACTGAGCACATAATGGAGAACAAGGCAGAGGAGAGGCATTAATTCAAATGTTGCATAGAAACTATAGTTTGTATTGATGTACACCTCCCTTGATGGCCAGCCTCACGTTTCCCCAAGAATATCTCTATCCCTGGCTTATTGCCCAGTCTCCATCATTTCACACCACTGTGTTGCAAGTGTCCAGCATACCTACTGGTACTTTAAACTAGTTTTCCTATTGGGTCTCAATCTGTCTGGCTCATGGACATTATATATACTCCAAGCCAAAAACAAGGAAAAAGCATGTTGGCTGAAATGGAATAAAAGTCAATCCATCAGCCATGTGGTTTCCTAGCGAGCAGTATTCATCCCACAAACATTTATGGAGCTCCTGCAGTGACCAAAGGATTGTGTGCAAGGAGGAAGATGAATAAATTGTGAGCTCGGTCCCTTTACGTAAAAAGATGGCGGTGGGCAGGACCAGAGGGAGGGTGAGTGCGTGAGAGAGTGAGCTAGTGTGTGAGAGAGTGTGAGTGGACGTGAAGGTGAATGACCAAACTCGTGCAGTGTAGAGATGCGGAGCAGAAGGTTCCTGCGCTGTGGACAGGGAGCAGCTGGCTACTGTGGTAAGCGGCCCTTCAGGGCGCTTCTCCCTGCGCCACGAGGAGGTCCCACCATTTTGGAAGATCCCGGGTCTTCCCTGGGAGGAGGCAGTGGGAGCGGCTAGGGCCCAGCTACCTAAGCCCACCAGTGCACCTGGCACCCTCGGACCGGTGGACACCCTGTGTCAACACAGACCAATGCACAGTAGTGGAGCTGCCAAGGTGCCAGTTGCGGAAGCACCATCCCCCACAGTAGCAGCCCAATCAGAGTTGAGATATACCCCCAGCAACAGAGGCTGGGGAGCAAACATCCATCCCGAGGCAACAGAAGCACAGATCAGCAGCTGAGACCCATCCCCAAAAACTACAGCAAAGGCTGAGCAGGAGCTGAGCCCCACAGGGCAGCAGCACTCCCCAGCTGCCAGCAGTGGGACCTGGGGCTCCACAGAGACCTGTGCGACCCAGCTGCCCACAAGATAGGCATGGAGTTGGGTCTCCAAAGGGACTGTGTGATCCAGCTCCCCATGGGATCAGTGGGAAGCAGGGGCTCCAACGAGGCCTGTACAACCCAGCTGCCCACAAGATCAGTGGGGAGCCAGGGCTCCAGTGAGGCCTATGCAACACAGCTGCCCATGGTACGGGCAAGAACCATGGCTCCAACAGGGCATGAGCTATATACAGCTACAGGTGGCACCAGTGACCAATTGGGAACACAGCTCCAGAGGGGCCCACGTGATCCAGCAGCAGCACCTACCAGGACACACCAGTACCAGCCCCCAGTAGTCAATCCTCCAGGATCCACAGTGGGCAAGAGGTGGCACTCAACAAAACAGTCTGGGAGGCACAGTAGCCTTATTTGATATACAGTGAGCTGCCTACACATCCAAACATCCCTCACCGTGTCTAGAGCTACCAGATGGCTAAAATGGGGAGACAAAGAAACAGCACCCAAAGGAAAGAAAAAGAGGAATCACCAGAAAAGGAACTACAGGAAATGAAAGACAGCAACTTGTCAGATAAAGAATTCAAAGCAATGATTTTAAAGGTGCTCAAGCAATTTGGTGAGAACTACAAGCAATTTAATAAGAATTATGAAGAGCTCACTGGGAACTACTTCAGCTTAAAAAAAAGGAGGTAGAAGCTATGCATAAAAATCAAGAGGAAATAAAGAATGACATAGCTGTTATGAAAAATACCTTAGAAGGGTTTAATAGTAGATTAGAAGAAACTGAAGACCAAATCACCAACTTAGAAGACAAGATAGAGAAAAACACCCAAATAGAGCAGCAAATGGGGAAAAAAAATTTAAAAGCAGGAGGAAAGTTTAAGGGAGCTGTGGGACAATGCAAAACGTAACAACATTCGCATTATAGGGGTACCAGAAGGAGAAGAATCAAAGAAAGGAATAGAGAACCTGTTTGAAGAAATAATGACAGAAAATGTCCCTAAACTGGTGAAGGAAAAAGTCACACAAGTCCAGGAAACACAGAGAGTCCCAAGCAATATGAACCCCAGAAGACCCATAGCTAGACACATCATAATAAAAATGGCAAACATTACAGACAAAGAATCTTAAAGGAAGCAAGAGAAAGACAGAAAGTTACCTACAAGGGAGCTCCCATTAGACTGCTAGCTGATTTCTCAACAGAAACGATGCAGGCCAGAAGGGAGTGGCATGAAGTGTACAAAGTAATGCAAGGCAAGGGTCTGAATCCAAGACTACTCTATCCATCAAGGCTATCATTCAAAATTGAAGGAGAAATAAAGAGCTTCATGGATAAAAAAGAAAAAAAAAGCTAAAGGAATTTACCACCACTAAACCAGCACTGCAAGAAATGCTGAAGGGACTGTTGTAAGAAGAGTAAGAAACAGAGAGAGAGAGAGAGAGGAACACAGGCATAAAATTAAAATGGCAACTAATAATTATCTATCAATAATTATCTTAAATGTAAATGGCTTAAATGCTCCAATCAAAAGACATAGGGTAGCTGATTGGATAAGAAAACATGACCCATATATATGCTGTCTACAAGAGACCCACCTCACAACAAAAGACTCACACAGGATGAAAGTGAAGGGATGGAAAATAATTTTCCAAGCAAATGGAAATGGAAAAAAAAAAGCTCATGTAGCAATACTCATATCTGACAAGATAGACTTCAAAACAAGGGCCATAATAAGAGACAGAGAAGGTCACTACATAATATTAAAAGGATCAATCCAACAAGAGGATATAACCCTGGTAAACATATATGCACCAAATACGGGAGCACCAAAATATATTAAAAACTTCTGGAGGACTTCAAGGGAGAGGTCAATAGCAACATGATCATAGTGGGTGACTTTAACACATCACTGACACCACTGGATAGATCTTCTAGACAAAAAATTAACAAGGACATAGAGTCCTTACAAGACAAACTAGATCAGTTGGACTTCATTGATATTTACAGAACATTTCACCCCAAAGCTGCAGAATATACATTCTTCTCAAGTGCACATCGGTCATTCTCAAAGATAGACCACATGTCAGGACACAAAGCAAGTCTCTACAAATTCAAGAAAAGTGAAATCATATCAAGCATCTTCTCAGATCACAGTGGCATGAAACTAGAACTCAATTATAATAAAAACTCCCAAAAATATTCAAACACTTGGAGGCTAAATAGCATGTTATTAAACAACGAATGGATTACTAACGAGATCAAGGAAGAAATTAAAAACTTCCTGAAAACCAATGAAAATGAACACACGACAACACAAAATCTATGGGACACAGCAAAAGCAGTCCTGAGAGGGAAGTTCATAGCACTACAAGCCTACCTCAAGAAACAAGAAAAATTCCTAATCGACTTTCTAACCCTACGACTTAAAGAAATAGAAAGTAAACAAAAAGAAAAACCCAGAGCTAGTAGGAGGAAGGAAATAGTAAAGGTCAGAGCAGAAATAAACAACATAGAGACTAAAAAACAATTCAAAATATCAATGAAACAAAAAGCTTGTTCTTTGAAAAAATAAACAAGATCGATGGACCTTTAGCCAGACTCACCAAGAAACAAAAAGAGAGAAACCAAATAAACAAAGTCAGAAATGAAAGAGGAGAAGTAACAACTGACACCACAGAAATGCAAAGGATCATCGAAACATACTATGAACAATTAGACACCAACAAATTGGACAATCTAGGAGAAATGGACAAATTTCTGGAAACACACAGCCTCCCAAAACTGAACTCAGAAGAGATAGAAAACTTGAGCAGACCAATAACAATGAAGGGAATTGAAGATGTAATCAAGACTCTCCCAGCAAACAAAAGCCCATGCCCAGATGGCTTCACGGGGCAGTTTTACCAAAAGTTTATATGGAACCAAAAAAGACCCCGAATAGCCACAGCAATCTTGAAAAAGAAGAACAAAGTAGGAAAGATCACATTACCAGATATCAGATTATACTACAAAGCCACTGTAATCAAAACAGTCTGGTACTGGCACAAGAACAGGCATATAGACGAGTGGAACAGAACAGAGAATCCGGAAATTGACCCAAGACAATATGCTCAATTAATATTTGACAAAGTTGGCAAGAGCATACAGTGGAGTCAAGACAGTCTCTTCAATAAATGATGTTGGGAAAATCGGACAGCTACTTGCAAAAAAATGAAGCTAGACCACCAACTTACACCATACACGAGAATAAACTCAAAATGGATAAAAGACTTAAATGTAACTTGTGAATCCATAAAAATTCTAGAAGAAAATGCAGGCAACAAAATGTCAGACATCATACACAGCAGAATTTTCACTGATACAACACCTAAGGCAAGAGAAACAAAGGAAAAAATGAACACATGGGACTACATCAAATTCAAAAGCTTCTGCACAGCAAAAGAAACAACCATCAGAACGGAAAGGGATCCCACTATATGGGAGACCATAATCGGCAATGATGCATCAGATAAGGGGTTAATTTCCAAAATATATAGAGTGTTCATACAACTCAACAAAAGGAAGACAAAGAATCCAATTAAAAAATGGGCAGAGGAGCTAAATAGACACCTTTCCAAACGACATACAAATGGCCAAGAGACAATGAAAAAATGCTCATCACTAATCATCAGAGAGATGAAAATTAAAACAACTATGAGTATCACCTCACACCTGTCAGAATGGCCACCATCAACAAATCATCAAACAACAAGTGTTGTTGAGGGTGTGGAGCAAAGGGGACTCTGGTACACTGCTGGTGGGAATGCAGACTGGTGCAGCCACTATGGAAAACACTATGGTGTTACCTCAAAAAGTTAAAAATTGAACTGCCATTTGACCCAGTGATTCCACTTCTAGGAATATACCCTAAGAAACCTGAAACACCAATCAGAAAGAATATATGTACCCCTATGTTCATAGTAGCACTATTTACAATAGCTAAGATCTGCAAACAACCCAAGTGTCCATCAGTAGATGAGTGGATAAAAAAGCTGTGATACATATACACAATGGAGTACTATGCAACTGTAAGAAAGAAAGATCTCTTATCCTTGGAGATGGCATGGAAGGACCTGGAGAGTATTATGCTAAGCGAAACAAGCCAAGCAGAGAAAGACAAATATCACATGATCTCACTTATTTGTGGAATATAATAAACTAAACTGATGAACAAAATTGACCCAGAGAAATAGAGGTGAGGTACAGACTGACAAGCCTCAGAGGAGGGGGATTGGGGAGGGAAGAGATAAACCACAGAACTTAAATGCATGTATGCATGACCTATGGACATGGACAACAGGGCTGGGGATGGGGTGGGAAGGGAGGGGGAGGAGGGTGTCAATTGAGGGAAAAAGGAGAAACATCTGTAACAAAAACAAATTAATTTAAAAAATCTCCGTTTAATTGAATTTTATAATTTTATGTAAAAAAGGTATTGTTTTGTAACAGTAATAAAAGAAATAAATAATAATTTTTTTTAAAAAATGTGAGCTCGGGCCCTGGCCAGTTTGGCTCAGCTGTTAGAGCGTCGGCCTGCGGTCCAGAGAGACCCGGGTTCGGTTCCCGCTAAGGGCATGTGCCTCGGTTGCAGTTTGTCCCCGGCCCTGGTTGGTCGTGTGGTTGGCAGCCACTTGATGTGTCCCTTTCACGTCGATGTTTCTCTCTCTCTCTCTCTTCCTCTCTCTCCCTCCCACTCTATCTGAACAAAAAATGAAAAAATGTCCTCAGTTGAGGATAAAAAAAAAAAAAATGTGAGCTCGGCCCTCTAGGAGCTTGCCATCTAGTTGGGAAGAAAGACATGTCTGCGAATGGCAGCACAACAATGAATCATGTAATAAAAGCATGTGTATGAACAAGGAATTACCGAAACAAAAGCATTTTCTGACTGATGGGAGAGAAGTCAGGTTGGGAGAGGTAGAGAGTTACTTATGGTAAGTAGGCCCTGTGACCTCGAGTGTGCAGAATGGCTGCAGTGCTTTATCATTTACCCTGAAAGCCTCACTCCTCCTTCCTAGTTGTCTGCAAACTCTGAGCTTTGGCCCCCAAATACTGACTGCCTATCTACATTGAAGACACAAAGCATTCTGATGGCAGAATTCATCATCTGTGCTGTGTAACAAATTACTCCAAAACTCAGTGCCTTTAAAGTACACACACTTGCCCAGCCAGTGTGGCTCAGTGGTTGAGCATCAACCCATGGACCAAGAGGTCACCAGTTTGATTTCCGGTCAAGGCACATGCCTGGGTTACAGGCTTGATGCCCAGTGCGATGCGTGCAGGAGGCAGCCAATCGATGTGTCTCTCTCATCAGTGTTTCTATCTCTCTCTCCTTCTCCCTTCCTCTGTCTCTAAAAATCAATTTAAAAACATATTTAAACTACACACACTTATTCACTCAGAGTGTCTGTCAGGAGTTAAGAGCAGCTTAGTTGAGTGGTTCCAATTCAAGGTCTCTCACAAGCTTGCAGTCAAAATGTCAGCTAAGGCTGTGGTCTCGAAGGCTTGAACCAGGGCTGGAGAATCTGCTTTCAAACTCATGGCTGTTGGCAGGAGGCTTCAGCTCCTTGCTGGCTATTGGCCAGATGTTTCCATCCTCACCATGTGGACCTCTCCATTGGCTTCTTGAGTGTCTTTACAACATGACAGCTGCCTTTGCCCAGAGACAGAGATCTGAGAGAGAGAATCAGGATGAAGCTTTTTGTAACCTAGTCTTCAAAGCTACAGCCTGTCACTTCCACTTTATTGTTTTCATTGGAGCAAGTCACAAAGTCCAACCCATATTCGAGGAGAAGGAAATTAGACTCTACCACTTGTAGAAAGCAATGTCAAAGAATCTGATCACATTTTAAAACCACTCCTGGCCGTCGTGCTTGTGATGACATTGATCCTATGCTCTTTGAGGAAGTGTGGCAAAGAGGCTAAGAACCCTGGCTCTAGGTCCAAATGTCTAAGTTGGAAACTCAGGTCTACCACACACTTTCAGTATGACCTAATACTTAATCTCTTGGGTCTCAGTCTTCTTATCCGAAAAATGAGGATACTATTAACACCTGCTTTATGTAGGTGTTGTGAGAATTAAATGAGCTAATACATAGAAACGTGGTATGAGTGATACATGTAATACACATAGATACATGGAAAGCACCTAGAAGAGTAATTGACACACAGTGAATGCTCAAAACACATCACCTGTTTTATTGCCCACCCTTGTCTCCATTTGGCAAACTTCTGTTCTTTCAAGACTGAATTTGAACGCTTCTTCTTGTACTAAGTTTTCTAGATTTCCTGGGTAAACTTTCTTTCCTCATCTCTAAGGTTCTTTGGCATTTTGATTATGCGTACAATTGCTGCTTTTTAAACCATGTCAACATGGCTTAATTATAGCTCTGGGTCCTCCACCAAATGGTGTGGCCCATGAGGATGGATTTGAATCCCCTTAGAGACAGATTCTCCAGAGGGGAGGGAGGCAGATTATGAGAAGCTCATGGAGAATCAATTTTTCATCCCAGAGTTGGAGCCATGAGGAAAAAGAGGGCAGAGTTTTTGAAAAGTGGTTTCCCAACCACAGCAGCCTGGAATTAACACCAACTGCTCCCCAGGGTAGCCTGGTGAACATTCTTGACAGGAATGCTGCCTTGGGGAGAGACTCCTTTCCATCAAGCTCTGACACCAGGAGCCTGGGCACTCATTACACGTTCAAATGCTCCTCAGGGGAACTGTTAGTGGGTTTCACATACAAGGTAGTACATTTTCAGGAGCATGTGATATTCTGGAAATGTCTGCATGCAGGAGAAGAACAAGCCAGAAAAACAGATGACTTGAAATTTCTGGAGCATTTGGGGACAGTTGTTTTTGCCTAGTGAGATGTTAGAAACACCTGAATTAAATAAAAAACGGGTGCCTTGCCTGGCTGGTGTAGCTCAGTGGTTGAGTGTTGACCCATGCACCAAGAGGTCGCTGGTTCAGTTCCCGGTCAGGGCACATGCCCAGATTGTGGGCCTGGTCCCCAGTGGGGGGCATGCAGGAGGCGGTCATCAATGTTCTCTCTCATCGATGTTTCTCTCCATGGGGAGGGTTGGGAGATGGGCTGGCTCTGTCCAACAGAAAATCCTGGATGTTCCACCATGGAAGGCATGATTGTCAGTTTTCACAGCCCCCTAAGTAACAGACTAGTGTGCTGTTTTGAAAATGATGTTTAAAATGAGTTTTCGTCCTGGCCGGTGTAGCTCAGTTGGTTGGGCATTGTCCCACACACTGGAAGGTTGCCAATTAGATTCCTGGTCAGGGCACATGCCTGGGCTGGGGGCTCAATCCCCAGTAGGGGGCATGCAGGAGTATGCCCAATGATGTCTCACTCTCACATCAATGTTTCTCTCTCTCTAAAAATCAATTTTAGCCCTGGCCAGTTTGGCTCAGTGGTTACAGCATCAGCCCATGGACCAAAGAGTCACAGATTCAATTCCTGTCAATGGTATGTACCTCGGTTACGGTTCATCCCTGGCCCTGGTCAGAGTCCTGCCGGAGGCAACCAGTCAATGTATTCCTCTCACATCAGTGTTTCTCTCTCTCTCTCTTTCCCTCCCTCCCCACTCTATCTGAACATAAATAGAAAAATATCCTCAGGTGAGAATTTTTTAAAATTCAATTTTAAAATCTTTAATATAAAAAAAAATTAAAGGAGTTTTTATGTATTGTTCCCATGTCTGTTCCAGGCACAGACTTTATCTCTGTGGTCTCCACATCTTGGGTGTAATAGGCAGGTACATCCTCTCTCAGTCAGTAACATTGTGACTTTGAAAATTATAGCCTATATTCCAGATGTATGAAATGGAAATAACCAATGGAAATGTTCAAACCATTCTGAACAGTTTCAAAGGCAGCTTCTACGCAGTCAAAGGGTGTCCTGAAGCCCGCATGTCCATAAGATGGGCCTTGTGGACATCTGTTTTGACTTGCGCACTCTATCTCCATTTAAAAATCATAACCCTCCCAAGTCATGTAGCTTGAAGTGGAGGAGGTCAGTCGGTAACTCCTCCAACATCTGGCTCTAAGACTGGGCTTGCTACATGGTGCCTAGCCAGTGAGAGCTTTCACCCACAAAAGCTGAGGCAGAGTACAGCTGAGGCAGTTTATCCTGACTGACATTGCTAAGCCCCTGGATCCAGCCATATCTGAAATCTACAAAACTACTTTCTAGATTCTCAAGTCACATGTCCTTATAAATTATTTTTTTGAATTAGGCCAATTTTATTTGAATTGGATTCTTTCCCTTAAATTCCATAGAGTTCTGACTTACATGGTAGAGAAACACAGCCAGAATGGGAAGCATCAATCTTTTTTGCCGTTTTGCTCTACACATCATGAATCTATCTGAAATTTTTTACTGGAAATTCCTCCTGTCAGATAGCAATGCAAATAGCTTTCAGTCCTCCTCAAAACTTTGTACCTGTGAGAATATATTTTAATAAGCATTTTAATTAGTAGGTGGGAAAGAGCAAATTTTTACAACATTTTTGAAAAGTAATTTAGCAATATGTAACAAGAACCTTAAAAAATAGCCTTGAATAATATATCTCAAGAATTCCTCTTTATAAGCATCCAACTTAAAAAATAATTAGTAGCATGGGTTTATGATAAAGTCACCTGGGAAATTAAGAAAGATAAGAATATCAATTGCCAAACTGCCAGTTTTCACAGAGACTAGAATGTTCAGAATTAGGTCGCTCAAGTTTCTATGCTTCTATAGACACTAGACTATCTTGCCACCCTCTCAGAAACACATTGTTCCCTACTCTAGTATGATGATGACTTAGTTATCTCTATACTTTATTAATACTATTGTTACTAAGTAATTTCTACTCAGTTTCCTGTTATTAAACTATAGCTTTGGCTTGCATGACTTCCACTATCTTATCAGTGGTGGCATCAGCTACCTCATCATCTAGTGCTGCCCTCTTTCTGTGTGTCTTTTAGCCTCTGCCCCCACCACCCTCTGCTGACAATTTCTGGCTGATGTGTGGTTCCTGCTGACCCATGTCTCCCATTGATGTGTGGCCTCTGCTGACTCATGGTTCATGCTACCTAACGCCTGATTTCAACAGATCCACAATTCCCCCCTGGTTCCTGCTGATTTATGGTAATTACTGACTTGACTACCTTTGGCCCCTGCTGACCCATGGCTCTTGCTGACCCATGTCTTTTGCTGATACATAGTTCCTGCTATCCATGCCTTTTGGTCACCCATGGCTTCTACTGGGAAGAAGAAAAGGGTCCAGTTCTTCAGAAGGTTCAGGGTTCCAGAAAACTAGATCTCATTTCAGGGTAAACCTGGGATCTCAACAAAGATCTACTTATGAAAACTGCCTAGGAGTGCAATGCCCCCCACATACACACACACTTGTACCTTCCCCAATACTGGTTTGACTCCATTGCTCATTTTCAACCATATGGCATCTGAGAGAGACCATGAAAAATCTTCCAGCTCTAGGCTAGTAAAAGTAGTTTGATTTGCAGAAATTTTCTAATTTAACTTTTTAAAGAATGTTTTCTCTATGGAGCCCCCAAGAAGCCAGTATTTGCAGTGTGTGTGATGATTTCTGAGTACTAAGAAAGTTTTATCTTCTGTTTTAAAAGAAATAAGTTCCTCGAGAGGCAATACAACCTAAATATGAAACACTTAAAGACAGCAAGAAACAGATTTATAGAATTTTGGGGATAGAAGATACCCTTAAACTTTGAATCCCTCATCTTCTGTAGAGTATCTTGTGAAGCATCTTGCCTAAGAACAATTCAGTCTCCCTTGAACACTTCCAGTGAACATGAGGTCATTCATCCTAGGGATAGACCATTCTGGTTTTGCAGTTTTCATTATGGCAAAGATTTTTTACCCTGATCCCAAGATCTTTCTCTCTGTAATTAATTCAACACTGTGGACCAACAGGGTAGAAAAGGTGACTTTTCTCATATCACAATTCTCCAACTATTTAAATGGAAACTATTGGGAGATTCCAAGGTAATGGCAGATTAAGTGGAAGCTACACTGACCTTCTCCCAGGACCAAACTGGAATTACAACTAAAATATAGAAAAAGCATCCTGAATAACCAACTGAAGACTAACTGGAGAGAACCCTTATAACCAAGTATGTAAAGAGGAGCCTACATAGAGACTGGTAGGAAATGTGAAGGCACGAAAGGGCTGGGTGGGCTTCCACAGGCAGCAGCTGAAGTGCTGGAAGGGTATCTCAGCTGAAGAAGGTTCCCCCTGAGAAGTCTGGGGTTTAAACCCCAAGCTGGGCTCTCCAGCCCAGAGTAACAGAACAGGGAAAATTGCCCACATAACATCTGGCTATGAAAAGCACTGTACAGCCCTGGCCGGTTTGGTTCAGTGGTTGGAGCGTCGGCCCGCGGATGGGAGAGTCCTGGGTTTGGTTCCTGCTAAGGGCATGTACTTCGGTTGCAGTTTGTCCCTGGCCCCAGTTAGGGTTGTGTGGGTGGCAACCACTTGATGTGTCTCTCTTGCATTGATGTTTCTCTCTCTCTCTCTCTTCCTCCCTCTCTCCCTCCTGCTCTATCTAAGATAAATGAAAAAATGTTCTCAGGTGAGAATAAAAAAAAAATTTTTTTTTTAAAAAAGAAAAGCACTGTACATTCGGTCTGGCATGTAGAGAAGGCTACAAACACAGGCACCCTCTTAAAGGGCCAATGCACTACATTTTGTTTACAGTCATTCACCTTGGGCTCTGGCAGAGGGAGGGAAGATCACCATGCTGAGTCATTTCCTCATGCTGCAGAAGCCATCTTTGTCAAACAGAACTTTACGATCAATGCAGCTTTAGTCTAGGGAGAAGCATTAGCCACAC
The DNA here is from genome assembly GCA_030848825.1 of Tadarida brasiliensis. Classification (NCBI taxonomy): domain Eukaryota; kingdom Metazoa; phylum Chordata; class Mammalia; order Chiroptera; family Molossidae; genus Tadarida; species Tadarida brasiliensis. The sequence goes on from CM061258.1 coordinate 123,038,824, forward strand.
CCTTTGGAAACTCTCTTGCCCCACCATGTGGAGTTTACACTCTGCTGAAGACTACAGTCTGCAGCTCATTAAGTACCTGAGTCTAACAGTCAGCCTGCAGGCAGAGGAGGATCTCTGGGAGCTTTGAGTCTGACCTGTTCCTGGGCCCAGGGCTAGTAAAAGAAGACCTTGATGCACAGCTACATCATTTCCACACACGCACCCAGCCCCAGCAGAGGGAGCTATAATCTGTGGATCACTGATAGCTCCAAACAGAATACTCAAGGCCAGTCACAAACAGCATCTGACATTGGCCTGTACCAGAGACCCTCTGAAGAGGCCTAAAACCAATAAACCCAGTGGCCAGCTTCAGATAACAAAAGAGCAGGATCCAATAAGCTTCAAAAGCAGTATATCCACTGGGAGGCATTGGGAGTCTCCAAACCCTGCAGAGGCAAATTCCACTTCATGTGATAAGCACCTGAACAACAGCCTGCACACTGTTTTTGGGGTTGAGCCTCACTGTTAGTCAGCCTGAGGTTTGAGCCCATGCACTAACAGGCCAATAGCAATCAAAACTCCATTACAGCCATGGCCAGTTTTGCTCAGTGGTTAGAGTGTCAACCCACAGACCAAAGGGTAACAGGTTTCATTCAGGTCGAGGACATGTACCTGGGTTACAGGTTTGATCCTTGTCCCTGGTTGGGGTAATGTGAGAGGCAACTAATTGATTTCTCTCTCACACATTGATGTTTCTCTCTCTTTCTCCCTCCCTCAGTCCCTCCCACTCTCTCTAAAAGAAAAAAAAAAATCAATGGAAAAATATCCTTAGGTGAGGATTAACAGAAAAAAAAAAAGACTCCATTACAACAAGAGGGCCCACACAATCTGCACAAGGGACATTATTAGAGCACCCAGGTCTGATCAGGGAGACTGTGCCACATGGTCCAACAGGTCACCTATTATATAAGTCCACCCTACCAAGACTGGGAGTTGTAGCAGATCTACATAATACATAGAAATAAATAAAAACAGGCAGCCAAAATTGGGAAGACAAACATAACCCAAATTTAAAAAAAAAAAACAAAACAAGATAATTCTCCAGAAGAAGAGCTAAATGGAATGGAGATAAACAATTTAGCAGATATAGAGTTCAGAGCAATGATTATAAGGATGCTCAACAGCATGAAAAATAATACAGAAACTATGAAAAACAACCAGTCAGAAATGAAGAATGACATAGCAGAAATAAATATACTGGAAGGAATAAACAACAGATTAAAGGAAGTCGAGGATTGGATCAGTGAATTAGAAGAGGGTAGAAAAAAATCATCCAATCAGAGAACCAAACAGAAAAAAGAATTAAAAAACAGGATGACAGTTTAAGGGAACTGTGGGACAACATGAAACATAACAATATCCACATCATAGAGGTACCAGAAGGAAAGTGAGCAAGGGATAGAGAACCTGTTTGACAAAATAATGGCAGAAAATTTTCCTAACTGGGTGAAGGAAAAAGTCACACAAGTTCAGGAAGCACAGAGAGTCCCAAGCAAAAAGAACACAAATAGGCCCACACCTAAGGATTATAATTATAATGTTATAATTAAAATACCAAAAATTAAAGACAGGAAGAATCTTAAAGGCAGCAAGAGAAAAGCAATGTGTAACCTACAAAGGAGCTCCCATAAGATTATTGGCTGGTTTCTCAACAGAAACACTATAGGCCAGAAGGTATGAGGTATTCAAGGTAATGAAAAGCAAGGATCAGAAACCAAGACTATTCTATCTAGCAAGGCTATCATTCAAAATAGAAGGTGAAATAAATAGCGTCCCAGATAAATAAGGCTAAAGTAGTTTACTACCACCAAACTGGCATTGCAAGAAATGTTAAAGGGATTGCAGTAATAATAAGAAGTATGATAAGAGAGAGAAAAACATAGGCATAAAAAAAATGGCAATAAATAAGCAACTATCAATAATAATCGTAAATGTAAATGGATTAAATGCTCCAATCAAAAGATATAGGGTAGCTGAATGGATAAGAAAAATGATCCATATATATGTTGTCTACAAGAGACCCACCTCAGAACAAAAGACTCACACAGGATGAAAGTGAAGAGATGAAAAAAATATTTTCCATGCAAATGGAAACAAATAAGCAGGGGTAGCAATACTTATATTTGACAAAATAGACTTCAAAGCAAAGGCCATAACAAGAGACAAAGAAAGTCAATGCATAATATTAAAGGGATCACCCAACAAGAGGATATAACCCTTGTAAACATATATGCACCCAATATAGGAGCACCTAAATGTATTTTTTAAAAACCTTGGAGGACTTTAAGGGAGAGAATGACAACAATACAGTCATAGTAGGGGAATTTAACAACCCACTGACTTCACTGGATAGATCTTCCAAACAAAAAATCAACAAGGAAACAGTGACCCTAAATGATACACTAGATGAGATGGATTTAAGTGACAATTACAGAACATTATACCCCAAAGTTTCAGAATATACATTCTTCTCAAGTGCACATGGGACATTCTCAAAGATAGACCACAAGTTTAAGAAAATTGAAATCATCTCCTTGGATCACAATGGCATGAAACTAGAAATGGACTACAATAAAAACACTCAAAATCATTGAAACACATGACAGCTAAATAGCATATTATTAGACAATGAATGGGTTACCAGTGCGATCAAGGAAGGAATGAAAAACTTCCTGGAAATAAATGAAAATGAGCACACAACAAGCCCAAACCTGTGAGACACAGCAAAAGCAGTCCTGAGAGGAAAGTCCTTAGCACTACAGGTCCACCTTAAGAAACAAGAAAAATCTCCAATAAAGTATCTAATCCTACAACTAAAAGAATTAGAAAGAGAACAAGAAAAGCCCAGTGTACGTAGAAGGAAATAATAACAATCAGAGTGAAAATAAATGACATAGAGACTAAAAAATAATTACAAAAGATTAATGAAACCAACAACTTATTCTTTGAAAAGATAGAAAAGATTGATGAAACTCTAGCCAGACTCAACAAAAAACAAAGAGAGAGGACTCAAAATCAGAAATCAAAAGAGGTGGAGTAACAACTGACACCACAGAAATATAAAGGATTGTAAGAAAATATTACAAATAACTATATACCAACAAATTGGACAATCTGTGAGAAACAGATTCTTAGAAACATAACAATCTTCCAAAACTGAATCTAGAACAGTCAGAAAATCTGAATGAAACAATAACAACTAATGAAATTGAATCAGTAATAAAAAATAAAAAACTTCCAGCAAACAAAAGTCCTACACTGGCTGGCTTCACAGAGAATTTTACCAAACATTCAAAGAACTAATACCTATCCTCCTCAAACTATTCCACAAAATTCAAGAGGAAGGAAGGCTTCCAAACTCGTTTTATGAGGCCAGCATAATTCTAATTCCAAAACCAGATCAAGACACTACAAAGAAAGAAAATTGCAGGCCAATATCCCTGATAAACATAGATGCCAAAATCCTCAAAATAGGACCAGCAATATATTTAAAGGATCATATACCATGACCAAGTGGTATTTATCCCAAGGATACAAGGCTGGTATAATATTCACAAACCAATAAATGTGATTTAGCAAATGAACAAATTGAAAGATAAAAATCACATGATCATATCAATAGACACAGAAAAATCATTCAACAAAATCCAGCACCCATTTTTGATAAAAACTCTCAGCAAAGTGGGAATAGAGGGATCATACATCAACATAATAAAGGCCATATATGACAAATCTAAAACCAACATCATACTCAATGGGCAAAATAAAAAATGTTTCCCTTAAGAATAGGAACAGGCTAGGGATGTCCACTTTCACCACTCTTATTCAACATAGTACTGGAAATTCTAACCACAGCTATCAAACAAAAAAAATAAAATAAAAGGCATCCAAATTGGAAAGGAGGAAGTGAAACTGTCATTATTTGCAGATGACATGATATTATGCATAAAAAAAAATCCAAACTCCATTAAAAACCTAATAGATTTAATAAATGAATTCAGCAAAGTAGCAGGATACAAAATTAATATTCAGAAATCAATGGCATTTTTATGCACCAATAATGAACTCTCAGAAAGTGAAAAAAATATATCCCATTTATCATTGCAACAAAAAAAATTAAGCTAATTAAGAATAAACTTAAAAAAGGAAGTAAAAGACCTGCACTCAGAAAACTAAAGGACATTGAAAAAAAGAAATAGAGGAAGATATAAACTAGTGGAAGCATATACAGTGGATTGAAAGAATTAACATAATTAAAATGCCCATACTACCCAAAGTAATCTATAGATTCAACACAATCCCTATTAGAATACCAATGATATATTTCAGAGATCTAAAACAAATACTCCAAAAAATTTATATGGAACCAAAAAAGACCCTGAATAACCACAGCAATCTTGAGGAAGAACAAAGTAGGCGGGATCACAATACCGGATATCAGATTATACTACAAAGCCATTGTAATCAAAATAGTCCAGTATTGGCACAAGAACAGGCATGTAGATCAATGGAACAGAACAGAGAACCCAGAAATCGACCCAATACATTACTCTCAATTAATATTTGACAAAGGAGGCAAAAGCATACAATGAAGTAAAAACAATCTCTCCAATAAATGGTGTTGGGAAAATTGGACAGGTATATGCAAAAACATTAAACCAGACCACCAACTTACACTATACACACACAAAATCCCTCAAAATGGATAAACAGCTTAAATGTAACTCATGAAACCACAAAAATCCTAGAAGAAAACAGGCAGCAAAATTTCAAGATCTCATGTAGCAGAAATTTCAACAATACATTGCTTAGGGCAACCGAAACAAAGAAAAAATAAATGGGACTAATCAAAATAAAAAACTTCTGCACAGTAAAATAAACAATCAACAAAATGAAAAGGGAATCCACTGTATGGGAGAATATATTTGCTAAGGATACATCTGATAAGAGGTTAATTTACAAAATATATAAAGAACTCATACAACTTTAAAAAAGGAAGTCAATCCAATTTATTTTTTTTGAATTTATTTATTTATTTATTTTTGTTACAGATGTTTCTCTTTTTTCCACCATTGACACCTTCCTCCCCCTCCCTCCTCACCCTGTCTCAAGCTTTGCTGTTCATGTCCATTGGTTATGTGTACATGCATATAAGTTCTGTGGTTTATCTCTACCCTGCCACCCCTCTTCTGGGGACTGTCAGTCTGTGGGACTATCCACGTCTCTGGGACTACCCTGTTCTTCAGACTGTTATGTTCATTATATTCCACAAATAAGTGAGATCATGTGGTATTTGTCTTTCTCTGCTTGGCTTGTTTCGCTTACGATAATACTTTCCAGGTCTTGCCATGTTGTCTCAAAGGATAAGAGATCTTTCTTACAACTGCATAGTACTCCATTGTGTATATGTACCACAGCTTTTTTATCCATTTGTCTACTGATGGACATTTGGGCTGTTTCCAGATCTTAGCTATTGTAAATAGCGCTGCTATGAACATAAGGATACATATATTCTTTCTGATTGGTGTTTCAGACTTCTTGAGGTATATTCCTAGAAGTGCGATCACTGGGTCAAATAGCAATTCAATTTTTAATTTTTTGAGGTAACACCATAGTCTTTTCCACAGTGGCTGCACCAGTTTGCATTCCCACCAGCAGTGTACTAGAGTCCCTTTTTCTCCACACCCTCGCCAAAACTTGTTTGATGCTTTGTTGATGGCAGCCATTCTGAAAGGTGTGAGGTAAAACCTCATAGTTGTTTTAATTTGCATCTCTCTGATGATTACTGATGTTGAGCATTTCTTCATCTGTCTCTTGGCCATTTGTATGTCCTGTTTGGAGAAGTGTCTATTTAGCTCCTCTGCCCATTTTTTAATTGGGTTCTTTGTCTTCCTAATGTTGAATCGTATGAGCACTCTATATATTTTGGAAATTAACCCCTTATCTGATGTATCATTGGCAATTATGCTCTCCCACACAGTGGGTTGCATTTTCATTTCGATTGTTGTTTCTTTTGCTGTGCAGAAGCTTTTGAGTTTGATGTAGTCCCATGTGTTCATTTTTTCCTTTGTTTCTGTTGCCTTAGGTGATGTATCAGTGAAAATTCTGCTGCATATGATTTCCGAAATTTGTTGCCTACATTTTCTTCTAGGAGTTTTATGGATTCACGAGTCACGTTTAAGTCTTTTATCCATTTTGAGTTTATTCTTGTGTATGGAGTAAGTTGATGGTCTAGTTTCATTTTTTTGCAAGTAGTTGTCCAATTTTCCCAACAATATTTATAAAGAGGCTGTCTTTATTCCATTGTATGCTCGTGCCACCTTTGTCTAATATTAATTGAGAAAAATATTTTGGGTCAATTTCTGGGTTCTCAGTTCTATTCCATTGATCTATGTTCCTGTTCTTGTGCCAGTACCAGGCGGTTTTGATTACAGTAGCTTTGTAATATAACCTGATATCCGGTATTGTGATTCCACCTACTTTGTCCTTTTTCAAGATTGCTGTGGCTATTTGGGGTCTTTTTTGGTTCTATATGAACTTTTTAAGTATTTGTTCTAGTTCTGTGAAATATGTCGTTGGTATTTTGATGGAGATTGCATTGAATCTATAGATTGCTTTGGGTAGTATGGACATTTTAATGCTGTTAATTCTTCCCATCCATGAACAAGGTATGTGCTTCCACTTTTTTTATATCTTCCTCTATTCCTTTATTCAATGTCCTGCAGTTTTCTAAAAATAGATCCTTTATTTCTTTGGTTAAGTTTATTCCTAAGTATCTTAATTTTTTTTGCTGCGATGGTAAATGGGATTTTTTTTTTCGTTTCTCTTCTTGTGAGTTCATCATTGGTGTATAAGAATGCCATCCATTTCTTGACGTTAATTTTGTATCCTGCTACTTTGCCAAATTCATTTATTAAGTCTATTAGATTTTTGATGCAGTCTTTAGGGTTTCTATGTATAATATGTCATCTGCAAATAATGACAGTTTCACTTCTTCCTTTCCAATTTGGATCCTTTTTTTTTTCTTCATGTCTCATTGCTGTGGTCAAGGCTTCCAGTACTATGTTAAATAAGAGTGGTGAAAGTGGGCATCCTTGTCTTGTTCCTGTTCTTAATGGAAATGCTTTTAGTTTTTGTCCATTGAGTATGATGTTGGCAGTAGGTCTTTCATATATAGCCTTTTATGATCCCTCTATTCCCACATTGCTGAGCCTTTTTATCAGAAATGGATGCTGGGTTCTGTTGAATGTTTTTTTCAGCATCTATTGATATGATCATATGATTTTTATCTTTCATTTTGTTTATGTGGTGTATCACATTTATTGATTTGCAAATATTGTACCAGCCTTGCATCCCTGAGATGAATCCCACTTGGTCATGATGCATGATTTTTTTTTGATGTATTGCTGAATCCGATTTGCTAGTATTTTGTTCAGGATGTTGGCATCTCTGTTCGTCAGAGATATTGGCCTGGTTTGGAATGAGAATTATGCTGGCCTCATAAAACAAGTTTGGAAGTCTTCCTTCTTGAATTTTTTGGAATAGTTTGAGGAGAATGGGTGTTAGTTCTTCTTTGAATGCTCTGTAAAACACCCTCATGAAGCCGTCCGGGCCTGGGCTTTTGTTTGCTGAGAGTCTTGATTACATCGTCAGTTTCCTTGGTTGTTATTGGTCTTTTCAAGTTTTCTATCTCTTCCTGGTTCACTTTTAGGAGACTGTGGTTTCTATAAATTTGTCCATTTTGCTTAGATTTTCCAATTTGTTGCTGTATAATTTGTTCATATTTCTTAACAATTTTTTTGTGTTTCTGTGGTGTCAGTTATCATTTCTCCTCTTCACTCCTCTTTTTTTGTATTTGGGTTCTCTCTGTTTCAAATGAGTCTAGCTAAAGGTCTATCAATCTTGTTTATCTTTTCAAAAAAACCAGCTCTTTGTTTTATTGATCCTTTGAATTGTTTTTTTGGTCTCCATGTCATTTATTTCTGCTCTGATCTTTACTATTTCCTTCCTTCTACTTGCTCTGGGTTTTTCTCTTTGTTTGCTTTCTAGTTCTTTAAGTTGTGAGGTTATTAGTCCCTTAGAAATGTTTTTTGTTTCTTGAGGTGGGCTTGTAGTGCTATGAACTTCCCTCTCAGAACTGCTTTCGTGGCATCCCATAGATTTTGTGTTGTTGTGTGTCCCTTTTCATTGGTTTCCCAGGAAGTTTTTAATTTCTTTCTTGATCTCCATGATAACCCATTCATTGTTCAATAACATGCTATTTAACCTCCATGTTTTCAAATGTCTTTGAATGTTCTTGTTGCAATTGATTTCTAGTTTCATGCCATTGTGATCGGAGAAGATGCTTGATATGATTTCAATCTTCTTGAACTTGTAGAGACTTAGTTTGTGCTCTAACATGTGGTCTATCATTAAGAATGTCCCATATGCACTTGACAAGAATGTGTATTCTGCAGTTTGGGGGTGTAATTCTCCAGATATCTATTAAATCCATTTGATCTAGCTCTTCCTTTAGAGTCTCTGTTTCCTTGTTAATTTTTTGTCTATATGATCTATCCAGTGATGTCAGCGGCGTGTTGAAGTCCCCTGCTATGATTGTATTGCTTTCGATTTCTCCTTTGAGGTCCTCCAGAAGATTTTAACTATATTTTGGTGCTCCTTTATTGGGTGCATATATGTTCACCAAGGTTATATCTTCTTGTTGGATAGATCCTTTCAATATTATGTAGTGGCCTTCTTTGTCTCTAGCTGTGCCCTTCATTTTGAAATCTAATATATCAGAAATTAGTATGGCTACACCAGTTTTTTTTCCTTTCCATTTGCTTGGAAGATTTTTTTCCATCCCTTTACTTTCATCCTATGTGAGTCTTTTGTTGTAAACAACATATGTGTGAGTCATGCTTTCTTACTCAGTCAGCTACTCTGTGTCTTTTTGTCAGAGCATTCAAACCATTTACATTTAAGGTGATTATTGATATGTACTTATTTATTGCCATTTTTGTTCAGTGTGGTTATATTTTTCTTTCTATTTCTTCTACTAATTACAGCAGTCCTTTTAACATTTCTTGCAGTGCTGGTTTGGTGCTAATAGAGTCCCTTAGCCTTTTTTTATTTGGGAAGCTCTTTATTTGACCTTCCATTTTGAATGATAGCCTTGCTGGATAGAGTAGTCTTGGATTCAGATCCTTGTTTTTCATGACCTTGATGACTTCATGCCATTCCCTTCTGGCCTGTAGTGTTTCTGTTGAGAAGTCAGATGATAGCCTTATGGGGGTTCCTTTGTAAGTAACCTGTTGCTTATCTCTTGCTGCCTTTAAGATTCTCTCTTTGTCTTTAAGTTTTGGCATTTTAATTATTATGTGTCTCGGTGTGGGCCTGTTTGGTTTCTTCTTACTTGGGGCTCTCTGTGCTTCTTGAACTTGAATGCCTTCTTTTTTTCACTAAGTTAGGAAAGTTTTCTGTCACTATTTCTTTAAATATATTTTCTAACCTTGCTCATTTTCTTCTTCTTCGGGGACTCCTATGATGTGAATGTTATTATGTTTCCAGTTGTCCCACTGTTTTCTTAAGCTGTCTTCCTGTTTTTTCATTGTGTTTTCCTTTTGGTTTTCTGATTGGTTGATTTTTTCTACCCTGTCTTCTAATTCACTGATCCGGTCCTCAGCTTCCTTCTACTCTGCTGGTTAGTCTTTCCAGTGTGTTCTTTATTTCTGCTATGTCATTGTTCATTTCTTTTTGGTGGTTTTCATTTCCAATTGGTTGATTTTCAATGTTTCTGTATCTTTACTCATGGTTTTGATGTCCTTACTCATGCTGTTGAGCTTCCTCAAGATCATGGCTCTGAACTCTACCTCTGATAACTTGCTTAACTGCATTTCATTTATCTCATATTCTGTAGAGTTCTCTTGTTCTTTCATTTGGGATTTGTTTCTTTGTTTCACCATTTTGGCTGTCTCAGTGGGTTTTGGAGCCTGCCAAATTTTCCCTGTGGGTGTTTGTGTTCTGCTGTTTGTGGCTCCCTCTACTGGTTTTGGATGAGTGGGGGAGGGCCCACATTAAACACCACTGTCAAGTCTTACTTTCCTGGTAGATTTTCAAGCCCAGGAAAGGTTCAGTTATCCTCTAGCTTTTTGCCTGGATGCTATTAGTCTCAGTTACTCAGGGCCTTGGAATGCAGCCCTCTGGTATTCTGCGTAAGAGGACTTCCAGAGAGTGGAACAGATGCTGGTTTTTAATGAGCTTCAATTTGCATTTCTTTCACTTACCTAGAAGGGGCTGAATCTTCGAGGAAAGGGCTGCTGGTTTTTTCCACAGCTCTGGAAAGGAGCAAGCTGGCCCCCATCCTGTGTGGCTGGGAAGGAGCATGCTGGCCACCGACCTCTGTGGCCGCAACTTAGCAAAAACTCTCAGTGCCCTCCAAATCCTGAGTGTCCCCACACAGTTCCAGTCCAGTCTGCCCTCCTTATGCCGGAGCCCAAGGCAAGTGGCTGTATCTAATTCAGTGCTCTCTTCTGGCCCTCTGCACTGTGGAGAGGACTTGGGACTTTAACCCTGAGGGTGCTGCTCACAGTTAAGACCACTGCTGTCCGTGAGCTCCCAGCCTGCCACCCTCTCGCACCTCCGCAATCCTACCAGGGTTGATTCAGTGTCCCTGGTTATATGGTCCTTTCCCGCTGCTTTTCTGTTGTTTTTTTCCAATGATTTGTCTTTATTTTAGTTGTAATTCCCATTTGGTCCTAGGAGATCGTCTGTGTAGCTTCCATTCCTTCTGCCACCATTTTTCCCCCCAATCCCATTTAAAAATGGGCAGAGGACCTAAATAGACACTTATCCAAGGAGGACATACAGATGGCCAAGAGACATGAAGAAATGTTCAAAGTCACTAATCATCAGAGAGATGCAATTAAAACTAGAATGAGGTATCACTTCACACCTACCAGAATGGCTGCCACAACAAATCAACAATCAACAAATGCTGGCAAAGATGTGGAGAAAAGGGTACTCGAGTACACTGCCTGTGGGAATGCAGACTGGTGCAGGCACTGTGGAAAACAGTATGGAGTTTCATTAAAAAATTAAAAATGGACTTCCATTTGACCCAGTGTTTCCACCTCTAGGAATATATCCTAAGAATCCTGAAATACCAATCAGAAAGAATACGTGCACCCTTATGTTCATAGTAGCACTATTTACAATAGCTAAGATCTGGAAACAGCTCAAGTGGCCATCAGTAGATGAGTGGATGAAAAACTGTGATACATATATACAATGGAATACTATGCAGCTGTAAGAAAGATCTCTTATCTTTTGAGACAGCATGGAGGGACCTGGAGAGTATTATGCTAAATGAAATAAGCCAATCAGAGAAAGACAAATACCACATGATCTCACTTATATGTGGAATCTAATGAACAGAATAAACTGGCAAACAAAATAGATACAGAGACATGGAATAGGGAACAGACTGACAAATCTTAGAGGGAAGAGATTAACCAAAGAATTTATTTGCATATATGCCTAACCCATGGACAATAGTGTGGTGAAGGCCTGGGGTGGGGGCAGGAGTGGGGTGGAGAGGGTCAGTGGAGGACTAAAAAGGGGACATCTGTAATACTTTCAACAATCAAGAAAATTTTTAAAATATAAATAAATGGAAACTGTTGGATTATTAATTTTTTAGTTTCAACAACAAATAATTTTTTGTTATAAAAACTGTCAATAGTGCCAAGATGGAGAAATATTGTCCTAACTCATTCCAATACAAAGAAATATTATTGTTCCCAAAGAAGAACCCTACATGGCAAGAGGATTATTTTGCTTCAAAATGAACTATGCTTGAGGATTGGAGCGAAAAAAATGTCGTCTCAAATTTATTTTCTCTAAATTTACCAAAAAAGTATGAAAATGAAGTTCTTGCCAGTCTTCAATTTCAGTCTCTAAATAAAATGTTTCATGATATTGTTTTTACCTCCTTGTACGTATTTGAAAGAATGGAGAGAAGGTCAGTGTCTTGTGGTGTGTATGGAACAAAGACAGCCTTTCGCTTGGTGCTGACAATCAGGCTCAAAAACTCCGTGTGCATCTCCAGGCTGCCTCGGGTCTGGGCTGACTTCTACTCTGGAGATACATGTGTGAAAACACAGCCCAGCAAGCCTGCGGTCTGCACAGAGATCTGGGATTCTGCTAAGCCTCTCAGCTTGTGATTTCCAGCCACCTGGTGAATTCTACTTGTGCAGGGAGCATTTTGTTGTTGTTATTCTCTTGGTGCTGAATACGCTGAATGGTAATGAACTGAGTATCCTTTGCTATGAATAAGATAAATAAGTAGAGATGCATTTATTTTCCTTTTAAAAGCAAATAAATCCTGGGGATAATATTTGCCAGAAAAAGGACTATTAATGTCCTTAAGATATAAAGAAGTCTAGCAAATCAATAAGAAAAACCCTAAGGATTTTCTGAAATGGCGGTGGAGTGAATGGAAGCTACACAGACGATCTCCCAGGACCAAACAGGAATTACAACTAAAATAAAGACAAATTGTCGGGGAAAAGCAACAGAAAAGCAGCGAGAGAGGATCATACAATCAGGGACACTGAATGAGCCTGGTAGGATCTGCAGAAGCATGTGAAGGTGGTGGGCTGGGAGCCCACAGAGAGCAGCGGCCTTAGCTGTGAGCAGAGGAGACACCCGCCCTCGGGGTTAAGAGCCCAAGCTGCTCCACAGCACAGAGGGCAGGGACAGAGCGCTAAATAGCCACAGCCACTCACCTGGGACTTCAGCAGAGGGAGGGCATACTGGACTGGAACTCTGTGGGGACAGCTGAGATTTGGAGGGCGCTCAGAGTTTGTGCTGAGCTGCGGCCACAAAGGACAGTGGTGGCCAGCCTGCTCCTTCCCAGTTACACAGAACAGCAGCCAAGTTTACTCCTTCCAGGAGCTATGGCAGCCCCTCCCTCGGAGATTCCAAGGTGAGGCAAAGAGGTAAAGAAATGCAAATTGAGGCTCATTAAGAACCAGCATCGGCCCCAGCCTTGGGAAATCCTCTTACACTATAAACACCTGAGGGAGTTTCCCATTCAACTGAGATCCTACGGCTTTTCAAGTAACTGAGGCTAATAGCCTTCAGGCAAAAATAAGTACATATCAATAATCATCTTTCCTGAGCTGGCAAATCTACCCAGAAAAATGAGACTTGACAGTGGTGTTTAAGGAAGTCCCTCCACGCTCATCCAAACCCAGTAGAGGGAGCCACAAATAGCAGAACACCAACACCCACAGGGAAAATTTGGCAGGCTCCAAAAACCACTGAGATAGCCAAAATGGTGAAACAAAGAAACAGATCCCAAATGAAAGAACAAGAGAACTCTACCGAATATGAGATAAATGAAATGCAGTTAAGCAAGTTATCAGAGGTAGAGTTCAGAGGAAACTAAACAGCATGAGTAAGGATATCGACACCGTGAAAACCAAACAAGTGCAAATAAAGTATGACATAGCAGAAATAAAGAACACATTGGAAGGACAGACCAGAAGAATAGAGGAAGCGGAGGACCGGATCAGTGAATTATAAGACAGGGTAGAAAAAAATCCATCAATCAGAAAACCAAAAGGAAAAAAACAATTAAAAAACAGGAAGATAGCTTAAGAGAACTGTGGGACAACTGGAAACGTAATAACATTCACATCTTAGGAGTCCCCAAAGAAGAAAATGAGCAAGGGTTAGGGAATATATTTGAAGAAATAGTGACAGAAAACTTTCCTAACCTGGTGAAGGAAGAAGGCATTCAAGTTCAAGAAGCACAGAGAGCCCCAAGTAAGAAGAACCCAAACAGGCCTACACCAAGACACATAATAATTAAAATGCCAATAATTAAAGACAAAGAGAGAATCCTAAAGGCAGCAAGAGATAAGCAACAGGTTACCTACAAAGGAACCCCCATAAGGCTATCAGCTGACTTCTCAACAGAAACACTACAGGCCAGAAGGGAATGGCATGAAGTCATCAAGGTCATGAAAAACAAGGATCTGAATCCAAGACTACTCTATCCAGCAAGGCTATCATTCAAAATGGAAGGTCAAATAAAGAGCTTCTGAGACAAATAAAAGGCTATGGGACTCTATTAGCACCAAACCAGCACTGCAAAAAATGTTAAAAGGACTGCTGTAATTAGTAGAAGAAATAGAAAGAAAAATATAACCACACTGAACAAAAATGGCAATAAATAAGTACATATCAATAATCACCTTAAATGTAAATGGATTGAATGCTCCGATAAAAAGGCACAGAGTAGCTGACTGGATAAGAAAGCATGATTCATATATATATTGTTTACAAGAGACCCACCTCACAACAAAAGACTCTCATAGGTTGAAAGTAAAGGGATGGAAAAAAATCTTCCAAGGAAAGGAAATCTTCCAAGGAAAGGAAAAAAAAAGTTGGGGTAACAATACTCATATCTGATAAATTAGATTTCAAATTGAAGACCATAACTAGAGACAAAGAAGGTCACTACATAATATTGAAAGGGTCTATCCAACAGGAAGATATAACCTTGGTAAACATATATGCACCCAATATAGAAGCACCAAAATATATTAAAAACCTTCTGAAAGACTTCAAAGGAGAAATCGACAGCAATACAATCACAGCAGGAGACTACAACAACCCACTGACATCACTGGATAGATCATCTAGAGAAAAAATTAACAAGGAAACAAATTCTAAATGAAGCACTAGATTAAATGGATTTAATATATTTATACAGAGAATTACACCCCAAAACTACAGAATACACATTCTTCTCAAGTGCACATGGGACATTCTCAAAGATAGACCACATGATAGAACATAAACTAAGTCTCTACATGTTCAAGAAGATTGAAATCATATCAAGCATGTTCTCAGATCACAAAGGCACGAAAGTAGAAATCAATTGGAACAAGAACATGCAAAAACATTTGAATACATGGAGGCTAAATAGCATGTAATTAAACAATGCATGGGTTACCGAGGAGATCAAGGAAGAAATTAAAAACTTCCTGGAAACTAATGAAAATGAACACACAACACAAAATCTATGGGATGCAGTGAAAGCAGTTCTGAGAGGGAATTTCATAGCACTACAGGACAACCTCAAGAAAGAAGAAAAATTTCTAATAGACTAACCTCACAACTTAAAGAACTGGAAAGCAAACAAAAAGAAAACCCTAGAGCAAGTAGAAGGAAGGAAATAGTAAAGATCAGAGCAGAAATAAACGACATGGAGACCAAAAAAAAAACAATTCAAAGGATCAATAAAACAAAGAGCTGGTTTTTTGAAAAGATAAACAAGATTGATGGACACTTAGCTAGACTCACCAAGAAACAAAGAAAGAGAACCCAAATACACAAAATCAGAAATGAAAGAGGAGAAGTAACAACTGACACCACAGAAATACAAAGGATCGTAAACAAATACTATGAACATTTATATGGCAGCAAATTCGACAATCTAACCGAAATGGACACATTTCTAGAAACACATAGTCTCCCAAAAATGAACCACGAAGAGATAGAAAACTTGAACAGGCCAACAACGAAGGAAATTGAAGATGTAATCAAGACCCTCCCAGCAAACACAAGCCCTTGCCCTGACTCCTTCACGTGGGAGTTTTACCGAACATTTACCTAACACCTACTCTCCTCAAACTATTCCAAAAAATTCAAGAAGAACGAAAACTTCCAAACTCGTTTTATGAGGCCAGCATAATTCTAATTCCAAAACCAGAAAAAGACACTTCAAAGAAAGAAAACTACAGGCCAATATCCCTGATGAACATAGATGCCAAAATCCTAAACAAAATACTAGCAAATCGGATCCAGCAATACATCAAAAAAATTATTCACCATGACCAAGTGGGATTCATCCCAGGGATGCAAGGCTGGTACAATATTCGAAAATCAATATATGTGATACACCACATAAACAAAATGAAAGATAAAAACCACATTATCATATCGATAGATGCTGAAAAAGCATTTGACAAAATCCAGCACCCATTTCTGATGAAAATGCTCAGCAATGTGGGAATAGAGGGATCATATCTCGACATAATAAAGCCCATATATGAAAGACAGCCAACATCATACGCAATGGACAAAAACTAAAAGCATTTCCCTTAAGAACAGGAACAAGACAAGGATGCCCACTTCACTCTTATTTAACATAGTACTGGAAGTCTTAGCCACAGCTAAGACATGAAGAAAAAATGCAAGGGATCCAAATTGGAAAGGAGGAAGTGAAACTGTCATTATTTGCAGATGACATGATATTATACATAGAAAACCCTAAAGACTCCATCAAAAATCTACTAGACTTAATGAATTTTGCAAAGTAGCAGGATACAAAATTAACGTCAAGAAATCGACGGCATTCTTATACACCAATGATGAACTCACAGAAAGAGAAACTAAAAAAACAATCTCATTTACCATTGCAGCAAAAAAATTAAGATACCTAGGAATAAACTTAACCAAAGAAGTAAAGGACCTATTTGCAGAAAACTACAGGACATTGAAAAAAGAAATAGAGGAAGATATAAAAAAAGTGGAAGCACATACCTTGTTCATGGATTGGAAGAATTAACATCATTAAAATATCCATACTATCCAAAGCAATCTATAGATTTAATGCAATCCCCATTAAAATACCAATGACATATTTGATAGAACTAGAACAAATGCTTCAGAAGTTCATATGGAACCAAAAAAGACCCCGAATACCTACAGCAACCTTGAAAAAGAAGGACAAAGTAGGTGGGATCACAATACCAGACATCAGCTTATACTACGAAGCTTCGGTAATCAAAACAGCCTGGTACTGGCACAAGAGCAGGCACATAGATCAATGGAATAGAACAGAGAACCCAGAAATTGACCCAAATCATTTTGCTCAATTAATTGACAAAGGTGGCAAGAGCATACAATGGAGTAAAGACAGCCTCTTTAATAAATGGTGTTGGGAAAATTGGACAGCTACATGCAAAAAAATGAAACTAGATCATCAGCTTACACCATACACAAGAATAAACTCAAAATGGATAAAAGACTTAAATGTGACTCATGAATCCATAAAAATCCTAGAAGAAAATGTAGGCAACAAAATTTCGGACATCATACACAGCAGAATCTTCACTGATATATCACCTAAGGCAACAGAAACAAAGGAAAAAAATGAACACATGGGACTACATCAAACTCAAAAGCTTCTGCACAGCAAAAGAAACAACCATCAAAGTGGAAAGGCAACCCACTGTATGGGAGAGCATAATTGCCTATGATATATCAGATAAGGGACCAATGTCCAAAATATATAGAGTGCTCATACAACTCAACAAAAGGAAGACAACCCAATTAAAAAATGAGAAGAGGAACTAAATAGACACCTCTCCAAACAGGACATACAAATGGCCAAGAGACATATGAAGAAATGCTCAACATCACTAATCATCAGAGAGATGCAAATTAAAACAACAATGAGGTATCACCTCACATCTGTCAGAATGGCCGCCATCAACAAAGCATCAATCAACAAGTGTTGGCAAGGGTGTGGAGAAAAGGGGACTCTGGTGCACTGCTGGTGGGAATACAGACTGGTGCAGCCACTATGGAAAACACTGTGGTGTTACCTCAAAAATTTAAAAATTGAATTGCCATTTGACCCAGTGATCCCACTCCTAGGAATATACCCTAAGAAGCCTGAAACACCAAACAGAAAGAATATATGTTCCCCCATGTTCATAGCAGAGCTATTTACAATAACTAAGATCTGGAAACAGCCCAAGTGTCCATCAGTAGACGAATGGATAAAAAAGCTGTGGTACATATACACAATGGAGTACTATGCAGCTGTAAGAAAGAAAGATCTCTTATCCTTTGTGACGACATGGGAGGACCTGGAAACTATTATCCTAAGTGAAACAAGCCAAGCAGAGAAAGACAAATATCATATGATCTCACCTATTTCTGGAATATAATAAACATAACAGTCTTAGGAACAGGGTAGTCCCAGCGACGTGGAAGTAGGGTACAGACTGACAATTGCTAGAACAGGGGTGGGGAAGGGAGCGATGATCCACAGAACTTGTACGCATGTACTCATAACCATGGACATTGACAACAAAACTGGGGATGGGGCAGGTAGGGAGGGGGAGGAGGGTGTCAATGGAGGACAAAGGAGAAACATCTGTAACAAAAATAAATTTATAAAATAAATAAATAAATAAAAAGAAAACCCCTAAGCCTCACTACTTGATAAAAATCAAAGTAAAATTGTAACATTTTAATCCAAAAAGTATCAAATTTTGAAAATCAATTGTTGATTTGGGCTTAGGTAAGTCTGACCAACTGCGCGGAACAAAAATTAGCACAAATTTCTTTAAATATAGCAATCTGGAATTATGTATAAATTATTTTAAAAATAACTGACACCTTTTGGAGGAATAATTTTCCTTCTAGAAATTTATCCTGGAAAAATACCCAGAAATTCAGAGATTATGTATTCAAAACCTTTATGATAGAGGATAGAAAGTATCTAAATCATTAGAAATTATTTATTTCCTATGCTGGAAAATTATGCAGTCATTAAAATAGTGTTTTTATTAAAATTTTATAACATAAGAAAATGTTCACAGTCATGTGACAAGTCACAAATATAGAAAATGTTTCATTTAGTGTGTAATTGTGTGAGAGGATGGACATGGATCAAAATGGGGAGAAATGTCAGATTGATAGCTGATGTTATTTTTAGATTCGTCATCATGAGTGACTCTTTGTCCTCATCTTTATCTTTATGATTGTTCCAATTCCTGTACAATAGACATGTACTACTTTGATTATTCAAAAACTGTGGAAGATGTTTAAAATCTAGAGGCAACAGGTCTGGAGGAAGGATCACTGGCCTCAGACTCTGAGACCTGAGTGGGGCTCCAAGCTCAGCCTCTCACTAAGGGTGGACCTTGAGAGCCCACCTTATCCTCTGAGAATCTCAGGCTCTCAAGGGGAAAACAGCACTGTTGCCGGAGGAAATAGGCTTCTTTCACAGTGTCACAGGAAATGCATTTCAGGGATACACACACAGGATTTGAGGTATATTGCCAAGATTTATTGAAACAAAAAAAACAGTACTGCCCCCAGGTGCCCGATATCTCATCCACTGCCAGGTGCTCAGCTCTGTCTCACTGAGGAAGAAGTCTCCAGCCTCTGAGGCCACAGGCCCTCACTTGTCCCCAGCAATCCCAGGAGGAGGGTCAGGATCCAGAGCTGCCATACCATTATCCCGGCATCCGAGGCTCCAGTAATCAACCTTCCTCTCTGTTCCCATCTGGCCCCAAATCAGTGCCACCCCAGCCCTCACAGCAGCTGAAGAGATGGAGAGCAACACCTAGGTCTTTGGCAAGCTTGGCTTATATTTCCTTGGGCTTGGGCCAGAGCAGGGTTTTCTTTCACACTATCCAATCTCTTTCTGGATCTTCCTTGGGGCAGTGCTGGTGCTTCTCCCTATCCAACCCCTTTCCTGGATCTTTGTTTGGGGCTACCCTTATCCTACCCTTTTTATCCCCAGACTTTCCCAAGCTAAACTCCTCCCCTTTATTGTCACCACTTTGGCTCCTACTGCACATGTGACAGTTTCATGATTTTGCTTGTTATCTGGCTTCTGCTGCACGTTCTCCCCCTTGCCATTTATCCCTCTCCTGTTAATGGGGAGAATGAAGGGTTTCCCTGTCGGAAAGCTTGTCTTTCCTGCCTACTCTGGGATTATGGTCGGTTTGGTGGAGGGTGTGGTTGTTCCCTGGAGTGTCTGTGAAGCTGCCCCTTCCTAGTTAGTCCAGCTTAATTAGGAGTCTGGCTCCCTTCAGTTAATATCTAACTAGCTGCCTACTGTAATAATACCTCAAGCAGCTGCCCTGATACTTAAATGACATGAAGTATCATGATAGGTATGTTGAAGCTACTTAATTGTTAAATAATTAAAAAACTGAATCTGGGACACGTGGGGCCAGCGTGATGAAACTTCTGGGAATGGAAGTGTTTGCCCAGACATGATGGTGTAGGAAGTCCTGAATCCATCACTTACTGCTCTGGGACATCATGGAAGTTGCTTCATCTCTCCAAGATTCAGTTTCTTTATCTGTAAAATGGGGAGTAGTAAAAGTACCTACTTCACAGAGTCATGAAGGTCAATGAGATAATGCAAGTGTTAGCAAACTATAGCTTGTGGGCCCAATCTGGCCCACCACTTGTTTTTTTTAAATAATGTTTTATTGAAACACATGGATGCCCATTTGTTTCGTTACTGTCTATGACTGCTTTTGTGCTATAAGGGCAGACTTGTGTTGTTGAAACCATGTGGCCCTCAAACCTAAAATATTTACTAGCTCTGGCCAGAGTGGCTCAGTCGGTTGGGTGTTTTCCTGTGCACCAAATGGTTGCTGGTTCAATTCCTGGTCAGAGCACATGGCCGGATTGTGGGCTCAATCCCTGGTAAGGGGCGTTCAGGAAGCAGCTGCTCAAAGTTTTGCTCACATCAATGTTTTCCTCTCTCTCTGTGTCCCTTCCTCTCTCTAAAAATCAATACAATATTTTTTTAAAGAATTTAAAATATTACCCTGGCCGGTTTGGCTCAGCGGTTAGAACGTCGGCCCGCAGACCAGAGAGTCCTGGGTTCGGTTTCCGCTAAGGGCACATACCTCGGTTGCAATTTGTCCCCAGCCCCAGTTGAGGTTGTGTGTGTGGTGACCAGTCGGTGTGTCTCTCTCACATCGATGTCTCTCTCTCTCTCTCTTCCCTCCTCTCTCCCTCCCACTCTATCTGAAGATAAATGCAAACAACAACAAAAAAAATGTCCTTGTGTGAGAATAAAAAAATTTTTTAAAATATTTACTATTTGGCCCTCCACAGCAGAAGCTTGCTGACCCCTGTGATGGTATACAGAAACAACCTAGAATAATGTCAGTCACTTGAGAAATGATACTATTATTACTATCAATATCTTTATTATCATTATTGACTGATTCCTCTGCTTTGAAGTAATCCTGAAAGCTCAGCTAGTCCAACTTTGTCTTCATCAGTGGTACACCTAATCAATCCCAGATGACTGAGTTGGGCTTGCTGACCCACTCTAGAAACTGCCAGAGCACGAGTTCCTGAGGACTCCTTTTGTGATCCACCCTAGCACACGTTTATCATCGCCTTCAGGAAAATGCGTATCTTCCAGCCTTCCCTTTCACTGTGGCTTCCCTGCATGTTCTGTTAGTAGTCAAGAGGAAGAAGGTTTTGATGGACAGCCACTTCTCTTGCCTTAGGAGTAGTGTCTGGTGACTTCACAGCTTCTTCTCTGAAGGTCACAAGGCCCCATTTCTTCTCCTATTAACTCAGGCAGGCTCTGGTCATAGGACCCTTGGGATTCTGGGAATTCAGGCAGTGTAGGCAGGGAGAGAGGCAGGGGTGAGGACTGACCTCACTGCAGATCTGGCCCAGTTCCAAACACACAATGTCTACCATGGGGCAGCACTTTTGGGCTAGGCTGAGGTGAAATCATGACCCGAGGAGCCTGATCTAGCAAGTATGGTGAAATCAGGGGAGCCCAGGTAACAGGCAGACTCAAAGTCACAGTTCAAGTGCCTTCCAGGAAAACTGAGGCAAGGAGGTGTCAGAGATTCCAGAGGAAAGGGCTGGGAAGCAACATCCTACACATGCTAACCTTTTCTTTGGGTATCTCTTACCTGCAAAACTTCAGCCATCCATGGGTCTTGATTTAATTTTCTGCTCATAAATTATGGAGCCTGCAGTGGGCTTTTGGTCCTGTGAAATCCACACAAAATTCCACTCTCCCTGGAAACACCCAGCAATTCTTCCAGCATTTGGGTCTGGGGTGAGGCCTGTTTTCATTTCTAACAAGTTCCCAGATAATGTTAATGTTGCTGGTTCAGGGACAAACTTTGAGAAATTCTGGGTCTAATAACAACTCATGGGTACAAAGGGTAGAGGAGCTTAACACATGATCTGCATCTCCATTGAACCTTTCTCAGAACCCTGAGTGATGCCCTTCCATTTTAGAGATGGTTAGAATGAGTTACAAAGAGATAAAACGGGCAGATCTAAGATACAATGCTTGGGAGTAGTAATTCTCAATCGCGGAGAGGAGAGGGCATGAACAAGGAGCTGAAGACCTCAATGCCTATAGAGGACATGCAGAGATCATTACCCAGCAAAGTCGTTTCTTGGGCAGCTCCGAGCACATGTACCCTGTCTCCAGTTGCCGTCAAGGGGCAATGGGGGCCTAATGTTGCTACATTTTCCAATTTTTCAAGGGAAGTCAAAAATCCCAATTTGAGTGCTGTCAATGAAGTCTAAATTTCAAAAACACTGTGCAAGCCAGGTAATATGCATCCGTCAGCTAGCTAACCTTGGCCCCAGCACTGAATGTGGCACCCTGGACATATGAATGCTTTTTAATCCTTGGCGAGCATATGGATTACCTAGAGCCATTTTTAAAACATGAATTCTGATGTAACAGGTCTGGAGCGGGCTTGAGATTTTTAATTTCTGATGATTTTTTTTTTTTTTTTACTTCTGCTGCTCCGTAGACTCCACACTGCCAAGCTCTAGAACAGGGCTGCTCAGCATGTGGTTTGTGGACCCCCAGCAACGACACCACTGAGACCTTGTTCAAGTACAGATTCTTGGCTCAGCCCTGCACTGACTAAATGCAGATTTCTGGGGCTGGGGCTCGGGAATCTATATTTCCATACGTTCTCGGATGACTCCTGTGCCACTGAGTTTGAGCCTACTGCCTGCATCAGCTCTCAGAACCCTGACCTCTGCCGGCCACTGCAGTTGGTCTGGAGTGGAGCTGGGATCCAGCATTTCAGAACTTCCTGCTAGTTGTACTATGCAGCCAAGGTTGAAGGCCACTGCCCCAGGAGTTTGTAGAGAGTCTTCTGTTAATTTTGTTCAAACTGGAGAAATAGGAATGTACGTTTTGAGAAGAAGTGATTTCAGCTAAAGCGTGGGCATGGGGGTTGCATATACCTGAAGTCCATTGTGCCTCCACAGCAGCCCATATGCCTGGGTGGAAATGCTGAGTGGAGATGTGAGATGGAAGGCCTGACTCTGCCCCAGGTTCCAAGAAGCAACACCATTGCATTCCTCAGCACTTTGAGATTCTTCCACAGCTGAAACCCTGCCAACGAATGAGGTCACCACCACACTTGGCCACTTGGACGATGGCAACCAGCCTGGAGTGGCCAATGGCCAAAGTGACTGATCCACAAACCGCCCATCTGGTCAGGCATATACACCTGGCTTTAGTGCTCCACCTAGTTGTGTAGATAAAATGCAGGCCATTCTATTTTCTGGTCTTATGAGTTAATGCATTACCAGTTAAATGCCCAAAGTAGCAATATTAATCTCACTGGATAGTGACCATTTGACTTCCTCTCTCAAGTGATGGCTACATGCTCTGGTCTGGACTGCAGTCTCTAAAGACCAGTTGAGCAAGAAAATGCGACAGGCCTAGGACTTCAGAACACAAAGAAAAGAACCAATATCAGAATCCCAGAGGACACCAGGCCCGTTTCTGGTGGCAGAGTGTGGAACAAAGAAACAGAGGAAGAGTCATCAGGACTGCCAAGTACCAAGAGAAGAATGGAACTGAAGCAAACAATCAGCCGCAGAGAGGAAGCAAAACAAAGCAGGTGGGTTCTGCAGGCACAGTTTGGAAGGCATCCCAGAGGACCACAAGGTGCAGGTGGATGCCAATGCTTAAGGGATGCCTATGACTGGAAAGCAGATACCGAGGGCAGTAAGCCTGTGTGAGCAGAATCACTCTTTATCTCCTTCCATATCTGTCTGTTGGTCAACAAATATTTATTTCGCCCCTGCTATGAGCAAAGCAATGACTGGAGTTGCATTGAAGTTGTCTGTTTTATCAATGAAGAGTTTTAACTTGAACAAGCATGTTCTAAAGGTTTATTCACACATTTTGCAAATATTTACTGGGTACCTTTTGTATTCCAGGCACCATGTTGAACACTAGGGTTACAATAGCAAAGAAAACACACTATGTAGTTACTTCCATCACGGAGATTACATGCTAGTATGGAGGCAGATCCAAACAAACACAGGAACAATGTAAATAAATACATGTAACTGTTGTGAAGAAAAAGTATAAGGTACTAACAGGAAAACTTTTCATACAGAAAAATTTTCCTTCAGAAATGTGGAAAAGTTTCCAAGAAGTGATATTGGAGTTGAAGTCTGAAGAGAGAATAGAAGCTAATTAAGCCAGAGCTATAATGAGACCCTGGCAAAGGGAAAAGACTGTGCAAAGGCCCAGAGACAGGGCAGAGCAGGATGTTTTCATGAAATGGAAAGAAGGCTAGTCCAGCTGGAACATCCTGAACAAGGAGAATCAATCAGCTCTTGCCAAGCCCAGCACAATGCAAGGACTAAAAGTTGTATTCAAGAGGAATGGGATGGCCCTGAAAGGCTTTGACCAAGCAGGACTTCTTAATGAGTGGGGCTGAACACATCCTTCAGGTTGTCAGACAATGATGATGGCCCAGCCACCTTTGAAAAAGGGGTGTTGCCTAGACCTGAATTCTCACCTGATCAGGACTTATGCAGACTACTAGGCAAGGAAGTGCCCACAGTGTCCCTAGCTGCCAGCTCAATTCAGATTTCTTAGCATCCAATCCCTAAATGTTTACAGGGCTCTGATTCTTCTAACTAGAGACGCGGCCAGGAGCTGGGTTCACCTGAGCTCCAGGCCTGAACGTGGTGCAGTTAGCCTTGTGTTTTCAGAGGACCACCCAGGTCACTGTATGGAGAAGGGATTGGGGGTCTGAGCACAAACCTTCTCTCTGTGCATTCATGAATTACGATGGTGGAGGTGGATCCAGCATCTCCTCGTGTTCCCTTTATAGATATCTGTCTGCTGAAATGGTTAAATTCGGTCTTTGGAGTGGACTCTGCATAGACAGAGAGATATTTATCTAGATCTAGATAGATAATACTTACATAAATACCACATATATTTATATAATAATGTCATACACGTATGACCCAGGATCTCCTTGATAAATGTTCTGTGCACACTTGTGCACTTAGGATGATTGTGTTGCAGCCTGTACCACTTCGGTGTGCTCCTTCTTTCTGTCTCCTAGATCAGAATTGGATCCAGTGCCTCCTTAACACATACCTCAACTTGGGTTCCCACAGGAGGCTGAGTCTCCAGAGTCAGGTCGAAGGATCCGAAAATGCTGAAGGATAGGTGAGAGGCATCTGGAGGCTGAAAGCCACAGGGTTGGGGACATTCGCCATTTATACGTTTTCCAAATGGAATATCAGCCAAGTCCTGATAACAATCACGACATCAAGTAGTCAGTCTATCCCCTGGGGCCTACAGCCACTGGGCCCAAATGCAGGAGGCCTTCCTTCAGGAAGCCTTGACAAAACTCCATTCTCATTACTAAGCAGGATAGTTTACTTACTGTCTTTAGAGGTGTCTGTGAGAAACTAGATGAACTGTTGGACGTTTCTGGACTTGGAGACATCCTGGGAAACATTGGTACCTTCCACCCAGTGAAAGGCATTTACTTCCACTATTTAAAGCTGGACCGGAGAAGCCAAGTTTGGAAAGAGCTCATTCATTCAACCACTGCAATGTCATGTTTAGGTACCAGGCAACACTACACCTCTTTTTTCTAGAGGACAGTAGTAACCCACACTGTCAAGATGGAAATGTGGAAACCAAGCCACTGGCTACTCTTCAGTCACTCTGCAAGGTTGTTCACCAGTGGCCCCTCTCTACCCCATCTCATGCCAACACCCACACCCCCAGATTGCTCCCTCTTCTCTATGTCTGGAATGTAGCAAGTTCATTTTCACCTCAAAAGTTGAACTTTGTCCCCTTAGAATTCTCCTTTCCAGGATCTTTGTATCATTGGTCCTCTGTCATTACTCAACTCTCAGCCCAAATGTCACCTCATCTGAGAAGCCTTCCCTGGTTGATCTGTTTTATCTGCTTCCTAACACTCATTGTCATCCAAGATGAGTGTGTGTAAGTGCTGATCCGTTCCCTTGTCTCCCACACCAATGAAAATAGGAACTCCAAGAGGGCAGAGCCACTGGTGCCCAGAACAGTGTGTGGCAATGTGGTGTCTGCCCAACTACCACTTGAAAGGACAAACAAAGTTTTAGACCTCTGGCAGTGGTCAGAAAACAGAAACTAGGTCTAAATGGAACATTCGCTGCACATGAAGGAGGAGGAGGAGACTAGAACAAAGCAAAAAGGTCAAGCAACTTTGGAAGCTGATCCTGGAGCACTTTTCAAACATCGGGACCAGAAAGGAAGCTCTGAGGGTGTTGCGCTGGCCCCAGTGCTGACCGTAGTCCACGGTCTATGATGCACTCACCAGACTGTCTTCTCTGTGCCTCAGTTTCCCCATCTGAAAATGGGGAGAAAAAAGAACCTGCCTTGCAGGGTTGTTGAGAGTATTAAATGAGTTCATCTGTATCATTTGCTTAGAACGGGATCTGGCACACAATAGGAGTACTACATCAATGTTTGTTTGAAAAGTAAAACATTTTTCTGTTTTTCATTGCCTTCCATGAAACATCCTGTCACTGTAGATTTTATCTTCACTTGCTCCAGGAAGATCTTCTTTCTCAAAATCATGGGTCCTGTTGGAGTTCATTACCCTAGAGAGTACCTTTTGGCCCTTGTGCTGACCAAAAGGGGGGAAGGGTTGACCTAAGTTAGGGAGCAAGGCAGGGGGATGACTTCAAGCTGTGAGGACAGGGGTGGGCTACTGTGCACCTCACCCTTGCCTGATCACCAATGATATTGGTCTATAGCATGTGGCTTGTCCAGGCTGTGGGCCAGCAGCAGTTTGCCTGGCAGCATATCACCAGGTCCTTGTCTCCCAACCAGGAGTAGAAACTACCATCTCCCTGCTCTTGGTTCTCCCTGACTCCTTCTCTAATTTCCCACTGGACGGAAGCCTGTCCCAGTGCCCTCGGAAGCTGGACCCCCTGCCTCATTCATTCACTTTAACCTCTGTTCCCAGATGTATGCACAGACTCTCTGCCTTGGCCCTGACACACGGTCTAGGCATTCAGTTTTACAACCTGCTTGATATCATGTCTTGCTTTCCAGATCTTCAATGTCTACAAAAGTGGGAAGAAGCTGGAGACTCATGCATTGAAGCCCTCATTACATACCATTATATACTAGGCTTCATGGACTCTAGGACCGGCCTTGGTTCGAATCCTAGCTCTACCACTTTCTAACTAGGAGACCTTGGGCACACCTCTGTGCCTCGGTTTCCCATCTAAATAAGCTGGAGATAATAATAGTTTCTAATCCAGAGGGTTGCAGTGAGTCATGATATACAAAGTACTTAAAATATTACCTGGCATGTAGTGCTAGATGTGCTATTATTTCATGTACATTATTTCATTTAATCTTTATAAATTGAAAGAGGTACTATCCCCATTTTACAAATGAAGGCACCTAGGTTCAGAAAGATTAATATTGCCAAGGTCCACCTCACCAAGCTGCCCCAACCCATCACAGCTGTGCTGCCCTCCCTGCCTCTCCACCATAGACTCCGAGAACTCCAGGGCCATCCTACACACAAATCAAGTTTGCTACAGCATTGAACTTGCCCAATTGGACTGAAGACTCCTTCCTGTGTGGGCCTCTGCACCCTCTTTCTATCTGCCTAGCACTCCCAATGGATCTGTGTAACACCAAGTCATAGCAGAATTAAACTCACAAAGGAGCTGAGCAGAGATCATTGGTGCCCAAATCAAGGTAGGTCATGTATTCTAGGACTGGCATCAGCAGTAGCATAAAGGACCAAGTCCCAGGCTTCTTGGTGCTCAGTTTTCACTGAGAGAGACAAACAAGTGACTCTGTAATGGGGCAGGTACTTATGATTACTAGAAAAACAAAGCAGACGAAAAGACAGAGCACCATAAAATTCTTCACCTTCCCCTAAACTCCTGCTCTCTGTCTTAAAGCAACCATTTTTCGTGACCTGCCATCTGACATACATGGTCTTTCCAAGTGGCCAAGACATTTCTGAGCAGATGAGAGCACAATGCTTAGGAGATCTCTGCCACAGAACAGACGGCTTCATTATTTCATGGCAATTAAATGACCCACTCAGCTGTCTGATACATTGCTCACTGATCAAGCTGCAGAGCTTCTTGTGTGGGTGCAGATATCTGATTTAATGTAAAAGACGCTACTGGAGACAGACGCAAGGGTCACACAGACAATTGAACAAATATTGAGATAAAGAAATTGCACAAAGGCACTGTGGGGGGCAAAGGAGCAAGTGGAAATTATGGGATGAGTGATAGAGGCGAGAAAAGCTTTCTGTGATTAAGACGATGTTTGGTGAAATGTGTGACAGTGCTAATTACTCAATCCACTTAGACAAATGGTATTATTGTACTAACATTGTGCCAGACTTTGTGCTAAGCCCAGGAAAGTAGGGCAAGAAAATTTAAAGGGACATAGACACTGTGCCTGCCTTAAAGGAGCTCACAGTCTAGCACTGGAGGCAGACTCAGAAGCAAAAGTCCAGGGATAAATGGCAGTAGTGTGGTCCTAGGGGAGACCAGGTTCATAGTTTGAAATTTTTTTCAAGCTCCTGATAAGAAATTGAACGGTAACTAGATTGGCTTGGCACATTCTCATACTAACTGGGCTGTGACATCACACAAAATATAATTTAATGACAGACACTCTAAAATAGCTGACACCAAGCCATTGCATGGTTGTCCTTCAGGGGCAGGCCATCCGGAAAACCACATAGTCACACACTGAAGGTGGAGTCAGCCCATCATCGATGATCCTGGTTCCTAGGACAGGACATGAGGATTTCAGGGTAGGCCTAGGCTGAGATGATAGGGCATTTTCTCTCTTCTTTCTGTAATTATTAGTAAATTTAGGCCAAACACTGAGGTTTGAAAATGCCTGAAGCTCTTCCAGTGGTGGCCACTGGCTTCCCTTAGCCTCAGAAAGTAGGAAGCAGGCTGAGCCAGAGTTCCCAAGAAGAGATCTGAGCATGTGTGAGAGATGTAAGTCATTCTCTCCATTCTGCATTAATTCCCTTCCATTACCTCCTAAACTCCAGGAAAATCATCTTAAAAGATACAACCTGTCACTATGTGGTTCTAATATGGGAATAGCCAAATAGATCAGTGGAGTAGAACAGACCAGAAAAGGCTCAGGTGGTGTAGGAGTTTAGTATGTTACAGAAGCAGCATTTCAAAAGGCGGGTGGGGGCAAAATAGGTTATTGAACAAATTGTATTTAATCTTTTAGGAAGAAAAAAAATAGATACCTACTTTTCAGCATACTCAAAAGGTAAATTCTAGGTGAATTAAAAGCTAAATATACTTGGCAAATCTATCCTCCAAAAATGGAGTTAAAGGATTTACCATGACAAACGAAAGCTGAGGGAAGTCATCACTGCTAGCCCTGCCTTATAAGAAATGTTAACAGATGAAATGAAATGCTCAAGCTGAAATGAAAAGACACTAGTTACATGAAAATATGGTGGAGGTGTTAGCTAACACCACGGTGGACATCGTTTGCAACATAGAAATGTACATGTGCATCAAATCAACATATACAGCTTAAATTTACAGCACGTTGTATGTCAACTGTATCTGAATAAAGCTGAAAAAAATAACCAAAGGATTGATATCCAAATATATCAAGATTTCTCAAAAATCGATAAAACTTAATAGAAAATTGGGCAGACAATATAAACAGGCAATAAACAAAGAAAAGAATGCAAATGCAAAGATGTTTAGTCTTGCTAGTAACCAAGAAAATGTAAAATAAAACTGCAATGCTATTTCATGGGGTTTTTCCAATAGAATAGTGAAGTTAAGGCACTGTTCAGTGCATGTTGATGAGCCTTTCAAACATTGTTGGTAGAAGATCAATCCAGTAAAGCTTTTCTAGAAAGCAATTCAACAGTATCTTAATTTCTTTTGAAAGGATTGCATCTCTACCAAGAAATCTGGTAGCTATCCTGGAGAAACACAGGGAGACAAAGCAGTGCGTACAGCAGAACAGTGAGACAGAGGATGGAACGCCCATGTGCTGGAAGGCCTCACAGCTGTTAAACAAATGAGGCCGATGCTTATGTGTTTATCTGGGAATGTCTTCCAAGTAGAGTTAAGTTAAAAAGTAAGAGGCAGCTATGTATATAGTACAATGCTATTTCTGTTAAAACAAAATGTCTCACAAATGCAAAAGCAAATTGTATTTTTAAAATACACAAGCACTCCTTATATAGATTTAATGTAGATGTATGTAGACGCAGATGTAGCTATAGATACAGATATTGATATAGATAGATACGTAATACACGGGGACTCACTGGAAGGACACACACCACACTGACATCAAGGACTACCTCTGGGGTGGACCATGGAAATGGGGGCAGAGGGATAAAAAGAGGAATTTTCACTTTGTGTTTGGTATATATTTGCATTAAATATACACACACATGCCTATGAGTACTTAGTAATTATTATTAGAATGTATTCAGATAGTCTGCAACTAGAAAGAAGAGTTGAAGAGAGGGAGAAAGTATGAAGGAGGGGAGAAAGAAGGAAGGAGAAAAGGTCCATGCCTGAAGGCCCGGGTAGGACAGTATCAGTTTTGATTTTACCCTTCAGATAGGAAGAAATCATTAGAGATTTGTAAACAAGTAGGGGATATTCTGAAACCTGTAAGTCATCCATGAGATTAAGTGATTCTCAGAGTATCTAGGGATTTAAAAAAAAGCAATTAGAAATGTTGGAGTCATCAAAATAAAAAATAATGAAGACAGAGATCCAAGAAAGCTTCTTGGAAAAAGTGAGGTGACAAACAAGACTGGCTCAATTTAGGCAAGGGGGAGCCCAAGGAGGTTAAAGCAGAAGTTCACAAAAAAGGCTGCACCTTGGGTACCTGATGAGCTTAGAAACTACCAACTAAGAGGGGCACAGTGTTCAGGAGTGGGGAGCAGACAAAGCCTCTGTACTATCATTTTCAGTATTCCCTTTTTTGTCACGAGGCCCAGAGAGACTTAGCAAATATTTTATGGTCACATAGCTAGTAAGTAGCAGATGGGGCTCCAGGGTCCTCTTTTTTTTTTTTAGAGAGAGAGGAAGGGAGAGGGAGAGAGATAGAAACATGGATGAGAGAGAACATCAACTGGTCACCTTCTGCATGTCCCTCACTGGCGATTGGCCCACCACCTGGGCATGTGCCCTGGCCAGGAATTAAACCGGCGACCTCTTGTTGCATGGGTCGACGTTCAACCACTGAGCCACACTGGCCAGGCCTGTCCTCATTTAAAATTCTGTGTTCTTTCATGATATCTTTGGATTGAATGAGTTCGCTTCTCTTAACAGCCCTACGAGGTGTTTAATTTCATTCCCATTTTCATATTAGGAAACTCCGCTGCAGTTAAGAGAAGGTTGTTCAATTACTGGGCAGAGGAGCTAGGTTCACAAGGTCATTCAATGTCCGTGGGATAGACCTTGAAGCCTACCATTGTGAGAGAAGCAACATCTGTGGTAATAGCACCCACAGGTCACTTATTCAGTGAGAAACTGTGGTGAAAACCCCCTTGTGTGCCTGTCCAACACATGCCTCCCTAGACAGGGAGAACTGTGCTCACCAAAACACTAGTCCCCAGAGTCATATTTGTGCCACATACCTCCACGGGCTAAAACTACAGCTAATCAGGCTTGTCCACAGTGGGAATAATACGTCCTTTCTCCCAGGAATGTGTAATTGGAGGTCAGTGACTATAGGTCATTTACTGTGGCTTCTCTACAAGAAAATCATGTAATCTCAGAATCAGGTGATGCCATGTTGGGACAGTCATTGGTGACCACGTATAAGAAAAAATAAGAGAACCCTGGCCTATTTGGCTCAGTGGTTAGAGCATCAGACTGAGGACCAGAGAGTCTCGGGTTTGGTTCCCGCTAAGGACATGTACCTCGGTTGCAGTTTGTCCCTGGCCCCCCGGTTGAAGTCCTGTGGGTGGCAACCACTTGATATGTCTCTCTCATATCGATATTTCTCTTTTTCTCTTCCCCTCTCTCTACCTTCTGCTCTATCTGAAGATAAATGAAAAAATGTCCTTGGGTGAGGATTAAAAAAAAGAAGAAGAAAGAATAAGAGAGACTTCCAGTCAAGATGGCAGCATAGGTAAACGCAGTATCGCGTCCTCCCACAACCACATCAAATTTACAACTGAACTACAAAACAACCATCATTCAAAACCGCCTGAAATCCAGCTGAATGGAAGTCCTACAACTACGAAATTAAAGAAGCTACATGGGGACGGGTAGGAGGGGTGGAGGCAGGTGGGCTGGTCCCACACCCACGTGTGGTGGATAAAAATCAGGACACCTCAGCTGGGAAGGTCGTCCCTGAGGAGTGAGGGGTCCCCGTCCCACACCAAGGATAGGCAGTGGGACCAGGAGTATCCTTACCCAAATGTGAAAACAAAGAAATAGAGAGCCCCTGAATCCAAAAAGCCATGTTGAGGAGACACGATGACATCTCAGCAGCATTCCATGATGACCAGAAACTGAAAGCCGGACATCCGTGCTTCTGATGCCTGCATGCAGCATAACTTCGAGGTCACACCTGGGAGAGAGTGCATCACAGGAAGCACTGGCATGAATTACATTTTCTGACATCACTGGGGGATCGGGGGCTTGAGAAAAGAGATTGTTTGGGGCGGGGGAGATATTTTTGCATTTCCAAGTTTTAGGATAAGATCTGTACCCATTGCACTTAAAATAACTATTCTCTTCACTTAAGGCTCAAGGGGTTCCTGACAAGCCATCCTTAACCAAGATGGTCCATATGGAAAGTAAATCAGCCAGAGCCAAACATTTATTCTTCTCTCTCTGTCTGGCTCATTCGGTGCTTGCAGCAGAGTTCTGAAAACGGAGGTTCCTTGTCAGTACAGGTTAGTCAATGTCAGTGTGTTTACATCACCGGAACCAGGTCTAACCCTGATCGATTTTCTCCCACAGACACAGTGCATGTGTTTGCAGACTGGGAACCACTGTCCACAGAATCTCAATCTCCCCCCAACTATTGACAGTGTTGCCAACTGTTTAAGCCACACCTGGACTCCAGGTGAGTATCTGGATGGACGTATTGACTTAGCTGCTTATCAAATAACATGACTGATAACTCTCAGGTTATAGGTTGTGATGGAAACAGTTTTGTGACCACAATTCTTCTGCCCAATTGACCTTGAGCTCTATCTTCTACCTGGACATATGGACTTTCACTGCTCATCTCTCTTATCGTCCCTGGATCCCACACTTTTTCAAACAGCATGTTGACACCTTTTATTTATTTTATCCTCACCCGAGGACATTTCTCCATTTTTTGTTCAGATAGAGTGGGAGGGGAGAGAGAGGAAGAGAGGAGAGAGAAACATCGACGTGAAAGGGACACATCGAGTGGCCACCACCCGCATGACCAACCAGGGCCGGGGACAAACCACAACCGAGATACGTGCCCTTAGCAGGAACCGAACCTGGGTCTCTCTGGACCACAGGTCGACGCTCTAACCGCTGAGCCAAACCGGCCAGGGCCACACCCTTTAGATATTCACAACACTGGATTGCCTTAGAGAAACAGCCCATAGCTAGATGCACTTCTCTGCCCCTGTGATTAAGGTCCTAGGATTCTGGCCCCTAAATCTGATCCATTTTTAATATCCAACTGTTAGAAGCTTCAAGCACAGATCCAGAGGAAGGGTTGTGGTTTAAGATCCTCCTCCTTTACCTCTTTTTGACTGGTCTTGGTTTTAGTATGAATTTTGAAGAAAAAAATACGTGGCCCAGATTGAAAAAGAAAAAAAAAAATCTCTCATCTGTATTCAACTTAATTTCTCTAGAGCCATAGTGACAGTGGCAGCAGGGGGTGGGGTTTCCCTGGAGTTGGCTCTTGGGACTCCCCAATGTTAAAGCAGCATCCTCTGGACACAGTGATGGGCATAGAGCACTAGCCTGTCAGGTGTCTTGGACTGGCAGCTTGGGGCCTTTTTGGACTTTGTTTGCAGAGATCCACCATTCTCCCTCAGCAAGTTAAACCAAATATATTCAGCAGCAGACCTGACAGTATATAGTGGCCTGAATTACTGTGAACAAATTACTCGAGGCTGTTGCACACTCCATCATCTATCCACGCCATCCTCACCATCCTTAGGAACTTGATTTTGTGTTTGGGAGATAGTGAGGGCATGACTTTGCATAACAAAGGCAGAGCAGTGCAGCTCTCTGCTGAGTCTTAGCTGCTAACTTCAGTGAATCATCCATTAGCAGGGTTGGTGTGGAGTGAAAAACACCAAACCTGATTAGAAGGAGAATTTATCACCCTGCCTGGAGGAGTAAACAAAACAGAGGAGCTGCCCATCAGGGTGGGGTCTGGCCTCTCCAAGGCAGCCAACATCTGCTGCCGCCATGGAGCATTACCTCAGAAAAGGAAGAGCAAGCAGCTGGTTTCTAGACAAACTCTGTGTCTTACTGCGTCTGAAGCAGTAGGGCAATTTCCCAAATAGACTGGGGGTGTCTAGGGCCTTGCAGGTTCCAGAACAACAAGATCATCTTTGGAAAAGTGGGTTCGATTGTACAGTCATTCCTCCCTTATCTGAAGGGCATATATTCCAAGGTCCCCAGGAGACACCCTAAACCTCAGATAGTACTAAACCCTATATGTACTGTTTTTCCTAAACATACATTTTTATGATAAAATTTAGCTTATAAATTAGGCACAAAAGAGATTGACAAAAGTAACTAATAATAAAATAGAACAATTATAACAATATTCTGTAATAAAAATTATGTGAATGTAGTCTCTCTCAAAATATCCCACTGATAACAGGTGGGTAGCGTGTGCAGTGTGGATTCACTAGACAATGGGGAGGAGCAGTGGGTCACTGCAGAATGTCATCATGCTACTCACAAAGACATGCAATTTAAAAGCTGCAGATAGTTTATTTCTAGAACTTTCCATTTAATATTTTTGGATTGCTGTGTTCACCACGGAAAACTGAAACCGTGGGAAGCAACACTGATGATAAGGGGGAGATACTGTATTACTAATCGACTAAATGTTCCTGTGCTTCCCGGGGACACCCTCCCCCTGGGAGAGTTATACTTCCTGGTCCACTGACTTCATACTTTGTTATATGACTGACTCTGGCCAGTGTCACTTCCAAAAGGAAGCTTTCAAGACAACGTGGGGTTGACCACGTTTCTTCTCCCTTTGCCCAGAGAGCTGTAGTGACCCCAGGAGAGGCTGCTCCATGAGCCTGGCTCCCGGGTGAAGATGTCATGTTCAGAGCTGGGGCTGAGAAGTGGACATTTAATGTGAGCAAGAAATGAACACATGTTGTTGGACATCACTGAGATCTGGGATAGTTTGTTAGTGTGTCTGCCTCCAGCCCAGCATGGCTGAAAAGACACCCATTTTGCCTTTTACTCTGTTATAAATGGTACCACAGTGGGGCTGGCTGCTGCAGCCACACTGTTGTAAATTTGGGTGAAACAACTCTTCCGTTTCCATGTACAAGTTTCTCTACCCAGACTCCAGTAATTAGTCCATAGGGCTAGATAAGGACTAAAGCTGATAACAGTCATCGTGGGATCCCCACGTAACCCTTAACTACACTCACTGTGCCTAGATACTGTGGTCACATTTGTCATATCCGACTTATTGTTCCAATGATTGAATCCTTCCTGAGAATCCTCTCAGTCTGTCATAAGTAAACTTCTGAGACAAACCACTACCAAGGTCACTGGCCACTTCAGATACTTGTGACTCTCCATTAGAGGTGACAGTGAAAACACCTAAGAGCTGCACAAAATTAGAACATACCAGGAAACTAATTCTTACTAATCTTTATATTACATATTTACCAACCCTTTCTTTGCATAGTTTTACATTTTAACTTTTCCATCTAATTCATTGACCTGTCTGAAATTTATTTTGGTGCATAGTAGTCATAGGAATTTACTTTCTTTCCCCAAAGTGTTAGCCATTTGCTTCAGAGTCATTTAAAAAACTTACCACTTTTTGTACTTATTTAAAATGCTAACATTCTTGGGTAATAAATATTTATACTTAAATCTAATTCTCTGCTTTCTGTTCTGTTCCAAAGATCTGTTGGTCGCACACGATTTCAGTAGTGCATGCCTTCATAATATGTTTTCATATCTACTGTGTAGCACATTGTAGTTTTTCTCAAAAGACTATTGGCTATAATCATGTCTCTTTACAAATGAACTACTAAATTATTTTGCCATCCTCTTAGCTTCTAAAAACTATTTTTGTTATTTATATTGAGATATTACTTAACTTCAAATCAACTTCAGGAAATTAGATAGAAATCTTCATGAAAATCTTTCTTCCCAGCAACCCAACAGGTATTAGCAGTATTTATCTGGGTCTGTTTAAATTTTCCTTTATGTCTTCCCATCCAGTTTTTATTTTTGTTCATAAGAATTCCACTCTTATTTGTTAAGTTTACTACTAGACATTTTATTTTTACATCATTATATGAATGGTACATTTATTATTTTCTGTTTTTTTTCAAGCATATAAGAAAGTTTTTGGATGGAATAGTCACAGGGATGTAAAATACAGCATAGTCACTAATGTAATAACTATGTATGGTGCCTGGTGGGTACTAATCCAGGAATCACTTTGTAATTATATAAAGGTCTAACCAATATGCATGCTGTTCACCTGAAGCTTTAAAATATGAAATAATATTGAATGTCAACTATAATTTAAAATTTTTAATAATTAATTAATTTTTAAAAATAAAATAAAAAAGATCACAAGACCCCAATGACCTGGAAGCTGACTGCAGACACAGGAGGAAGCCAGCTGGCCCCAGTACTGCCCAGCTGGGCCAGCCTACACTGCTAGTCTACAGACTTATGGCTGAATAAATGGCTGTGGGTTTTGTTTGTTTGTTTGTTTGTTTTATTATTTTTTAAATTCTCACCTGAGGATATTTTTCTATTTATCTTCAGATAGAGTGGGAGGGAGAGAGAGAAAAACATCGATGTGAGAGAGACACATAGACTGGTTGCCTCCCACACAACCCCAACCAGGGCCGGGGACCAACTGCAACCAAGGCACATGCCCTTGGCCAGAATTGAACCCACAACTCATTGGTCCATGGGCTAACACTCTACTGCTGAGCCAAACCAGCCAGGGCTGGCTGTGTTTTTTTAATTGTTAATTATTTTATTATATTTCCCTTGTGTTTGGTGACATTATTAAACTTTTGTATTAATTTTAATAGTTTTTAAGTTGATTTGCATGGTTTTTTGAGACAGATTTTCCTATCACTTAAAAATAGTAACTTTGCCTCTGCTTTTTCAATATGTATACTGATCATTTCTCTTGTTTTATTATGTTGGCAAGAAACTCTAGTCTAAACAATGCAAAGTATATTTTGCTATAATTGAATTATTTTGTTTTAAAAGACTTGTAAAAGTTTCCAAAATGTATTGTAAACACAAATTCCATTAGAAAAAATAATCATGGAGCTAAAGGGCTTTAAATTGCCAATAACATTATTTGTCCTGCAGGAATTTAAAGAATGATGCTTTGATAAGATATAAGAATGCCAAACAAAAATGGACAAAAACAGACTTAAATACTTCTTTTGTTTTCCATTCTGCACACTCAGGTACTTATTGGGCTCTTCTCTTATCCAGGACCTTGAGTTTGCAGTTTTGATTGATATATGACAATCAAACATAAACAAAACAGTGCAACATATAAAGCACAGTCAACCTCTAAAGGGAAGCAAATATGTATCTTTGGTCTACACAACAGCCGCCCCCCATTTGTAGAAAATTTACATTTTGTTATAACGTTAGTGGGCTCCATGATACAAACTGTGTTCCCTGATTAATATCATGTATACCTAATTCTTGTTTTGAAGACTTATTTTGTTGTGGAAATTCGCATAACAGTGGTAATTGTTGCCATGCTGGTCTTGTCCCTGACTGCAGTGGGCTAGCCTCTGCCCTCTTACTTGGTACTTCTAAGTACAATATTCTTTGTTTTAACATGATGGATGGTTAACAGCTTCAGATATAGGCACTGTTTTCCTCCTTCAGAAACTACAAAGACACTGAAGGTGAACATTTATCACAAAAAAATTAAACGGACACAATTGTAATGCCCAAATCTGGGGAGAATTTAATTCAATTATAGGGTAAATGAATCTGGATTAATAAAAAAATAAATAAAGCCTGCTTTGGGTTCCTGTTTATGTTCATTCCTAACAGCAAGAGCACCAGAAAAGGGTAAAATGACTTTGCATTAGTCAGTGTTTCCCTGGCTCAGAGACGGGGTGGGGTGGATGGAACCATCAGAGAACTGGTCAACCATCCTTCAAGGACTTCCTGACACATTTCCACACTCAGATGGAGAGGGAAAATCTTAGAGAATCGAAGTGCATTGAACTTGTGGAGGTGTGCTGTCCATGAAAAACATACCAGAGATGATACAGAAGGAATCAGGCAGCCTCACTGGACAGCAGTTCACTGCTGTGTGCGGACCTGGCAGTGCACATAGGAGGAGGGTGTCGCTTCAGAGGAGAGGGCTTCATAAGGAATGAGCTGAGGATTTGACGGAGCTACGCACCATGCCTTACCTGGGGGTTTGGGAAGATGCCATCAGCTCCAACCCATCCTTATCTCCATTCTGGACCTTGGCAATGGTTTCCTAATGGTCTCCTTGCTTCTCCCTTCTTACCTCCCCTACCTCTCACACGGTAGCCAAGGAGATTCTTTTAAAATGTAAGTCAGGTTGTGTCACTCCTGTGTTCCAAATGCCATGGTTGGTCCCCATCATCTCACTCAGAGCCACAAGGCCCTGGTGGTCTAACCCCTACCAACCCACATGTCCCAGTGCCTATCTCAACATGCCCCACTCTCTCTGATGCAGCCAAACAGGTCTCTGCTCTTCTTCAAACACTCCACATACATTTCTAGTGTAAGTCACTTGTACTTACAGTTCCTCCCCACACGGTATCTGCCCGGGTGTTTCCAAATTCATGCAGGTTTCTGTGCAAACGCCAACTTCTCCCAGAAGACTCTGCCACTGTCTGTTCCTTTCCACCACGGTGCTTATGCTCCACATACCACACTGCTCCTTATTTTCCTCCCAGACTAGGATATACGTTTCCTAGGAGTAGAAACGGTCTCTTGTTTGTTGATACATCTGCAGTGTCTAGAACAGTACTTGGCACAAAATAGATGCTCAATAAATACCTGTGACTGGGTAACTGGGATTTAGATACCATAAAACTAAACAGAAAAAAAAAAAGTTTTTATATGGTATTTTTATGAGCTCCTGAGCCTGGACAGAATCTTCTCTTTTAGGAATGAGGAAAAGGAAAGAGGACATGAGGAACACATGAAAAACTGCCAGACAGCCCTGACCAGTTTGGCTCAGTGGTTATAGTGACAGCCCATAGACCAAATAGCTGCGGGTTTCTGGTCAAGGGCACATACCTCATTTGCAGTTTGATCCCCAACCCTGGTTGGGGTAATACAGGAGGCAACCAATCAGTGTGTCTCTCTCATATGGATATTTTTTTCTCTCTCTCCCTCCTACTCTATCTGAAAATCAATGGAAAAATATCCTCAGGTGAGGATTAAGGAAAAAAAAAAAAACCTGCGAGATGACCTATCTTTGCAGGTAAGCATTTAATACCAATTTTATGCTCGGAATTCTTTCTTTATCCTTAAATTAAATATGTGTATCTCACAGTTTGTTTCTTTTTTTCAAATTTGCCCACAGCTAATTGAACCCTGTAGACCAGTAGGTTTGGTTCTTTCTTCAGTTCAATTTTGTCTTTGATTATCCTATAACATTTATTTCTTTCTAATTCTCACAACAACCAGTTTTTATATTGAGTTTCCATTCTCTGTTCTCTAGATATGGGTTGTAACAGTCTCATTGCCTTTCGTTGTATTGTTAATTCTAGAGCTTCCCATGTTTATGAACATATATCACTGGTTTAGTTCCTAGTGTAATGTAAAACTGCACAGCTAGGATTGCTTTCCTTATATTTCCCTTTTATCTCAGGCTGCAACCTTTCCTCACAGACTACTAGGATGTTATTCTGTATTTCTACTTCATAGAGAGTAGAAAATACACCTTATCTAAAATGTACTTCTAGATTTTAAAAGACCTTAGGCCCTAGCTGATGGCTC
Organism: Tadarida brasiliensis; assembly: GCA_030848825.1. Lineage (NCBI taxonomy): Eukaryota > Metazoa > Chordata > Mammalia > Chiroptera > Molossidae > Tadarida > Tadarida brasiliensis. The sequence continues at coordinate 123,079,210 of CM061258.1, forward strand.
CACTGACATTACTCTCCCTTTTCCTCTCTCTAAATAAAATCAATAAAAATATGCTCAGTTGAAGACAAAAAAAAAAAATTGCCCTGGGGATTCCAAAATGGTGTCGAAGGGGATGGAATCTACACAAACCATATCCTAGAACCAAACTGAAATTACAACTAAAATAAAGACAAATCGTTGGGGAAAAGCAACTGGAGAGGAACCATATAACCAGGGACAAGAAAAAAGGACAATGAATGAGCCTGGTAGGTCTGCAGAGGCATGAGAGAGCAGGCTGGGAGCCCACAAACAGCAGCTGTTTTAGCTGTGAGCAACTCCCTAGGGGTTAAAATCCCAAGCTGACTACACAGCACAGAGGGCCAGGACAGAACACTAAATTAACTACAGCCTCTCACCTTGGGCTCTGGCAGAGGAAGGGCAGACTGGACTGGAATTGTGTGGGGACACTCTGGATTGGGAGGGTACTGAGAGTTTTTACTAAGTCACAGCCACACAGAATGGGGGCCAGCTTGCTCCCTTCCAGAGCTGTGGAAAAAAACAGCAGCCTTTCTCTTGGAGATTCAGCCCCTTCCAGGTGAGTCAACGAAATGCAAATTGAGGCTCATTAAAAACCAGCATCTCTCCCACCCTCTGAAGGCCTCTTATACAGAATACCAGAGGGCTACATTCCAAAGCCCTGAGTAACTGAGACTAGCATCCAGGCAAAAAGCTAGATGATTACTGAACCTTTCCTGGGCTTGAAAATCTACCCAGGAAAGTAAGACTTGACAGTGGTGTTTAATGTGGGCCAGCCCCGCTCAGCCAAACCCAGTAGAGGGAGCCACAAACAGCAGAACACAAACACCCACAAGGAAAATTTGGCAGGCTCCAAAACCCACTGAGACAGCCAAAATGGTGAAACAAAGAAACAAATCCCAAATGAAAGAACAAGAAAACTCTACAGAATATGAGATAAATGAAATGCAGTTAAGCAAGTTATCAGAGGTAGAGTTCAGAGCCATGATCTTGAGGAAGCTCAACAGCATGAGTAAGGACATCAAAACCATGAGTAAAGATACAGAAACATTGAAAATCAACCAATTGGAAATGAAAACCACCAAAAAGAAATGAACAATGACATAGCAGAAATAAAGAACACACTGGAAAGACTAACCAGCAGAGTAGAAGGAAGCTGAGGACCGGATCAGTGAATTAGAAGACAGGGTAGAAAAAATCAACCAATCAGAAAACCAAAAGGAAAAAGCAATGAAAAAACAGGAAGACAGCTTAAGAAAACAGTGGGACAACTGGAAACATAATAACATTCACATCATAGGAGTCCCCGAAGAAGAAGAAAATGAGCAAGGGTTAGAAAATATATTTAAAGAAATAGTGACAGAAAACTTTCCTAACAGCGAAAAAAAGAAGGCATTCAAGTTCAAGAAGCACAGAGAGCCCCAAGCAAGAAGAACCCAAACAGGCCCACACCAAGACACAACATAATAATTAAAATGCCAAAACTTAAAGACAAAGAGAGAATCTTAAAGGCAGCAAGAGGTAAGCAACAGGTTACCTACAAAGGAACCCCCATAAGGCTATCATCTGACTTCTCAACAGAAACACTACAGGCCAGAAGGGAATGGCATGAAGTCATCAAGGTCATGAAAAACAAGGATCTGAATCCAAGACTACTCTATCCAGCAAGGCTATCATTCAAAATGGAAGGTCAAATAAAGAGCTTCCCAAATAAAAAAAGGCTAAGGGACTCTATTAGCACCAAACCAGCACTGCAAGAAATGTTAAAAGGACTGCTGTAATTAGTAGAAGAAATAGGAAGAAAAATATAACCACACTGAACAAAAATGGCAATAAATAAGTACATATCAATAATCACCTTAAATGTAAATGGTTTGAATGCTCTGACAAAAAGACACAGAGTAGCTAAGAAAGCATGACTCACACATATGTTGTTTACAAGAGACCCACCTCACAACAAAAGACTCACATAGGATGAAAGTAAAGGGATGGAAAAAAATCTTCCAAACAAACGGAAAGGAAAATAAGCTGGGGTAGCAATATTAATTTCTGATATATTAGATTTCAAAATGAAGGCCACAGCTAGAGACAAAGAAGGCCACTACATAATATTGAAAGGATCTATCCAACAGGAAGATATAACCTTGGTAAACATATATGCACCCAATAGAGGAGCACCAAAATATATTAAGAATCTTCTGGAGGACTTCAAAGGAGAAATTGAAAGCAATACAATCATAGCAGGGGACTTCAACATCACTGGATAGATCATGTAGACAAAAAATTAACAAGGAAACAGACTCTAAAGGAAGCGCTAGATCAAATTGATTTAATAGATATCTAGAGAATTACACCCCAAAACTGCAGAATACGCATTCTTCTCAAGTGCACATGGGACATTCTCAAAGATAGACCACATGTTAGAGCACAAACTAAATCTCTACAAGTTTAAGAAGATTGAAATCATATCAAGCATCTTCTCCGACCACAATGGCATGAAACTAGAAATCAATTGCAACAAGAACATGCAAAGACATTTGAAAACATGGAGGTTAAATAGCATGTTATTGAACAATGAATGGCTTGTCATGGAGATCAAGAAAGAAATTAAAAACTTCCTGGGAAACCAATGAAAATGAACACACAGCAACACAAAATCTACGGGATGCAGTGAAAGCAGTTCAGAGAGGGAAGTTCATAGCACTACAGGTCCACTTCAAGAAACAAAAAACATTTCTAATGGACTACTAACCTCACAACTTAAATAACTAGACAGCAAACAAAAAGAATGATCCAGACCAAGTAGAGAACCCAAATACACAAAATCAGAAGTAAAAGAGGAGAAAGAACGGACACTACAGGAAAATAAAGGATTGTTAACAAATATGAACAATTATACAGCAAGAAATTGGACAATCTAAGCAAAATGGACAAATTTCTAGAAATACACAGTTTCCCAAAACTAAACCAGGAAGACATAGGAAACTTGAACTGAACAATAACAAAGAAGGAAATTGAAGACATAATCAAGACTCTCCCAGCAAACAAAAGCTCAAGCCCAGACGACTTCACGGGGGAGTTTTACCGAGCATTCAAAGAAAAACCCATTCTCCTCAAACTATTCCAAAAAATTCAAGATGGAAAACTTCCAAACTCGTTTTATGAGGCCTGCATAATTCTCATTCCAAACCATAAAAAGACACTACAAAGAAAGAAAACTACAAGCCAATATCCGTGATGAACAGAGATGCCAACATCCTGAACAAAATACTAGCAAATCGGATCCAGCAATACATCACAAAAATTATTCATCATAACCAAGTGGGATTCATCCCAGGGATGCAAGGGTGGTTCAATATTCGCAAATCAATAAATGTGATACACCACATAAACAAAATGAAAGATAAAAATCATATGATCATATCAATAGATGCTGAAAAAGCATTCAACAAAATCCAGCATCCATTTCTGATAAAAAGGCTCAGCAATGTGGGAATAGAGGGATCATATCTCGATATAATAAAGGCCATATATGAAAGACCTACAGCCAACATCATACTCAATGGACAAAAACCAAAAGCATTTCCCTTAACAAGACAAGGATGCCCACTTTCACCACTCTTATTTCACATAGTGCTGGAAGTGTTAGCCACAGCGATCAGACATGAAGAAAAAAAAAGGGGGGATCCAAATTGGAAAGGAAGAAATGAAACTGTCATTATTCTCAAATGACAAGATATTATTACACAGAAAACCCTAAAGACTCCATTACAAATCTACTAGACTTAATAAATGAATTTTGCAAAGTAGCAGGATACAAAATTAACATCAAGAAATCAAACCGAGAGCGTTCGGCCTGCGGTCGGTTGGTCGGTTGGTCGCAGTCGAGTCGCTTCCTTGGCACGTCGCGGACGGTTGGTTCGCTGCGCCCGCTCTTCCCGCCCCGTCGCTTCCCCTCCGCGCTGCTCGCTTGCTGGCAGGATGGCCCACAAGCAGATCTACTACTCAGACAAATACTTCGACGAGCACTACGAGTACCGACATGTCATGTTACCCAGAGAACTTTCCAAACAAGTACCCAAAACCCATCTGATGTCAGAAGAGGAGTGGAGGAGACTTGGTGTCCAACAGAGTCTAGGCTGGGTTCATTACATGATTCATGAGCCAGATAGAGTGGGAGGGAGAGAGAGGAAGAGAGAGAGAGAGAAACATGGACGTGAAGGGGACACATCGAGTGGCTGCCACCCGCACGACCAACCAGGGCCGGGGACAAACTGCAACCTAGGTACATGCCCTTAGCGGGAACCAAACCCAGGTCTCTCTGGACCGCAGGCCGACGCTCTAACCGCTGAGCCAAACCGGCCAGGGCTAGAATGAAGATTCTAAAGAACCACATATTCTTCTCTTTAGACGACCTCTTCCTAAAGATCAACAAAAATGAAGTCTATCCGGGGATCGTCAATTAAATCTTTTTCAAATTTAATGTATATGTGTATATAAGGTAGTATTCAGTGAATACTTGAAAATGTACAAATCATTCATCCATACCTGTGCATGAGCTGTATTCTTCACAGCAACAGAGCTCAGTTAAATGCAACTGCAAGTAGGTTACTGTAAGGTGTTTAAGATAAAATTTCTTCTAGTTTTTCTCTTAATATAAGTGCCTGTTTGACTTTACCTGTTACTTTTGTTAAATAAAGTTTGTATGTTGCATTTAAAAAAAAAAGAAATCGACCGCATTCTTATACATCAATGATGAACTCACAGAAAGAGAAACTTAAAAAAGTCCAGTTTACCATCGCATCAAAAAAAATTAAGGTACATACCTAAGAATAAACTTAACCAAAGAAGTAAAGAACCTATTTGAGGTTTTCAGGACATTGAAAAAAGAAATATAGGAAGACATAAAAAAGTGGAAACACATACCTCATTCATGGATTGGAAGAATTAACATCATTGAAATGTCCATACTACCCAAAGCAATCTATAGATTCAGTGCAATCCCCATCAAAATACCACTGACGTGTTTCGCAGAACTGGAACAAATGCTTCAAAAGTTCATATGGAACAACAACAACAAAAAAAACCCCAAATAGCCACAGCAATCTTGTAAAAGAAGGACGAAGTAGGTGAGATCACAGTACCGTATATCGGCTTACACTACAAAGCCACTGTAATCAAAACAGCCTAGTACCGCACAAGAACAGGCATATATATCAATAGAACAGAACAGAGAACCCAGAAAATGACTCAAGAAATTATGCTCAATTAATATTCGACAAAGGTGGCAAGAGCATACAATGGAGTAAAGACAGCTTCTTTAATAAATGGTGTTGGGAAAATTGAACAACTACATGCAAAAAAATGAAACTAGACCATCAACTTACACCATACACAAGAATGAACTCAAAATGGATAAAGGATTTAAATATGACTCGTGAATCCTTAAAAGTCCTAGAAGAAAATGTAGGCAACAAAATTTAGGACATCATACGCAGCAGAATCTTCACTGATACATCACCTAAGGCACCAGAAACAAAGGAAAAAATGAACACATGGGACTACATCACACTAAAGTTTCTGCACAGCAAAAGAAAGAAGCATCAAAATGGAAAGGCAACTCACAGTATGGGAGAGCATAATAGCCAATGATACATTAGATAAGGGGTTAATTTCCAAAATATATAGAGTGCTCATACAACTCAACAAAGGAAGACAATGAACCCATTTAAAAAATGGGCAGAGGACCTAAAGAGACACCTTTCCAAACGGGACATACAAACAGCCAAGAAACATGAAGAAATGTTGAATATCACTAATCATCAGAGAGATGTAAATTAAAACAACAATGAGGTATCACCTTACACCAGTCAGAATGGCCGCCATCAACAAAGCATCCAACAAGTGCTGGTGAGGGTGTGGAGAAAGGGGACTCCAGTACACTGCTGGTTAGAATGCAGACTGGAGCAGCCACTATGGAAAACACCATGGTGTTTCCTCAAAAAATTAAATATTTAATTGCCATTTGACCCAGTGATCCCACTTCTAGGAATATACTCCAAGAAGTCTAAAACACCAATCAGAATGAATATATGTACCCTCATGTTCATAGCAGCACTATTTACAATCGCTAAGATCTGCAAACAGCCCAAGTGTCCATCAATAGATTAGTGGATAAAAAGTTATGGTACTTACACACAATGGAAGCAGTTGTAAGAAAGAGATCTCTTATCCTTTGAGATGACATGGAGAGACCTCGAGAAAGTATTATGATAAGCAAAATAAGCCAATCTGAGAAAGGCTAATACCGCGTGATCTCATTTATTTGTGGAATATAATGAACAAAATTGGCTGATGAACAAAATAGACCCAGGACATAGAAAGATGTATGATTAAGACTGACAAACCTCAGAGGAGGGGGGGAAGGGGGGATGGATGAGATGAACCAAAGAACTTATATGCATGCATGCATATCCAATGGACATAGACAAAACAATGCTGGGGGGGTGGGGGTCAGGATGGGAAAGAATGTGTCTAGGAGGAGAAAACGAGAAACATCTGTAACAAAAATAAATTAATAAAAATTGGGGAAAAAATTAAAAATAATAAAATGTACTAATTTTCTAACTATCTTTCTTGAATCCTGTGTTTTCTCTCCTTTATGTTGAAATAGCTTTCCATGGGACACACGTTGGTTTCTTTTTCTTACTCTTTAGTTTTAATTAATGTTATTTCTATCTTTGCCTTGTATTTGTGAAAAACAGTGCCAAGGATTTCCCCAAGTTTTCTACTGTCCACCTGGATGTTTCCCGAACATAATGATGTTTTCATTGTTAGTTACCTATCTGCCGGGCTGTGTGCCTGGATAGGATTGAATAGGAATCTGGATGCCACAGGAAGCTTCTCCTTAGTTTGTTCTTTGTATTTGGTAAAGCGACTGAGCTGGGCACCACTTTTCTTTGTTCTATGTTCTAGAAACTTGACCTCTGCTTCTAGTGCACACTGCCTCTACTGCCCTTCCCAGTGATACCGCCCACTCGGTCAGGGGAAATCACATTACATCATGGAGACGACCTGTGGCTTTCCAGCTTCCTGTTCGATGTCACTGTCTTTGACAGTGGAGGCAGTTCTTTTTGACTGATGAATGAATTCACGTGTAGTCTAGTCCCCGTAGATACTAAGACTTCTCCTGCCCTGCAGATTTGACCCCTCCATGTTGGGAGAGCAGTGCTGCCATCCTCACTACCCACACCTTTTGTTGTGACCTTTGCTGCCTTTCTGTGTTAGCGATCTCCAGAGAAACAGAACCCCTGGATAGATACAAATATGTAGGAGATTTATGATAAGAATTGGCTCACATGGTTATGCAAATTGAGAAGTTGCACAAGGTACTGTCATAAGCTGGAGGTCCAGGAAAGCTGGTGGCGGAAGTCAGTCCAAGTCTGAGGCCTGAGATCCAGGGAACTGGTAGTATAAGATCCAGGAGCCTTGATGACTGCCGGCATGAAAAAATGGGTGCCCCAGCTCAAGACGAGAGAGCAGATTCACTACTTTGGCCTTTTTGTTCCATGGGAGCCCTCAGTGGATGCCCCCAAGGTGGTGAGGGTTCTTTCTTTCCTCATTCTCCCAATTCAAATATTTATCCCTCCAGAAACACCTTCACAGACACACCATAAGTAATGTTTTACCTGGGCATCCTTCAGCCAGCCAAGTTGCTTCTCTAACTCTAAAGTCTATAGTATATGCCATCTCCCTGCTCTCCCTGCAGGTCTCTTTGTATATTCCTTGGATCATCTTAGGCAAGACCTTGAAAATTGGGAGAAGGTGGAGAGTTGGACTGCTGGTGTTGGATCTCTATAATCACTTAGTAGAAGATTCATAGATTTCCATTAATGTACAGAGATGGGTGTGGAAGACCCAAGACACAGGATGGTTTCCCACATGTGATCTGGGACTTTGATTTCTTTCATAAGGTTTTGGTCAGATTCTACCCATGTTTCAAAGCCTGGATTAAATATCTTTTTTCCTGTAAAGCTTTCTCTGCTACCCTAAGTAGTTTTTCCCACACTGAGCTCCCAGAGCACTTTTCTCTGTCTCTCTCTTACAACTTTGATCTTTATATGACAGTTATTTATGGGCCTGTCTTATTTCATGTATATGTTCAACAAGATACAAATACTTCCTCTATAAATGGAACAGACTTTGATACCCTCTAATTTTTTTTTTATATTGATTTTTAGAAAGAGGAACAGAGAGGGAGAGAGAAACATCGATGAAAGAGAACATCTATTGGCTACCTCCTGCATGCCCCACCCTGGGGGATCGGGCCCACAACCTGGTCATATGCCCTGACTGGGAATAGAACCGGTGACCCTCTTGGTGCATGGGTCAATGCTCAACCACACCAGCTGGGCCCCTCTAGTATCTTTATAGCACTTTGTCAAAAAAGGAGAGGCAAGTTTGAATTAAATCAGCACACAGGATTCTTTGCACCATTCCTAGGCATATTCTGGAAATCCCAGCTGTCCCATGAACAGGAGGACACATCTGATCTGTCAGGTCTTCTAAATCAAGGGTTATCAAGCTTTCCCTATAAAAGATCCAATAGTAAGTATTTTAAGCTTTGCAGGCCTTAGAGTCTCTGTCACAACTACTCAGTTCTGCTGTCATCGCTTGAAAGAAGCTGTAGGCAATGTGTTAATGAAAGCGTGGCTGTGTACCAATAAAACTTTATTTACAAAAACAGGCAGTGGCCTCAGGCTGTAGCTTTCCAACCCTTATTTTAGATTATGGACTTCACCAGGAAAATGGAAAATAGTCAGGATTTTCTGTTCTTCCTGTGTTATATACCTAATTCACACAATACTTAATTCACATAATAGGCCAGCTGACCATTATGGAAGGAGAGGTGGTGTCACCTACAACCGACCAACACTACACCTGTATGTGTGTAGCTGTCTTCTTCAGCCAACTGCAAAGTAGGGTTTATTAAAAGTCCAGTGGTAACATTGAAAAGAAAATCTGTATATGCAATCAAATGCTTTCAAATTTTGTGGGAGAAGTGACCCATTTCTCAATAAGTCAATGTGGAAACATCTCATAAAACAATCTTTTAAAAGCTCAGTAGCAGTCATCACTCTATGGAATATTTTAAAGAGGTCCCATCTGTGATTTTTCCCTAGAAAATATGGGTTCCAGCTAAGACAGCTGTGTGAAGAATCTATGGGAGTAACTCTGCAAACTGACCTACTTCTTCCAAACTCCTCTGCAAATTGTGTGGTTCAAGCAAGCCCTGTGTGTGACAGGTTTCTTTTTCAGATACTGCAGCCTGGCTACTATTTCATTATTGCCAACTTTGAAACTCTTCTTGATAGTTTCCTATGTTTGATAGGAACTCTTAGGGAAAAAACAGGCATGTGCTGAACACAAGTGAGGTTTTTTTCTAGTTCTACCTCCTGTCATCCAAGGCTATGTCCTCTTTTAGGGACAGATTTGTGTGTTATTCAGTCATGTTGGTGTCACCCAGTAGCTGCCCAATAAATAGTAATGCAGTGAATGTATACATGTATATAAATGGAGGATGGAAGAGAACAAGGAGGACAGATAGGGAAAAATGGGCAGGAGAGAAGAATACTTTCCTGTGTTTGTTTCTCAGGTAGATCAGTTCCATTCATTCATTCACTCATCCATTCATTGGTAGACATTTATTTAGCACCTAACTGTGCCAGCTGCTTATATAGTCATTGCACATATTTAAGATGTTCAATTTGATCTTATGATATACGTATCATTGTGAAACAATCACTCCAATCAAGCTAATTGGTATATACATCACCTCACATGGTTACCATTTTCTTTCCTTTTTGTGGTGAGAACACTTAACATCTACTCCATTAGCACATTTCAAGTATAGAACACAGTATTATTAACTGTGGTCACATTGCTCTACATTAAATGAGATGTTGGTCAAAGGCATACAACGATTAAGCTATGCAAGGTGAATGGGTCCCAAAGATTTATTCCTGTTCATTTTGAATGTCTTTTGAGCTCTTTGAAATCTTGGACGGTAAGCACTAGGAACCAGAATGGACACACCACCACAGCATGCAGTGCAGTCCCAGCCCTGGGCTCTTCCTCCTCCCTCAGCCAAAGGCAAACCATTTCTTGACACAACCCTGAACAGGCTGGCATAGCTTTACCAACATTTTCCCTAAAAATAATAGACACTTACTAAACACAGGATGGTCCAATAAGGGACAAACACATATACCTACTTCATGTAATCTCCATAAAAGAAATACAAAGAAGCTCAATACCTTATCCAAGGTCCATAGTTGGAAACTCAGGAAAGCTGGAGCCAAAGGCCATGCACTTACCCACTCTGTTGTTGCTCTGCCCGAGTTGGGGACATAATTCCAATGCTTAGGTTGGTGTAGGGAGACAGGCTGTCTCCTCCCACCATGTGGCGAACACCCAATCCCTCTCTCCTGAGGGAAGCTGTATTCCTGTTCCATCCCAGGCTGTGATATGGTCTCCACTTAACACTGTGGGCTTCCCCTGTGCTTTTGGTCCATGAAATTATTCTGAAGGGGGGGTTTGGGTTGAGAGGGTTTTTTGTTGTTTATTTTTGGTTATTTGTCATACATCTATATATTTAAATACTTTCAAAACATTTTGTTGATTATGTTTGTGTGGTTGGACTGGAAGATGGAGATCTTGTTTAGCCTGTCTTCATCTCACACACACAAAGTGGTAACAGCTGGCCCCTTTCCTATTGCTGAACCTCCACTCACTCTCTGGGGCCTCCCAGCTCTGCAAAGTTCAACAGCAGTGGAAGGGCATTCAGAGTCCACTGTTTCTCAAATGTCTTCCAGCCTCAGCCATTGCCTTCCCAAATCAGCTGATGAAAGCTGATTCTGCCAGGGCCTCTTCTATTTATTTTCTGCTGTAGTTTTAGGAAGGAGAGTTGGACTGCCTCTTGCTGTGCCTTTCACCGGGGTTCCTCCTGTATTCTCTCTAGGAGAAATCCCTTCGTGTCTAGCCCATGGACGGCTCTCACTCCTGGTTCTACTGCCAACACAGATTTTTCTCCTATTTTTATAATCTTTTGATTATGTCAATGGAGATCTGACAAAGGGGTCAGAGTGTGAAGTTGAAATGTTTGTTCAGGTAGGGAAGCGAAGCAGACACTCTCTTCTCTTGCACCCAACCTCATTCTTCCTCAGAAGGGAGAAATGCTAATCATGTGTCGTCAAAGTCAAGGATACTGACTGGATCATGTTTTCTAGTGAGCAGAAGCCATGCATGATGAAGGTCACACATGTGTTTACGGCCCTTTCTCTTTCTTCATGCTTCTGTGAAGCCAAAGCAACAACTTTACTCAGGCTATCTCTGGCTTTCTCCAGCACACTTCTCTCTCCTCATCTGACCATGTTTGGGTATTTTTATCTCATTGGTCAGAAACTGTAAACTTCAAGAAGTGACTTTGGGCCACAGGATTGGTTATGTACTGTAATCCAGCATTTGGAAGATGTGTGCTGGGTTCAGATTATGTGCCGGATGAGAAGGTTAAAACAGCATTTGATTCTCATTGTCCTTTGCAGACACAGCTCTGTCCAGACACCCTGTTCTCTGTATCAGATCAGAGGAGATGCTGCAGCTCTGAAGGGTAGTTTCCACTCTGCAGACTCATGAAACATCCAGAGATGTGGCTGGCACGTGGGATCCTTCAGTGCCCACTGGCCTTCCGAAGTGCCATAGATGATGAAATCTAGACGAAAAATTATTAAGGCTTTCAGGGGTGGAGAGACTAATGGCAGAACTGCACACTCTCAGAATGTTATTCTTTCCTACAAAGAGAAATAGTGTTTCCTCAAATTTATTTCTCTTCAACATGTCTGCTTTGGAAACCAAGAGACGTGAGGGTGTAAAGCCTAGTGCAAAAACAGACATCTGCCACTCATGGTCACACAGCATCAATCCAGCCAAATAACTTCATTCTCCAAATGCATAGCACCTCTTTCATTTGGACAGCTGTCACCAAACAGCCTTGGGCTCAGAGGCCTCTCAGCAAATCCTCGGGAGAGCCCTGGGGGAGCCCACTCAAACTTCTAGCAGGCACTGACTGCCTGGGCTAGTCCCTACTTGTTGATGTGGTTCCTGGATATATAGGAGACAGGAAATAATTGTGCCAGAAAGGAGGCAGCTGTGATATTGTAGGAAAAAGAGCCAGGGGCCAGGATAAAATGGTGAGTGGTAACAGACCTGAAACATACCATTTAGTATAAGTTTACTCTTGTATAGCCCCACAGACATTGAAAATATCATCTCCAAACTGAAATGGATGACACAGTTGCTTCTCACACTCCAACTCCCAAACCAAAAAACCCCAAGGAAAAAAAACCTCTGAGAAAATATAAGATCAAGTCCCTAATTTGGACTGCAGCTGAAAAATTATAGGTTAAAAGAAAAGAAACAGAGTCTACAGAAATTATGTTCATCTGGCTAACCTCTCCATGGACCTCAGTGCTCTGCACTAAGAAGCTGGAGGACTCGGCACAAGTTTCAACATCCCTGACTCAGTTTCCTTATGTGTGAAATGAGGATAATGAAACCTATGTGATAAACCTGAGATGAACCAATATTTTCAAATGTAAACCCAAAGGATTATAAACAAATAGTTCTGTTTATGCAAGCTGATGCCAAGAGAGACTGAGGGATTACAAATTCTACTTTGTAAGGCTTGTTCGTCTGTAAGAATGGATGTACCACATTTTATCCATTCACCAGTTGATGAACTTCTGGGTTGTTTCCACTTTTGACTAATATGAGTAATGCTGCTGTGAATATTCACATACAAGTTTTTGTGTGGACATATGTTTTCATTTCTCTTGAGTATATATCAGAGTGAATCTGCTGGGTCATACGGTAACTCCACGTTTAAATTTTGGGGAACTGCCAGACTGTTTCGAAGGTAGCTGCATTATTCTACATTCTCACCAGCAGCATTCATGTGCACACTTCTCATCTGTCTTTTTTATTACAGCCATCCTAGTATGTGTAAAGTGTATCACATGGTAGTTTGACTTGCATTTGACTGATGGCTAATGATGTTAAACAACTTTTCATGTGCTTATTGATTATTTGTATATTTTGGGGAGGGGATAGCTATTCCAATCCTTGGCCCTTTTAAAAAATAAGTTGGGTTATGTCTCTTTTCCACTGCATCACTTCCATGGCAGCACAAAAGTTTAAAATTTTGATGAAGTCCAATTTACCTATTTTTCTATTGCTGCTTGTGCTGAGTTCTTCTTGAATCTCAGGTTACCCTGTACTATTTTCCTCATAGCTTTTAAGCTCACTGATATTTTATTTATTTATTGGTGTAGTTGCTTATTTCCTGTCTCCCACCAGAATATACTTACTATGAAGACAGAAGCTTGCCTGTTATGCTCACTGCTCCATCTCAGGACCTAAAAAGGTCTGTTACCCAAAGTAGACACTTGATAAATATTTTACATGAATGAATATAAGATTCTTTATACTGTTCTAGCAAAAACAGGATTATGAGGTACAACATGTTAGTAATGAGAAAGTGTAGGTTTGTTTATTTATTCCCTACTCAAAAATCAGTTTCAGAAGCACCCTGCAGCTCCCTTTCATCCTCACCCGGCTCTGGCTCTGGGGCACTGCAAACCCTGGGGAAGCAAAGTACCCCTGGGGAAGCAAAGTACCCTCCCCCTACCCCTCTCAGAGGTTGCCTGGGGCAGGGTATGGGCTGCTTGTATGAAAATGAAGCTAAACTGTTAGGGGACATCTGCTCATTGATACTGGCCAAAGGCATCAGCAGCCTCACACAGCTTTATTCAGAGATTGACAGACCCTGGGTGTCCCTGAGGCGCTCTCACTTGGATACAGTTGGTAGCAGACCCAATAGTTGCTCAACTCCACAAGCTAATTGATCATAGTTATGCCATTAGCGTTGCTTATCTCCTACATCACATTCCAGGCTGTCTCCTCTCTGCTCATGGCCATCAACCACAGGGTTTGTTTTCAGTTTTCTTTTCCAGTTAACTTTATAAAAAATGTACTTGGCCCATTTCACTCAAAAAGGAAGGCTCTGAGGTGGCTCATTTTATCTTCTCTGAGTCCCATGTCTATGGCATCCTCTTATTGTAACAATTTAAAAGAGACACCTAGAGGGTTTTATGTCAGAGAATAATATTGAAAATGTAATTTTACTGGGAACAGTGATATTACCAAAATGTAAACCCCTGATTCATCTAGGTGTCGTCAGTGGGACCCTTTATTCTGTTGATGTAAGAAATGTCCAAACCTGTGGAGAATTTTAATGAGTTTATTTGAACCAAACTGATGACAATTGCTGGGAAGCAACATCTCAATGGATTGAGAAAATGCTCCAGAAAAATAGCAATTTTACCACTTATTTTATAATCAAAGGGGAAGATGTAAGGGGGTAAATTAGGGAGGTGGGAGAAAGCAAAGCAGGGAAATTTCTGGGATTGTATAAAAAGTAAAATGGAGAGACACATACTTCTTTCACATTGGTGGGTACAGGACAGTTAACAGTTAACATTTACAGCACATAGAGATGGTATGTGGAGGAATAAGATAACACTGAGGGGTTCTGTGGTCTCTTCTCTGGTGGAAGTCTGTGCCTTGAGGGTTCTGGAAAAAGGAGATTACCCTGACATTACAAAGGTATGTTATCCTGGAAATACCTACACAAAAAGACAATAGACCTGTAAAGATTGACCTTTTTCAAGGAAGATACTGGCCAAAGACATAGCTACCCACCATGACTTGCTTTTAGTTAGGAAGTTTTCATTTCAGACTATCCTATGTGGTTACTTTAGGTCTCTGAGTTTGTAAGGCCACCACGAAGACCTCCCTGAACTTGTCAGGTTTAGTGTGTGGCCTTTTTTTCATCAACTCCTAAACTTAGTTCAGTATTGTCCCTTAACCAAAACTCACCAGGGCTCTTTCTTAGGGGTTCACTGAAACCTGTTTTATCGGTTGCTGGGGGAGAAAGGTCTGAAATAGGCCACAAATGGTGAATCTGGAAGAGATCACTGAACTTACTTAAGGCCCAGTCTCTATGATTAGGCATGTTTTCTTCTTTCCTGTATTCCAGTTCCATGCCAGAGCTAGACCCTAGTTACCTCTGTTAACTGTGAAAGAGCACCAGACTGTGAAACTTTGGTCCTTGAGTTTTGGCTAAGAAAGAATTCAGAGTCAAGACTCAAATACAAGCAAAAGTTTATTTAGGAAATCACAGGGAGCCAGCTGGGAGGCATGGACTCAGGAAGTAAGTTACAGAGGCAAAGGAAGGACTCTTAGAGCTTAGGAGAAAGAAAGGCAAAGAAAACATGCTTGTAAGAAGACATGTTCAAAGAGAGACAGTCCTTTGTCTTGAGAGCTTTTGTCCTCTTTCCAAAGGCAGAGACCCTAAGGGAGGTCCTACAAGACAACCTCAATAGCATATTCACCAGCTTTCCAGGTGTGTCCTCTCAGGGTCATGTTCTCCACTGACTTGTTGGCTCTGGAGCAGGGAGTCATTAGTCATCAAAGTTGATCCTGATGTCAACCAGGGTATTACCTTGCCTGTCCTTGATGCTCTTCTGGCCTGGAACTGAAACACAACTAAAACCCATATATTATCTCTAGTTTGACCAAAACTCTGTCTCTGTGTTCAACAGACCTGAGGCTTTGTTCTTAAGATTATTTGATATTGGGTCAGAACCTGCTTGTCCTGGGAGCTTAATGTTTAAGGGAGTGGTTGTGCACGGGTTTATGTGGGAGTTATATGAGATTATGTTCCTACCTGCCTTGTTCCTCTTTTAAGGGTGTCTGGAGCCATATGACTAGCAATATGCCAGGGGAGGAAAGGTCAAGGGAGGGTCCAAATCACATGACTAGTGAGTGATATGAAAGGTCAGGGGGTCTAAACCACATAATCAATGATATGCTAGGGGAGAAAAGATCACCCTGGGGGGAAGATCCCAGACCAGTTTTTCCCATTACTAGGCACCCAGGGCTTTCTTTCTTGGTGACCTTCAATACCTGGCCTGTTGTTCCTACTTTACTCCTGTCTGTCTAACTGCCTACTACACCTCCATCAAGTTCTAAATCCAATTGTGTTTGGGCAAGTAGTTCTCATTGCTATCCATACTTGCCCATTAGAGCTTTCTGGGGAGTTTTTCAAAAGTGCTAATGCCCCAGACCAATTAAGTCATAATTTCTGGGTGTGGAGATGGGGCATCTGAAATGTCAAAATGTTCCTTGGTGATTCCAACGTGCAGCCAGAGAGAAGGACCATGTTCAGCCACAGATGGTAGTAGGTGATATGAAGAAGGCACTGTTCTCCAGTAGCTCCATTGCCCACACCTGCCTGACGGAGCATGAGCTGACAGCTAGCCCAAGCCTGAGTTGGTCACTCTTGTGGAGTGCCATCACAGTGGTCATACCTGGTCTTATTTTCTTTCTCCTCCCTGGTGATCCAGTTTCTGAGGATCTGAATGTGTCTGAAGGCTCCAGACAGTTAGGTCAGGGTTGAGCTTGAGACCAAAGCTGAGTCACTGGGGGGACTATGGCCTGGCTGGTAAGGCTGGAAGCCCAGTCTCTTGAAAAATAGACAGAGAGTGGTGTGACATATTCCAGAACACTGCCTGTGAATATATGTGGTATCCAAGGGTCTCCTGGAACTGAGTCTAGTGCCTGATGTTTACATGCCAGTGACAGAGCCTGGGAGGAGCAGGGTGAAACAGGCAGCTGGAGGCCCAACCATTGTATTGGCTCTATTTTCTGAGAATGTGAATTTGTTCTGATCCCCACTCATCTAGGAATAGAGTTTATTAATAAACTTTGTGCCCCTAAAAAAGTCTACTCTGGAACTAGGGCAGGTTCCACCAGTAGGTGGGAGGTCTCTGAGACAGACATCAAATTTGTTATTTCAGGAAGGCAGAGGTGGGGCTGGCCAGTAACAGGAGCCTGAGATAGCAGCTCCTTCTTAGTGTGTGTGGGGTTGACCTTCTGGTCTCTTTCCTCCAGTTCTCTTCCTGCTCCCTTCAGTATTCAAATTCCAGCTAAGAGCTCAACTCCACAGGAGTGAGAGCACTCTTCAAAGGCTAAAGACCTCATTAAACTGAAGAATCCAGAGAATAGAATGAATAGAAATAAAAAAAGCTGCCCCTCAGGAAGCCCCAGCAGAATAGCACCTCTCAGAGGAAAGCATTAGTTCCGAGGTAATTCCCTAACAGACCACATGGCTGAGGCCAGGCACAGGGATGGGGGAGTCACACACTGCTCTCTCCTGCCCCCAGTAATCAGCCTCAGATGCCTAGTGCCTGCGCTTCCCAGACAGGGGCCAGGCTGAGGGAGACCCACCCATTCCCTCCCAGGCTGTCAGAGGGATGTGTGGAGTCCTCACAACAGTCCTGCTTCTGTCTGCAGTGTTGAAATTTCAAAAGGGGAAGTGAGTGGGGAAGAGAGGATCATTGGGGGGAAAAGGGGAGGGGGCATCTGTAATATTTTCAACAATTTTAAAAAATAAATAAATAATAATTCTAGCCCTGGCTGGTTTGGCTCAGCAGTAGAACATCGGCCAGTGGACCAATGAGTCCCAGGTTCAATTCCAGCCAAGGCCAAACACCTTGGTTGCAGTTCATCCCCGGCCCTGGTTGGGGTCATGCGGGAGGCAACCAGTTGATGTGTCTCTCACACATCGATATTTTTCTCTCTCTCCCTGTCTCTCCCTCTCTACCTGAATATAAATAGAAAAAATCTTGGGTGAGGATAAAAATAATAATAATTCTACAAATAACTAAATAAATGATTTTGGTTGTCTCCGGTGACCAGAGAATCCTGGATAAAGGAAAACCTCCACTTGGGCTTAAAGTGTTTTCATGTGAAGACCATGGAGTTGAGCTGCTGCTGCTGACATCCTGAGCACTTGAAACCCAAGGCTCAGTACAGGCAGCTTAGTGGGATGGACAACAATGTGATTCAGAGTTGGGGTCCTGGGTGTGGATTCTAGTTTCATCTCTGAGTTGCTATATGATGTTATATAAGCCCCTTAGCCTCCTAAAGGTTTTATGTCTTATTATTTATAAATTGGGGTTAATAAATACCTACTTCATAAGGTGGGCTGTGATAATTAAATGAATTAAAATATATGAATGAGGTGAACTGTTTCCTCCAATGAAAGGCAGGCATTACCACAAGTCTGTGGCATTCTCAGTAGCCTAGGAGAACTTTCTGATCTGACACCGGAGGGGTGAGGCCCTGGGGAGACCCAGCCCTGAGCCAAGAAGGTTCTTGGCTTCTTAAAGGAAAGAATTCAAAAGTGAGCTAGCATAGAGTTTAAAGTGAAAGCAAGTTTATTAGTGAAGCAGTGAGACAGAGAGTGGCTACTCCACAGACAGAACAGGGGTCTCTCCTTACAGGTGAGGCAAGGGATAGCAGCAGGGAAGGCCACTCCACAAAGTAGCAGACTCTCCTCTCGAGAGAAGGGAGACCCCAACCGTCTCTAGAGGCTGAGTTTATCTGCCTGTGGTTTCTATGGAAAATCACTGGTTTGGAGAAATAGAGTGGAAAAAAACGAGAATAACTTTAACCTTTACAAGGTATATATATATTTGTTGTTGTTGTTGTTGTTAATCCTTACTAGAGGACATTTTTTTCCATTGATTTTTAGAGAGAGAGGGAGGGGGAGAGAGAGAAACATCAATGTGAGACAGACACATCGACTGGTTGCCTCCTACACGCTCCCCAACCGGGGCTGGGGATCGAACCTTCAACCGAGATACATGCCCTTGACTAGGAATCAAATCCATGACCCATCAGTCCACAGTCTGAAGCTCTAACCACTTAGCACACCGGCCAGGGCTACAAGGTATATTTTACTGTCTGTTTGCCCTTTATGGTATGGGTAAACAAGAAGGTAGGGGTGAGACTCTATTAATGGATCTTTGCAGGAGTTTTCTTTGTCCTAGAGATCTGCTGGCATCTCTGGTCAGCCAAATTCCTTGTCAGGCAACAAAGAGCAAGCCCCTGATTTAACTTCATTTCATTTTGGTTGATTTGTACAGTCCTCATGCCCCTCTCCTATATTAATACTGATAATAATAGATGACATCTAAGAAATGCTTGCACTCATAAGCACTTTACATATAAGAAAACAAGGCTCAGAAGAGATAAGTAATTTGCTCAAGCCACACACCTAGTAATGGGCAGAGTTGGGACCTGAACTTACCATGTGCCAAGCACCACTCTGCCACATCGCCACTCTGAACAAAGAAGAGACATGCCCCAGACTTCCCATGTTCATTTGGGGATAGAATAACTCCACAACTGCTCTTGGCATAGATGGTGTTACAGAATGGAATTTACACAAATCCTCAGTGTCCACAGGCAGGTCGCCTACCTAATGTTTGGCATGCATGATAAATGATGTTTTTATTAAATCTGTCTGTGGTAGGTATCATGCTGCAGTGGCCCCATCGCCTGGTGTCATGCC
The DNA here is from genome assembly GCA_030848825.1 of Tadarida brasiliensis. Classification (NCBI taxonomy): domain Eukaryota; kingdom Metazoa; phylum Chordata; class Mammalia; order Chiroptera; family Molossidae; genus Tadarida; species Tadarida brasiliensis. The sequence continues at coordinate 123,098,762 of CM061258.1, forward strand.
CTGTATGACCCTCTCCCTGAGTGTGGGCTGCATCTTCTTAGCTAACAGAAAGCAGCAAAAGCAACAGGTGTCGCTCCCTTCTTTTCCCAGTGCTGCAAGCAGCTCCGACTGACGTGGTGAACCATCACAGATGGCGGCTTCAACAACAGAAATTGATTTCGCCTCACCATGGAGCTCCTTTCCTTGACAGAAAATAAAATTGACCAGATTTGGCTCCATTTTTGAAAGATAAGGGTACAGTTCAAAGCCTAGGGCAAGAGTGAAAACTAAGGCCCATATACTATGTGTTAAACAGTTATAAAATGAAAACCTAAATAAAGCATGTCCCAGCTTCCTTCCTTGATGAATACACCTTTAAAGCAACCCTGAAGGCCAGATCTTCATGTCGAGTTCTCAGACTCATCCTATGTATGGAGAAAGTCAGCTGTCAGCTCTTGGTCCACATGATAGCTTCATGTACAAGCAGGTGGGTTCTCCAGCCTGTGTGTCCACACTGCCCTCAGCCCTCAATAGACCCTGAGAGTAGCCATGGGTCTATCTGAACAGGAAACTGCAGGACCCTGGTGAGTGGAGTATGGTCTAGGAGGGCACTGTCTCCAGAATGCACGTTTCTTTGGTATTAAAATTCTTCATGCTGTGTTTGGGGGATGTGTTGCCAGAGATGAACCAGAAGCACAGGAATCCCTCTTGCCAGATCCAAGAGCTGTACAGTGCCCATCCTCCTAAGACAGAAGTAGGGTGATCTGTATGACAGAAGAGGTATGAAAGGGCCATTTTCTGGGTCTCCGTGGAACCGCTGAACGGGCGAGCACACTAGTGAGTTGCAAGAGGGTTGGCTGCAGAATGTGAGAGGACAACCGACTGGGTGTGTTTTCCAGCACGGGAGTGTTATTAATGGGCATGGTGGCTCAGCCTGAAGGCAGCACTGCCTAGCATCATGTGACAATAAAAATGCAGATAGGGAGGACCACAGATAGAAAGGAGTCTGATGATCTAGGGGACAACTAAAGCCACGAATCAGGGGAGAAGAGTTGGACTGGAGGCCAAGCTCTCCTCCCAACCCAGAGATGGAGGTGGTACAATGCAATGGTTGAGCGCTGTTACCAGGATGAGGTCCTCAGGTCAAAACTATACTAGTTGCAAAATGATGTGAAATGATATTCTGTTTCCCACACATTTGATCTCAACTAATGGCAGCTCACCTACCCTTGATACTTTCAAACTGCTGACTGAAATAACATGGTCCCTGTGATGTTTTCCAGGAGAACCAGTTGCCTTTCTTGTCCTGTTCATTCAGAGCTGGGAGGCAGCAGGGACCGTGGGACGGGTGATTAGATGCCGGCTCCAGCAGGGAGCCATTTGAATCACAAAGGTCAGAGCTGGGCCAGAGCTTCACGAACCTCTCTGGCACCTGTGTCCTATCCCTCACCAGAAGACACTCATGCCTCCTTCAGATTGTTGGGAGAATTACAGGAGGAAATACACATGTGCTTAGCATGAAGCCTGAAATATAATAAGCGTTCAATAAACTTTGGTCATTATTGCATTACATTAGCTACTCACATAACTGCCTTCTGCCTTAAATTATCTCCTTGTATCTCCAAAACCTGAAACAGTGGATCATTAAAAAATCATTTGGACCACTCTGTGCCAAACACTGTGTAAGGCCAATAATAGGCTATGGCTAAGCATGAAATTGCTGAATCAAATTAAGAAGTCAAGAGACTGTGGTTTATAATTAAGAATTTTTCAACTGTCCATTAAGCCCATAAAGTATCTATAATTAATCTCGAAGCACTTTGCCTCTTGTTTAAATGCTCAGACACTTTTTCTCTTAGTTTTTTAACCCCTGAAGAGAAAAGGAGGGGAAATGTCTGTCTTTGTTTTCAAACATGCTGATATATTGGGCAGATCTACAAGCAAAGATTCTACCATCCCCTTGGAACGCTCCAGTTTCTCTGATCCCGGGTGGGGAGAACTTCTTGACAATTATGTGTCGTTTGTTTTATTAGCAAAATGCCTCACATACAGATTCCCAGTGGGTGTAAAACCATTCCCTCAAAAGAGACAGCAGTGAGCAGAAATATTTATAAAAGAGCCACAATACATAGTCACCACTACAGCTTCCAGCAGTGTTGCCTGTGTGGAAGGTATCTCTACTGATTATCAATAAACCACGAACCAGAACTGATTTCCACATTTTATTTATAAAGGTTAATGCAGATGGTTGAAAAATAAGAAATAAAAGGAGAAACAGTGTGTTGTTACCTATCTCCTCCCTTTAATTTGGCTAAAATGTCTCCTCAACTAGACTGGGTTAGTTTCACCATTGAATCTCATATTTCTAGAATGAGAATGATGCCTACCATAGAGTAGGAACATGATGGGTGTTTGTCACATGAATGAATAAATGAATGAATGAATAAAGAATAGATAAGTGAATAAATTCTGCCCTGGACATTTCTGCCCTTTTGCTGCCACCTGATGCACAGTGACGTGATCTGCTCAGATCCTTCTGAGAGATGTTGAAAATAGGCCCTCTTAGAATCTGAACTTGAAAATTTCAAAATGCTAAACAGAGAAGAGCAGCTTCTGTGGCTGGATGAGAAGATGACAAGTCTGAAGGGCCTGCAGATAAGGTGGAGTATTAATTTCCTGTGGTCTGTTTGCCTGTTGGTTGTTTCCATCCGAGTGCTATGGCAGCATGAATATTGAAAATTGTTCCTTAACTTCTGACACGTATTGTTTTACACTCAGATGGCCTGGCGGTTCTTCTTATGAAACAGCTCTTAGGTTCCCCTTTCTGTCAGGGATTGTATTCTTCCCTAATTGAGTGCTTCCTATTCCCCCTTTGTGTAGCAAAGCACCTGAGATTACACTAGAAAAATCAGAAGTAACAAAAATCTGAAAATTATCAGGTCTGGAAAGAAGTAGATATAGTCTAAGGATTAAGTATAAGGTTTTGACCTGGGAAGAGGCATCTCTCATATCTGGAAGAAATGAAGTCTGAGAAAGAAAGGTGTTAGGTGAATGGGTAGGAGCTTCAGGTAGAGGTGAATGGAAGAGAGGTTAATGAAGAGGCAGAATCTAGTTGGCTAAGGGAAAACTCACCTCTAGGAAGGACAACCTCATTACTAAGCTTCCACTCTGAACTTGGAGCAGTAAGAGTAAAAGTCAGGCTGCACCACAGAAGAAAAGCTAGACAAAATCATCTTCAAGAGTGAGAAATCAGACATACACATGGCCAGTGAGTCCATGCAAAGGAGTCATCAGGAAAATGCAACTCAAAACCACAGGAGATATCACCTCCCATCTGGTAGAATAGCTGTCACCAAAAACGTAAGCGATAATTAGTGTTGGTCAGGATGTGGAGAAAAGGGAACTCCAGGGCACTGTTGGTGGGATTGTAAATTGATGCAATCACTGTGGAAAACAGTATGGAGGTTTCTTTAAAAATTACAAAAAAAAACTACCATATGATCCAGTAATCTCACTTCTGGTTGTGTATTCAAAGAAATGAAATCACTTCCTCACAGCTGTTCTCAACCTGTGGGTCGTGACCCCTTTAGGGGTGGAACGACCCTTTTACAGGGGTCTCCTAAGACCATCCGAAACATGTGTTTTCCAATAGTCAGGAACCGAGACACCGCTCCTCTATCCATCTCCAGGCGGGTCCACCCATATGCACATACACCCACATACAACATGAGGAACTGTATTAAAGGGTCGCGGCATTAGGAAGGTTGAGAACCACTGCCTGAGAAATATCTGCTCTCCCATGTTCAATTAGCATTACTCGTAATAGCCTAAATATGAAATGTCCTCAGTGTCCATCAAAGGATGAATGGATAGAAGATGTGGTATACACATGGACTATTACTCAGCCATGAGAAAGAACTATTATCAAATACTAAAGTAAAGCTGAAGGAGAGCATTAAAAGAATCTCAGTGCCAAAATACAGCTCAAATGGCATTCCTGATAGATTTAAAGTCCACATAAAACCAGATTTACACTGTTACACTTAACCAATCTGGAACAAGAGCTGTGGACTGAAACTAAAAACATAACTGGTAAAGAATGTGAAAAAACAATATTGGGCCCTGGCTGGTTTGACTTAGCTTTTAGAGCGTGGGCCCGTGGACCAGAGAGGCTCAGGTTTGGGTCTCGCTAAGGGCACATACTTCAGTTGCAGTTTGTCCCCCGCCCTGGTTGGGGTCCTGCGGGTGGCAGCTAGTCAGTGTGTCTCTCTCACATTGATGTTTCTCTCCCCCCCCCTCTTTCTCCAGCTCTATCTGAAGAAAAATGCAAAAAAATGTCTTTGGGTGAGGATAAAAAAAAAAAAGACAGACAATACTGGAAGTAAAAAGGAAACAAAATCCAGATGGACAACAGAAGAAACATTAAAAGTTGCTAGACAGGAGAGGGGACAAAAGCAAGGCTAGACCCCCCGCACAGCTTTCCAATGACTGTCTCGCTGAGGTACAGAGAACACTTACCATATTCATCAGAAAAAAATAGATGAGAAACACACAAAAGGAAAAACAAGCAGTCTCTAAAGATTCAAGAACTAAAAGGGAAATTCAAACCTAGACTAGGAATGCTGAATGACCAAGAAGGAAGCACGTGACCTGACTTGGAGAAAATAAAGAAAAGGTGGGAACAGTGTAACGAAAATCCGTGCAGAGGAGACAAAAGAGTGAAAGACACCTTTGAAGAAGATTCCTATGAGGAAGGAAGAATAGTGAAAGCTGCAGTGAAAGTATTAGGAAGAAATAAATCACTAGGGGTGGATGCGATCCTGGTGCTTAAGCCATTGAGATTGGACCTATCAAATCCTAACAAGAATACATCAACAAATATAGAAAACAAAACTGGTCTATAGATTGGAAGCATTCAATATACCCCCAATCTTGAAGAAAGGAGTGTAATCACTACAGGACCATTGCTCTAATTTCCCACACGAACAAAGCGATAGTCAAGGTGATGCAGCACAGGCTTCTATCTTATATGGAACAAGAAATGCCGGTGTTCAAGCTGGATTCAGAAAAGGCAGAAGCACTCAGATCAAATTGTGATTATCCATTGGATACTGGAGTGCTCCAGAGAAGTTCAGAAGAAGGTTAGTCTGTGTTTTATAGATACAGTAAAACCTTTGACTGTGTTGATGATAAAAAGCTATGATTTGTTCTGAAATACTTGGGCAAGCCTCAGCACTTCATTGTCCTGATGTGTAACCTGGACTGTGGACAAGGAGTCACTGTCAAGACAGAATATGGAAACAGAATGATTTCTTACAAGCAAAGATGTCAGACAAGAGTGAATTTCATCTTCCTATTTGTTTAATCTGTACGCAGAACATACCATATGAAAAACTGGGCTAGACTCAGAGAAAAGGAGAGTGAAATTGGTGGAAAAATATCAAAACAAGATCTGCCGATGACACCATCTTACCGGGAAGAAGTAGCGATGATCTGAGAAGACTTCTGGTGGAAGGGAAAGGAGGAAGTGCCAAAACAGGACTGAAATTGAGGAACATCAAGAAGAAAAAACTCAGGACTACAGAAGAAATACACAGCTTTAACATAGACGATGAAGACAGGGAAATTGTTAAAAGTTTGATTACCTTGTTTCAGTCATCAATTCAAGTGGAGACTGCAGACAAGAACTCAGGAGAAGACTGAGAGTTGGAAGGACAACAATGGAAGAATGAGGAGAGATCACTGAGAGCAAGCATGTGGAGACGGGAGTTGAAATCATCTACACCCTCATATTCCCAATGACCGTGTATAGGTGTGAACATTAGACAGTGAAGAAGGCTGACAGGGAAAGACTGACTCATTTGATATATAGTGTTGGAAGAGAGCTCTGTGGACACCCTGGACACTGGAAAGATAAACAAGTGTGTTCTGAAGCTTGGAGGCAAAAATGACAAAACTGAATCTGGCCTATTTTGGCCACATCAGGAGAAGGCAAGGTTCTTTGGAAAAGACAATAATACTGAGGAAAATAAAAGGTAGGAAAGGAGGAAGACAAAACGTAATATGGATTGGCTCCATGAAAGAAGCCATAGGCATGAGTTTACAGGAGCTGAGTAGGGCTGTTGAGGACAGAACACTGTGGACATCGCTCATTTGTGGGTCATCAAGAGTTGAAGCTGACAACATCACATGATGCATATAAGAAAGAAGGAAATCCTGCCATTTGTAACACCCTTGGATGAATCTTAAGGATATTATAGTAAGTGAAATAAGTCAGAAAGAGAAAAACAAATAATGCATGGCGTCACTTACATATGGAATTTTTTAAAAAAGTCAAACTTATAGAAACACAGAGTAGGAACATGGTTGGCAGAAGCTGGAGGGTGAGGGAAACAGGGAAAGGTTGGTAAAAGAACACAAACTTTGATCTATGAGTAAGTTCTGAGGATCTAATGTAAAACATGTTGATTACATTCGATGGCATTGCAGTGTATAATTGAAATTTGCTACAAATAGAACGTAAGTATTCTCATCAAAATAAATATATATGGTGATGGTTGTGTTAATTAACTGAATGTGGGGAGGAATCCTTTCACAATGTGTGTGTATCAGATCATCATGATGTACACTTTAAATATTTTACAGTTGCACATGCGAACTATACCTCAATGAAACTGAAATGTAAGAAATTAAAAACAGCCCTAGTCGGTGTGGTTCAGTGGTTAGAGTGTTGGTCCTTGAACCAAAGGATTTCGGGTTCAATTCCCAGTCAAGGGCATTTCTGAGTTGCAAGTTCTATCCCCAGACCTAGTCACGGTGCATGTGGGAGGCTACTGATCGATGTGTCTCACACCAATGTTTCTCTCTCTCCCTCTCACCCCTCCCTCCTATTCTGTCACTCTCTCTCTCTCTGAGAAATCCATGGGGAAAATATCCTTAAGTGAGGATTAACAACAACAACAACAACAGTCAAAGATCAGTGTAGAAGGATGCGAGGCTCACTGGGGATTGGCATTCTTTTTTTTTTTTGTCTTTGGCATTCTCTTTTTTTTTTTTATTAATTTACTTTTGTTAAAGATGTTTCTCCTTTTTCCCCCATTGACACCCTCCTCCCCCTCCTTCCTTGACCCATCGACAGTTTTGTTGTCCATGTCCATTGATTATGAGTACATGCGTACAAGTTCTGTGTTCATCGCTCCCCTGCCCCCCCTTCTGGCAAATGTCAGTCTGTACCCTACTTCCACGTCTCTGGGACTACCCTGTTCCTCACACTGTTATGTTCATTGTATTCCACAAATAAGTGAGATCATATGATATTTGTCTTTCTCTGCTTGGCTTGTTTCACTTAGGATAATAGTTTCCAGGAACTCCCATGTCGTCGCCAAGGATAAGAGATAGTTCTTTCTTACAGCTGCATAGTACTCCATTGTGTATATGTACCACAGCTTTTTTATCCATTCGTCTACTGAAGGACACTTGGGCTGTTTCCAGATCTTAGCTATTGTAAATAGCGCTGCTATGAACATGGGAGTACATGTATTCTTTCTGGTTGGTGTTTCAGGCTTCTTCGGGTATATTCCTAGAAGTGGGATCACTGGGTCAAATGGCAATTCAATTTTTAATTTTTTGAGGTAACACCATACTGTTTTCCATAGTGGCTGCACCAGTCTGCATTCCCACCAACAGTGTACTAGAGTCCCCTTTTCTCCACATCCTCGCCAACACTTGTTTGATGCTTTGTTGATGGCGGCCATTCTGACAGGTGTGAAGTGATACATCATTGTTGTTTTAATTTTCATGTCTCTGATGATTAGTGAAGTTGAGTATTTCTTCATATGTCTCTTGGCCGTTTGTATGTCCTGTTTGGAGAGGTATCTATTTAGTTCCTCTGCCCATTTTTTAATTGGGTTCTTTGTCTTCCTTTTGTTGAGATGTATGAGCACTCTATATATTTTACACATTGGCCCCTTATCTGATGTATCATAGGAAATTATGCTCTCCCATACAGTGCGTTGCCTTTCCACTTTGATGGTTGTTTCTTTTGCTCTGCAGAAGCTTTTGAGTTTGATGTAGTCCCATCTGTTCATTTTTTCCTTTGTTTCTGTTGCCGTAGGTGATATATCAGTGAAAATTTTGCTGCTTGTGATGTCTGAAATTTTGTTGCCTACATTTTCTTCTAGGATTTTTATGGATTCATGAGTCACATTTAAGTCTTTTATCCATTTTGAGTTTATTCGTGTGTATGGTGTAAGCTGATGATCTAGTTTCATTTTTTTGCATGTAGCTATCCAATTTTCCCAACACCATTTATTAAAGAGGCTGTCTTTACTCCATTGTATGCTCTTGCCACCTTTGTTGAATATTAATTGAGCATAATGTTTTGGGTCAATTTCTGGGTTCTCTGTTCTATGCCATTGATCTATGTGCCTGTTCTTGTGCCAGTACCAGGCTGTTTTGATTACAGTAGCTTTGTAGTATAACCTGATGTCTGGTATTGTGATCCCTCCTACTTTGTCCTTCTTTTTCAAGATTGCTGTAGCTATTCAGGGTCTTTTTTGGTTCCATATGTACTTCTGAAGCATTTGTTCTCGTTCTGTGAAACATGTCGTTGGTATTTTGATGGGGATTGCTTTAAATCTATAGATCGCTTTGGGTAGTATGGACATTTTAATGATGTTAATTCTTCCAATCCATGAACAAGGTATGTGCTTCCACTTTTTAATATCTTCCTCTATTTCTTTTTTCAATGTCCTGTAGTTTTCTGCAAATAGGTCCTTTACTTCTTTGGTTACGTTTATTCCTAGGTATCTTAATTTTTTTGCCACAATGGTAAATGGGATTGTTTTTTTAGTTTCTCTTTCTGTGAGTTCATCATTGGTGTATAAGAATGCCGTCGATTTCTTGACGTTAATTTTGTATCCTGCTACTTGCCTAATTCATTAATTACATCTAGTAGATTTTTGATGGAGTCTTTAGAGTTTTCTATGTATAATATCATGTCTCTGCGAATAACGACAGTTTCACTTCCTCCTTTCCAATTTGGATCCCTTTTATTTTTTTTTCACGTCTGATTGCTGTGGCTAAGACTTCCAGTACTATGTTAAATAAGAGTGGTGAAAATGGGCATCCTTGTCTTATTTCTGTTCTTAAGGGAAATGCTTTTAATTTTTGTCTATTGCGTATGATGTTGGCTGTAGGTCTTTCATATATGGCCTTTATAATGTTGAGATATGATCCCTCTATTCCCAAATTGCTGAGCGTTTTTATCAGAAATGGGTGCTGGATTTTGTCAAATGCTTTCTCAGCATCTATTGATATGATCATATGGTTTTTATCTTTCATTTTGTTTATGTGGTGTATCACATTTATTGATTTTAGAATATTGTACCATCCTTGCATCCCTGGGATGAATCCCACTTGGTCATGGTGAATAATTTTTTTGATGTATTGCTGGATCCGATTTGCTAGTATTTTGTTTAGGATTTTGGCATCTATGTTCATCAGGGATATTGGCCTGTAGTTTTCTTGCTTTGTAGTGTCTTTTTCTGGTTTTGGAATTAGAATTATGCTGGCTTCATAAAATAAGTTTGGAAGTCTTCCTTCTTCTTGAATTTTTTGGAATAGTTTGAGGAGAATGGGTGTTAGTTCTTCGTTGAATGTTCGGTCAAACTCGCCAATGAAGCTGTCAGGACCTGGGCTTTTGTTTGCTGGGAGAGTCTTGATTACATCTTCAATTTCCTTCCTTGTTATTGGCCTGTTCAGGTTTTCTATCTCTTCCCAGTTCAGTTTTGGGAGACTATGTGTTTCTAGAAATGTGTCCATTTCACTTAGATTGTCAAATTTGTTGCCTTATAAATGTTCATAGTATTTGCTAATGATCCTTTGTATTTCTGTTGTGTCAATTGTTACTTCTCCTCTTTCATTTCTGATTTTGTGTATTTGGGTTCTCTCTCTGTTTCTTGGTGAGTCTAGCTAAGGGTCCATCAATCTTGTTTATCTTTTCAAAAAACCAGCTCTTTGTTTTATTGATCCTTTGAATTGTTTTTTTGGTCTCCATGTCGTTTATTTCTGCTCTGATCTTTACTATTTCCTTCCTTCTACTTGCTCTAGGGTTTTCTTTTTGTTTGCTTTCCAGTTCTTTAAGTTGTGAGGTTAGGTAGTCAATTAGAAATTTTTCTTCTTTCTTAAGGTGGGCCTGTAGTGCTATGAATTTCCCTCTCAGAACTGCTTTCGCTGTATCCCATAGACTTTGCATTGTTGTGTGTTCATTTTCATTGGTTTCCAGGAATTTTTTAAATTCTTCCTTGATCTCCCTGGTAACCCATTCATTGTTCAGTAACATGCTATTTAGCCTCCATGTGTTCATATGTTTTTGTATGTTCTTGTTGCAATTGATTTCTAGTTTTATGCCATTGTGGTCTGAGAAGATGCTTGATATGATTTCAATCTTCTTGAACTTGTAGAGACTCAGTTTGTGCCCTAACATATGGTCTATCTTTGATAATGTCCCATGTGCACTTGAGAAGAATGTGAATTCTGCACTTTTGGGGTGTAATTCTCTGTATATATCTATTAAATCCATTTGATCTAGTGCTTCATTTAGAGTCTCTGTTTCCTTGTTAATTTTTTGTCTAGAGGATCTATCCAGTGATGTCAGTGGGGTGTTGAAGTCTCCTGCTATGATTGTATTGCTTTCAATTTCTCCTTTGAAGTCCTCCAGAAGATTTTTAATATATTTTGGTGCTTCTATATTGGGTGCATATATGTTTACCAAGGTTATATCTTCCTGTTGGATAGACCCTTTCAATATTACGTAGTGGCCTTCTTTGTCTCTAGTTATGGTCTTCAATTTGAAATCTAATTTATCAGATATGAGTATTGTTACCCCAGCTTTTTTTTCCTTTCCATTTGCTTGGAAGATTTTTTTCCATCCCTTTATTTTCAACCTATGTGAGTCTTTTGTTGTGAGGTGGGTCTCTTGTAAACAACATATATGTGAATCATGCTTTCTTATCCAGTCAGCTACTCTGTGTCTTTTTATCGGAGCATTCAGTCCATTTACATTTAAGGTGATTATTGATATGTACTTATTTATTGCCATTTTTGTACAGTGTGGTTCTAATTTTCTTTCTATTTCTTCTATTAATTACAGCAGTCCTTTTAACATGTCTTGCAGTGCTGGTTTGGTGCTAATATATTCCCTTAGCCTTTTTTTGTCTGGGAAGCTCTTTATTTGACCTTCTATTTTGAATGATAGCCTTGCTGGATAGAGTAGTCTTGGATTCAGATCCTTGTTTTTCATGACCTTGATTACTTCATGCCATTCCCTTCTGGCCTGTAGTGTTTCTGTTGAGAAGTCAGATGATAGCCTAATGGGGTTTCCTTTGTAGGTAACCTGTTGCTTATATCTTGCTGCCTTTAGGATTTTTTCTTTGTCTTTAATTTTTGGCATTTTAATTATTATGTGTCAATGGTGTGGGCTTGTTTGGGTTCTTCTTACTTGGGGCTCTCTGTGCTTCTTGAACTTGAATGCTTTCTTCCTTCACCAGGTTAGGAAAGTTTTCTGTCACTATTTCTTCAAATATATTCTCTAACCCTTGCTCATTTTCTTCTTCTACGGGGACTTCTATAATGCGAATGTTATTATGTTTCCAATTGTCCCACAGTTCTCTTAAGCTATCTTCCTGTTTTTTCCTTTTGGTTTTCTGATTGATGGATTTTTTCTACTCTGTCTTCTAATTCACTGATCCGGTCCTCTGCTTCCTCTACTCTGCTGGTCAGTCCTTCCAATGTGTTCTTTATTTCTGCTATGTAATTCTTCATTTCCACTTAGTTGGTTTTCACTGTTTCTATATCTTTACTCATGGTGTTGATGTCCTTACTCATGCTGTTTAGTTTCCTCAAGATCATGGCTCGGAACTCTACCTCTGATAATTTGCTTAACTGCATTTCATTTATCTCATCTTCGGTGGCGTTCTTTTGTTCTTTCATTTGGGATCTGTTTCTTTGTTTCACCATTTTTGCTATCTCAGTGGGTTTTGGAGCCTGCCAAATTTTCCCTGTGGGTGTTGGTGTTCTGCTATTTGTGGCTCCCTCTATTAGGTTTGGATGAGCGTGGAGGGCCCTCCTTCACCACCACTGTCCAGTCTCACTTTCCTGGGTAGATTTGCAAGCTCGGGAAAGGTTTAGTTATGTTCTAGCTTTTTGCCTGGGGGCTATTAGCCTCAGTTACTTGAAAAGCCTTAGGATCTCAGTTGAATGAGAAACTCCTTCAGGTGTTTATAGTGTGAGAGGATTTCCTGAGGGTGGGGCCAATGCTGGTTGTTAATGAGCCTCAATTTGCATTTCTTTACCTCTTTTCCTCACCTGTTAATCTCCGAGGGGGCGCCTTCCACAGCTCCGGGAAGGAGCAAACTTGGCTGCGTTCTGTGTAACCGGGAAGGAGGGGCTGGCCACCACCGTTCTTTGTGGCCACAGGTCAGCACAAACTCTGAGCACCCTCCAAATCCCAGGTGTCCCCACAGAGCTCCAGCCCGGTCTGCCCTCCCTCTGCCTGAGCCCCAGGTGAGTGGCTGTGGCTATTTAGCACTCTGTCCTGGCCTTCTGCGCTGTGGAGCAGCTGGGGCTCTTAACCCAGAGGGTGGGCACCACCGCTGCTCCCAGCTAAGGGCGCTGCTCACAGCTAAGGCCACTGCTGTCCGTGGGCTCCCAGCCCACCACTCTCACACGCCTCCGCTGATCCTACCAGACTCATTCAGTGTCCCTGGTTGTATGGTCCTCTCCCACTGCTTTTCTGTTGCTTTTCCCCGACGATTTGTCTTTATTTTAGTTGTAATTCCCATTTGGTCCTGGAAGATCGTCTGTGTAGCTTCCATTCACTCCACCTCCATCTTCCCAGCGGGGCGGGATTGGCATTCTGTGTCTTTGGGGTGATCTCTTGTCACCACTGCTTGTCTTTGAACCAGCTTCCTACCATGAGGAAAGAAGATGCAAGGCTCTCTATTCCAGCTGTCTCTCCTTAAATTTGAACCATGTCTCTCCTTAAACTTCAACATGACAGATAGCTTAGATTATGCTCCATCACTTGTGAATTTTTGATGTATGATAAACAAGGAAAAAAATAAGATGACTGAATAAATTTTACTGGGATAAATCGTTAGCCATGTGAAAAGTCTCTTCAATGTTATGCACTGAAACAACTTCCAGTTAGAACAAAGAGTTATTATTTTAATCAAAGCATAAACCAAGGATAAAAAATAGAAATGAATATTTATCAAGCTTCTAGAGATAAAGGAGTGTTTAGATTTAGAGAAAATGTGATTACAAAAATTTTAAATCTTCTGTACAGAAAAAGTGGAATCAAAAAGGGAAACAACAAACAAGGAAATGCAGCTGAAGTCAATGTAACCACAAGAAACTATGAATTTATATATTTGAATTAATACAAATCTTTAAGAAAAACAAAACACCAGGAGATGAGTGGAGAAAAGACATAACAGCTATTTCCCCGAAGAGGAAATGCTACTGTTCAACAAACTGGGGACATTTCTTCAGTATCACTACTAATCAAAGCCAGGCAAATGAAAACAACAGCATTTCAAGGCTTTCAAATGACTGGTCTTTTAAAACGATAATAGGCTTATTAACACATGTGCAGCAATGTGTATATTTTCTTACATTGCAGCTCTGAGTGTGAACTGGCACAGCATTTGTAACCGAGGAATTTGTAAATGAGTATTGAATGCCTTAAAACCGAATATGCCCTTTGACTGGAGGATATAGCTTAAGGAAGTAACAGACACTGATGGTGGGCTGGGCCGTTCCAGGGATGGCGGATGAGTTTGTGCTAAAGGATTATCATCACAACAGAATAAGTAATGAGATCAATGTTTTTAAATTTAAATGTTTGGTTAAATAATCCATGTCATAATCCTCACATTATAAAATCATAACGTACAGTATTCACAAAGACTGTGTAATGTGGAAAATGTTTATGATATAATAATCACTAAAAAAAACCACCCAGGATAATAATTGCACATAGAGAATGGATATAATTACATTAAAAACTACACATAAAAAAGCCCTGAAGAAAAGACATTAAAATGTAAATCATGGTTCTGCATAGATGGTAAAACCATGGATAACTTTTTATGTTGTTTTTCAGAAATTTTCTAGTGTAGAAGAAAAAACAATTTTCTAGTAATAGAAGAAAAAACAATTCTATTCCCTTTGACATCTTGGGTGGTCAAGATGTCAAACATTTGCTTCAAAGAAAAAGTTCCTTTGGAGAGATTTGGGATGTAGCTCGAATACAAGGAACTGTCCAGTAGGACATCTGACGTGACTTTGGGTCTCAGCTCGACTGCTACAACAAGGTCCCAGGGACTGAAAATAAATTCATTTTTCACAGTTCTAGAGGCTGGAAGTCAGATCAGGGAGCCCATACTGTGGGGTTCTGGTGCCAGCTCTTCCCAATTAGACAGCGCCTTCTCTCAGTGGGCAGCAGGAGAGAGAGCAAAGAGCAGGTTCCCTTTTCATAAGGGCACTTATCCTATCTTGGGGCCCTCCTCAGGACCTCATCTGAACTGGGTTGTCTCCCAAATACCATCACACTGTGAGCTGGGGTTTCAACATAAGGATTTAAAGGGCACATGGATGTCCAGCCCACAGCAGGCTCACATTCAATTGAGAGCCCAAGACCCCTGGAGAAGAGTCCTTTGCCACTGCTTATAAAATGTCCTCATGTATAAAATGTCCTCAATGTTGGATATGGTCGTTACCAAATCTGGACCTTTTTCTCCTTGTACACAGAGGCACTCCTGCCTTTGCCTTTCTCAAAGTCACTACATATATTATAAGACCTCAAAAGGAACTGTGTGAAAACATGGAGCCAGAGTCAGGGGCACAAAACACATGTGGAGGTTGTCATCAGTGTTGGAGACAAGCCATCATGGTACCAGCCTGTTCCCTTAGTGCTGGGCTCTGGGATCGCCCTCTTTCTCTGCGAAACACCTTTTTCTCTTTACTGTTTTTCTCCTTTGCTGAGATCAGACCTCTTTTTGATGTCTATTGTAAGGATGTTTCTTGCCTGGAATCCAGGAAAGTTAAGGGGAGAGAGACTCAACAGACCATATTCCCTCTCCTTCCACTTCCAGTAACACTGTGCTTGAATATTTGATTGAGAAATGGCCCGACAGCTTAGGCCTCTCCTAAAATAAAGTAGCTTGAGAGCTCTGGAAAGGAAAGAGTGTCTACCCAGCTCTCCCAGTATTAAAAGCAACCCAAGCCTTGCATTCAAGTGGGAATCTGGAACTGGATTTTTAGGCCATATGGGATAGTCCAACAATTTTTCAGAATTAATACTTTTACCTGACTGCCATTTCAAAACATTGTACTGAACCAGAAATGACTGCATTTGCATTTTTATATGTTTACCACCTGCCTCCCCACTTCAAAATATAAGTTACTTTAGAGGGTCTGTTTTATTTGTCATCTGTCTTATTTATCCTCACACAGTGGGCAACCCAACAGGGGACCCACCTAATTCCTTTCTTACCACCTAGAGGATTCAGAAGAGACACATGGTGAGTGAAATGGCTGAGATGCTGAGGGGGCCTCCCTGAGCAGGTGGCGTTTGGACAGAGTCCACAACTAGGAGGCAGTTGAGAAGTGATTTGGGGACACTGCTCTAAGTGGAAGGAACAACACATGCAAGTGTCCCTGAGAGACCAGTTTAGGGTTTGCAGGAAAAAAGAGGAAAGCAGTATGACCAGACAAAGGAGTGAGCAGCACTGTGACACCCAGCTTTGCAGCCTTGAGACGTTGGTCTTGTTGCTTCCCAGGAGCCCCTCCCCTGCTTGATGGGCCTGCCTCCCTCCTCCTGGACCTGTGAGGGTAATAAACTCTTTAATTGCATGTGCTTTTCCTAGTGTAACTTCGTAGCTGTGGTGGGGTAATCCTTAAAGACCCCACAAGGGGACTTGCTCCTCCATTTTACAACAAAGCAGCCTTAAGAGACACCAACCCCCATCCACAACTTGACCTTGGACTTCCACCTCCAGAAGTGTGAGAAATAGATTTTTGTGTGTAAGCCTCAGCCTGCGGTAGTCTGTTATGGCTTCCCTCAAAAACTAGGAGCTCCAGTCATACCCTTATTCCCACAACACCCAACCCCAGCACGTCTCACTCCTCTGGGTCTGTCTGAGACTAGGGAGTTCCTGGAACATGGGGCATGCAGTGCCAACACCGGGAAGTCCTGGACAAACTGGGACAAGTTGATCACCTACACAACCTTGAGTAAGGACAGGAATCAGAGAAGTGATAGTTGACTATCGAACCCCATTTTCTATTGCTTGTCATCCAGGACAGGCCACTGACCCTGACCTGTGGAGACAATGTGGAACACCACCTGCCATGAGAAAGGGAAGCAGTTTTCAAAGGTTTGGTTGGGGAATGCTTACCCAGCCTTTACCACATTCCAAGTGTTGCACAGAGCCCCCACCCAGCCCTGTGAGGGAACTGAGGCCCAGAGAGGCCAGGACTGGCCCCAGGTCACACAACAAACAAGTAGCTGGGCCAGGGTCACTCCAGTGTATGCACTCTTAACCACTGGATGACAGAACACTGCTTTGGGTCCAAAGAGTCTCAGGGGTCCTTTGTTGCCATTCTAATCATGAATGGGCCACTAAGCACCTAGCATGAGCTTTGTGAGACAAGGCCTGGTTTATTTTCCAGCAGCAGCAATAGTAGTGACCACCACCCACCACCCCTGCTGGAGTCCTTCCACTGCCAGAATTATCTTTAGGATTTTCTCATTTTTGAAACAGAGACTCAAGGAGCTAAGTGATCTTCCAATTCAACATGTTAGCCAAACTTCAATTGAATAGCGTGAGAAGATGAGGCCAGAGCACCCTCAGAACTCAGGATCTGGACTCGAAGGAGAAGAGGCCGCCTGGTCCTGGTGATGGAAAAGCATGGTGACAGATTCTGCCCAGCCCACAGCCTATCCCATCTCCCATTTCAGAAACAGCTCCTAAGAAGGCACCAGTTTATTTTCGGCTGCTGGTCCTCTCTAAGTGAATTTCAAAATACTTTAAATTAAGGATAAGGCAGTGAAATGGGAAAGTCTTTACACTCCAATAAGACATCATTACCAGTGAGCATATTGCAGTTTCAGTATCAGACTGAGAACCTCCAGTGCATGAAAGGGAATGAGGTGATGCGCCTAGGCATCGCCAGCTGGTAGCTAGGCCCCTGCTGGGAAGGAAAACTCTGGGGGCTCCTGGTGAAGGCCCCATTGTGGACCATTAGAAGTTCCCAAAGCTGGTATGGATTCAGGCCCACATCTGGTTGAGAGGTGGAGTGGGAGAGGAAGTTCTATCTGCCTCTGCTCCATCGTTCTGGGGTGGTCAGTGGCACCAGTTGGGTGAGGGCAGGTCTGGCAGGGAACATTAGCATTTAGATTGCCGACTGGGAAGCTGATGGGTGAGAAGCAGTGGTGGCTGTGACACAAAGAGAGACCAAGCACTCTTAAACAGAAATCAAGTGTGGGCAAGAAAGGAAGGAGGAAATAAGAGCAGGATGGAGGCAGGAAGGGGGGCAACTGGGAAGGAAAAGGGACAAAGAGGAGACCGAAAGGCAGAAAGAGAGGAAGAGAAAAAAAAAGGTGAAGGAATGAAGACAAAGCTCTGAGAGAAGAGTGATCTTTATTGATGATGCAAGCACCAGACGTTTGCTGTGGGACGGACCTACTGCCTTCGCTATGAGTAAGGAACTGGCACTCAAAGTTCAAGCTCTTTGTGGTCACATGGCTCACTCAGACCCCAAAGGTCTCGTACCCCAATATACCACTGGCTCGTCCCCAGTGTTCCCTGAGCCAAACATGCAAGGGTGCCTCCTTGTTCAAGGCTGTTAATACGGGAATGCCAACTAACATCACTGATTTTCTGCTCACCGATAACAGTGCCTCCTTTAATCCTTATAACACGATCCTCATTTTACAGATGAAGAAGCAGAAGCTCAAAAGAGCCAGACTGGGGCTGCACAGCTACTCAGCAGAAGACCAGGATCTTCATCCATTGTCTTAGGTTAGAACCAATCACTTCAGTTCCAGTCAGGACTCAGCTATTAGCTTAAGGAGTGGCTAAGGGGCTTTCACCTTTAGAAGCCTATGGTTGGCTGAACAATGAACTCTGCAGAGAGGTCCCCTTCCTAATAACTGAAACCTGTGCATGTCACCATGACAAAGGGACCTTGCAGATAGGATTAAATTTAAGATCAGAGATGGGGAGATTTTCCTGGTTATCTGGGTGTGCTCAGTGCAGTCCCAGGGGTCCTTGTAAAGGAAAGAAGGAGGCAGCAAGGACAGGTCAGAGAGAATTGAAGATGCTGTGCTGCTGGCTTTGATGATGGAGGAGCCACAGGCTGAGGAACCAGGTGTCTCCACAGGCTGGTTCTCCCTTAGGGCCTCCTGGAGGCTTGCAGTGCTGCAGACACTTTGGCTTTAGCCCAGTGTTTTTCATTCTGGTCTTCTGACCTCTAAACCTGTGAGATGATACACTGATTTTAAGCCACTAAGTTTATGGTAATCTGTTGCAACAACAACAGAAAACTAATACAGATCCTTAATTTCCTTATGTGTCAGATAGAAATAATAGTCTTGGACTTGCCTATTCTCTGTGGCTTTGGTGAGGCTGCAATGTCTTGTGTTCTTAAACAGACCCTGCACGCCACCCCTTCTAAGACAACCCACGTGAACTACGATACCAAACTAGCTTCACCCTGCCCGAGGAGGCTGTCATGCAGACTGCCCACAGCTCAGCCTCTATTCTTCAGAGCTTGTTCCACTTCCTTCAAAAATTAGCCAGCTAGTCAGCCGGGTGCATTAAAGAATGACATCAAACCCAGAAGAAAACAGATCCCAAATATGGAGAGAGACTCAGTCCTGATGACACTGTCAGACCCCTGGATCCAGCTGTGCCTGAGCTAATACACTCACCCTTTCAATTAGGCAGATCAATAAATTCTCATTTTTGCTTAAGTTTGTTTCCTTGACATCACTGTCACATACAACCTAATGCATTTAAGATATCCTACTCTATACCAGGTCCTATACTATAAGTTTGCCACCACAGTCTTATACAGTAGAGAGAAATATGGATCGGATGCCTCCTGCACACTCCCTCTTGGGGATTGAGCCTGTGCAACCCAGGCATGTGTCCTGACCAGGAATAAAACTTCTCAGTCCATGGGACAGCACTCAAACACCAGCCTGGCTACAGTAACATTTTTTAGTAGATGTGAAAACTGAGTGCAAATGACTTAAGCAGCTTGCCCACAGTGCAAATAGCTCAGAAGTAACAGCGGAATTCCAACCGAAGTTGCAACCCAAATCTTTGCTCTCTTCCAGCACCAATTTTTACTTTCATTTAACTTGAACACAACTGGGAAGGAGGCATAAAGTCAAATTGAAAATGCACTAAAAAGAATAGATAACAGTTGTTGTAAAGCCCTATGATGGGGCCTCTTACAATTTCTGCTAAAAAAAAATCTTAAAGTTTTCTGTTCAGCATGTGATGCTTGGTAGTAAAGAGATCTGAGCCCCTCTGAAGCTGGCTGTTGGGAAGCATGCTGTAAGGCTCTGGGCTGCCAGGTAGCTGTCCAAGTTGAGTTTCACTCAAATTCAAGTAACTAGAACACTTAACAGCAGGCAATTTCCGTTAGGAAGGATTTGTTTGCTTGTTTGTGGGTCTGTTACTCTGTGGGGTGGAAAGTTGCAGCTAGAATGGCAGGAAACAAACATGTAACCACAACTTCTTTCCCTCGCCCACCATTCCTCCTTGATCAGTTGGGTGTCTGCTGCTCTGTTGATCTGGGCTGGGGGAGATGAGCAGGGTCTTTTTGTTCATAAACTCAAGTGCCAGCGGGAATAGGGAATAGAGCAAGCAGCCAGCGAGAGCCGTATTCGTTTCTCAAAGACCTTGATCTTTTTTTTTAAACATAGAGTATTACTGTTTGCATGTGGAATAAAATGAGGTTTTGATTCATGCACTGTCTTCATTCTACCTTTTATTTCGCATCTTTAAGGTGCTCTGGAACCAAGCCGTGGGGGTGGGGAGACAATGGGGTCAGCAGTGGGGATGAGGCAGGTACTGAGTGCGTGACACAGGCTCATTCTTCCTAGGTCTCCTGGGTAGGGAAGGGCATTTCAGAAATTTGGAAGTCAGTATGAAAGCCACCAACTCTTCACTGTTGTCTGGAACTATTTTACAAGTGTGTTGGCCACAGGAAAACACCTGATGTCTGAATACAGCCTGTGGGCCACTGGTTTGGGACATTCAGCGTAAAGAGGAGAATTAAATAAAGCCAAGAAAGGTCTGATGGATTTTCATCAGAAAAGCACAGAACTACTCCCATGTAGAGACTGGGGTGGAGGGAGAAGGGGAGAGAGGGAGAGAGATGGGGGAGTTAGGGGAGAGTCGAGGAGGTGAAAGCATAGGAATCAGCGTGCTGATGATGTAAAAATTCTTGGGCGAAAGGAAAAGTGAGAGAGGAGGTTACAAAAGGCTTTGCTTTATGTCCGGCAATGGAATTTCTTTTTCTGCTCCTGTAGGGAGACCAGTGTCTATTTAAATTGCTTTCTTTCTTTCTTTCTTTCTTTCTTTCTTTCTTTCTTTCTTTCTTTCTTTCCTTTTGACATAGGTTGAAGGTTTGTTTTGCTATACCACACAGGGCTGAGTGGCTGTGGACCCAGGGAGTCACTGCCCTCTCTGTGCCTCAGTTTCTTCATCTGTAAAGTGTAAACCTAAGAACACCTGTCTTGAGGAGATGAGGTCGGTTAAGCGACAGTGTCGGCCCAATATCAATTTCTCAGTAGAAGTTAACTATTGTTATTTATTATTGCATTCACCTTGGATACATTGTCTAAATGCTCAGAATTTCACTTTTCTGATATTTTCATGAGAGCTTAAAAAATCTGCCCCTTGGGGAAGATTATTAAGTTGCTTGGTGATAAAAGGCTTAAGCTCCATGCCAAGGACATTGGCAACACTCAATAAATTGCTCCCATGGGCCTGAAACCCCTCTTCCTCTGGTCTCCCTCATTTCTTCCTGTGCTCTCCTCCTCTTCCTCCTCCTTCCAGGAGAGCCCTGTGGGGGCTGCTTGCAAACGCTTTCCAAAAGGAAAGACAGCCAAAAGCAGGTGGTGTGGCTGAGAAACTATGAGCAGGCGGTTCATTCGAAGACAGTGGGGGGCTCTGGAAGGTTATATGTCACAGAAATCATCCCAAAAATGTCTGCAGCAATTTTTTATGGAGGGGAGAACATCAGAAGCACTGAAACAGCTACACGGGGGAGGGATGGCAAGAACTGAACTAAGACAAGAGGTGGGAAAGGGTGCAGAAGTCAGGTTAGGGGTGTCAGGAGGCAGCATCAGTAAAGCTGGGCAATAGACTGACAAGAGGTTGAGAGGCAGGAGTGAAGAATGAGGCTGAGGCTGAGGCTAAATGGTGGACGACTGGGAGACAGTGATGGTCTTGACAGCATCTGCAGCAGAGGGGCAGGTTGAAGAGCCAAGATGAGAAACCCAGACTGGGGCCGGTGAGAGGCACATGCGAGTCTAGGCTCCTGACAGGTAGTTTGGAGGGCAGGGTGGTGGCTCCTCCAAGCCCATGATGCTGATCCCATGCTTAGGGCAGGGCTTGGCCTGGCAAAGATGGTCAACAATTTTTTATTTCTGGGTTGTAAATACTAATGTACATTTCAATATAGTAAGTGTGTGATTCTTCAACATACTAAATAAAAAGAGCTAGCATTGTGTAATAACCATTGCATCAAAGCTGTGTCATATGTAAATATTTCCAGATTGACATCCATATTGACAATAACTCTTGTGATATGGAAGTATGTGTGATTTCTTCTTATTTATCTAATTGATTGGGGTGACATTGGTCCACAAAACCAAACAGATTTCAAGTGTATAACTCAACAAAATATCATCGGCATGCGTGCCCACTGCCCAGAGCAAAACATTGGACAAGAATTCAAACAAGAAGCTGAACCTGGACATGAGTGTTTTGGAGTCTTTTTATATAGATCCATTACCTGCAAACATACTGGGGCAGCCCAAGCAGAGCGTGAACAAGCACAGATCAGAGGAGGACCAAGGAGAAGCTATGGGACAGAAACTGAAAAGGGGTGGTTGGTCTTTCAAAGGGCTGGTGAGAGAGGAGAGAGTCAGTGAGGTGACTCACTCATATCAGAAGTGGGTCCAGCCCTGGGTGGTTTGCCTCAGCAGTTAGAGTGTCAGCCCATGGACTAAAGTGTTGCAGGTTTGATTCCTGGTCGAGGGCATGTACCTGGTTGCAAGTTCATCCTGTCGCTAGTCCGGATCATGCGGGAGGCAACCAACTGATGTGAGTCTCTCACATAGATATCTCTCCTTACCTCCTTTCTTCCCTCCCTTCTTCTTCTTCTAAAAATCAATGGAAAAACCACCTCGGGTTGAGGATTAACAACAACAAAAAAGTGGGTCCACTATTCTGAGGCTTAGAACAATTACATCAGCCTTCAGAGAAGCTGCAGCTTGAAACCTTAGAAGAACGAGGGCCTGCTGGCACCTGAACAGGAAAAGTGCAGAAAAAGCAGCAGAGCAAAGCCTCACTAGCTTGTTAGATCCTGCTTGAAGCAAAAGAAAGCAGACTCCAAGCCAGCAGATTCCAGGAAGCTGTCACCAGGAGGAACTGCCCTCCCTACGTCAGCACAACAACCCTGTCCCAGCAGGGCCAAAGTGACACCTTGCCAGGGTACCACTGAACAAGATTCGCAGCCGAGAGAGAAACCAGTCTACCAGTGGGTATCACCCTTCCTTTCTCTCACTCCCCCAGCCCCATGAATCCAGATTCCCTCGTGTTGCTTGGGTCTGAGCTGCCTGCAGCAAAGTAGAAGCATCCCCCACTCAACAGCTGTAGGTCTGGCTAGCATTGCAGTCTTTGACGAATGATTTCCTCATAATCTAGTTGTCTCCCTGCTGACTTTATGGGTAACCCCAAGCTATTGCCATTGAGATAAAAAAAGACATTGTATTGGTTGGTGCACAGAGAGAAGTCCTGAAATAACAAGGGCTTGAAATTAATCTTCAAAGGACAATAGTGTTATTTCTTTTAATTATTACGGATACATTTATCGTTCTTCAGAAGGGAGGGCATATCTTGGTTGATTCTGTTGGAGAAGAGGAGATGGGATCAAATGCAAAATATTCAGTTCCAAAGACTTCCTTGACCTTCAAATCTTGCACAACTTCTTCTCCCAGGTCCCTGTGTGAGGACTTAATAAATGTTTGGTCAAGCAAATCCATGATATCAAGACATTCAGGCACATACAACTCTTATTGTTGGTGAAATGTTGTTTATTATATTCCACAACTGAGTGAGATCATGTGATACTTGTCTTTCTCTGCTTGGCTTGTTTCGCTTAGGATAATACACTCCAGGTCCCTCCATGTTGTCTCAAAGGATAAGAGATCTTTCTTTCTTACAGCTGCATTGTACTCCGAGTATATGTGCCACAGCTTTTTTATCCATTCATCCACTGATGGACACTTGGGCTGTTTCCAGACCTTAGCTATTGTAAATAGTGTTGCTGTGAACATGGGAGTACATGTATTCTTTCTGATTGGTGTTTCAGGTTTCTTAGGGTATATTCCTAGAAGTGGAATCACTGGGTCAAATAGCAATTCAATTTTTAATTTTTTGAGGTAACACCATAGTCTTTTCCACAGTGGCTGCACCAGTTTGCATTCCCACCAGCAGTGTACCAGAGTCCCCTTTTCTCCATACCCTCAACAACACTTGTTGTTTGATGATTTGTTGATGGTGGCCATTCTGACAGGTGTGAGGTGATACCTCATAGTTGTTTTAATTTGCATCTCTCTGATGATTAGTGATGTTGAGCATTTCTTCATATGTCTCTTGGCCATTTGTATGTCCTGTTTGGAGAGGTGTCTATTTAGTTCCTCTGCCCATTTTTCAATTGGTTTCTTTGTCTTCCTTTAGTTGAGATGTATGAGCACTCTATATATTTTGGAGATTAACCCCTTAGCTGATGTATCATTGGCAATTATGCTCTCCCATACAGTGGGTTCCCTATCTGTTTTGATGCTTGTTTCTTTTGCTGTGCAGAAGCTTTTGAGTTTGATGTAGTCTCATGTGTTTATTTTTTCCTTTGTTTCTGTTGCCATAGGTGATGTATCAGTGAAAATTCTGCTGTGTATGATGTTCGAAAGGGATCACTTTCGGAAGAGGGTCTCAAGAAAGGATTTCATTCAGTTACAATGCTTCAATTTGGGGTGGGAGTTGCGAGTAGGAAAAGGTCTTTGGTAGCACAGCATGTGGGGTGTGTCTGACTGTCTATGGAGAAAGTAGTACATCTAGAAGTGAGTAAAAGAAAAACACAAGGAAAGGAACTCTTTTGGTTTTGTAAAATATTGAGACACAGGGCAGGACTCTTGGAAGCCCATGGACAAGTTGAACTAGAGTGTGAAGGTGAGAGACAATCTTCCCACTGACACAGGCAGTGCATCCTCACCCACTACCTCCAGCAGACCCCTCTCTCAGGAACAGAAGGATATAGGCTCTGTAATGCTTTACACACAAGACCTGCAATAATTGCTATTATTTGGTGTGATGGTGTGTGGCTTAGAGCGTCTGTGACTTGACAATCAAGTAATGAGCTATTGATGAGGGAAATGAACCTGATGACAGCCACGGCTGGAGACCGTTAACACATAAGCCTTTTCCTGTGCAATGTTATCTCCTGAGACTCTTTGGTAATAACTAATCATTATAACCCCATTTATTGAAATGTTACACTGTTCTGAGCACTTTATGCTTATTATTATCTGTGAACCTCACAACTCTATGAGAAAAATACTATTATTATTCTGATTTACAGATAAGTGTTGGGAACTGGGAGCTCATTTGGGAAGTGCGAGAGCACACAGGGTCCTTGAGCTCCAACGGTCCTCAAGCTGGTGGTTGGAAGCACCCAGAGTGACAGCTCCACAGAGGTGGAAGCTGCTGTCATATTAATTTTAGTATGTTTAATATTGTGGTAAATCAGCACCCAATAAGTGAATAGGATACAAATGATGACCAAGCTTCCTTTCATCTTAGCAATAGCAAATGTAGTGTGAACTAAGTGCAAAATGCATTTTTGTACAGTTCACAAAATATTGGCCTTTGCTTGATTTAATAGCATCCTTATCAGTTATGCTCACCTCTCTTAATTTGGCATTAGCCTGTGACAATTGGTGGCAGTGTTGTTGCTTTCATAATGACAAATCAAAATCTTGATTACCATAACATCAAAAGCTAAAATCTTTCATGAAAATATTTTTTGCTGGCAAAAGAGAATCTGCATGTATATTCCTGCCAAACAATTCTGAATGGGTACAAGAACCAGAGATGTGACATTGTGTGTCATTTTGTTTGTTAATTTAAAAAAAATCATTTTAGCCCAGATGGTGTGGCTCAGTGGATTGAGCATCATCCATGGACTTAGAGGTCCCAGTTCAATTCCCAGTCAGGACATGTGCCGAGTTGCTGGCTCGATCCCCAATAGGGGGAGTGCAGAAAGCACTCTCTCACATCAATGTTTCTATCTCTCCCTTCCTCTCTCTCTAGAGAAATCAATAAAGGCATATTTTAAAAAATCATTTTATAATTGTTAATTTTAAAAATCATTTTAAGAGGCTTTTATATTTATTATGTTTCCATCACAACAGTGTATTTTCACTTCCTAGTTTCAGACGTGAAAATACAGGTCCCAATTTCAGCTCTGCTCTTGTTTCTACTTTCCTGGATTGTTACTTTCACAATGTCAAACTTACAACACTTATGTTCTATACTATAATGGCAATTAGTCCTCTGAGCTTTATCAGTAGCTTCTGAGAGAGACACATCGAGTGGTTGTTACCCACATGACCCCAACCAGGACTGGGGACAAACTGCAACCGAAGTACATGCCCATAGCGGGAACTGAACCCAGGACTCTGGTCCACAGGCGGACTTTCTAACTGCTGAGTCAAACAGGCCAGGGCTCTGATGAAATGTTCTTTCTTGTATGACTTTGTGCCTGGAGTTCATTTTTTTGGAACTAATTACTTTTTACATATTTTTAATTTTATTCAACCTCTCTTACAAATTTCATATTCTATCAAGTCCTCTTGTTTACCTGAAGAGTCCCTCCTGGACCTTACATGTCTGATGGTGTCTTCCTTCTGCCACCCTACTTATTGGTACTTCAGCTATGTGTAGAATTGTAAATCAATAAAACCTTGTCTCAAAAAACCAAAAGCTTTTCATTCCTAGGATGCTGATGATTATCGTCTACTGTTGACATTGTTTTCATTTTGGAAATTTTTTCTTTTTTTCTTTTAGGATTTTCCTTTTATCCTTGATGTTCTGACATTTTGTGGTATTGTGATATGTGAGGTTTGTTTTGTTTTAATTCATAGTGCTGGGCACTAGCTGTACATTTTTAATCTGAACATTAAGTTCTTTGGTTCCAGATAATGTCATGACTTCTTGGATACCTTCCCTGTCATTTTTCTCTTGGTGAGCTGTTGAGCTCTCCTGCATTGACCCTCTGTTTCTTTCTCATAAAACCTTTTGTTTTTCTGTTCTATTTTTGAAAAAGATCAGACCTAACTTTCCAACTTCCCTATTGAATTATTTTCTATTCTGACAAATAGATCTTTACTATCTAGGAGCTATTTCCTGAATGTGTTTGTTCATTTGCACTGTGTCTCAGATCTCTCTGAGAACACCCAGGTGACTGGAAGTTCTCTCCTGTTCGTTTTGACGTCTATTTCATTTTGGAGAGTCTCCTATTTGAAGACTGTTTTTGAGCCAATTCAGATGTACAGGACATCTCCCAGAACCTCCTGGTTTCTCTGGAAGAGAATATTCCTTTTTCTTTTTTTTTTTTTTTAAATAGAAACTTGATTTTCAAGAATTACAAAAATTATGCCTTCAAGGGTGAAGTGGATTTGACTTTTATACATAAACTTTTAATTAAGTGCCTTGTTTTCTGCCCCACATTGTGCTGTTCCCCTTTTTTGTACCCAGTGTTCCAGAGAGCTGAGGCCCTCACATGCATGGAAAGACATGCTGGCTCCTCTTCACTTCTTTCTTCCTCTATACATGCTCTAGGCTGTGGCTTCCTTGATTCTCCTCCACCAGTTTTCAATCCTGCATATTATATCTAACTACCAGAAATCTGATGAAATCTTTCTCCTGGTAGCTCTTTCTTCATTTTCTTATCATTGAGTATTTCGATATTTTTTTTCTAATCCTCACCTGAGGATTTTTTTTCTATCTATATTCAGATACAGTGGGAGGGAGAAAGAAAGAGAGAGAGGGGGAGAGAGAGAAACATTGATGTGAGAGGGACACATAGACTGGTTGCCTTTTAATAGACCCTGACCAGGGATGAACTGCAACCGGGGTACATGCCCTTGACTGGAATCGAACTCATGATGCTTTAACTGCTAAGTCAAATCAGCCAGCACTAGACATTATTTTTATTTCTAAACTATCTTTTTATTGAGGTATTGGTAGAGAGAAGTAAACTCATGTGGTCAAGTGGTCAATTTCAACCAGAAATTATTAATGCTTTTGGCATTGGAAATGCCAGTTTAACAGCCTTATCTGCTAACCTCTATCTCTTTTTCTTTCTTTTTATTTATTTATTTTTTTATTTTACCTTGATCTTTAACTGACACCAATAATTACTTGGTGCCAATGAAATTATAAACCACATGCAGAGACAGTACTTGAGCATAAGAAAATGTGTCAAACAAGATGCTTTCACCTGTCATTGCAGGCAGACCTTGTTTTATTATGGTTTGCAAAGACTGCATTTTTATCAACATCGAGGCAAGACCCTCCACCTGCAAAAATATTCCCACTTGTTGAAAGATTAGATGATGGCTAGCATTTTATGGCAGCAAAGTATTTTTGCATGAAGGTATCTATATTGATTAATGTACATGCTACATCATGTACACATACTGCCTAGTGCATACTTGATCGATTACAGCACAGAGTAAGCAACTTTTATATGCACTGGGAAACCAAAAGATTGATGTGACTTTCTTTGTTGCAATATTCACTTTATTGTGGTGGTCTGGTCTGAAAAAGTGTCTCCGAAGTCTGCCTGTAACAGGGAACCTCAACTCAATCTGTTTAAACAATAAGGAAATTTATTATTTCATATGCCATAACTCAGGAGTACCCAGTGTAAATAAAGTCAGAACTCAGCTTCTTTTTTTTTTCAGATTTTGTTGACTGTTTTTGCCCATATGTGGACTCATTTGTTTCCTCGTGGTGACAGCATGACTTCTGAGTGTACACAGTTGGCTCCATGCATGTACACAAGTTGACTTCAATCACTAGAGGCAACTTAGGAAACTGTCTTCCCATTTTTATACCTTGTAAATGAGAGAAATCCTCTCCAACCATAAAATAAAAGCTCACCCTGGCAGTCTATGCCTAGCCCACACCTGTGAGTCACCACACAATGCTGGTTTACTTAAATCTGGGTTTCTGAAACAAATACTTGGGAAATAGAATTGCCATAATTTGCATAAAGAAGCCAGAATCTGTCTCTGGAAGATGGGTAGAGGGGAGATGAGATGGGATGGGAACACTTGAAAAGAAGATGGGACTTTGAGGAAAGTGACTGGATAACAGGACACGGTCTGGAGCCCAGCACCCTCCAGCATTGGTGGTCATCTCCATGATCAGGACAAGCTTGTGTTTTAATTATTGTTGAGGACAACAAGGCAATGTGCCGTTCACAGGTCCACACAGAGGACTCTCAGGCACTGACAGCTTCTGAAACCACACTCCACCACTTGTCCAAGTGTGTGCATCTCCTCATTAGTCACTCTCCCTGCTTTCCATACAAAGACCAAGCTGCCTGGAGGGTCTCAATTGCCTGTCCTGGGAAAAAAGTGTCTGACAAAGCTTTCCGGTCCGTGTTGTGAGAGGTGGAGCCACCCTGTTGCCCCAACCCCAGGGGTGTCTGGAAGGCAATTACTGTTACCACTGTCCTCCAAAATCGCTCCTCCCTCCTGCCCAACTCCAGTTCACAGGGTAGGCTCCCCTAGTCTTGCTGCTCTTGGCCTCCGCCTCCCACGTTAATTCTGCACATGGGAACAGGTCACTTCCAGGTGCAACACAGGGATGTCGCACAGGCCAGGCTCATCTGGCACCACTCAAGGTCAGCTCAAATTGAAGCTGGCAGAGTAAGTGAATGGTATCTACCTAAGCCTGAGACTCATTGCTCAGACTTTGGAGGTCTGAGTTTTGTTAGAAAAAAAAAATTGTGTGGCTTGGGGAAACTGGGAGGGTCAAAATCAGGCAACTTTGTTTTTGTGTGTTCCTTGCATAGACATTTCTGAATGTCTGCTAGGAGGAAGCAGAAGCAGAGGGTCCTGGGACACAGATGGGGGCGGGGGGGCACTATGAGCAGATACCCCTATTGGAAGAACTGTGGAATTCAGGCCATAGCCAGTAAGAGTGAGATCAACAACAGAAGGAAGAGGGGGGAGGTTATGCTCCTCCCACAGGGGTCTCTGGAGGAGGGATGGCTTCTGTTCTGGCACAGAACTACAGAAGGAGGCCAGGCCTCAGGGTCTCCTTTGACCAGTGACATTCAGCTGTTCGTGCAGCCAGGTCATGACCTTGGACAAGGTGGCCCCTTCAGCTGAAGAGAAACCTGGGGAGTGACTGGGCTGTGAGCAACCCCCCACTCCCCAACTGGGAAAGGAGTGCTTGGGCAAGGAAACCTGGGCATTTCACCCCAACTCTAGCTTTAGGTAGTGGTTACAAATACAATAGTTGGACTTTTGGTCAAGGCAAAATGCAGAGGCTCTAAATAAACACCTCTCCAAACAAGACACACAAATGGCCAAGAGACATATGAAAAAATGCTCAATATCAGAGAGATGCAAATTAAAATTCCTATGAGGTATCACCTCACACCTGCCAGAATGGCTGCCATCAACAAATCCTCAAACAGCAAGTGCTGGCAAAGGTGTGGAGAAAAGGGGACTCTAGTACACTGCTGGTGGGAATGCAGACTGGTACGGCCACTATGGAAAACAGCATGTTTCCTCAAAAAATTAAAAATAAATTGCCATTTGACCCAGTGATCCCACTTCCAGGAATATATCCTAAGAAGCCTGAAACACCAATCAGAAAGAATATATGTACCCCTATGTTCATAGCAGCACTATTTACAATCGCTAAGATCTGGAAACAGCCCAAGTGATGAGCGGATAAAAAAAAGCCGTGGGACATATATACAATGGAACACTATGCAGCTGTAAGAAAGAAGATCTCTTTCTTTTGGGACAACATGGAGAATATTGTGCTAAGTGAAATAAGCTGATGAGAGAAAGACAAATATCACATCTCATTTATTTGTGGAATATAATGAACAAAGTAAGCTGATGAACAAAATAGACCCAGAGACATAGAAGTAGGTTATAGACTGACAAACCTCTGAAGAGGGGGACAGGGGGAGGGAAGAGATAAAACAAAGAACTTAAATGCATGTATGCATAACCAATGGACATAGACAGCAATGCTAGGGGGTGGTTGGGGGATGGGATGGGGAGGAGGGTGTCTAGGAGGGCAAAAAGAGAAACATCTCTTACAAAAATAAATACATATAAATAAATAAAATAAATTTTTAAAAATTTAAAAATAAAGGTACCTGTCTTGAAGCCCCACCACTATTCCAAACATGGCAACAAAAGATAAAATATAAAGAATTTTAAGTAAAAATGTGCATTTATATATGAAAAACAGAAATTAAAGATATGTACCATGTGCTTATACTTAACACATTGCCTTAATATTAACTTCCTTCATGGTCACAGGATAATTCTTTATGGCAATAAAATGCCTTCTTGTGGCTATTGGAGCAACAAGCTCCACTGTACAAATTTGTACAGTGTCAGACCTTGGTCCTGGCTGTGCACCTCCAATGGCCCCGCTCAGCTGCAGTCAGGGAGCTCCTGGAGAATCCAATCTTGGACAAATCACCTGCAGGTGAATGGGCCTTGCTGGATGTCCAGGGTTGTACAGCAACTTGAATGGACTGTGACAGCATTATGCTAAGTGAGATAGGTCAAAGACATACTGTATGATCTCACTTCTACGTGGACTCTATAAAAGCCAAACTCAGAGACAGAGAGTAGAATTGTGGTTGCCAAGGCCTAGGGAGATGATAGGGAAAATGGAGAGAGGTTGATCAAAGAATACAAATTCTAGTTAGAAGATAAGTTCTGGAATCTAATGTACAGCTTACTGGTTATAGTTAATAATCTTGTATTATATATTTGAAAATTGTTAGGGCAGTAAATCACAAATGTTTTCACCACAGAAAAGAAATGATAATGATGTACTATGTTGGCTAATACTATGGTGGCCATCACTGTGCAGCATTTGAGTGTATCAAATCAACCAGTTGTCTGCCTTAAACCTACACCATGTTATGTCAATCACATCTCAATTAAAGCTGGAAAAAAGTGAAAATCTAATTGAAAATAAATAAAATGTTTCATACCTCTCAAAAAATAACATTTTTTTAAAAAAAGTTATGTGGGGATACAAATGGTTACAGATGTATATTTTAAGAATGGAGAATGGACCAAAGAGTCACAGGTTTGATTCTGGACAAGGGCAGGTACCTCCGTTGCAGTCAGTCTCTGGTCCCGGTCAGGGTCGTGCACGAAGCAATCAATCAAGGTGTCTCTCAAACATCAATGCTTCTCTCTCTCTCTCCCTCCCACTCTGTCTGAAGATAAATGAAAAAATATCCTCTAATGAGGATTTAAAAAAAAAAGTGTCTCCAAGAAATGTTGGAAATAAAAACTATGGTCATTAAAAATTTTTAATTATGATATAAACTCTAAACTGGATATAATTAGCAAGAATCAGTGAACTGGAAGACACTATTGAGAATTCAACAAGATTGCAGCATAGAGACAGAAAAACATTTTTTTACTGAACAATATTTAAGAAACATGGAGGACAAATTGATATGTTCCAAGCAGATCTAACAGGAATGTTAAAGGTATACAGTAAAGCAAGTGGCAGAGGAGAAATATTTAAAAAGTTAATGGCTGAACCCTGGCTGGTTTGACTCAGTGGTTGGAGCTTCAGTCCTTGGACCAAAGGGTCGCAGATTCTATTCTGGTTAAGGGCACGTACCTCGGTTGCAGTTCAGTACCCGGCCCTCATCCAGGTCGTGCAGGAGGCAGCCAATCGATGTCTCTCTCCCTTTCCTTCCCGCTCTGTCTGAAGAAAAATGGAAAAAATATCCTTGGGTGAGCATTGAAAATAAAAACTAATGGCTCAGAATTTTACAGACTTGTTGAAAAAGGCCCCAAATCTAGGAAGTACAGTACAGATCTGTACACAACCTAATAAAAGTAAGGGCGTCAAGAGAAACAATCTTTTTTTTCAATTTTATTAATTTATTTTTGTTACAGAGGCAGAGGTTTCTCTTTTTCCCCCCACTCTCCTCCCCATCCCGCCCCTTTTATTTCAAAGTTGTCATTTGACAACTACATTCCCTAAAAAATTCTCACCAACAGTTGAGAACAGTGCTGAGAACAAACCACAATTCATAAGTTCATTCTGCTCAATGTAAAGGCAAAATAAAGGCATGCTTAAATATACAAAGATTAAAAAATTATACTACCTATAGACTCATCTGAACACTCATGGAAAGAAAAATAAAAAGACATGCTTCAGGAAGAAAGATCATTTTTGAGCTGGGTCAGGCAGTCAGTGAAAAAGCATTTATTGAGTGTGTACTATGGTTCTGAATAAGTCATTAAGACTTATAGGTCACATGGCTTATGGTGGGAAGAGCTGAGACTGAAAAGAGTGATTAGGTCCAAAATGTGTGTCCAGGCAAAGGAGGATCCATTAAGAATCTTTAAGAGTAATTAAGGGAGCTAACTCCTGGTAATTTTAGTTTGGTACCCTGATGACGTGAAGTGTTAAAAATGGGAATACAGGATATATGACTCTCCAAACCCTCCTTCCAGGGAGAATACAGTTAAAACTATCCATGGAGACATCTAAGAGAAGTCAGCCATTTTCTGCATACATTTAATGTGCCTGAAGTGGTCCAGTCTTGGCTGTCAACCATCTCTATATTTTGCTGAAGTGGGTCAGAAAGAAAGAGAGTGAAAACAAGATAAATCCCAAATGGAATGGCAACAAGCTGAAAAAAGGTAACCCCGAACTTCAGTCAGTTTTGCTTTCTGAAGAAAGATGTGCACACAAATTTGTTTCCCTAGCTACCATACAGAAAAACAGAAGATGCTGTATTTGGTAATTTTATGGTTATTAGAATGAAAAACTGTCATAAAAGTTATTGCATTTAAGACAGTTTTCTCTTTTATACACAGACTCTGGAGAGCAGGCAAAGGTAGGGGAGATCTCAACATGCACAGAAATAGTTCATGTGTTTCCAGGCATTTTAGATGAGTTCTATGTACACAACAGGAAAAATGTCAGTATGCACAGCTGTACCATAGGCTGTGCTGTCAGTACTTAGCCCACAAGGTCGCTCCTTTATGGCAAGTCCAGTATAATGGATCTGATCTTGGAGCTTCTTCACCCAAAAGCACACAAATCTGGTCAGTTTGATCTTATGCTGAAGAAAAAACATGGCAACACACAAACTTCTATGGCCATGAATGCATTTTTTCAGGGATATGTGGGGATCTCAGGAAAGAACTTGAAGCAGCAGTTGATGCTGAAAAAACTCACCTCATTTCTACTACCAGGGCTTTGCCTTCCACCATCTTTTCCCTCCATCTGTCATTCATCATTGTCCAAATGCTCCAAAATTGATACATCAGAATAGAGTCCTTCTTAACAATCTTCTTAAATCTTGTCAAACACATTAGAAGTAGGAACCTCTTTCTTATTGAATCATAATAATAAGAGGACACTTCCAAACCTAAATATTTCTTTTTTCTCATAATCACATATTCTATTTCTCCAAGTCAAAGTAATCATAGCAGTTCTTAAAAACACCTCACTTTATGACATTATACATACACTTATTTCTTCTAGCCAGTTAAAGAACTATGTTAATATTGAAGAACTAACAATGTACTTTTAAATATTAATGATTATATTTAAAATACTGTTTGTTATAGAGCAAGATTAAATAAATTTTTTAAATGTATATGTTTTTCTGAATCTGGCCGCCACCCAACTTGAACCATATCTCCCACTTTTCTTCCACAAATTTTTATGTTCCAAAGTCAGGCTTCTCTTCTACTTCCTTTTTGAATCCTTTCTTCAACCCTCCAGATGATGGTGTATCAGGGTAGGAATGGTCAGCCCAGTGGAGAAATGTATCACTTACATTGTTTAGAATTGCCAGCATATGGTGACAATGTAAAGTAGAAGCACTATGTATTGGTTTTGCTATTGTTTTTGAGTTTTGTGCGATTACCACACCCAGGATAGACTTATCCCCAGCTCCCCAACACCATATGGCTATGCCAAATGGAAGCAAAGAACTCCCTTACATTTCTCCTTTTTTTTTTAACCATTTATATGTAACTTATCGAACTTTGTCTTGTGTGGAGGATATTTGTGATCTATTATGTTTTATCATATGCTGTTTGACATCAGAGACTACATCTTTTCCATCCTCACCAGTGCTCAGCAATGTCTGAAATAAAATAACCATCAGTTCTCACTGGTTTAGTTAAAAGTCATGAGTGAATATTGGTAAGAAAGCCAAGGTCCAGAAAAGTTACACAACTTACCCAAAGTCACAGAGAGTTAAAAATAGTGCCAGTATTGAGATCCATGACTACCTGATTTAAGTCAAGCCAGTAATCATGCAGAAACTTTCCATTCATTCTGCTAAACTGAACTCACGGAAGGCTGGGCACTTCTTTCACTTAGCAATGACAGGTCATTGCAAAGTATCTGTGGTCAAGGGGCATACTTTTCTCTAGATAAATGTAAAACATCAAAAGACTGGGAATGTTTTATAGTTTTGATTTTTTTTTTTTTTAGTGTGGTAGGTCTTTAATCTTTTTACAGATTTTTTTCAGCCTAATTGAAATATTCTCTACATCAAATATGTTCAATGTAGTAGAAACTACAGATGTTATTGCTTTAATTTTATAACCCAATTTTTCTTTTATTCCTAGTTATCTTCAGGATAAATTAACTCTTATCAGCTATTGAAATAGGTAATTATCATAAAGCTAAATACCACAGAAGCTCATAATCGGTGTCAGTTTATAGTCTGCACTGGAGTAAAATCATGCTCTGGAGTTACAGGAAAGAAACTCCAGATTTTTATTATTGCCTAACATTTTTGCCCAGAATACCCAAATGAAATTTAACAAGGAGATGATTTCTCTTTGTGAAGACAAGGATCTTGAATTGGCTGTTTTATTGCAGCAGAAAGAATGCTAAACTTGAGTTGAAAGGTAATGAGTTTGTATACAAGAGCTGTGATTTACCATATTGTGACTGTGGCCCAATTATTTTATCCTTTTGTGTTTCAGTTTCCTTCCCTCTAACAGAAGAACTTGGGATTTCACGCTTCTGATGGTGCTGTAATACCCTAGCCAGGATGTCCTGGCATTCAGCACCATGTGGTTATAGTTGATAACAAGGGCAACCTCTGTGGCCTTGAACAAAATCATATTCACCTGCATCCTCAGGGCAGGACTGGGATTGAGGTAAAGTTAGTGAAACAGTCACATCAAAGCAAAATTTGAGGATGCCTCTCAAACTCTGTAATTGAGATAAATATTATTTTAATGTACTACTTTTAAAAATCAAATTAATACGAAACCACAAAATAAAAAAAAATGGCAAAATTTTAAATAAAGATAGCATCAGAGGTGTGTGCTAGAATAAGCTTATATGTGTTATGTTTTTTTAAATCCTCACCCGAGGATATTTTTCTATTGATTTTCAGATAGAGGGGAGAGGAAGGCAAGGAGAGAAACATTGATGTGAGAGAGACATGTCAATTGGTCCCCTCCCTCATGACCCTAATCAGGGCCAGGGATCTAACTGAAATCGAGGTATGTGCCCTTGACCAGATTTGAGTCCATGGGCTGATGCTCTAACCATTTAGCCAAACCAACCAGAGCTATGCCATGTTTTTGTTTTAAAAAATATATAAAAATATATAAAAACGTAATTCTCATACTCTGGAGGCTTATCAGAAAAAAAATGTTGATTGTTGCTGTTCAAATTCAGTAGGTCTCCATGAATGAGCTCTGCTTCCCACAGGTACACAGGGACTCAGAACAAGTTGATGGCCTCCATGATTGCTGCAGCATTGAAGAACAGCCCTGGAGAGTCACTTATTGAGCCCACTTGTAATGCCCCAGTGACAAATGACCCTGAAATCCCAATGGCTTGCTGCAGCAAAGGCTGATTTCTGGCCCACAATCTACACTCCTTAGCTGTTGCATGTAGTTTTCACACCAGGTTCTAGGCTGAAGCCCTCATCTGACACTTGCTGCTCTCATGGCAAAGGAAAAAAGATAGAGGGGAAGAATCTCATTGTGACTATAAAACTCCTGCTCAAAATGGCCTATGTTACATCTGCTCATATTTCAATGAAGTGGAGGAATATCATCTTTCCCTATAAAAAGGGCAGCAAATATTTTGCATAGTATGCTATGTTCCACAGCCCACCCCCTTTTCATGAATATTCACTTCCACAACACACTCTTCCTCTCTTTATAGTGGTCAGTCTGAAAGTCCCATCAATCAGGCATTAGGCATTAGCCCTACATCAGGTTCGGATATAACAGCTCTTGATCGAGAGACCTATGAATTTAAAGTTCTGTGCCACACACTTATCCAATATATTATCATGAGAAAATAGTGGGACAATGGTATTAATGATCAATTGTTGCAAAACAAATGGCCCCAAATTTAGGATGGTCAAACAAATATTTCTCTCCATTTCTGTCAATCTGGAATCCAAGAGCAGCTGAGTGTTCATGCCTCAGTGTCCTACATAAGGTTGCAACCAGGGTGAGAACCAGGGCTGTGCCACGTGAGGGCTTGGCTGAGGGAGAACATACTTCCAAGCTCACTCTTATGGTTGTGTACAAGCCTCAGACAATTCATCAACAAGATCATTCACATGGCTGATGGAAAACCTCAGTTTCTTGCTATGTGGACCTCTCTATAAGCTGCCTGAGTGGTTTCTCTTGCCTGAGGGCTGTCCCAGAGCAGGGGACAGATATCCCAAGATGAGGTCATCTTTCCACTTGGGCCCTAGTCAAGGCGTCCACACCATCTATAGACACAGCCTCTCCAACTGAGATCTCAAGCATGATAGAACAGAAACAAATACTAATCCTTGCTATGCCCTAAATGAATCTCATACACAAATAATTATGAGCACAAAATAGTTCTATACCTCTAAGTTTTTTATTTTTTTAATATTTTTAATTGATTTTTTAGGGAGAGAGAGAGAAACATTAATGTGAGAGAAATATCAATTGGCTGCTTCCTGCACGCCCCTCACTGGGGATTGAGTCTGCAACCTGGACATGTGCCCTGACTGGGACTCGAACTGAGAAGTCCATGGGCCAGCACTCAATCCACTAAGCCACACCCGCCAGGCTATGCCTCTGAGTTGTGTAGTGGTTTGTAACACATCAACAAATGAAAAGTTTGGTATGCAGAGAAAGATGCTTCCATTAAGAATAAGATATATGACATTGTTTTGGGGCTGAGTTGTAGACAAGAACTGGAAGAGCCTCAAGGAGTTTTAGTGAACAATTAAGAACTTATTAGACACTAGAGTAACGGAGATGTATGTATATCTTTAGTTTGGCTACATTTCCTAGAGATAATGTGGAAAACAGAAAATATATAGAATATATTTATAGATTTTTCTAGAGATTTTCATAATGTTGAAACTATTGGTTTATTTTGTTTAACTACATGCAATAAAGTACAGAAGGAGAGAGATAAGCTAAAATAAAAAAGAAACTCTTTTGTCTTCCATTTTAATAAGAATTTAGAAGAAATATAAGGAAACCAGAATCTGTTGGTTCAAAATGAAAGCCATTTCTTACTTTCAGACTCTCAAGACAACAGAGACCTGAATAACAACAACAAAAAACTCAAGTTAAGAAATTCACCTGCATCCTCAGGGCAGGACTGGGATTGAGGTGAAGTTAAGATCCTTTCTAACACTTCAGAAAGATGGGCATGCCTCATGGACTCTCTCAACTAGACAAAAAAGCTTCAAAACATCTGGAGTGTTGTCTCAGCATACTGACTCTAAAAAGAAGCCAAATGAAGCTTGGCATGAAGAGATTTGTGAATGGCGCTGTTGCCTAATGGAGTGAAACCTAATAAGATTTATGGGAAACTCACATAATATTTAAGAAAATTCAATTGGTAAAAGTATTGGCAACTTGTATTAAAAGGAACAGAAATAGCATAAAATTATAAGTATCCAACTTTCTATGGAAAGAAAAGAGCTAAGAAGCCTACTCAGTTGTATAGTGATCTATTTCA
The DNA here is from genome assembly GCA_030848825.1 of Tadarida brasiliensis. Classification (NCBI taxonomy): domain Eukaryota; kingdom Metazoa; phylum Chordata; class Mammalia; order Chiroptera; family Molossidae; genus Tadarida; species Tadarida brasiliensis. The sequence goes on from CM061258.1 coordinate 123,137,374, forward strand.
TTTGGAATGAAATGGTCTCAGAAGGTAGAACCAAGAGTCATGGAAAAATCCTTACCAGAGAGTAAAATTAGGCCCAAATCAAAGAACTAACTCCTGGCCAGATTTCAGCATTGCTATAGATGAGCAACTACTGTGTGTGTGCACACCCATTTCTTCCATTTAGTAACTGATGGTGTTATCTAATCTTAGTCTTTCATGCAACATGCAATAGCATGTTGGGTGTATTTGATAGCTGGACTCTTTAATCCATAGATCTTCAGATCAAGAAGAACCATACTCAAGATAGTGTGATACTTCCGACTTTGTTCTTTTTTTCTCAGGATTGCTTTGGCTCTTCAGCATCTTTTGTGGTTCCACACAAATCTGATGAGAATTTTTTTGTTCTATTTCTTAAAATAATAACATTGGATTTTGATGAGGACTGCATTAAATCTGTATATTGTTTTGGGTAACATGATCATTTTAACTATGTTGATTCTTCCAAGTCATGGAACACAGGATACTTATCCATTTTTTTTTGTATGCCTTTTTCACTCTTTTAATAATGTTTTGTAATTTTTAGTATATACATCTTCCACATTCTTTGTTAAGTTTATTTTTAGGTGTTTTATTCTTTTGATTGCAATTGAAAAGGGAATTTTTTTCATTTCCTTTTCTGAAATATCGTTGTTAGTATACAGGAAAGCAGTGGCTTTTTGTACATTGATTTCATATTCTGCAATTTTCTGTATTTGTGTATTGTTTCTAATAGTTTTTTGTGTAGTCTTTAGGGTTTTCTATGTAGATTATGTCATCTGTAAAAAGTGGCGCTTTTACTTCTTTCTTCCCACTGCCTTTCATTTCTTTTTCCTGTCTTATTGCTCTGGATAGGACTTTCAGAACTATGTTGAATAAGAGTGGTAAGAGTGGACATCCTTGTCTTGTTTCTGTTTTTAGAAGTAAAGCTTTCAGTTTTTTGCCATTGAGTATATTTGCTGAGGGTTTATCACATATGTCTTTTATTATGTTGAGGTATTTTCTTTCTATTCCTATTTAGTATTTAAATCATAAATGGATGCTGCATCTTATCAAATGCTTTTTCTGTATCTATTGATAAGATATTTTGATCCGTTCTTTTGTTCATGTGGTGTACTACATTAATGTGCATATGTTAAATCGTCCTTTGATCGAGATGTATTAATATTATTATTTGATGTATTGTTGTATGTGTTACTATTTTGTTCAGGATTTTTGCATCTGTATTCCTCAGAGATATTGGTCTGTAGCTTTCTTTTTTGTGTTATCCTTTCCAGTTTTTGAAATGAGGGTTATGTTGGCCTCATAAAATGTGTTGGGAAGTAGCAACTCTTTTTCAATTTTTTGAAAGAGTTTGAGAAGGACGGATTTTAAATCCACTTTGAACATTTGGTGGAAATCACTGGTGAAGACATCTGGTCCTGGATTTTTATTTTTGGGAAGGTTTCTGAAGGCTGTTTCAATTTCCTCGCTGCTGATTGGTCTATGTAGATTTTCCAATTCTTCATGATTTAGTCTAGGAAGGTTATATATTTCTAGGAACTTATCCATTTCTCCTAGGTTATTGAATTTGGTGGCTTATAGTCTTTCATAGTACTGTTGTATAATTCTTTGTATATCTGTGATGTCTGTGGTGACTTCTCTTTCACTTCTCATTTTGTTTATGTCTTTTTATTCCTTAGTGAGTTCTTTTCAAAGAACAAGCTCTTTCTTGTATTAATTTTTGTAGTCTTTATGTTCCCTATTTCATTCTATTCTGCTCTGATTATTATTTCCTATCTTCTGCAGAATTTAATTGCTTTTGTTCTTTTCCTAATACTTTAAGGTGAAATGTTAGGTTGTTTACTTAAGATAGGTATGTAATGACATAAACTTCCCTCTTATTATTGCATTTTAGAAGTTTTGATATGTCTTATTGCAATATGTCTTATTTGATGTGTTTCATTTTTTTCTATATATCTTTTGATCTCACTTTTTATTTCTTCTTTGACCCATTTTTTAGTAGTATGCTGCTTAATCTCCACATACTTGTAGGTATTTTTACTTGCTTTTTGCAGTTGATTTCTAATTTCAAGGCATCATAGTCAGAGAATGTGCTTGGTATCATTTCAGTCGTCTTGAATTTGTTGAGACCCAACATATGGTCTATCCTTGAGAATGTTCCATGTGCACTGGAGAAGAATATATAATCAGATGTTCTGGGAAGAAAGGCTCTGTAAATGTCAATTAGGTCCATTTGGTCTAGTGTGTCATTTAAGGCTGATATTTATTTATTGATTTTTTGTCTGGATGATGTATCTAGAGCTGTCAAGGGAATAGTAAGGTCCCCAACTATGACTGTGTTTTGATCTGTTTCTCCCCTTAGTTCTGTGAGTAGTTGCTTGATATATTTCAGTAGTGTTCCCTGATTAGGTGTAAATGCATTAAGAAATGATATGTTTGCTTGATGTAATGTCCCCTTTATTATTATAAAATGTCCATTTTTATCTATCTTCTTTTATCTTGAAGTCCTTTTTTCTTTTCAGATATAACTATGGCTACACCTGCTTTCTGTAGATATTATTTGCTTGGAGATCATTTTCCACCCTTTCACTTTGAATCTACCTTTGTCTTTGCAAATTAGATTGTCTCTTGAAGGTAGAATATAATTGGATTTTATTTTTTGATCTACTGTGCTACTCTGGGCCCTTTATTAGTGAATTTAGTCTATTTACATTTAGGGTAATTATAGGGTATTAAGCCTTCCTAGAGCCATTTTATCTTTATTTTCTGGTAGCTCTGTGCCTCCACTGATTCTTTTCCTTTGTGTTTCTGTCTGATTTTTGTTTATTAGTGTTCCATATTTCTTTCCTCTGCTTCCTCTTTTTTTAAAGTTATGAATCTTAATTTTGTGGGTTTTGTGTGTGGTTGCCATGGGTTTATGAAAAATAAAGTTGCATATATGTAGTTTTTTTTCTTTGTAATGCAATTGATCTTCACCCTCTTTGCCAGTTCTGAGAACTGTCTTCTGCACTGTCCCTTAATTTTTAGAAAAATACTATCTTGTAACTGGGGTGGATTTCTCAGGAATTAATGTGTTTAAAGCTAAGGTATTACATAGGTTTTAAGATACATCCACAAATTATGTTTATATGTTTATATATACTTAGATTCTTAGACAATCTTTCCATCCATAGGTGGAATCTTTGTTCCCTCCACTTGGATATGGGCAGGCTTATAACTCATGTATAATCCAAACACTGTGGCAAATGTAACTCTATGCAACTTCTGAAGCTACATATAAAAAAAGAAAAAAAAGACAGCCTAGATTTCATCTTGTGTCCTGGAACACTTATATTGGAGTCTGGATACACCATCTAAGAAGTTTCATTGATCTGAAGCCATAGTGTGAAGAATCTCAAGCCACATGGAGAGGCCATTGTGCAGGTTCTCTAATCAATCATCCTGGCTGATCTTCCAACAGCCAGCGTTACCTGCCAGTCATGTAGATAGGTGATGTTGTACAGCCAGCTCAGTTAAGCCTTGAACTCACTATAGCAACTGCCAACATCTGACTGCAATTTCATGAGAATCCTCAGCAGGGCCCTGCCTGAATTCTTGACTCATGGATTATAAGGAAATTTAAATGGCAAAAAAATAATACATTCACCATCTTAACCTTTCTTAACCATACATTTTATATTGTTGTGCAACAGATCGTTAGAACTTTTTCATCTGGTAAATTGAAACAACACTCATTAAACTTTAATTTCCCCTCTTCTAAGCCCTCGGTAACCACCCTTCTGATTTCTGTCTCTATAAATCATTAGAGGACTGTATATACTTCATATGAGCAGAAATATCCTGGATTTTTCCTTTTGTGATAGACTAATTTGCCCTAAGCATGATGTCCTTGAAGTTGATCTATGTGATAACATGTATCAAAATTTCCTTATTTTTAAAAGCTACAATAATATTCCATTGTATGTCCATACCACATTTTCTTTATTCATTCATCTATCTATAGAACAAATTATCTGCCTCTTGGGAGTGCAAATATCTCAAGATCCCACTTTAAATTCTTTTGGCTATATACTCAGAAGTGGAATTGCCAGATAAAAAATTCAATTTTTAATTTTTTGAGAACCTTTTTATAATGACTGTACCACTTTACATTCCTACCAACAGCGTATGAAGTTCCAATTTCTCCACATTCACAGCACTTATTTTCTGGTTTTTTGACAGTGTCCATCCTCATGAGTATGAGGTATTATCTCATTGTGAGTGTGATTTGTATTTCTCTTATGATTAGCGATGTTAAGAATGTTTTCTTATGCTTATTGGTCCTTCATATATTTTATTTGAAAAATTTTCTATTCAAATCCTTTGCTCCTTTTCAACTGGGTTTTGTTTTATTGTTATTGTGTTATGGAAGTTTATTACATATTTTAAACTGCTGGTTTAAGCTTCTAAGTTCCAGGGTAATTTTTTATGTAACAATACTACCAGAACACAAATTTTTGTACCTTGAAGTGGGATACTTCCTTAAAAAGGCATAAACTTAATGACTAAATGAAAAGTGGAAGCTTGAAAAACTTAGTAGACTTTTAGTAAAAGCCGAAAAGGCATCAAATCCACAGCAGCCTCACAGGAAGCCCAAGGGACAGAGCACATTTGTCAGTGTGACTTTTGTCTAGAGAGTAGACCTTTGGACTCCTATATTTTTAATGGACGGAATCAGGATGAGCAAGTTCCTCAATTACAAACATGGACCACTTCTCATAGAAAAGAGAAAATGAGCCTGAGAAAGAACAAAGCTACAGGCATTACAAATCTAAATTTTAAACTATAATACAAAATTATAAAGCACTCAAAACAGTATGGTACTAGCATAAAAACACACACGGACCAAAAGAATAGAATCAAGAGTTCAGAAATAAAATCCATGCATATACATTCATATACTATTTGACAGGGGAACCAAGAATTCTCAATGGAGAAAAGTAATCTCGTCAAAAAGTGTGGAAAAACTGGATATTCACATGCAAGAAGAATGAAACCAGACCCCTATCTTACACTACTCAAAAAATTAACTTGAAATGGATTAAAGAGTTAAATGTAAAACCTGAGACCATAAAACTTCTAGAGGGGGGAAAAATCATTGATGTTGGATTTGGCAATGATTCATATGGATATGAAATCGAAGCACAAACAACAAAAAAGCAAGGAGATTACGTCAAGCTAAAATGAAAATATTTTCAGACCATCTACCTAGTAATGAGTTAATATTTTAAAAAATATAAGAAACTCATACAACTCAATAGCAAAAAAACCAAATGATCCAATTAATTCTAGGGGAAAGATCTGAATAGACATTTTTCCAGAGAAGAAAAATACATATGGTCATTGGGTAAATAAAAAAATTCTCAACATCACTAATTATCAAGGAAATGCAAATCAAGCGCATAATGAGAAAATATCTTACACATGTTAGAAAAGCTATTATCAAAAATACAAGTGATAACAAGTGTTTATATCGGGTAAAGGGAACTCTGTTGGTGTGAACGTAAATTGGTGCAGCCACTATGGAAAACAGTATAGTGGTTCCTCAAGGTTAAAAATAGAAACCTATTATATGATCCAACAATTCCATTTCTGGGTATATAGCCACTAGAAATGAAATTACTATCTTGAAGAGATATCTACAATGCATTTTTATGGTGGCATTATTCACAATAGCTAAGACTGGGAAACATCTTAAGTGTTAAAAAATGGAATATTAGTCATAACAAAGAAGGAAATTTTGCCATTTGTGACCATAAGGATGAACTTTGAGGGCATAATGCTAAATAAGACAAGTCAGATAGGGAAAGACAAACTGCGTGATCTCACAATGTGGGATCTTTAGAAAGCTGACCTCATAGAAACAGATCAGATTGATAGTTACCAGGGGTGAGTTGGGAAGGATCATGGGTGAAGGTAGTCAAAGGGTACAAACTTCCAGTTTTAAGATGAATAAGTTCTAGAAATGTAAAGGACAACATGGTGACTATATTTAAAAGTTGCTAAGAGAGTAGACCTTAAAAGTTATCACCACACACATACACAAATTATAACTATGTGAGGTGATAGCTGTATTTAACTAACCTTGTTGCAATATAATTTCTTAAATTATTATATTTTAAATATTAAACTTACACAATATTATATGTCAATTATATCTCAATAAAGCTTACAAAGTGGAGGAAGAAAAATAAGGAAGAATGACTCAGATTGTAAAACCAGAAACTCTGAGGGTGAAGACAAGAGCTATGGCGAACAGCCCTCAAAGTATAAGACTCAGTGCTAATCAAGGAACTGACAACATTTGTCTGACTAAATTTCAGAATTGTTATGGACCAGTGATGGATATGTATTTCTCTCCCACACACACCCTTGGTTTTTTGTTTTAATTTTTTTTCTTTATTAATTTTATAGAGAAGGAAGAGGGAGAGAGATATAATTTGATGAGTGAGAACATCAATCAGCCACTTCCTGCATGTTTCCCACTGGGGATTTGGCCCACAATCTGGGCATGTGGCCTGACCAGGAATTGAACCGACAACTCCCTGGTGCATGGGTCAATGCTCTGTCACTGAGCCAGACCAACCGGGCATATGCACACCTTTTGAACAGGAGTATCTATTGTAGTTTTCTATCCTTAGATCATCACTGTATATTAAGAGTGTGAAGGAACAGATGCTTTGTTTCTCTAAGTGTTTAGATTGAGAGGAAGCATACTCAAGGAACCACACCAAGGAGCCTCACCCACACCTGGACTGGATTTAGAGAATGTAATTCTGGAATCTAAATTTGATGTCAACTCAAGCTAAACTCATCTAACAGATAACACCAACTTCCAGCCATTTGGGGTGAGGGGGAGTAACTTTGAAAAAAACTAACCACTTAGAAAAACAACAAGAATATTTAAAAAGGACCAAGTAGAAATTATAGGGAAGTACATAATCACTGAAATTAAGGTATCAGTGATAAGTTAAAATGGAAGTTAATGAGCTATGCTACACACTATAATTCAGCAAACTTGAAGGCAAGTTTTTATTGCTTATTGTGACACCACCTAATATTAAATCGGCTTTCATTGTTACCAGAAGCTGATCTCACTTGTATCACATACTTAGATTGACCAATGAATAAGTGGCCCTGACGCTGCCTTTGTTTACTTTTTAAAAATGACTCAACAAAGAAATTGTTAGTGTCTTTACATCATGAGCTGGAGAAAAATATTTGGCCATCTGAGCAGCAGTATCTTACTCAATCATGTTCAGCCACACTTTGATCCCAAACTCAGTAGCCAAGTAACAGAGAAAAAAATGTGGGGAAAAAACTGCCAGGCAACCAAGGCTACCCAAGCCAGACCCAATGTTAAAGGACTTGTAAAAATTCCTTTTATAACAAGAACTTTCTTAATCCAAAATAGTTCTTTACTCCTCTGTGACAGGAAAATAAAGTTGTTAATTTTGCTTTATTAAACCCATAAGAGAATAACCAAGCCCTTTTGCCCTGGAGGAGAAGGAGGCAAAGAAAAGGAATTAAGATCTGGACCTAATTAGCAACCTGGTCATTAACAGAGTTAATTGTTGTGGTTGGGTTTTACTCATTCTAGTTTTAGTAGTCATTTCAGGATTGAATTAAAGGCATCTTTACCTCTGAATCTGTTGGGTTTCAGCTTGCGAACTGTTCTCTTACTACCTGACAAAAAGTGGCTGAGACAATGTGGGAAGATCTGAACAGAAATAAGATATTTCTTATTTATAATTCTGCAAGGAGGAAGCAGAATGGAGAGGGGCATTTGAGGCCACTCTACATAACAATACTGTAAGCAGGGAGCCTGCTGGGAAACTCATTAATTCCAGCAGTATTTTGCTAATCCCATTGCCTGTAATAAGCCTGCTTCCCCAAGAGAGGTACAAGGATGAGCATCTGACTGGCTACTGTGAGCACAAGCAGAGCCCCGAACATCCAGGAAAACTAGGGACTGGAAAATCCAATTGTTAATGATGATCCCATGAACTGGGCATGCCTGCTAAATAAAGAGTGACTGTTCTCTGAAATCTAAACACTTTGTCATTTGCCCAGCTGAGATACAGGACACTGTGAGCCAGCACAAGCAGTGTTGCTGAATATCAGATTCTACAGTTTAAGAACCAGAGTCTCAGGAGAACCAAACCAACAGAGTAAACAAACACCAATGCAGACACGTGCACAGTTTGATTCAATAGAAAGCTTTCCACAGGTACTTCAGAGTTAAGTAACACAGCAGTAATGGCAGAGCAGGGAATACAGAAGCAGAGAAACTTTTAGTGAAGATGTTAAATGACCCATAAATTAATGAAGGAAAGGAAAATGGAAATAAGGGTAAAAAAAAGCACGAGAAGGAAGAGAAAAACTAAAGGAGAAAAACAGAAGGGTATTTCATAATGAAGAAATAATGGAAATAAGAAAATCTTTATTTTCAATTGTTTACATCTCTAAACCTGCCTTGAATTCAAGACAGGAAAATTCCTCTCTTCCTTTCTTTCATTGAGAGGCTTAATGCTTACCTCAATTCTCCATCACCATCCTGATGACTTGGCCTCCAAATATTTCCTGCATCCATTATTTCCTTCCCATCTTTGGTATCTCTTGCCTAAATCTTTGTCTTACAGCTTTGTAAGTTTTCCTCTTTTGCTGCCATTGTGATTATAGCCTAAACAAAATAAATAGTATCATGTCTTTGCTTGAAATTCTCTGGCGGCTCCCTATAGGGAAAAGCTGATTAAGAGTGAAGAGACAAAGTGAATATCCAGCTCAGAAGCCAGCCTCTTCTGCATGGGACCCTTCAGAAGTCAGATGTCAGAAAGAGACAGTAGAGATTGGCATATTACTATTCCAGGGGGAGCAAGTATCCATTTGGCTAAAATAGGAAATCTCCTTAGTAACCAGTGGTTGGATGGATATATCAGCTTTGTTTTCCATTAAGGGGGAAATTCAGACAATACATAGAAGAGAATGCTATAATTAGGAAGCACAGTGTAACTGTCAACATTCATGCATTGAACATCTGGAAATTCAAATGTTGCAGGATGCCCACAGGGGAAATGATGCAGGAAATTCTTCCCACCACACACTCCATAAGATTGTGTGAAGTAAGCATAAGCTAGGTGACATTAATCCACTGTCCCCTCTATTGTTGTCAGTTCTCTTGAGCCTCTCAGTGTAAGCATTTGTCACAGTACTTGTGATTCTGATGTATGTAGAAGTAGTTGCTTACTTTATTACATTCTTTGGATTAATATTGGATAAGCTTGATAGTTTCTAGAACATTCTTGGGATTAATTATTGAACTCAGATCTCCAAATCAGCATATATTAGTTGTGCCCAAACTTCAGGGCTTAAACAAATAAGGGCTATTTCTTTTCCCCCCAGCCATTTAATATATATTGAAATATATTCCCCAAATTATATTTGGGATATAATTGACAAAGAAAAGTTATGTGTGTGTAACATAAATACACATATATATGATATTTATAATATATATGTACACTTTAAATACATTAACACATCCATCACCTCACATGGATACATTTTTCTTTTTTTTTTTATTTATTATTTTTTATTAATTTATTTTTGTTACAGATGTTTTTCCTTTTTTCCACATTGACACCCTCCTCCCCTTCCCTCTACCCCTTCCCCAGCTTTGTTGTCCATGTCCATCAGTTATGCATACATGTATATAAGTTCTGTGGTTTATCTCTTCCCTCCCCCCAACCCCCTCTTCTGGGGGTTGTCAGTCTGTACCCTACTTTCACATCTCTGGGTCTACCCTGTTCCCCATACTGTTATGTTTATTATATTCCACAAATGAGTGAGATCATGTGATATTTTTCTTTTTCTGCTTGGTTTGTTTCGCTTAGGATAATACTCTCGAGGTCCCTCCAAGAGGTCTCAGAGGATAAGAGATCTTTCTTTCTTACAGCTGCATAGTACTCCATTGTGTATATGTACCACAGCTTTTTTATCCATTCATCCACTGATGGACACTTGGGCTGTTTCCAGATCTTAGCTATTGTAAATAGTGCTGCTATGAACATGGGGGTACATATATTCTTTCTGGTTGGTGTTTCAGGCTTCTTAGGGTATATTCCTAGAAGTGGGATCACTGGGTCAAATGGCAATTCAATTTTTAATTTTTTGAGGTAACACCATAGTGTTTTCCACAGTGGGTGCACCAGTCTGCATTCCCACCAGCAGTGTACTAGAGTCCCCTTTTCTCCACACCCTGGCCAACACTTGTTGTTTGATGATTTGTTGATAGCGGCCATTCTGACAGGTGTGAGGTGATACCTCATTGTTGTTTTAATTTGCATCTCTCTGATGATTAGTGATGTGGAGCATTTCTTCATATGTCTCTTAGCCATTTGTATGTCCTGTTTGGAGAGGTGTCTATTTAGTTCCTCTGCCCATTTTTTAATTGGGTTCTTTGTCTTCCTTTTGTTGAGTTGTATGAGCACTCTATATATTTTGGAGATTAACCCCTTATCTGATGTATCATTGGCAATTATGGTCTCCCATACAGTGGGTTCTCTTTCCGTTTTGATGGTTATTTCTTTTGGTGTGCAGAAGCTTTTGAGTTTGATGTAGTCCCATGTGTTCATTTTTTCCTTTATTTCTGTTGCCTTAGGTGATGTATCAGTGAAGATTCTGCCGTGTATGATGTCCGAAATTTTGTTGCCTACATTTTCTTCTAGGATTTTTATGGATTCACGAGTTACATTTAAGTCTTTTACCCATTTTGAGTTTATTCTTGTGTATGGTATAAGTTGATGGTCTAGTTTCATTTTTTTGCATGTAGCTGTCCAATTTTCCCAACACCATTTATTAAAGAGGCTGTCTTTGCTCCATTGTATGCTCTTGCCACCTTTGTCAAATATTAGTTGAGCATAATATCGTGGGTCAATTTCTGGATTCTCTGTTCTGTTGCACTGGTCTATATGCCTGTTCTTGTGCCAATACCAGGCTGTTTTGATTATAGTAGCTCTGTAGTATAATCTGATATCTGGTATTGTGATCCTACCTACTTTGTCCTTCTTTTCCAAGATTGCTGTGGCTATTAGGGGTCTTTTTTGGTTCCATATGAACTTTTGGAGTATTTGTTCTAGTTCTGTGAAATATGTCACTGGTATTTTGATTGGGATTGCATTGAATCTATAGATTGCTTTGGGTAATATGGACATTTTAATGATATTAATTCTTACAATCCATGAACAAGGTATGTGCTTCCACTTTTTTATATCTTCCTCTATTTCTTTTTTCAATGTCCTGTAGTTTTCTGCAAATAGATCCTTTACTTCTTTAATTTTATTCCTAGGTATCTTAAATTTAAATTTATTCCTAGGTATCTTAATTTTTTTGCCACAATGGTAAATGGGATTGTTTTTTTAGTTTCTCTTTCTGTGAGTTCATCATTGGTGTATAAGAATGCCGTCGATTTCTTGACGATTATTTTGTATCCTGCTACTTTGCCAAATTGATTTATTAGTTCTAGTAGATTTTTGATGGAGTCTTTGGGGTTTTTCCTATGTATAATATCATGTCATCTGCGAATAAAGACAGTTTCACTTCCTCCTTTCCAATTTGGATCCCTTTTATTTTTTCTTCACGTCTGATTGCTGTGGCTAAGACTTCCAGTACTATGTTAGATAAGAGTGGCAAAAGTGGGCATCCCTGTCTTGTTCCTGTTCTTAAGGGAAATATTTTTAGTTTTTGCCCATTGAGTATGATGTTGGCTGTAGGCCATATATGGCCTTTATAGTGTTGAGATATGATCCCTCTATTCCCAAATTGTTGAGCGTTTTTATCAGAAATGGGTGTTGAATTTTCAGCATCTATTGATATCATCATGTGGTTTTTATCTTTCATTTTGTTTATGTGTTGTATCACATTTATTGATTTGCGAATATTGAACCAGCCTTGCATCCCTGGGATGAATCCCACTTGGTCATGGTGAATAATTTTTTTTGATGTATTGCTGGATCCGATTAGCTAGTATTTTGTTCAGGATTTTGGCATCTATGTTCATCAGGGATATTGGCCTGTAGTTTTCTTTCTTTGTAGTGTCTTTTTCTGGTTTTGGAATTCGAATTATGTTGGCCTCATAAAATGAGTTTGGAAGTCTTCCTTCTTTAATTTTTAGAAACAGTTTGAGAAGAATGGGTGTTAGTTCTTCTTTGAATGTTCGGTAAAACTCCCCCGTGAAGCCATCCGGGCCTGGACTTTTGTTTGCTGGGAGAGTCTTGATTACAACTTCAATTTCCTTGGTTGTTATTTGTCTGTTCAAGTTTTCTATCTCTTCCCGGTCCAGTTTTGGGAGACTATATGTTTCTAGAAATTTGTCCATTTCGCTTAGATTGTCGAATTTGTTGCCATATAAATGTTCATAGTATTCGTTAACGATCCTTTGTATTTCTGTGGTGTCAGTTGTTACTTCTCCTCTTTCGTTTCTGATTTTGTGTATTTGGGTTCTCTGTCTTTGTTTCTTGGTGAGTCTAGCTAAGGGTCCATCAATCTTGTTTATCTTTTCAAAAAACCAGCTCTTTGTTTCATAGATCCTTTGAATTGTTTTTCTGGTCTCTATGTCATTTATTTCTGCTCTGATCTTTACTATTTCCTTCCTTCTACTTGCTCTGGGGTTTTCCTTTTGTTTGCTTTCTAGTTCTTTAAGTTGTGAGGTAAGATAGTCTATTAGAAATTTTTCTTGTTTCTTGAGGTAGGCCTGTAGTGCTATGAACTTCCCTCTCAGAACTGCTTTCGCTGCATCCCACAGATTTTGTGTTGTTGTGTGTTCATTTTCATTCGTTTCCAGAAAGTTTTTAATTTCTTCCTTGATCTCCTTGGTAACCCATTCATTGTTTAATAACATGCTATTTAGCCTCCATGTATTCAAATGTCTTTGCATGTTCTTGTTGCAATTGATTTCTAATTTCATGCCATTGTCATCTGAGAAGATGCTTGATATGATTTCAATCTTCTTGAATTTGTAGAGACTTAGTTTGTGCTCTAACATGTGGTCTATCTTTGACAATGTCCCATGTGCACTTGAGAAGAATGTGAATTCTGTAGTTTTGGGGTGTAATTCTCTGTAAATATATATTAAATCCATTTGGTCTAGTGCTTCATTTAGAGTCTCTGTTTCCTTGTTAATTTTTTGTCTAGAGGATCTATCCAGTGATGTCAGAGGGGTGTTGAAGTCCCTTGCTATGATTGTATTGCTGTCGATTTCTCCTTTGAAGTTTTCCAGAAGATTTTTAATGTATTTTGATGCTCTTGTATTGGGTGCATATATGTTTACCAAGGTTATATCTTCCTGTTGGATAGATCCTTTCAATATTATGTAGTGGCCTTCTTTGTCTCTAGTTATGGCCTTCATTTTAAAATCTATTTTATCAGATATGAGTATTGCTACCCCAGCTTTTTTTTCCTTTCCATTTGCTTGGAAGATTTTTTTCCATCCCTTCACTTTCAGCCTATGTGAGTCTTTTGTTATGAGGTGGGTCTCTTGTAAACAACATATATATGGGTCATGCTTTCTTATCCAATCCGCTAAACTGTGTCTTTTGATCGGGGCGTTCAGTCCATTTACATTTAAGGTGATTACCGATATGTACTTACTTATTGCCATTTTTGTTTAGTGTGTTTCTATTTTCCTTTCTATTTCTTCTACTAATTACAGCAGTCCTTTTAACATTTCTTGCAGTGAGATCTGGGAATCTGAACAGAGGGAAAATTGTAGATCTACAGAATACTTGGTCAACAAATCTAGGGAGAAGATTTGAGCAGCTAAGTCACTGAAACTGCCCTTGTCATCAGGATAGTATCTTCTAAAAGCCTTGGAATGTGGCCAGTGATGTCACCTGCTAGTGTTTCCGTGCCTTAGAGGTGTAGTTAACAAACATTTTCATCAAGAAATCCTTTGGCAAAAAAAATTTTAGAGACTGTACCACCAGTGTATATACACAATATGTATAAATTTAATACATGTACTACTATGCTAAGATATTATGTGCATTACTAAGCACACAAAAATAGACATTTAAAGGAATCCTGATTTTAAAACATGTATGCCTTTACTGGTAAAAGCAGACCTTGTGATCATCTTGGTCCTTTATACATGCACCCAGGTCCAGCAGAGGGAGCCACAAGCTGTGGATCACTTATACCTCCAAATAGGTTGCTCAAGGCCACAGATAGCATTTGGCCTGCACAAGAATCCCTCGGAAGAGGCCCAGAACCAATACACCAGTGGCCAACTTCGGACAACAGAGCAGGACTCAATAAAAGTCACAAGCAGCATACCCACAGGGAGATACTGGCAGGCACCAAACACAGCTGAAGTGAATTCCACTTTGTGTGATCAGAACCTGCAAAGCAGCCCGAATGCTCTGTTGAGGGTTGAGCCTCACTGTCAGCCAGCCTGAAGGTTGAGCCTATACAAAAACTGGCCAATAGCAAGCAAGACTTAATTACAACAGGAGGAGCCACACAACACACACAAGGGACATTCATAAAGCACCTAGATCTGGTTATCAGGGAGACTGTGCTACTGGGTCCCACAGACCTCCTACTACATAAAACCACCCTATTAAAAACGAAATCATAGCAGATCTACCTAATATATAGAAACAAACATAAAGAGACAGCCAAAATGGGGAGACAAGGAAACAGGCCCTACATGAAGGAAGAAAAGAATTCTTCAGATGAGCTCAATGAAGTAGAGCTAAGCAATTTATCAGATATATAGTTCAGAGCAATGGTTACATCAAGAAAATGATATAGAAACCACAGAAAAGGACCAGATATGACGAATGCCATATCTGAAATAAAGAATACACTGGAAGAAATAAACAACAGGCTCAATGAAGCAAAGGGTTGAATCAGTGATTTGGAAGACAAGGTAGAAAAAAAAAAACCTAGTCAGAAGAGTAAAAGGAACCTTTGAAACATGAAACATAACTACATCTCTGTCATAGGGGTGCCAGGTGAAGAATAAAAGAGGGCAAGAGATCCGAGGACCTATTGGAAGAAATAATATTCAAAACTTCCCTAACCTGGAGAAAGAAAAAACTCACAATTACTTAAAAAATGACACACATAGGAATAAATTAAACCAAGAATGTAAAGACTTGTACTCACAAAATTTTACCACACTGAAGAAGGAAGTGGAAGATACAAATATGTGGATAGATATAGTAAGATTTAACATCACTAAAATGTTCATACAACCCAAAGGAACCAATACATTCAATGAAACTCCTAAAGATATGAATGGTGTAGTTCCCAGAACTAGAACAAATATTCCAAAACTTTGTATGAGACCACAAAATACCCCAAATAGCCACAGCAATCTAGAGAAAGAATAAAAAATTTTGAGAAATCATACTACCTGATAAACTATAGTAATAGTAATCAAAACAGCATGGCACTGGCATAAAAACAGACATAAAGAACAATGGAACAGAATAGAGAGCCCCAAAATAAACCCACACCTTTTTATGGTTATTTAATATTCGACAGAAGAGGTAAGAACAATGGGGTAAAGTCTACTCAAGGAAAGGCAGTGGGACAAATGGATAGATACACGCAAAAAAAAATAAAACTAGACCCCCATCTTACACCATGCACAAGAATAAATTCAAAATGGATTAAAAATTAAATGTAAGATTCAAAGCTATAAAAAATCCTAGAGGAAAACATAGGAAGTAAAATATTATACTTGTTCCTATAGCAATATTTTCTGATCAGATGTTTCCCTCAGACAAGGGAAACAAAAAATAAACAGATGAGACTACATCAAACAACCCACAAAATGGGAGAACGTATTTGCCAATGATACAGCTGATAAAGGGTTATTATAAAAAATTTATGAAGAACTTCTAAAACAGTACCAAAAAAACAGACAATTCAATTAAAAAATTAGGCAAAATACCTGAATAGACACTTTTCCAAAGAGGACATACAGATGGCCAATAGACAACGTGTTGGCAAGGCTGTGGAGAAAAGGGAACCCTCGTGCACTGCTAGTGGGAATATAGATTGGTGCAGTCACTGTGTAAAGCAGTATGGAGTTAATTCCAAAAGTTAATAATGGAACTGCCTTATGACTGAGTGATTCCACTTATGAGAATTTATCCAAAGAAACCTGAAACACTAATTTAAAAGAATATGTGAACCCATTGCAGTGCTATTTACAACAACCAAGATTTGGAAACAGCTCGAGTGTACATCAATAGAGTGGATAAAAAAGCTGTGGTACATTTACAAATGGAATACTACTCTGGCATAAAAAGAATTTTACCCTTTGTGACTGCATGGATTGACCTGGAGAACATTATGCTAGTGAAATAAGCCAGTCAAGAGAAAGACAAAGTACCATATGATTTCACTCAAATGTTGAATTTAATGAAGACACTGTATTAACAAGCAAAATAGAGATAGTCTCAGAGAGCAAGCTGACATCTCTGGTGGGGGAAAGAGGCGATGGACAGGTTGAACCAAGAAGAAAAGAGAACACATGGACATAGACAACAGTCTGGTATATATAATAGATATACTTTAATTTGTTTCTCATCCAATACACCATTTCACACTCTCCATAGGATGTCTGCATTCCACTCTGGAGACTCATTCTCAAAGAGGACCAAGAGGATTAAGGTACATTTAGGGACAAGGGACCAATAAGAGTTATATGTTTTTACATTAAATTATATATAATCCTTGATAAAAAGCTAAAATAATAATTGTTAATATCTTGTAAAAGCTTTTCTCTGCACAACTATCCATGTATGGAAGTATTTTTAGACAGAAATAGTGGACAAACTTCTTTGTAATCTTTTTGCATAGAACACATTGTAAATAATATATTGCATATTCTAAACCATTTTTGTAACTTTATAATTTTTTTAACGGTAACATATGTTCATTGTGAAATCTTTTTTTTATTGATTTTTAGAGGAAGGGAGAAGGAGAGAAAGAAACCACCCATCTGGCAAAAAAAAGTCTATATCTATGGGTCTGTTTCTGTTCTGCTTGCTCATTTTTTGTGTAGATTCAATTGTTGATAGATATGTATTAATTGCCATTTTATTGTTCTCCTTCAAGAAGACCGTTCAACATTTCATATAATACTAGTTTGGTGGTGATGAACTTCTTAAGCTTTTTCTTGTCTGGAAAACTCTTGATATGTCCCTCGATTCTAAAAGATAGCTTTGTAGGATAGAGTAATCTTGGTTGTAGGTCGTTGCTTTTCATCACCTTAAATATCTCTTGCCACTCCTTTCTGGCCTGTAAAGTTTCTTTTGAGAAATCAACTGACAGTCTTATGGGAGCTCCTTTGTAGGTAATGAACTGCTTTTCTCTCTCTGCTTCTAAGATTCTCTTTATGTATTTAACTTTTGGCATTTTGATGATGTGTCTTGGTGTGGACCTCTTTGGGTTCAACTTGCATGGGACTCTGTGCTTTCTGGAATTGTATGTCTGTTTTCTTCACCAAATTAAGGAAGTTCTCTGTCATTTTTTCAAATAGTTTTTCAATTTCTTGCTCTCTCTCTCTTCTCCTTCTGGCACCCCTATGATGTGAATGTTGGCACTCTTTAAGTTGTCCCAGAGGCTCTTTACACGGTCCTCATTTTTTTTGGATTATTTTTTCTGTTTGCTGTTCTGATTGGGTGTTTTTGCTTCTTTATATTACTCTGTTATTGATTTCCTGTAAATTATTCTTTATTTCAATTAGTGCGTCTTTCTTTTCTGACATGTCCTTTTTTATGTTGTTGATGTTCTCACTAAGTTCCTCGGAAGTCTCCTTACGTTTCTTGAAGGTCTCACTAAGTCCCTTGAATGTCTCACCAAGTTCCTTGAGCAACCTTTTAAATTCTGCATCTGATTGATTGCTTATCTCCATTTTGTTCTTTTCCTAGAGTTTTGCTCTTTACTTTCACTTGGGACATGTTTCTTTGTCTCCTCATTTTAGCCTTTTCCCTGTGATTGTTTCTATGTATTAGGTAGAGTTGCTATGTCTCCTATGCTTTGTAGGGTAGACTATTGTTGTAGGTGTCCTGTAGGATTCAGTGGCACAGTCTCCCTGATCACCCCAGCTTGGCCTTCGAGGTGCACCCCTCCTGTGGACTGTACACCCTTCTGTTGTAATTGAGTCTTGATTGTTTTTGGTACATCAATGGGGGGTGGGATTTACTCAGGCTGATCAGCTGCAAGGACTGGCTGTGCTCCCTAGCCCCTAGTATCTGACTACCTTGGAAGAGCAGCTGTGCAGGGGCCCACCACACAGAGCAAGACTTACTTCATCAGGGTTCTGGTATCCACTGAGTCCTCTCATTTAGTGTGTCACTTGTGGAGGTGGTTGGGTGGTGGTGTTTCGATGTGGTCTGAAGCTGTCCACTGGGTGTGCTGGCTGTGGGGCAAGGTTAGCCACTGCCTGTGTTTTCTTCAGGGCCAACCAGCATAAGCTACAAAGTGATATGCAGATGACTGCTTCTTGTGCTGGGCTTGGAAGTGTCCAGGAATAGCCAAGTTGTAAACCAAGGCTGGTTTCTTCTAGTGTCAGGCCTCAGGCCACTTGACAAGAGGTATGGGGCTTGCTGAGACCTGGTGCTGCTTGTTTGAGAGATTTTAGGAAACTGAAACAGCATCCAATAGAGGCCAATCCTATGGTAAAGCCTTTGGAAACATCCTGGGTGGGCCTAAAAGTTGGAGGGGCAAGACCTCAGGGAATCACAAGGGTGGGGCAAACAGTGTGAGCCAGGTTGCTGGAGTCCCAGATATGGCAGCTGTCAGTCACCCCAGGGAAGGGCTTACCAAAGCAACATCAGCCTCCACCAGCAGTCTGTCCAGGAGAAAGCCACCTCTCCAGCCTTCATTCCAAGGCAAAACAGCTCAGTTCTTCCCTGTATGTCTCTGGTGCCCCTCAAGCTGCCTCCAAGTAAATCAGTGTGCGGGCCCTTTAAGAGGAACTGCCTGGGGATCTAGCAACCTCAGCCTCCCTCAGCCTCAGTTCTCACTGGTTTTCCAGCCAGAAGCTATGGAGACTTCTCTTCCTGGCACTGGAACCCTGAGCTGGATGCCTGGTGTGGGGCCAGCCCATCCATGCCTCCGCCCCTCCTACCACTCTTGGTGTGGCAGCTGATTTGATTTCACACTTGTAGAACTTCCATGATGGTTGTGCTGTAGTTTAGTTGTAATTTTGATGTGGTTGTGCGGCCATCTTGACCATCTGACTTTTTTTGAGGCACTTCAAATAGCATACTTCAGACCAATGCTGACGCCTATATCTTCCAGTCTTGTCTGCTTGAACATTTAAGTTGTCATAATTTTAACTACAGCTATCTACATTATTATGAAAATTCTTATTCCTGCACCTTGTACTCTTCATATATTTGGAGATGAAGTTAATAAAGCAGAGCTGTCGGCTTGAAGAGTACTGTAGGCTTTGAAGATTTCTCTCCTGACAAATTGATTTCCAAAAATGTTTAATTTATCTTCCACTGTAAAAACACGAACACCCATTTCCACATAGCCATGACAGTACTGGGTGTTGTTAGTAAAAATGTTAAGTAAATTTCAAAAACAATGTTTATTGTAGAAATATTTAAATTAATGTGAAAAAATAGATATAAATCGTCCATAATCTCACAATTTAAAGGTATCCATTATCAACATGGGAGGAAACAGTACCCTTATCCATGGTCTCACTTTCCAATTTCAGTTGCCTGTAGTCAACCATGGTCCAAAAATAACAAATGGAAAATTACAGAAATGAATAATTCATAGGTTTTAAATTGTGTGCCATTCTGAGTAAGGTGATGAAATCTCGAACCACTCCATCCCACTGTAGACATGAATCTCCCCTTGTCCATCTGTCCACACTGTTATGCTTGCCACCTGGCTGTCAGTTGGTAGCCATCTCGATTATCAGATTGACTCGGTGATCAGATCTCAGTGCTTGTGTTCAAGTCACCCTTGTTTAACTTGACAATGTCACATTCACAAAATTTTATTACAGTATGTTTTTATAATTGTTCTATTATTACTTATTGTTGTTCATCTCTTTTTTTGTTTTTCATCCTCACCTGAAGACATTCTTCCATTTTTTGTTCAGAGTGAGAGGGAGAGAGAGGAAGAGAGAGAGAAACATCGACATGAAAGGTACACATCGAGTGGCTGCCTCCTGCACGACCCAACCAGGGCCGGGGACAAACCGCAACTGAGATAGGTGCCCTTAGTGGGAACCGAACCCGGTGGATCTCTCTGGACCAATGCTCTAACCACTGAGCCAAGCCTGCCAGGGCTTGTTGTTCATCTCTTATTGTGCCTAGTTTATCAATTAAGCTTTACCCTAGGGTGTAAATATAGGAAAAAACAGAATATAAATAGAGTTCAGTAATATCTGTGGTTTCAGACATCTGCTAGTAAAAAAACATACAATTAAAATAAATATTTAATATCACTAATAATCGAATAATTTTTACACTGAAATAATGAGAACCATTTTCATCTATGAAATTAGCAAAGATTTAAGAGTGGTAACACCCAGTGTTTGCTATGGTATGACCAAATATATGTTGCCACAGAGGTTGGGAATACAAAAGTTTATGCCACACATCTAGGGAACAACTTGGCAATATCTATCAAGAATTTAAAAATTGATTTGACTTAGTACTACTACTTCAAATAAAGTAACCTAAAGAAATAAAAGTATGCAGAGCAAGTTTTGCATAAGCGTGTTCTTTGCTAAATCACTGGTGTTGTCCAGGACTGGACAGGCTCTGGAGTTACTCTCAGAGACCTATGCTCACATTCCCAGGAGGAAGTTGTTCTACACCCTGCTTGCCCTCAGTCACGGCCTCACAAAAACAGTGGGTTCCAATGAATAGAGTCCAAGAGAAGCATGAGAAAAACTGGCTACTCTCCTAGCCCTCTCGCTTACTGGACTGCCCTTGGCAAGCCACAGGAGTGTTCCCATCCTCCACTCCTCCAGCTGAAACTTTGAGGACTGTGGTGTGGATGCAATGAAATAATGTAGTGCCAGTGTTTGGAAAAAGTAGAAGCATTGTACACATGTGAGGGGTTATTATTAATTTAGAGAGGAATGGAAGAATCTAAAACTGTCTAGTATTTGAATAGTCTTGTGAAACACGCTTTTTCTCATTTTGCCTTCACAGTCATCATATGAGAAAGTAGGGCAGTTATTATTATTTCGTTTTACAGATGAGGAAACAGGGGAAGCAGAGGTACTGTCCTGGAAGCCAGACGTCCTGACTTCCGAGCCCAAATTCGCCCTGCGTGTTCAGGTGACAGGGACTGGCTGACACAGCACGTCGTCTGTGCTGTACAGTGGAGCTAGGCAGGATCTGCAGCAACAAAATGGTCTGTAATACTCATCTTGGATTACCAAATGGTCTTTCTAGGAAAAAATACCTTTACAGGTTTTCTCCATTGCAATGGAGGGCAGGTTAAAAACCAAGATTAGATAAATATCAAATGCAGCTGTATCTTCCTGCCATCCTAGAATTCCCAACCACCTCAGCCGGGGCATCTGCTGTGTGTACACCAGCAGGGCAGCATTCAGCAGTCCTGGAGCCACTGCAGAGCATTCACGTCTAAGTAGGAAGCTTGGGTTGAGGACTCAGACTCGTTTACTCTCATCCTCCCATTATAGTAGCTATGATGAGTAAATTTCAGGTGCTATGACTTTTACAGACTTCTGTATCCACCTCAAAGGGAGCTTGAAGGTAGATCGACACCATCCACAAAAGTGAGTTACTGAAGAATGATCAGCTGAGCAGCTTTGTCATCTGGGCTGTGAGCAAACCTGTGGTCTTGTGAGATGGCTGTGGCAGAGGGAATTATTTATTGCCTGGCATGTCCCCAGGAGCCAGCCTGTGTGGAGGCTTGTCCCACTGATGGGTTTACCTCACAACCTGTGTGCTCGTTCCCAGCCAGGGCCTGAGGCACCGTGTTCCATGGGCCTCCTTCACTCACACCTAGAGCAGACCCTAGGAAGTGGCCTATCCAAAAAGAATGAGGACCCATGGAGTCCTGAATCCAACCTGCATCCTGATGTTCAAAGTATGAAGTCCTACCTTAGTACTGTCAATGGCAGTGCAACTTTGGACAACTGAGCTGAGATAGATGTGGGAATTTCAAACTTTCACATCTTGGAAGAATTTCTTATGCAAAATATTGCTGCAAATGGTTAACTGACACAGTTGCTTTCATTAGAAAAAGGAATTATATAATTATGGGGCCCACTTGCATTTTTTAACTTTAAATTTATTTATTTATTTTATTTATTTTATTTTATTTTTTTTATTAATTTACTTATGTTACAGATGATTCTCCTTTTTTCCCCCATTGACACCCCCCTCCCCCTCCCTCCCTGTCCCGTCCCCGTTTTGTTGTCCATGTCCATTGGTTATGAGTACATGCGTACAAGTACTGTGTTCATCGCTCCCCTCCCCCGCCCCCTCTTCTGGCAGATGTCAGCCTGTACCCCACTTCCACGTCTCCGGGACTACCCTGCTCCTCACACTGTTATGTTCATTATACTCCAGAAATAAGTGAGATCATATGATGTTTGTCTTTCTCTGCTTGGCTTGCTTCACTTAGGATAATAGTTTCCAGGTCCTCCCATGTCGACGCAAAGGATAAGAGATCGTTCTTTCTTAAAGCTGCATAGTACTCCATTGTGTATATGTACCACAGCTTTTTTATCCATTCGTCTACTGATGGACATTTGGGTTGTTTCCAGATCTTAGCTATTGTAAATAGCGCTGCTATGAACATGGGGGTACATGTACTCTTTCTGATTGGTGTTTCAGGCTTCTTCGGGTATATTCCTAGGAGTGGGATCACTGGGTCAAATGGTAATTCAATTTTTAATTTTTTGAGGTAACACCATAGTGTTTTCCATAGTGGCTGCACCAGTCTGCACTCCCACCAGCAGTGTACTAGAGTCCCCTTTTCTCCACACCCTCGCCAACACTTGTTGTTTGATGCTTTGTTGATGGCGGCTATTCTGACAGGTGTGAGGTGATACCTCATTGTTGTTTTAATTTGCATCTCTCTGATGATTAGTGAAGTTGAGCATTTCTTCATATGTCTCTTGGCCGTTTGTATGTCCTGTTTGGAGAGGTATCTATTTAGTTCCTCTGCCCATTTTTTAATTGGGTTCTTTGTCTTCCTTTTGTTGAGATGTATGAGCACTCTATATATTTTGGAAATTAGTCCCTTATCTGATATATCATAGGCAATTATGCTCTCCCATACAGTAGGTTGCCTTTCCACTTTGGTGGTTGTTTCTTTTGCTGTGCAGAAGCTTTTGAGTTTGATGTAGTCCCATGTGTTCATTTTTTCCTTTGTTTCTGTTGCCTTAGGTGATATATGAGTGAAAATTTTGCTGCGTATGATGTCTGAAATTTTGTTGCCTACATTTTCTTCTAGGATTCTTATGGAGTCATGAGTCATATTTAAGTCTTTTATCCATTTTGAGTTTATTCTTGTGTATGGTGTAAGTTGATGATCTAGTTTCATTTTTTTCTCTAGTTTCATTTTTTTGCATGTAGCTGTCCAATTTTCCCAACACCATTTATTGAAGAGGCTGTCTTTGCTCCATTGTATGCTCTTACCACCTTTGTCAAATATTAATTGAGCATAATGTCTTGGGTCAATTTCCGGATTCTCTGTTCTGTTCCACTGGTCTATGTGCCTGTTCTTGTGCCAGTACCAGGCTGTTTTGATTACAGTAGCTTTGTAGTATAACCTGATGTCCGGTATTGTGATCCCTCCTACTTTGTCCTTCTTTTTCAAGATTGCTGTAGCTATTCGGGGTCTTTTTGGGTTCCATATGAACTTCTGAAGTATTTGTTCTAGTTCTGTGAAATATGTCGTTGGTATTTTGATGGGGATTGCATTAAATCTGTAGATTGCTTTGGGTAGTATGGACATTTTAATGATGTTAATTCTTCCAATCCATGAACAAGGTATGTGCTTCCACTTTTTTATATCTTCCTCTATTTCTTTTTTCAATGTCTTGTAGTTTTCTGCAAATAGGTCCTTTATTTCTTTGGTTAAGTTTATTCCTAGGTATCTTAATTTCTTTGCCGCGATGGTAAATGGGATTGTTTTTTTAGTTTCTCTTTCTGTGAGTTCATCATTGGTGTATAAGAATGCCGTCGATTTCTTGACGTTAATTTTGTATCCTGCTACTTTGCCAAATTCATTTATTAAGTCTAGAAGATTTTTGATGGAGTCTTTAGGGTTTTCTATGTATAATATCATGTCATCTGCGAATAATGACAGTTTCACTTCCTCCTTTCCAATTTGGATCCCTTTTATTTTTTCTTCACGTCTGATTGCTGTGGCTAAGACTTCCAGTACTATGTTAAATAAGTGTGGTGAAAGTGGGCATCCTTGTCTTGTTCCTGTTCTTAAGGGAAATGCTTTTAGTTTTTGTCCATTGAGTATGATGTTGGCTGTAGGTCTTTCATATATGGCCTTTATAATGTTGAGATATGATCCCTCTATTCCCAAACTGTTGAGCGTTTTTATCAGAAATGGGTGCTGGATTTTGTCAAATGCTTTTTCAGCATCTATTGATATGATCATGTGGTTTTTATCTTTCATTTTGTTTATGTGATGTATCACATTTATTGATTTGCGTATGTTGTACCAGCCTTGCATCCCTGGGATGATTCCCACTTGGTCATGGTGAATAATTTTCTTGATGTATTGCTGGATCCGATTTGCTAGTATTTTGTTCAGGATTTTGGCATCTATATTCATCAGGGATATTGGCCTGTAGTTTTCTTTCTTTGTAGTGTCTTTTTCTGGTTTTGGGATGAGAATTATGCTGGCCTCATAAAACGAGTTTGGAAGTCTTCCTTCTTCTTGAATTTTTTGAAATAGTTTGAGGAGATTGGGTGTTAGTTCTTCTTTGAATGTTCGGTAAAACTCCCCCGTGAAGCCATCCGGGGCTGGGCTTTTGTTTGCTGGGAGAGTCTTGATTACATCTTCAATTTCCTTAGCTGTTATTGGTCTGTTCAAGTTTTCTATCTCTTCCCGGTCCAATTTTGGGAGACTACGTGTTTCTAGAAATTTGTCCATTTCGCTTAGATTGTCGAATTTGTTGTCATATAAATGTTCATAGTATTTGCTAACGATCCTTTGTATTTCTGTGGTGTCAGTTGTTACTTCTCCTCTTTCATTTCTGATTTTGTACATTTGGGTTCTCTCTCTTTGTTTCTTGGTGAGTCTAGCTAAGAGTCCATCAATCTTGTTTATCTTTTCAAAAAAACAGCTCTTTGTTTTATTGATCCTTTGAATTGTTGTTTTGGTCTCCATGTCATTTATTTCTGCTCTGATCTTTATTATTTCCTTCCTTCTACTTGCTCTAGGGTTTTCTTTTTGTTTGCTTTCCAGTTCTTTAAGTTGTGAGGTTAGGTAGTCAATTAGAAATTTTTCTTCTTTCTTAAGGTGGGCCTGTAGTGCTATGAACTTCCCTCTCAGAACTGCTTTCGCAGTATCCCATAGGTTTTGCGTTGTTGTGTTCATTTTCATTGGTTTCCAGAAAATTTTTTTAAATTCTTCCTTGATCTCCATGGTAACCCATTCATTGTTCAGTAACATGCTATTCAGCCTCCATGTGTTCATATGTTTTTGCATGTTCTTGTTGCAATTGATTTCTAGTTTCATGCCATTGTGATCTGAGAAGATGCTTGATATGATTTCAATCTTCTTGAACTTGTAGAGACTTAGTTTGTGCCCTAACATATGGTCTATCTTTGAGAATGTCCCATGTGCATTTGAGAAGAATGTGAATTTTGCAGTTTTGGGGTGTAGTTCTCTGTATATATCTATTAAATCCATTTGATCTAGTGCTTCATTTAGAGTCTCTGTTTCCTTGTTGATTTTTTGTCTAGATGATCTATCCAGTGATGTCAGTGGGGTGTTGAAGTCTCCTGCTATGATTGTATTGTGGTCGATTTCTCCTTTGAAGTCCTCCAGAAGATTTTTAATATATTTTGGTGCTCCTATATTGGGTGCATATATGTTTACCAAGGTTATATCTTCCTGTTGGATAGATCCTTTCAATATTATGTAGTGGCCTTCTTTGTCTCTAGTTATGGTCTTCAATTTGAAATCTAATTTATCAGATATGAGTATTGCTACCCCAGCTTTTTTTTCCTTTCTGTTTGCTTGGAAGATTTTTTTCCATCCCTTTACTTTCAACCTATGTGCGTCTTTTGTTGTGAGGTGGGCTCTTGTAAGCAACATATGTGTGAATCATGCTTTCTTATCCAGTCAGCTACTCTGTGTCTTTTTATTGGAGCATTCAGTCCATTTACATTTAAGGTGATTATTGATATGTACTTATTTATTGCCATTTTTGTACAGTGTGGTTCTAATTATCTTTCTATTTCTTCTAATAATTATAGCAGTCCTTTTAACATGTCTTGAAGTGCTGGTTTGGTGCTAATATATTCCCTTAGCCTTTTTTTGTCTGGGAAGCTCTTTATTTGACCTTCTATTTTGAATGATAGCCTTGCTGGATAGAGTAGTCTTGGATTCAGATCCTTGTTTTTCATGACCTTGATTACTTCATGCCAGTCCCTTCTGGCCTGTAGTGTTTCTGTTGAGAAGTCAGATGATAGCCTAATGGGGTTTCCTTTGTAGGTAACCTGTTGCTTATCTCTTGCTGCCTTTAGGATTCTCTCTTTGT
The DNA here is from genome assembly GCA_030848825.1 of Tadarida brasiliensis. Classification (NCBI taxonomy): domain Eukaryota; kingdom Metazoa; phylum Chordata; class Mammalia; order Chiroptera; family Molossidae; genus Tadarida; species Tadarida brasiliensis. The sequence continues at coordinate 123,164,195 of CM061258.1, forward strand.
CTTTGATTTTTGGCATTTTAATTATTATGTGTCTTGGTGTGGGCCTGTTTGGATTCTTCTTACTTGGGGCTCTCTGTGCTTCTTGAACTTGAATGCTTTCTTCCTTCACCAGGTTAGGAAAGTTTTCTGTCACAATTTCTTCAAATATATTCTCTAACCCTTTCTCATTTTCTTCTTCTTCAGGGACTCCAATAATGCGAATGTTATTACGTTTCCAGTTGTCCCACAGTTCTCTTAAGCTATCTTCCTGTTTTTTCATTGTTTTTTCCTTTTGGTTTTCTGATTGATTGATTTTTTCTACTCTGTCTTCTAATTCACTGATCCGGTCCTCTGCTTCCTCTACTCTGCTGGTCAATCCTTCCAATGTGTTCTTTATTTCTGCTATGTCATTCTTTATTTCCACTTGGTTGGTTTTCAGTGTTTCTATATCTTTACTCATGGTGTTGATGTCCTTACTCATGCTGTTTAGTTTCCTCAAGATCATGGCTCGGAACTCTCCCTCTGATAATTTGCTTAGCTGCACTTCATTTATCTCATCTTCGGTGGAGTTCTCTTGTTCTTTCATTTGGGATCTGTTTCTTTGTTTCACCATTTTTGCTATCCCAGTGGGTTTTGGAACCTGCCAAATTTTCCCTGTGGGTGTTGGTGTTCTGCTATTTGTGGCTCCCTCTACTGGGTTTGGATGAGCATGGAGGGCCCTCCTTCAACACCACTATCAAGTCTCACTTTCCTGGGTAGATATGCAGGCTCAGGAAAGGTTTAGTTATGCTCTAGCTTTTTGACTGGAGGCTATTAGCCTCAGTTACTTGAAAAGCCTTAGGATCTCAATTGAATGAGGACCTCCCTCAGATGTTTACAGTGTAAGAGGGTTTCCGAGGGTGGGGCCAATGCTGGTTGTTAATGAGCCTCAATTTGCATTTCTTTACCTCTTTGCCTCACCTGGGAATCTCTGAGGGAGGGGCTTCCTCAGCTCCGGGAAGGAGCAAACTTCGCTGCAGGTCTGTGCAATCGGGAAGGAGGGGCTGGCCACCACTGTCCTTTGTGGCCACAGCTCAGCACAAACTCTGAGCGCCCTCCAAATCCCAGGTGTCCCCTCAGAGTTCCAGTCCAGTCCGCCCTCCCTCTGTCGGAGCCCCAGGTGAGAGGCTGTGACTATTTAGCGGTCTGTCCCGGCTCTCTGCGCTGTGGAGCAGCTGGGGCTCTTAACCCCGAGGGCGGGCACCGCCACCGCCGCTCCCAGCTAAGGTCGCCGCGCTGGGGCCGCTGCTCCTAGACGGGGCTGCCGCTCCTAGCCGGGGCTGCCGCTCTCAACCGGGGCCGCGGCTCCTAGCCGGGGCCGTAGCTCCCCACCGAGGGCGCGTCTCCCAGCCAGGGCCGCAGTTCCCCGCCGCGGGCGCGGTTCCCCGCCGAGGGCGCGGCTCCCAGCCGGGGCCGCGGCTCCCAGCCGAGGGCGCAGCTCAGAGCCGGTGGCGATGCCCACAGCCGAGGGCGCAGCTCCCAGCCGGGGCCGGAGCTCACAGCCGAGGTCGCTGCTGTCCGTGGGCTCCTAGCCCACCACCCTCATGCGTCTCCGCAGATCCTACCATGCTCAGTCAGTGTCCCTGGTTGTGTGGTCCTCTCCCACTGCTTTTCTGTTGCTTTTTCCCGATGATTTGTCTTTATTTTAGTTGTAATTCCCGTTTGATCCTGGGAGATCGTCTGTGTAGCTTCCATTCACTCCACCGCCATTTTCTCCCACCCCACTTGCATTTTTTAAAGGAGTCTTGATTCACCCAGGTTGAATTGGCTCAGTGGTTAGAGCGTCGGCCCACAGACCAGAGTCTCAGGTTCAATTCTAGTCAGGGGTACATACCTCAGCTGCAATTCAGTCCGCGGCCCTGGTCGAAGTCATGCAGGAGGCAACCAATTGATATGTCTTTCTCACGTTGTTTCTCTCTCTCCCTCCCACTCTATCTGAAGATAAATGGAAAGATATCTTCGGGCAAGAATTAAAGAAAGGATTCTTGATTCTTCGTAAAAACTTGTCTACAATATATAAAGAAAGAAATGTTCCATTTTTTAATTAGTTATTCTTAAATTAGTTATAGCTCCAAGTTTCTGAATGCTAAAGTGATGTTATGACCAATATTGCTCAGGACTAGATTCTCCTCCCAACATATGGTCGCATCTAAAAATCCAGGGTGTGTCACCAGAAAATGGAGGAAGGGCCAAGGATGCCCCCGTTTTGGCCCCTGTGCCTTCACTACTGGGACAGCCCCCAGTCACTGTGGCTGTGAGCAAGGTCAGAAATCAAAGTGTGAAATGGAAGATTTGATCCTTCACTGGTTGACATCACCAGAACCTGACTGAGGCACGCCAAGTGGAAAGCCTTCAGGTGATGTTGAGTCTGAAAGCAAGAACAGTTTAATGCCCATAGAGTTTAGAGAGTTTTACACCGAGCCCCAGTGAGATCACGAGTACAAAGACTACTCTGCGTTTCTCCACTTTCTCAAGACTTCTTCCCTGCCTCTAAGTAAAATTCTATATGTTTGCTTGTTTAGGTTCTGCATGTTTCTTGTTAAGTGTATAAGTTATTTACAGAAATTGCCCATTGCCAAAGATAAACAACAAGTCCCTTTATGTGTGTGGAAATGTTCTTCATTATCAAAGGAAAATTTTTAAAAAATTAGCTCATGAAATCTTACTGCCCTTTGCAGTTATAGTCTTAGATCTTGAATAATGTAACCAAAACACACTTTCCTTTTCAGCTCCTACAATATCCATATATTGTAGATTTCTTACCTGTCACCCCTACCTAGTAGGCTTATTTCTCACTCTTCCTGGTAGCCATACATGTTATGTTTCATGCTTTTATAGGCACCTTCTTCTGTGCTTCTACATATACATCACTACCTACTTTAACAGCACCTCTTCTTGACTATGGCCAGGACCAAGATGAGGCAAGGGAGGCACCAGGATGCAAAATTTAGAGGCACTCACTTGAAGGATCATGCAAATGCCTCCTCAAATGCTGTGCCCGAGGGACCTTACCCTCCCATGGTCCTGGTCCTGTTTTTTTTTAAACAGAGAAGAAGGGAGAGAGATAAAAACATCAATGTGAGAAACATCCATTGCCTGCCTCCTGCACGCCCCCTACTGGGGATCGAGCTCACAACCTGGGCATATGTCCTGACTGAGAATCGAACCAGGACTTCTCAGTCCATGGGACAGTGTTCAATCCACTGAGCCACACTGTGCAGGCCTTAGTCCTGTTCTTTAATGCCTCACCTGATTTACTCCATTCTTTCCCCAAGAAAAGCACCTTCATGCAGACTCTGTACTTTTCTACATTGTAGCATTTACAGCACTAGCCTGCATTTTCTCAGCACAGAGGCCCTGCCTTATCCTCTCTGTAGCACCAGCACCATGCCTGGCCAAGCATATTTGATAAATAATAGTAAAATAACAATCAATATTTTTGAGCATTTATTTTGTGCCAGGCATGGTTCTTAGTGCTTTATTTAATTGATTTACTCAGCTCTCATAACAACCTATATTATTATTATCCCAGTTTTATAAATAAAGAACAGACTAAAGGAAATTAAATCCATGCAGAATAACACTGTGAAGTGTTACCAGCTGGGGTTTGAACCCAGGTCCTTCTAATGCCTGATCCTGTGCACATCACTGAAAAACATGACTCATCATTCATTAGAGTGAATAGGAACTGAAGAAGAAAGTGTGTTTTGGTTACATTCTTCAGGCTCTAAGACTATAACTGTAAAGGGCAGTAAGACTTCATGAGCTAGAGTCCTTTTGGCATATAGTCCTGCTGGGGAACAGTCCTACCGTCCTCAAGGCTGACTTCTCCTCAGTCCCCAATGCCCCAATGTTGGTGGGAGAGATGTCTCCTCCATCAGCCCATCGAGGTCCCCAGCTGTGACCTAATATCCTGCAGTTACTCCCCATGCAGGACAGCTCCCCTGCACCTCTGTGTTCTTTGCCATTCACATGTGAGTGAAAAACAGGTAGCCACATTCTAGGCCAAAAAATATTCTGTACCACTGCACAAGCAGGAAATTGTTCCACACCAGAGTCCCAAAACCCAGTGCTAGCAAACACAGAAACATGGCTGGTTGTGGACTAGGGCAAACTATCCCACAAGTTGTATTGATCAAACCTTTTTATTTTCTGTACTTCTCATGGCTTAACATCTTGGGGCCCTGCTGACTCGAGAGACTGCACTTGTCAGGACCTGCCACTCTCTGGAGAGTGAAGGACTTTCCTGTAAGCACACCTTTATATTCAAACCAGCTGATCTAGTCATCACACTCAACCCTCTCCTTTATCTGACTGGGACTTTTAGCCACTCGTTCCCATTCACTAATCCATACAAGGCCTGTTACCAGAAGGTTAGGAACACCAGGATGCCAATAGTCCATTGAAATTACTCATGTTAGCCAATCCTAAACCTACCTTGCCTTTGCTTATGGACACAGCAGTAAAGTTCCTGCTTACCTTCCCCACTCACTTCTGACCAACCAGGTGCTGCCCTTGTGCTCCCCTCACACACCACCCCCTCTTCTTGGGGACAAACTGTCTTTTCAATAATAACTGTCCCTGATCTGTTGGCTTCCCGGTATCTGAATAGTAATAAATAGAACCTACATTTTAAAACCCATGCTTAAGTGAAGAGAGAATCTCTCCTCACTTCCAGCTGGTTGTTGCCAGAGAATCAGTCCAACATTCCAGACATTCTGAATATTCCAGAGAAGCCAGAACCCTGGATTTTATTCATCCTCGAAAGTTTTCATGTTGATAAGTAATTCAAACATAAAATACCTTGTGTTTTACATGTGTGCCCAAGCATTAGAAAGTGATGGAAAGCAAGAGCAGAGGGAACGGAAAATCCGGGCAGTGTCTGCAGTATGTGATCCGTGGTTTTCCAGCCGTATCCTCCTGGAACCATTCAACCAAAAGCTAGTTTAGATTTGAAGAATAATCTCTTTGATCATTACAAAAGGAAATAGTTTCCAGGCTTTTCTAACCTGACTCCCATTAAGAAATACATTTTACATTCCAGCATACACACATTCCTATCTAGCCCCTACCTGAAACGCAGCACTCTGACTGCAGGGAGTGCACATTGACATTTTTGCTCTATTCTCCTTCATTCCATTGTGTTATGATGATGCTCACTGGGCACTGTATTGATTGCACAATCTGTAGTGGATCTCAAACCACAGCCTGAAAAAATTTAGAGATTAGGGGTACCCATTCATCATATTCCAAATGAAGAAACAGATTCACGGAGTAATGGGATTTGTCTAATATGGTGAATGGTAGAGCCAAGCCTAGAATTAATGATCAAGTCAAGACCATTTCCCTAATGTGCTTATATCCCTAAATATATAGTGCTATACATGTGTTCATGTTGGAATTGTTACAATACACACACGTTTTTAATAGGAATTTGTACACAGCTGAGACAGTTGAGCAGTTCCTGAAGGCTCTTCTCTTCACATCTGATGCAAAAGCATGAAGTTCAAGGACAGATGGCAACCAGGGTCTGTTATTTTTCTCTCTGACTTCAGTGCTGTGAACACAGAGTGTGAAGGAAGCCCTTGGTTGTGGATTAATAACACACAGCCAGGAGTTTGAGAATCTGCAGAAAGACATAGGAAGAGGTCCAACTCTGCCTTGAGCAGGGACCATGACAGCCGATCAATAGCCCTGGGAGCTGCAAGCGGGTGCTGCTTCCCCTCTAGCCTCCTGCCAGAACCTCACTGTGGCCCGCCCTTTCCTGGTCACTTAGCACAACTATGTTTCCACTGTAAAAAGTGAGCATTTACATCTTCAGTTATTAAAGTCAAGAACATACGGTATCCATGGATGAGAAAATGACACTTTGTTTTCGTTACTCTCCCACTTCGTTATTATTTGGAAATTTAAACACAAGTTCTCATTTTCAAAAAAAATTTTTTTATCATGGGACTATTTCAAAGTTTATTCACATCTGCATGTTGTTAGTTGACAACAATTGTACATCTAAACTGTGTTCAATTGCCTCTCACTTCCTGCCTGTCCATTTAGGCCTCCAATTTCCTTTTCTAAGATTTACTTTAATTCATCTAGACATTAGATAAATTCTTTGTGGAATCTGTTTATTAAGTTGTTTTTTTATTTATTTTTTATCCTCACCCGAGGACATTTTTCCATTTTTTGTTCAGATAGAGTGGGAGGGAGAGAGAGGAAGAGAGAGAGAGAGAAACATCGACGTGAAAGGGACACATTGAGTGGCTGCCTCCCGCAAGACCCAACCAGGGCCGGGGACAAATTGCAACCGAAGTATGTGCCCTTAGCGGGAACTGAACTCAGATCTCTCTGGACCGCAGGCCGATGCTCCAGCCTCTGAGCCAAACCGGCCAGGGCTATTAGGTTGCTTTTAATAAAATACAAGGCCTTGCATATCTAGAAATTGTCTTTCTATTATGTTCAAATGTGAACAAGAATTTTACTTTTGGTTTAAAATCTTTTCTCCTCAAAACTCTGTATGAGGAGTGGTCTCCAAGATACGTTGTTAAAGGAAAAACACAAGTTGGGGAAATGTGTGTATGTTATACTTGCATTTATATAAGAAAGGGAGAAACAAACACACACATTCTGTTTAAGTCACACATAGACTATCATTAATACATGTGTTGGATATATATATGTTATAGTGTGTTAAATTATGGTAATGGATATGTGCAATTATGTTATATGTTGTGTTGCATTGTGTTAAATTCACATAATATACCAATACCATCAATAATGTTATAATGACATAACATTATTAGTATTATACATGTATTATTATAACTAACACATTTATGCTAAAACTAGAATAAATTTTAACACAAATTAGAAAAGGAAATATGTTGGAGGAATCAATAAGTGAAAACAGACTTTGAATAGAACTTGTATTATAGATCTGCTTTGGAAGCCTTGCTAGTATTTTATAGAATTATAAAACATGATTAAATAAACAAATATGCAATCCCCAGAGTCCAAAAGTAGCCATAAATGAATGAACCTAATGTACACTCACTGACCTAATCTCACTTATGGGTAGTCCAAGTGACTCTCAGCACAGCAGTGTGACTGACTGCCCCCCACACCTCAGACCCAAGATCTCAATTTCAGCATCCTGTAGAGATCAAAATAGAGTCCACCCACCACACAAATTGTTCAACTGAAATTTGTACTTTTATTTCCAATGGAAAAAAAAAATAGCAGAAATCAGTTGCTTTCCAATTAACTCCTCCAGACCACTTTCTTTGCCCAGTTATTTTCGTGCAAGGCTGATACTAGTTAATTACTTGAATTAAATATTTTACAGCATACAAGGGTTTTCTGTACTACCTGATTTATAAATATTAATTCTGCAGGAGGGAGCATTTCAAGGGGAAGTTGTTTCCAACAGCTGTCTTTGGAGCAAACTACTCAGTAGTAACACCCTGAAGCAGCCTCAGTGCCTGGGTGAGACGTTTTTCTGTAAGGGATTTGAAGCTCCACAAACATCTCACCCAGGCACCGAGGCTGCTTCAGTTTGTGGAGACATTTTTGCTGAACCACTGAATAACTTCTGCCAGCCCATGCCAGGGACGGCCTTAAGGTGATATGATAGATGCCAAGCAAATAATCAATCAATACACTGGTCTAGGTCTCCTTCCATCAGTTTGGCATTGTGTGGACTAATTAGATGAAAACATGTGATGAATGTGCAGTAAACTCAGTCTCCCCTCAGAAGCTCCCACGGGTCCTTTCCCATTTTCTAGCTGACCTTTTAGAGCTCAGCTTTATTGTATGTGAGTGCAATTAAATCAATTTGTCAGATATTTGCATTAGTCCGGCTTGTTCAGAATTCAATTATTCAGTGTTGCTTTACTGCCCTTCAGAGGTTTGGGCACTGGCTGGTTTTCAAGTGGTGGAGAAAGGTAGAAATAGGTAGTGTTATCAGGATTAAAGCCTTTGAGCCTCCTCTCAGACACATTTCTGAGATCCCATTTGCCCAGACCCCGTCTCCTCCCAGGTCTCAGGAGAAACGATGAGTATAGCTGAGTTTTCATTTTACTGAAAAGGTGACTTGGACATCTGTGTGAGCCTCAGTTTCCTCATCTGCCAAATGTCATCACTTCACTTTGCATTTCCTCCACAGCAGACCCTGAGAGTAAGATTTGAGTGCAAGAATGATTCAGAAGGTGACAGCAGCAAGCACTGGTAAAGCAGAGTTAGAGATCTAGGGATGGGAAGAGGTAAATGTGAAGTATGTTAGTGAGCGGGTCAGCAGCATGGGCACTTGGTGTTTAGTCCCTCTGGGTACCTCGGGGAGATGGGGTAGAACATGCACCAGAGTTGTCTCACTGCAAGGCAAAGAGCTTGGTGTACCTCCACCTATGGTTGTTCATTGTTGACTGCAGCTGCTGCAGGGGTGTTAACTCTCTGGCACGTCAGGCCAGCCTGAGTAACAGTGGCAGAGCATTTCCTGAGAGCAGAGAAAGCCACCAAGCTGAGTCACAGCAGTCTTCAGTAAGAAGCCTTGAACACAGAGAAACATGGTGGAGCACCAACCGCATCCATGACAGGGACAGGCTTCACTGTGAAGTCATAAGGCAGAATGCATGTTAAGCCCTAAATTCTGGAAATGGCACATAGGTAAGCTCACAGTAGCCATCTTTGATACCAATATTTCTATAAATAGGTAAATATAGGCAAATAGCTTTCCTCAACACAGGAATGACTGTGGTTCTGTGTGGTAAAGGGAAAGCCACTGCTCTATATGCCTTCCTGGGAGGAGTAGAGGGTGAAATCATGGAAGTCTTTTGGGGGGAGGTGACATTTGACCTGGGTTTAAGGATGAGTAGGTGTTCACCAGGCATACAAGGGGAGTATTCTAAGCAGAAGGAATGACATGTGCTATGACACAGTACATGTTTGGTGACCTGCTTAGATTCCAGAATGGCTAAAATGTAGAATGAGAGGGGGCCATTATGGTGCCAAAATCCAAGTCATGAGAGAAATTCTGTGTCATTCAAGGGCTTATAGTATCGCAGAACCAACAAGGAGTCACTACATCTGTCAATGTAACACTGTAACAGACTCTTGGGTGACACATAAGGTCTGTTGCACAGGAATGAGAGAACCAACGATGATATTCACATGAAAAGCACTTCAGGGGCCTGGCCGGTATGGCTCAGTGGTTGAGTGTTGACCCATGCACAAAGAGGTCGCCGGTTCAATTTCTGGTTAGGGCACATGCCCAGGTTGTGGGCCAAATCCCCAGTGGAGGGCATGCAGGAGGCGACCAGCTGATGTTTTCTCTCATTGATGTTTCTATCTCTTTTTCCTTCTCCCTTCCTCTCTCTCTAAAGTCAATAAAGAAAAGAAAAAAAATGTTTTAAAGTACTTCAAGGTTCTCCTAAGCTGGCACATTATATGACTTCAAAGGGAGGAAAAAAGAGCTTAGACTGCATGGATAGAAAGAACACAGTGTCCAGATTAAGGGAGAGAGCAGCTCAGGGTGTCACTGTTCCATTTTAAATGACACATCAGGTCAAAGAGGTGCTGTTCACACTGGGATAAGCCCAGGGAAGAGTGAGCAGAATGTCAGAGTCTAAAACCACATGGTATGTGAAATGGTAGAATGGAGTGGATGAGCTGCTGAAGGTGTGCTCAGAGAATACATGTGCACTGGCTCCTGTGGTGAGGAAGAGATTATATTTGCTCTGTGTGGTTCCACAAGGTGAAAATGCACACTCCAGTGAAGCACATTTCAAGGCAGTGGAAATGACCAAAGGCATCCCACACTGGAGTGATCAACCTTAGGAGGGTGGAAGTTCTCTCTTCTGGAGAGTGTAGTAAATGAGATGAATATATATCTATGCAAGCAGTCTGAGGACCGTTAGGGAAGGAACTAAATTTAAAGGACCTTCTTCAACTTAGATTCTGTGACTTGACAGCAGGGATCTGCAGGCATCCCTGAGAAGGGTACACTGCCAAAGGGACACTTTTCAGGGCACACCACAAAGATGCTATTCCTAGCGGCCAAAACCAAAAGACAGCATCTCTGTGTGATCAGTGGCAAAGGTTTGGATTAAAAGTGATAAAAAAAATCAGTAGTTTCTTTTGCTGTATTAAGGAAACAATAAACATCGACTATCAGCTAGCCCCAAGCATGTATAATATTAATAGTAGGGGTAATAGAGGTTAAAATTTACTGCATGTTTAGGTAGTGTTGATTTAATTATATTTAATTCCCATGGAAGCCCTCTGAGCTTGATCACTGTACTGATCGAACATTGGTGTAGAGACAGTTTATATAAAACTCCTTCGAGAAAGTCATCCCCACTTAGGGTCTGAGCTGAAAACACTTGTTTCCTTCAGACAACACGAGATACTTCCTGTGAAACATCATAAAGCATCCCTCTGGAAATAGCAATTCAGGTCATTATGATAGAGTCACTTCTGCTTGCAGATGTATAAGCTTTTAAGCTTTACTTCAGATCTACCTGTTAAAAGGTTCTACTCCTTTGGCTCAGACCCTGGAAGCCATCATTTTCCTGAATTGTGAAACAAGATCAGTGGGTCCCTTCAACCTCCTGCTTTGCCTATTTAGCTGATCAGAATTCCTTGTCCCCAACCCCTACCCAAAATGGATGCATCTAGTGCCAATCCCAAATCCTCTCCCACTGAGCAGTCTGTGGAAATGCAGTGAATCCACTGGCACCACCCACCTCTCTACTGGAGATCAGGAAACCTCCCAACACATTCTCTTTCCAAAGCTGATCTGCATTTCCAGCGCTGACTGCAGCAGTTCAGGGTAAGCTCCTGCCACAGCTCCCACCAGGCACACCCAAATATGCCCCAGCGCACTTCCTGATTTCTGTGTTATGTCACCATTGGAGAGGCACCAAAGAGCAAATGTGTCTTAATCAGGGTTCCTCTTGTTATCCCCATCCAGAAACAGAAATAAAAATAATGCAAGGGCATGGCTTGGAATGGAAGGTTAGGGAGTACATCCAAGGCTCCAAAAAGAGCCTGAAGCAGGAACTAGAAAAAGGTCAGAAATATTGCAGTCAGCCCCCCTCTCTTTCTCTCCTCCTCTCCACCCTCCTGTCTCCCTACCTCTTTTCCTTTCTCACTCCCTTTCTGAGGCCAGATGGCCTTTCATTTCTGCTTCCACATGTCCAATGTCTTCCCTCTCACACTAGCTTTGGCTGATTTAAAGAGCAAACAGCCAATTGTGTCTGCCCCATAGTTCCCAGATTTGCATATTCTTGTTTCAAAATAGCCAGGAGAAAATAAATCACATTTCTAAATCCAATTCTAAGTTCCTGGGAGGAAGAAACCACCGGTCTATTTAGGATCACTGTTCCATTTAGGGCCAAGAGTCCAACCCTGGTTCTCTCAGCTGTGGCCCGGGGACAGCAGTACATGGTTCAAACACAGCTTCCGATTCTATCCCTGTGTGTGGGGGCAGTTTTCAATGAGGAGAGCACGTGGGGTGGTATGGGCTTTACTTCTCTTAGTATCTCAATCACAGGTAATCTTGGAAAATTCCCTTCCACTTTTTGCCAATACTCTGACACCTTCTTAATTTATTGGCAAACTTTATTTTAGTCTTACTCCAGGCATAATTCTGACTCATGGAGGAAAGCAGATTAAATTCTCTAAATCAACACTTTCTTCATGGTAGATTTCCAGGCTAGTGGGATGAATGGTAAAGGAGGGAGGTCAAGAGAGTTTAGGAAAAACACCTCAGTAAACACATGATTGCTGTCTTAAATTTTAAGCTGGTTGGTTTAATTTAACTAAATATTACAGAATCTAGGAAGTTAGTTTCCATCAAGAAAGACAAAAGCCCAGATATATGCTCAAGTCTTAAAGGAGGCAGGATTAAAAAAATCTCCAATATGTTATCAAATATTAATTTCTCAAGTGTACTAAAGTCTTCAGAAACACAGAATGAGCCTCACGTAAAAACGTTAAATATACATCTTTTTTAGTCAGGTGAATAGTGTTTTTTTTCAATTTTTTTGTTATATAAGTTTGGAAAACACCCATGTGTAAAGTGAGACAGCTTATTAATCATGAGATAAAAATAATGATGGAATCAAGAACAGAATCAGATAAATCTAAGTTCCAATCTCGCAATGTAGTTGTACTAACTTTTCTGAACCTCAGTTTTCATCATTTATGAAATGGGAGTAATAATAGAAGGCTTACTTCAAAAGTATTATCATGGAGGTTGAGATGGTGAGTATAAAGTAGTTGGCACCAATCTGGTATATAGTGCTCTGTGACTATAGTGTTTCCAATGTTATTGTTATTATTTGGAACAAACCACTGTGCTGCAATGAATGACAGGATTTTGCCAACAGCGCTGTACTCGTTTTGACCTGTGAATTCTCCAGGCCTCTCATACTCTCTTCCTCCCCTGCTTGTTATATCTCAAGAACTAGCACCTGAAGCCTCGCACCTGAAGCCTCATCTCTTCCTGTTGCCTAAATATCTGTTCAGTAGAGAAGTTAACCATATTGGCCCCAAGATTCATTCTGAAATGACTCCCCAAACTCCTTGTATGGTACAAACCCAGCTTCAAGATCTGCCAGTTTCTTTAGTCTCACTTTTTCACAGTTCATTCTCTAGCAATACTATGACAATAGCACCTTGGTCACAGAACTCTCCCTGATGCTTGCATACACATGCCATTCATTCTATGTGAACAGTAAGTGGTCACTGACATGGGACTACCCTAGAAATACCAAACTGACACACAGCTCTGATAATTAAAATAATTTGAGATTGTTGAAAAATATCACTAAAATTCCATAGTGTCTCATGACAGCTCCATGTGTACATAGGAATTCATTTTAGGTTGAAGGTGACACTTGCTATTCATGATTAAATGATGAGCTACCCAGTTCATGGTATTGGGATGACTGCACATCCTCTTGAGAAAAAAGCAACTTAGATTCTTCTCCCATCGCACACGCACTCACTACATATAAATATAGATTCCATACAAGAAAAATAAAGCTATGTAGATACTAAATGAAAATGCAGGATAATATGTTTATAATCTTAGAATCCAGAATGACTTACTTCCTAAGCAAAACATAGAGCCCAAGATCCTTACAGACTTACAGTTGCTCTGGCTGGGTTGCTCAGTTGGTTGGAGCACTATCTCACACACCAAAAGGCTGCAGATTTGATTCCCAATCAGGGAACATTACCCAGGTTGTGGATTCAATCCCCAGTCAGGGCACATGTGAGAGGCAACTGATTGATGTTTCTCTCTCACATCAATGTCTCTCTCGCCCTCCTTCCTTTCTCCCTTCTACTCTCTCTAAAGCCAATAAACATATTATTTGGTGAGGATTAAAATACTTTTTTAACAATATAAAAATTAAAAACTTCTTCAAGACAATAGTAAAAGGAGTCTTAGAAAATAATTGCAATAGAGAACTCAACGGACAGAAAATATCTGGAATATTAAAAGTTCCAACAAATCACTAAGAGATAAACAATCCCTGTAAAATTTAAGAGAAGAAAACATGCAACCTGTCAAAGAAATGAGAACGTATTATCAATGAAATGCAAGTTAAAATATGTTTTTGCCCATCAAATTGAAAAATGAAAAAGATTAGCAATAACCAGTGTTGGCACAGATTAGAAGAACAGGAATCCTCATGTATTGCTGTTTAGATTGTGAAATGACATAATATTAACATAATTATTGGGTAATTTGGCAGTACCTATCAAAATTTGATTTGTGCGCCCAACCAGTGTGGCTCAGTGGTTGAGCATCGACCCATCATGCACCAAGAGGTCATCAGTTTGATTCCCGGTCAGGGCATATGCCCAGGTTGTGGGCTATATTAGGGGGCATGCAGGAAGTGGCCAATCGATGTCCTCTCTCATCGATGTTTCTATCTCTCTCCCCCTTCCCTTCCTCTCTCTCTAAAATCAATAAAGAAAAAAATTGAATTGTGCACACCTGCTGACCCAGATTTCATTTCTAGGAACTATCTTACAGATATTTTATCCCATGAGCACAAAGATATACATATAAATATGTTGACTCTAGCTTGCTTTGTAATAACAAAACATGGAGAATAACCCAAGTGCTCACTTAGGCATCCATACGTGAGTTAGCTGTTGGCCCATCTGTCAGTTTCCAGACATTCCTTTTACCAAGCAGCACCTGCCAGCCCAAGTATGTAAACAATATTTGGCACATAGCAAGAGCAATAAGTTTTATCGTTATAGTAGTGATACTATGGGCAACCATCAAAGAAAAAAGAAATGCATCTATGAGAACTGAAAATACTTTTCAAGACATAATTTTAAAAAGTTAAAGAGAAAAAAATACATCAACCTCCATTTCTGGCCAAAATAGAATACCCTCCTGCCTTAAAAAAACAAAACAAAACAGAAAAAGAAACAACATATATTTGCTATCTGGTGCCCAGTGAACTTGTTTCACATATGTTGTCTATTTTAACAGGGAACTTGAGAGACAGGAAGCAAAGGAGGTAAGAATCTGCAGATGTTCCTAAAGGATGTCACTTAAGGATATATCTAGCACTGACTGTTACACTTAAGGAAAGTTCTCAGAATAAGAAGAGCAAATGAAATTCATACAAATGAACTAGTAAAAATCAAAGTAAAAAGTAAATGAAACAAAGAGAAAAACATCAATGAACCAAAGCTTTGGCCTTTGAAATAATAGATAAAATTGATAAAGCCAGATAAATATGGGGATAGGAGACAAAAAACAAAAATTAACATCAAGAATGAGAAAAATTAAAGTACCATAGAATGTACAGATATTAAAATAATTATGGAAATACGATGAACAAGTTTATGCTGAAAATTTCGACAACTTAAATAAAATGGATAAATTCTTAGAAAAATGGAATCACAGCTTAGTTGAGAATAAATAACTTGAACTTCCCTAAATCTATGTAAGAAAGTGTAATTATAGTTAGAAAAATTCTCACAAAGAAAATGGCAGAAACGGCAGCTCCAAATGTCTTCAGTAGTGAATTCTACCAAACTGTAAGGGAAAAAAAAATAGTGTCTCTGTACAAATTGTTACAGAAAATTAAACTGGTTCTATGAGACCAAAATTTTTCTGCTAACAAAACCAAGTAAGACCAATGTCCCTCACATGAACATAGATGCAAAACTTTTCAATACAATTTTAACAAATTGAATTTAATTATATATATAAATGTATTATGTCCAGAGTTTTCCCATGAATACAAGCTTAGTTTAACATTCAAAATCAATCTATATTAAATATAAATAAAAACAAATATATGTGATTCACATCAACAAAATAAAAAGCAATAAACAAATTATCATCTCAATAGACATAGAAAAGGTATTTGATAGAACCCAATATCTATTCCTGATTTAAAAGAAAAACAGAGCAAACCATAAAAAAATGAAACACCCTGATTTAGGACATCTACATAAAACCTACAGGTGACATCATATATGATAGTTAAAGATGGAATATTTTCCTTCTAAGATCAGGAGTAATACATACATGTTCACTCTCACCACTTCTTGATTCAACATTGAACTGGGAGTTTTATCCAAGACAGTGAAGAAAGAAAGAAAGAAAGAAAGAAAGAAAGAAAGAAAGAAAGAAAGAAAGAAAGAAAGAAAGAAAGAAAACGGGCATTTAGACTGCAAAGGAAAAATCAGAACTGCCTTTCTTCACAGATGACATGATGATCTATGTAAGTAATCTGACAGAATCTACAGAAAGGAAAGTAGAATAAGTAATATACTAGCAATAAACAATTGGAAATTTATTGCATTTATAATACTATCAAGAGATATAAAATAATTAAGAATAAATCTTTTTTAAATGTGAAAAACCTGTACACTGAAAACTGCAAAACATTAATGAAAAGAATTAAAGAAAATTGAAATAAATTGAGACATACAGTGTTTGTGGGTCAGAAGATTTCTTATATTTTATTTATTTTTCATATATTTTAGATGCCAATTCAATCTCATTCAAAATCTCAGCAGGATGCTTATGTAAGAATTGGCAAATGGATTCTATGATTTATATGGAAACCCAAAGAACTTAGAATAACCAAAACACTGGGAAAGATAACTAACTTTGAAAGAGAACTAAGACTATCTAAATTCAAAATTTATAATAAGCCTCAATAATTAGGATAGTGATACTGGCATAAATAAAAAATAATATTTCAGTGGAATGGCATAAAGACTCCAGAAACAGATCCACACACACTTTAGCAACTGATTTTCAATCAAGTTACAGGAGCAGCTCAGTGCAGAAAGAATAGTTTTTTCAACAAATGGCGTTAAAACAAGTGAATGTCCATGTGAAAACACTAAAAAAAAAAATTGACCCATATTTTGCAACATATACAAAATTAACTAAAAATGATTATACACCTAAAACATAAAACTATATGTTCAGGAAGAAAAGTTACAGGTAAAAACTTTTGTGACCTTGATTTAAGCAAAGATATCTTGGAGACTAGCAAAAGTATGATCTGTATAAGAATAAATTGAAAAATTGGACTTCATAAAATTTAAAAGTTTTTCAAAAGAAACAGATAAGAGAATAAAAATATAAGCCACACAATGGGAGAAATATTTTCAAATCAAGTATCTGGTGATGGACTGTACACAGAATATATAGAGAATTCTAAAAACCCAACAAAGAAGAAACACACCTTGTTTTTTAAAAACTGAGCAAAAGATTTGAATGAACACTTCATCATGGCATATAGATGAAAAATGAGTGCATGGAAATATGTTCAACATGGTTAACCATTAAGGAAATGCATATTAAAAGCATCGTGAGATACCATTACACACCTGTTTAGAATAGCTGAACTCGAGAATACAGGAGTTACCAAGTGTTAGAATGTAGAGGAACTTGACCAAAACTACTGATGGAAATGAAAACAGCACCACCATTATGGAAAACAGTTTGCAGTTTCTTAAAAAGTTAAACGGATTCTGACCATGTATCCAGCCTTTCTAGTCCTAGGTATTTAGAAGAAAAAAATATGTTCTCTCACAAAGATTTGTACACCAATTATCATAGCAGCTTTGTTTGCAATAGACTCAAACTGTAAACAATACATGTGTCCATCAGTAGGTGAATGGATAAAAAAAAACAAACGCTGGAATATTCACTTCATGGAATATACTTCAATAAGAAATAATGAATTATTGATATATGTTGAAGTGATCTCAGAATTATGCTGAGTGAAAGAAGCCAGACAAAAAAAGAATATGCCTTGTATGATTCCATTTAAATACATTTCAGGAAATGCAAACTCATATATAGTGGTGAAGGCATATCAGTGTTTGCCTGGGGAGAGGTGGGGTGGGGTGTGGGGCAAGAGGAAGGGCTTGAAAAAAGGCACAGGAAAACATCCAGGGAAGATGGGTGTGTCCCTATCTTGATTGTGATGATGGATTTACAAGTGTATTAAAATGTCAAAATTTATATAATCACTCGTTTTTAATATGCACAGTTTATTTATTATAGGTCAATTAGCCCTCAATAAAAATGTTAAAAAAAACTGAGATGTAGATTATTGGAGTGTGTGTCTGTGCTAGTGTTTCCAAAAAAGGAACTAAAAGAATTTACACCTAACTGTTCAGTGGTTACCTCTGGGGGTACAGTGCACTCAAGGTGGGGGACATTGAAAGGAAGACTCAGATTTTATACTTATCAGGGTCATTTATTTTTATTTGTTTTTATCCTCACCCGAGGACATTTTTGCTTTTATCTTCAGATAGAGCTGGAGAGAGGGAGAAAGAGAAAGAAGCATTGACGTGAGAGAGACACATCGAGTGGTCCCCACCCTCACGAACCCAACTGGGGCCATGGACAAACTGCAACTGAGGTACATGCCCTTAGCAGGAACCAAACCCAGGACTCTCTGGTGCAAGGGCTGATGCTCCAACGGCTAAGCCAAACTGGCCAGGGCCATATCAGGGTCATTTAAATCTTTCACAAGACAAATGGATTACTTGCGAAGTTTGTGTTGTTTTACATTTATCTTCAGACAGAGTGGGAGGGAGAGAGAGAGGGACAGAAACATTGATGTGCGAGAGACACATCGACTGGTTGCTACCTGCATGACCCCGGGGCTGGGGGTGAACCGCAATTGAGGTACATGCCCTTGGCCAGAATCAATCCCGGGACTCTTTGGTCCACAGGCCGATGCTCTAACCACTGAATCAAATCAGCCAGAGTACTTGCAAAGTTTTTATCATTAACAATTTAAAAACATAACCAAAGGTGGCAGCACACTGCGCCTGCTGCTACTGAGAAAAGCCTTCCTGCTCAGGTCAGAAGATAAACGCACACACAAAGGCTTTCTTTTTCACCTGCCCCTTGGGACTGAAGATGCAAATGTCTCCCTTGAGAAGGATTTTGAATATGAAGACCTATTTCTTAGAGTTCCATGCTCCATAAAGATACTACATTGTTTACAAAGGGTTAATAGGTATGCATCCTTATTTCCAATATTGGGGCTAAGAGGGGGGATCATCCAGTGAGTAAGTGGACTAAAAGGAAAAGAGGGTGATGGGGAAGAGGAAGAGGAGGAAAAAAAGATGATGATGATCATGGTAGTGGCAAAATGATGACAATGATGAAAGAGGAGGAAGAGGAGAAGCAGATTCCGCTGGTTAATAATGGTGGTGGGGTTTGTGCGTTAATATCAATTTTATATCCTTGGCTGCCTATTGTGGGTTAGCTTCTAACATTACAGAGCATTGTTACAATGATAAGGGTTGATAGCGGTTCATGCATTTTTGGATGGAGGCTCAAGAGCCTGGACACTTGAATTAAAGACAATTCAGAAACCACCCTAGAGTGGTTCTTCACTCTCATTGACCCACCCTATCATTGGGGTTAGCAGATAAAACGTATTACAGCCTGGGCCTGTTATGATGCTCCAAAAGTACCAGTCACCCTGATTTGCAATGTGGTGTTTCCCAAAATTTGTCTTTATCACATACCTCATATTTTACTTACAACTGTTTATTCAAAGTGTAGTTATGAATATACTAATATGTTTACCCAATCTTCTTGGGTTATTAACAATAATGATTATAGTTAACCCATATAATACATGTAATTAATAATAATAATGATTATAAATAAAAACAAATAATGATCACAGTTAATACATAGTGAAGACTGGCTGGACATTATCTCACTGAATCCATATAACTTGGTACAGTCAGTACCCTCATTTTATGGATTAGGAAAATGAAACTTTGAGAAGTTAAGTAATTAGTCCAATGCTGCATAGCTAGAAAGAGGCAGAGCCAGGATTTGAACCAAGTTTGCCTCCAGATGATTCCAAAAGAGAAGCTGGTTTGTGGAGATAGCACCAAGGTTGAAAGGCAGACTCGGCTAAGTCAGGCCTGTAAGTTGGGGCAAATCCAGAAAGGTCAGGTGTGGCCTATGTCCAAAACTGTAGTAGGCATAGGTCTAAATAACAAGTATGCAGCTCAAGAGCAAGAATGAACTGACATTGAGCCAATGACCTTGTGAGAGAAATTTTTATTCAACATTCATGAGCAAAGTTGACCTCAAAATGAGAATGAAAATAAACCGAGAAGCAACTGGAATTACTGATTGGATTCAAAGGTAGAAAGACAGGGATAGTAGTAGGCCAGGATGGTAGTTGTGAAGAGTGTGGTGAGGCAGGATGACATTTGGATAAAAGCCCAGGATCCTGGCAACTAGCATCTTAGTTAATGTGAGCAAGCCCAGGGAGGCCACCTGGCTGATCTATAGGTATAACTGTGAATCATTGTTTGAAATGGAATGAGAGCCATAGAAATAAACAAGGTCACCCAGAAAGATCACAGAAGAACAGTAACACTAAAGATATCATTTTTCTCCTCTAGTATATCTGTCGATAGACCCTGTGAGGATCTATGAGCCCAGGTTACTAATCCCCACCTTAGAACACAGCACTGACAAAGGAGCTCCTTGACCTTTGTATCACTGGTACCCAACCATTCCCTGCCATGTTAAGACACAGTAACCAGACTAGGTATACAAGCATTCTTCAAGATGCTGCCAGGATGTACCCAGGTGACCAGAACTAGGGTTTTCTTTAGGACCAGGTAGGACCTGGAAACCGCCAGAGCAATCACAAAATCTGTACAATGGGAGGGAAAAAAAAGAGAGCGGGACCCTAGCCAATTTGGCTCAGAAGTTAGAACGTCAGCCCGTGAACCAGAGTCATGGGTTCAAGTCTGCACAAGAGCAGGTACCTCAATTACAGTTCAACACCTGACCCTAGTTGGGATCCTGTGGGAGGCAAACAGTTGTGTTTCTCTCACGTCTGTCTCTTTTTCTCTCCCTCTCCCACTCTAACTGAAGATAAATGGAAAAAATATCCTCGGTGAGGATTTAATAAAGGGAGGGATGCGGGGTCTAAAGTCTAGATGAACACAGGACTGGGAGAGGACAGTCACTCGGGATAGCCATCCCTTGCTCTTCAGTCTTGAGAAATTCAGTGCCCCTCTTCTGTGTAAGCCTTCATGGGACTTAAACACGAGATTCTCCACATCTGCTGCCTGGAGAAGCAGACCTTTTTCCTTACAAAGTCCCAACTGTCCTCCTGGCACATGCAACTCTCCAATTTGACCCTCAACCTGAGTGCCTCGCATTTCCAGTCCTGCAGGTAGGAAGTCAGGTGTCTCTCCTTGGACACTACACCTCAACAATCTCGAAGCCTCTTTAGTCTCAGGTGAGCTCCCACTACACACAAGAAGCTGCTGCTCTATAACCTTCATGCAGATGATGCTTGTAGGTCAACAGGCTTCATACGAAATATGTCGTTCCCTTTACCAGGGAGAAAGCACATTCTTCCAACACTTTGGTGGCCCTGGGCCTAGAGATACACTTCACAGTGTCCTCTATCCTTGTGGGGAGCACTGAATTGGTAATTACCTTAATAACTGGTTTTTCCATGTTTTGGTTGCAGAAAAATAACACTCTTTTATTTCCAATGCATCTCATGGAATTATTAAATAGACCCCAAATAAACCAATTTAGATGATTATGAAATGAATTTCTAAATGATATTTGTTACCAGACAAGAATACTAAAAAGCCCTGTTCTCTCTCAGCCACAAAGACAGAGGGAAAAATACTTAGGAATTCTTCCAGGTGAATACTGCCTTCAGGCTTTGCTGATGGGGTAGTCAGGAACAAAGGTGTCACCCAGGTATGTATGAGTGAGGTCTTCCCAGGTCTCCGATCACATTTCACAAAAGAGTTGAGGGAAGACAGTAGATATCGAGAAGGTAAAAGGGACTTGCCAAATGAAAGTATGGTTCTCAAACCTGCACCCACATAAAATTATGTGGAAGGCTGTTACAATGGGATTTCTGAGAGAGAATATTGATTGGTTGCCTCCTGCATGCCCCCCACTGGGGATTTGGCTAACAACTTGGGCATGTGCCCTGACCAGGAATTGAACCAGTGACTTCTTGGTGCATGGGTCAATGCTCAATCACTGAGCCACACCGGCCAGGCTAGACTACTGTTTAATGTCAGGATACCCTCCCAGGTAAAACACTTCTAATTTTACCTGGCTTGGCAACTCTATATCTAATTCCCAACATCAAAATGTGCTTCTGATATACCTGGCTTAGTGTTTCTGAAGCCCCATATGCTGTCTGGTATTTCTTACACTAAATACACAGCTCACCCTGTTGTAATTCTTCAAACTGCAGCCCTCCCTCTCTGCCCTCCTACTTGTACCCCTTGGTATAATTTTTCTTTACCCTTTTTCTGAAATACTCATGTCATCAGTGTCGCTGCCCCTCTTCAAGGTCCTTCTACCCTGTCCTCCCCTCTGCCATCATCAACTATTTAATCCCTTGTTCCAGCCAGATTAGCCCACTGCACCCTTCAGAGCTCAATACCCGAATCAGAGCCACAGTCCTCCACCTGCAGATCTGCTTTTCCAGCCTCCTTGTACAATGCATAGTGGTCATATGTGTGAGCTCAGTGTCAACTCCACTCCTTCCTTATCACTCCATATCTCGAGGGTTCAGTGTCTTCATCTGCAGGATGGATATCATGAGGATGATTGTGAGTATACTTGTAGTTGTAGGTTTGTTGGGAGCAATCTATGATAGTGAAAGCAAAGCATCCAACACAATTCCAGACACAGGCACATAAGCATTTCACTAATATTAGTCACCATTATTAGGAGAAGCAGATGAGGAAACTCTCACTTCCCTAATCAATTAGGCAGAAGACAAGGCTCCAGGATTATCCCTCACACAGCGCTGTGATCGTGACTCTAACTCTGCAGCGTTCAGATTTCATCCTGTCCATTTTTTCACCTCAGGCATGTGACTTGTGCCAGACCCATTGCAGGTGCTCAATAAATATGTTAAGTGAATACATTGATAATAACAACTACCATTTAATGAGAACCTACTCTGTACCAAGAACTTCACATATGTTATATGATCATCAGAACAACTCTGCAAAGCAAGTGTCACTTCTTTCAAGGCAAGGAGCACTGAGGACAGAGAGGTTAAGGATTCACCCAAATATAAAGGGAAGCAGGTGGGGACCCTCCCAGTGCACCAGCCCGTCCCAACCTCTGCTGGCTCAGGAGCCCTTCTTAAGGACATCCTTGTCTGTACGCTGCTAGAGAGCTTAAATCAATTCAGCATTGTTAAATAAGTGACTTCTTTTAAGGAAAAAGTTTTATTATAACACCATGTTATTAGGTAGCATGCTATGAAAATCATGCTGCAACCTTCATAATATTAAGACAGATCATACTTGTCCCCATTTAAAACGTGGTGGAAAGCTGGCAGACTGATTTGAACATGAGTCAGTCTCAGGACAGAATTTAATACATTGCAAAGCATCGAAAAAGAAGAGTTTTCTTATGAACTGTTTGGAATTCTAAATATTATGCTGATTTTTAAGAAACATCATTGTTCTAAACGATTTGCTCTGAAGTAAACTTGCTGACATCATATTTCTGCTCCTCGTCAACTTGCTGCATTTCGATAGCATTGTTCTGTATACTTTCTATTGTCAAATAAGAGTTGATCACAGGTGTACATTAAACTTGTTGAATGCGGACAAGTCAGAACTTGTCTCACTATTATGAAGGTTGTAATATGAATTTTATATCATATTATTTAATAATATGTTGGTATAAAAAAAACTTTAAAAAAAGAAGTCACTTATTTATCAATGCTGAAATGATTTAAAAATTCCTAAAGGCTTGCAATAGTATATTTACTTAGGAGAGAGCTCATGAGTCAAAAGAGGATGGGAAAGGCTGGTGTGATGGGAAAGCTTCCTCATTTGTTAGCTCATTTTATCTCCCAAAAAAGTCCTATTTATAAAACTCTATTTCTAGTTATGTGTAAATAAGCCTTACAAAATGTAGCTACAGAGTATAACCCTAGAGTTAAAAAAAAAAAGCTAAAAATATTATAAAATATAAATGTACAATTATGTATAGGGATTATGTAATTATTATTCTTACGGAGCTTACAACAGGTACCTTCATTATTCTTACTTTTCAGAAACCTTATGCTTAGAGATGTGAAGGATTTGGCTAAGGCCAGACTGCCAGTTGGTAGGTGGTCTGGATGAAGTCTGACACTCAAGTGTGTGTAGTTAAGAACTCTGCTATATTGCCATCTAACCCAGGTAACCTCCCCAATAAGATTTCTTTCTTAGTGAAGATGTTTATAAAAACTTTAGAAGTTAATTTTGGAGAATATTAAAAGGAAATCTAACATGAGATCAATAGCTAATTCTAGCAAATAATGGAAATGTACTCCCGGACCACAATAATTAAAGAAGTGTGCTGGAGCAGGAATGCAGGAGAGGTTCATCACTGCACAGCCCAGCTGAGGCTCCGGGGTGGGCACACTGCAGCAGGGGCCATCCAGACTGTGGGAGGACCGAGGCCACAAGAAGAATTCACTGTGCTGATGGCCAAGTTGAGGGCAGCCTAATGGGGGTCATGCAAAAGGCAGCTGGCACAAAGTGGTTCTCAGAATTGAGATCCTAGCCCCAAATAATTTCAGAAGGTGAAGCTAGATGTTTGAAAGAGCTTGGGGGCAAAGCATGAAACTGTGGCCAGCAGGAGGCCAGGGAGTGGCTGGATGGGAATTTGAGGATGAATAAGCTTGAAAACCTCGTAAGACTGGGGGACACATGAGCCAGAGGAGATGGGGTGTTCTGTGTGGACTCACTTTTCTCTCTCGTTGTGTCCCTACAGGAGAAATAGCTGTTTCCAATAACCACAAGGACCGAGGTCCACCTGGCTTTACAGGGTGAAAGAATGTTGTCATGAAGGTCTCATATGCAGACTTTAATCTTTTTTCCAAATGAGGTTAACATACACAACTACAAATATAGGTGGAATGGAAAGTGTTTACCTGAGAACCTGAATCTGTTTTCTGTGCAGGTTTCCTCCCGTCCCATCCCAGCTCCTCTTGGCTGCAGTTGGTGTAGGTCTCTGGTGCAGGCCTCAGTGCAGATACCATGCCCAGGCTGGCCCTGGGGCAAGGCAAGTGAGAAGCTGAGAGTGCAGCCTTTGGGAAGACCTCACTGTCAGGCTGACAGCTGCTGCTCCATGCCTGAGGCCGCTTCACACAACCCCAACAGAAAGAACTTCCTTAAATGTTGACCCTGTGATGCCTCACTTGCCTCACCCTCACCCAGTCCTGCCCATGTCCTCAGCTTTCAAAGTGGGGTCTGTCAATGGGAAGTCCTGGTGGGAAGTCAGAGAGAGGGTGGACAGTCCTGCCCTCTGAAGTCCCTTCAGGATACATGTTGTCCCCGATAGTTGATCTCATGGTGACTTGCTTTACATAGCACCTTCCACTTGTTTCATCAGACTAGAGGTGGTAACAGTGGCTGACCAAGGTTACTGCATTGTCTTTTGTGGTTTTCCTACATCCACACATCACAAATAAACCTTCTTCCAATAATCTTAATCTGAGTATGTCATGTTCCTGTTGAGATCCTGTCTAATACATGTCCCTCATCCCAGCTCTGTCACTTGTACAATGAATTCATATTTTATGAATTACGGAATTGTCTTGACAATAATCCAACTGTATCATAGTAAACCTTTTTACATTAAAGGCATCAGTTATGCAAGTAGAAACATTTCTTTTTAAACACCTCATTTTCGTATGGCCGTTTTGGTCTCAAAAAATCAAAGTTGTCCTGGACGGTCCTCATTTCCATGAGATCATGATGTCTACAAATTTCATCCATCATTAGTGAAGACTCATGATTAGGAAAACAGACTTTGGAGTCAGACAGGCTTAATTAGAGGCTGATCTCATGGTGACTTGCTTTACACAGCTCGGCTCAGCTCTGTCCCAGCCACATGACCTTAGACTCACTCTACCAGCAAGACTCACTCTAGCTGGCCCTCAAATTTGGACTTTTCCCAGGGAAATATTTCCCATCTCAGTATTTGAGCCCAACCCCTATATTGTAACATGGTTCCAAATGGGGCAACACTCCCTCTGCCACAAGATACACTGAGTCTTGTCTCTTTAAACTGAAGCACTCTGCTCCTGGGAAAATCGCATACCATCAGCTTCCATATTTAGGATTTCACAACTCTCCTCGCCAACTGACAGCAAATAGATACACCTGAGGGAAGCGGAGTCGGAGACTGCACTCCACTAGGCAGGATGGCTGAACAAGGAAATGCGAGGTATTTTTGGAATGTTTCCTTTTTGGGGCCTCCCACTCACTGTACTCTCTGACTGAGGTGTGAATGACTGACTCCAGCAGGTATCAGTAACAGATGGAACCAGCTAATTATGTCTCTAGTGTGTGAGGAGATAAAGCTTTGAATTGCCAATTGTACACTTCTCCCATTTCCTACCACAGGGCACTGGGCAGAGGCCACTTCCAAAACTAAACACAAACATGGCCTGTACCTGTGGTTGAAGATAAGTGTGGGAAGTGGTCACAGGGTGGCATCCCAAGACTGCCAGCCTTTCTGTAGCACTGACAATGAATGGGCAAAGTCTAGGCATGGGAAGATGCTGTTGGCCGGCTTCAGTTCGGATCTTCATATCCTGAGTCGAAGAGGATACAGCGGAGGCAGCAGGGAGGTAGTAGAGCACTGCTTCTACACTGGTAAGTGCTGTCTGCCAGTTGTATCCAGGGTGTTTCCTGGTGGACTTAGTCCCCAAGAATCCATGTAATACTAAGGTCTCTAGGAATTCGCCCAAGAAGCCATGTAATAAAATTCATTTTGTTTCCCTTGGAATTGATATGCCAGCCATTGTGAAGGTTTGCTGCTCTAAAAGCCCTTGACCCTGTTCCCTCTCGCTGTCCAGAACATTGTGACAGAGGTAGCCCTAGAACCCCTGTTATTTCATGTTAAGTTCAGTCTTATTGCATTGGGCGTTCCCAGGGCTCTACGCTTAGTAGGTGCAGTAAATAACAGTTGAACTGAATGAATTCACTTCAGTGTGACTTGCCATAAATTGTTAGTGACCCTGAACACATGAGCTCCTAACAAAGCTGCTAATTAATCCAACAATGATCCTGAGGCCATCAGGCTTATTAACATGGGTTCTGGCCCTGTTTTCAGAAACACTTTTGGATGGACAACAGTGGCTTGACAGCTGAAGCAGGTATTTCTGGCCAATGAATTCACAATGCCTCATGGAACCTCCATTCCCTGGGAATTTAGAAGGATCTGTTGAAGCCCTTCTCCAAAAGTCTGTGGGAGGGTTCTGGCCCCTCAGCAGCTTCCTCACCTGAGCTCTGTTGGCCTCCATTTGCAATGTCGTGGACAAAGGGGAGCCAAAGGCTGTGGGTTTCAGTTCTTTACCACCACTGCAGAATCCAGAGACCGAGTACTGTGCAAAAGAAAAACACTTTAGACACAACTATTGATCATTTACAGTTCAAAATATGTAATCTTTTCTTTTCAAAGATAGAGGGGAATCTGAATAAAGAGTATATCAGGCATTTTTGTCTTATCTTTGAAATGTTTTTATATGATTAAAATAAAAAATGTTAACTACTATAAAAAGTGAGTTGCTTTAAATTTGTTAAATGGGCATGGAACAAATTTGGGAAACCATGGCTTTATCTTGTGGAAAGTCCTTATTCTGGCATGTGAATAGCCCTTTTCCCTTATTCTTATCACTGATATTTTCCCCCTCCCTTTAAAAAATATTCCTTTGTCTATTTCAAGTATATGAGCTATCTTAAACTGTCATTCTCACAATGAACGGTTTAGAAAGTGGAGTCCACCAGTCAGTTAAATTTAGTTTCCTATCTTGAGTGGAATCTGGAACCCATTCTTAATTCCAAGCACATGGATCACATGAAGACTTTCATTCTGAGAACTTTCTTGACCTATTTTTGGCTTCTTGCCACAACTGAACAGATTATTTACTCTCCCCATTTATGTGCCACTCATAAGCCACTTAGTGAGGAATAAACATTTTGCCTAGAAGGACTTAGTCTGAGCCCATGAACAACCAAGCTCTTCTGGTGGTTCAAGTGTGAGTCTGTGCCAACCTCCCAAGTTCTCTGTAACAACTCATCTTTCACAGGCTTTTCCTTGTCCCTTCCCCAAATTGACCTTACATAATTTACAGTAGTTTTAGGATGTCAAATGCATTATTTAGACAAAAAAATAACAAAGATATAGCTAGTGAACGTTTCTCCACAAGAACATGTAACATTAGGTCGGCAAAGAGAGGTAGAGTCTCCCTCTCTTCTAGTCATTGATCCACTTGTTGAAACAAACAGGTATTAAGTACTTGAACTGTGACAAAAATTGTGCTGGGCATGTAGGGTACAGAGAGCACAATGATTAGCACTAGCTGCCAGGTCAGAATGTCCTGCCTATGGGTTACAGGTGTGCTGGAAGCTTAATCCTCTTGGCCTTCAGGATAACCAGTCAGGCCTTGAGATGGGATAAACTGCTTAATCATCTTCAACACAGGCATCCCAATGTGACATACAAATCATTTCACTTTTCATGTTTGCCATGACACTTGTAAAGACTAGGAAACTTTAGGGGGGGCCAGATAAATAATGACAACTTTTATGAGTGCTTACTATAAATCCATTTCTCTTCTAATTATACATATTACCTCACTTTCTCATAACAATCCTCTATGTTATGTAACATTTTTCAGAGAAAAATGAGACAAGGAAGCTGAAACAAATCAGAAGTTAATTAACTTATGTTTACACCGCTAATAAATGGCAGCCAGAACTCAAAGCCAGGACTTTCTGGTTCTAGACTTGTGCTCTTAATCACTATGCAGTACTAATTCTCAAAGACAATTACAGTACATGATGATGAATTCTGTACCTCGCATGAGCATAAAATGCTGTGGTCGTAAGAGGAGGGCATGGCCACCTCTTCCTGGTAGAGCTGGAGACTTCACCATGAACAACCCAAATACAGGCTAATAGGAATCAACCCTCAACA
Organism: Tadarida brasiliensis; assembly: GCA_030848825.1. Classification (NCBI taxonomy): domain Eukaryota; kingdom Metazoa; phylum Chordata; class Mammalia; order Chiroptera; family Molossidae; genus Tadarida; species Tadarida brasiliensis. The sequence goes on from CM061258.1 coordinate 123,192,750, forward strand.
ACATTTACTGGTCTTCGAATGATATTTTGGGAAAAAAAGAATTAAAAGCATCTTCTCCAGTTAAGGATCAATAGGGTCTAATTGAAACCATAAATCATAGTAAGTGAAGTGTAAGAGCAGGACCACATGCCGAGCATGACCGAATCAAATGCCACACTCCTTTCTTGAATACAGGCCGGTGGTCCTGGTGTTCACACTGTGTTCCTGTTTCTGTCCTCAGCATATGTGTATTGTTGACCTTTCATGTCAACTTGAGTCTGCATTTGATTTGGGGTAGATAGGTTGATTGATTTTATATTGGCTTGTTCTCAAGAAATTATCTAAAATTTGGTCAGGATTTGGAAAATTGAAAGGATAAGGAATATCTTGCCACAATTTCTTATCAAAATACTTTATACTTAACAATCACAACAATTTCCTCATTGAACAGGTTATTTATTTGTTTAAAATCCTCTAGTAGTCCCATACAATCGACAGGGAAAAGTTCAAGCTCAATTCTTTAGCCCAATGTAAAAAGATCTCATATGAACCCTGGTTCTCTCTCTAGCCCCATTTGTCACCATTTCCTCTAGCAAATCCTAGCCTTCAGCCACAAGACAGTCTCATCCTTCTTCAACATTACAGGCTACATTCTTACACATTTTTACAACTTTTTGTTATCTTTTCTGCTTAGAGTCCCTTTCCCCTACATAGACAGCTGAATAATACAATGGCTATCATCAATACAAAGCTCTACATATCTTCCATGATCCATCACTCAAAGTCTGAGTAAGTTCTTATTAGATTTTTCTCCATTTTCCCTTGTGCAGTGTATAACTGTCAATTTATATCTTTATTTGTATTTCTATTTACAGGTTGATATACAAATATAGAGATCTAGATAGATAGATGTAGATAATCTTTAAGACATTGTATCTGCATGATTGAGAGTTCTTGGAAAAATCCTCCCACATCCTCACCATCGTCTAGCACAGGGGCTGATACAGAGAAAGCATTAATCAATGTTTGCTAAGATTTCTAAGAAACTGCAAACAGAATACGAAGAAAACAAAATATTACCCAAAAAAAGGAGGGGGCTTGAGACTTGGGCATGGGACAGGGTGGTTATAAACACATAAACTAAAATTTAACAATTTCCTAGCACAAAAGTGAGCTCCCCAACTGAAAGAGGTGTGAAAGGCAGACAAGAGGAGAGAGGAGATTCTTTACTTACCTTGATGCAAGCCTGAGGTAGAATAAGGAAAATTGTTTGAATGCTGGGGAAAAGGTGCAACAAAGTAAGAGAAATTTGGCTTTGAAAAAAGGGTCCAGATTGAAAGCAGAGCTAAAATATTTAAAAGAATAAAAACGATTACATTATACACTAACGAATGGGCTATGCAGCCTTTAAGGAAGTCTGGAGTGATGCCTCATTTTTTTTTAAATATTTTTCTTTATTTTTTAATTAATTTATTTTTGTTTTTTCTGCATTGATACCCTCCTCCCCATCCCCCCACCCCAGCCCTAGCTTTGTTGTTCATGTCCATCAATTATGCATACATGCATATAAGTTCTGTGATATATCTCTTCCCTCCCTCCCACACGCTCTTCTGAGGGTTGTCAGTCTGTACCCTATTTCCACATCTCTGGGTCTACCTTGTTCCCCAGACTGTTATGTTTATTATATTCCACAAACGAGTGAGATCATGTGATATTTGTCTTTCTCTGCTTGGCTTGTTTCGCTTAGGATAATACTCTCCAGGTCCCTCCATGTCGTCTCAAAGGATAAGAGATCTTTCCTTCTTACAGCTGCATAGTGTTCCATTGTGTATATTTACCACAGCTTTTTTATCCATTCATCCACTGATGGACACTTGGGCTGTTTCCAGACCTTAGCTATTGTAAATAGTGCTGCTGTGAACATGGAGGTACATACATTCTTTCTGATTGGTGTTTCAGGCTTTGTGGGGTATATTCCTAGAAGTGGGATCACTGGTCAAATGGCAATTCAATTTTTAATTTTTTGAGGTAACACCATAGTGTTTTTCATTGTGGCTGCAACGGTCTGCATTCCGACCAGCAGTGTACTAGAGTCCCCTTTTTTCCGCACCCTCGCCAACACTTGTTGTTTGATGATTTTTTTGATGCTGGCCACTCTGGCAGGCGTGAGGTGATACCTCATTGTTTTAATTTGCATCTCCCTGATGATTACTGATGTTGAGTATTTCTTCGTATGTCTCTTAGCCATCTGTACGTCCTGTTTGGAGAGGTGTATATTTAGTTCCTCTGCCAATTTTTTAATTGGGTTGTCTTCCAATTGTTGAATTGTATGAGCATTCTATATATTTTGGATATTAACTCCTTATCTGATGTATCATTGGCATTACGCTCTCCCATACAGTGGGTTCCCTTTCCATTTTGATGGTTGTTTCTTTTGCTGTGCAGAAGCTTTTAGTTTGATGTAGTCCCATGTGTTCATTTTTTCCTTTGTTTCTGTTGCCTTAGGTGATGTATCAGTGAAGATTCTGTGGCGTATGATGTCCGAAATTTTGTTGCCTACATTTTCTTCTAGGACTTTTGTGGAATCACGAGTCAAATTTAAGTCTTTTATCCATTTCAACTTTATTCTTGTGTACGATGCAAATTGATGGTCTTGTTTTAATTTTTTACATGTAGCTGTCCAATTTTCCCAACACTATTTATTAAAGAGGCTGTCTTTGCTCCATTGTATGCTCTTGCCACCTTTGTCAAATATTAACTGAGCATAAAGTCCTGGGTCAATTTCCAGATTCTCTGTTCTGTTCCACTGGTCTATATGCCTGTTCTTGTGCCAGTACCAGGCTGTTTTGATCACAGTAGCTTTGTAGTATAACCTGATATCCAGTATTGTGATCCCACCTACTTTGTGCTTCTTTTCCAAGATCGCTGTGGCTATTTGGGGTCTTTTTTAGTTCTGTATGAACTTTTGAAGTATTTGTTCTAGTTCTGTGAAATATGTCACTGGTATTTTGATGGGGATTGCATTGAATCTATAGACTGCTTTGGGTAATATGGACATTTTAATTATGTTAATTTTTCCAATCCATGAACAAATATGTGCTTCCACTTTTTTTATATCTTCTTCTATTTCTTTTTTCAATGTCCTGTAGTTTTCTGCAAATAGGTCCTTTACTTCTTTGGTTAAGTTTATTCCTAGGTATCTTAATTTTTTTACCGCGATGATAAATGAGGTTGTTTTTAAGTTTCTCTTTCTGTGAGTTCATCATTGGTGTATAAGAATGCTGTCAAATGGACTTCCGGTCAAGATGGCGGTGTAGGTAAACGCGGTATCGCGTCCTCCCACAACCACATCAAAGTTACAACTAAACTACAGAACAACCATCATTCAAAACCGCCTGAAATCAAGCTGAATGGAAGTCCTACAACTACGAAATTAAAGAAGAAGCCACATCGAGACGGGTAGGAGGGGCGGATACCTCGGCTGGGAAGGTCCTCCCAGAGGGCTGAGTGGTCCCCGTCCCACACCAGGTGCCCAGCTCAGGGTCCCAGTGCCAGGAAGAGAATCCCCATAACTTCTGGCTGGAAAAACCAGCAGGAACTGAGGCTGAGGTGGCTGGAGCCCCCGGCAGCTCCTCTTAAAGGGCCCGCGCACGGACTCACTCGGACTCCCACCCTCCAGGCTCCAGCGTGGGGGATGGAGCCAGAAAGGCACCAGAATCATATGGGGAAGAACTGAGCTGTTTGGCATTGGAGCAAGGGCTGCAGAGGCAGCTTTCTCCTGGACAGATGTGCTATCAGAGGCTTTTGTTCCTTTGGTGAGGCCTTCCTGAGCTGGCAGACGCCGCCATATCTGGGACTCCAGCTACCTGGCTCACACTGTTAACCCCGCCCTGGTGATTCCCTGAGGCCCCGCCCCACCCAACTTCCAGGCCCACCCAAGCTGTTGCCAGTTGCTTCACCATAAGATTGGCCTGTCTTGGATCCTACTTCAGCTTTTCCTAAAATCATTCAAACAGGCAGCATCTGGTCTCAGCTAGCCCTATACCTCTCGCTAAGTAATACATAGAAACAAACACAGGGAGGCAGCTAAAATGAGGAGACAAAGAAACAGGTCCCAAAGGAAAGAACAGAACAAAACTCCAGGAAAAGAACTAAGTGAAATGGAGTTAAGCAACCTAACAGATGCTGAGTTCAAAATACTGCTTATAAGGATGCTCAATGGACTTAGTGAGAACCTCAGTGAACTTAGAGAGGGCCTCAAGAGCATAAAAAAGGACCAGTCAGAAATGAAGGAGGCACTAACTGAAATAAAGAATAGTTTACACAGATGCAATAGTAGAGTAGGTAAATCCAGGAAGCAAACCATCGATTTGGAATATAAGGAAGCAAAAAACACCCAATCAGAACAGCAAAAAGAAAAAAGAATCCAAAGAAATGAGGATAGTGTAAGGAGCCTCTGGGACAACTTCAAGCGTGCCAACATTAGCATCTTGGGGGTACCAGAAGGAGAAGAGAGAGAACAAGAAATCGAAAACCTATTTGAAACAATAATGGCAGAAAACTTCCCTAACTTGGTGAAGGAAACAGACATACAAGTCCAGGAAGCACAGAGAGTCCCAAACAAGATGAACCCCAAGAGGCCCACACCAAGACACATCATCATCAAAATGCAAAAGGTTCAAGACAAAGAGAGAATCTTAAAAGCAGCAAGAGAAAAGCAGTTAGTTACCTACAAGGGAGTTCCCATCAGACTGTCAGCAGATTTCTCAAAAGAAACTTTGCAGGCCAGAAGGGAGTGGCAAGAAATATTCAGAGTGATGAAAAGCAAGAACCTACAACCAAGAGTACTCTATCCTGCAAAGCTGTCATTTAGAATCGATGGCCATATAAAGAGTTTCCCAGACAAGGAAGAGCTAAAGGAGTTCATCACCACCAAACCATTATTATATGAAATGTTGAAGGGTCTTCTTGAAGAAAAAGATAAAAAAAATATGAACAAACAAAATGGCAATAAATACATATCTATCAACAATTGAATCTACAAACAAAATGAACAAGAAGAACAGAAACATTCTCATAGATACAGAGAACTTTTGTTGGGTACCAGATGGGTAGGGGCTGGGGGGAGGGGTGAAAAAGGTGAAGGGATTAAGAAGTATAAATTGGTTGTTAGACTGACAAACCTCAAAGGGAAGGGGGGGGTGGGAGGTGGGAAGAAATAAACCAAAGAACTTATATGTATATGTGCATAACTAATGGACACAGACAACAGTGTGGGGAAAAGCAGGAGGGGGGCGGGAATGGGGAGGAGGGGGGCAATGGGGGAAAAATGAGGAACATCTGTAATACATTCAACAATTAAAATAAAAAAAATATATATATATATATAAAAAGAATGCTGTCAATTTCTTGACGTTAATTTTGTATCCTGCTACTTGGCCAAATTCATTAAGTCTAGTAAATTTTTGATGGAGTCTTTAGGGTTTTCTATATATAATATGTTGTCTGTGAATAATGACAGTTTCACTTCTTTCCAATTTGGATTCCTTTCATTTTTCTTCATGTCTGATGCTATGGCTAAGACTTCCAGTACTATGTTAAATAAGAGTGGTGAGAGTGGGCATCCAGGTCTTGTTCCTGTTCTTAAGGGAAATGTTTTTAGTTTTTGCTCATTGAGTATGATGTTGGCTGTAGGTTTTTCATATATGGCCTTTATTATATCCGAGATATGATCCCTCTATTCCCGATTGCTGAGCGTTTTTATAAAAAAATGGGTGCTGGATTTTGTCAAATGGTTTTCAGCGTCTATTGATATAATCATGTGGTTTCTATCTTTCATTTTGTTTATGTGGTGTATCACATTTATTGATTTGCTAATATTGAACCAGCTTTGCATCCCTGGGATGAATCCCACTTGGTCATGGTGAATAATTTTTTTGATGTATTGCTGGATCCGATTTTGTTAATATTTTGTTCAGGATTTTGGCATCAATGGTCACCAGGGATATTGGCCTGTGGATTTCTTTCTTTGTAGTGGTTTTTTACTGGTTTTGGAATTAGAATGATGCTGGCCTCATAAAACGAGTTTGAAAGTCTTCCTTCTTCTTGAATTTTTTGCAATAATTTGAGGAGAATGGGTATTAAGTCTTCTTTGAATGTTCGGTAAAACTCCCCCGTGAAGCCGTCCGGGCCTGGGCTTTTGTTTGCTGGGAAAGTCTTGATTACATCTTCAATTTCCTTCGTTGTTATTGGTCTGTTCAAGTTTTCTATCTCTTCCCGATTCAGTTTTGGGAGACTATGTGTTTCTAGAAATGTGTCCATTTCGCTTAGATTGTCGAATTTGTTGCCATACAAATGTTCATAGTATTTGCTAATGATCCTTTGTATTTCTGTGGTGTCAGTTGTTACTTCTCTTCTTTCATTTCTGATTTTGTGTATTTGGGTTCTCTCTCTTTGTTTCTTGGTGAGTCTACCTAAGGGTCCATCAATCTTGTTTATCTTTTCAAAAAACCAGCTCTTTGTGTTATTGATCCTTTGAATTGTTTTTTTGGTCTCCATGTCGTTTATTTCTGCTCTGATCTTTACTATTTCCTTCGTTCTACTTACTCTAGGGTTTTCTTTTTGTTTGCTTTCCAGTTCTTTAAGTTGTGAGGTTAGGTAGTCAATTAGAAATTTTTCTTGTTTCTTAAGGTGGGCTTGTAGTGCTATGAACTTCCCTCTCAGAACTGCTTTTGCTGCATCCCATAGATTTTGTGTTGTTGTGTGTTCATTTTCATTGGTTTCCAGGAAGTTTTTAATTTCTTCCTTGATCTCCTTGGTAACCCATTCATTGTAATAACATGCTATTTAGCCTCCAAGTGTTCAAATGTCTTTGCATGTTCTTGTTGCAATTCATTTCTAGTTTCATGCCATTGTGATCTGAGAAGATGCTTGATGTGATTTCAATCTTCTTAAACTTGTAGAGAATTGAGAAGAATGTGTATTCTGCAGTTTTGGGGTGTAATTCTCTTTAAATATCTATTAAATCCATTTGATCTAGTGTTTCATTTAGAGTCTCTGTTTCTTTAATTTTTTGTCTAGAGGATCTATCCAGTGATGTCAGTGGGTTGTTGAAGTCCTCTGCTATCATTGTATTGCTGTCATTTTCTCCTTTGAAGTCCTCCAGAAGATTTTAAATATATTTTGGTGCTCCTATATTTGGTGCATATATGTTTACCAAGGTTATATCTTCCTGTTGGATAGATCTTTTCAATATTATATAGTGAGTTTCTTTGTCTCTAGTTATGGCCTTCATTTTGAAATCTATTTTATCAGATATGAGTATTGCTACCCCAGCTTTTTTTTCCTTTCCGTTTGCTTGGAAGATTTTTTTCCATCCCTTCACTTTCAACCTATGTGAGTCTTTTGTTGTGAGGTGGGTCTCTTGTAAACAACATATATATGGGTCATGCTTTCTTATCCAGTCCTCTACTTTGTGTCTTTTTATTGGAGCATTCAATCCATTTACATTTAAGGTAATTATTGATGTGTACTTATTTATTGCCATTTTTGTTCAGTGTGGTTCTATTTTCCTTCCTATTCCTTCTACTTATTACAGTAGTCCTTTTAACATTTCTTGCATTGCTGGTTTGGTGCTAATGTAATCCCTTAGCCTTTTTTTGTCTGAGAAGCTCTTTATTTGGCCTTCTATTTTGAATGACAGCCTTGCTGGATAGAGTAGTCTTGGATTCAGATCCTTGGTTTTCATGACCTTGATTACTTCCTGCCATTTTCTTCTGGTCTGTAGTGTTTTTGTTGAGAAGTCAGCTGATAGCCTTATGGGGGTTCCTTTGTACGTAACTTGTTGCTTATCTCTTACTGCCTTTAAGATTCTCTCTTTGTCTTAATTTTAGGCATTTTAATTACTATGTACCTTGGTGTGGGATTGTTTGGGTTCTCTTTCTTGGGGCTCTCTGTGCTTCTTGAACTTGAATGTCTTCTTTCTTCACCAAATTAGGGAAGTTTTCTGTCACAATGTCTTCAAATATATTCTCTAACCTTTGCTCATTTTCTTCTTCGGGGACTCCTATGATGCGAATATTATTACGTTTCCAGTTGTCCCACAGTTCTCTTAAGCTGTGTTCCTGTTTTTTCATTGTTTTTTCCTTTTGGTTTTCTGATTGGTTGATTTTTTTCTACCCTGTCTTCTATTTCACTGATTTGGCCCTCAGCTTCCTCTACTCTGCTGTTTAGTCCTTCCAATGTGTTCTTCATTTCTTCTTGGTGCTTCTTCATTTCCACTTGGTTGGTTTTCAATGTTTCTATGTCTTTGCTCATGGTGTTGATGTCTTTAGTCATGGTTTTGATGTCCTTACTCATGCTGTTAAGCTTCCTCAAGATCATGGCTTTGAATTCTAGCTCTGTTAACTTGATTAACTCCGTTTCATTTATCTCATCTTTGGTAGAGGTCTCTTGTTCTTTCATTTGGGATTTGTTTCCTTTTTTCACCATTTGGGCTATCTCAGTGGGTTTTGGAGCCTGCCAAACTTTCCCTGTGGATGTTGATGTTCTGCTGTTTGTGGTTCCCTCTACTGGGTTTGGATGAGTGTGGCAGGACCTATGTTAAACACCACTGTCAAGTCTTACTTTCCTGGTTAGAGTTTCCAGCCCAGAAAAGGTTAAGTTATCCTCTAGGTTTTTGCCTAGAGGCTATTAGTCGTGGTTACTTGATGAGCCTTGGGTTCTTAGTTGAATGAAAAACTCCCTCAGGTGTTCCAGGTGAGAGGATTTCGCAAGCTTGGGGCCAATGCTGGTTGTTAATGAGCCTCAATTTGTATTTCAATGGCCCACGTTGGTGGGGCTGAATCTCCGAGGGAGGGGCTGTGGCCTCTCCCCAGAGCCCTGGGAAGGAGTAAGATGGCCACTGTCTTGCGTGGCCACAACTCAGCAAAAGCTCTGAGCACCCTCCAAATCCCGAGTGTCCCCACACAGTTCCAGGGTAGTCCACCTTCCCTCTGCTGGAGCCCAAGGTGAGTGGCTGTGGCTATTTTAGCTCTCTGTCCCAGCCCTCTGTGCTGTAGAGCTGGCTTGGGTTTTAACCCCGAGGACAGTGCTCACAGCTAAGATCGCTGCTGTCTATGGGCTCCCAGCCCCCCTCCCGTGCCTCCGCAATCCTACTAGGATCAATTCAGTGTCCCTGGTTGTATGGTCCTCGCAAGCTGCTTTTCTGTTGCTTTTTCCCTACAATTTGTCTTTATTTTAGTTGTAATTCCAATTTGGTCCTGGGAGATGGTCTGTGTAGCTTCCCTTTACTCTGCCACCATTTTGGAATTCCCTGGAGTGATGTCTTTGAAGTTCTCTCTGGGGAGGCAGAGTATGTACATCTGTGGTTAATACACAATCTCTCTCCCCAACAAAACTGAAAACTCCTCCTTCGTGGTACGTATTTGTCCTTGCAAAGCCTTTTTCCACTAAGCTTAAAAAGAAAGAAGAAAGAAACAAGTAAACAAACAAATAAACAAAGAGAAAGAAATATCCTATTTAACCACTTGTAGAAGTTATCTCCTGATAACTGGGCTTGGAATGAGGAAAGCTGCCTCCTCTTGGCTGGATGTCAGGCAGGGTCAGGAGCGCAGTGCAGGTAAGTGGCTTTCCTCAGTCATGGACGCTTTCCTTGTGGAATGCTCAATAATATTCGGAGCCAATGGGATGACAGCTAAGATTACAAACTCAGAAAAGAATCCAAGAGAAACCAGCTTGCCCCAGCCCCAACATTTTGCAGCCATTAATCGCAGGGGCTCCACAGAGGAAGGCTGGTGTTCACTAGCACTTAGAGAAAACCAGGCCCCAGAGCTTTTATTGGCGGGATAGATGCATGTAAATGAGGCAGATATGGGGTAAAATTGCACGAGAGCCAGCCCACTGATGTGTACCTTCCATGCAGCATAGCCTTCATCTCCCATTCACAGGTAAGTTAACACGAAAAAAAGGAAAATGATTTTCTTCCAGTGCTTGCAAAGGTCCCAGGAACTTTTATACATTTTATTTTATTTCATTCTTGCAATAACCCTGTCAGACAGGCATGATTATCTTCATTTTCTAGTTGAGAAAATGAATTCTCAGAAAGGTTACCTTTGCAGTGCTGTGCAACTAGAAAGGAGAGGGCCCAGTTTGAACACAGACATCTTCATTCAAGAAATATTTCTTATCTATCTCTGTTATGCTGGGTTAGATAACAGGGCCACAAAAGCAGAAAAACGCTTGCGAGTCTGGGAGAGAAACGAGGCACAAAAAGAATTCTGCTGCAATGTAGTACATTGAGTTAAAATTGAAGTCAGTACTGAGGACAGAGCATGAGTCTGTCTCCTGGGGTGGGCTTCCCAAAAGGATGAGGAATGAGGTGTTTCCACCTTACCATTAAGTTTTCATTTAATTCTTGAATTTTTCAATAATGTATATACAAATACAGAGGGAAAGGAGCACATTTACTAAGCATGTACTATGAACAGATGGAGAATCTAGGGCAATAAAGAAGAAAGGAAAGCAGCTGGGTAAGATCCCATGTAGATGTCAGCCCAGGATCTTCACTGCTGAGGAGAGAGGGGACAGACCGCCACCAAGTGCCCTGCATCTCAGAATAAACATGCTCCCCAGTGTCAGCCACCTGATCAAGTGTGTAGAGGCTAATGACTCTCATTATATCCACTCTTCAAAGATGGCAGAGCATGGGAAGTAACAGGATTGGGGGTAACTTTTCCATCTCCTAAATAGCCCCAAATTGCAAATGAAAAGAGTTGTTTTTTGGGACATGAGAAATTCAGGGTAGGTAGCATATTGGGAAATGGGAAATGTAAGAAATGGTGGTAGGGAAATGACCCCTTTTCCTGGTGTAATTTCTTTTCTGCCTCCCACCAACGTGTCTCCAATTTACCCTGCAGCAGTGTGAATCTGGAGGAGAGTAATGCATTTTTTTCAGGTGCACCCAGAACAGAGCACTGGTGGCTCTGAACCTTGTCCCCTCCTCTGTTTCTATCTGATCCTAATTATCAAGCTCTGCAGATTCTCCCAGACATCCCCATAAGGTGAAACCCGAGTGAGCCTCCTGGAATCATGCTACATGTTGGGGGAGTTGGGCTCTCTTCTCCCACTGGAAAACCACAGGCTTACAGGGGTCTTTCCTGTGAGGCACAGAATGCCTAGGGGAGGGCAATGTGGTCAGATTGTAGCCATTGAATTTTCTCTGTGATCTAGAGGGGTGCTTCATCTCACCCTCAGGCTCTAGGATTTTCACAATAGTGTCTATATGAATAATTTCCAGTGAGTCTTCTTGTAAGGGAACTGAAGCTGGGAACCTATTTCTCCATCTTAATGTAATTATTTAAATATATTATTTCAGTAAAACCATGAGGCCAGCAGGGGTTATTGTTTTTTTCAGGAGATAGCAGTGAGATAGATGAAGAATAATAACACTTGCTCAGACCACATTAGTAGTAAGTAAAGGATTTAGGGAAGCAACTCAGTCTTCAGTTCCAATAAGATAGGGCTAAAGCCTATTTGTAGTCACATCATTCCAGAATCGTAGTTATTGCCAGAAACTGCAGATATGAGGGCAGAAAAGGAATAAACAGGAGATGGTCAGTGCTGGTGCAAAGACAGGTTTAATGATACATTGCTTTTCACAAAGATGGCTGCAGAGACTAAAATCCAGGAAGAGACTACTCTGCAACACAGATCAACCAGCCAGATCTAACATAAACTGACTTCTTAGCACCACCCTGTAAACATCACAGCCCTCCTTCTGTCCAAAGTCTCACATAGAAACAGAACCGGAAACCTAGCTTTGTAGCCAAAAGTAAAAACCAAAGGAAAAATGGGAATTCAACCCTGGCCGGTTTGGCTCAGCGGTTAGAGCGTCAGCCTGCGGTCCAAAGAGACCTGGGTTCGGTTCCCGCTAAGGGCATGTATCTCAATTGCAGTTTGTTCCCGGCCCAACCAGGGCCCCTGGGTGGGTCCTGCGGAAGGCAGCCACTCGATGTGTCCCTTTCACGTCAATGTTTCTCTCGCTCTCTCTCTCCCTCCCACTCTATCTGAACAAAATAAGGAAAAATGTCCTCGGGTGAGGATACAAAAATAAATTTTAAAAAAAAGGGAATTCAGTGGTGAGCTGGTAAAAGCAGGGGACCTGGTGCCCGTGATGGTGCTGTGCTGCTTTTGTTCATCTGACTCAGTGTTTTGATCCCTCTCCTTCAGCCAGTTCATGCTGGCTGTCCAAAGTTTTGCAAGAGCCATGCAAAACTATCAGTTCTTTGGATATTACCACTATGTTGATCTCCTTTTTCCAACTTGTTTGGGGGCTCAAAACCTCCACAGAACTTTTCCTTGGAGTGGTTTTAGTTCGACCATCATGCTTCTCCAGGGTGATGAACACGCTGCCTGGTCAGCTCTGCCAGGGACTGCTTACTCTCTGACAGCACCATCCCTGCTCTGCTCGCAACCCAGTCTTTTGATTTCAAACAGAATAATTTCCATTGCTCCATGCCAGGCATTGAATACAAGATACACTACATCTTCACTCATTGATTAATGCAACATTTATTAAGTTGTCCCTTAGGTTTGGGATTGAACATAGAGCTCAATTTTCTTCTAGTAAGAGTCAGCTTCCCAGTCAGAAAATTGAGTTTCTTATGGATGATTGAAGAGACTTCTTCAAGAGGCAAGGTTAACAAATATCTTTTGAGCACCTACTGTATGCTGAGAAATAAGCTAAGTGTGGGAGAAACAGATGTGGCCCTTGTCCTCTCTGCCTGTAGGGTGTCAGAGAAGCACCCACACGCAGTGCAGTCTTACACATGCCACGATGCAGGTGCTGTGAAAGAGGGGTCACAAAATCATCCATGAACATGCTATCTGAGTTGAAACATGAATGATAAGTTCATGTTAGCCAGGCAGTATTTTTTCAGACAAGGGAGGAACTTGGTGCTCAGAAGTGGAACAAGTCATTGGAAAGCCAGATTGGAGAAGGGGATGCAGAAAGCTCGACTGGAGAGGAAAGTAGGGAAATGGTGCATATTTGTTGCATAAGCTGTGCCACGTTTTAACTTTGCCTGAAATCCCTTGGGGAGTCATTCAGAGATTTTAAAAACGAGGTAACCAAAGCAGGTTACTGACTGACTTACTGACATTTTAGAAATATCACTGTGGCTGGCCTTTGGATGGATGGACTGGAGTCATAAACAGGCCAAATACAGTAAGACCAGCAAGTCTTGCAGCAATCTGGTGAGAGCGGATGGTGGTCTGCAGGTGACAGTGACGATGGGGAAAAAAAGGATTCCTGGCATGTTGAGGAGAGCATCAACAGTGCTTAATTAATGAGTCAAACTGGTCCTATTATCATCTCTGCTACAGTCCCGATGTTTCCACTGAGAAAACGAGGGGAGCTCAGCCCTGCCAGGTCTGACCTGAAATTCGAAGAGCTATGAGAAGATGGGTGTTGAGGTCAACTCTGAGGAGTCTTCAACAAGGTGTTTGACGGCTGAGGCTGTTTCCCACCAGCATGCTGACCAGGCTCCTGGCAGAGGGGCCAACACAAAAGTGGTTAATGAGAAGCAAGGTCTTCCTACAGACATGACAGCTGACTCGTCAGCACTGCTGTACCAGCAGGACCCGTCATGGCCACAGCAAATTCCTCGAGTCTGGAATTGGCTAAATTGGACTCCTGACAGCTTCAAACTCAGAAGCAGCGCCTGCATCTCAAACCAAAGAGGGAGAATTGTCTAAATGCTTCAATTCTTGTAATTGAAGCAATTGCACATCATTTTACATTCCAGCTTCCTGACAGAATAACCAGTTTGAGCCGAGTGTGGGAATTCAATTATGTATCTTCTGTCTGCATCTTTGAAAGAAAACCACCCGACTGGCTTGTCAAATATCCAGCATGTTTGCCCATTGGAAATTGCTATCTCCTCCTGACACAAGAAATGTCTCTGCAGAAGAGAAACCTATTATATTTTACCAAACTAGCATAACCCTATCATACAGTTTGACAAAGCATAGGAAAAGAAAAACTACAGACCAATTTCATCTGTGAATATAAATGCAAAATTTCTAAATAAAATATAAGCATATGAAATATGGCAATGTAATATAAAACCTTTTCCATTAAAATTGAAATAAAGCACTATGCCTACTATGACTCTAATTATTTAACATTACTCTAAATGTCTGGCCAATGCAATAAGACAAGAAACATAAATAAATAAAGGATATAATTGTTAAAAAGGAAGTGGCAACATTTCTTATTATTTTCCACATACCTACCTAGAAAATCTAAGCAAATGAGCTCAGAAAATCTTAGCATCCATAAGCTTCATCAATTTATCTTCCATTAATTTAATCTAAGGAAATGTTCAGAGAGTCAGATTTATGATAGGGTCTCATCCCAGCACTATTTTTATTAATGAAAAAATTGAAAATAATCCAAATATCTAACAATGATTAAATGTAGTACTTTTATCCAGATGATAAAATGTACAACTGTTAAAACTTTTAAAATATATTTAATAATGTGGAGATGCCAACACATTATAAGAATAAAAACAAAATACAAACCTGAATACAGTATGATTTCTTTTGTAAAATAAACAAATAAATATGTATTTGTATAGAAAACACACTGAAAGGAAGAAATATAATATTACAGTTATGACTGGATGGGGGTTTTTCAACTTATAGAATTTACATGAATCAGTCTTATAGACTATAACATGAAATACATTGTAAAAATGTAAGGGTTTAGACCAGATGATGACAGAGATCTTTGCCAAACTGTTTCTGGCATAAATGAGACAATTTTCTATGAAAATCTGATACTTTAAAACAGAAGAGGACCTATGATATTTTACTCCTGTTGGCCTGTATTGGTTTGCACATGATGTTAGCAAATAGCTTAATTCAGAGATTTTGGGCAGCTGGCCTACCTGGATACACATCTTAATCTTCAACCTGTCATCTAACAAAGCCTTTTTCTTGTCCCAACTAAAACTCAGTTTGTTACCCAGCTCCTTTTTTTCTACTCTAGCTGTTTCCCCATGGACCCCTCTGGCCAACCCTTAACAAAATCACATAGCATGACCCATCTGAGATGAGCTTTCCAGTTAGACTTGTATTCCAGCACCACTATAACAAAAACTCAGATTCCTGGTTTAGGACCCTCCCCTGAGACATTCACCAACTCTAGAGGACTAGATTTATATGGGCCCTCCCTCAGTAGATTCCTTGTCTAAAATTTTCCTTGTGGTGGGCCACAGCAGACCCAACCTGGACACCAACCTAGCAGACCAATACCAGGGGTTAAGTCTGAGGGAGTTAATGAAAGCAGAATGTTTTACCAACTGAAGGTGGCCTGAAGTAGGAAGACCCTAGGACTTATTGAGCTTAGACTCAAATTCAGAGATAGCAGCTGTGATTGTCCCTTCCACAGAATGAGAGCAAAGCCATAAGCCAGACATGAAGTGAAAGATAGAAAAGAGTCAGAAATTATGCAGAAAAGCCTAAACACAGCTGCAATATCTTTGAGGTAGCCAGGACTCAACGTCAGTGATTATTTGTGAACATATTGTGATTGATTAAAGCAAGGGAGATAGGCACACAAGCTTGCAGAGTCCTAGCAATAATCTTAAAGAGTGAAGTGAGACAGATAAGTAGAGTGAATATCTAATACCAAATGGGACAGTCACTACTCAGGAATGTTGGCCTACTGAATGTTGCTCCCAGAGCTGTTCATTTTTTTAAAATATAAAAACTAGAGCCCTGCTTAAATGTGACTGATGAATCCATAAAAATCCTAGAAGAAAATGTAGGCAACAAAATTTCAGACATCATATGCAGCAGAATTCTCACTGATACATCACTTAAGGCAACAGAAACAAAGGAAAAAAATGAACACATGAAACTACATCAAACTCAAAAGCTTCTGCACAGCAAAAGAAACAACTATCAAAATGGAAAGGGATCCCACTATATGATATGGAGACCATAATCGCCAATGGTACATCCGATAAGGGGTTAATCTCCAAAATATATAGAGTGCTCATACAACTCAACAAAAGGAAGACAAAGAACCCAATTAAAAAATGGGCAGAGGAACTAAATAGACAACTCTCCAAACAGGACATACAAATGGCTAAAAGACATATGAAGAAATGCTCAACATTTCTGGACAGTTTGGCTCAGTTGATTATCGTCTCATTGAGGATATTTTCCCACTGACTTTTAGAAAGAATGAGAGGAAGGGAGAGAGAGAGAGAGAAACATCGATGTGAGAGAGACACATTAATTGGTTGCCTCCTGCACAACTCTGACCAGGCCTTCTGAACTGCCAAAGTACAAAGCATGTGTCTATACATTGTTGGTATGGGTATTAACCTAGAAAAACGCATATTTCACTTGAAAATTATTCCCAAACAAAAGGAACCAGAAGGCAAGATGTTATCAAAGATATGATAAATTTCCTCAAAACTGAAGGAGTTGCATTTTCTTAGTAAAAGTACCCTTCTGCTACCCAACATGGAGAATGAAGACCCACAATGAAGCACATTTTGATGGCATTTCAGAACAATAGATAAAGAAAAGTTCCATTCAGGCAGGTATGGAAATTTCAATGGCATCTGGAAGCCAGAACACCCTAGAGAAATACTTTTAAAGTCTGAGGAGAAATATCTTAGAAGTCTAAGGAGTCTAATTTAAAAACCATTAATTTCCAAGCCAACTAGAAATTTATTTGTAAAAATAAATAAAAATCAGTTTTATACATTCAGGATCTCAAAAAAGGTTACTTTTCACATTTTCTCAGAAGCTACTAAAATGAATAAGCCAATGGAAAAAAAAGATATAAAACCCAGGAAAAAGGTAACCCAACAGAAGAGGTTAAGGAAGGTTCCAGGGTGATGGTGAAGTTTCTAGAAAACATCTCTAGAGACAGCATAAGAGTGATAGTCGAGACTGGAGCAGAGACTGAAGAGGCTGAGGGTCTCCCTCTCACTCTCTCACACACACATACACCATACACACATATCTGGAGTTCATGACACTAAATGAGTTTTGAGGGTTTTTTTTTTTTATCTTTTTATCCTCACCTGAGGACATTTTTCCATTTTTTGTTGTTGTTGTTGTTGTTGTTGTTGTTGTTCAGATAGAGTGGGAGGGAGAGAGAGGAAGAGAGAGAGAGAAACATCGACGCGAAAGGGACACATTGAGCGGCTGCCTCCTGCACGACCCAACCAGGGCCGGGGACAAACCGCAACTGAGGTACATGCCCTTAGCGGGAACCGAACCCGGGTCTCTCTGGACCGCAGGCTGACGCTCCAACCGCTGAGCCAAACCGGCCAGGGCAGTTTTGAGGGTTTTTAAATAATTTGGAAATAATAATATAGAAAACTAAGCAAATTAAAAAATAAATTATTATCACTTGGAAAAAGAAAGAAACTATAATCATAGGACATCTTATGATTCATCTCAGAACAGTATTTTCATAATCATACAATGTAAAAGCTATTTAACAAAGTTGTGATATAACCATATTGAGAAACTGAGGAAAGAGGGAGGCAGTGGGATGGGGATAGGAAAGCTAAGCTCTTACATTTCATAGTAGAAAGTCAGAGTTTTAAAATTAAAATTCTTTAAAAATCAAGAAATTGCAGTATTAGGATATAATTTATAAACATGAAAGTAAATATTAGTGGAGCTAAGAGTCAAAAGTGGTTGCCTAGATGCCAAGGTAAGGTACAGGTGAGCAGTGTGTTCTGTTCTTTGTTAACATATTTGCAGTATTACATGACTCTTTAAATTATTTATGTGTATTGCATTGAACAATATAAAAATTAAGTTAAAAAATATAGCCCAGCTGGTGTGGCTCAGTGGTTGAGCATTGATCCATGCACCAAGAGGTCACCAGTTTGATACCTGGTCAGGGCACATACCCAGGTTATGGGCCAAATCCCCAGTAAGGGTATGCAGTAGGTGGCCAATGTTTTCTCTCATCAATGTTTCAATATCTCTCTCCCTCTTCATTCCTCTCTCTCTAAAATCAATAAAGAAAAAAATTTTAAATATATATGTATTTGAAAAAGGAATATACTCTTTCATAATTATTACCTAAAACCATCTCCCCAAGGAACACATATTCCACAATCTAGTCCAACATTTGTCAAGACCCCTGAAACCCGATGTTTACTACTGACCTTCCTGACTTTCTGTGATGCAAATTTTTCTATCACCAAGCAACACAGGTGAGAGTTATGAAAACCTAAATTAGGACAGTGGAGGAAGAAATGAGATGCAGATGCAGGGATGATGTATAGATATAAAAAGGTTCAGTGGGTGGCTAATAGAATTTGGCTTGGCAAATGGGGAGAAGTTAGTTGAATAGAGCAGTAAGGTTTTGATCTTAGGTGACATTAAGAAAGAAATCAAAACAAGCAGCACATTTGGCTAGAACAAATTATTTCATTTTGAAATGTTGAAGTTTAGGTTTCAGTGAACAAACAATTCAGAGACCTTCTACGAATATACACACACTTTGTCCTGAGTCACTAGAATCCCACAAAAATGTAAATTAGCAGACAACTATTTTCTAAGATTCTGTTGGCCACATTGTGGGTACCATGACACAGAAGACAGATAAAATCCTGGAGCAAAGCCAGGAGCAGGACCCTCACAGGAAGGCTGTCCCAAACATTTCATGATTTCAAAATCATAACTTCTCAAGCTCCCTACCCATTACACCTCTTCCCCAAACAGCACAGTATCCATTCAATGACACTGGAGTGGATGTGATTGGGGCAGTTTGAAAACTTTGACTTTTGTCATGAGGTTTTTAAACCTCATCCATAGCATTTCAAAAAGTCATTAACCAGATTCCATGTTACCCTATGGCAAACCTCAAAGATCCTAATTTTTCTTTTTTTAAAATATGTTTTATTGATATTTTGAGAGCGAGAGAGAGAGAGAGAGAAACATTGAGGTGAGAGATAAGCATTGATCAGTTCTCTCCTGCATGCCCCCTACTGGGGGTAGAGCCCACAACCCAGGCATGTGCCTTGACTAGGAATTGAACTGGAGACCTCTCAGTCCACGGGATCACACTTAATCCACTTTCCCCGAGGTTTCTTCTACCCTAACAAAGACTTCCTCCCACACAGAATGAGTCTGAGATACAGATGTCTAGTTGCTGGACAAAGGGACCTAAGGGCTAACATTCTCTGTTTCTTTCTCTTTATGATCAGACCACTGTCCCACCTAGGATTGAAAGGGTTAATAATGTTTTAACAAAACTAAACTCCATTCTGACCCTCAGTTACTGCACGTACGCACCCTGGCAGTTTCTTTTTTGTAAACATAAGGGCCTTGAGAAACCCAAAGATAAGGGGTTAATGAAGGCCTTGAGAAACTCAGAGGAACCATAAGAAAAAAGAGATTAATGATGTCCCTGACCTCTGCCTGAGCAGACTCCTTACCTCTGAGACAACTCCTACCAACCCAGACACCAATTACGCGGTGCCAAGAGAATGTGGGTTTTTTTTTAATGTAGTTTTTTTCTGTAGTTTGTGCCTATATAAGCAAAGAACAAAGGAAGCTCGGGGCTGAGGATTTGGGGAAGCTGTACCCCCCCAGCCCACCGGTGTAATAAAATACTCCTTTCTCTACACTGGCCTTATGTTGAGGATGTGATCTCCTGCAGGCTCAGACCTTTTAAGGATGACATTGGTGGCGACCAAGAGTACATTCCTAAGCAAGTAATGGGAACAGACACTAGGTCACAGGAGTTAAGACTGTGAGGACATGGTTCTTACATAATAAATGTCTAGCCATTTATTCCGGAATTTACTAGGAATAAGAGATGAGGAAAAAAGAAGGTAGAAGAATGTATCATTTCAACCTCAGGGCATTTGCACTCACTCACTCTTCTGCTTAGAATGTGTTTCCATCTGAACTCACAGAGCTGATACCTCCTCATCATTCTGATCTCAATTCAACGTCACTCCCCGGAAAATCTTACCCTGACACCCCTCTCCCCACCTAAAACATCCCTGCTTCACACTTGAGCACACTATTATCTTCACTGCACTTATTAGTATATAGATTAATCTTCTGTTGTTGTTCATTGCCTTGCTTATTATCTGTCCTCACTATACTGGGCTCAAGTTCCTTTGTTCTGTCTTGTGCACTGTGTCCCCAGTGCCTTCAATAATGTCTGGGATATGATAGGAACTCAAAATAATTGTTGAATGGATGGATGAATCAAGGAATAACTTTAGGAATTGTTAAGAAGAGGAGGAAGTGGAAATGGTGAAAAAGAATATAGAAGAAACAAAACAGGTAATAAGAAAAAGAAAATGTGGCAAAATTGGGAAGAGCAAAGAGCAAAAAGGAAAAGAACATCAGGGGAACCAAAGAGTTAAGATCTGCACCTGCTGCCCAGGTGCTTGGGGTTTGAACAGGGTGATCTAGAGGAATTATGCTTAACAATGGTTTTGCATCTCATTTGCATCCCTTTGTTCATAAAAATCTGACCTGGAGGCATTAAACTGGAAATTGCTACACATTTTTCATTCTTCCTCTGTGCTGAAAACTATCACAACAATAGTTTGGAACTAGACCTGCAGGAATAGGAAGGTCAAACGACAATCTGTTTCTTGTAAATAAATAATAATAAATTACTATGTTTGAATACTCAGGAATCCCACTGTGGCCTGGTGTGTCACTCTGGATTAGAGTCTCTTGGTGACAACCCAGGAACCTGGGGCCCTGAAGGTCCCTACTATTTACCCAACCACCAATTATCATTTTAATTCTGGCAAATTACTGCCTTCTCTCCCTTTATGTTCTTTCTTCCTCTGAGACGCCTACTGGAATTCTAATTCTTAACTTCTCTCTTTTCTTCCAAAGATTTATCTCTCCAAAAAACACTTTCTGGGAGAGTTCATTGACTGAATCCTTCAGTTCATTAATTTGTTCTTTAGCTGCATTCATTCTGCTGCCCAGCTTATCCATTGACAATACATTCTTCATTTTTTATAATATATTTTTCATGTCCCAAATCACCAAATGTTTCTTCAAAACGTCTTCCTATTTTGTATCCCTATGATCTTGGCTTCTTTCTATCAGAATATTTGTTTCCCTTATTTTAATTTTTAAAAATTCTGTGTAATCCAGTATTTCTGTTTCTTGTGGCATAGATTATTTAATTGGGTGTCATGCTATGTTTTCTTATAAACTCATATTCCTCTGCAACGAACAGATACCTTGGCTGTGATGAGTCAATGGGAAACAGATGGGGTTGGAGGCCACATCCTAAATCTTAGTGTGTACTTCTCCTAGCCAATGGATTGTGGGGAGGAGCGTCAGGTCAGACACCTCAGATCACTCCTGGGAGCAAATCAGGTTCTAGGCTGCTGACAATGCTGCTCTCCGTGGGATCTTTTGGGACTGTCTGGGCCAGCTAGCATACATGCAGTCCCTGTCATCAGCTCACCACCCTCACAGAGCTTCAGCCCTGTCTTATTATTCCAGCTGTCTCTAACACTGGACTGAGTGCTATTTCCCTGCCCTGCAATAGGGAAGAGGGGGTCCACCCAACAGTTCCCACCCTGCTGTGTGCCATCGGTGGCTTTGATCTCTCTTCACCTTTTCACACTAGCATGTAATCACTTTCTCCCTCACTGAATGATTTTCACATTTTAGATTCTGGGATCCATGTATCTATTCCTTCTGCAACATTGCCAGGATTAGATTTAGGAAGGAGTTTTCTGTTCTTTTTAAAATGTTTTTTTGAACTTTTAGAGAGAGAGGAAGGGTGAGAGAGATAGAAACATCTATGTGAGAAACATTGATCCACTGCCTCTTGCATGGGCCCTGACTGGGAATCTAACCAGGACTTCTCATTCCATGGGATGATGCTCAATCCACTAAGCCACACCAGCCAGGCCAAGAATGAGTCTTGATTTATTTATTGCTCCATCTTGGCTGGTTTACTCTTCTTCCTGCATAGACTGGGATGCATGAACACGTGTACACATGCATTCAATGAAGCATAATGCTTGGGGCCACACATACACATATTTGCAAGACAAATTTTCTTGAAATGCTGCAACCATGAATAGTCCCATCTGCAACTGTGGTCAAAGGGTTCAAGTGCCCTTCAAAACATTGTCTGGTTTGCACTGTCGATCTTAAGTTTCCCTGCAAAAACTGCACACATGAGGTGTTACCAGACCTTTCCATGTTTATGAGAAAAATGTCTAAAAAAATGACATTGTTCTTTCAATTTGTTACACCTTAGTTATGCTAGATTGGATATTTTTCATATGCAGATTGTAGCATTTTTTACAGTAGTTAAAAAGAGGGTTTGATCTGAATATTTATCAAAGTGATTTTTTTTATTAATTTGTTTTTGTTACAGATGTTTCTCCTTTTTCCCCCATTGACACCCTCCTCCCCATCCCCCCTGGCCCATCCCCAGCTTTGTTGTCTATGTCCATTGGTCATGCATGCATGCATATAAGTTCTGTGGTTTATTACTCCCCCTATCCCCCTTCCCTGAGGCTTGTCAGTCTGTACTCTACATCTATGTCTTTGGGTCAATTTTGTTCATCAGTTTTAGTTCATTATATTCCACAAATAAGTGAGATCATGTGATATTTGTCTTTCTCTGCTTGGCTTGTTTCGCTTAGGATAATACTCTCCAGGTCCCTCCATGTCGTCTCAAAGGATAAGAGATCTTTTTTTCTTACAGCTGCATAGTATTCCATTGTGTGTATGTACTACAGCTTCTTTATCCACTCATCTACTGATGGACACCTGGGTTGTTTCCAGATCTTAGCTATTGTAAATAGTGCTGCTATGAACATAGAAGTACATGTATTCTTTCTGATTGGTGTTTCAGGTTTCTTAGGATATATCCCTAGAAGTGGGATCACTGGGTCAAATAACAGTTCAATTTTTAACTTTTTGAGGTAACACCATAGTGTTTTCCACAGTGGCTGCACCAGTCTGCATTCCCACCAGCAGTGTACTAGAGTCCCCTTTTCTCCACACCCTCGCCAACACTTGTTGTTTAATGATTTGTTGATGGTGGCCATTCTGACAGATGTGAGGTGATACCTCATTGTTGTTTTAATTTGCATCTCTCTGATGATTAGCGACATTGAGCATTTTGTCATATGTCTCTTGGCCATTTGTATGTCCTGTTTGGAGAGGTGTCTATTTAGGTCCTCTGCCCATTTTTTAATTGGGTTCTTTGTCTTCTTTAGTTGAGTTTTATGAGCACTCTATATATTTTGGAAATTAACCCCTTATCTGATGCATCATTGTCGATTATGGTCTCCCATATAGTGGGATCCTTTTCCGTTTTGATGGTTGATTCTTTTGCTTTTTAGTTTGTTGTAGTCCTATGTGTTCATTGTTTCCTTTGTTTCTCTTGTTTTAGGTGTATCAGTGAAAATTCTGCTGCATATGATGTCTGAAATTTTGTTGCCTGCATTTCAAAGTGATTTGTTAAATAACTTATATAATATCCATCTTACAGAAAAAATAATAATTAATGAAAATAAAGAAAAATGTTCTAATATAATCAAAGAAGTATGAATTTAAACAGTAAAATGGAATCATTATTTTTAACCTGTCACATGCTTTTACCCCAAATTTTGCCTTGCCTACTTTTTAATTCCTCAAGCTGCTCAAAGGTAGCACTAAAAATTCCTTCTACCACCTATTTCTTACTTCCTATGAACTTGACTCTCATAGTTGCTTAACTCTGGATGAGGAACCAGATAAGGAGGGGAAAAAATCAATAGATTTCTGTTCACCAACACTCAGCACTCTAAACACTCGGCACACACGGTATCATCCAGTATCTTAATCTGGCTTCCCCCAAAAGCATTATCAAGGATGTGGGTGTAAGAGCTTATTTGGGATGAAATCCTGGAAGCAGCAGTGAGGTTGTGCTGAGAGGAGGCAAGGAGGGTAACTGGAGCTGGAGAGGAGTTCTGAGCAGTGCTGTGGGTAACTGGGGCTCGACCTTGCGGTGATTGAGGAACAGCACCTCAGAATTATCCCGCTGAAGGACAGGGGGCGGGGTCTTCATTGACTGGCCCCCATCTCCAATCCATTGGGTCTCATCTTGGGGTTTAACTTCCCTGCTCCTTCAGGCTGTTCTGTGACTTCAGCAAAATACACTGAAGCATGGAAGTGGAGTTAAACAGCAGGTATTTGAGGCAGAGTGTTGCCAGTGTCCGTGGGAACTATTGTCTAATGCTGAAGCTGAAACTAGAGGTGGGCGAGGGCATGGAGCAGGTGCACACACCTACATGGTCCTCGCTCAGTCCCTTGTCCCGTGACTGTGGAGGGAAAGGTCTGTGTGGAGGCAAGTGTCCTAGCTCTGAGCAGACCTTGGCTTTTCCAATTCAGAGTCATCTAAGGATACTGAGAAACCCTTGACTAATCCCAAGACAAATATAAATATCTTCAATCAAGACGGGAAGTTTTGTTTGTTTTATTCCTGGGAAAGTCTTCTTGACTCCTTAGAATGAAGCTGCTCTTTCTAACCCCAGGTCTTGAGACTGAGGGCACCAGTCTAAGTTCTGCTGAAACTACAAATATATGACCCACACTTGTTGAAATCACCTGTGACTACAAAATAAGGTGCTAGCACTCAGATTAAAAGCCACTATGATCCAACCATATTAACCTTCTGCTTCCAAAAGCCGACCTTGGCCTTAGGGGCCCCACTAATAACATGTTTTCCCACATTGCTTTTTCAAGTGCTTGTCCTTTTGCAGAGTTTTTAAGGCAAACTTCCATGTGCTGAAAATTCAGAAATGTCAGTCATGTCCATTAAATTATAACCAATTTGAGAAAAAGATGCAAGGACACAACAAAGGATTGAGAGCAGAACCTGTTTCACATACAAAGCTGACATGGAAGCCATCAAAGGACTCCCCTACAAATCTGCCTCTGTAGACCTGCATGATCCAGATTTACCCAGTGTTCTAGACTGAAAAGCTGAAACACACGAGGTGGCCTGGTCTCCACATAGAAGAAAGAATACTGACTGGTACCTTGGATCAGATAGGTTTAAGACAGGAAAGGAGAGGGTCAAAGGGAAGCAGGGAGAGAGAGAGAGAAAGAGAAACTGAGGGAGCCAAAGAGAAAGACACAGACAGATGAGGAGAGGAGGAAAGGGTGTCAGCATGCCCACTGATATGCCCAATGAGGAAGTAAACCAAGCCTGGAGGTGGGCGAGGGCATGGAACCCAAGAACATATCTTCCTCCTCACATTGTTTTGCAAACAGAAGCATTAAAAGGACCTATATTGTTATTTTGTTGTGAGATATTGTTATTTTGCTATATTGTTATTTTGAAGTGAGATTCTTGTGGCAATATATAATTTTCACATTTTTAAATTGATTTTAGAGAGAGAAACATCAATTGATTGCCTCCTACATATATCCTGACTAGGGATCAAACCCACAACCTGGGTATGTGCCCTGACGGAATCAAACCTGCCACCTTTGGTGTATGGGATGATGCTCCAACCAACTGAACCACAACAGCCGGGGTGAGTCCCATTTTTTAATCTGTTCTGCCAATCTCCTTTAGTGTATTTACATTGTTTATATTTAATGTACTTATAGATATGACAGGACTTAAGTCTAATTTATATGTGGTTTCTTGTTTGTTTTCTGTTTTGTTTTTTTTTCTGCCTTCCTTGGTGTCACTTGAGAATTTTAGAATCCCATTATTTTTGTGTGTCTTTGAGTGTCTTTGTATAGCTTTTTAGTAGTTGCTCTTGGTATGACAGTATATATACATAAATTAGCATAGTCTACTGGTATCATATTTTACAAGTTCAAGTAAATTGTAGAAACTGTACCTACTTTTTGGTTCCTTACTCATCTCAATTTATAATTGTTTTAACTATTTCATTTACATGTCTTAAAACCACATCCATGTTATTTTTTTTTAATTGTCAAACCTGATTTAGAAAACTCAAAAAAAAAAAGTTTTCATTTTTTTTCTATTTTTTGCTGGTTTTTTTTTTTTTTTCTCTTCCTTTCTGGGATTCCAAGATTCTTTATCACGTCTTTTTTGTTTAGACACTTCCGTTAGTCATTATATTAGAGCAGGTCTGTTGTTGAAAAATTCTGAATTTTCCTTCATCTTAGTTTGCCTTTCATTCATAAAGGATATTTTCAGTGGCATATAATTGTGGATTGTCAGTTATTTTATTTCAATACTTGAAAACTATTAAGCCACCTTGTTCTGACATCTGTGGTTTCTGATTTAAAATCATTCAAATTCATTTTATCTATAGGTAAGGTGTCACTTTTCTCTGACAGCTTTTTAGTTCTGTTTTTAGTTGTCAGAGGTTTAACTATATGTTTTTTGGCATACATTTCTTTGAGTCTAGTCTTTTGGCAGTACATTCAGCATCTTTTTATAAATTTTTTTCAATTACACTTAACATTTAATATATTAGTCTCAGATGTACAGCATAGAGGGTAGACATTCATGTACTTTACAAAGTGATCCCCCATATTTCCAATACCCACATGGCACGATACATAGTTATTACAGTATCATTAACTATATACCTTATGCTGTATTTTATATCTTTGTGACTATTTCTAACTACCAGTTTGTACTTCTAAATCCCTTCATTATTTTCACCTAGCCCCCCCCAAAACTTCCTCCCCTCTGGTAAATATCAGTTTGTTCTCTGTATCTATGAATCTGTTTCTGTTTTATTTTGTTTATTTTGTTCTTTGAAGTTCACATATAAGAGGAATCATATAGTATTTATATTTCTATGACTGACATTTTATTCAGCATAATACCCTCTAGGTCCATCCATGCTCTCACAAATAGTAAGATTTCACGCCTTTTAATGGCCAAGTAATATTCCATTGTGCATATGTACTATAACGGTTTTTTTTCTACCTTATTTTTATTGTTGACACTATTACAAGTGTACCACAACTTTTTTATCTACTCATGTATTGGTGAGCACGTGGGTTGTTTCCATATCTTGGCTATGTAAATAATGCTACAATGAACATAGGGGTGCATATGTCTTTTCAAATTAGTGTTTTGGGTTTCTTTGAGTATATACCCTAAAGTGGAATTGCTGGGTCATAAAAGTTTCGTTTTTAATTTTATGAGGAATTTTCACACTGTTTCCACAGTGGCTACACCAATTTGCATTCTTGCCAACAATGCACGAGGGTTCCTTTTTCTCAAAATACTCAGCAACACGTTGATTTATTGATGCTAGTCATTCTGACAGGTTTGAGGTGATAACCTCATTGTGGTTTTAATCTGCATTTCTCTGATGATTAGTGACATTGAATATTAGTGTAAACATGCTGATTGGTCATATGTACTCCCTCTTTGGAACAATATCTACATAGGTCTTCTGCCAATTTTTAAATGTATGTTTGATTTTTGGTGTTAAGTTGTATGTCTTTAATAAATTTTGGATATTAACCCCTTATCAGATGTATCAGTGGCAAATGTCTTCTGTCATTCAATAGGTTGATTTTTCATCTTTTTATTCATTTTATTAATATTTTTATTCGTTGATTTTAGAGAGAAAAGAAGGGAGAGGGAGATAAAAACACTGATGAGGGAGAATATCGACTGGTTGCCTCCTGCATGCCCCCCACTGGGGATTGGGATCACAACCTGGGCATGTGCCCTGGCAGGAAATTGAACCAGCAACCTCTTGGCACATGGGTTGACACTCAACCACTGAGCCAAACCGGCTGTGCAAGACTTCATTTTTTGGATGGTTTCCTTGCTGTGCAAAAACTTTGTAGTTTGATTAAGTCCCACTTGTTTAATTTTTCTTGTGTGTCCCTTATCTAAAAAGATACATAAAAAAAGATATATTACTAAGAGAAATTTCAGACAGTTGAATGCCTATGTTTTCTTCTAGGATTTTTATGGTTTTGAATCTTACAGTTAAGTGTTTTGTCAAATATTAATTGGCCATAAAGATGTGGATTTATTTCTGGTCTCTCTGTTTTGTTCCACTCATCTAAGTGTCTATTTTTATGCCAGTACCATGTTGTTTTTATTACTATAGTCTTGCAGTATAATATAATATCAGGTAGCATGATACCTCCAATTTTGTTCTTTCTCAAGATTGCTGTCACTATTCAGGGTGTTTTGTGGTTCTACATAAATTTTTGGATTGTTTGTCATAGTTCTGTGAAATACACCACTGGTATTTGGTAGTAATTGCATTGGATCTAGAGATTGCTTTGGGTAGTATGAACATTTTAATAATATTAATTCTTTCACCCTGGATGATTTTGCTCAGTGGTTAAAGCATTGGCCCATGGACAGAAAGGTCTTGGGTTCGATTCTAGTCAAGGGCACATATCTGGATTGCCAGTTCAATCCCCAACCCAAGTCAGGGTTATGTGGGAGGCAACCAATTGATGTGCCTCTCTCACATCAATGTTTCTCTCTCTCCCTCTCTTCCACTTTATCTAAAAATCAATGGAAAAATATCCTCAGGTGAGGATTAACAAAATAAATAAATTTAATTCTCCCTATCCATGAGCACAGTATATGTTTTGTGTTTTCTTCTATTTCTTTCTTAAGTCTTAATTTTCTTAGTAAAGTTCTTTTACCTTCTTGGTTAAATTTATTCTTGAGTTTTTTTATGCAATTGTAAATAGAATTGTTTTCTTAGTTTCTCATTCTTTTTTCTTTATTGATTTTTAGAGAGAGAGGAAGGGAGAGGGAGAGAGAGATAGAAACATCGATGAGTGAGAACATTGATTGGCCGCCTCCAGCATGCCTCCCACCAGGAATTTGGCCCACAACCTGGGTATGTGCCCTGACCAGGAATTGAACTGGCGACCTCCTGGTGCATGGATCAACGCTCAACCACTGAGCCACACAGACCATGCTTCTTAGTTTCTCTTTCTGATAATTAATTATTGGTGTATAAAAATGCAACCAATTTCTGAATATTTATTTTGTATGTTGCTAATTTACTGAATTAATTTATCAGTTCTGGTTGATTTCTGATGGAATCCTTAGGGTTCTCTATATAGTTTCATGTCATCTGCAAATAATGACAGTCTCACTCTTCCATTCTAATTTGGATGACTTTTATTTCTTCTTATTTGATTGCTGTGGCTAGGATTTCTAATGCTATGTTGAATAATAGTGGTGAAAGTGAACATCCCTGTCTTATTCCTGACCTTAAGAAAAATGCTTGTAGCTTTTACCCATTGAGTATGATGTTAGCTCTGGGTTTGTCAAATATGTTTTTTATTATGTGAAAGTATATTCCCTTTACTCCCACTTTGCTAAGAGTTTTGTTTTTTTTTATAAAGAATGCTGGATTTTGTCAAATACTTTTTCTGCATCGATATGATATCATTTTTATCCTTCATTTTATTTGTGATATACTAATTGATTTGTGGATATTGAATCAAACTTACATCACAGTAATAAATTCTGCTTAATCATGATGGAAAATCTTCTTTGGTATTGTTGAATTTGGTTTGCTAACATTTTGTCAAGAATTTTTACATCTATGTTTATTAGAAATATTGGCCTATAATTTTCTTTATTTGTAATCTTTTTATCTGGTGTTGGAATTAGGATGATGCAGGCCTCATAAAATTAGCTTGGGAGTCTTCCTTCCACTTGAATTTTTAGCAATATTTTGAGAAGGGTAGCTATTAATTTTTCTATGAATGTTTGGTAAAATTCACCTGTGAAGACATCCAGTCTGGGACTTTCATTTGTTGGGAGTTTTTTGTTTAATGATTCAGTTTTGTTGGTGGCAAAAATCTATTAAGATTTTTTTGTTTTGTCTTAATCCAATCTTGGAAATTTGTATGTTTCTATGAATTTATCCATTTGTTCCAGATTGTCCAATTAATTGGCATATATTGTTCACAGTGTTTTCTTATGATCCTCTGTATTTTTGTGGTGTCAGTTGTCATTTCTCTTTCTTTTTTATTTTGTTTATTTGGGTTCTCTCTTCTTTTTTTATTGATTAGTCTCGTTAAAGGTTATTAATCTTGTTTATCTTTTCAAAGAACTGGCTATTGGTTTTATTGATTTTTTTTTTGTACTGTTTTTGTAGACTTTATTTTTTAAATTTCTGCTGTGATCTTTATTAGTTCCTTCCTTTGGATTATGTTTGTTGCTCTTTTTCTAGGTTAGATTGTTTATTTGAGTTGTCTTGGAGTAGGCTTGTATTGCTATGACTATCCCTCTTAAGACTGTTTTCACTGTGTTCCATAGATTTGGAGTTGTTTTGTTTTCATTTTCATTTGTCTCAATGTATCTTTTGATTTTTTCCTTGATCTTATTTTTAACCCACTCATTCTTCAGTAGCATGTTATTTACCTTTTGAGTGTGTGTTTCAGGTTTTTTTTTTCTTGTGATTGATTTCTAATTTCTTGATATTGTGATAAAAGATGATGTTCAATATGATTTCAATCTTCTTAAATTTATTGAGACTTACTTTGTTGCCTAACACGTGGTCTATCTTGGAAAATGTTCTATGCACACTTGGAAAGAATGTATGTTCTGCTGCTTTGGGGTAAAATGCTCTGAAAATATAAATAAAATCCATCTGATCTAATGTGTCATCTAAGGCTGTTGTTTTCTTGTTGATTTTCTGTCTGGAAGCTCTATCCATTGATGTCAAAGGGGTGCTAAAGTTCCCTCCTTTTACTGGTGATCTCTCCCTTTATGACTATTAACATTAGCTTTATATATTTAGGTGCTCCTATGATGGGTGCATGGTTACAAGGTTATATCCTCTTATTTGGTTGATCCCTTTATCATTATGAAATGTCTTTCTTTGTCTCTTCCTTTAAAGTCTACTTTGTCTTGTATAAGTATTGCTACCACAGCTTTTTTTTTTTTTTTTTCATTTCCATTTTCATCCCTTTACTTTCAGTCTGTGTGTGTCTTTCTATCTGAAGCAGGTCTCCTGTAGACAGCATATATATGCGTCTTGTTTTCTCATTAATTCAGCTACCCTGTCTTTTGATTGAAGTATTGAATCATCATTGTTTTCAACTCTGTATGTGGTAGATTGCTTGCCTCTACTCAGCAAATGTCTCAGGATACACCGAGGCCAGTTGCCACCTGTTTGGGGCCTGTGGCCCTTTGTTATGTGGTGGAGTATCAGGGTTGAGCCAGTAAAGCTTATAAGGCTAAAGCAGATTAAGATTTGGCTGTGTGGAGAAAGGTTTCAGCACAGGACCTGGTGCCCATTCATCATGCGTGAAGATGACTCGCACCCTAAAGCTGCACAACTGAGCCTCTCTCCATGTGTCTCTGGCACCCTGCCCCCACCAAGAGCTTGCCTGGAATTCCTCAAGAGTTTTTCAAGGAAGACCTCACCATGTTCCCAGGCTGGCAGATCCCAGTGCTGTATGTGAACTGAGTAGGACAGGGCCTCAGGGAGACACCAGAGTGGAGCTAATACAGCTCCCAGGCTAATGCTTTGAAAGGGGTGCCAAGCCCAACATAGGAATGGTGGCGTCAGTTGAGGGCTCTAGGAAAATGGCCCTTGCCCTACACTCAAACAATGCAGTTTCTCCCTGTGTGCCTCTGGCACCTGCAGAACTTTCCCAGAATTCCTCAAGAGTATTTTAAGAAATACTGCAACACGCACCCAGGCTGGCAGCCATGGACAGAGCCCAGAGCTGTGTGGGAGCCGGGTAGGGTAAGGCATCTGGGAGTAGCCCATGTGGGGCCAGTGTCTTTCCCCAGACTAATGTGTGTGAAGTGAGTGCTCAACCAAGGAAAGATGGCCTCCATGGATGGTGACACAGCACAGTGACACTGTTGGCTGTACCTCCTGCCCTCTCCCCAAAGCCACACAACTCTAGTCTCTTCCTGTTTGTCTTCAGTACCCTCTGAGTCACTATCCTCTACTGGAGCCCAGGGTGAGTACTTGACAGCAAGAGTTTGAATGCTGTCACTTGAGGACACCTGGATTTCCAGCAGCCTGCTGATTTTCACAGCCAGATGTTATGTGAGCTTCTCTTCCCAACACTGGTACTCTAGGCTGAGGAGCTTGGCATGGCATTGCCACCCCTTGCTCCTCAGGGGGAGCTCTACAGCTGAGATACTCTAGATTCTCAACCATCACATGTGAGTGTGGAGACAGCCCTTTCACCTCTCTGCCCCTATCAGTCTCAACGTGGCTTTTCTGTAAATCTTTAGTTATAAGATTTCTGTTCAGCTAATCTTCAGATGGTTAACCAGGTTGTTCTATAATGTAGTTGTAATTTAGATGTGGTCATGGGCAGAGGTGACTGCAGCTTCCACTTACTCCACCAACTTGGATCCATACTTATTTAAACATTTATAAATATACAAATACACACAAACAGCATTTTTGTCATAGGTTTTGCCAAAATGAAATCATATATGTTCCTATGCAACTTGCTATTCTCGTTAATAATACATAGTGAACATCCTTTCAGGTCTATAGTCACAGAGCCAACTCATACTGTTTTCTATTGTATTTCTTCAACAAATAACTTTATTTATATAAGACAGATTACTAAAAGTGGGGCAGATCTAAACAAACAGTAGGCGTATGTTTAAGTTAGATGAATATGGCATGATTATGGTCCTAACATGACTCTGATGGATTACATTTCCCCCAGTGATACATAAGATTACACATTCCTCCCAGTATCCACACCAACTCTAGGCTTTTCCCCTCATTTTTAATGTCCAGTCTTTCAGGGGTAAAACAGTATCTCATTTTGATTAATATATATTTATTGGTCACATGGATGATCCCATTCACACCTTTTTGCATTTTTCTGTTGGGTGTTAGTATATGTTTTCTCTGCCTAATTCCAACCTATTGCCAGAGCATTGTGTGAACACTTTCCTCATCACACCATGCTGCATTGCCCTTCACTGACGATTGCTGTGTCTGCCAAGGCTTTGTCCCTTAAGCTAAGGATCATTTGCTCAACTCTGTAACCCCAGTTCTAAGCAGTAATTTGTGTAGAGTAGGTGTTCAAAGGATGCTTAGATTATTGAATTTACATCTCAATAAAAATGTTCCTCCATAGTACCTTCCCTTTCTGCCACCTGAGTGACAAGTGACACATTAATTACAGATGTTCTATCAAGTGTCACCCTAACCTTAACAATTACAACTTGAAGCAAAGAGCCCAGACAAAATGACAGCACCCTCATCCCAAGAGCTGAGCTGTGTACATGTGGAAAGACAAGAAAATTGCACCATCTGCTTGAGTTTAGATGGAATTGCTCAGCTCATACAGGCCACTGCATGGGGGAAGGGAGAGTGCAGTGATTTGTCATTCCAGGACATGAAGCCTATTTTCATGTTATGTGCCATTTATGGAACAATCTGATGTTAAAGATGGCTCAAAGTTTTTATGGTGGTGATTTGCTATAAGAAGGAACTGAGATAAAGGAGGTAGAGGTCATTTCCTCTTAGTCTATGGACTGTCCCCCACTCCAGGAAAGTGGGGAGCCTCATGGTCAGCCAAAGTCAACAGAGTGAAGTGTGACAGAGTGAAAGGTGGAACGAGGATGAAAGGAGAAGGTGGTGGTATGTGGATAAAGGTATAAAAGAAATAGAGGTTATGTATAAAGGACTTAGCGGGTAGCAGTAGCTGAGGAGTACCCAGGATGGAGAATCTGCTCTCTGAAGTTAGACAATTGTCAATCTTGCCTGTGTTACTTATTTACCCTTTGTTGCCCAAACTGATTGGTCATTTTAATGACACATGAACTCACAACTGCAGGCACCAACCCTTCCTCCACCCCACCTCTTTGTAGTGGTGCCACGGAAAATCTCTCTGTGCTCCATGCCACACCTGGTTGCTTTTGTGTGCTTGACTGCTGTGCTGAGTTGGAATTTTCTGCTAGTCTGACTGTCCAGATGCAATATAATTCATCCTTTGTATCTGGAGATCACAGTAATTTACCTGGGATAAAAAGACTGGCTTTTCCCAGATTCCCTTCCCAGAGCTGATCCTTGCTTCTGAGACCCTGATGTCTACATAATGCTGCCAGTCTCAGAGAGGTCACACCTGCCACCAAAGGACATTTTCCACTGGCCGAGTGAAATGCTCCTGGGGAACAGAGTTGTATTGTCCTCTATAGT
This sequence comes from Tadarida brasiliensis, assembly GCA_030848825.1. NCBI lineage: Eukaryota > Metazoa > Chordata > Mammalia > Chiroptera > Molossidae > Tadarida > Tadarida brasiliensis. The sequence goes on from CM061258.1 coordinate 123,226,913, forward strand.
GGCTCCTGCAGTGGTCATGTGATCTGAATGTGGTGGATGAAGAAGGACAAGGTGCCAGGCAGAATCACTGTTCAACATGAAGGTGATCAGTATCTCACTGGAAAGCAAAATGAAGAAACCACTCACAATGTATGCTACTCAGGAAAACATTTCATCTGAAATGTTAAAGAACTGTATAAGAAAATAAAAGACAGAAAAAGAAATCCTGAGTAAATTAAAGTACATGCTATTCTTCTAAATAGGAAAAGTCACTATTTTAAGGAGATGTTATTTCTCCCTGTTATGGACTGAATGTTTGCTCCCCTCCCTCTTCCCCAGTTTATATGTTGAAACAATAATCCTCAATGTGATGGCCTTTGGAGGTGGGATCTTTGGGAGATGATTAGGATTCAGTGATATCATGAGGGTGGGGCCCTCATGGTGGAATTACTGCCGTTATTTTTTTTAAAAAGGAAGAGATGAAAGGTCACTGTTTCTCTACCACACGAGGACACAGAGAGAAAGTGGCCCTCTGAAAGCCAGAAGGAGAGCTTGCACCAGAACCCAACCAGACCGGTACTCCAATCTCAGACTTCCAGTCTGTGTTGTAGAATCAATGCCTGAGGGTCATGCGGGAGGCAACCAATTGGTGTGTCTCACATCAATGTTTCTCTCTCTCCCTCCCTCCCATCTAAAAATTAATGGAAAAATATCCTCAGGTGAGGATTAACAAAATAAATAAATAAATAAATAAATAAATAAATAAATAATAACAAGGGACTGAATATCAGGACATATTATGAAATGACAATAATAAAACAGTATGACACAAGCTCAGGCATAGGCCAATGAATTGGCAACACAGTTTCAATGTCCAGGAACGGGCAGATCAGAATTTAGTGTATGAGGAGATGGAATTTCTTATTGATGAAGGCACTAGGGTTATTCAATAAGTGGTGCTGTTGTGGTATAATTGTCTATTCATTCAAGAAAATATAAGTTAAATTCCAACCTTACACCAGACATAAAAATCAATTGAAATGGAATTGAAATCTAAATGAAAAATAATAAACACTAAAGGTACCATAACACATTTACTAATTACAACAGCCTAAAGGAGAGCTAATCCCTACTGTGGCGATGCAGAAACTCGGGCTCAGAGAGATCAAGTGACATACCTGAAGTCACACAAGGTCACACAGCAGCAGGATCATAGACACTTTGTCTCCAAGATGACCCCATTGGGTAAATTCACCATTTCTCTTTAACCTAGCTCATAACTCTTAGAAAATGGTCTTCACCTCCAGTCCAGGACAGAGAGCCCAAGCAAAGAACCTGATACAACTTTAAGTGCAAAAGAAAGTTCAAGAAAAGATCTCATTTCACAACCTGGATTGTCCCCAGTGAGAATCACACATTCCCTTTAACAGCACAGCTTAGTGATGTGGTAGACACTGTCCTGAGGTATCTCCTAATGAGACAGGAGGGGCCCAGTCTACCAGCTCATTTCTTTTATTTATTTATTTTAAATTCTCACCCAAGGATATTTTTCTGTTTATCTTCAGATAGAGTGGGAGAGAGAGAGAGAAGAGAGAGAAACATCGACATGAGAGAGCCACATCAACTGGTTGCCTCCCGCACAACCCTGACCAGGGCAGGGGACTGAACCACAACCGAACTCGTGACTTTTTGGTCTGTGGGCCGATGCTCTAACCACTGAGCCAAACTTGCCTGGGCTACCAGCTCATCTTTCCTTATCAAGGAATTTCTCCCAAAGGGATAGAGGCCCAATCACTGCACACTCCTCCCAACCCCGCTCTGGGACTGAGAGAGGACCTCACAGACCACAGGACAAAAGACCCAGCATTTAGCACCAAATGTGTTCAGTGTTGTACTAGGGTTTCCATGAGGGCTGCAAAAAACAGGGGAGTGTGCAACTGAATCTCCCAATCCCAACCTCTACTGCCTTCCAGTTACCTCTAGTCACATCTAACTCTTCCTCCTTTCCTTCCCTTCTCTTTCTCTGTAGAATAATCCCACAATTTGGAAGTCTATGCCTCCCCCAGTCTCTTCTAGACCTTCCTATTTCCCAATCCCTTCCAACTGCCTGTTTCTCTCAGTTCTCCTCCTAATCCCTGATTACCTTCAAGTCCCTCACAGCCCCGGTCAGGGCCAGGAAAATCTGTAACCCAGGCAAGTGCCCTTGACCAGAATCAAACATGTGACCCTTCGGTCCACGGGCCAATGGTCTAACCACTGAGCCAAACCGGCCAGGGCTCCCTTTTTTTTCTTGATGAGTCTGGTTAAAGGTTTATCAATCTTAGCTATTTTTTCCAAAGAACCAGCTCTTGATTTCCTTGATCTTTTGTACCTTTTTTTTAGGCTCTACTCTGTTTCATATTTTAAACAGTTCTCCCATCTCTCTTCACAGAAGAGAGAGCCTTTTTGGAAAGAGCTTAGAAGGATGTGTACAAAGTTTCCTGGCAGAAGAGCAGGGAAAGGAATTCCAGGCAAAACTGACATGGGAAGAACAGGAAGGCTGTGCATGCAGTGGACTTCCAGAGCGGTCTGAGTAAAGTGTGCATTGACTTGCATTTCTACTGGGTTTAAAAGGTATGATGGAAATCCATACCAATGGTCTCATATCTTGAAAACCCTGAAGATGTCAAGAGTCCAAGATACCCTCAAGTGCAGATAACTTCCCTTGACCTTGGTATGTGAACAGAAATGCACAAGGTTGGCATTGCCTAGGAATTCTCAGTTTTATGGTGAATCTGGAGAGCTCTCACTGCATCACTGTCAGGCACCGCCTTGCAAGCTGTCTGCCAGACACTCTTGCTGACCTCAGACCCTTCCTCCAGGCTCCTTGCTCAGGCTGATGAGGACCTCAGCTCCTGCCTCTGCTTGGGACAACCCTACTCACAAACACTGATCAATAGCAAACACTGTCCACATCCTGAATTTTGACCCCACGAACATTTAAACTTTGATATATATTTCAGAGCTTGGCAAGCAATGCTCCTCTCTTTCAGTCAATCAACTCTCTCTCAATAAATCTCAAACTCTCTCTCCAGGTCTCTCTTTTTCATCTATGTCTTTGTTTGTATGTATCTACTACTATCTCTGTCTTCTTCCTCTTCCTTCCAACTCCCTCTCTCCCGTTCCGTCTCTCTTTCTTCTTGTTCTCTCTTATACACACACATGCATATAAAAACTTTTACTCTTTTCCATGAATAAGGAATAAATGCAGAGCATTATTATTTTAGTTCAATTTGTGATGGACTTGTTTTTTAAATTATAAATAATCAGCGCTAAATAAAACTAACAGCAGCTAAAACTGCACACAACAAACCTTGCAATGGACTACCAACTGAAAGAAAAATCAAACTTTATTTTTAAAAATATATATCTGCAAATTTTGACCCAGAAAAGAAAAAGACTGGATAAAAATGACTATTACACAAAGTAGAAGCCAGGATCAATACAATTTGATACGGACAATACTTAATCAATACATCAAACTTTGTTTCAAATTTTAAATGGAAAAGAATTGATCCAAATGAAAATAATTTCAGTGGCGTTAACATTTTTGGAAATGGTTTAACTGTGCTATGAAGAAAATTGATCAAGGGATTAAATTGGCTTAATGGAATTCACTCCAGAAAACACTCTCTGGATGGAAAGTCCATCTGAGTAGATACCATTCTAATTATGTTTTGGATTCAAAATGTTCTCAAAATCAAAAGAGGAGGAGCAAGTGTCTTTAAAGTCAAAACAGAGGTGTCACAAGCTAAGGTCAAACCTCCAGTGGTATAACAACAGATTGATGTGGACGCCATGCTGGGTGACTGCAGTTTGCCTCAAAACAGAGTTTTGCTTTCTAAAAAAATTTTTTTTAAATATGTTTTTACTGATTTATTTATTTATTTATTTATTTAGAGAGAAAGGAAGGGGGAGAGAGATCGAAACATCAATGTGAGAGATATATCGATCAGCAGCCTCCTGCACACCCACTACTGGGGATCAAGCCTGCAACCCGGGCATGTTCCCTGACTGGGAATTGAACCAGGACCTCTCAGTCCATGGGACGACTCTCAATCCCCTGAGCCACACTCGCCAGGCTGAAAAAAAAATTTTTTTTAACTACATGACTCTGCAGGAATAAGCCAGCCACACAGAAACATGTAAGTGTGAGTTTAAGTAATTGGAAGAATAGAGTAAAGTGAGAATATGGTGAACAACTTTTGTAAAATGAGGCTGATGGGAGAGCCTGTTCATAGAGACATGAGGAGCTAATGAGACAATCCCTAACATACATTTAATTCCCGACCTTTTGGACTGCAACTCATGCTAGCTAGCTCTGTAGTGGTGGTAGTAATAGTATTTGAGAAACTACACAAAAGATTAACCAGTCATGAAACTCAGATTTAGAGAAAGTTCTTATATTTCTGCTCTCCTCAAAAGCAACTCCAACCAGCTACTACTTCCTAGTCCCCAACGCACGCCCTGGGGTGCACAAGTGGAACCGTGCAAGTCCCTTTGCTCTGGCTGTTCCTCCTCCTAGAATGTCTTCTCTCTCATTTCCACCTGAAAAATATTCATGTGTCCTTCACAAAGCAGATCAAATGCCGTTTCTTCTATAAATTTTCCATGGGCTCTTCCCTATGATCCCAGAGCCTTTATTCATATTTTATCACCTCATACTATAAAAGTTTGTTGCTATTTCCCCTTAAACTAAGTGTTCTTGAAGGATCTTTCTCTCCTTGGCTCCTCAGCACCTGGGGCTCAGTAGATGCTCAGTAAATGTTTGTTAGGGCCAGATTTATTAATGGCACACAAATTAGGACAAATTTTCCCTCTAGAGAGATTCACTAATGTATCTGGCCTGTTTTGCTGAGAGAATTAGATTGCATTGCCTTGGAATAGAAATACAGTTGCCTGGGAAGAATTGTTCCTTTTAATGTTAAGAAGAAGGTTCTGGAACATTCCACAGAGCTGTGCAGACATTTACCTGCCAGAATTTGTGACTGTTGAATTTGCAAGCTTTCGTACTCAGCAGTGATATCCTCATTGACAGAGTTAAGGGGATTCAGGAGCTTCCCTGGAGAGTTACACAACATTGACCCTTAAATGATTTGATGCTGGGAGATGTGTTGTATTCTAATTTACCACTATAGCAGAACAATTTATTTAGATATTAATGTGTTGAAGAATTACAACAGACTGTGTTTGTGCTTCAGAATCTGAATGCCTCCCTCTCTTGGTCTAAGAATGAGTCAGGCCTTTGTTTCCTTTTTCTTCCAAGTGTTTTCAGAGCAGAAAGCCAAAGTTCCTGAAGGACAGCCTCAGCTCACCATTAAGATGATGCCTGGCACCCTGAAGGAGGATGGGAGATTGGTGAGTGCCCAAGGGGGAGAGTGAAAGGAGGAAAACCTGAGAGAAGAGAAATTCAACCACAAAGAAAATGAGGTGGGCCCTCAGTCGCAGGATTATTCACTATACCCCACAGAGCCTGAAAGACTCAGTGGACCTTTGGAGAAATGACTGTGGCATATGCCCAGCTGGTGTGGTTCAGTGGATTGAGCATTGTTCCATGGACTAAGAGGTACCCGCTTGATTCCCAGTCAGGGCACATGCCCAGATTGCTGGCTCGATCCCCAGTAGGGCACGTGCAGGAGGCAGCCGATTGGTGTTCCTCACATTGGTGTTTCTATCTCTCTCCCTTCCTCTCTAAAAATATTGATTAAAAATTTTTTTTAAAGAAGAAACAAATGACTGTGGTACACTCAAGGAAACTGGGCGGTGGGCACACCCAGCCCAAGTGAAAATGTTTATGCGCAACCACAGAATGGAAGTTGAACTTCCTAATTTCAAGGTCCATATGGGCTTATTACAGGTAAAGAGTGTGGACTAAAACTGGAAGGCACATTCCCAAATATTTTACTCCACTTGAACTCCACACCGATAGGGTGAGTCAGAAGAGTACAGTAAAGATACTGTAGAGTTTCCCACCTATAGTCTCTTTATTACTAGGCAGGTTGCTGGTTCAGTGTAGAGTTTAAGAACATAGAGGGAAGGGAAATTTCTTGTGTAACCTGGATGGTGGCTGTGAATCCATTAGCTATGTCCTAAGAATGACTTGATGGAGAACATAAGAGCACGTGGAACCTGGCCACTTTCACTGGTGGTGCCACAAGGACAGGTAATCCTTGACAAGCCTGCCCCCACAAAACTCCTCAAGGAGTGGCCACATGTCTTTGTTTTCTCATGGCCTGGAAGCTGCTGGGTCAATGTTGAGTTCCCCTTGCTGTGTTGCAACTGGACCCATATCAAAATTACAACCAGCATTGAGATCTGTTGAATTCATTGCTTACTAATATATAAAGTTTCCAAGCCTCTGAGTGTTTTTCCATTTTTCATAAATTTCTCATTTTCATCAAGTAGTTTTAGTCCATAAATATTTATTTAATGTTTTTTATGGATCAGGCACTGTGCTAGGCATGGAGAATGAAGAGCAGTTATTTCTAAATAATGACACTTTCTAATAATTTCTTATGAAGATTGTTAACAGCTTGACCCCTGGGAATTGTACATCATCATGCATTTACAGCAAGAAAGGAAGGAGCTCTGCTGTTGGTCCAGAGGTTGTTTTGTTTGTTTGTTTTTAAGAGAGAAAGAACACCAATGAGACAGAAACATGCATAGGTTGCTTCCTGCACGCTCCCTACTAGAAATCGAACTTGAAACCTGGGCATATGTCCTGACTGAGAATCAAACCAGCAACCTCTCAGTGCATGGGGCAATGCTCAACTAACTGAGCCACACTGGCCAGGGTGGTCCAGATGTTTTAAGAGCCTCAAATGCCTAGGGCAGTGACAGCAAGCTCCTCAGAGGTGAATGAAATCTGAAACCCTGGCAGAGATAACACCTGTATCTATCTCAGCAGATGACACTACCATTCACCTAGGTCCATCACTATCAAAGCTGGTGACATGTGATTAGAGAATCCCCTGAGGAGTTTTGAAGATATATTGGTGTCCATACCCTATCCCAGAACAATCAACTTAGCATCTGGGAAGGCCAGATTGGTTAATGTAGTAAAAAGCTCCCAAGGGATTCCAAAGTATTGATACCTGGATCCCACTCCTGGGATTCTGATTTAATTCATTGGTTTGCAGCCTGATCAAGAGTTTGACAAGCTGTCCTACAGGGGATCGAGCCCGCGACCTGGGCATGTGTACTGACTGGGAATTGAACCAGCAACCTCTTGGTGCATGGGTGTGAATGATGATTCACATTGTAATAGCAAGAACAGTGTGTCTTCAGCTTTCAATGACAACCTGCTGACAAGGAACAACTTAACTGTCATTGAAGAACAGAATGTAGCTGTTAACCATCTTGGTGATGTGAAAATGTAAGGGTGGGAGTCAGAAGAGGGGAAACAGAAGGGCAAGTTGAGGCAGAAGGACAAAACGAAAGGAAATACTAATGTCCTAATCTTACAAAGAATGTAGGAAAATAATAGTGATAAAGTAAGAAATGGTTCAATAGAACTAGCATTTAAACTATATTATATAAAGTTACAAAGGTAATTTTTAAAGAACTAAAAACAAATGTGCCAGCTACAGGGAGGAGAAGAACAGAGGGATTATGTTCATGTACACAAATTAAATCCTCATCTTTCGTAGAAAAGAAGAAATAAAAATTGCCTGCAATAGATAAACCAAAAGCATAGAAACATAAGTATATAATCTAGAATTTTGGTGGCAGCAAACAGAAATAGTTTAAAGGAAGTTGCCTCTGGAGAGAAGATGGCAGGTGAGGTGAGAGTCGATTGCTTTTTGTCAGTAAGTGTTTCTGTATTATATAATTTGTTACCATGTATATCTTTGATTTTAAAAAAATTTAATTTTAATAGGTAAAAGTCTGGAAATAGGTTCTCTGAATCAATGACAATGTCACAACAATACCTTTTGATGGTGTTAAAAAAAACAGACCTGATTTAACAGTGCCCTAGGGAGCAGTGGCATCCCCCACAATTCAATTCTGCAAACATTTATTGGGTAAATAGATTCTTTGTGACAGGGCCTCTGCTAAGCCATGAGAAGGATAAAAAGATAAATTAGACATGGTTCCTACTTCCAGCAGCTTATGGAAAAGGAAGAGAAAAACATGAATACACAAGATAAGGTAGACTATACTAAAGGCATAAAGTTCCATCAAAAAACAGGAGGGGAGAGAAGGAAGGGCTGGCAATGGGATTTAATACAAGGCAATGAGGAAGATAGCTGAAGCTGTCAGTGCCCCCCCCACACCCCGTTAGTGCTCTCTGTCCCACTATACTGACAGCATCCCATTGAAAACACCAGTAACACTTCATTCACATAAGGGTGAAGAGGACCTCAACACTCAGTAGAAATCTTGAGTGACCCTGGACCATGGCATCTCATGACCACTGGCAGGTTAATAGAGAAATTTTCTATGACCACAGGATGACAGTCTTTTTAAATTACCTTCTGAGTTGAGACCTTGACCTATGGATAAAATTTGGGCAAGCAATGATCAAGCAGAGGGCCATTGCAAACAGAAAGCATAGAAAGAACAGAGATAGGAAAGGCAAACAGCTTTATTTCTCTACAGAATTTCCCGTGGCCTCTGAATTTCTCTCTCAAAGAATTCAACTATCATTCAGAATTATTTGGTTTATGTCTGCCCCACTTGGGTAAGCCCATGAAACTAAGAGTTAACTTATTTATTAATTGCATCCCTCATAATACCCAACATCTAGAAGATGTTCAACAAGTTGATGAAATGAGAAATCTCAAAATGAGCAGAGGAGAGACTCGGAGAGGAAAAATGGGAGCTCAGTCTACAAGCCTACTCTTCGCCCTGAACAGCTATCTCCCTACCTGGCAACTTATGATGCCCCCTTCCCTGTGAACTTTTGCCTTCGGTAATTTCTCCTTGTACCAGCCCCCTCTCCTCATATGTTTCTATTTGCACTAAATCCATTTCTTGCTTTCCACCCATCTTTTCTCATTTTATGCACCAGACTGTCCTTGGCTCACCTGTAATCCAGACTCAGATTTATCCATTTGATAAAAAAAATATTAATTGAAGTGCTTATTGTGTACCAGCCACTGGGACATAATGAAGAATTACATGGACATACTTTCTGCCCTCTCTGAACCTACATTATCCTGTGGTCAGCAGAAAACCATGCTCAAAAAATATTACAGACTGTGTTTGAGTGATAGGAAGGAAATGAAAAAAAAATGTTAGGAGGTAGAGTAATAGGTGATCTAAATTAATCCAGTGTTGGAGGGGAAAAGAGGGAGTTAGAAGACTTTTCTGGGGAAGTGACATTTAAGCTGGAATCTGAAAATAAAAATAGGAGTTAGTCAGGTAAAGGGGGAAATATTGGCAAGAGAAGGCTGGAGAAGTTGGACCAAATCATTAAATATTTCAGAGCCTTACAGACTATATTAAGTTTTGCTGTAGTAATAAAAGTCAATGATCTACCACAGCATTCTATTTTATATTAATGTTATATGTCCATCATGGGTCTTATCTCCACGTTGTCTTCATGCCTGATGGATCAGCCTTTATCTGGGCCAATGCCAGTCTTACACAGGAGGGAAAAGAGAGAAATGAGTCATATATCTTATTAGTCTGCTTAGAAATAACACATATCACTTTGGCCCACATTTCATTTGCTTTTGTGTTCAACAAAATAGGAACATATAGTCCTCCTGCATGGGGGATGGGAGGAGGGTCCCTGCAAGTCCCACAATTAAGCCTGACATCAGGGAGGCAAGGAAGTAGAAGCTTCTGCTAAGGAGAGACATTAAATATTTTGAGCATACAATATCCTACATAGATCCATCCTAAGAGCAATGAAAAGCCATTAAAGTCTTTACCAGTGATAAGAGTCATAATTTTTACAAGATTGCTCTGGCTACAGTATAGAGAATGGTTTGAAGAAAATCAAAAGTGGATGCCAGGTGGTTATCATGTGGTAACAGTGAGAGAAAATGGTAAATTGGACTAGTGTGATGGCAGTGGAAATGAAAGTAGATAAAATTTTTATGAGATGGAATTTACAAGACCCGGTAATTTGCTGGATATGGATAGTGAGGAAGAGTGAGGAATTGAAAGTGATGCCCAGATTTGACCCTCTACCCTCACATCACAGTTACCCCCTCAGTTCCAGCCCACCCCTTCTTTTACTAAATACTTCAATTCCCTCTCCATTGCAAATCCTGCCACTATCCCAGGTGACTTTGGTACCATTTGAGCAACCCACCTACTACCCCTGCTCCTCAGATATTTTACCTTCTCAACTCCGTAGCCTTTGCTTACTTCTCTTTGGCCCTCCTCTCTCATGACCATATCCTGGACCATGTAGTCATTCGCACAAGAAATGCCACACCTCTGACATTTCACATAAGATTACTCTTGGCAACAGATAATCAGGTTTAAAATTTTTTTTTTAATCTTTTGTACCAATGCCTTTTTTAACTCCCTGGAAAAATGCCAACCCTGGATCAATCTTCCCTTGCATCTTCACTCCACCGTGAACTCCTCTAGAAGAAATCACATCATCACAAAGAACATAATTTTTGCAAGGGTTGATTTGAAAACTCAGCTGGGCCCTTTGTGCTGCTGTGAAATATCTTTTGGTTTTCATCTTTCTGTGCTTGTTTCACGTACTTAGTCTCGTAGACTTTCTTATCCACCTGTCCTCTGCTCACACTTAGGTTAAGACCTCGCTTTCTTTCCCAGAGAAAGTAGAAATTCCATAAGACCCACCTACACCACTTCCCAGAGGCTCTTCAAAGAGAAGCTGCCACAGTTCCTGAGCTCTGGTATGGTTGAAACTCAGAACCCATGGGCCCACCCACTCTGCAGCCAAGTTTGGATCAGCTGTGGGCTAGCCAGTAATCAAGAATTTGCAAGCCTGGCTAAAAAAGTATTTAACCTGATATTTTCCTGAATTTAGAATTGAGGAACTGAAGCAGCTAAACAAAAGTCAGTTGGGCAGCCAGTATTATCTGTGGATAAGCAAAAATTATATCAAGAAGACACAAAATGTCAACAGAAGATGGTTTGAGGGACAATATGCCCCAATTAAATATACTTGCCTCCCCAAAACTTTTACAGATGGAATGGCCTTGTGACCTGGCCTGACCAATGAGATATAGTGATAGACTACTGCTGGGGCCTCTAGAGAAAAATAATTTAATTTTTTTTAAAAAAGGAGAGCTTCAACTGACACATCCTTTTTGCCTTTCCCTCCTGCCAAGAGATCAGACATGATGCTTGAAGAACAGTAAACATCATGTAGCCATGAGGGCAAAAGCTACATACCAAGTAGGTGAATCAGGTAGCTAGAGATTCAAGTTTTCATGATTTTCATAGTAGCTGTAACATCCCTGACCTGCCTACCTGTATAAATTTCAATACTTGAGGAATATAAGATTCCTGTTAAACTAAGCACCTATACCTGTTTCTGCATGTAATTTTAACTGAAACTCTCTTGAGCAAACTGGAGTGGATCTTGGTTCCTTATCACCAGAATAGCTACAACTGAAAAAAAAATCAGACAGAATCTCCTCCACCCATCTGTCCACTCACCTACATGTGCATTATCACAGTCCTTTCCCCCAGAGGAGAAGTCCTGCTTCCCAACAGATCCTTGCACACTCTATATCCTGCGTCTCCTTCTCAAGAACCCTGCCCCTCCCTGACCTTCAGTCTCTGTCTGTGCTCTGTCCCCTCTGTCATTGAAAATAAATGCTGCCCTTAATCTATCTCTCCTTCTTGTCATCCCATGTATTGCTTATCAGGACTTATCTTCACTCCCAACTCCCATTTCATCCTTGTTCATTCATTCCCTAAAAACAATTTCATCCCTGTTGGGCCAGTGTGGCTCAGTGGATTGAACAGCGTCCCATGGACTGAGAGGTCCTGGTTTGATTCCTGGTCAGGGCACATGCTCGAGTTTTGGGCTCGATCCCCAGTAGGGGGAGTGCAGGAGGCAGCCAGCTGATGTTTCTCTCTCACATCAATGTATTGCTCTCTCTCTCTCTCACTCTCTTCCTCTCTCTCTAAAAAAAAAAATCAGTAAAATATATTTTTAAAAAAATAATTTCAGGGATTTCCAAAATGGCGGCAGAGTGAATGGAAGCTACACAGACCATCTCCCAGGACCAAACTGGAATTACAACTAAAATAAAGACAAATCATTAGGAAAAAGGAAGAGAAAAGCAGCTGGAGAGGACCATATAACCAGGGACAGGAAAAAAGGACATTGAATCGAGCCTGGTAGGTCTGCAGAGGCATGAGAGGGTGGGCTAGGAGCACAGAGAAAGCAACTGTTTTAGCTGTGAGCAGCTCTCTCAGGGTTAAAATCCCAAGCCAACTCCACAGCACAGAGGGCCTGGACAGAGCACTAAATTAGCTCCAAACACTCACTTGGGCTCTGACAGAGGGAGGGTGGAATGGACTGGAATTGTGTGAGGACATCGGGATTTGGAGGGCCCTCAGAGCTTTTGCTGAGTCACAGCCACACTGGACAGTGGCAATCTTGCTCCTTCACGGAGCTCTGGGGAAAAGCAGCAGCCTCTCCCTTGGAGATTTAACCCCACACAGCTGGGCAAAAGAAATGCAAATTGAGGCTCATTAACAACCAGCATCTGTCCCACCCTCTGGAAATACTCTTATGTTGAACACCTGAGGGAGTTTTTCATTCAGCTGAGATCTACAACCTAAGGCACATCAAGTAACTGAGACTAATAGCCTCCAGGAAAAAAGCTAGAGGATAACTGAACCTTTCCTGGGGTTGCAAATCTACCCAGGAAAGCAAGACTTGACAGTGATGTTGAATGTGAGTCCTCCCACATCATCCAAACCCAGTAGAGGGAGCCACAAACAGTAGAACACCAACACCCACAGGGAAAATTTGGCAGGTTCCAAAACCACTGAGATACCCAAAATGGTGAAACAAAGAAACAAATCCTAAAGGAAAGAACAAGAGAACTCTACGGAATGTGAGATAAATGAAATGCAGTTAAGCAAGTTATTAGAGGTAGAGTTCAGAGCCATGATCTTGAGGAAACTAAACAGCATGAGTAAGGACATCAACACCATGAGTAAAGATATAGAAACATTGAAAACCAACCAAGTGGAAATGATGAATGACATAGCAGAAATAAAGAACACATTGGAAGGACTGAACAGTCGAGGAACAGATCAGTGAATTAGAAGACAGGGTAGAAAAAAATCAACCAATCAGAAAACCAAAAGGAAAAAACAGGAAGACAGCTTAAGAGAACTGTGGGGCAACTGGAAACATAATAACATTCGAATCATAGGAGTTCCAGAAGAAGAAAACGAGCAAGGGTTAGAGAATATATTTGAAGAACTAGTGACAGAAAATTTCTCTAATTTGGTGAAGAAAGAAGGCATTCAAGTTCAAGAAGCACAGAGAGCCCCAAGTAAGAAGAACCCAAACAATCCCACACCAAGATACATAGTAATTAAAATGCCTAAAATTAAGAAAAAGAGAGAATCTTAAAGGCAGTAAGAGATAAACAACAGATTACCTATAAAGGAACCCCCATAAGGCTATCAGCTGACTTCTCAACAGAAACACTACAGGCCAGAAGGGAATGGCATGAAGTAATCAAGGTAATGAAAAACAAAAATCTGAATCTAAGACTACTCTATCCAGTAAGGTTATCATTCAAAATAGGTTAAAAAAAGAGCTTCCCAGACAAAAAAAAAAAGGCTAAGGGCATATATTAGCACCAAACCAACATTGCAAGAAAAGTTAAAAGGATAGCTATAATTAGTACAAATAAGAAGAAAAATATAACCACACTAAACAAAAATGGCAATAAATGAGTACATATCAATAATAACATTAAATGTAAATGGACTGAACACCCTGATCAAAAGACACAGAGTAGCTGATTGGATAAGAAAGCATGACTCACATATATGTTGTTTACAAGAGACCCACCCCACAAGAAAAGACTCACATAGGTTGAAAGTGAAGGGATGGGGGATGGGGAGGAGTGTATCAATGGGGGAAAAAGGAGAAACATCTGTAACAAAAATAAATTAATAAAAAAAAGAAAGTGAAAGGATGGAAAAAAATCTTCCAAGCAAACAGAACAGAAAAAAAAAAAAGCTGGAGTAGCAATATTCATATCTGATAAAATAGATTTCAAAAAGAAGGCTATAACTAGAGACAAAGAAGGCCACTACATAATATTGAAAGGATCTATCCATCAGGAAGATATAATCTTGGTAAAGATATATGCACCCAATAGAGGAGCACCAAAATATATTAAAAATCTGATAGGGGACTTTAAAGGAGAAATCACAGCAATACAATCATAGCAGGGGCCTTCAACACACCACTGACATCACTGGATAGATCCTCTAGACAAAAAATTAACAAGGAAAAAGAGACTCTATATAAACCACTAGATCAAATGAATTTAATTGGTATCTACAAAGAATTACACCCCAATACTACAGAATTCACATTCTTCTCAAGTGCACATGGGACATTCTCAAAGATAGACCACACGTTTGGACAAAAACTAAGTCTCTACAAGTTCAAGAAGATTGAAATCATATCAAACATCTTCTCAGATGACAATGGCATGAAATTAGAAATCAATTGCAACAAGAACATGCAAAGACATTTGAACACATGGAGGCGACATAGCATGTTATTGAACAGTGAAAGGTTTAACAAGGAGATCAAGGAAAAATTAAAGCCTTCTTGGAAACCAATAAAAAAAAACATACAACAACACAAAATCTATGGAATGCAGCGAAAGCAATTTTGAGAGAAAAGTTCATAGCACTACAGGTCAACCTCAGAAACAAGAGAAATTTTTAATTGACTAACCTCACAACTTAAAGAACCAGAAAGCAAACAAAAAGAAAACCCCAGAGTAAGTAGAAGAAAGGAAATAGTAAAGATCAGAGCAGAAATAAACGACATAGAGACAAAAAACACACACACACACAATTCAAAGGATCAATAAAACAAAGAGCTGATTTTTTGAAAAGATAAACAAGATTGATGGACCCTTAGCTAGAACCACCAAGATAAAAAGAGAGAGAATCTAAATACACAAAATCAGAAATGAAAGAGGAGAAGTAACAACTGACACCACAGAAATACAAAGGATTAATAACAAATACTATGAACAATTATATGGCAACAAATTGGACAATCTAAGTGAAATGGACACATTTCTAGAAACACAGTCTCCCAAAACTGAACTGGGAAGAGATAGAAAACTTGAACAGACCAATAACAACTAAAGAAATTGAAGGTGTAATCAAGACTCTACCAGCAAACAAAAGCCTGGGCCCAGATGACTTCACGGGCGAATTTTACCGAATATACAAAGAAGAACCTATTCTCCTCAAACTATTCCAAAAAATTCAAGAAGAAGGGAGACTCCTGAACTCGTTTCATGAGGCCAGCATAATTCTAATTCCAAAGCCAGATAAAGACACTACAAAGAAAGAAAACCACAGGCCAATATCCCTGATGAACATAGATGCCAAACTCCTTAAAATATTAGCAAATTGGATACAGCTATACAGTAAAAATTATTCACCATGACCAAGTGGGATTCATCCCAGGGATGCAAGGATGGTACAATATTCGCAAATTATTAAATGTGATACACCACATAAACAAAATGAAAGATAAAAACCACATCATCATATCAATAGACGCTGAAAAAGCATTGGACAAAATCCAGCACCCATTTCTGATAAAAACTCTCAGCAATGTGGGAATAGAGGGATCATATCTCAACATAATAAAGGCCATATATGAATGACCTACAGCCAACATCATATTCAATGGGCCAAAATTAAAAGTATTTCCCTTAAGAACAGGAACAAGACAGGGATGCCCACTTTCACCACTCTTATTTAACATACTACTGGAAGTCTTACCCACAGCAATCAGACATGAAGGAAAAATAAAAGAGATCCAAATAGGAAAGGCAGAAGTGAAATTGTCATTATTTGCAGATGACAAGATATTGTACATAGAAAACCCTAAAGACTCCATCAAAAATCTACTAGACTTAATAAATGAATTTGGCCAAGTAGCAGGATACAAAACTAACGTCAAGAAATCAACAGCATTCTTATACACCAACGATGGACTCACAGAAAGAGAAACTAAAAAAAATCCCATTTACCATCGCAACAAAAAAATTAAGATACCTAGAAATAAACTTAACCAAAGAAGCAAAGGATCTATTTGCAGAAAACTACAGAACATTGAAAGAAGAAATAGAGGAAGATATAAAAAAATGAAAGCATATACCTTGTGCATGGATTAGAAGAATTAACATCATTAAAATGTCTATACTACCCAAAGCAATCTATAGATTCAATGCAATCCCCATCAAAATACCAGTGACATATTTCACAGCACTAGAACAAATACTTCAAAAGTTCATTTGGAACCAAAAAAGACCCCAAGTAGCTACAGCTATCTTGAAAAAGAAGGACAAAGTAGGCAGGATCACAATACTGGATATCAGGTTATGCTACAAAGCTACTGAAATCAAAACAGCCTGGTTCTGGCACAAGAACAGGCATATAGGTCAATAGAATAGAACAGAGAACCTAGAAACTGACCCAAAACATTATGCTCAACTAATATTTGACAAAGATGGCAAGAGCATACAATGGAGTAAAGACAGCTACTTTAATAAATGGTGCTGGGAAAATTGGAGTACATGCAAAAAAATGAAACTAGACCATCAACTTACACCATACACAAGAATAAACTCAAAATAGATAAAAGAGTTAAATGTGACTCGTGAATCCATAAAAATCCTAGAAGAAAATGTAGGCAACAAAATTTCAGACATCATATGCAGCAGAATTTTCATTGATAGATGTATCAGATGCAACAGAAACAAAGGAAAAAATGAACACATGGGACTACATGAAACTAAAAAGCTTCTGCACAGCAAAAGAAGCAACCATCAAAATGGATAGGCAACCCACTGTATGGGAGAGCATAATCACCAATAATACATCAGATAAGGGGTTAATCTCCAAAATATATAGAGTGCTCATACAACTCAACAAAAGGAAGACAAAGAACCCAATTAAAAAATGGGCAGAGGACCTAAATAGTCACCTCTCCAAAAAGGACATACAATTGGCCAAGAGACATATGAAGAAATGTTCAATGGCACTAATCATCAGAGAGATGCAAAGTAAAACAACTATGAGGTATCACCTCACACCTATCAGAATGGCCACCATCAACAAGTCATCAAACAACAAGTGTTGTTGAGGGTGTGGAGCAAAGGGGACTCTATTACACTGCTGGTAGGAATGCAGACTGGTGCAGCCTCTACGGAAAACACCATGGTGTTACCTCAAAAAATTAAAAATTAAATTGCCATTTGACCCCGTGATCCCACTTCTAGGAATATATCCTAGGAAGCCTGAAACACCAATCAGAAAAAATATATGTACCCCTATGTTCATAGCAGCACTATTTACAATAGCTAAGATCTGTAAACAGCCCAAGTGTCCATCAATAGATGAGTGGATAAAAAAGCTGTCATACATATATACAATGGAACACTATGCAGGTGTAAGAAAGAAAGATCTCTTATACTTTGTGACAATATGGAGGGACCTTGAGAGTATTATGCTAAGCGAAATAAGCCGATCAGAGAAAGACAAATAGCACATGATCTCACTTATTTGTAGAATATAATGAACAAGGTGGGCTGATGAACGAAATAGACTAGGAGACATAGAAAGGAGTATGGTTCAGACTGACAAACCTCAGAGTAGGGGGGCGGGGGGGATGGATGAGATGAACCAAGGTATGCATACCAATGGACATAGACAACAATGCTAGGGGGTGTGGGGGATGGGATGGGGAATAGGGGGTCTGAGGGAGGATGGAGAAACATTTGTAACAAAAAAATGAATTATTAAAAATTGGAGGATAAAAAATAATAATTTCATCCTCAATACTTCACTGGAAACCCTGTTTTTTAAAAAAACAACTTTATGGAAGTATAATTGATATAAAAATCTATACATATTTAATGTGTACAACCTGATGGATTTGGACATGAGCATACTCATAAAACCATCACCACAATCAAGGTCATAGACATATCTGTCATCTCCAAAGTTTCCTTGTGCTCTTTTTTGTCTTTTGATTTTGTTTTGTGTTTGTGTGCACATGCATGAACACTAAACATGAGATCTACCCTCAAATTTTTAAGTGCACATTACAGTATTGTTGACTATAGGCACTATGCTGAACTAACAGTTGTCTGGAACTAATTCTTCTCACTCTACTTCCACCTACACCCTGCATTTGCCTGGCTCTCTTGTACATATCCTTCATGGCTCAACTCAGACACCACCTTTTCCTAGAAACTTTCCCTAAAACACCTCCATCCTCATTCATCCCAGTTAAGTTCTCTGTGCCTCAGCAGCCTTTACTATAGAGTGAGAATATTAACAGTACTCACCTTAGAGAACGTCATTAAATGAAATGAGTTAATATTCATAAACACTCAGAACCCTTGCCTAGCACATACAAGCACTCTATAAGGGTTTATTCAATGAATAAGTAAATAACTCACTCCGGCCGATTATCACATTG
Source organism: Tadarida brasiliensis (assembly GCA_030848825.1). Taxonomy (NCBI): domain Eukaryota; kingdom Metazoa; phylum Chordata; class Mammalia; order Chiroptera; family Molossidae; genus Tadarida; species Tadarida brasiliensis. The sequence goes on from CM061258.1 coordinate 123,245,598, forward strand.
TCTCCCTCTCTAGTCTAAGTGGTTCTCAAGTCTGGTTTTACTTGAGAACTTAAAAAAATTCTAATCCTTAAACTACATCCAGACCAATTAAGTCAGTGTCTCTGAGGATGGTGCTGGGCTAAGTATCCTTAACATAAATGCACGTGCATGCATGCACACACAATGATACCATTGTGTGACCAATTGAAAACCACAATTCTAAGCCCACTCATTCTAATCCCTAACTGTACAACTAGTTACTTGAAGATTTTTAAAAACTTACTGATGTCCAGGTGCCACTCCAGACCACACTCGGAATTTCTGGAGATGGGGCCAGACGTCAGCATTACTGTAGCACCCTCACATCCACAGTCTTGTTTTCCATGGTTTTAGTTATCCACTGTCAACCATGATCTGAACATATTAAATGGAAAATTCGAGAAATAATTCATAAGTTTTAAATTTCATGCCGTTCTGAGTAGCATGATGAAATCTTTATTGCTCTAGGACCCTAGAACTTTAGAGTTACTGCTCATTTTCCAAGGAGGAAACAAAGCCCAGCAAGGCAAAGTCGTTTATGTGACTGCTATTTCCAACAGCTTATTCATCTCCCCTTGAATCTCTAATAGGTTTGTTAAATCTAACATGTCTAGGAGAAAACCTTTGATTCCTCTCCATTTTCCCTGAATTTATATATTCGAATTTATATTCCCATGTAAACATAATGAACTTATATTCCCATATACAGCTCCAGCATCTATCTGTCCAGGTGCTCAGGCTACAGCCTGAGGGTCATCCGTGATCCCTCTCTTCATCCGACCCATCAGCAAGCCTGGCCACCTCTGCTTCCCAAGTCCTACCGTTCCTTCCCATCTCCACTGTCACCCCCAAACCAAGCCTCCATCTCCATTCTCCGGGAACAGTTATGCTGCCAGTACAGAACATTTAAAAAACAAAAACTCATTCTCTCTGATTCTACTCTGGATCCCCTACAACATATTTCCTGCTCAGCAGTCACAGTTGTCTTCTGGAATATAAATCCCATCAACACTCCACTGCCTACAACCGTCTGATGGTTTCTTTCACTTAGAATAAAATCTGATCTCTTCTCCTTGGCCTTCAAGGACAGTCTTGTATATAGAAATCAGGGTTTTTCAACCTTGGCGCTGAGAATATTTGGACTGGATAATTCTTTTTTTTTTTTTTTTTATCCTCACCCGAGGACACTTTTCCATTTTTTGTTCAGATAGAGTAGGAGGGAGAGAGAGGAAGAGAGAGAGAGAGAAACATCGATGTGAAAGGGCCACATCGAGTGGCTGCCACCCGCGCAACCAACCAGGGCCGGGGACAAACTGCAACCGAGGTACATGCCCTTAGCGGGAACCGAACCCGGGTCTCTCTGGACCGCAGGCCAACGCTCTAACCGCTGAGCCAAACTGGCCAGGGCTGGATAATTCTTTTTGATGGGGCTGAGCTGGGCATTGTAGGATGTTTAGCAGCATCCCTGGCCTCTACCCTGTTAGGGTTTTGTTTGGGCCAGTGATGCGGGCTTTTGAAAGATCCACAACTGAGAGAAGAAAGAAAAGGGAGGAAACATTTCTCTTTTCCCCAATCAGGAAAAGGACCCACGTGCTGACTGGCAATACAAGGGCAGGGCATAAAGAGAGAATTGCTTTTATTGGGGGCTTTTGGGAGTAAAGGAAAATGGAGGCAGGGAGGAGATCCTGTCTGAAGTCACACAGATGCAGGGGTGGGGGGATTTCCTTGAGGAGTTGCAGTTTGTTCTTCAGAAGACAGTCTGGTTGATGCACCATGGAGTGGGGGAGGGGTTCTTATCATATCTTCTTTATCCTGTAAAATATGCTTGAGAGTAAACAGAAAAAGAAGTTTCACCTGAGGGGGTAGCAAAGAATTTGAAAGAGGAAGATTTGTTTGAAGGGGAAGGGAGAAGGGAAGTTTCTATTCTAAAAACGGCTGGGAAGGGACCAGCCCGTATCTATTCATTGTTTGGGTAGAAAGGTATTTTGAAGTTGCAGACACCAGCAATCTCCACATTTAATTACCAGGTGCTTCTCATAAATTGTGGGAAAAATCATAATGAAAAGTAAAAGTCCTGTTTTCTGTCCTTACATACCCACTAGATGACATCAGCACCCTCACCCCAAGTAGAGACCCTGCCTCTCAATCCAAACTCTTCAAACGCACCTAAAGCCACCACCAGCATTCAAGCCCTGCCCTGGCCTGGTCCAGTATGATCTAACCCCACTGTCCCACTCTCAAGCTTGTTCCCAAGCTCACAACTACTGCTCCTCTGCCTGGAAAGGTCTCCCAAGGCCGGCTCCTTCCATCTCCAGGTCTGCACTGAAATCATCACCTCCTCAGAAAAGTCTTTCCAACCATCTTGCCTAAAACAGCCCCCCCCCCCACCCACCCATCCAGCCTTCAGTCTCTATTTTATTGCCCAGTTTTATTCCCTTCACAGCACTCCTTAGTATCTGCAAGTATTGTATTCACTTGTTTGTTTATGTCTGGGGTCCTTTCCTGAGCATAAGCTCTAGGAGACCTTGTTCATCCTGCTCTCCAGGTTCCCCAGTGCTTAGTTAGGGAAGTCACATAGTAGGCATTCAATAAGTACTTGTTAAAGAACGACTGAATGAATGGAGAAACCAGATTAGAACTTGAACCTATGAGGGCTTTATATAGGGTTCCTTCCAAGGCCCCAACACAAGTGGAACCATTTCAACAGAGTGATTGTCTATCCCAAGAAGCTACCACTGGTTAAGAATACAGACTTTCTGGGTTCACTCACAGCTCTGCCAGCCATCAGCTGTGACCTTGGGCAAGCTGCTCAGCTTTCCACCCAAAACTTTTATCATCTGTAAGGTGAGAACATCTGTAAGGTGTCTTCCTTTGGGATTGTGGCAAAGAGTGAGAAAATAAAAATAAAACAAAACTCAGAAAGAACTTTTGATCCTCCCTCCTTCCCTGCCCAAGAGATCCAGACAGGGAAATTTGCTTTAGGAAGAGAGGCCTAGCTTAATCACCTTCAGCATCATTACCCCAGCGGGAAGACTCCAAGCCTGTTAGTGAAATACCACTGTGCCCATTTCTTCTGAGTCACCCAGCAAGAGTTTTCCTGCCATGCCCTGGCTAGTTTGTCTCAATAGTTAGAGCGTCAGCCTGTGAACCAAAGAGTCTTGGGTTCGATTCTGGTCAAGGGCATGTACCTCAGTTGTAGTTCATCCTCGGCCCTGGTCAGGGTCACCAGTCGATGTGTCCCTCTCGCACTGATGTTTCTCTCTCTCTCTCTCTTCCCCTCCCTTCCTCCTACTCTATCTGAAATTAAATGGAAAAAAAAACCTCAGGTGAGGATTTAAAAAAAAAAAAAAAGAATTTTCCTGCCATGTGCGTTTGGCTCTTCCTCAACTACCTATAAACCACCCACTCTCACTTCCAAAATCTGATACCCCACCCTCGCTTTTCTTTTTTGACCAAAATGTCTTATAGACTCAATGTTGCTTCACTGTGTTTAGAATTTTCATGCTTATGTGAACTCCCCGTGCAAATGTATTAAAATTTTGATTTTCTCCTGTGAATCTGTCTCTATTAATCTGATTATTAGCCCAGTTACAATAACTTAGACAGTAGGAGGAAAAGGATTAATATTTTTCTAGCCTCAACAGTGTTGTTCCACTGATCAAGAACTTTTCAGAGGAAGATAACCACTGCAAGAGACACAATTCCAGTGCCTCCTCCTCCTCAGTCTGCCCTGAGAAAGGAAAAGCAGACCCACAGAACTTTCTATCAGGGACCTTTTCTCCCTAAAGCTATTTCCCTCCAGTTAAAATAAATCTGATTTTATCTTGGACCCAAGCAGAGAACTACTTAAGTAGGAGTAACCTTTAATAGCCCAGAACAATGTAATTGCCTCCTCTCAGCATTCTGTTCTCCAGGGCAAATAATTCTAATGCCTTGAATGCCTACTTGCTTGTCCCATTTTCTGATCTTTTCCATTCTTGTTCTCGGTTTGGAAATAGATCCAAATGAAGAAGGAGGAGAGCTGCTGTTGTCATGGCAACTGCAAAGTGACAGACAACCTGGTTTGGATGAAATAAGAAAAGTTGAGTTGTTGCGGAGCTTTTTCATTTTTCTTTCTGATTGAAAACATTCTACTGCTTTGAAAAGGAGACACGTGGCTGATACTGTCATTCTTGCATACTGCCTTTAGATTATCCCCCTCAACCCCTCAACGGAAAAGGGGAATTGTCAAAGCTTGATGAGAGAGGGTGCTTGGTGACACCTCTATTGAAAAGCATTCCCTGTTTCATCACCACTTTTAAGGCTTAGTTTTGTATTCATCCAACATAGCACACAGCCTCTCTCCCTAGTTCTTCTCTTGGTTTGCATTGTAGACATTTGGGCATCTGCCCATTTTCCAGCTAAACTGATAAACTGCTAAAGACCAAGGATGGTGTTTATTATTTTTATTATTTTTAAAAATCTTTTTTTAATTACACAAATAAACCAGTATTATTTGAAAACAATCTACATACACACCCTTCATGTCAGCACTAATTACACAGCACAAACATATGATACACACATGAACAGTTATATTATACACACTGTTCTCAAAGTTGCCTTATTCACATCCTATTGATACTGTTATAATTAATCTAGTTATTAAATAACAGGAAAGGAGCATACATTTTTATAGCTTTGTCAGAAAGCTGTAATTTAACACTTTCCAGGTCTACTCCCTGCAGATTGCTGAGAGAAGGGACTGGACAAAGGCAGTTTAGACACATGCCCAATAAACTCTGGGTGATGTGGGAAGATACCCGTCAATCACATCTGGGAACAGGTAACTGGCCAGATTGGGCATGTCTACTGCAAGGGCACAAAATCTGAGATAAATAATCTCCTGAAAAAAGAAATTGCTCTCTCTTCACTCTGTTGGTTCTTTTGCACACCAGGTTCCTGACTCTCCTGTTGCAGGAGAGCACTCCTCTGCATTTGCTCATGTGACCCACAGCCATCTGGGACCCATACAATGAATTGATGGACTAAATCTATCCTAATGCCAGATGCTACATTGGACTCAGCTTCACCGTGGAATGGAAACTCTGGACACTGGTCCTGCTTCTAGCTCTGCTGAATTCCCAGCTACCCTTCTTCCAGGACTGGATTAAGGGAAATGGGACTTTACAAACCGAGGACTGTAACTCCACTAAAATAAAGTCTTTTACCACATCTCACTCTCCCATGCAAGTCTTAGAAAATTCACTTTCTCAAGATATTGCATGAACCCCACCACTCCCACTAGTGATGGAGAAACCCCACCCACTCATTTCTCCGATACCACTATGATGCTGATATCAATACTATGGCCCCTGCCTCCTTCCACTTTGTCATTTGCCTAATACATCTTTTCCAACACTTTATTTTCAGATTGTTCATATATATATATTTGCATTGGTTTATCTCTTACAAATAATGCATTATTTTTTTTAACCCAGCTGAGTGGCAGCTTAATAAAATGATTGAGCATAGCCTTAATCATCAAAGAGCCCAAGTTTAAGCCCTATGTCTACACTGTGCGCAAATGACTAAGTCTCTTAAGCTTTAGTTTTCTCATCTGTAACAGGGGCGTAAAATTAGAACACACCTTGCAGAGGTTAAGTTGTCTATTTATAAAATTATCTATAAATAATTGTCCAGTTGGTGTGGCTCAGTGGATTGAAGGTCATCCATGGACTGAGAGGTCCCAGTTTGATTCCTGGTCAGGGGGCATGCAGGAGGCAGCTAATCTATGTTCCTTTCTCACATCAAGGTTTCTCTCTCTTTAAAAAAATCAAAAAAAATTTAAAAAATTATCTATAAATGATTTATTTACAGCTTTTAATAAAAATATCTATAGTGTTTAGTACAATGCTTGCAACCTAGTTCATATGCACTAAAGGGCAGCTATAGTTTCTGCCTTTTTATAGAGAAGTTTAATTCATTTACATGAAACCTGAATACTAATCCTTGAGTTTATTTTTTCCACTATATTTCATGTTTTCTATTGTCATAGTTTCTTGATTTTTTTCCCCTTTGCTTTCTTTAACTTTCTGGAACTGATGAAGTTTTCTTCATTCAATTCTTTTGTAGTTGTTTCGGAAAAAAAAAAATATATATATATATATATATTTATGAAGTTTTCTTCATTCAATTCTTTTGTAGTTGTTTTGGAAAAAAATATATATATATATTTATATATATTTATATATATATATTTATATATATATATTTATATATATATTTATATATATATATATATAAATATATATATATATATGGAGAGAGAGAAATGTAAATTCTCTTTCTTCTCCACAGAGGTAATTAATCAATGTCCACATCCTTCTTGTGAACTCCAATAAGGTCCTTGGCATGGTTTCACTTTTCTCCCCAGCTCCCTACTCCCATATCCTATGTTGAAAGCAGCTGGGGGTTTTATTGCAAATTATTCCCTTATTTAAATTATGCTCGGCTGGTGTGGCCTACCAGTTGAGCATTGACCCATGAACCAGGAGGTCACTGGTTTGATTCTCAGTCAAGGCACATGCCCAGATTGTGGGTCAAATCCCCAGTAGGGGACAGGCAGGAGGTAGCCAATCGATGTTCTCTCTCATCAATGTTTCTGTCTCTCTCTCCCTCTCTAAAATCAATAAAGATAAAATATTTCAAAAAATAATAATAAATAAATAAATTATGCATCAAGCCCTGGCTGGTTTAGCTTAGCAGTTAGAGTGTCGGCCCGTGGACCAATGAGTCAAGGGCACGTACCTCGGTTGCAGTTCGTGCTGACCTTAGCTGGGGTCGTGCGGGAGGCAACCAGTCAACGTGTCTCTTTCACATTGATGTCTCTCTCTCTCCCTCTCCCTCCCACTGTCTGAAGATAAATGGAAAGTAGCCTCAGGTGAGGATGAAAACATAAACACATTCTTAAATAATACTTTCAGAGAGGGGCTCTGAGTAATTAAATACCTAAATACTTATATATATAAATGTCTTTATTTTTCCCTGACTTGACTGATAATTTAATTGAATAGAGAATTTCAGGTTAACATAATTTTCTCTCAGAAATTTGAACTGTTTTCTCTGAGGATCCAGTGTTGTTACTGATATGAATCTAATGTTCTTTGCTTTCTTGGAACCGTGTTTCTTCCCTCCGGAAGTTTCAAAGATCTTTCTCTTTATCTTTGGGGTGCTAGAGTACACCTAAGGTGCCACAGTAGATTATTTAAATTAATATTGATCAGCACTCTGTGTATCCATCTTCAGCTCTGGGAAATTTTATTGTTTCTGTTATTGTTCTCCATTATCTGTCTTTGGAACAGCTATTAGATTAATTTTATAACCTAAAGGTCTATCTTCCTTGCCTTTTATACTTTACATATCTGTATAGTTTTACTTGGCATTCTGGAAAACTCTGTTTTCTAATTCAGCCCACTTTTAAAATAGGTTTCGTTCTACAATCATACTTTAATATTGTAGGCTCTCTGATTTCCCATTTTTTAGCAGCTTTTGTGTTTGTGATAGACCCCTGAATCTCTCTTAAGTAACTGATACTAATGCCAACATTTCCTTCCTTCCCTTTCCATTCTACTTTCTCAGGAGTTAGTTTTTGTGTTTGGTGAGTTTGAAACCTCACTTATGATATTGGTTTTTCTCAAATGTTTGCTGATTTTTCTCTCTTGTATTTTAGATGAGTGTTTAGAAGGAAAATATTTTGTAAGTGGACTAGATTTCCTCAACTCAACAAGATCAATAAGATCTTCATTCACCTGGCAGCAAATTCAAGTTTTGATCATGGAAGCTCTTCCTTATTTTGTAGGTTAGAGGTGGGGTGTGCAACATCCATGGTGGCTTCTATGATCCCTGACCCTGACAGTCAGGCCCTCTTGTAATCCGTTCCCACTGAATGTGGTGTGGGTGAGACCTGTGACTTACTTCTACCTAACAGGATATGACAAAACAATGGGATGTCTCTCATTATATGACTTTCATCCTAGCAGCCTTTAGTGTCTCTCTCTTTCTCTCTGATTTTGAAAAAGCAAGCTGTAATAAATCCTACAACCACAAGGAAATGAATGTTGGCCACAAATTCAGGGAGCATGGAAGCAAATCCTTCCACAAGAACAAGCCCTGGCCATGTTCACTGCAGCCTTGTGAGACCCTAAGCAGAAGATCCCCTGAGGTGTAGGGTGGTAGGGAGATGGATGTAGTAATAAAAAGGCAACAGGAATGATCCTTGTGGTGATGGATATGTAAGCCCAAACTTGATACAATTTTATGTAAGCCCAAACATGATACAATGTACACACAGACACACACAAAGGAGTACAAGTAAAATGGGAACTCTGAAAATGAAAGGATTGTATCAATGCCAATACCTTGATTGAGATATTGTACTACATTTATTTCAAGTTTTTATCAAATTGCATTAGGTAGGCCCTCATTTGAATGGTAATTATTAGTTAAAATAGATGTCCACATGTTGTTTCTTACTTTAATAACAACAATTCTGAACATTCACCATTTGCTGTATATTTATGGTAGGTACCCTTTTTACATATTTCTAGTGTTTTAATCATGAAAGAATGTTGCATTTTAGCAAATGTCCTCCCCGTATCCACTGACTCATGTTTCCCACTTCAATTTGTAAATACAGTGTCATGTTGATGGTTATATTGATTCCCAAACGTGAATTTCTTAGATAAATCCTACTTGATCAAGATGTAGTATTCTTTTAATACACATCTAGATTCAATTATCCAGTGTACTTTAGGGGCTTTGCCTCTATATTCATAAATGAGATTACCCTGTAATTGCATTTTCTGGTCTTGATATCAGAAATAAACTAGCCTTATAAATTAAGATTGGTGGGTCCCCACATATTTTCATGTCTTGACATATAAGACTTTGAGTGAGCTTTTACTCCCGCCTATGTTCTGAGTGATGGGGGTGGGGTGGGGGAGAGAGGCAGGTTGGTAGGTCTTTAACTGCCATTTCTATTATTTATGAGTGTTTTCTATTGGTTTGCTCAGATCACTTTTGGTCATTTATATTTTCCTTGATATTTGTCCATTTCATCTAGGTTTTCAAATGAATTTGTGTAAAGTTATGTAGTTGGATCATGGCATCCATACATTTGTTATATGTGAATTCAACAATATATGCTTCATTAAAAATGTTTTTAAAAGAGAGAACCTAACAAACCATGTGGGCAGTTCTTCCTGTTATTCAATTAAGAAGGTTATGCCACACGTGAGCAAGATTCTGCTATTCATGCAGTTGGTCTGTTTCTACACTTGCCTATCTCCAACAGTTTAAATGTATTTTTCATATAAGTTGGCCACTAAACAAAGAAATAATAATGGGATTCTAGGCTGAAGAAAAAACATTAAAATTTTGCAAGACCATATGTACCGCTAACATAAACAAAACATAACTTACAAGGCAATGGCAATGTTTGGCATATGCTGTTCTTGTTTTACACTCTGACTTGAGTTAGGATGCTGTACAAAAGAGTCTCTGAATCTTAAAAATCTTCTGTGTCCATACAATATCTCCTTCATCATTCCTAATGCCATTTGTATCTTCTCTCTTTGCCTTGATCATACTTGCAGAGAATTTGTGTGTTTTTGTCATTCATTCAAAAAAATATAGCTTTGAGTTTTATTGATCATCTCAACTTTTGTTTTTGTTTTTTTCATTTGTTTCTGCTTTTTAAAATTAACTTGATCTATTTTATTTGGGTTTTTTTTTTTTTTTTCCTTGTCCACTGCTGCTATAGCGTAGTTTGGAATTTCAAAGGGAAATTTATAAGCACTTTTTAAAAATGTACATACTTTCTGGCCCAACAATTTCACATCTTCGAATCTACCCTAGAGAAAGATTCACCGGTTGTCAAAAAATGCTATATGAAACTTTCTTTTCACACTATTGTTTATAACAAAACATTAAAAACCTAAAAGTACATCAATGTGAATATAACTTGCTAAACTGTGCTATACTGACACTTTGGAGTAGTATATAACAGATAAAAAGAGAGACCTGGAACCCTGGCCAGTCGGCCTGCAGACTAGAGAGTCCTGGGTTCGGTTCCCGCTAGGGGCATGTACCAAAAAAAAAAAAAAAAATGAGCGAGAGAGAGAAACCTGGAGCTTCGTAAGTGTGGCTTTATTTTCTTTTTCTCCAAATAACTATTCAGTTGTCTTCAAACCATTTGCTGAATAACTTGTCTTTTCTCCCATCACATGGATATGCCATCCTTGTAACAAATGTTCATCTGTTCCTGCATCTAATTTTCTACACTTTATTCCATGCATTAAGCTATCAGTCTATTCCTCTGTCTATATTCTGCTGTTATAAATTTTGTTGTATTATAATGTATTTTAATATATGATGGAGCAGAGTATTTCTCATCACTTTTCTTTTAGAGAATGTTCTCAGTAATTCCTGTAAGTTTCAAAAAAATACTATTGAAATGTTGATTGAAGTTAGATTGAATTTATACATTTATATAATGAAAACTGACATCTTTACAATTTTCAGTCTTTTCATCCAAGTGCAAGCTTTGACACTCCATTGACTCAATTTTTCTTTTTATCATGCTATTAGAAGTTTATAGTTTTATTCATATAGATCCTTCACATTGCTTGTTAAGTTTATCCTTAGATATTTTATGACTATTGTCTCACAAGTATATGGAATTCAGTATACTCAAAACTAAACTTTTATTATACTTCCTCAAATCTATCCCTTTGCCAGGTATTCCCCTGAGCACCTGTATTCACCTGGTGCAACTGTCAGGAAACTGAGTCTTTCCTGAGTCCTTCCTCCACCTCACTAGTAATTCACAATCTAGTTTGACCATTCTATCTCTAAAATATATCTCAAACCCACTGACTTCCTTTCATCTACATTATCTTTCTCCTTGGCCAAGCCTTAACTTATTTTTTATTTATTTATTTTTTTTTTGTTAGAACAACTCAGCAAAATAAAATTCCTGTTTATTGTTGGACAACATTGTTTCACACATACATCAAACAGGCCAAAAAAATAAATAAATAAACAGCAACTTCATAGACAAAAAAAGAAAAAAAAGAAATCTTTTTATCTTTGGCCTTTTTAACCATCTCATACAAACCAACTACTTATAGTACAGCTAAGTACATACACAAAAAGTTACTGGAATGCTCGGAATAAGATTGTTTTTTTGTTGTTGTTTTTGCTTTTTTTTACAAGGTTTTTTTTCTCCTTTGAGATTATAATGAACATGGTCACACCACAAGTCAGTCAGAAGTAGGACAGAGAACGCTCCAAAGGCTGGTTTGGTCATCCCGAGATCATTAAAAATGGCTGACCCCTAACAATATGTACAAAAATATAAAATGTAAATAAAAAATACAAACAAATTTTCCTTTTTAAAGTACTTTTAAGAAAAAAAGCAGGGCCTTGGAAGTTTTGGTTCTTTTTCCCTCCCCTGTTGCAAATTCACGCTGTGGTTTTGGTTGGGTGGTGGCAAGCGCGTGTCACTGTGGGTGGCACTGCCCGCAGTGGGCAGGCAGGCGGGCGGGACTCTGTGCTCGAAGGTGACCACGTTTAGATTCTGAGACGGGAAGTGGAGGGTGAATAGGTCACGGCAGCCTTTTTTTTTTTTTAAGTTTAACTTTTCCTTTTTTTGCTGTCTAGTCATCCTCATCGGTCTTCTGCTTCTTGGTGTCAACATCGTCATCCTCATCATCTTCAGCTGCCCGTTTGCCTGCAGCTGCCTCCGCCTCCTCATCTTCATCTCCATCCTCTTCCTCACCATCACCTTCCTCCTCCTCCTCCTCCCCTCCTTCTTCCTCTTCTTCATCTACCTCATTGTCAGCCTCCTGCTCCCCATTTTCCTCGTCAGCGTCCCCATTAGCAGGTGCGTCTCTTCCATTCTCTGCCTCCTCCACAACTTCCTTCTTCTCCTTTAAGTCCTTGGTGGTGATCTCGGAGCTGGTGTCCACGGCCGCGTCTGACATGGTGGGCACGCCGGAGATCCGATGCAGCGGATTTTAAAAAGAAGAGCGAGAGTTCGAAGACTCTGGCGAAGGAGCGGCCGAAATCCGCAGCGGCGGAGGAGGTGCGCGGCTGCTGCGAGCGGAGAGGCAGCCACAGGAACAATGCAAAGATGGCTTTTCAGAACAGCCAGTCCAAGCCTTAACTTATTGCAATAGCTTCCTAACTGCTCTCCCCATGTCCTTACCTTTTTGCTTTCAATCTATTCTTCACACAGCAGCATCTTTCTAAAAAGGTATATCGACCTTATCACTCTCATGCTTAAAAGTCCCCAATGGCTCTGCATTGACTTAGATGCAATTGAACATCTTCAGCAAGGCCAACAAGACCCTAAATGACCTGGCCCTAATCTATCTCTTCAGCCATATGTCCCACCACTGTCCTTCCCATTCATGACTTCCAAGCCCCATTGGGCTCATTCAGTTCTTCAAATCACTGACTGTGTTGATTAAATTCTTATTTTTAACTCTTTACATCCTCCATGTACTAGAATTATCCATCTCTGTCTCATTGAAGTTTGACTTGTTCATGTGACTTGCTTTGGCCAAGGGAATATAAGTAAACATGATGCAAAAAGAGGTGTTGAGACCAAAGAAAAGCAGTTCCAGCCATTGCACTAGGGAGATGCTACTAAAATAGTGATTAATCTGAAGGAAGTGTCTTCTTTACTCATTGGGTATTGTGAATTAAAGACTAAGCCATCAATCAGTTTCTGCAGCACAGGAGAAAAAGAAAAAAAAAATTGGAGATTCCAAAATGGCAGTGGAGTGAATGGAAGCTACACAGACCATCTCCCAGGACCAAACTGGAATTATAACTAAAATAAATACAAATCGTTGGGGAAAAGCAACAGAAAAAGAGCTGGAGAGGACCCATATAACCAGGGGCAGGAAAAAAGAACACTGAATTGAGCCCAGCAGGATCTGTGGAGGCACGAGAGGGTGGGCTGGGAGCCCATGGACAGAAGGTGTTTTAGCTGTGAGCAGCTCCCTCACGGTTAAAATCCCCAGAGAGCTCCACAGCGCAGAGGGTCAGGACAGAACACTAAATTGGCTGCAGCCACTCACCTTGGGCTCCAGCAGAGGAAGGGTGAACTGGACTGGAACTGTGAGGAGACACAGGAGCTTGGAGAGCTGGGAGGACATTGGGAGTTTTGTGCTGAACCACTCATGGGACAGTAGACATCTTACTCAAAGAGCTTATTACAAGAGCCACAGGGAGAAGCAACAGCCTGTCTTTCAGAAATTTAACACCACCCAGCTGGGCCAGAGAAATACAAATTGAGGCTCATTAACAGCCAGCATCTGCCAAACCCTCTGGAAATCCTCTTACCCTGAACACCTGAGGGATTATTCCATTCAGCTGAGGGCTACAACCCAAAGCTTATCAAGTTATTGAGACTAATAGCCTCCAGGCAAAAAGCTAGAGGATAACTGAACCTTTCCTGGGCTTGCAAATCTACCCAGGGAAGTAAGACTTGACAGTGGTGTTTAATGTGGGTCCTCCCACATTCATCCAAACCAAGTAGAGGGCGCCACAAACAGCAGAACACCAACACCCACAGGGAAAATTTGGCAGGCTCCAAAACCCACTGAGATAGTCAAAATGGTAAAACAAAGAAACAAATCCCAAATGAAAGAACAAGAGAAATCTGCTGAAGATGAGATAAAAAAAAAAATGCAGTTAAGTTATCAGAGGTAGAGTTCAGAGAGTTGATAATGAGGAAGCTCAACAGCATGAGTAAAGAGCTCAGCAACATGAGTAAAGATATAGCAACATTGAAAACCAACCAATTGGAAATTAAGAATGATATAGCAGAAATAAAGAACACATTGGAAGGAATTACTAGCAGAGTAGAGGAAACTGAGGAACAGATCAGTGAATTAGAAGACAGGGTAGAAAAAATCACTCAATCAGAAAAACAAAAAGAAAAATCAACTAAAAAACAGGAAGACAACTATGGGACAACTGGAAACATAACAAGATTCACATCACAGGAGTTGCAGAAGAAGAAGACAATGAGCAAGGGTTAGAGAATATATTTGAAGAAATAGTGACAGAAAACTTCCCTAACTTGTTGAAGGAAAAAAGCATTCAAGTTTAAGAAGCACAGAGAGAGCTGAGCCGAGCTGCTGCCCGAGCCCTGCCTGCGTCCAGGCCCGACAGGCGGGGCCGCCTCTCGCCGAGAGGGCCAGGTCCACGTCTGTGCAGCAGCGCCTCCTCTGCAGTGTCAAGCTGTATGAAATCAAGACCACCAGTGAGGAGAGATTCCAAAATGGCGGAGGAGTGAATGAAAGCTACACAGACCATCTCCCAGGACCAAACTGGAATTACAACTAAAATAAAGACAAATGGTTGGGAAAAAGCAACAGAAAAGCAGCTTGCAATGACCATACAACCAGGGACACTGAATCGATCCTGGTAGGATTGAAGAGGCATGAGATGGGGGCTGGGAGCCCACGGAGAGCAGCGGCCTTAGCTGTGAGCAGCGCAGTGCCCTCGGGGTTAAAGTCCCAAGCAGGCTCCACAGCGCAGAGGGCCGGGACAGAGCGCTAAAATAGCCACAGTCACTCACCTGGGCTCTGGCAGAGGGAGGGTGGACTGGACTGGAACTGTGTGGGGACATTCTGGATTTGGAGGGCTCTCAGAGCTTTTGCTGAGTTGCGGCCACGCAGGACAGTGGCCTGGCTGTCTTACTCCATCCCAGGGCTCTGGGGAGAGGCGGCAGCCCTCCCTCAGAGATCCAGCCACACACTGGTGAGTCATTGAAATGCAAACCGAGGCTCATTAACTACCAGCATCTGCCCTAACCTCTGGAAATCCTCTAACGCTGAACACCTGAGGGAGGTTTTCATTCAACTGAAAACCCAAGGCTCTTCAAGCAACCACGACTAATAGCCTCTAAGCAAAAAGCTAGAGGATAAATTAACCTTTTCTTAGCTTGCAAATATACCCTGGAAAGTAAGACTCTACGGTGGTGTTTAACGTGGGTCCTCCCACGCTCATCCAAACCCAGTAGAGGGAGGCACAAACATCAGAACACCAATATCCACAGGGAAAATTTGGCAGGCTCCAAAACTCACTGAGATAGCCAAAATGGTGAAACAAAAAAACAGATCCCAAATGAAAGAACAAGAGACCTCTACCGAAGATGAGATAAGTGAAATGGAGTTAAGCAAGTTAACAGAGCTAGAATTCAGAGCCATGATCTTGAGGAAGCTCAACACCATGAGCAAAGACATCAACACCATGAGCAAAGACATCAACACCATGAGCAAAGACATCAACACCATGAGCAAAGACATAGAAACACTGAAAACCAACCAAGTGGAAATGAAGAAGTACCAAGAAGAAATGAAGAATGACATAGCAGAAATGAAGAACACATTGGAAGGGCTAAAAAGCAGAGTAGAGGAAGCTGAGGACCAGATCAGTGAATTAGAAGACAGGGTAGAAAAAAATCAACCAATCAGAAAAAAACAATGAAAAAACAGGAAGACAGCTTAAGAGAATTGTGGGACAACTGGAAACGTAATAATATTCATATCATTGGAGTCCCTGAAGAAGAAAATGAGCAAGGGTTAAAGAATATATTTGAAGAAATTGTGACAGAAAACGTCCCTAATTTGGTGAAGGAAGAAGGCATTCAAGTTCAAGAAGCACAGAGAGCCCCAAGTAAGAAGAATTCAAACAGGCCCACACCAAGACACATAGTAATTAAAATGCCTAAAATTAAAGACAAAAAGAGAATCCTAAAGGCAGCAAGAGATAAGCAACAGGTTACTTACAAAGGAACCCCCATAAAGCTATCAGCTGACTTCTCCACAGAAACACTACAGGACAGAAGGGAATGGCATGAAGTCATCAAGGTCATGAAAAACAAGGATCTCAATCCAAGACTGCTCTACCCAGCAAGGCTATCATTCAAAATAGAAGGTCAAATAAAGAGCTTCCCAGACAAAAAAAGGCTAAGGGAATACATTAGCACCAATCCAGCACTGCAAGAAATGTTAAAAGGACTACTGTAATTAGTAGAAGAAATAGGAAGGAAAATAGAACCATACTAAACAAAAATGACAATAAATAAGTACATATCAATAATCACCTTAAATGTAAATGGATTGAATGCTCCGAAAAAAAGACACAGAGTAGTGGATTCGATACGAAAGCATAACCCATATATATGTTGTTTACAAGAGACCCACCTCACAACAAAAGACTCACATAGGTTGAAAGTGAAGGGATGGGGAAAAAATCTTCCAAACAAACGGAAAGGAAAAAAAAGTTGGGGTAGCAATACTCATATCTGATAAAATAGATTTCAAAATGAAGGCCATAACTAGAGACAAAGAAACTCACTATATAATATTGAAAGTATCTATCCAACAGGAAGATATAACCTTGGTAAACATATATGCAGCCAATAGAGGAGCACCATAATATATTTAAAATCTTCTGGAGGACTTTAAAGGAGAAATCGACAGCAATACAATCATAGCAGGGGACTTCAACACCCCACTGACATCACTGGATTGATCCTCTAGACAAAAAAGTAACAAGGAAACAGAGACTCTAAATGAAGCACTAGATCAAATGGATTTAATAGATATTTACAGGGAATTACACCCCAAAATTACAGAATTCACATACTTCTCAAGTGCACATGGGACATTCTCAAAGATAGACCACATGTTAGGACACAAACTAAGTCTCTACGAGTTCAAGAAGATTGAAATCATATCAAGCATCTTCTCAGATCACAATGGCATGAAACTAGAAATCAATTGCAACAAGAACATGCAAAGACATTTGAAGACATGGAAGATAAATAGCATGTTATTAAACAACGAATGGGTTACTGAGGAGATCACGGAAGAAATTAAAAACTGTCTGGAAACCAATGAAAATGAACACACAACAACACAAAATCTATGGGATGCAGTGAAAGCAGTTCTGAGAGGGAAGTTCATAGCACTTCAGGCCTATGTCAAGAAACAAGAAAAATTTCTAATAGACTATCTAACTTCACAACTTAAAGAACAAGAAAGCAAACAAAAAGAAAACCCTAGAGCAAGTAGAAGGAAGGATGTAGTATGTAGTAAAGATCAGAGAAGAAATAAATGACATAGAGACCAGAAAAACAATTCAAAGGATCAATGAAACAAAGAGCTGTTTTTTTGAAAAGATAAACAAGATTGATGGTCCCTTAGCTGGACTCACCAAGAAACAGAGAGAACCCAAATACACAAAATCAGAAATGAAAGAAGAGAAGTAACAACTGACACCACAGAAATACAAAGGATCATTAGCAAATACTATGAACATTTATATGGCAACAATTTCGACAATCTAAGCAAAATGGACAAATTTCTAGAAACACATAGTCTCCCAAAACTGCACCGGGAAGAGATAGAAAACTTGAACAGACCAATAACAGCTAAGGAAATTGAAGATGTAATCAAGACTCTCCCAGCAAACAAAAGCCAGGGCCCAGATGGCTTCATGGGGGAGTTTTACCGAACATTCAAAGAAGAACTAACACCCATTCTCCTCAAACTATTTTTAAAAATTCAAGAAGAAGAAAGACTTCCAAACTCGTTTTATGAGGCCAGCATAATCCTAACTCCAAAACCAGAAAAAGACAATACAAAGAAAGAAAACTACAGGCCAATATTCCTGATGAACATAGATGCCAAAATCTTAAACAAAATACTAGCCAGTCGGATCGAGCAATACATCAAAAAAATTATTCACCATGACCAAGTGGGATTCATCCCAGGGATGAAGGCTAGTTCAATATTCACAAATCAATTAATGTGATACACCACATAAACAAAATGAAAGATAAAAACCACATGATCAATATCAATAGACGCTGAAAAAGCATTCGACAAAATACAGCACCCATTTCTGATAAAAACGCTCAGCAATTTGGGAATAGAGGGATCATATCTCAGACATACTAAAGGCCGTATATGAAAGACCTATAGCCAACATCATACTCAATGGGCAAAAACTAAAAACATTTCCCTTAAGAACAGGAACAAGACAGGGATGCCCACTTTCAACACTCTTATTTAACATAGTACTGGAAGTCTTAGCCACAGCAATCAGACATGAAGAAAAAATAAAAGAGATCCAAATAGGAAAGACAGAAGTGAAATTGTAATTATTTGCAGATGACGAGATATTGTACATAGAAAACCCTAAAGACTCCATCAAAAATCTACTAGACTTAATAAATGAATTTGGCAAAGTAGTAGGATACAAAATTAATGTCAAGAAATCGACGGCATTCTTGTGCACCAATGATGAACTCACAGAAAGAGAAACTTAAAAAAACCAATTCCATTTACAATCGCAGCAAAAAAATTGAGATACCTGGGAATAAATTTAACAAAGAAGTAAAGGAACTATTTACAGAAAACTACAGGACATTGAAAAAAGAAAGACAGGAAGATATAAAAAAGTGGAAGCACATACCTTGTTCATGGATTGGAAGAATTAACATCATTAAAATGTCCATATTACCCAAAGCAATCTATAGATTCAATGCAATCCCCATCAAAATACCAGTGACATATTTCACAGAATTAGAACAAATACTTCAAAAGTTCATATGGAACAAAAGAGACCCCGAATAGCCACAGCAATCTTGAAAAAGGACAAAGTAGGTGGGATCACAATACCGAATATCAGGTTATACTACAAATCTACTGTAATCAAAACAGCCTGGTACTGGCACAAGAACAGGCATATAGACCAGTGGAACAAAACAGAGAATCCAGAAATTGACCCACATTATGCTCAATTAATATTTGACAAAGGTGGCAAGAGCATACAATGGAGTAAAGACAGCCTCTTTAATTCCTTCTTTTTTTTTTTTTATCCTCACCCGAGGACATTTTTTTGCATTTATCTTCAGATAGAGCAGGAGGGAGAGAGGGAGGAAGAGCGAGAGAGAAACATCGATGTGAGAGACACATCGACTGGCTGCCACCCACACGACCCCAACCAGGGGGGACAAACTGCAACCGAGGTACGTGCCCTTAGCGGGAACCGAACCCAGGACCCTCTGGTCTGCAGGCCGACTCTCTAACCGCTGAGCCAAACCAGCCAGGCAAGACAGCCTCTTTAATAAATGGTGTTGGGAAAATTGGACAGCTACATGCAAAAAAATGAAACTAGACCATCAACTTACACCATACACAAGAATAAACTCAAAATGGATAAAAGACTTAAATGTGACTCATGAATCCATAAAAATTCTAGAAGAAAATGTAGGCAACAAAATTTCGGACATCATACACAGCAGAATCTTCACTGATATATCACCTAAGGCAACAGAAACAAAGGAAAAAATGAACACATGGGACTACATCAAACTAAAAACTTCTGCACAGCAAAAGAAACAACCATCAAAACAGAAAGGGAACCCACTGTATGGGAGAGCATAATTGCTAATGATATATCAGATAAGGGATTAATCTCCAAAATATATAGAGTGCTCATACAACTCTACAAAAGGAAGACAAAGAACCCAATTTAAAAATGGGCAGAGGAACTAGACAACTCTCCAAACAGGACATACAAATGGCCAAGAGACATATGAAGAAATGCTCAACATCACTAATCATCAGAGAGATGCAAAGTAAAACAACTATGAGGTATCACCTCACACCTGTCAGAATGGCCACCATCAACAAGTCATCAAACAACAAGTGTTGTTGAGGGTGTGGAGCAAAGGGGACTCTATTACACTGCTGGTGGGAATGCAGACTGGTGCAGCCACTATGGAAAACACTATGGTGTTACCTCAAAAAATTAAAAATTGAATTGCATTTTATCCAGTGATCCCACTTCTAGGAATATACCCTAAGAAGCCTGAAACACCAAACAGAAAGAATACATGTACCCCCATGTTCATAGCAGCTAAGATCTGGAAACAGCCCACGTGTCCATCAGTGGATGAATGGATACAAAACTGTGGTACATATACACAATGGAGTACTATGTAGCTGTAAGAAAGAAAGATCTCTTATCCTTTGAGACGACATGAAGGGACCTCGAGAGTATTATCCTAAGCAAAACAAGCCAAGCAGAGAAAGACAAATATATCACATGATCTCACTTATTTGTGGAATATAATGAACATAACAGTCTGAGGAACAGGGTAGACCCAGAGATGTGGAAGTAGGGTATAGACTGACACCCTTCAGAAGAGGGGGTGGGAGGGAGGGAAGAGATAAACCACAGAACTTATGTGCATATATGCATAACTGATGGACATGGACAACAAAGCTGGGGACGGGGTGGGGGGATGGGGAGGAGGGTGTCAATGGGGAAAAAAAGAGAAACATCTGTAACAAAAATAATTTTTTTTTAAAAAAGCACAGAGAGCCTCAAGCAAGAAGAACCCTAACAGGTTCACACTAAGAGAAATAATAATTAAAATGCCAAAAATTAAAGACAAAGAGAGAATCCTAAGGGCAGCAAAAGATAAGCAACAGTTTACCTACAAATGAACCCTCATAAAGCTATCAGCTGACTTCCCAACAGAAACACTACAGGCCAGAAGGGAATGGCATGAAGTAATCAAGGTCATGAAAAACAAGGATCTGAATCCAAGACTACTATATCCAGGAAAGCTATCATTCAAAATAAAGGTGAACTAAATAGCTTTCCAGACAAAAAAAAAAAAAAAAGGCTAAAGGAATATTAGCACCAAACCAGCACTGCAAGAAATGTTAAAAGGACTGCTGTAATTAGTAGAAGAAATAGGAAGAAAAATAGAACCACAATAAACAAAATGGCAATAAATAAGTACATATCACAATAACCTTAAATGTAAATGGATTAAATTCTCCAATAAAAAGACAGAGTAGCTGATTGGATAAGAAAGCATGACCCATATATATGTTGTTTACAAGAGACCCACCTCACAACAAAAGACTCACATAGGTTGAAAGTGAATGGACGGAAAAAAAATCCTCCAAGCAAATGGAAAGGAAAAAAATGCTGGGGTAAGAATACTCATATCTGATAAAATAGATTTCAAAATGAAGGCCAAAACTAGAGACAAAAAAGGCCACTACATAATATTGAAAGGATCTATCCAACAGGAAGACATAACCTTGGTGAACATATATGCACCCAATAGAGGAGCACCAAAATATATTTAAAATCTTCTGGAGGACTTCAAAGAAGAAATTGACCACAATATACTCATAAAAGGGGACTTCAACAACCCTCTGACATCACTGGATAGATCCTCTAGACAAAAAAACAGAAACTCTAAATGATACACTAGATCAAATGGATTTAATAGATATCTACATAGAATTACACGCAAAACTGCAGAATTCACTTTTTTCTCAAGTGCACATGGGACATTCTCAAACATAGACCACCTGTTAGGACAAATAGTAAGTCTCTACAAGTTCAAGAATATTGAAATCATATCAAACATTTTCTCAGATCACAATGGCATGAAACTGGAAACCAATTAAAACAAAAACACGCAAAGACATTTGAACACATGGAGGCTAATTAGCCTGTTCTTAAACAATGAATGGGGTACCAAGGAGATCAAGGAAGAAATTAAAATCTTCCTGGAAAACAATGAAAATGAACACACAACAACACAAAATCTATGGGACACAGCGAAAGCAGTCCTGAGAGAAAATTTTATAGCACTACAGGCCTACCTCAAGAAAAAAGGAAAATTTCTAATTGACTAACTTCACAACTTAAAGAACTAGAAAGCAAACAAAAAGAAAACCTGAGAGCAAGTAGAAGGAAAGAAATAGTAAAGATCAGAGCAGAAATAAATGATATAGAGGCTAAAAAAAAAATTCAAAAGATCAATGAATAAAAGAGCTGGTTCTTTGAAAAGATATGCAAGATTGATGAACCCTTAGCTAGACTCACCAAGAAACAATAAGAGAGGTCCCAAATAAAGAAAATCAGAAAAGAAAGAGAAGTAACAACCAACATCACAGAAATACAAAGGATCGTTAACAAAACCTATGAATTTATACAGCAACAAATTAGACAATCGAAGCGAAATGGACAAATTTCTAGGAACACATAGTCTCCCAAAACTGAACCAGGAAGAGATAGAAAACTTGAACAGACCAATACCAACTAAGGAAATTGAAGATACAATCAAGACTCTCCCAGCAAACAAAAGCTTAGGCTCGGAAGGCTTCACGAGGGAGATTTACTGAACATTCAAAGAAGAACTAACACCCTTTCTCCTCAAACTATTCCAAAAAATTGAAGAAGGAAGACTTCCAAACTCGTTTTATGAGGCTAGCATAACATTTCTACTTCCAAAACCAGATAAAGACACTACAAAGAGTCCTGGCCAGTTTGGCTCAGCAGTTAGAGCGCCGGCCCTCAGACCACAAAGTCGAAAGTTTGATTCTGGTTAAAGGCACGTACCTTGGTTGTGATTTGTCCCCGGCCTTGGTCAGAGTCGTGCAGGAGGCAACCAATAGATGTGTCTCTCTCACATCAATGCTTCTGTTTCTCTCTCTCTCTCTCTCTCACCTCAATCCTTCATTTCCATTCTATCTTAAAAAAATAAAATAAAAACAATAAAAAAAATGAAACACTACAAAAAACAAAAACTACAGGCCAATATCCCTGATGAACATAGATGCCAAAATCTGTAACAAAATATTAACAAATCAGATCCAGCAATACATTAAAAAAAATTATTCACCATGACCAAGTGGGATTCATCCCAGTAATGCAAGGCTGGTTCAATATTCGCAAATCAATAAATGTGATGCACCGAATAAACAAAATGAAAGATAAGAACCATATGATCATATCAAAAGATGCTGAAAACGCATTTGACAAAAATCCAGGACCCATTTGTGGTAAAAAAACAAACAAACAAAAAACAACGCTCAGCAATGGGGGAATAGGGGGATCATATCTCGACATAAAAAAGGCTATATATGAGAAACCTACAGACAACATCATACTCAGGGGAAAAAACTAAAAGCACTTCCCTTAAGAACAAGAACAAGACAGGGATGCACACTTTCATAACTTGTGTTTAACATAGTACTGGAAGTCTTAGCCACAGCAATTAGAAAAGAAGAAAAAATAAAAGGGATCCAAATTGGAAAGGAGGAAGTGAAACTGTCATTATTTGCAGATGACAAGATATTGTACATAGAAAACCCTAAAGACTCCATCAAAAATCTACTAGATTTAATAAATGAATTTGGCAAAGTAGCAGGATATAAAATTAACAACAAGAAATCAACTGTATTCTTATGCACCAAAAATGAACAGAAAGAGAAACTAGAAAAACTATCCCATTCACCATTGCAGCAAAAAATTAAGATTCTTAGGAATAAACAACCAAAGAAGTAAAGGACCTATTTGCATAAAACTGCAAGACATTGAAAAAAGAAATAAAGACATAAAAAATGGAAGCATATACCTTGTTCCTGGAGTAGAACAATTATCATAATGAAAATGTCCATACTACCCAAGGCAATCTATAGATTCAATGCAATCCCCATCAAAATACCAATGGCATATTTCACAGAACTAGAAAATGCTTCAACAGTTGAATATGGAACCAAAAAAGACCCTGAATAGCCACAGCAACCTTGAAAAAGAATGACAAAGTAGGAGGGATCAAAATAGCAAATATCAGGTTATACTGCAAAGCCATTGTTATCAAAACACCCTGGTAGTAGCACAAGAACAGGTGTATAGATCAATGGAACAAAACAGAAAATTCAGAATTTGACCCAAGACATTATGCTCAATTAATATTTGACAAAGGTGGCAAGAGCATACAATGGCATAAAGACAGCCTCTTTAATAAATGGTGTTGGGAAAATTGGACAGCTACATGCAAAAAAATGAAACTAGACCATCAACTTAACACCATACACAAGAATAAACTCAAAATGGATAAAAAACTTAAATGTGACTCGTGAACCCATAAAAATCCTAGAAGAAAGTGTAGGCAACAAAATTTCGGACATCATACTCAGCAGAATTTTCACTGATACATCACCTAAGGCAACAGAAACAAAGGAAAAAATGAACACATGGGACTACATCAAACTAAAAGCTTCTGCACAGCAAAAGAAACAACCATCAAAATGGAAAGGGAACCCACTATATGGGAGAGCACAACTGCCAACAACACATCAGATGAGTTACTTTCCAAAATATATAGAGTGCTCATACAACCCAACAAAGGAAGACAGCCAAATTAAAAAGTGGGCAGAGGATCTAAATAGACACCTCACCAAACAGGCCAAGAGACATATGAAAAAATGCTGAACATCACTAATCATCAGAGAGATGCAAATTAATACAACTATGAGATATCACCTCACACCTGCCAGAATGGCTACCATCAACAAATCATCAAACAACATGTGCTGGGCAAGGGTGTGGAGAAAAGGGGACTCTAGTACACTGTGAGAATGCAGACTGGTGCACCCACTATGGAAAACAATATGGTGTTTCTTCAAAAAATTAAAAATTGAACTGCCATTTGACTCAGTGATCCCACTTCTAGGAATATATCCTAAGAAGCCTGAAACACCAATCAGAAAGAATATACGTACCCCTGTGTTCCTAGCAGCACTATTTAAAATTGCTAAGATCTGGAAACAGCCCAAGTGTCCATCAATAGATGAGTGAATAAAAAAGCTGTGGTACATATACACAATGGAACACTATGCAACTGTAAGAAAGAGATCTTTTATTCTTTGAGACAACATGGAGGGATTTGGAGAGTATTATGCTAAGCAAAATAAGCCAAACAGAAAAAGACATACCACATGATCTCACTTATTTGTGGAATATAATGAACAAAATAAGCTGATGAACAAAATAGACTCAAAGACATAGAAAGGAGTAGGGTTCGACTGGAAAATCTCAGAGAAGGTGAGTGGGGGAGAAAAAAGAGATAAACCAAAGACCTTATATGCATATATGCTTAACCAATGGATATAGACAACAATGCTGTGAGGGGAGTGCGGGATCAGAAGGAGAGTGTCTAAGGGTGAAAAGGGGGAGACATTTGTAACAAAAATAAATTGTTTTTTAAAAAAGAAGTCAACATCGCGATGTAGAATTTCAATTTGTAATGATGAAAAATTTCTAGAAGTGTTTAGTGGTGGTGGATGAACAACAATGTGAATATATTTAATTCCAGGAAATTGTATACTTAAAAATGTTTAAAATAGTAAATTTCATGGTATGTATATCTTATGACAGTAAATAAAATCAATGACTCGGATTACTTGGAAAATAAATAAAAGTCAACATCGGAGTTTGAAATTTATCAAATGTCTTTTTTTATATTTATCTGAATTATATAGTTTTCTTCTTTAGAGTAATTTATATAACCTAATATTAAACCATCCTTGTACTGACTGTCTTTGCAAAAGAACAATCCTCAATACACGAATGGGTCTGGATAAGAGAAATCCATGGGAGGATTGGGGTTTGAGAAAGAAGCAGATTAGTGTTCTCAAATCCCTTCTAACTAGCCCAAAGGACACCAAGCGCCATGCCCAAAATGTAAGCACTTTCTGCATTCTTTAAAGGAAAACCAAATTGTCTTGCATATCCTCCACATCAGATCCCCTATAATCATAATCCATGTTCACTTCTGGAACCACAGTGATCTTCAGCTCTGCTGAAGGAACCACACTAATCAACCTGGAGAACAAGTAGTAGAAGCAACACCCTGAGAGGTGTTAGGCTGAATAGACAGAGGAACTAACACCAAAAGGTTTAGAGTTAATACAAAAATCAGAAATGAAATCTAAAATGAATCTAGTTAATATACTAAGAGGTATTTTAGTAGATTACACATCCTAAAATCAAAATTAGGCTGCCTACAACAAAAGTAAACAAAGTTCTTGAAAATTTGAATCATAGTTTCTAACATTAAAATCCCAACATAAAAGCTAAAAAGCAGGACAACACATAAAAAGAGCCACTTAGAAATCTGGAAAATCAAAATAGTTTATTCTCCAGAATACAGTGCTAACATATTTTTTTACCCCTGACACTCTCTCTCTCCTTCCAGGGCAGCTCTGAAAAATCTGGAGGCACCTTGATGAGTGGGCAAGAGGAGAAGCCTGATGCTCTTCTCACTGTGAATTGCCAGCACGGAGTGTGCCCTAGGGGCAGGATGACAGAGGCTTTCACTTGTTTGTCAAAAAATCTTTAAATGGAATTTGTAATATTACATGGAATATATTTGCTAAAATAAGACTTTTTTATGGCTTAGAGAGACTGGAGACTTGAGTGATAATACTGACCAGGAAAGGCATGGGGAATTTTTCTCAGGGCAACAGAACGGTTTTGAACAGTGGGAAATGAAAATAAAACTGCTGAGTGATTATCCCTACAGTCCTGCTGATTCCAACAACTGGCTCCATTTGGTTCTTAAAGTGTAGCATACATCAGGAACTCTAGGGGAGTTGTTAAAAATAGTTCCAGAGGCCCTAAACACCAGAGTCAGATTCAGGAGGTTTGGAGGGGATCCCAGCAATTGACATTTTATTTTTATTTTATTTATTTTTTTAGGAGAATGTGGCTAATTTTTTTTTTTATTAATTTGTTTTTGTTACAGATGTTTCTCCTTTTTCCCCCATTGACGTCCTTCTCCCCATCCCCCCGCCACATCTCAGCCCTGTTGTCCATGTCCATTGGTCATGCAATACATGCATATAAGTTCTGTGGTTTATCTCTTCCCCTCCAACCTCCCCTCTGAGGCTTGTCAGTCTGTTCCCCACTTCTATGTCTCTGGGTCAATTTTGTTTCTCAGTTTGTTTAGTTCATTATATTCCACAAATAAGTGAGATCATGTGATATTTGTCTTTCTCTGCTTGGCTCGTTTCGCTTAGGATAATACTCTCCAGGTCCCTCCACGTCGTCTCAAAGGATAAGAGATCTTTCTTTCTTACAGCTGCGCAGTACTCCATTGTGTACATGTACCATAGCTTTTTTATCCATTCATCCACTGATGGACACTTGGGCTGTTTCCAGATCTTAGCTATTGTAAATAGTGCTGCTATGAACATGGGGGTACATGTATTCTTTCTGGTTGGTGTTTCAGGCTTCTTAGGGTATATTCCTAGAAGTCGGATCACTGGGTCAAATGGCAATTCAATTTTTAATTTTTTGAGGTAACACCATAGTGTTTTCCACAGTGGCTGCACCAGTCTGCATTCCCACCAGCAGTGTACTAGAGTCCCCTTTTCTCCACACCCTCACCAACACTTGTTGTTTGTTGATTTGTTGATGGCGGCCATTCTGACAGGTGTGAGGTGATACCTCATAGTTGTTTTAATTTGCATCTCTCTGATGATTAGTGATGTTGAGCATTTCTTCATATGTCTCTTAGCCATTTGTATGTCCTTTTTGGAGAGGTGTCTATTTAGTTCCTCTGCCCATTTTTTTAATTGGGTTCTTTGTCTTCCTTTTGTTGAGTTGTATGAGCACTCTATATATTTTGGAGATTAACCCCTTATCTGATGTATCATTGTCAATTATGCTCTCCCATACAGTGGGTTCCCTATCTGTTTTGATGGTTGTTTCTTTTGCTGTGCAGAAGCTTTTGAGTTTGATGTAGTCCCATGTGTTCATTTTTCCCTTTGTTTCTGTTGCCTTAGGTGATGTATCAATGAAGATTCTGCTGCGTATGATGTCCGAAATTTTGTTGCCTACATTTTCTTCTAGGATTTTTATGGATTCATGAGTCACATTTAAGTCTTTTATCCATTTTGAGTTTATTCTTGTGTATGGTGTAAGTTGATGGTCTAGTTTCATTTTTTTGCATGTAGCTGTCCAATTTTCCCAACACCATTTATTAAAGAGGCTGTCTTTACTCCATTGTATGTTCTTGCCGCCTTTGTCAAATATTAATTGAGCATAATGTCTTGGGTCAATTTCCAGATTCTCTGTTCTGTTCCACTGGTCTATATGCCTCATTCTTTTTTCAATTTGTTGTTCTGCATTGGTGTTTTTTCTACCTTATCTTCCAAATCACTCATTTAATCCTCTTCCTCTTCCAACCTATTTTTAATTCCTTCCAGTATATTTTTGATGTCACATATGGTATTTTTCATTTCTGACTGGTTCTTAATTATGGCTTCTATGTCATTTTTATGCTGTTGTAGTTTCCACTAATTTCCTTGTAATTCTTACTAAATTCCTTGAGCATCCTTAAAACCAATACTTTGAACTCTATATCAGATAAGTTGCTTGACTCCATTTTATTTAGCTCTTTTTCTGGAGATTCTGCCTGTTCTTTTACTTGGGGCTTGTTTCTTTGTCTTCCCATTTTAGCTATCTCTTTGTGTTTGTTTCTATGTATTAGGACTACTATGACTCCCAGTCTTCAGGGGGTGGCCTTATGTAGTAGGTGTCCTGTGGGACCCAGTGGTGCAGTCTCCTTGATCTCCTGAGCTGGATACTCTAGAAATGTCCTTTGTGTTGGTTAGCCAGGCCCTTCATGTTGTAATTGTATCTTGATTGCTGCTGACCCATTCATCAGTGGGATCAATCCTCAGGCTGAATGACTGTGAGGCTCAAGCCTGACCATGTCATGCAAGCTGTTGTACAGGTGCTGACAAAAAAAAAACAAACCACACATTTAAAAAAATCAATCCAGAAACAACAAAAAGAATAAGAAAGGAACAAGGAAAAAGAATAATAAAGGAAAAAAGAAATAAGAGTATAATTTTTTTAAATATAGAAGAAAACAAGGAAAAAATAGATTAAGAAAAAATAAAGAGAAAAGAGAAAAATAAGACATATGAAAGAAACTATAGTAGAAAATAGAAAAAACAAATAAAGAAAAAAATAGGGTTTGCCTTAGCAGAATTTAGTGCCTGCTGCGATCTCCCTTTTGATGTGATGTTTGTGAAATTTTTTGGATCCTGCTCTGATGTTATCTGAAGCTGGTCATTTGGTGTGTTCTCTGGTATAAACCAATGTCAGCCACTGTCTATGCCTGGTCCTTAGCAACCTGCATGGAGTTACAAGTGATCCACAGTTTGTGGCTGCCTCTGCAGGACTGGGCTGCATACAGAAAGGACCAAGCTATGCTCCAAGGCTGGCTTTTATCAATACAAGGTCTAGAGGCAGGTCAGTAAATGCCTGCTCTCCACCTGCCGACTGGCTGTTAGGCTTAGACACCGAAAAGGCTCCATCTCTGAAAAAGCCTCTGGTGGACTCAGGAAGATGGGGCTATTGAGTCTCCCATGAGAAGAAGGTACCATTGACATTTCAGGGAAGATGGTGAGTGTGTTCCCCCACCCCAGAGTCACACATCTGAGTCTGTTCCAAATTTTTCCCCTGACCTTGGCAGGATGGAGCCCCTAGTAGTCAGGCAGGTGGGGCCTCCAGAGGTTAGGTATGCCAGAAGCCAGATGGTGTTTCTATTGGATCTCCCATGAGGAGGAAGCATCAGTCAGGTTCCCAGGAAGGTAAGGGAAATGACCCTGCCCCAAAGCTGGTCTATGGCTCCCCCTGAGACTTCCCAGACTTCTATGCACTGGCCTATGCTGCTGACTCCTCAGCAGGGCCTAAGATGCAGAGTGGAGCAAGTGGGATTCCAGAGGGTGGGGTAAGTGGGATTCCTGAGGATAGGGTAACTGCTTTGCCCCAGGTTGATACTGCTAAGAGGGGATTGCTTCTCTCAAGGAAAATGGCTGCTGTGGTATCAGAGGATGACTCAGTACGGGGTCCTAGTGGCTGTTATCCCCCAGCTCTTCCCAAAGCCACCCACCCCAAACTCCTCAGGAAACTCCAATCCACACCACCCTCCCTCTGCCAGAGCCCATGTTCAGGGGCTGTGAACAAAACTTTGTGCATTGGCCCATTAAAAGTGTGGCTTTGTCCCAGCAGGCTCTGCCTCTTCTTGGAAGACAGAAACTGCAGCATTTCACAGCTGAGTGCTATGTGGGTGCCTGTTCCCAGCTCTGGTTCTCTGAGTTGAGGAGTTTGGTCTGGGGTTTAGGCTTCACACCTCCCAGGGGGGAACCTCCCACAGCTGAGATATCCCTTCATAACCTTGTCATGCCATCTTTGGGAGCAGGACCAGCTCCTTTCATGTCTCTGCCCTTCCTACCAGTCTTGACGTGGCTTCTTCTGCCAGCCCTTGGTTAAATATCTCTTCAGATAGTCTTTAGTTGGTAATTAATTCAGGGTGATTGTCCCCCAGTTTAGTTGTAATTTCCAGTTTGGTTCTGGTAGGAGTTGCAAGTAAGACACATATTCTCTCCTGTCATCTTGATCATTCTAATAATTTTAATGTAAATTTTATAAAGATGATATTTCCTAAATGATGACCAAAGGATATTAAATTGAACAATGTATATTAAGGACCTATCACAGTACCTGCTACATAATTCTTGATAAGTGTTATTTTCATTTCTTCTTTATATCAAAGCAATTTGTGTATATGCATTCCTCCCCTCCCTGCACTGTTCTGTGAACAACTAAGAGAAGAAACTGTGTTTGTCTCTGTGGTTCCCACAATGCCTAGTGCATGCACTTGGCCCAAATTAGGTACTAAGTAAACACTTGTGGAATCGGTTTTATTTAACAAACAATTGCATTGCAGACACTATGTGATTGACACTAGTCTAAGCACTTCAAAAATGTGAATGTTTAATTATAGACCAACCCAATGAGGTCCTCTGTCTTAAAGATGAAAAGACAGAAACACCAGGGCAAGTAACACATCCAGGATAACACAACAGTGAGTGCAGAGCTGACATTTAAACTTGATTGTGCATTTGACATGCAATACTCTGTGCACTTGATAACTGCTATGCTGTTGGCCTTTCAGTTATTTTTCAGATAAAATTAATTTTATTTATTTTTATTTTTTTAATAATTATTTTTCAGTTACAGTTTATAACAATATTATATTAGTTTCAGGTGTACAACATAATGATTAGAGATTTATATAACTTTCTAAGTGATCACCCCAATAAATCTAGTAGTACCCATCTGACACCATACATACTTATTACAATATTATTGACTATATTCCTTATGCTGTACTTTACATCCCCATGACTATTCTGTAACTATCCATTTGTACATCTTAATCCTTTCACCTTTTTCACCCATCCCCCAAGCCCTTCTCATCTGGCAACCATCAAAATGGTCTCTGTATCTATGAGTGTGTTTCTATTTCACTTGTTTTATTTTGTTTTTCAGATTCCACATACAAGTGAAGTCATCTGGCATTTGTCTTTCTTTCTCTGACATATTTCATTCAGCACAGGTCCACCCATGTTGATGCAGATGGCAAGATTTCATTCTTTTTCATAGCTATTATATTCCACTGTATATATGCACCACTTCCTTATCCATTCATCTCTTTTTTTTTTTTCATTTTTTGTTCAGATAGAGTGGGAGGGAGAGAGAGGAAGAGAGAGAGAGAGAAACATCGACGTGAAAGTGACACATCGAGTGGCTGCCACCCGCACGACCAACCAGGGCCGGGGGACAAACTGCAACCGAAGTACATGCCCTTAGCGGGAACCGAACCCGGGTCTCTCTGTACCATAGGCCGACGCTCTAACCGCTGAGCCAAACCGGCCAGGGCATCCATTCATCTCTTGATGAACACTTAGGTTGCTTCCATATCTTGTTTATTGTAACAATGTCTATTGTTATAGCCTTTGTTTTAAAATCTATTTTCTCTGGTATAAGTATGGCTACCACAGCTTTGGTTTGTTTCCATTTTCATGAAATATCCTTTTTTTATCCTTTTATTTAAATCTGTGTGTGTCTTTTGATCTGAAGTGAGTCTCCTATAGACAACATATGTATGGGTCTTGTTTTGTTATCCATTCAGCCACCATTTGTCTTTTAATTGGAGCATGTAATCCATTTGCATTTAAAGTAATTGTTGATAGATAGGTATTTATTGTCATTTTATTGTTCATATTTTTATGTTTTTTCTTCTTCTCCCTTAACACTTCTAATATAGTTTGGTGGCAATGAACTCCATTATATTTTTCTTGTCTAAGAAGCTCTTTATCTGATCTTCTATTCTAAATGGTAGCTTTGCTGGGTAGAGTAATATTTGTTGCAGGTTCTTGCTTTTCATTGCTTTGAATATTTCTTTCCAATCCCTTCTGGCCTAGAAAGTTTCTGTTGAGAAATCAGCTGACAGTTTTATGGGAGCTCCCTTGTGTGTAACTATTTTTCTCTTGCTGCTTTTAAGATTCTCCCTTTGTCTTTAACATTTTGCATTTTAATTATGATGTATTGGTGTGGGCCTCTTTGGGTTAATATTGTTTGGGACTCTGCACTTCCTGGACTCATATGTCTATTTCCTTCATCATGTTACAGAAGTTTTCCACCATTATTTTTTCTAATACGTTTTCAATCTTTTGCTTTCTTCTCCTTGTGATACCTCCATAATGCAAATGTTGGTACTCTTGAAGTTGTTCTAAAGGCTCCTTAAGCTATGCTCTTTTTTTTTAGTTTTTTTTTTTCTTTTTCTTTTGCTGTTCTAGTTGGGTGTGTTTTTTCTTCCTTATCTTCCAAATTGCTGATTTGATCCTCTGCTTCATCTACTCTACTGGTGACCCCCTGTAATGTATTTTTTTATTCCAGTTATTGTATTCTTCACTTCTGACTGGTTCTTTTCTGTTTTCTATCTTCAATTTATGTTTCTGCCTCTTTGTTGAAGTTCTCACTAAGTTCATCTACTCTTTCCTTAAGTTCATTGAGCATCCTTATAACCTGTGTTTTGAACTCTGCATCTGGTAGATTAATTGTCTCTATTTTGTTTAGTTCTTTTTCTGGAGTTTTGTTCTGTTCTTTCATTTGGCCATGTTCTTTTGTTTCCTCATTTGGCTGCCTCTCTGTGTTTGTTTAAAGTAGAGCTGCTACATCTCCTGGTCTTGGTAGAGTGGTTTTATGTAGTAGGTGTCCTGTAGGGTCCAATGATGCAGCCTCCCCAGTCACCCAATCTGGACAGTCCAGGTTAACCGCCCCCCCCACACACACACACACCATATAGGCTACATGCACCCTCCTGTGTAGTTGAGACTTGATTGCTGTTAGCACATCAGTGGGAGGGGTTTACCCCCAAGCCAATAAGCTGTGAGGACTGGCTGAAACCACAGTGGAAGAGCTGCTGTGCAGAGGCCAACTGTGTAGAGCAGGACTACTTCATCCGGGCTCTGGTGTCTGATGAGTCTGCTCCATTATGGTTTGAAACTGGTCACCAAGTGTATTGGCTCTGGGACCTCCCAGAGGTGCAGGTCAAGATCAGCTGCCACCAGTGCCCTGCCTGGGACTACCCAACATGAGCTACAAAGCGATCTGCAGATGGCTGCTACTTGCACTGGGCTTGGAAGTGCCCAGGAGAGGCCAAGTTGTAAACTGAGGCTGGCTGCCACTACTGCTGGGCCTGGGTCCACTTAGCAAGAGGTATACAGGGCATGCCAAGGCCAGATGTTGCTTGTTTTGGGTTTTTGCATCTTTGAGAGATTTTAGGAAAGTTGCAGCATGAGCCAAGACAGGCTGCTTGTATGGAAAAGCCACTGGAAAGGGTTTGGGTGGGCCCACAAGTTGGGTGGAATGGGGGTCTCAGGGAATCACCAGGGCATGGTGAGCAGTGTTAGCTAGGTTGATGAGATATCACACCCACCTGCTGGCTTTCTATGGAGAGGGCTCAGCAAAGAAACAATGGTCTCTGCCAACACTTCTGTCTGGGAGAAAGCTGCCTAACTTTCACCTCAAAGCCAGATGATTCAGTTCCTCCCCATATGTCCCTGTTGCCTTCTGAGCTGCTGCCTCAGCACTAGAACTCAGAGCCAGTGAGTCCAAGTAAGTTTGTGCATGGGCTCTCTAAGAGGAACACCTGGGACTCCAGAAGCCTTCTGTCTCACTCATCTACAATCCCCACTGGTTTCCACAGCCAGAAGTTATGGGGACTTCTTTTCTTGGCACTGGAACCCTGAGCTGGGGGCCCTGATGTGGAGCTGGGACTCCTTGCTCCTCAGGAGAGACCTCTGAAACTGAGATAACCTTTCCAATTTTTAACCACCACACATGAGTGCGGAACCAGCCTGTTCCAAGTCTTCACCCCTCTTACCAGTCTCCACGTGACTTCTTCTGTATATCCTTATTTAGGAGTTCTGTTCAGCTAGATTTCAGGCAGTTTTCAATGGCAGTTGTTCTGTATTTTAGTTGTAATATTGATGTGATTGTGGGAAGTATCACATTTACCTATTCACGAAGGGAAGCCCAAGTGAAGTCTGTCCCTCAGTTATAAATGAACCAGCCCAATTCACCCTGGGACAAGAGGGAAGAAAGCAAATGTTGAGGTAAAGAAATAAGCAAAAAGGAAAGCAACAGGAGGATGGAGATTTGGGTCTGGAGCACCTGCAGCTGACTCATTGACTCATGAGGTCATGGGGACACACATCTCCCCAGACCCACCTTCAGTGACATCCCATTGGTGGCTTGCAATCAGCCACAGTGGGAGTATTTATATCAGGGAAATCAGCAGACAGTACAGATCTGAGCCTTGTTGTTTCTTCAGCAAGCTGACTGTCAAGCATTTCCTGCACACCACTGAGTCATCCCAGGAGAGCAGCTGAAAATGTGTGAGTCATCTTTTTTGGTAGGCTGTCTCATGGCACATGGGTAGAACAGGCTTGCCCAATGGCCAAGAGAAGGGATGAATGAATGCATGCATGCATGAATGCCAGAAGACTTTTCCTACAGGGATCCCTAATGTGAACTTGTAAAGGAGAGGCATTATAAGCAATTTTGGTAATTGCAGCTTTTCAGGTGGCAAATGAGAGCAGCATCCCTGCAGACTATAGTCAAGAGCACAGGCATCATTATTCAATCACAGTCATCTCTTCATTAAACACCGTAAGACTTTTCCAGGAGATTTGGCAACAAGCCAGTTTTTGCAGCATCCTTCCCCTTTCAGCAAGGAGAGTGGGAAAGTTCATGATGAGAGTTTTTCCCCCAAAAGAAACTCATGAACAAACATGGATTGAACTCCTCCAGCAGGTAAAGGCTCTCCTGCCACTTGAGGACCAAATATACAAACAGGAAGCTGGCACCTCTCAGACCTCAGCTATGCCTCCACCAAAATAACCTCAGCTGACTACATCAAAGGATGTGTTACTAACTTTTAATATAAGGACAGGAAGTGATCACTTGATACACAGTTAACTTAAGCCAAGGTTGGATCACAGGTTAGCTATGAGAGCTAACAACATACTTTCTGCCCCTTTACCTGATGTACGTATAACCATGTCATCAATCCAGAAGCACTGAGAAAGTGTAGACTGAACAAGTTCTGATATCTGCTTTTAAAAAGCCAAGGGATCTGCAAGATTCCACAACTCATCAGAACTTTCTAGATTCATATTTGAAGAAATCACTGTATAACCTTACTAAATGTTTGTAATGTGTACTTTAGAAAGCCTTAGAAAGGGTCTCCTTTAAGAATGTCTACCATCAGCTCACCCTCCTTGGGGCACGCCCACTCATATCTCCTTCTTGAGTGAATTTCTTTCTCCTAAACTCTAAGGGTCCCCACGAGACCTGCAACCAGGGGAACAATGAGCAGCAGCAGCTCATCTTAGACTAACCTCCTGAACCTGTCTCCAAGTCCCCCTTTTCTCTGACTCTCCAGTGAGCTGACAGCCACCCCACCTTGGCTCACTTCTTTCCTACATTTCTAGAGAGTCAAAGCAGCCCTTCCTAGGCTCTTCTGTTGCTTCTTCTATCCTAGGCCCCAGCTTTAATAAACATACTCTAAAAGTTACCAAAAAATTTATATCTACTATCAGAGCAGCAAGGTAATAAAACAGCTGCTGATAAAGCCTGACTAAGTTGCCATGTCTGGCACCTAGTAGGTGCTCAGTAACTACCTGGTGTTGAGTGGTGCCATGGAGTTCGAAGAAGAAAGGCACGGAGCCTATGGGAACATGCCTCATCCTTTTCCACCTTGTGCCAAGCTGCTCATAAAGAAAACCTGATTCATGAGGAGTAAGATTTTCTCCTTGGAAAGAGGTCTCAGAGAAGCAAAATAAGCTGCATGCTATTGGTGCTAATACTAACAAGGAAATTAGGAAGCAGAATGATCCCTTTTCACCGATAAATGAAGCAGGTCATGACAGGGTGCTTGTGAAACATGGAGACAGCCTGTGTCAGGACTACTGACTTTAGAGATGCTCTGGAGTCCAAACCACAGCTGCTGAGCCCCACTAGGGATGACTTCAGGTCTGAGACTCACCCTTCTCCTGTATCCTAACAGTGTAACTAGGAATGAATTCAGTTTGATCATAAACAGTTGAACTGTATACAAAAAAATGCTAAATCATATTTAAGAACTCATATTTCTCAAAATGTTGCTCTAATATCTTTATATATTTTAGTGTTTATATTCATGATCAGTTCATTATGATTTATTTAGAGTTCTTTTTAGCATAATTGACTGGTGAGGGTTTGAGGTAGAGACCTAAGGGGATGTCTGTGAGCCTCTGACCCATCCCCATGTCTGAGAACAGCCCTCCCCTGGGGCTGGACCTCAGCCACAGTGACTTTCCTACAAGGCCCTGCTCCACAGCATGCTGACCAGGTCATTGTACACACAGACTTGGGGTGACACAAATCTCTGTCTCTGGAGAATTTGAATTTGGGTGCCAGGGATAGATGCTAGAGAGGTATTAGAAGCTGTTTGAATGCAGGACATGTATCTTGGGAGTTCAGGGTCAGCCAAGGATGATAAAAGCAGATGGAACCAGTCTCTTGAAAAAGTATGAAGCATATATGCTGATGCGTAACAGGGGTGAAAATATGTGACTTGTGAACTAGAGAAGAAATGGCTTCCTGGTTTCCCAGGGGCTTGACAGGTTCTGCTGCCAGCCTACCTGAGTCCTGATTGTTTGTTTTCCTATGTGAGAAATCCCAGTATCCCTTCTAGCAAATCTCTTTCAGCTTAAGCCAGTACAAAGTGGGTGTCTCACTCACCACCAAAACAAGCTGAAGTGGGGTCTGCTCTTAGCTCCTGGGGAAAGCCTCGTGTGTGGGTCCCTCAGGAGCCTCCTTTACCAATGCTGTTAGACAAGTACAAAGTTTTGTCCCGGGGTCAGACAACTGCCTGGATCCCAGTCTCAGATCTACCTGCCTGTGGCCACGTGGACTGAGCAGCATACATAACTGCACTCAGCCTCGGTTCCTCTTCTCTGCAGTGGTTATTTGAAGGTCGCCTCTCCACATTTCTGTGAAGTATTGCATGGGCTCTCAGTAGATATTAGTTTCTTTCCATAAAAGTAATGGTTCCTTCCACCTAGAAAATGTCGGTATCTGGCTCCTAGATTGATCTGATTATTCCTTGAGACCTCGAGCTCTGAAAGCAAAGATCTTAAAAAATAGCTGGAGTATTTCATGCTCATCCAGTGTCCATTTCAGAAGACAGAGCAAGGCTAGCTGGTAGCACTGAATCTTCTGGCTACCTGGTTGTGAGTCAGGAGAGCTGAGCCAAAAACATGAAAGGGCTGGCCTCAGGCAGTGGAGCATCTTCTTAAGCTTTATCAAATACAATCCCTACAAATAATCAAATTCTTATTCTACAGAGGAGGAACCCATGTCCAGAGTATCTTAGTGACTTTCCCAGGCCTCTCAGATGACAACAGAGAGGACTAGAACAATACCCAGGTCTGTTCCAATCTTAACTGCGACACTGATTCTTCCACTGCCTACAAGTATAACACTCCTTCCTACCTCAACTTGGACAGACTCTGTCTCAGAGAAGTAACAAGGAATAAGCTGGAGATACTGCCCATCCTTGACCTCTGTAGAAGTTTACCTGCCCAGACCTAGTTCTTATAGTTTTGATATGGCTCAGTGATGTTCCAGGAAGCAAGCCTGTGGGGAAGTGGATTACTTTTCCTCATCCAGGCATGAAATCCTGCTGTTCAAGCACCACCTCCATCCTTTGCTGGGTGTGGGACCT
Organism: Tadarida brasiliensis; assembly: GCA_030848825.1. Taxonomy (NCBI): domain Eukaryota; kingdom Metazoa; phylum Chordata; class Mammalia; order Chiroptera; family Molossidae; genus Tadarida; species Tadarida brasiliensis. Next base: position 123,283,708 of record CM061258.1, read on the forward strand.
TAAACAAGTCACTGCACCTCTCCATGCTCAATCCTATCCTCTTAAAAAATGTTTTTTAAAAATCCACATCAGAGTTCTGAGCATGAACAACATCATCCATGGGAGGCACTCAGCAAATTCCTGGCAGGCAGTGAGCATGCAAAAATGCTAGTTATCCAAAGTAACATCTGCTCACCTGCCTCCCCTGGCACAAGTGCACTCTTCCCCTTCAATCAGATTTACACCTTCTTCACTTAGTCCCTCATTCCACACACACTTACTAACGGCAGTGCTATCAGAGCACCAACATGCGCCTAAATTGACCTTCAGGGTTAGGGAAAGTCCTGCTGAAAAGGTGACTCAGAGAAATAAAGAGGTGAAGAGGGGTGTTGCCAGCAGATAGAACGATGTAAGTTATGGCAAGGATACAGAGTGACACATTCTAGGGAACAAGTAGCTCATCTTTAAGATATAAAGTCAGAGCACATGGCTCTTATGATTAGAACAACCCAATGGTTTTCCATCTCACTCAAGATAAAAATCAAAGTAGTAATGACAAACCGTCTACAAGAGTCTAAATGATCTGCCTCAACCCACTTCCTGTCTCTCTCCCCCTCTCTGCTCCAGCCACACTAGTCTTCTTACTGATCCCTGAAGTTACCCGAGGGCCTTTGCTCTTACTGTGTCCTCCTCTAGATATCCACACAGCTTGCTTCTTCACTACCTTCAAGTCTGGATTCAAATCTATCACCTCCTTGATGAAGTGTTTCCTGAATACCTTCTTCTAAATTGCACCAACCTCCTTTCTTCCTCCCTACCTCTTTCTTGCTTTGTTCCTCTCCATTGTACTCAATGCCTCCTGGTATAGTCTATCTGTCTCCCCATTAGAATGAAGCACCATGAGGTCAGGGATTTTGTTTCTGTTCACTGCTACACTCCCAGTGTCAAGAAAAGGCAGTGTCTGGCACTTAATAAATATTTATTGAATGAATCAATGTGGTCACACACAAAATGGCTAAAACAAAGGAGAAGGTGTCAAGAGCCAGATCACATGCAGTTCTGTGGTTAAGGTAAGAGACTGAACCTAAACCTGAACGCTGTGAGGACCCAGGAAGGATGTCGGTGGGGCATGGTCTGTTCAGATTTGTATTTTAGAACAATCTCTTTGGCTGAAGTGTGGAATTGAGACTAAGGGGGCCCGGGAAAAGCAGCAAGACCACTTCAGAGACTAGGCTATGATCCCAATGAGAATTTATGATGGCCTTACTGAAGATCATGACCATGGGGATGGAGTACAAAAGACAGAATGACGACCATCTAAAGTAAGGACCTGAGGACACAGTGACTGGTTGACAATAACAAATAACTAAGAAGGGATGTATATCTTAAATGACTCCTTGGTTTCTGTCCTGAACAACTGGGTCAAGAGTTGTACCATCAAGTTAGGGACATGAGTGGCAGTTTGTGGAGGGAAGAGTGAGTTTGATTTTGCATATTTTGAATTTTACATGCCAATGCAGATGCCCATAAGTAACTAGCCATACAGACCTGATGTTCCATGAAGATCTGGGTTAGACCAAGGAGTCTCATCACATAAATGGCAGCTGCAGGGGACCCAGCTGAAACTGTAGGACCTAGAATTTTAATGGGAGCCTTGCTGTGGCAGCCTGAAGTTGGGGGTGACAGTTGGGGGAGAGAACTCCCATCAATAGGGATGTGTCTGGGAAATAGATCTTCCTCTCCCTCCAGAATTTGGAATGAGTTATCCCAATATAATCTCATATGGCAACTGCTCCTATAGAACGATTAAGATAGCACTATTGTTCACCTACATTGTGGGTGAATTTGGTCTTGTGGGCTAGCCGAGGAACCCAACCATCTCCTGCATAATGTTTTCCTGGTAAAACATATACACACCCTATTCACAAATTGAGGACTGCTGATATTATAAGATGAGAAACCTCCACATCAGCCTACATTGTAGAGAATCCCAGTTGTATGGTGTGAATTCTTCCACCTAAAAGACAAGTGTTTCAGGAAATATGAATATTTCTGACTCCTAAGTGGGTTATTGATGCTGAGGGTCATCTCATAGTATCATAGTTCCAGCTCTGACATGGAAGGAACCTTTGGCGGAAGAGTATGATGAAAGAGGGGATCCCAAGACATCATAACAGAACTTGGGGGACACAAATATCTGAGAATGCACTATGAAACTTGATAAGTGTCATCTGGAGTCCATGGAGTCAGAGTGCAGGGTCTGGAGAAAATAACCAGCTGTACTAGTAAGAATTCCTTGGGCTGCAGTTAACAGAAACTCAACCTGGCTTAAGTAGAAAAATAATAAAAATAAAACTAATTAATGAATTGAGTTTTTTAAAGGGAGAGACTGGGTGGCTCAGTTGGTTGGAGTGCCGTCCCATATACCAAAATGTTGCAGGTTCAATTCCTAATCACGGCACATACCTGGGTCGGAGTTTCGATCCCCAGTCAGGGCGCATACAGGAAGCAACAAATCAATGTTTCTCTCTCACATTAAAGTTTCTCTCTCTCTCTCTCCCTCTCTCTAAAGTCAATTTAAAAAACATCCTCTGGTGAGGATTAAAATAAATAAATAAAAAATAAAAGAGAGAGTGTGCTATTGGCTCAATATCTGTAAAGTGAAGGGGTGGTAGCTACTGATGCTTCAGGCACAACTGAATCCAGGGACTCAGATGATGGCTGGTTCAGTTTTGTTCTCTCCAACCTCTTGACTCTGCTTTCTTGCATATTGGCTGCCTGTCAGGTAAGCTGAGCCTTCACAGGAGCAAGATAGCATCCATCAGTTTTGGGTTTATGTTTTATCCTCCCAGCAACCTTAACAAAAAGGGATGTTCTTTTCCAATGAGTCCAACAAAAGGAGTGACTACAATCAGATGGATAAGCTTGGGTCATGTGCCATCACTAAACTAACACTACAGCCAGAGAGAATGGAATCCTGATTAGCCCCACCTGAGTCACATGCTACCTAAAATGCTGTGGGGCTGAGAGTATGGAAAAGGAGTGATTCCTCAAAGAAAATATGAATTCTGTTACCCAAAGGAGGAATACATTCTGAGAAACAAGAATAGCAGATGTCTCAGGAAACCTGGCTGGGAGAAACCTTCCTTTGGAGGTTCTCTTTCTCAGAAGGCTTCTTTGAGAGCTGATCGGGTATGTTTATGGCCCTAGTGAGCTGGAGGAATCTATAAAGATTGTGCATAAAGTGTAAAGAGGATAAATGTTAGTTGAAGACATAAGTTCCACTTACTAATGCATTTAGCTCAGACCTCCCTGTGCCACCCACCTTCTTCTGCTATGGCACCCAACAAGTTGACTTTAATCTGAAGCCTTCCCCAGGGTCCAGTGTCATTTTGATCTCTGCTTTTATTTGGCAGGATGATGGAGAAAAAGAAAAAGGAAATTAAGTTCAGCAATTTTTGAGACTGATGTGAGTATGGCAACAAAGCACACTTCTGAAGTTTAGGGGTGTGATTCTACATAAAGTGTGCCCCTCCCTTGCCCCTCATTGTAGACTTTCATAATGGGGCTGGCCCACCATTAGATCATACTTCTAAGAGAAGAGAAATTATTCTACTACATTCAGGGAGATTGAATGAGAGGACCTGCCAGACCCGGGGACAGGGTGGGGGAAAGAAGGACAGGGGTGGACCCAGCCCAGGCACCAGCCAAGGGACCAGTGTCAGTAGTTGGTTTCATAAAACAGAAGCTAGAGCAGCAGTTCCCACTCAAAGCTGCACCATTCACAGATGGGTCTAAGATGAGAGAGGTAAAGTCCTAACTAATGACCAGGACATCAGTGAAGGAAAATAGCCTAAATCCAGTGCATGAAGCAACATGGACTACAAGGTTCAGTCTCGTTGCCTCAACAATAGTGCTAAAGCTGGTAGGTAAAGTGTGAGAGTCAGTGGCTAGAGGACAACAAGAATTAACCAGAAGAGAATACACAACAAAAGCCAAGTAGTACACAGTTGGTCTGAATGGATTCATGTAGATAATACATGGGACTCTGGAGTAGGTCCAGGTTATGATGCCTAAACACTGTTCCATAAATCTTTAAAATGTAGTCTTCTAAGTTTAACATCTGATATCAACCAATTATAGGTTCAAAAACTTTCCTAAGTCCTCTTCTTCTGAGGCCAACTTTACAGCCTGATGTTGAAATAGTATTTTCCAATGACTTCTTTATTAAACTTATTTCTTGACTTATGACCTGTCAACAAAGCTGGTTGCTCTCTCCTAAAATATGGATCCAGCATTCCTAAGGTCCACACATTGGCTGGGCACTCCCTTAGGAAAGGTTTTCTTTTTGGTAGATATCTTTCTGCTGAAATAGATCAATTCTTTCAGTCAGTGTTCTTATTATGCCTGAAGCATTTATGCCCTATTTAAGCCTTTCATTATAACCAGCTGCCCTTAGCTTGCTATTTCCTGCAAGGGCTTTGCCTCAATGACATATGCAGTACAACAATTGCCCTTTTAGCTGTGGATCAGGTTATCTTTGGGGTGCACTATGTAAATGAGAATACTTCAAAATGCTAATTTGTAATGAGCCAAAAGTTGACTGGCAGAGTAATAATACTACTGCTATGAGTGGACTGTTGAGAAGACCAAACTGATGGACCAAGAAAGAACATGGCTGGGAAAAAGAACTGAGCTAACCAAAAGCATGGACAGAAAAGAAAAGGGAGAAAGAAATACAGGCAAGTAATGACTGCCAAGGTGGGGGAGGGTATTAGGCTGGAAGTGAAAGGGTAAAGGACAAATTTTCTTGTTATGACAGCTGTGTAACAGAAAACAATACGACTTGGAATTTTGGTGGGGGGGGGGAGTGAATCTGATAGAGTAATTGATATGATAAATAATAGAAAAAAACTATTTGAGAAAGGCAAGTAGTACAAATAAAAAGGAAAAAATGAAGGGCAATAAGGAAATGTTTCAATACAAGAAATATAGTAATAGTATAACTTTTGGCTCTTTGGTGAACAATATTTGCTAGTTATATAATTATAAACAGTGATATCCATATTAGAAACATAAGAAGAAATATAAGAGAGCTAAATCCTCAATCATTACTTCAGGATGTTAATAGATAATATATCAGGTTGACACATCAAGAAATAGGTAAAGGAGCTTATTATTGAGAAAGCAGCTCATTTAGAATGCTTGCCTCCAGAGAATAGGGAAGGTGGGTAGAGCTGGAGATTGTTGCTTCTCATTAAAAGCCCTTCAATACTATTTAATTATTTTTCATTTGCATGGGACTTAGTGTCAGAAAAAGTTTTACTGAGCATTTGCCTGTGCTAAGTATTTAACACACATAATTTCATTTAAACAGCACAACAGCAACCAACACTTTTTAAGAAAGTGCTCATTGTGTGCCAGGTATGAGCATTTACATTTATGAACTCACTCAGTCTTGGAAACAACTTTATGAAGCGATTAATCTTATTTTGTCAATTTAACAGAAGAGGACACTGAGGCACAGAGGATGAGAGACTGGCCTAAGGTCACACATCTAGGAGTGGTAATGCCGTGATCTGAGCCCAAGTAACCTGGCCCCTAACCTCTGCACTCTGCCTACTAACAAGGCCAAGGTATAGATATTATTTAAGTCTTGGAGATTAGGAAACATGGGGAGAGACAAAGCCACTTTTCTAAAATCATACAGATAGTGTGTTGGGGTATCTGGTTTGACTACAGTTTAGAATGATTTTAACACTCATGTTTGGTCTCTAAACAGAATCATGCAAACTTGTGTTTAAAAAGGTGAGCTAGGATGGTTGCCAGAAGGGAGGTGAAAGGATTGGTGAAAAAGGTGAAGGGGGAGATTCCAAAATGGTGGCAGAGTGAATGGAAGCTACACACACCATCTCAAAGGACCAAACTAGAATTACAACTAAAATAAAAACAAATTGTCAAGAAAAAGCAACAGAAAAGCAGCTGGAGAGGACCCATATAACCAGTGACAGAAAAACTAAATCAAGCCTGGTAGGAACTGTAGAGGCAAGAGAGGGTGGTCTGGGAGCCCATGGACAGAAGCTGTTTTAGTTGTGAGCAGCTTTCTTGGGGTTAACAGCCCAAGCCAGCTCCACAACACGGAGGGCCAGGACAGAGCACTAAATTAGCTACAGCCACTCACCTTGGGCTCTGGCAGAGGGAGACCAGACTGGACTGGAACTGTGTGGAGACTTGGGAGCTTGGAGAGCTGGGAGGTCAATGGGAGTTTTTTGCTGAATCACTCCCTCATAGGACAGTAGTCATCTAATTCAAAGAGCACCTTCCCAGAGTCCTGGGGAGAAGCAACAGCCCCCCCCTCAGGAATTTAACATCACCCAGCTGGGCCAGAGAAATGGAAATTGAGGCTCATTAATAGCCAGCAAGCACCTGCCCCACCCACTGGAAATCCTCTTAACCTGAACACCTGAGGGAGTTTTTCATTCAGCTGAGGGCTACAACCCAAGGCTTATCAAGTAACTGAGACTAATAGCCTCCAGGCAAAAAGTTAGAGGATAACTGAACTTTTCCTGGGCTTGCAATATTACCCAGGAAAGTAAGACTTGACAGTGGTGTTTAATGTGGGTCCTCCCAACTCATCCAAACCCAGTAGAGGGAGCCACAACCAGCAGAACACCAACACCCACAGGGAAAATTTGGCAGGCTCCAAAACCCACGGAGGCAGCAAAAATGGTGAAACAAAGAAACAAATCCCAAATAAAAGAACAAGAGAACTCTACCAAAGAAGAGATAAATGAAATGCAGTTAAGCAAGTTATCAGAGGTAAAGTTCAGAGAGATAGTAATGAGGAAGCTCAACAGCATGAGTAAAGATATAGAAATATTGAAAACCAACAATAGGAAATGAAGAATGACATAGCAGAAATAAAGAACACATTGGGAGGAATAACCAGCAGAATAGAGGAAGCTGAGGACTGGATCAGTGAATTAGAAGACAGGGTAGAAAAAATCACCCAATCAGAAAACCAAAAAGAAAAAACAATTAAAAAACAGGAAGACAGCTTAAAAGAACTGTGGGACAACTTCAAATAAAACAATATCTGCATAATGGGAGTTGCAGAAGAAGAAGAAAATGAGCAAGGGTTAGAGAATATATTTGAAGAAATAGTGACAGAAAACATCCCTAACGTGGTGAAGTAAAAGGCATTCAAGTTCAAGAAGCACAGAGAGCCCCAAGTAAGAAGAACCCAAACAGGCACACACCAAGACATAATAATGATTAAAATGTCAAAAATTAAAGACAAAGAGAGAATCCTAGAGGTAGCAGGAGATAAGCAAAAGGTTACCTACAAAGGAATCCCCATAAGGCTATCAGCTGACTTCTCAACAGAAACACTACAGGCCAGAAGGGAATAGCATGAAATCATCAAAGATCTAAATTCAAGACTACTCTATCCAGCAAGGCTATCATTCAAAATAGAAGGTGAAATAAAGAGCCTCCCAGACCAAAAAAAAAAAGGCTAAAGGAACATTAGCACCAAACCAGCACTGCAAGAAATGTTAAAAAGGACTGCTGTAATTAGTAGAAGAAATAGGCAGACAAACAGAACTACAATAAAAATGGCAATAAATAAGTACATATCAATAATAACCTTAAATGTAAATGGATTGAACACTCTGATAAAAAGACACAGAGTAGCTGGTTGGATAAGAAAGCATGACTCATATATGTGTTGTTTACAAGAGACCCACCTCACAACAAAAGATTCACATAGGTTGAAAGTGAAGGGATGGAAAAAAATTTACCAAGCAAACAGAAATGAAATAAAGGTTAGGCTATCAATACTCATATCAGATAAAATAGACTTCAAAATGAGGGCCATAACTAGAGATGAAGAAAGTCACTACATAATAATGAAAGGATCTATCCAACAGGAAGATATAACCTTGGTAAACATATATGCACCCAATATAGGAGCACCAAAATATATTAAAAAAAACTTCTGGAGGACTTCAAATGAAAAATCAACAGCAATACAATCATATCAGGGGACTTCAACACCACTGACATCACTGGATAGATCCTCTAAACAAAAAATGAGCAAGGAAACAGAGACTCTAAATGATGCATTAGACCAATGGATTTAATAGATATCTACAGAGAACTACATCCCAACACTGCAGAATTCACATTCTTCTCAAGTGCACATGGGACATTCTCAAAGACACAAACTAAGTCTCTACAAGTTCAAGAAGATTGAAATCATATCAAACATCTTCTCAGATCACAATGGCATGAAACTAGAAATCAATCACAACAAAAACACACAAAGACATTTAAACACATGGAAGCTAAATAGCATGTTATTAAACAATGAATGGGTTACCGAGGAGATCAAGGAACAACTTGAAACCTTCCTAGAAACCAATGAAAACGTACACACAACAACACAAAATCTATGGGACGCAGTGAAAGCTGTCTTCAGAAGGAAGTTCATAGCACTACAGGCCTACCTCAAGTAACAAGAAAAATTTCTTATTGACTATCTACCCTCACAACTTAAAGAACTAGAATGCAAACAAAAAGAAAACCCCAGAGCAAGTAGAAGGAAGGAAATAGTAAAGATCAGAGAAGAAATAAATGACATAGAGACCAAAAAAAAAAAAAAAAACCAATTCAAAGGATCAATGAAACAAAGAGCTGGTTTTTTGAAAAGATAAACAAGATTGATGGACCCTTAGTTAGACTCATCAAGAAACAAAGAGAGAGGACCCAAATAAAATCAGAAATGAAAGAGAAGTAACAACCAACACCACAGAAATACAAAGAATTGTGAACAAATACTACGAACAATTATATGGCAACAAATTGGACAATCTAAGCGAAATGGACAAATTTCTAGAAACACATAGTCTCCCAAAACTAAACTGGGAAGAGACAGAAAACTTGAACAGACCAATAACAACGAAGGAAATTGAAGAAGTAATCAAGAATCTCCCAGCAAACAAAAGCCCGGGCCTGGACGGCTTCACGTGGGAGTTTTACCGAACATTCAAAGAACGAACACCCACTCTCCTCACACTATTCCAAAAAATTAAAGAAGGAAGACTTCCAAACTCATTTTATGATGTCAGCATATTTCTAATCCCAAAGCCAGATAAAGACACTACAAAGAAAGAAAACTAGAGGCCAATATCCCTGATGAACATAGATGCCAAACTCCTTAAAATATTAGCAAATTGGATACAGCAATACATTAAAAAATTATTCACCATGACCAAGTGGGATTCAGCCCAGGGATGCAAGGCTGGTACAATATTCACAAATCAATAAATGTGATACACCACATAAACAAAATGAAAGATAAAAACCATATGATCATATCAATAGATGCTGAAAAAGCATTGGACAAAATCCAGCACCCATTTCCTATAAAAACTCTCAGCAATGTGGGAATAGAGGGATCATATCTAATCATAACAAAGGCCATATATGAAAAACCTACAGCCAACATGATATTCAATGGGAGAAAAACTAAAAACATTTTCCTTAAGAACAGGAACCAGACAGGAATGCCTAGTTTTACCACTGTTATTTAACATAGTACTGGAAGTCTTAGCCACAGCATTTAGACATGAAGAAAAAATAAAAGGGATCCAAATTGGAAAAAGGGAAGTGAAACGCTCATTATTTGCAGATGGCATGATATTGTACATAGAAAACCTTAAACACTCCATCAACGAATTTGGCAAAGTAACGGGATAAAAAATTAATATTAAGAAATCGATAGCATTATTATATACCAATAATGAACTCACAGAAAAAGAAACTAAAAAAAATCCCATTTACCATTGTGGCAAAAAAATTAAGATACTTAGGAATAAACTTAACCAAAGAAGTAAAGGACCTATTTGCAGAAATCTACAGGACATTGAAAAGAGAAATAGAGGAAGACATAAAAAAAAGTGGAAGCATATACCTTGCTCATGGATTGGAAAAATTAACATCATTAAAATGTCCATACTACTCAAAGCAATCTATAGATTCAATGCTATCTCCGCTAAAATACCAATGATATATTCCACAGAACTAGAACAAATACCTCAAAAGTTTATATGGAACCAAAAAGACCCCAAATAGCCACAGCAATCTTGAAAAGAGAAGATAAAGTAAGCAGTATCACAATACTGGATGTCAGGTTATACTACAAAGCCTCTGTAATCAAAACAGCCTGGTACTAGCACAAGAACAGGCATGTAGATCAATGGAATAGAACAGAGAACACTGAAATTGATCCAAGACATTATGCTCAACTAATATTTGACAAAGGTGGCAAGAGTATACAATAAAGTCAACCTCTTGAATAAATGGTGTTGGGAAAATTGGACAGCTACATGCAAAAAAATGAAGCTAGACCATCAACTTACACCATACACAAGAAAAAACTCAAAATGGATAAAAGATTTAAATGTGACTCATGAATCCATAAAAATTCTAGAAGAAAATGTAGGCAACAAAATTTCAGATATCACTCGCAGCAGAATTTTCATGGATACAATGCCTAAGGCAAGAGAAAAAAAGGAAAAAATGAACACATGTGACTACATCAAACTAAAAAGTTTCTGCACAGTAAAAGAAGCATCAAAATGGAAAGGGAACCCACTATATGGGAGAGCACAATTGTCAACAATACATCAGATAAGGAGTTACTTTCCAAAATATATAGAGTAGTCATACAACTCAACAAAAGGAAGACAAAGAACCCAATTTAAAAACGGGCAGAGGATCTAAATAGACACCTTTGCAAACAGGACATATAAATGGCTGAGACATATGAAAAAATACTGAACATCACTAATCATCAGAGAGATGCAAATTAAAACAACTATGAGGTATCACCTCACACCTGTCAGAATGGCCTCCATCAACAAATCATCAAACAAGTGCTGGCAAGGATGTGGAAAAAAGGGGACTCTAGTACACTGCTGGTGGGAATGCAGACTGGTGCAGCCACTATGGAAAACAATATGGTGTTTCCTCAAAAAATTAAAAATTGAACTGCCATTTGACTCAGTGATCCCACTTCTAGGAATATATCCTAAGAAACCTGAAACACCAATAAGAAAGAATATATGTACCCCTGTGTTCATAGCAGCACTATTTAAAATTGCTAAGATCTGTAAACAGCCCAAGTGCCCATCAGTAGATGAGTGGATAAAAAAGCTGTGGTACATATACACAATGGAGCACTATGCAACTGTAAGAAAGAGATCTCTTATTCTTTGAGACAACATGGAGGGATTTGGAGAGTGTTATGCTAAGCAAAATAAGCCAATCAGAAAAAGACAGATACCACATGATCTCACTCTTTCGCAGAATATAATGAAAAAAATAAGTTGATGAACAAAATAGACCCAGAGACATAGAAAGGAGTATGGTTCAGACTGACAAACCTCTGGGGGGCAGGGGGGCGGGTGGAGGGGGAAGAATGCGATAAACCAAAGAACTTATATGCATGTATGCGTAACCAATGGACATAGACAACAATGCTGGGGGTGGGAGGGGGTGTGGGATCTTGAGGAGGGTGTGTGGGGGGAAAAAGAAGACACATCTCTAACAAAAATAAATTAATAAAAATTTTTTTAAAAAAAGGTGAAAAAAAATAAAAAGATGAGCTAGCCCTGGCCAGTGTGACTCAGTTGCTTGGTGTGTTATCCCATACACTGAAAGGTCATGGGTGTGATCCCCAGTTGAGGTGCAGACAGGAAGCAACCAATCAATGTTTCTCTCTTACATCATTGTTTGTCTCTCTCTTTTTCTCTTTCTCTCATTCTAAAAATCAATAAACAGCACTGGCCGGTTTGGCTCAGCAGTTGGAGCATGGGCCCATGGACCAAAGAGTCACAGGTTCGATTTCAGTCAAGGGCACATACCTCAGTTTCAGTTCAGTCCTTGGCCCTGGTTGGGGTTGTGTGGGAAGCAGCTGGTCAATGTGTCTCTCTCACATCAATGTTTCTCTCTCTCTCTCTCCCTCCCCACTCTGTCTGAAGATAAATGGAAAAAAATATCCTCAGGTGAGGATTAAAAAAATTAAAAATCAATAAACGTATCTTCAGGTGAGGCTTAAAAATTAAATAAATAAATGAATAATAAAAAGATGAGGTAGTCAGAGATAAGATAAGGACATCCATTTTCACCACTGCTATTAAACATAGTGCTGGAAGGTCTAGCCAGTGCAATAAGGTAAGAAAAGGCATATTTATCAGAAAGGAAAAAATAAAATATCTAAAGGAAAAAAATAAAACAATCCATATTTGCAGACAACGTGATGGTTTACATAGAAAATCCCAAGGAATCTACAAAAAACAACTAGGACAAATAAATGAACTCAACAAAGTCACAGAATACAAGATAAACATACAAAAACCAATTGTATTTCTATATACCAACAATGAACACATGGAAACAGAAATTTAAAATACACTAAAAAAATGAATCTTGTATAAATCTAATAAAATACATATAGGAATTATGTGCTGAAAACTATGAAATCAAAGATCTAAATAGAGATACATACCATGTTCATGAATTAGAAGACAGTACAGTAAAGATATCAATTCTCACCAAATTGATATACAATTTTAACATAATTTCTGTTTGGTCTTTTGTGTTGTCTCTTTTGCTAAATCTCACAACACAGCATGGTCTCTGGTCCTCATGGAGTTTATAATCTAATCAATTGAAGAAGACAAAAACTCTCAAAGCGAAAATATAACAAATACAGTAAAGGAACAATGGCTCTCTGATAAAGAATATGGGAGATTGATTTTCAACATGGATAGTCAGAGAAAGCCTCTTTGGCAAGAGTAAGAAGTCTATGAAGATTTAAGTGAGAATAATCAGAGTAAAGAAATAGCAAGGGCTCTGATGTGGGGGGATGTTTGGAGCATCCAAAAACTAGAAGGCCAGTGAAGCTGGAGCAGATGAATGGGCTGAAAGAGTTTGTAGAGAGAAACAGAACCAAATTCCACAGGACCTTGAAGAAGCATAACAAGGCAGTTTATACTTGGAAAACTACTGAGGAAGAAACTCCGTGGCTCGTGGAGCTGAAAAAAGACTGTTTCAAAAGGAGATAAGATACTACCACACAGTGATATTATGAGAAGTCAATGGACAACTATATGCAAAAGCACTTTATAAACTGTTCATGGATGAAAAAAATACTAAATGAGGTATTATTATCATCTAAAGGAAAAAAACCTTCTCCTCCTGGTGCAACAGTCCTACCTATGCCCATTCAGACTACCGAGAAGCTCGACCCTTCAAGGAGTGCTGAGGAGGAAGGTCCACACCCAGCACAGAAAATAAGCACTGGAAAGGATATAGGGGATGTACCCTCAGACGCTGCTGGTGGGAGGTGTAAACTGGTACAAGGAATCCAGAAAGCAAGGCAATGGCATTTTGAAATCTTTAAAATGCTCAATTTCACGTCCAGCTATAGTCCCCAGAGAAACTTCTGTCACTGTGTACAAGGAGACACATACAAGGATAGTTCCTGTTGGTAACAGGAAAGAAGGTAACAACTTAACTGCATATTATCAGGGAATGGATAAATAAAAGACGGTGTATTCATACCATGGAATACTGTTTGGCAGCTCAAATGAATAAACAGATCAATATATGTGATCATAAACAGATCTGAAATACATAGGGCAAATCTGCAGACCAATACCTAAAAGACAATATCACTGACCAAGAGAACTGATTTTTAGGAGAAGTATATGTTCTGGGACTAGTTCCAAGTGAAGAGGAGATATATTTAGGGCCAGAGCAATCTTTGGTTCAAACTCCTCAACGTATCTGTTTCCAAACACTCTTCCTTTCTTTCTTGCGCCATCCTCATCGCTGTCTTCCTCCTTCCCCTTCCAGTTTCTGTCTCCCTTTCCTGTCTCTCCTTCTCCTGCTCTTCTAGGTTCCATGAGTGGGTTTCGTAGACACTATATATCTCCTGACATTATAAGGAAAAATTTATACTTATGAGTATTTTTCCTGGGGAATGGACCCAAAGCTTTCATCAGATTCTCAGTGAGGTCACTGTCCCATAAAAAGATTAAAATTCAAAAAATAAATAAATAAATAAATAAAAAAGATTAAAATTCAAGAGGCAATTTTTCAGAGGATATGTGTAGTTCTGACGCACTTTCCTTGGTCTACCATGCTTTGGGAGTAGGAGTTATTTCTCATCAGAAGAAAACAGAGAGAGAGAAATGTAAAGCAATTTGTTCTGACCCTATTTCCACTAGCCCTGTGCCCTGGGAGGAAAAGACTTGGCCCTGGAAACAAACATCTCCATCCTTCCTAGCCTGCCAGGTCTCCCATCCATCATTTCAGGCAGGCTCTGGGCAGCAGCGGCCAGCTTCCTCTCTTCCATTCATGACCCTTTCCATCAGATGTCAGGCTTGGTTCTGGCCAGCTCGTTGACAATTATAAAGATTTTTCTAACAGCCAAACAGCCTGTGCACCATCAGAGCTCCCCATAACTCTGTGGAAGCTACAAGAGACTAGGAAGGCATGACCAGTGCCGTAGAGCATGCCCCCCACAGTGCCTGTACTCACAGGTCCAGGCACAGCCACAGGGCCTCCCCAGGCCTGGAGACCCTGGGAGCTAAGTGAGCTCCTCTGTCACGTGGGGTTATGGGGCATCATAGTTCTCTGCTCTAAACTCACAGATCCCCAGGGAGACCAGTGAGGCGAGAACAATAAACACATGCACCTGAGGTCAGCTGAGGGGCAGCCAGGCGGCTTTGCTGCTGTTGGCTGGGCTTGCTCAAGGGTCTGGGGTGTGGAATGACTATCAGCTGATCTGAACTGGCCTCAGTGATGGACTCAGCTCTGCTCCTAGCACCTCTCACTCTGCAGCACACTAGCCTGGGAATGTCCTCACAGAGGCGACAGAGGCACAAGAGCCAGCAAATCCAGAGCTGTTCAAAGCCTCTGCTAACACCCCATTGGTCGAGCTAAGTGACAGGGACAGCCCAGAGTCAAGGATAGGGAAGCCAGTAGGCGCTGGGAGCTGGGTGGGAGCTTGCATTGCCTCTTGCCAGGGATGCCTTTTAAATTCTCTGAGCAAATAGACACCACTTTTCATCTATCTGATTTATTAAAAAACAAAAACTGTCACACAGTTCATAATGGGGTGGAGAAATAGAACCTTAACATGCTATTGGTGAGATTTTACCTTTTTAAAGGGCAGTTAAATCATATTTATTGTGGTAGATTGCAAAATGGCCCGAATTGTTTCCTCACCTTTTCTTTTTCATTGACTTTACTGGGGTGACACTGGTAAACAAAATTATACCAAATTGTGCAGGTTTCAGCTGCACAATTCCATAACACATAATCTGTACACTGTATTGTGTGTTCACCACCCCAAGTCAAGTCTCAGTCCATCACCATTTATCCCTCCTCTAACCTCCTCTACCTCCCTCCACCACCACACTGTTGTCTGTGTCTGTGAGTTGTTTTTTACTTTTTCCCCTTTTTTGCTTAATCGCTCCACCCTCCCAACTAACCCTAAACCCTACCCCCATAAGCTGTCAGCCTGCTTTCTCTGAGTCTGTCTCTATTTTGCTTGTTAGTTTATTTTGTACATTAAATTCCACATATAAGTGAAATCACATGGTATTTGTCTTTCCCTGAATGGTTTATATCACTTAGCATAATACTCTCCAGGTCCATCCACGCTGTCCCAAAGGGTGAGATTTCTTTCTTTTAATGGCCAAGTAGTATTCCATTGTGTGAATGTACCAAAGCTTTTTTATCCACTCATCTACTGATGAACACTTGGGCTGCTTCCAAATCTTGGTTATTGTAAATAAACTGCAAATCACATTTATTGTGGTAGATTGCAAAATGGAATGAATCTCCTCTTTTTTTGTTTTGTTGTTGTTGTTTTGCCATATAATATCTATTTATTACTTTTTCCCCTTTTCAATGTGACTTTGCACTTCCTCCAGCATGAATATGGGCTAGTCATGTGACTTGCTGAAGCAGAAGGGATGACAGCAGCTGTGACACACAGGTTTCAATAGCATCTGGACTTTGGGAATTGCCTCCCTGTGCTTGGAAGCCTGAGACCACTATGTGGATGAGCCCAAGCCAGCCTGCTACAGGATAAGAGGCCACATGGAAGAACATTAGGGTGGCTCAGTGGACCTGAATGGAGACAGTGGACAGACACATGAGTGAGCTCAACTGAGGTCTGCCACACCTGGCCTACACCAGAAAAGTCAGCCAGCTGAGCCCAGGCAAATCCCAGGATTCCATATGAGCTAATAAAAGATGCCAGTTCATTTTATCACATTGCCATAAGGGTCAATGTTTTTCAGAAGTAGAGCTATAATGTCACTTCATTTAATAAATATCTATTAAGCCCCTACTGTTACATGGCAGACTTGCTCTAGGCACTGATGATATCACAAGCAGGGGAAAAGAGAAATGAAAATGTTCCTGCCATCATGAAGCTTGCATTCTAGGGGTAAGAGACCAAAAAAACTAAAATTACCAAGTATAACACATTGAGCAAGAATGATAACTGCCCTGGAGAAAAATAACAATGCGTAGCACTATGTCCCAGGCACAGGAACATATGAGGACAGGAAGTGTTGAGAGGGGATGTTGTATTAAATGAGAAAGGCAGACAGGACCTCAAAGAGGAGGTGATATTTGAGTAGAGATCTGAAAGTAAGGGAAGGAGTCTCATTGATATCCAGGGAAGAGACTCCCTGGGAGAGGGAACAGCAAGGACAAGGTGGGTTTCCAAAGGTGGACTGGAGCTAGGAGAGGGTGTAGGTAGAGTTCACAGGCAGAGAGATGAAGGGGACCAGGCTGTGTAGGGCTTTGTGGGCCATTTTAAGGAGTCTTGTAAACAGTTCTGTTTTTTTAACCAAGTGTGTGTGTTTCTTCCAAAAACAATAATTTTAAAGAACTATATAGATAAAAAACAGATTGCTATCCTGAACTGCACGTCCAGATTCCAATATTAGTGGAATATACCTGCATTTTATCCCTGGCCACCACATTCTCAGAACTTGCTGGAGCCTGCCAGAGAGTAGTGTCATTGCTGAGCGCAGGCTACCCTCTGCTGTTATTTTTTGGATTAGCACCCACAAGCACCATCTGAAGAAGCAAGGTCTCAATTATGATGGCTGCCACCTACACCCTCCCGCCACCCCCCACTCACCTGGAGATGACATTCAACCTTGCAGTTCCTGTCTTTGAGGGGTTCTGCAGAGGTTCCATAAACAAGGAAATACAGCCTCACTTGGAAGCACTGTACACTGTGACAAGCCACCAAAGGGACAAACATGACCCCTCTAAAACGAAAATCACTTGTGACATCCACTCTGAAGACTGAAAGGCATTACTTTGTCCCTGACAAACATGAGGGCAGTATTGGCAATGAATTTGCAAGTTTGGACACAAACACTAAGAGAGGTGTAACTTTTCTGATCTGAAATAGGAAAAGAGAAAACAGTTCTCCGGGAAGGTGAGGAAAAGGGGAACGCTGAGCCTGCCACAGTGCAGCCTTGGCCAAGGAAATGCAGGCTAGGAGACACCTGGCAGAAAGCTGTTGTGAGGGTGTGTGCTGTGCGATTCTGCATCACTTCCCTACGACATCTTCAGTAAGCTCTGCATTGCTTCCTTATGCTTAGGGAAGTCTGTTCCTTGTTTGGGGGATGTGAAGAAATACCAATTCCTGCTTTGACGGCATCAAAAAGTGTAACTGACATGATCCACAGGGAGAAGCCTGCCTATCATCCTCAGCTGCAGGAAGTTCAAACTACAGAGAATCAAATGTCTTTATTAAAGAAATCATTGAAATAAAAACTGCTAAATATGGTAAAGGCTGTTCTAGAAATACACACAAAGTACTGAGCAACTGAGGAACATTTCACAAGGTGAAATGATAGCTGGACAGATGGAGAAGTAAAAAGTGCCCTGGCCAGTTTGGTTCAGCGGTTAGAGCATCAGCCCAAAGACCAGAGAGACCCGGGTTCAGTTGCGGTTCATCCCCTGCCCCGGTTGGTGTTGTGCAGGTGTCAACCAGTCGATGTGTCTGTCTCACATTGATGTTTCTCTCTCTCTCTCTTCCTCCCTCTCTCCCTCCTGTTCTATCTCAACATAAATGCAAAAATGTCCTCGGGTGAAGATTAAAAAAAATGAGAGAGAGAAAGAAAACCATGTGTGAGAGCTAAAGAAACCATCCCCAGATAGCCATGCCTCTCTTGAATGCTGTGGGTCAGGGAGTGAAAGAGGGCAGAGGCTTAGGGAAATTTATTGTCTGAAATACATAAACAGGCAATCGATTAGAACACAAGAAAGAAAGAAAGAAAGAAAGAAAGAGAGAAAGAAAGAGAGAAAGAAAGGAAGGAAGGAAGGAAGGAAGGAAGGAAGGAAGGAAGGAAGGAAGGAAGGAAGGAAGGAAGGAAGGAAAGAAAATACAATACAGACCAAAAAAAGAAAGCATGAACCACATTATAATTGTGAGCTTAGATTTAAACAAAGAAAGGAAGTGTTAAACTAAGCAAAGAGAAGAGGTTTGTGTTTGTGATGACAAAGGTACAACCTGCAGGCAGATCTAGCCACCAGAAATGTCTGTATAGCAAAGATCGTGCCCTCAGAATGCTAACTGCAAAACAGCAGAAAGCACAAGAATCACACAGTAACACAACAGCAGTACACACTCATTCAATCTTCTTAGCCCATGGCAGAGCAAGCAGATAATATATAAGTAAGACTACGGAGTTTATAAATAAAAGAATTGAAGAAGTTGAGCTGATAAGTATAGACATAAACATGAATATGTTTTTCAGTCAAAACTATTTATTGACACCTACTCTGTGCCCTACCTTATCCCAGGGGCTCAAGGTACAGAGGTGAAGAAAACAGATATACTATCACTGGGCGAAGATGACGTAAATGTCATGTTTCTCATCATACATTTACTTACCTATTTTAGCATCCATGGATGACTCTTCTCTGAAACCGTTATGGCTGAGGTCACTGCCAGGAGATTCTCTACTTCTCTCATTGCTTCTCCATTTACTAGCTGGAATTCTACTATAGGTAAATGTTTCCCTCCTCCCATTCATTTATTTACCCATATATTTACTTAAATCTATACGGACTCATGGATTCTTTATTCTGCAGATCATCGTCCATTACTGTATTTACTTTGTTGTTTAGGCTGCCCCAGATGGGCCAGTGGGGGGCCCCTGGCACCTGTTCCGGAGTCCTTCTCACATGCTCCCATCCTCTGAGTACTTCCCTGCTTCCTGGCACAGGACCTTCCAGGCTTACACTGTGCCCTCCTGCCCTTACCTTGAAAGCAGCCATTTATCCAAAGAGCCTTGATTTCATTTCTTGGAGGGGGGGTTTAGAGAAGCTCATATTTGAATGCTAGTTATCTGAACATTAAAATACTTGGTTCAAAATTATTTTCCCTCACAAATTTGAATATACTGATTAAATTGTCTTCCAGGGATGTCTAGACTTATCCTCCATATTTCTTTTCTCTCATAATTTATTTTCTTTCCTTTATGGACAAACAATCACAGATTTCACATTCCATGGTGCATTTCCAGTGATTTAATGTATCTCAAGCTTTTTATATCAGTGTGCTCATTTTAAGATCTTTAGTGGTTCTTTTCCTATCAGCTTGTAAAATGTTTTGTGAGTGTTATTTCCTATCTAATAACTCTTAAAATATAAGTTATGCTTATTTTAAAGTCTTTCTTATTTCCTATTTCCTTGTGTTAGTTTTTTAGTTTACTCAAATTGTCACGTACTTTTTAATAATGTTATTTCCCAAATATTAAGTGATTCCTAAAAGTGTGCTTATCTTTCAGTTGATTGAAAAAATAACCAAGAAGCTCAAAGAAATTTTTTAAATATGTAAAATCAGTTATCCATAGAGGAACAATAATCACAATATCATCAGACTTCTTGCCCTAGTCCAACCTATGGAAAAGACCAGTGCCATAAAAGAAAGCCCCAGTTCATTTTTTTGCATGTAGCTGTCCAATTTTCCCAACACCATTTATTAAAAAGGCTGTCTTTACTCCATTGTATGCTCTTTCCATCTTTGTAAAATATTAATTGAGCATAATGTCTTGAGTCCATTTCCGGGTTCTCTGTTCTGTTCCACTGGTCTATATGCCTGTTCTTGTGCCAGTACCAGGCTGTTTTGATTACAGTAGCTTTGTAGTATAACCTGATATCCAGTATTGTGATCCCACCTACTTTGTCCTTCTTTTTCAAGATTGCTGTGGCTATTCGGGGTCTTTTTCAGTTCCATATGAATTTTCGAAGTATTTGTTCTAGTTCTGTGAAACATGTCACTGGTATTTTGATGGGGATTGCATTGAATCTATAGATTGCTTTGGGTAATATGGACATTTTAATGATGTTAATTCTTCCAACACCAACAGGGAAAATATGTCAGTCTCCAAAACCCATTGACATAGCCAAAATGGTGAAACAAAGAAACAAATCCCAAATGAAAGAACAAGAGACCTCTGCTGAAGATAAAATAAATGAAATGGAGTTAAGCAAGTTAACAGAGCTAGAACTCAGAGCCATGATCTTGAGGAAGCTCAACAGCATGAGTAAGGACATCAACACCATGAGCAAAGACATAGAAACGTTGAAAATCAACCAATTGGAAATGAAGAAGCACCAAGAAGAAATGAAGAATGACATAGCAGAAATAAAGAACACATTGGAAGGACTAAACAGCAGAGTAGAGGAAGCTGAGGACCGGATCAGTGAATTAGAAGACAGAGTAGAAAAAATCAACCAATCAGAAAACCAAAAGGAAAAAAACAATGAAAAAAACAGGAAGACAGCTTAAGAGAACTGTGGGACAACTGGAAACGTAGTAATATTCACATCATAGGAGTCCTCGAAAAGAAGAAAATGAGCAAGGGTTAGAGAACATATTTGAAGAAATTGTGACAGAAAACTTCCCTAATTTGGTGAAGGAAGAAGGCATTCAAGTTCAAGAAGCACAGAGAGCCCCAAGTAAGAAGAACCCAAACAGGCCCACACCAAGACACATAGTAATTAAAATGCCTAAAATTAAAGACAAAAAGAGAATCCTAAAGGCAGCAAGAGATGAGCAACAGGTTACCTACAAAGAAACCCCCATAAGGCTATCAGCTGACTTCTCAACAGAAACACTATAGGCCAGAAGGGAATGGCATGAAGTCATCAAGGTCATGAAAAACAAGGATCTCAATCTAAGATTACTCTATCCAGCAAGGCTATCATTCAAAATAGAAGGTCAGCCCTGGCCGGTTTGGCTCAGCGGTTAGAGCGTCAGCCTGCGGTCCAGAGAGACCCGGGTTCGGTTCCCGCTAAGGGCATGTACTTCAGTTGCAGTTTGTCCCCGGCCCTGGTTGGTCGTGCGGGTGGCAGCCACTCGATGTGTCGCTTTCACATCGATGTTTCTCTCTCTCTCTCTTCCTCTCTCTCCCTCCCACTCTATCTGAACAAAAAAAAAAAAATAGAAGGTCAAATAAAGAGCTTCCCAGACAAAAAAAAGGCTAAGGGAATACATTAGCACCAAACCAGCACTGCTAGAAATGTTAAAAGGACTGCTGCAATTAGTAGAAGAAATAGGAAGAAAAATATAACCACACTAAACAAAAATGACAATAAATAAGTATATACACCATGGAGTACTATGCAGATGTAAGAAAGAAAGGTATCTTATCCTTTGAGAAGACATGGAGAAACCTGAAGAGTATTATCCTAAGTGAAACAAGCCAAGCAGAGAAAGACAAATATCATATAATCTCACTTATTTGTGGAATATAATGAACATAACCGTCTGAGGAACAGGGTAGACCCAGAGACGTGGAAGTAGGGTACAGACTGACAACTCTCAGAAAAGGGGGTGGTGGGGAGGGAAGAGATAAACCACAGAACTTATATGCGTGTACGCATAACTGATGGACATAGACAACAAAGCTGGGGATGGGGTGGGGGACATGGGGAGGAGGGTGTCAATGGGGGAAAAAGGAGAAACATCTGTAACAAAAATTAATTAATCAAAAAATAAATAAGTAAAAATAAAATAAAAAATAAAAATTTTTTAAAGTTTATACAGAGGACTTAATGGGGTTCGCTGACATATTCAATCCAGATGGTCCCAACAGCACATTGCTGTGTCAAGGCTGTGACTTGAAAACAGCTCCCACTGTGGGACTAGTGGGCAGAACTACATTCCAAGGACAGGGGAGGGGGTGAGGAGCCTCTGAATGCCCTTGAGGGTCAATCTAGGGTCACACCCTCTCCATAGTCTCCTCCAACAATGTCATGTTAATAGCAATGGACTTAAGCTGTGAACTCAGGAGTAAAAGACTTAAGAAGAAGAGAGAACAGAGGCTATCCTTGGGGCTACAGGAATTAGGTGAGCCAAAGCCACAGCTCAGTCCAGCCAGATACAGCAGGGTGTTCAGCTGTGACTGGACGGAGCAAGGCCCATGCCTGACTACTCCAGAGTGTTATGGGCTGTACTGTGTCCCCCAAAAATTCATCTGTTCAAGTCCTAATCCTCAGTACCTCAGAATGTGACTGCATTTGGAAAGAGCATATTTAAACAGAAAACTAAAAAAATAAAAATAAACAAATAAGGTAATTAGGGCGGGCCTTAATCCAAAATGGCTGGTGTCCTTCTAAGAAGAAGAAATTTGGACTCAGCCATGTATAGGGGGAAGACAATGTGAAGACAGAGAGAGGACAACCATCTACAAGTCAAAGAGAAGAAATCAACCCTACTAACACCTTGATCTTGGACTTCTAGCCCGCAGAACTGTAAGAAAATAAATTTTTATTGTTAAAACCCTCGGTCGTAGGTCATTGTGGCAGCCCTAGAAAACTAATACAGAGGGTCTCCTCTTCTTGATAATGGTATTTAATTAGAAAAATCACATGCAAATGAAGTGAACAAAATAACTAGTAATTACAGGCCGCACCGCACAGGGTCTAGCCAGTTCCGCCTTGGCAGAGGTCTGGGGACTAGTTTGGGAGATTTGCAGCAGTGGGTAAAGGGTAAATGTGAGAGATGGACTCGAGGGGTGTAAATTGGAGGAATTGGGATGAAGCTGGGAGCTCAGGAAAATCTTGCCTACTGCAGCCCTATTTTAGCTGTCACTGACGTCGGCATACTTAGGTAGAAAATGTTGACAAGTCCATGTTGCTGGATTCTTTTATCTGATAACCACGGATCAGTTCAGGGAAACACCGTACAAGTAAAAGCAGGGCCTCTTCTCCTGGTGGCTTTATGAACATGCTTATTATCGGTCTGACAGCTCTCTGCCTTGTTTGCTTTTCTTATCCCTCATTGTTAACAAGGAAGATTAGGCCTGATTAAGGAAATCAGGACATATAGAAGAGAGTCAACAAACTACATCAATAATCTCCAATTAAAAGACAAAGACTTGAGTGAGGCTAGGCAAATAGATCAATGGAAAAGAATAGAGTTCAGGAAGACACACATATTCAATCCACTTATTTTCAACAAAGGAGCCAAATCAATGCAATGAAGAAAGAAAAGACATTATTTAACAAATGATGGCAGAACAATTGGATATCCATACAGGAAAAAAATGTGAGAGAACCTCCACCTCTGTGTTACTCCGTACACAAAAATGAATGTGAAAAGGATCACAGACCGAAATGCAAAAGGCACAAAGCCCCATTTTTAACAGGGCAAAACACTTGCACAGAAACTTCATTTGCCAATAAGCACTGAAAGGTGCTCGGCATCATTAGTCGTCAGGGAAATGCAAAAGACAGACTGTTTTTAAGTCCCGCTACCCAGTTATTGGTTGTGCATTCCAAAAACAAAAATACCACCTTAAAAATGTGAGAATAAAAAGGATGGAAAACAAGACTTCTCATTCATCAGATTTTAAGAATGCTAATTGGCACAACTTTTTCAGAGAGCAATTAGGCAGAATTAAACATCATTTTACATGCAATAACCTTTGACCCGGTGATATCAGTTGTAGGAAAACTCTGAAGAAAACTCACCCCTGTGCACAAAGATGCCTGTACAAAAATGTTCACTGCAAATTTGTTTTGAAGAATGAAATTTTGGAAACTCTAAAATGCCCACCAGTATGGGGTGTGGTTAAGTAGGTTATGGTGTATCCATTATTCATGATAGATGCAATTGTAAAAACAAGGGCAACTTGTACTTACCATATGGAGAGATCACCAAGTTATACAGAACTATTGCCAAGTCAAAAGAAAGAAGTCACTGAACAATGGAAATGGTCTATTTATATGACTACAGACAAGTGAAGATGCGCAGTTTTGTAAACAGAGGCAAAGGTGAACTTCTGGAAGGACACATGTGGGAACATAACATTGCTCACCTCTGTGCACAGAGGGAGTGAGGATCCTTTCATCACTTGTCACTCTAGCTCCATGTTGTCAGGATTGTTTGTAACTAGGATAAATTTACTTGTCACCTATGTGATTAAAAGAAAATAATAAAAGTTGCTTTTCAAAGTACTGAATACTAATTATTAATGGAACTAATGAGTACAGGGTTATAGTCCACACTCTATGCCAAACCCTCACATACATTATCTCATTTAATCCCACAAAATGGGCCCTGATGCTCATTACATGAGGAAGTTGAAACTTAGAAAGTTTGTTAGTGGCACCCAGAAGCACCTTCAAATCATCTGGGGAGCTTTGTGAAAAAAAAATCTGACGGCCTTCTCCAAGACCTACTAAATCAGAATCTCTGTGGGTGGGGTCCAAGCATCTGTACTTTGTAAAAGCTCCAGGGTTGAGAACCAGTGGTTGACCTTGATTCTCACTGCTAGGTCATGTTGTCAACACCTGGTAGAGCAGGGGCCGGAATTCGAGCTACACTGTCACTTGATACAGAAGATGACACAGATGTATAAATTATATAGATGCAGGCATAGACACACATATTGAATATATGTTTGTTCAGTTATTGATGAAGAGCATCTTAAGTATAAAATGGACTATGCACTGTTTTCTCTTCTGCATTGGCCACAAAACTCCTGAGGACTACACTCCAAGTATTTACAACCAGACGGCACAGGCACTGGCCACCCAGAAGAGACCCCAGACTTAAAGCTGCAGCAATATTCAGACTTGACCCTTTTGATCACTGGATTCTGAAGAAGTGATGGGTTCCCCAGGGAAAGCAGCAGTGCAATGTCACTCAGCGGGCTCAAGACAGCAGCTATTTACTAACTGGTATGGAAATAGTCCTATATTTTAACAACTAGTACAGTAGTGCTGGTAGAGGTCTGAGTACAGTAAAACCTTGGTATTATGGACTAATTCGGCAAGGAGCTGTCTGTTAAAGCCAAAAGGCCATTATATAATAAATTAGGTTTTCCAAATATGTATGTTAAAAAATTGACAAATTAGTTTGTTTACCTGTTTTTACTTATGTAGACATGTTTGTGTAATTAAAATTCAGTATGTATGAAAAGTTTAATTTCACAGAAAAGTTTTCTATATGTATTGCTGTAATTTTAAATTTATACTGAATAGGTCTGGTAAATGATTGTATTCACCAGTCACCTCAAGCAAACGAACGCACATGGCCAGGGCGTGGCTTAGCGCACGCTGGCGTGTCAGCAGACCTGTTAAAATTGCTGCAGAAAGTCACGCCGGAGACAACAGAACCAATGCCCACTCACCATGCAGTGTGAGCACGTGCTAATCATCTGCCGCGACACTTTCTGAGCGGTGACTCTTGGGTTAAATATCAGACTACAGTTGTGGATATGTAATATTTATTTATGTTGGCAAAATAACTACAGTGTTTTTTCCAACATATGGCCTATTCGCTAAAATTTGTTAAAAAAAAAATAACAGTGAATTGATAACAAAAAATAACCTGTTAATTTAATTATAAGCAAATCTTGGTTAAAAGCATTTTAAAATTAACAAGGTGTTAATTTTCACATGACATATGGACAGGAAGCTTTGTCCGTTAAATCCAAAGTCTGTTAAATCGAGGGTTTGCTGTATTTATTTATTTAGTATTTTTTAAAGGTTTCTCTAAGATAGTCTGCTGGTCAGGCAACGATTTCATGTCTCTACGAAAAGACTGCTCCTTGAGTGTTTGGAGGAAAAAGAGGTTGGCAAGTATTAGGGGGACCTGGAAGTAATGTTTTACGACATTAATTCAAACAGATAAATTTTTAACAAGTTTTTATTTTTAATCAATGATGTAATCACCCTCGTTATCAACAACCTTTTGCCATCTAGTGTGCAAATTTTTAATGCCGGATCGATAAAAATCAATTGGTTTTTGAGCAAAATATCTGGAGATGGCATTTTGGACATCATCCAAATTTTCAAATTTTTTGCCACTTAGAAAATGTAGCAATCGGAATAAATGGAAATCCGATGGCGCAATATCAGGCGAGTATGGTGGGTGAGGCAATACCTCCCACCCCAATTCATTAATTTTTTCCAGGGTTCGTCTTGCGCAGTGCGGTCTTGCATTATTGTGTTGCAGAATAACGCCTTTTCTGGTGACAATCTCTGGGCATTTTTCAATTAAAGATTGATTTACTCGATCCAATTGTTCACAGTAAAGGTCTGCATTCAATTTGTCCAGGATTCAGCATTTCAAAATGAACGACCCCGCGAATACTCCGCCAAACACATAAAAGTGCTTTTTAGGGGTGTAAACCTGGCTTAGCTGTACTTCGTGGCAATTCATTCGGAGAGAGCCACTGCCTTTTGTATTTTGGGTTATCATAGAGGACCCATTTTTCATCTCCAGTGATCAAGCGATAAAAAAACGCTTCTGTATTGTGCTGCTGAAGCAGTAAATTGCATGTGGTGGACCGGTTAGCTTTGTTTTCTTTGGACAGATTATGCGGGACCCAAACACCTGCTCTGCTTACTTTACCAATCTGCTGCAAATGTTCTTGGATGGTCGACCAAGGTTGGTTAAGAGTGTTTGACAGTTCCTCGACTGTCTGACATGGATTTGCTTCCACTTCCGCCCTTAACATGTCATTGTCTAAAGTTGTTGGTCTTCCTGATCGATACGAGTCAGAAAGATCAAAATTACCGGATTTGAACTTAGAAAACCACCTTTGGCATTTACAAACGTCTAATGCACTTGGATAAACATCGCAAATGTTTTTGGTAGCAACTGTTGCGTTACTACCCTTGTGAAACTCAAAAAGCATACAATCCCGGATATGTATCTCTTCTGGTATTTGGCTGGCCATTTCACTATAAATTGCAAAAAAAAAAAAAAAAAATTAAGATTTAATTATTTACGAGTAAACAAGTCACTCTAACCTTAAAATGTCTTTGGCACGATTTTGAAGTACACAATGAGCTGATAAATGACAACCGAATATCGAAACGTGCAGAAACGACATTACTTTCCGGTCCCCCTATTATCTGTGATCCCCACCCAGACTGCCCACCAGCTGTGTGCGCCTAGCAGCCCCACTCCCAGCCCTGCTCATTCCCAGCTCCGAAGGGGTGTGTCACTGCCACAGTTATTTCCACATTTCCATCCTGAAGTGGCAGCTCCAGTTGTTTCCCAGATAATTTCGAAGATGCTAATTGCCACCCGGTGATTTCCTGTAAACACTACTTTACACATGTGATTAATCAGAGAGCTGTGGACTGTTTTAAGGAACCATGTATGCATCCGTGTGTGTGCGCGCATGGCTTTCATTACTGCACAGGCTATGTTTGCTCAAAACTGAAGGGAAAACAAAATTATCAAACACCATAAACTGCAAGTTCACAGACTGTACAAACAACAACTCGAGTCAGCCCAACAATTCACTGGCTGAACTCGGGAACCAAGCAGCAGGAAACAGCATCTCTAAAGGAGTCTTTGAATCATAGGTGCTTGAGTTTCTTGGAGAAGCTGAACCTGAAAACACTTTCAAAGGTTTCTGGTAAAGTGCATTCTCTAGATTCAAGATCAACCTTGTGCCAAATCCTACTTCTTTCATTGACTATGTGTAAGATCCATGCAAATTACCTGGGCCTTCAACCCTCCACTTCCTCATCCATGGATTAGAGATGATAATTTCTAAGTCACCTGAGATAAATTCTAAGTCACCTGAGATAATTTCTAAGTCACCTGAGTAAAATAGTTATTTAGTGCATTAGAATTGTTTGGGTTGTAAGTGACCGAAATTTAATTCAAACTGGCTTAAGCAAAACAAGAAATGTATTGGTTCAAAAAATGAAAAAGACCAAGGGCTCTGGCTTCAGTTGCTGTTGAAACTACAATCTCAAATAATGATTCAGACTCTATGACACCCTCTCCTCTTTCCAGCCCTGCTTTCCTCTGTGTGAATTTCATTCTCAGGCAGACTCTACTAATGGCAAGCTAGCAGAATAGCCAACAGCATCATGCATATGTCTTATCTTCTCAGCAACCACTAACAGCTGATATAGATAGCACCTCACTTGTTAAATGACCCACTAGCCCATTCTCAGACCACATGGTTTGAGTAGAATTAAGTGCCTACTCAAACTCCAGAGATATGCCCAAAACCAGCCACGTAGATAAAGACACAGCAGGACCTCTGACTCCAAACCAAACAAGACAGTTTGAATGGCAGTTGGCCTCATCTGATGACACAATAAGGGGGAAATCAAGGGTTCCTACCTCAGGATCTGAATCCCAGGAGTGATACTCAACCTCCCATATAAGCAGATATGCCATATAAGCAGATGAAAAGAGAGAGAGAGAAGTTTGTTTAATTCAAAAGTTGGTCAGCCCTTCCTACACAGGCTCACACAGGATTAGTTCATTTCAGTTCTGAGCCAACTGTGGCAGGTAGATGATGGACAGACTCAGACCCAGGCTCCTCAGGCCAGTGTAATGTACTGAAGCCTAGACTGGCTATGTTTTTCTCTACACACACACACACACATACCTTTCCACTTACAGGAAGCACCTATGGCTTCTCTTTGGCATATCCAAATTGCCAGCATCACTATTCTTGCACCTTGAGGCCATCAAGTAAAATAAGGGTGACTTGAACACAACTGCAAGTTGGTCTGAAAACCTAGGCAGCTACTAAGAGACTAATAAGTGGGAAGCATGTGCAGTAAGGATGTGGAGACAAAGGGATGATTCATGTCCCAGGAGGGACGGAGTAGGATGGTGCAAGATTTTATCACACTGCTCATAGATTATTTACTTCTGAAATATTCCATTAAATATTTTTGGACCACAGTTTAACTGGGTAACTGAAACCAAAGAAAGTGAAATGATGGATAAAAGGAACTGTAATCCAGTCAGTTCTGGTCTTGAAGGTACAGAACTCATTGCTCTAATCGCTTAGCACATTATCCTACCCTATCCCACACTAGTGGAGCAAGATGGGGTCCTCGGTCCCCTTTGTTTCCATTGTCCCTCTCCTCAACTTCTCCCCCGATGTGGAGAGTGATAATGCATCCGCGTTGTCCTATGAGAGCTAATCAATATTAGCCATAGGGGTTAGATAGTCTTTAGGTATCCAGCTCTAAAAAATGTGAGAATTCAGGGCAAATGGGTCTTATCATGACAGATAAAAGGAGCAGGTGCACAAGAAATCTGGGGATCTTGTCAGAAGAGGATGAAGGGATGAAAATTAAGACGATGGGGACAGCTATCTAGGAAAGGCAGACAACCTGACCAAAAGGAAAAGTTGGTAGCAGCCTCTGGGCTCTGAACCTCTTCCTAACTAGCTCTGAGGAGCATTCAAGTATAATGGACTGAGCTTCTGTATAATGGACTGAGCTTATTTGCCTTTCCAGTCACTGCAGTTAAAGTACCAGAATTAGATGCACCATAAAGTGATGGTGAAGAGCACAGACTCTGGATTTAGATCATATGGATTTGAATCTAGGATCCTCCACCCTGTAGCTAGGACATCTTAGGCATGTTACTTGATTTCTCTGTGCTTCAGTTCCGTGCTGGTAAATGAGGACAATAAGGCATCTACCTCCCAGTGTTGGCATGAGAAGAAAATTAGTTAATATATATGTAATAGTTAAAACTGAACCTGGCTCATCACAGACACTGAATACATATTAGCTATTCTACAAGCAACAATCTAGACTCCATTCCTCCAGGCAACTCCATGTCTACATGGTTGATTGGGTAAGTACATCACGGGGAGTATACTCTGGGTCTCTCCGTGGACTCACAGAGGCAAAGTGGGGGTAACCAAATAAGGGCATGGCTCGTACCTACGGAGCTTCGAGTTTCTCACAAGCTGCTACTTGCTTTTGCCATACTTCACTTTCTGATTTGGAGGGGTCTTTCTTCTGTTGGCAGTATTGGAGCAAGCCCTTCCATTGGTTTACTCTGAAAATGGAGAAAGGTGTGCAGTACACTTTTCTTGCCCTAGGCCAAAGAGACCTGGCAGTCAATTACAGGGAGTGAGCTGGGTTGCTCACAGGAGGGCATAAATGGACATCATCAGCCTTTGATAACAATTAGGAAGCAACATCACAAAGCAGGTATTGGGGTCAGTAACTGGTGTTCTCAGAACTCCAGAGGCAAAAACTAGTTAGAACCCAGAAGGATTATCCAAGATTCAGGGATGAGGATGGAGATCAGATGACAGGCTGGCTCAAGCAGATTTTCCCAAAGTAGCCCAGGGTATCGTGTCAAAGTCATCTTTCAATCTGGCATTTCCAATCTTACTCTCTTTCACCAAGTATCCATCCACTCAGGTCACTCTGGTCCATTGAATGTACTCTTTCCACTCACCTCTAGAATTCCTTTTCTTTATCAAGTCAATTCCTGCCCATTCCTCACCTTAACTAAATCTCAATCTCCTCCTTGAAGTTCACTTTGACTACTTCCAAACCCTCTTAACTGACAGCTCTCATTACCTGATGCAATCACATGAAATTAGGCACTGTCTTATGACTCCTCTTATACTAGAGCCTATAGGAGAGCGAACATCCATTGGTTCTACCTGTATAGCCTCCTTTATTCCTTCTTTTGGTGGTAACACCTACCCAATTTTTTTCTGGGACAAAAAAAAAAAAAAAAGCCCTGCTAAGCTCTTGGTCAATGTGGCTCAGAAGGACCACCTCCAGGGATAAACATGTGACGCAGGCCTGACCAATCAGGTATTCCATCGCCTGGTCACAATAATTGGTTAAGGAATGAGCACAAAACCTAAGTCAACCCTATGAGTGTCAGCCCCAGGACTTCTGCTGAAACTATTGAAAAAAAGGGGGAATGGGGTACTTTCTTTCAAAAGACCAACAGCCACAGAGAATCTCCCTGAAAATGGGCTAGTTCAGGAGAAAGCAGAGCAAAATAAAGGAAGGAATCAGATGCCTGAGGACATACATGGTCTGGATCTCTGTACGCAGTTATGCCTGAACCTAAACTTTCCCTGGACGTTTCAGTTATATGAGACAATGTATTCCCTTCATTCATTCATTCAACAAATATTTA
Organism: Tadarida brasiliensis; assembly: GCA_030848825.1. Classification (NCBI taxonomy): domain Eukaryota; kingdom Metazoa; phylum Chordata; class Mammalia; order Chiroptera; family Molossidae; genus Tadarida; species Tadarida brasiliensis. The sequence continues at coordinate 123,315,215 of CM061258.1, forward strand.
TGGAAGGCCTACTCTGTGCCAGGCACTGTTCTAGACACTAAAATGCACCAGATAACATTTTTTTTTAAGTTAACACAGTCTTCACTTGCAACTGAAATAGCCAGGTCAAAAAAGACTTCGTGTTGCTTCATTCCTGCATTATTTAACATCCTTAAATAAGAAGCATCCGCATTATTTAACATGCGGATGCTTCTTTCTTGCAAGTACATTATAAGTTCATTAAGAATATGCCCTGACCGACTTGGCTCAGCAGTTAGAGCGTCGGCCCACAGACCAAAGAATCTCGGGTTAGATTCTGGTCAAGGTCATATACCTCAGTTGCAGTTCGGTCCCCAGCCCAGGTCAGGGTCATGTGGGAGGCAATCAATTGATGTGTCTCTCTCACATAATGTTTCTCTCTCTCTCTCACTCACTATCTGAAGATACATAGAAAAATATCCTCGGGTGAGGATTAAAAAAAAGAATAAAGACCCCAGAGAGTGGGTGATGGCTGAGGTGTAGCAGGAGGCTGTGCACCCTAGCTCCCAGCCACAGACTGCACTTACAGCTAAAACACTGCGGGGTCAGCTTGGAAAAACAAGAGCAGTGTAGCTAATTGGACATATGTTGTCTAAGGAACACGAAAGAAATAACACAGAGACTGGTAAGAGAGGGGGAGTCATGGAAAGGGGGAGTGCCCCTGGAGCTGGTGCTTGGCTGAGAGGCCCAAGTGATATGGGTTGCAAAGCTCCCTCCCTCGGAAGTGTGGGCTCGCATCCCCACAGGGATCCCCAGTCCTCAACAGCAGAGACTGGGAGGAGAGCTCATGCAGCATCTGGCAGAGGGATCCAAGGGAACTCTGGGTCCGCACCTTCCCAGGCAAAGAGCGCACCTCATGTTCGCAGCCCCAGCAGAAGAGGTTCACCTGGGCTCTGACTGCTGGAAAGGCTGTGCTGTGCAGCATGGCTCCAGAATTGAAAGAGGCCTGAGGGCTGCACCCAGCAGGGACTCAGAGGGACCTTCTGCTTTCCTGAAAGGCACTGTACCGAGCTCCCATAGTGAGTAAACTGTGTGGCATGGGGAAGGGGCAGAGGACTCTCCCACCTCCCGTGCAGGATTGGAACCCCTCCCCCACCTGTGGAGCAGGGGACTGCTCCATCCTGTGGAGTTGGTGCTGGGCAGGTCGGGGATTTTTTTTTATTATTATTAATTTACTTTTGTTACAGATGTTTCTCCTTTTTTCCCCCATTGACACCCTCCTCCCCCGCCCTCCCTGCTCCATCCCCAGTTTTGTTGTCCATGTCCATTGGTTATGAGTACATGCGTACAAGTTCTGTGTTCATCGCTCCCCTCTCCCACCCCCTCTTCTGGCAAATGTCAGTCTGTACCCTACTTCCACGTCTCTGGGACTATCCTGTTCCTCAGACTATTATGTTCATTATATTCCACAAATAAGTGAGATCATATGATATTTGTTTTTCTCTGCTTGGCTTGTTTCACTTAGGATAATAGTTTCCAGGTCCTCCCATGTCGTTGCAAAGGATAAGAGATCTTTCTTTCTTACAGCTGCATAGTACTCCATTGTGTATATGTACCACAGCTTTTTTATCCATTCGTCTACTGATGGACACTTGGGCTATTTCCAGGTGTTAGCTATTGTAAATAGTGCTGCTATGAACATGAGGGCACATGTATTCTTTCTGATTGGTGTTTCAGGCTTCTTAGGGTATATTCCTAGGAGTGGGATCACTGGGTCAAATGGTAATTCAATTTTTAATTTTTTGAGGTAATACCATAGTATTTTCCATAGTGGCTGCACCAGTCTGCATTCCCACCAGCAGTGTACTAGAGTCCGCTTTTCTCCACACCCTCGCCAACACTTGTTGTTTGATGCTTTGTTGATGGCGGCTATTCTGACAGGTGTGAGGTGATACCTCATTGTTGTTTTAATTTGCATCTCTCTGATGATTAGTGAAGTTGAGCATTTCTTCATATGTCTCTTGGCCATTTGTATGTCCTGTTTGGAGAGGTGTCTATTTAGTTCCTCTGCCCATTTTTTAATTGGGTTCTTTGTCTTCCTTTTGTTGAGATGTATGAGCACTCTATATATTTTGGAAATTAGTCCCTTATCTGATATATCATAGGCAATTATGCTCTCCCATACAGTGGGTTGCCTTTCCACTTTGATGGTTGTTTCTTTTGCTGTGCAGAAGCTTTTGAGTTTGATGTAGTCCCATGTGTTCATTTTTTCCTTTGTTTCTGTTGCCTTAGGTGATATACCAGTGAAAATTTTGCTGCGTATGATGTCTGAAATTTTGTTGCCTACATTTTCTTCTAGAATTTTTATGGATTCATGAGTCACATTTAAGTCTCTTATCCATTTTGAGTTTATTCTTGTGCATGGTGTAAGTTGATGATCTAGTTTCATTTTTTTGCATGTAGCTGTCCAATTTTCCAAACACCATTTATTAAAGAGGCTGTCTTTACTCCATTGTATGCTCTTGCCACCTTTGTCGAATATTAATTGAGCATAATGTTTTGGGTCAATTTCTGGGTTCTCTGTTCTATTCCATTGATCTATGTGCCTGTTCTTGTGCCAGTACCAGGCTGTTTTGATTACAGTAGCTTTGTAGTATAACCTGATGTCCGGTATTGTGATCCCTCCTACTTTGTCCTTTTTCAAGATTGCTGTAGCTATTCGGGGTCTTTTTTGGTTCCATATGAACTTCTAAAGTATTTGTTCTAGTTCTGTGAAACATGTCGTTGGTATTTTGATGGGGATTGGTTTAAATCTATAGATTGCTTTCGGTAGTATAGACATTTTAATGATGTTAATTCTTCCAATCCATGAACAAGGTATGTGCTTCCACTTTTTCATATCTTCCTTTATTTCTTTCTTCAATGTCCTGTAGTTTTCTGCAAATAGGTCCTTTACTTCTTTGGTTAAGTTTATTCCTAGGTATCTTAATTTTTTTGCCGTGATGGTAAATGGAATTGTTTTTTTAGTTTCTCTTTCTGTGAGTTCATCATTGGTGTATAAGAATGCCGTTGATTTCTTGACGTTAATTTTGTATCCTGCTACTTGGCCAAATTCATTTATTAAGTCTAGTAGATTTTTGATGGAGTCTTTAGGGTTTTCTATATATAATATCATGTCTTCTGTGAATAATGACAGTTTCACTTCCTCCTTTCTAATTTGGATCCCTTTTATTTTTTCTTCATGTCTGATTGCTGTAGCTAAGACTTCCAGTACTATGTTAAATAAGAGTGGTGAAAGTGGGCATCCTTGTCTTGTTCCTGTTCTTAAGGGAAATGCTTTTAGTTTTTGTCCATTCAGTATGATGTTGGCTGTAGATCTTTCATATATGGCCTTTATAATGTTGAAATATGATCCCTCTATTCCAAAACTGCTGAGCATTTTTATCAGAAATGGGTGCTGTATTTTGTCGAATGCTTTTTCAGTATCTATTGATATGATCATATGGTTTTTATCTTTCATTTTGTTTATGTGATGTATCACATTTATTGATTTGCGTATATTGTACCAGCCTTGCATCCCTGGGATGAATCCCACTTGGTCATGGTGAATAATTTTTTTGATGTATTGCTGGATCCGATTTGCTAGTATTTTGTTAAGGATTTTGGCATCTATGTTCATCAGGGATATTGGCCTGTAGTTTTCTTTCTTTGTAGTGTCTTTTTCTGGTTTTGGAATTAGAATTATGCTGGCTTCATAAAACGAGTTTGGAAGTCTTCCTTCTTCTTGAATTTTTTGGAATAGTTTGAGGAGAATGGGTGTTAGTTCTTCTTTGAATGTTCGGTAAAACTCGCCCGCGAAGCCGTCAGGGCCTGGGAGGGTCTTGATTACATCTTCAATTTCCTTCGTTGTTATTGGTCTGTTCAAGTTTTCTATCTCTTCCCGATTCAGTTTTGGGAGACTATGTGTTTCTAGAAATGTGTCCATTTCGCTTAGATTGTCAAATTTGTTGCCATATAAATGTTCATAGTATTTGCTAATGATCCTTTGTATTTCTGTGGTGTCAGTTGTTACTTCTCCTCTTTCATTTCTGATTTTGTGTATTTGGGTTCTCTCTCTTTGTTTCTTGGTGAGTCTAGCTAAGGGTCCATCAATCTTGTTTATCTTTTCAAAAAACCAGCTCTTTGTTTTATTGATCCTTTGAATTGTTTTTTTGGTCTCCATGTCGTTTATTTCTGCTCTGATCTTTACTATTTCCTTCCTTCTACTTGCTCTAGGGTTTTCTTTTTGTTTGCTTTCCAGTTCTTTAAGTTGTGAGGTTAGGTAGTCAATTAGAAATTTTTCTTCTTTCTTAAGGTGGGCCTGTAGTGCTATGAACTTCCCTCTCAGAACAGCTTTCGCTGTATCCCATAGATTTTGCGTTGTTGTGTGTTCATGTTCATTGGTTTCCAGGAATTTTTTAAATTCTTCCTTGATCTCCATGGTAACCCATTCATTGTTCAGTAACATGCTATTTAGCCTAATATTCCCTTAGCTTTTTTTTTTTTTTTTTTTTTTTTTTTTTTTTTTTTTTTTTTTTTGTCTTGGAAGCTCTTTATTTCACCTATTTAGAATGCTAGGCTTGCTAGATAGAGTAGTCTTGGATTCATATCCTTGTTTTTCTTGACCTTGATTACTTCATGCCATTCCCTTCTGGCCTGTAGTGTTTCTGTTGAGAAGTCAGATGATAGCCTGATGGGGGTTCCTTTGTAGGTAACCTGTTGCTTATCTCTTGCTGCCTCTAGGATTCTCTCTTTGTCTTTAATTTTTGGCATTTTAATTTTTATGTGTCTTGGTGTGGGCCTGTTTGGGTTTTTCTTATGCAGGCCTCTCTGTGCTTCTTGTACTTCTGTGCCTTTTTCCTTTACCAAGTTAGGGAAGTTTTCTGTCACTATTTCTTCAAATATATTCTCTAACCCTTGCACATTTTCTTCTTCTTCTGGAACTCCTATGATGCATATGTTGTTACATTTCATATTGTCCTACAATTCTCTTAGGCTATCTTCTTGTTTTTTAATTGTTTTTCCTTTTTGGTTCTCTGATTGGGTGATTTTTTCTATCCTGTCTTCTAATTCACTGATCTGATTCTCGGGCTCCTCTAATCTGTTGGTTATTCCTTCCAATGTGTTCTTTATTTCTGCTATGTCATTCTTCATTTCCAATTCTTTGGTTTTCAATGCTTCTATATCTTTACTCATGCTGTTGAGCTTCCTCATGATTATTACTCTGAACTCACCCTCTGATACCTTGCTCAGTTCTCTTTCATTTACTTCATCTTCTGTGGAATTATCTTGTTCTTTCACTTGGGATTTGTTTCTTTGTTTCACCATTTTGGCTGTGTTAGTGGGTTTTGGAGCTGCCAAATTTTCCCAGTGGGTGTTGGTGTTCCTCTGGTTGTGGCTCCCTCTACTGGGTTTGGATGAGTGTGGGAGAACCCACGTTAAATACCACTGTCAAGTCTTACTTTCCTGGGTAGATTTGCAAACCCAGAAAAGGTTTAGTTATCCTCTAGTTTTTTGCCTGGAGGCTATTAGTGTTATAAAGTGGCAGTGAGACAGCCAGAGACGCACAGCCAAATGTAAATTAAAGGAGTGCTTTACTCACCAGTGGGCTGTGGGGGCAGTCTCTCAAATAGAAAGCCCCGAACATTCTTGTAGCCCGCTTATAAAGACCAAAACCATGGGATTCCAAAATGGGGGCGGAGTGAATGGAAGCTACATAGACCATCTCCCAGGACCAAACTGGAATTACAACTAAAATAAAGACAAATCGTCGGGGAAAAGCAACAGAAAAGCAGCCTGCGAGGACCATACAACCAGGGACACTGAATCGATCCTGGTAGGATTGCGGAGGAGCAAAAGGGGGGCTGGGAGCCCACGGACAGCAGCGGCCTTAGCCGTGAGCAGCGCTCCGCCCTCGGGGTTAAAGTCCCAAGCTGCTCCACAGCACAGAGAGCCGGGCCAGAGCGCTAAAATAGCCACAGCTACTCACCTGGGCTCCGGTAGAGGGAGGGCAGACTGGACTGGAACTGTGTGGGGACACTCAGGATTTGGAGGGCACTCAGAGCTTTTGCTGAGTTGCGGCCACGCAGGATGGTGGCCTGGCTGTCTTACTCCATCCCAGGGCTCTGGGGAGAGGTGGCAGCCCCTCCCTCAGAGATCCAGACACACCCTAGTGGGCCATTGAAATGCAAACTGAGGCGCATTAACTACCAGCATCTGCCCTACACTCTGGAAATCCTCTCACGCTGAACACCTGAGGGAGGTTTTCATTCAACTGAAAACCCAACGCTCTTCAAACAACCATGACTAATAGCCTCTAGGCAAAAAGCCAGAGGGTAACTTAATCTTTGCTGGGCTTGCAAATATACCCTGGAAAGTAAGACTCCATGGTGGTGTTTAAAGTGGGTCCTACGCTCATCCAAACCCAGTAGAGGGAACCACAATCAACAGAACACCAACATCCACAGGAAAATTTGGCAGGCTCCAAAAACCACTGAGATAGCCAAAATGGTGAAACAAAGAAACAGATCCCAAATGAAAGAACAAGAGACCTCTACCGAAGATGAGATAAATGAAATGGAGTTAAGCAAGTTAACAGAGCTAGAATTCAGAGCCATGATTTTGAGGAAGCTCAACAGCATGAGTAAGGACATAAACACCTCGAGTAAAGACATCAACACCATGAGCAAAGACATAGAAACACTGAAAACCAACCAAGTGGAAATGAAGAAGCAGCATGAAGAAATGAAAATTGACATAGCAGAAATGAAGAACACATTGGAAGGTCTAAACAGCAGAGTAGAGGAAGCTGAGGACCGGATCAGTGAATTAGAAGACAGGGTAGAAAATATCAACCAATCAGAAAACCAAAAGGAAAAAAACAATGAAAAAACAGGAACACAGCTTAAGAGAACTGTGGGACAACTGGAAATGTAATAATATTTGCATCATTGGAGTCCCTGAAGAAGAAGAAAATGAGCAAGGGTTAGAGAATATATTGGAAGAAATTGTGACAGAAAACTTCCTTAATATGGTGAAGAAAGAAGGCATTCAAGTTCAAGAAGCACAGAGAGTCCCAAGTAAGAAGAACCCAAACAGGCCCACACCAAGACACATAATAATTAAAATGCCTAAAACTAAAGACAAAGAGAGAATCCTAAAGGCAGCAAGAGAGAAGCAACAGGTTACCTACAAAGGAACCCCCATCAGGCTATCATCTGACTTCTCAACAGAAACACTATAGGCCAGAAGGGAATGGCATGAAGTCATCAAGGTCATGAAAAACAAGGATCTGAATCCAAGACTACTCTATCCAGCAAGGCTATCATTCAAAATAGAAGGTCAAATAAACAGCTTCTCAGACAAAAAAAAAGGCTAAGGGAATACAATAGCACCAAACCAGCACTGCAAGAAATATTAAGAGGACTGCTGTAATTAGTAGAAGAAATAGGAAGGAAAGTAGAACCACACTAAACAAAAATGGCAATAAATAAGTACATATCAGTAATCACCTTAAATGAAAATGGATTGAATGCTCCGATAAAAAGACACAGAGTAGCGGATTGGATAAGAAAGCATGATTCACATATATGTTGTTTACAAGAGACCCACCTCACAACAAAAGACTCACATAGACTGAAAGTGAAGGGATGGAAAAAAAATCTTCCAAGCAAATGGAAAGGAAAAAAAAGCTGGAGTAGCAATACTCATACCTGATAAAATAGATTTCAAAATGAAGACCATAACTAGAGACAAAGAAGGTCACTACATAATATTGAAAGGATCTATCCAACAGGAAGATATAACCTTGGTAAACATATATGCACCCAATATAGGAGCATCAAAATATATTAAAAATCTGATGGAGGACTTTAAAGGGGAAATCGACAGCAATACAATCATAGCAGGGGAATTCAACACCCCGCTGACATCACTGGATAGATCCTCTAGACAAAAAATTAACAAGGAAACAGAGACTCTAAATGAAGCACTAGACTAAATGGATTTAATAGATATTTACAGAGAATTACACCTCAAAACTACAGAATTCACATTCTTCTCAAGTGCACATGGGACATTCTCAAAGATAGACCACATGTTAGAACACAAACTAAGTTTCTACAAGTTCAAGAAGATTGAAATCATATCAAGCATCTTCTCAGATCACAATGGCATGAAACTAGAAATCAACTGCAATAAGAACATGCAAAGACATTTGAACACATGGAGGCTAAATAGCATGTTATCAAACAATGAATGGGTTACCGAGGAAATCAAGGAAGAAATAAAAAACTTCCTGGAAACCAATGAAAATGAACACAACAATACAAAACCTATGGGATGCAGCGAAAGCAGTTCTGAGAGGGAAGTTCATAGCACTACAGGCCTACCTCAAGAAACAAGAAAAATTTCTAATAGACTATCTAACCTCACAACTTAAAGAACAAGAAAGCAAAAAAAAAAAAAAAAAAGAAAACCCCAGAGCAAGTAGAAGGAAGGAAATAGTAAAGATCAGAGCAGAAATAAATGACATAGAGACCAGAAAAACAATTCAAAGGATCAATGAAACAAAGAGCTGGTTTTTTGAAAAGATAAACAAGATTGATGGACCCTTAGCTAGACTCACCAAGAAACAAAGAGAGAGAACCCAAATGTACAAAATCAGAAATGAAAGAGGAGAAGTAACAACTGACACCACAGAAATACAAAGGATCGTTAGCAAATACTATGAACATTTATATGACAACAAATTCGACAATCTAAGTGAAATGGACAAATTTCTAGAAACACGTAGTCTCCCAAAATTGGACCGGGAAGAGATAGAAAACTTGAACAGACCAATAACAGCTAAGGAAATTGAAGATGTAATCAAGACTCTCCCAGCAAACAAAAGCCCAGCCCTGGATGGCTTCACGGGGGAGTTTTACCGAACATTCAATGAAGAACTAACACCCAATCTCCTCAAACTATTTCAAAAAATTCAAGAAGAAGGAAGACTTCCAAACTCGTTTTATGAGGCCAGCATAATACTAATTCCAAAACCAGAAAAAGACACTACAAAGAAAGAAATCTACAGGCCAACATCCCTGATGAACATAGATGCCAAAGTCCTGAACAAAAGACTAGCAAATCGGATCCAGTAATACATCAAAAAAATTATTCACCATGACCAAGTGGGATTCATCCCAGGGAATGCAAGGCTGGTTCAATATTCGCAAATCAATAAATGTGATACACCATATAAACAAAAAGAAAGATAAAAACCACATGATCATATCAATAGATGCTGAAAAAGCATTCGACAAAATACAGCACCCATTTCTGATAAAAACGCTCAGCAATGTGTGAATAGAGGGATCATATCTAGTCAATAACAAAGGCCATATATGAAAGACCTATAGCCAACATCATACTCAATGGGAAAAAACTAAAAACATTTCCCTTAAGAACAGGAACAAGACAGGGATGCCCACTTTCACTACTCTTATTTAACATAGTACTGGAAGTCTTAGCCACAGCAATCAGACACGAAGAAAAAATAAAAGGGATCCAAATTAGAAAGGAGGAAGTGAAACTGTCACTATTCACAGAAGACATGATATTATATATAGAAAACCCTAAAGACTCCATCAAAAATCTACTAGACTTAATAAATGAATTTGGCCAAGTAGCAGGATACAAAATTAACGTCAAGAAATCAACGGCATTCTTATACACCAATGATGAACTCACAGAAAGAGAAACTAAAAAAACAATTCTATTTACCATCGTGGCAAAAAAAATTAAGATACCTAGGAATAAACTTAACCAAAGAAGTAAAGACCTATTTGCATAAAACTACAGGACATTGAAAAAAGAAATAAAGGAAGATATAAAAAAGTGGAAGCACATACCTTGTTCATGGATTGGAAGAATTAACATCATTAAAATGTCCATACTACCCAAAGCAATCTATAGATTCAATGAAATCCCCATCAAAATACCAGTGACATATTTCACAGAACTAGAACAAATATTTCAAAAGTTCATATGGAACCAAAGAAACCCCGAATAGCCACAGCAATCTTGAAAAAGAAGGACAAAGTAGGTGGGATCTCAATACCGGATATCAGGTTATACTACAAAGCTACTGTGATCAAAACAGCCTGGTACTGGCACAAGAACAGGCATATATACCAGTGGAAGAGAACAGAGAATCCAGAAATTGAACCAAGACATTATGCTCAATTAATATTTGACAAAGGTGGAAAGAGCATACAATGGAGTAAAGACAGCCTCTTTAATAAATGGTGTTTGGAAAATTGGACAGCTACATGCAAAAAAATGAAACTAGACCATCTATTTACACCATACACAAGAATAAACTCAAAATAGATAAAAGACTTAAATGTGACTCATGAATCCATAAAAATCCTAGAAGAAAATGTAGGCAACAAAATTTCGGACATCATACCAGCAGAATCTTCACTGATACATCACCTAAGGCAACAGAAACAAAGGGAAAAATGAACACATGGGACTACATCAAACTCAAACGCTTCTGCACAGCAAAAGAAACAACCATCAAAACAGATAGGGAACCCACTGTATGGGACAACATAATTACTAATGATATAGCAGATAAGGGGTTAATCTCCAAAATATATAGAGTGCTCATACAACTCACCAAAAGGAAGACAAAGAAACCAATTAAAAAATGGGCAGAGGAACTAAATAGACACCTCTCCAAAAAGGACATACAAATGGCTAAGAGACATATGAAGAAATGCTCAACATCACTAATCATCAGAGAGATGCAAATTAAAACAACAATGAGGTATCACCTCACACCTGTCAGAATGGCCGCCATCAACAAATCATCAAACAACAAGTGTTGGCGAGCGTGTAGAGAAAAGGGGACTCTAGTACACTGCTGGTGGGAATGCAGACTGGTGCAGCCACTGTGGAAAACACTATGGTGTTACCTCAAAAAATTAAAAATTGAATTGCCATTTGACCCAGTGATCCCACTCCTAGGAATATACCCTAAGAAGCCTGAAACACCAACCAGAAAGAATACATGTACCCCCATGTTCATAGCAGCACTATTTACAATAGCTAAGATCTGGAAACAGCCCAAGTGTCCATCAGTGGATGAATGGATAAAAAAGCTGTGGTACATATACACAATGGAACACTATGCAGCTGTAAGAAGGAAAGATCTCTTATCCTTTGAGACGACTTGGAGGGACCTCGAGAGTATTATCCTAAGTGAAACAAGCCAATCAGAGAAAGACAAATATCACATGATCTCACTTATTTGTGGACTATAATGAACATAACAGTCTGAGGAACAGGGTAGACCCAGAGATGTGGAAGTAGGGTATAGACTGACACCCCTCAGAAGAGGGGGTGTGGGGAGGGAAGAGATAAACCACAGAACTTATGTGCATGTATGCGTAACTCTTGGACATGGACAACAAAGCTGGGGACAGGGTGGGGGGTTTGGGAGGAGGGTGTCAATGGGGGGAAAAGGAGAAACATCTGTAACAAAAATAAATTAATAAATAAATAAATAAAAGTAAAAAAATAAATAAAAGACCAAAACCACATCCTCTTGTCGCTGCCTTGGCATCATTAATGGGGAAATTGATACAGATAGGGAGCATGAGGATCTGTTACAAAGTTCAGGGCAATCATTAATCACAGTATTTTTATGATTTTTGCTGGGTTTCCCAAGGCTATTACTAATCCCTTTATCTTTATGGTTCCAGTTCCCTAAGGCCATGGTGTTTAGATGAGTCAGGGTGTGTATGTGTATCAATTGCTGGTCATATTGGAGTTACTTATGTAGTCTAGTTCATTCCCCACTGGTTTTATGTATAAGTGAAATCATATGTATAAGTGAAATCATTGACTCTCCTTCCTCCTCTGGGACAGGGTTTATTGTTCCTTAACTACAAGGAGTTTTATAGAATTCATTCTCCTCTGTATAGTTTTGATTAGGTAATTGACAAGGCAGGGTCTGATGGTTAGGGCTAAGAGCAAGAGGGCAAGTGGCCATTCCACTGCAGACAGAGGGGTTGTCAGCCAAGGGGTCTAATAAAACATTCTTTGGAACTAATTATCAGATTGTCTTCTTTTGTCTTCAATGTTCTTTCTCACTAGGGATACTAACTCTGTCCCTTTTACTCCCTTTACTACATCCCAGACTGTTATCCCACCACCAGGGACAAGCTCTCCCTCTCTCACTCAATGTCCTATTTTCTTCCCTTCTTGAGTATCCCTCCAATGTCTTGTCTTCCTGTAATATGTATGTTCCTTTCTTTTATCCTTTTTTTCACCTTTTCACTTCCTCTGTTCTTTCTCTTTTTGCTTCTTTCCTCTACACAACTTGCACAGACCCTCTAAGACTTACACAATCCTTTTTCAACTTACACAGACCCTCTGTGACTTACACAATCCTTCTTCAACTTGCACAGACCCTCTGCGACTTTCCTAGTCCCTCCCCTGACATGAACCTGAGAGCTTGCTCAATCTACCTGCTGCCTACATATCCCCCAGTTTTTCTTCTCTTCCTTCCTACTCAGATGTGCACACACCTGCTTATCCCTCTGCTTTTTTTTTTCTCTGTAAGAGGGTGAGGGGTATCCCTCTGCTTTCTCCCTTTCCCTGTGACCTTACTGGACACTGTCTGCCTCTTCCTCACCCCTGTCCCCATAGCCTCCTATTCCTTGGAACCCTCACTAATTTTTTTGTTCTCTCCTTGGTATATGAGGATAACATCCTTAAATAGGGAACATAGATCTATAGTGAACTGCACCTGTTCCTGTTCCCCTGCAGTCACCTTGGCAGGACTTCCCCTGTGATTCCATTCCTAAGTTCCCAATCCCATTTGGGTTTTGGCTTATGGGGGTTCCCATTTATACAGAGTAAAAGCAATGTTCAAGTTCTGATACTCATGAGAGTCTTATTTTTAAGAGATCTGGAGAGGCCTGAACTGTCCATTTTGCTTTTTCCACCTTCAGCCAGGAATAGTGTAGCCAGGTTGGGATGCCATTGACCTTCACAGCCATTGGTGTAGTCAGGATGACAGTGTATGGTCCCTTCCAGGCCGAGTTAGTCCCTGGGTGGTGAACTTCTTTACCCACACTGAGTCCCTGGGCTGAAAGGGGTGCACAGGGTGTGAGTTGGGCACAGGCAGGGTGTCACAGACGTGCTTATGGGCGGCCTTCTGAGCAGACTGCAGGGCCTGCAAGAACTTGAGTAAGGAGCAGTTGTGAATTTCAGCCTTCAATTCTTCTCTGAACTTGGTAAGAATGGGAGGAGGTCTGCCATACATAATTTCATAAGGGGAGAATCCCTCCTGGTATGGGGTACATCTTGCCCATAAGAGGGCAAGGGGGAGCAGAGTGGTTCAGTTTTCACCAGTTTCTAAAGTAAATTTGGTAGTAATTTTTTTAAACTACAATGGTGGCTGTCTCTGTTTTGGTAGGGTAAGCCTCAACTCACCCAGAGAAAGTGTCTAAGTAAACCAGGAGGTATTTATATCCTGACACTGGGAGCTTAACTTCTGTAAAATCTATTTCCCAATGTTCCCCTGGGGAGGCTCCCTGAGCCTGGATTCCTAGGGGAGCTTTTCTATCCTGCTTAGCATTAACCTGGGCACAGGTCGTGCACCTAGATATAGTGCTATACACTATATTGTCTAAATTGGGTATGTAGTACCTGCCTCTCAGAAGTTCAGTAAGCTTGGTGTAACCTAAGTGGGTAGTTTGGTGCAGCTGGTTGACCAAAGTCCAACCTAGAGCCTCTGGGACTAACAACCTCCCATCAGGCAGTGTCTACCATCTATTGATTTCTTTTGTGGCTTGTTTCTGCTTGGCTAAGATATTTTCTGACATAGTGTAAGTAGGAGTCGAAGGCAAACTTGGGTTTGGCATGGCGACTAATATCCGGAGAGGCCCCACTGGTTTTAGGGCTGCCTCTCGAGATTCCTGATCTGCATCACGATTTCCCTGTGCCTCTATGGCGTTCCCTTTTTGATGTCCTTTACAATGTATAATAGCCATGGCCTTTGGTAACCAAATTATGTCTAATAAGGCAAGAATTTATTCCTTATTTTTGATGTCCTTCCCGGCTGAGGTTAATAACCTTTGTTCTTGGAAGATGGTGTTATGCATGTGCACTGTGGCAAATGCATATCTGCTATCAGTGTAGATGGTTACCGATTTTCCCTTGCCCCATTAGAGAGCCTGGATTAGGGTGACTAGTTCTGCTCTTTGGGAAGAAGTTCCCCTATTCAAAAACTGTGACCAGATGACATGATCCAGAGTTACTACTGCTGCGCTGGCATGCCTGATTTCTTCCTGGACTTAGCTGCTCCCGTGTGTGAATACTACCTCACCTGATGATGGCAGTGGGACATCCTTGAGTTCCAGGAAGGCCATCTGCACTATGTCGATTACCTCCAGGCAATCCTGTAGAGGTTCCTCCAGGTTGTCGTCTTGAGGCAGGTTGGCAGGATTGATGGCCAATGTCTTGTGGAACTTGATGTGAGGCTGGGCTGGAGTAACAGTGGCCAGCAATTAAACAATCACTGGAGGAAATTACATCTGAGTAGGGGGTATGGGCATTCTGGCATGACCAGAAACAAATCAGTCACAGTATTTTTCCCAAGGTCTACAGTCCTCTTTGAAGTCCAGGGGTAAAAGGGCCAACTGTCCAGTGGCCCCTTGCACAAACGTTCTTTGGAGGTTATGGGCCCTATTGACTCAGTCAGGACTGAGTAGGCTGCACCAGTATCTACTAGGAAACTACCCAGTTTGTCCCCTACTTGTATTGTTACCCTGGACTCCCGGGGGCTCAGTTGGAAGGAGCTTTGGCCCTGTTATTCTTCTAAGTCAAGGACAGCTTTTTAATTTTGTTCCTTTATCCACTTCTACTAATGTTCTCTCTTAACCCTTTGATCTAGCTACACCTCACCTTTCTTTCACTTACTCGGACCTTCTTTTATTTTGTTTTTCCCTAGGGGTGTCCCTATTATTATGTACCCTTTAAGCTATTTCGACTAATTGAGCCTTTAGACCTAACAGGAGAACACAGTGAAAAGCGTCCAAAGAAGCCTTCCCCCCAGCAGCATTTGGGTCCCACCACAAGCGGAGGGATGGGAAAATTTCCTCTGGCCCCAGGTTTCCAAAAGGATGCAGGAAAAGGAAGCGACATCCTAGTGCACGTGTTCATGCGGGGAAGAGTGTTTTTCAACTCTCTCTAAGAGCATTTCATGCCTGCGCCTGGGATTACTACCTTCAACACCCCAAAGTTAAGTGCCCCGCAGGGAACTTGCATTGCTGCACTTGCTGCTGCCAAATAAGTGGCGGCAGACAAGCCTCCGGGCTGCACTGAAGGAACACGCCCCTTCCGCAGCCAGACTGCCCTCCCTGGGGAACCCTGTGGCAACTGTGGCCTCTGGGTGAGTGCCCAACTCCCACCCACTGCCCGTCACCCCCGCCGAATGCCTGGTCGCCAGGCACCCTTCACCGCCTTCCCATGGTGAGTGGGGAGGCTGGAGGTCTGACGGCAGCCTCAGTGGGGCCACCCCCCCTGCTTGGTGCAGCTGCCACTGCCGCTTGCACACTGGGGGAGATTCACCTCCTCTGAGAGGGGTGGAAGGATGGGGGGGCCCATCCTCAGGTTTCTCTTGGGGCCCAGTTCAAGGCCCACTACCAGTATTAGACTAACCATAACAAAGTTGAGGGAAACACAGTAGGAGGCAGATGAGGACAAAACAAGGGAAGACACACAAGACAGAAATTTTTGCTTTGTCCACCTGGCCACTCCCCTTGCAGAGCGCAGGTTGGGACTCACACAGGCTCCATAACAGGCATTGTGGAGTACAGTTATTCACACACACAATCACATAATTCAAACTTCCATCCAGAAATTCCCTATCCTGAGTGGTATCTATGCCACTTGGGAGGTGATCAGACTCACCATCTGCCCTAGAGGCAGGCCCAAGGAAACAGAATTTGTCAGATTTGAACCCCTCCTAACATTTTGGGGGATTCCCCAGAGAGGAGAGGTTGCGCCGTGTCTGGCCCTCTCACTCTCATCCAGATAGGCTGGTCACCCAAACAGAACTTACCTCCAGAGGCTTTCTTACCAGGGCTCCTAAATCTTTTGGGGACGTCTTGGTGTCTCCTGGCTGCTCATTGGAAACCTTAGTAGGATCTTTGGGGCCCTGGAACATCTCAGGTGGACTTCCCCTAAAGACCTCTAGGTGTCCAGTGGCTGGACTAGGAGAGACCACCCATCCTAGCATCTAGCCCATGGTGTCACAAAGCACTAGGGATCTCACTGGGGCCTCCAAATGTTACAACATGTCAGCGAGACAACCAGAGACACACAGCTGAATTGTAAATGAAAGGAGAGTGCCTTATTCACCGGCAGGCTACGGGGGCATAATCTCCCAAATGTACAGCCCCGAACATTCTTGCAGTCCACTTATAAAGACAAAAACCACATCCCCTTGACGCTGCCTTGGCATCATTAAGGGGGAAACTGATACAAATAGGGGGCATGAGGAGCTGTTACAAAGGTCAGGGCAATCATTGATCACAGTATTTTTATGGTTTTTCTGGGTTTCCCAGGGCTATTACTAATCCCTTTATCTTTATGGTTCCGGTTCCCTAAGGCCATGGTGTTTAGATGAGTCAGAGTGTGTACGTGTATCAATTGCTGGTCAGAATGGAGTTACTTAAATTAAGTAGTCTAGTTCATTAGTCTCAGCTACTTGATGAGCCTGGGTTGTAGCCCTCAACTGAATCAAAAAATCCCTCAGGTATTCCGGGTAAGAGGATTTCCAGTGGGTGGGGCAGGTGCTTGCTGGCTGTTAATGAGCCTCAATTTGCATTTCTCTGGCCTGGCTAGTGGTGTTAAATTCCCGAGGGAGGGGCTGTTGCTTCTCCCTGGGGCTCTGGGAAGGGGCTCTTTGAGTAAGATGGCTACTGTCCTGTGAGGGAATGATTCAGCAAAAAACTCCCATTGCTGTCCCAGCTCACCAAGCTCCCAAGTCTCTCCACACAGTTCCTGTCCAGTCTGCCCTCCCTCTGCCAGAGCCCAAGGTGAGTAGCTGTAGCTAATTTAGTGCTCTGTCCCAGCCATCTGTTCTGTCTAGCTGGCTTGGGATTTTAACCCCAAGGGAGCTGCTCACAGCTAAAAGAGCTGTGGCCACAGCAATCTTGAAAAAGAAGGACCAAGTAGGTGGGATCACAATACCAGATATTAGATTATATTACAAAGCTACTGTAATCAAAACAGCCTGATACTGGCACAAGAACAGGCATATATACCAGTGGAACAGAACAGAGAATCCGGAAATTGACCCAAGACATTATGCTCAATTAATATTTGACAAAGGTGGAAAGAGCATACAATGGAGTAAAGACAGCCTTTTTAATAAATGGTGTTGGGAAAATTGGACAGCTACATGCAAAAAAATGAAACTAGACCATCAACTTACACCACACACAAACATAAACTCAAAATGGATAACAGACTTAAATGTGACTCGTGAATCCATAAAAATCCTAGAAGAAAATGTAGGCAATAAAATTTCGGACATCATACGCAGCAGAATCTTCACTGATACATCACCTAAGGCAACAGAAACAAAGGGAAAAATGAACACATGGGACTACATCAAACTCAAAAGCTTCTGCACAGCAAAAGAAACGACCATCAAAATGGAAAGGGAACCCACTGTATGGGAGAGCATAATTGACAATGATACATCAGATAAGGGGTTAATCTCCAAAATATATAGAGTGCTCATACAACTCAACAAAAGGAAGACAAAGAACCCAATTAAAAAATGGGCAGAGGAACTAAATAGACAACTCTCCAAACAGGACATACAAATGGCTAAAAGACATATGAAGAAATGCTCAACATCACTAATCATCAGAGAGATGCAAGTTAAAACAACAATGAGGTATCACCTCACACCTGTCAGAATGGCCGCCATCAACAAATCATCAAACAACAAGTGTTGGCGAGAGTGTAGAGAAAAGGGGACTCTAGTACACTGCTGGTGGGAATGCAGACTGGTGCAGCCACTGTGGAAAACACTATGGTGTTACCTCAAAAAATTAAAAATTGAATTGCCATTTGATCCAGTGATCCCACTTCTAGGAATATACCCTAAGAAGCCTGAAACACCAGTCAGAAAGAATACATGTACCCCCATGTTCATAGCAGCACTGTTTACAATAGCTAACATCTGGAAACAACTCAGGTGTCCATCAGTAGATGAGTGGATAAAAAAGCTGTGGTACATATACACAATGGAACACTATGCAGCTGTAAGAAAGAAAGATCTCTTATCCTTTGAGACAACATGGAGGGACCTCGAGAGTATTATCCTAAGTGAAACAAGCCAAGCAGAGAAAGACAAATATCACATGATCTCACTTATTTGTGGAATATAATAAACATAACAGTCTGAGGAACAAGGTAGACCCAGAGATGTGGAAGTAGGGTACAGACTGACAACTCTCAGAAGAGGGGGTGGCGGGGAAGGAAAAAAAAAACCACAGAACTTATGCGCATGTATGCATAACTTATGGACATGGACAGCAAAGCTGGGGATCGGGTGGGGGGTTGGGGAGGAGGATGTCAATGGGGAAAAAAGAAACATCTGTAACAAAAATAAATTAATAAAATAAATAAATGAATAAATAAATGAATAAATAAATAAATATAAAAATAAAAGAGCTGCAGTCTGTGGGCTCCCAGCCCACCCTCTTGTGTGTCCGCAGTTCCTACCAGGCTTGATTTCCTGTCCTCTTTCTGACCATGGTTATATGGGTCCTCTCCAGCTGCTTTTCTGTTGGTTTTCCCTGACAATTTGTCTTTATTTTAGTTGTAATTCCAGTTTGTTCCTGGGAGATGGTCTGTGTAGCTTCCATTCATTCTGCCACCATTTTGGAATCTCAATGTTAAGGTTTTTGCTCTTTTCTCCCTTGTTTCTTTCATATCTTTTATTGGCCTCTCTCCATTTCTTACTCTATCCTTTTTTTCTCTTTCTTCCCTTTTTGTTTTCCATTGTTTCTTTTGCTTTACCTATCTCTCTCTTCTTTTTACTTTTGCATGACTTTTTTTCTTTCTCTCTATCTTCTTGCCTTTTTTACCATTTTCCTTTTCCTACTCTCTTATTTTTCTGTTCTCCCTTCTTTCCTTTCAGAATCTTTTTTCTGTCCCTTTTCTTGCCCAGTGTCTTTATTTTTTTTATTTTACTATTAGCAATATTATCTTTTTCTCTCTTTCTTTTTTGTTTATTATTTGTGTTCTATTTTCTCTTTCCTAATTCTCTTTTCTCTTGTGGTTGTTTTTGCTGTTGTTGTCAGGATCTTTTGTATGTTCCTGTTTGTTTCCTGTGTGTTTGATTTGTCCTGTCAGCAACTGTACAACAGCTCCCACACTGGGGTAGTGGCTGAGCATGACAGGCAGCCAAACGGAGAGGAAGGCCCACCCATGAATGGGACAACAATCAAGACCCAATGACAACAGGAGAATCCTAATAACACACAAAAGGGTCACACCTACAACATACAGCTCAGTAGTACAAGGAAACTGCACCACTGGGTCCCACAGGACATTTACTACAAAAGCACACCCCACAAAAACTGGGAGTCATAGCAGGTGTATCTAATACATAGATACAAACACAAAGAGACAAGTCAAATGGGGAGATAAAGAAACAACCCTCAAGTTAAAAAAAGGAGGAATCACCAGAAAAAGACCTAAACAAGATGAAAGTAAGCAAGTTATCAAACATAGAGTTCAGAGTAATGGTTATAAAGATGCTCAAGGAACTTAGTGAGAACTACAAGGAACTCAATGGGAACTACATCAGAATGAACAGAGACATAGAAATTATGAATAAGAACCAACCAGAAATGAAGAATACTATGTCTGACATCAAAATGCACTGGAAGGAATTAAAAGCAAGCTTGATGAAGCAGAGGATTGAATAGGTGAATTAGAAGACAAGGTAGAAAAAAACCCACTCAATCAGAGCACAAAACGAAAAGATACTTAAAAAGCATGAGGACAGTTTAAGGGAATTTGGGGATAACATGAAACAAAATAACATCCACATCATAGAGGTACCAGAGGGAGAAGAAGGTGAACAAGGTATAAAAAACCTGTTTGAAGAAATAATGACAGAAAGCTTGTGAAGGAAAAAGCCACACAAATTTAGGAAGCACAGAGGGTACCAATCAAGATGAATCCACTCCAAGAGACCCACACCAAGAGACCCACTCCAAGACACATCATAATTAAAATGGCAAACGTTAAAGACAAAGAGAGAATCTGAAGGGCAGCAAGAGAGGGACACTTGGTGACCTACAAGGGAGCTCCCATGTCAGCTGATTTCTCAACAGAAACACTACAGGCCAGAAGGGAATGGCATGAAGTATTTAAAGAAATGAAAAGCAAGGATCTAAAACCAAGATTACTCTATCCAGAAAGGCTATCATTCAAAATTGAAGGTAAAATAAAGAGCTTCCCAGACAATAAAAAGGCTGAAGGAGTTTATTGCCACCAAATCTGCAATGCAAAAAATGTTAAAGGGACTGCTGTAAGAAGAAGAATTAGAGAGAGAGGAACACAGACATAAAGAATTAAAATGGCAATAAATAAGTACCTATCAATAATCACCTTAAATTTAAATGGATTAAGTACTCCAATCAAAAGTCATAGGGTAGCTGAATGAAGAAGATAACCCATATATATGCTGTCTACAAGAGACCCACCTCAGAACAAAAGACTCACACAGGATGAAAGTGAAGGGATGGAAAAAAATTTACCATGCAAGTAGAAATGAAAGAAAAAAAAAAAGCAAGGGTAGCAATACTTACATCTGACAAAACAGACTTAAAGCAAAGGCCATAACAAGAGACAAAGAAGCCACTACATAATACTAGAGAAATATATACAGCAAGAGAATATAGCCCTGGTAAACATATATGCACCTAACATAGGAGCACCTAAATATATATATATATATATATAAAAAAAAAAAAAAAAAAAAAGCTCATGGAAGACTTTAAGACAGAGATTGACAGCAATACAGTCATAGTAGGGGAATTTAACATCCCACTGACATCACTGGATAGATCTTCCAAACCAAAAATCAACAAGGAAGCAGCAACCTTAAACAACACACTAGATCAGATGGTTTTAATAGACATTTACAGAACAATCCACCCCAAAGTTGGAGAATAGACATTCTTCTCAAGTGCACACAGGACATTCCCAAAGATAGATCCCATATTAGGACACAAAGTATGTCCCTACAAGTTCAAGAAGATTGAACTCATATCAAGCATATTCTCAGATCACAATGCCATGAAACTAGAAATCAATTACAATAAAAACACCCAAAATCATTCAAACACATGGAGGCTAAATAGCATGTTATTAAACAATGAATGGGTTACCAATGAGATCAAGGAAGAAATAAAAAATTTCCTGGAAACAAATGAAAATGAACACACAACAACCCACAATCTATGGAACACAGCAAAAGTAGTCCTGAGAGTGAAGTTCATAGCATTCCAGGCCTACCTCAAGAAACAAGAAAAATATAAACTATCTAATCCTACAACTAAAAGAATTAGAAAAAGAACAAGAAATGCCCAAAGTAAATAGAAGGAAGGAGTTAATGAAGATCAGAGTGGAAATAAATGGCACAGAGACTAAAAAAAAACAAAATATCAATGAAATCAAAAGCTGGTTCTTTGAAAAGATAGAAAAGACTGGTGAAACTTTAGCCAGACTTGTCAAGAAACAAAGAAGACCCAATAAATAAAATCAGAAATAAAAGAGGCGAAGTAACTGCTGACACCACAGAACTACAAAGGATTGTAAGAAAATACTATGAACAACTATATGCTAACAAATTGGACAACCTGGGAGAAACGGACAAATTCCTAGAAACATGCAACCTTCCAAAATTCAATCAGGAAGAATCAGAAAACCTGAATAGACCAATAACAACTAATGAAATTGAAGCAATAATAAAAATTCCCAGTAAACAAAAGCCCTGGTCTAGATGGCTTCACAGGGAACTTATACCAAACATTCAAAGAACTAACACCTATCCTCCTCAAACTATTCCAAAAAGTTCAAGAAGAAGGAAGACTTCCAAGCTCTTTTTACAAGGCCAGCATCATCCTAATTCCAAAACCAGATAAATACACTGTAAAGAAAGAAAATTTTAGGCCAATGTCACTGATGAACATAGATGCTAAAATCCTCAAGAAAATATTAGCAAATAGGATCCAGCAATACATTAAAAAGATCATATACCATGACCAAGTGGGATTTATTCTGAGAATGCAAGGCTGGTACAATATTTGCAAATCAATAAATGTGATACAGCACATTAACAAAAAGAAGGATAAAAAATGATCATATCAATAGATGCAGAAAAAAGCATTTGACAATATCCAGCACCCATTTATGGTAAAAAATAATTTTTAAAAACTCTCAGCAAAGTGGGAATAGAGGGATCATACCTCAACATAATAAAGACCATATATGAAAAACCTAAAGCCAACATCATATTCAATGGACAAAAAAATAAAGCAGTTCCCTTAAGTACAGGAACAAGACAGGGATATCTGCTTTCACCACTGTTATTCAACATACTCTGGAAATCCTAACCACAGCAGTCAGACAAGAAGAAAAAATAAAAAGCATCAGCCCTGGCCAGCTTGGCTCAGCGGTTAGAGCGTCGGCCTATGGACCAGAGAGTCACGGGTTTGGTTCCCAGTCAAGGGCATGTACCTGGATTGCAGGTTCAATCCCTGGCCCCAGTTGGGGTCGTGCATTGGGGAGGCAACCAATTGATGTGTCTCTCTCACATCAACATTTCTCTCTCTCTCCCCTCCCACCTCCTCCCTTCCACTCTGTCTAAAAACCAATGGAGCCTGGCCAGTGTGGCTCAGTGGATTGAGCGTAATCCCATGGACTGAGAGGTCTTGGTTTGATTCCCAGTCAGAGCACATCCCCAGGTTGTGGGGTCGATCCCCAGTAGGGGGCATGCAGGAGGCAGCCGATTGATGTTTATATCTCTCCCTCTCTCTCTAAAAAAATCAATAAAGAACATAAAAATTTAAAATATATAAATAAAAAGTATCAAAATTGGAAAGGAGAAAGTAAAACTCTAATTATTCACAGATGTCATAATATTGTGCATAGAAAACTCTACAGAACCCACCAAAAAAACTACTAGAGTTGATAAACGAATTCAGCAAAGAAGCAGGGTACAAAATTAATATCCATAAATTGATGGCATTTTTATACACCAATAATGATCTCTTGGAAAGAGAAACTATAAAAACAATACCTTTTATCATTGCGACAAAAAATTAAAATACCTAGGAATAAACTTAACCAAGGAGGTAAAAGACCTGTACTCAGGAAACTAGAGAACATGAAAAAAGAAATAGAGGAAAATGCAAACAAGTGGAGCATATTCCATGTTCATGGACTGCAAGAATTAACATCGTTAAAATGTCCATACTACCCAAAGCAATCTATAGATTCAACACAATTCCTATTAAAATACCAGTGACATATTTCATAGATCTACAATAAATAATCCAAAAATTTATATAGAACTAAAAATTACCCTGAACAGTCACAGCAATCTTGAGAAAAAAAGAACAAAGTTGGAGGGATCACAATGCCCAATATCAACATATACTACAAAGCTACTATAATCAAAACAGACTGGTACTGGCCCAAAAACAGGCATGTAGATTAATTGAACAGAACAGAGACATCAGAAATTGACCCAAGCCATTTTGCTCAATTAATATTTGAAAAGGAGGCAAGAGCATACAATGTAGTAAAGACAATCTCTTCAATAAATGGTGCTGGGAAAATTGGACAGGTGCATGCAAAAAAGTGAAACTAGACCATGAACTTATACCACACACAAGAATAAACTCAAAATGGATAAGAGACTTAATCATAAGTCATGAAACCATAAAAATCTTAGAAGAAAACATAGGCAGCACAATCTTAGACACATCATGCAGCAGAATTTTCACAGATACATCTCCTAGGCAAGAGAAACAAAGAAAAAAATAAACAAATGGGTCTCCATCAAACAAAATAGCTTCTGCAAAAACTTACTACTAACAATTATATGCCAACAAATTGGACAATCTAGGCAAACTGGACAAATTTCTAGAAACACAGTCTCCCAAAACTGACCCAGGAAGAGATAGAAAACTTGAACAGACCAATAACAACTAAGGAAATTGAAGATGTAATCAAGGAACTAACAGCAAACAAAAGCCCAGGCCCGGACGGCTTCAAGGGGAGTTTTACCAAACATTTAAAGAAGATCTAACACTCATTCTCCTCAAACTATTCCAAAAAATCCAAGAAGATGAAAGGCTTCCAAACTCATTTTATGAGGCCAACATAATTTTAATTCCAAAACCAGATAAAGACATTACAAAGAAAGAAAACTACAGGCCAATATCCCTGATGAACACAGATGACAAAATCCTTAACAAAATATTGGCAAATCGGATCCAGCAATACATCAAAAAAATTATTCATCATGACCAAGTGGGATTCATCCCAGGGATGCAAGGATGGTACAATATCTGCAAATGAATAAATGTGATACACCACATAAACAAAATGAAAGATAAAAACCATATGATCATATCAATAGACACTGAAAAAGCATTTGACAAAATCCAGGACCCATTTCTGATAAAAACACTCAGCAATGTGGGAATAGAGGGATCATATCTCAACATAATAAAGGCCATGTATGAAAAACCTACAGCCAACATCATACTCAATGGGAAAAAAACTGAAAGCATTTCCCTTAAAAACAAGAACCAGACAGGGATGCCCACTTTCGCCACTCTTATTTAACATAGTACTGGAAGTCTTATCCACAGCTATTAGACATGAAGAGAACATGAAAGGAATTCAAATTGGAAAGAAGAAAGTGAAACTGTCATTATTTGCAGATGACATGATACTGTACATAGAAAACCCTTAAAGAGTCCATCAAAAATCTACTAGATTTAATAAATGAGTTTGGCAAAATAGCAGGATACAAAATTAACATCAAGGTGTTGATGGCATTCTTGTACCCCAACAACTAAACCCAATTTAAGAGAAATTTTAAAAGCAATCCAATTTATCATTGAGGCAAAAAAAGTTAAGATACCTAGGACTAAACTTAACCAAAGAAGTAAAGGACCTATTTGCAGAAAACTACAGGTCACTGAAAAAAAAAAAAGAGAGAGAGGGAGATATAAAAAAGTGGAAGCATATACCTTGTTCATGGATTGGAAGAATTAACATCATTAAAATGTCCATACTACCCAAAGCAACCTATAGATTCAAGGCAATCCCCCATAAAAATACCAACATATTTCACAGAACTAGAACAAAATACTTCAAAAGTTTATATGGAACCAAAAAAGACCCTGAATAGCTACAGCAATCTCAAAAAGGAAGAACAAAGTAGGAGGGATCACATACTGGATATCGGGTTATATATACTACAAAGCCACAGTAATCAAAACAGCCTGGTACTGGCACAAGAACAGGCATATAGATCAATGGAACAGAACAGAGAATGCAGAAATTGACACAAGTCATTATGCTCAATTAATATTTGACAAAGGTGACACGAGCATACAGTGGAGTCAAAACAGCCTCTTCAATAAATGGTGTTGGGAAAATTGGACAGCTATAATACATGCAAAAAAATGAAGCTAGACCACCAACTTACACCATACACAAGAATAAACTCCAAATGGATAAAAGACTTAAATGTGACTCATGAATCCATAAAAATCCTAGAAGAAAATGTATGCAACAAAATTTCAGACATCACACGCAGCAGAATTTTCACGGATACAATGCCTAAGGCAAGAGAAACAAAGGAAAAAATGAACACATGTGACTACATCAAACTAAAAAGCTTCTGCACAGCAAAATAAACAAGCATCAAAATGGAAAGGGAACCACTATATGGGAGAGCACAACTGCCAATGATATATCAGATAAGGGGTTAATTTCCAAAATATGTAGAGTACTCATACAACTAAACAAAAGGAAGACAAAGAACCCAATTAAAAAATGGGTAGAGGACCTAAAGAGACACCTCTCCAAAAAGGACATACAAATGGCCAAGAGACATATGAAAAAATGCTCAATGTCACTAATTATCAGAGAGATGCAAATTAAAACAACAATGAGCTATCACCTCACACCTGCCACAATGGCCGCTACCAACAAATCATCAAATAACAAGTGCTGGCGAGGGTGTGGAGAAAAGGGGACTCTAGTACACTGCTGGTGGGAATGCAGACTGGTGCAGCCACTATGGAAAACACTATGGTGTTTCCTTAAAAAATTGAAAATTGATCCCACTTCTGGGAATATATCTTAAGAAGCCTGAAACGCCAATCAGAAAGAATATATGTACCCCTATGTTCATAGCAGCACTATTTACAATTGCTAAGATCTGGAAACAGCCCAAGTGTCCATCAATCGATGAGTAGATTAAAAAGCTGTTATACATATACACAATGGAATACTATGCAACTGTAAGAAAGAAAAATCACTTATCCTTTGAGATGACATGGAGGGACCTGGAGAGTATTATCCTAAGTGAAACAAGCCAATCAGAGAAAGACAAATATCACATGATCTCATTTATCTGTGGAATATAATGAACAAAACAAGCTGAGGAACAAAATAGACCCAGAGACATGGAAGTGGGGTGCAGACTGACAAACCTCAGAAGAGGTGGATGTGGGGGGAGGGAAGAAATAAACCTCAGAACTTATAATCATGTATTCGTAAACAAGGACATAGACAATAATGCTGGGGGGGCGGGATTGGGAGGAGGGTGTCAATGGGGGAAAAAGGAGAAACATCTATAACAAAAATAAATAAATAAACATTACATTAAAAAAACAAAAAAGCTTCTGCACAGCAAAAGAAACCATCATCAAAATGAAAAGGAAACCCACTGTGTGGGAGAACATATTTGCCAATGATACATCAGGTAAGGGATTAATTTCCAAAATATATAAAGAACTTATACAACTCCACAAAAAGAAGACAAACAATCCAATTAAATCATGGGCAAAGGACCTAAAGAGAACAATTAGACAGTCAAGAGTCATAAGAAAAAATGTTCAAAGTCGCTAATCATCAGAGATGCAAATTAAAATGACAATGAGGTTATCACCTCACACCTGCCAGATTGGCTACTATCAATAAATCAACAAACAAGTGCTGGTGACAATGTGGAGAAAAGGGAACCCTAGTACACTGTTGGTGGGAATTCAGACTGGTGCAGCCACTATGGAAAACAGCATGGAGCTTCCTCAAAAATTAAAAATCAAATTGCTATTTGACTCAGTGATCCCACTTCTAGGAATATATCCTAAGAATCCCAAAACACCAATCAGAATGAATATATGCACCCCTATGTTCATAGTAGTGCTATTTATAATAGCTAAGATCTGGAAACAGCCCAAGTGCCCATCAGTAGATGAGTTGGTAAAAATTCTGTGGTACATTTACACAATAGAACAGTATGCAGCTATAAAAAGGAATGATCTCTTACCCTTTCAGACAGGATGGAGGGAGATGGAGAGTATTATACTAAGTGAAATGAGTCAGTCAGAGAACGACAAATATCACATAATCTCACTTATATGTGGAATCTAATGAACAAAATAAACTGATGAACAAAATAGATTCAGAGACATGGAAGCATGGAACAGATTTACGTACTCAGAGGGAAAGGGGCGGGGGCGGGTAGAGATTAACCAAAGAAATTAAACCATGGACACAAACAATTTTTTAAAATATGGATTAATGAAGGCCTGGGTTGGGTGGGAACCAGTTGAAGGGGGCCAATGGGGGACATCTGTAATACTGTCAACAATAAAGATAAAATCTTTAAAAAGAACAATGATGTCCATACTGTATTTTTCTGCATCACCAACTGTGATATGTATATAGTAAATAATTAAATTATTTGTTAGGTCAATAAATAAAGGCTACATTTATTGGGAATTACCACTGGTGGTGTTGATTCAAATAGCATCATTCAGAAGAAATGTCAAAGATTTCCCAGTGAATTCTGATTAGAACACAAACATTGCATGATGATGGAATCAATACTAATCCACAATAAAAGGAATATATCAGAGGATTGAGTAAGATGTCAGAACAAATGCATGTGCCTACCTCTGCTCCCAGTTCATATTCCTAGAACTGACCTAAGAAAACACTGTTAAGTAATACATATATAATATTGATGGAAATCAAGAAAATGTACAGCAATGGATCATAAATTCTGAACATAAGGGGAAAAACTAAAAATATGGGCAGGAGGTAAGTAGCTGTGAGGATGGGAGTGGTTCTGGGGATAGTCCAAATTCAGAAGAGGAAGCATGGATAGTGACTGGCAAATGGGGGATTTGGAGAACTGAGTTCAGCACAGTTGAGTGGTCCACTCAATCACTGAGACTCTATGTCACTGGGGAATAGACAGCAACTGCATTTTCCTACAGAAGGTGTGAACATGGACACAGAAGAGGAAGACACAGAATGCTGCTAAAAGTATCTTGCAACTCCCAGGAGAGACAGAAAACAGTCAAACCAGAAGAAAAGCTACTAGCTCACTCTACCTGGCAACACACAGTCTCTTCTAACAGCTAAAGATAAGCTGATAAAATAAAAATCATCACCAATAGGTAAATATTGAATGTTAATCTCAAATATGAAAGGTGGGAGGGACAAGAATCTAAGTTAATTGTCCTTTCTCTATCCTCCTCCTACTTAATTTCTCAACAGCCTTTAATACAAGTGGCCACTCCCTCCTTCTTGCAACACTTGTTTTCCATGGATAGGTAGATGAATAGAAAAAATTATAGACCCTAGAAATCATCTTATTCAAATTCCTGTATGCTGAGTATGTACACAGTGGCTCTAGCCCAGGAGTTTATATGCAAGAGAACTTTCTCCCAGAAAGAGATGCCCTCACCTTCCTACAGCAATGGGCACACTTCCCATTGCCTTCATCATAAAGCCCAAATTCCTTCCAACTTGTGTGCACAATTTCACCTTCCACCACTTCCTCCCCCCATACTAAGTTCATAAATACCACTCATGTTCATGATGTTACCACCCCTTGGAATGCCTTTTCCCCCCTCCTGTTAAACATCCTTCAAGATTCCCTCTATGGAGCTTTTCCTAGTAGCCACTGCTATTACTCTGTACTGCCCCAGGCCTCCATGCGTAGCTCTACCACATTTGTTCTAACATATGACAATTACATGAGTAACTTCCCCCATTTTACTATTAATACTTTGTGTAAAAATTTTTTTATGTATCTATCCACTAGTGCCTAGCATGGTGCCTCAGCGAAATACGGAGCAAAAAATTGTTGACCGCTAGCTATATATGCACATCAAGAAACAGTTGAAAATATTTCACATTGCTCAATGGAGTGACAGGAACTGGAACATTTTAACAGTTGTTATTCTGTCAGCTCTCTGATCACCATTAGTGAGCCAGTGGGAGAGGCAATTTTTAATTTGTGAAATGGAAATGTATTTCAGTTAGTTATCACATTTAAAAATATTTATGCTGTGTCCAAAATATATACACCAATACACACATACCCAATCTTTTCACTTCCAATTTTCAATTTTTAAAAATATGGATTAGATTTTTAGGATATAAAAGAAATGAGGTAATTAGCACTACTAGGAAATTCTCCAGCGTGGACTTTTTTAACTTAGCATAGGTACAGACAGCACTTCTTGAAACTATTTGATGTATATTTAATGTTCATTTTTATGGTAACCCTACATTCAATGCCATTGGCCAAAGCAAGTTATAGCTCTTCCGGTTGCCCAGCAAAGGGCTGGTAGATCAGCACCATGGACAGAGAGATATTATGCAAAAGATCACATTTTTTTGCTAGATTTTTCTAATAAACAAATGTAAATGTCATTTGTACGGTAGAAATGTTTATTTTTCCATTGCAGTTTACATTCAATATTATTTTGTATTCGTTTAAGGTTTAGACAATCATTATACATTACAAAGTGATCACCCCAATATTTCAAGTACCCACCTGGCACCTAGTGTATTATGTATGCTAAATGTAATAAGTCAGACGGAGAAAGACAAATACCATATGATTTCACTTATATGTGGAATCAAAAGATCACTTTTAAGGCAGCTTATAAATGACAGCTATGATATCAGATGTATTACCAAGGAAAGACTGGTTTAAATGTTCCTTTGAGGATCGAGAAGAGAATGACTCTGGGAATGGGTCAAATCAGAGGATGGGGTCTTAAGAAAATAACCACTCCTGCCCAGCTGGTGTGGTTCAGTGGTTGAGCACTGACCCATGCACCAAGAGGTCGCCGGTTCCATTCCCAGTCAGGGCACATGCCCAGGTTGTGGGCCCAATCCCCAGTGGGGGGCATGCAGGAGTCGGCCAATTGATGTTCTCTGTCATCGATGTTTCTCCCTCTCCCTTCTTCTCTCTCTAAAAATCAATAAAAGACCCAAAAAAATTTTTTTTAAAAAGAAAATAACTACTCCTCCAAGGTCTTGAGTAGCATGATCTCCTTCATTTATTGACCTATATTGATTCACTTTTTTCAACAATCTGCTTTTCTGTTCCCAAGGGGCCAGCATTTTCATGCTAAAGTAACTGTAAACAGCTACCTAGGAAATGTGGAGGAAATTTGTTCTTTTTACCTATCTAGCATCTATGATCCTTTTTGCCTTTGCAAACTACCCTTCAAATAAATAAGCTGTTTAGAAAGATACTAAGGAATTGTTTATGCTTTTGGAGAGGGTTTATAATTATATTGAAGTTATATTTTTAAAATGGAAGTCCCTGTCTTTTAGCAGTTGATTCTGACAGTTACAAATAAAGTAATACAATGTCTGAGACTTGCTTCAAAATAATCCAGGATCAGGGGAGTAGGTAGACATATAGGGAAGACAAGATTGGCCATGAGTTGCTAATTGTTAAAACCAGAGGATGAGAACATGAAAATTAATTCTACTTTTTTATGTTTGAAAATTTCCATTAAAATATACACATATGTGTGTGTACACATGCGCTACTAAGAGGACACAAAATAACCCAATGATTGCTGCAGATCTTATGACCCTGCACCTAAGGGATAATGAAGAACAATTACCTCGGCTCCAAGAGCAGCCTAAAGGAGGGTAGGTTATAACTGTCCTATGAAAATCTGAGTTTGTCTTGCTCAAGTCCATGTGATGAATAGGAAGTTCCGATGTCCAGGCATGATCACTTTCTCTAGAGCAAGATGTCTTAGGAGAGAAGCTTCCATGAAATGAAATCTTTCATGTACCTCCCTGACAAAAAGAAGCTAAGGGCTGCCTAGAGTTGCAGGGACTGAGGCTGAGTGTAAGGAGCGGGTGCCTGGTTTGTGATGATGGATCCAAGGTCATTACCTAAAGTTCTAGGTAAGAACCAAAACAAAACAAAACAGGAAACATTTTTAAATATAAAATGGGCTACATAAAACCAAGATGTAATGCCAAGCACATCAGGATGAAGAAGAGCTAAAATACAAAGAGGGTGGAGAAGTACAAAAGTAAGACACACATAAATATTTTGGGATGGGGGCACTGTTAAAAGCTTTTCATTCAGCAGCCATGTCAGAAGCAAATAAGGAGATGACAGAGGCTGGTGGATAAAATTGAAATGAAAGTAAAAGCGCTTCAAAACCTGTGAAACTGCACACACAGGGAGAACTATTCAGAGGCTATGGACAGTAAATGAGGTTGAATGCCAACTACATACATGTAAGGCACTGCTCTGAGCACCTGGCATACATGGTAAAAATTAAAAATCCTCAACACTGAGCTAACATTCTGGTGGAGGAGACAAATGTATTTGCCAATTATTTAAAAGTGTAGCCCTGCTGGTGTGGCTCAGTGGTTGAGCGTTGACCCATGCACTAAGAGGTCACCGGTTCAATTCCCAGTCAGGGCACATGCCCAGATTGTGGGCCTGATCCCCAGTGGGGGGCATGCAGGAGGTGGCCAATCGATGTTCTCTCTCATCGATGTTTCCATCTCTCCTTCTCCCTTCCTCTGTCTAATATATCAATAAAGAAAAAAAATTTTTTTAATAAAAAATAAAAATAAAATAAATAAATAAAAGTGTGATCATCTCACCTGGCTGTTTCATTTACACAGAAAGTGTGACCTCCAGTTTGCCACAGTCCCCACCATTCCCTATTGTCTTAAACTCTACCTACTTCACTCAATTTGTTGTCTGACTGAGCCCTGCAGGCTTTTCAGTTTGTGATGCCTGGTCTCCAATGTCCCTGAACTGCTTGTGACACTTTCCTCTCTTAAAGCCACCAAATGGCCCAGGGACTATATAAAAGACCCTATTCTTAGCTGAATCTGAATTCTGGGTTGCCACTTAATCGGAAGTAACTTTGGGCAATTATATATCACCTCGCTGAAATCTCAATGTCGTCGACTCTAAAGTGAAGGTAATCCCATGTGCTTTATTGGATTTCTGTGCGACTAGACTTGGCATAATCAGCTCTTACTCCTACTTTGGATCTCATTCCTAGCATTACTTATTCAAAGGAAGCTTCCCAGACCTCCTGACTAGGTCAACTTCCTCTAAAATACAAGGTTCTCGACATCACTGTATGTTAGTTTGTTGACCATTTGATTAATGCCTGCCTCTCCCACCATACTGAAAGTTCAGCAGTGGCAGGGATCCTGTTTGTACTCACAACCTATCACCATGCCTTGCATAAGACAGGTACTCAATGCACAATATTTTAAAGGAAAATAAGAGATGAAAAACAGAAAGCTGGGTAAGACCACCCCTGGCCTACAGGAGGTGCCCCTAGCTTCTCTCTGACCCTCCCTCACATAATGCCTGTTTCGCTAGAGGCACCAAAGGTGCACATCCAGTTTAAAGTTAACACTTTTCACTCTGACTTACGCACCTGAAACTAATACAATACTGAATGTCAACCCCAATTGAAAATATTTAAAAGTCGCTACACTTTGTTTCCCAATAGGCTTTCCACCTGCTAGAACAGGGATTTTTGCTTTGCCCATTGATCTAGGCCTGGCATGTGATCAGTAAGAGAGGGAGGGATGGATGGGCACAGTATGGTGCGGGGCCCCATGGAAGCGGGAAAACGCGGGCAGCCGGTCCTGGCATCGCCGCCGC
Source organism: Tadarida brasiliensis (assembly GCA_030848825.1). Taxonomy (NCBI): domain Eukaryota; kingdom Metazoa; phylum Chordata; class Mammalia; order Chiroptera; family Molossidae; genus Tadarida; species Tadarida brasiliensis. The sequence continues at coordinate 123,348,540 of CM061258.1, forward strand.
CAGGACGGGGAGTGGGGCCTGGTCTGGGTTCTGGACAGAATCCCCGCCCCGCCCCCCCCCATGACGTCCCCTCCTGTCACGTCAAACTACACATCCTCGAGCCGGGGCGGACGGAACCCCCAAAGCCAAGGGGCGCCCTCACGCTGCTCCTCGAGAATGTATGGAGCCACTCACAGGTGGTCCTGGACAAGGGCCGTGTCCAGGAGGAAAGCGGGGCCCCCTGGACCCCCGAGGGTAGCCGCCTGCAGGAGGCCCGCCAGCACCTGCCGCACACAGTAGCACAAGCCGCGCTGGTCCCTCCGCCGGCGCTTCTTCTGCCGCAGGAAGGACTAAGCAGCGCCTCCCCAGTGGTGCGCCTCCATCTCGGAGACGCCCAGATTCCCGGGGTGAGGGAGGACCCCACGGCCCTTTCTCGTACTATCCACTAGGTCCCGCTGTGTCCCCGCACCCGCGAGAAGACCACCGCATCCCTCCGCACCCCGAACGCCCCTCAGCAGCCATATCCTGCGCTGCGCGCTCTCGCGAGACCACCATGCAGCCCGCTCCCACCTCAGCCCCTGCCGGCGAGAAAGCGTACCCAGGCCCCGCGGCGCGAGGTCGCGGGCGGCGCATGCGTGGCCGCGGCTCCCAGAGCACCCCGCGCAGTCCACGAGCGGAGCGGGTGCGGCCGCGCGCGGGGAGCCGGCATCCCACTCCTGAGAGGCCTGGCTTGGTTCCCGCGGCTGCTCTGCCCTCAGGGGCGGGCCTGCTTCGCGGCCTTTCCTCGGCGTGCGGACGTATCGGACGGCCGGGCCGCCTCTGGCCCAGAAGACCCGGCGTTGGTCCCGGACACCGCCGGCCCGCACCGACCACCGCAGCGGCCCGGGCGCGCCGCCCTGCCCGAGCCTCGAACCCTGGGCCGGACTGGGTCTGCACATCTGGCCCTTCCCACTGGGGGCCGCGCCTCCCGGGATCCCGACCTCGGACAGCCGGCACACCCCCTGGGGCCTGGCCGTGCGCCCCCGCCCACCCTCCGCGCGGAGCCTCGGGTTTCTCCCGGCCTCGCCGCGTCCTGCTGGCCCTGAAAGAAGTGCACCTGATCGTCTGCATCGCGGCAGCACGACTTGTCCCGACAGGAGGCCCAGTTCGAGGACTCAGGGTGTACTTTTACCGTTTCGAGGGCCGAGGGTGCATTTGATTCATCATCCGGTCGTAGCCGTTCCTGCTGACACCGCCGTTTTCCCTCTCCGCCTCCCCGTTTCCGTGAAGCAGCTTGCCCTCCGAGGGTTGGTGTATGTGAGTCTGCTTTGAGGTGGACGTGAGGCTGACCGCCGGGTTGGAGCATGGACCCTCCGCTGGAGGTGGGGGGCTGCCTGGTAATGAAGGTGGAGCAGGACCCCGGCTGGGCATCAGAGCCTGTTCTGGAAGGACCCGGGAGCTGTGAATCCGAGACCTTTCGCAAATGCTTCAGGCAGTTCTGTTACGAGGATGTGAGCGGACCCCACGAAGCGTTCAGTAAACTCTGGGAACTTTGCTGCCGGTGGCTGAAGCCAGAAATGCGTTCCAAGGAGCAGATCCTTGAGCTGCTGGTCATTGAGCAGTTTCTCACCATTTTACCGGAGAAGATTCAGGCGTGGGCACAGAAGCAGTGTCCGGAGAGTGGAGAGGAGGCGGTGGCCTTGGTGATACACTTGGAGAAAGAGGCTGAAAGATCAAGACAGCCTGTGAGAGAGCATGTTCCAGATTTTTGTGTGTAGAAAGAAGGGGGTGGGTAAGCCAGATATGCGTTGCAGGAAGTGCTCATTATGAAAGGATAGTGGTACTAATGAAAGACCTTCACAGTGAATCCCCTTGAATATCAAGTAGAACAATAAGCTTTTGTTGAAATATATCTTCCAAATGAAACTAAACACTATTCATCTAAATATTTGTTTCACGTCTTTGGCATAATGTTTTCCAAAAAACGGTATGTGAGAATTTATGCTTCACAGGGTTTGACGTTTGCAGCTTGATACTGAAGAAGGTTATGGGGGCGGGGGAGGGGGGCGGGATACAGACTTCAGCAGTTATCCCAGGGCCCTCTCTAATCCTTCACTATCCCAATCCATGTCTTCTGAAGTGGCCTCAACGCCATCATCCCATTACTCTTTTCCAGTTTAACTACCAGGTCTTTATTTAGTCAGTGGCTTTGCATGGTCATTTGGTTGTTTTGCAGCAGCCCTTTCATTAACCTCATGAAATCCTGCAAGATTTGCAAGATGTGCAGTTTCGCCTTGCTCAGGATTTGTACTTGTGTAAAGATCTGATTACCAGCATGGTTCTTTGTTGGTCAAGGATAGACACTAGATGTGGAGATTAAGCTTCTGTTTTCATTTCACTGGTGAATTTGTGTTCTGATAACTCACTTCTCTGTGAGCCTAGTAGATGTGAGGACTCAGATGATCTCTGTTCTAATAACAAGAAGGCCCTGTACTTCATGCCTGACAGATTTCTCCCTCTGTATTTTAAAAAAGAGCACTCTTCATTCCCTTACGTCCAGTCTTATAGACAGTACTATTAAACCAATACCCTTAGAGACTCCATTCTTGGGAATAGACTGCAATTTTCATTCCTCCTCAGATCATCTATCCTTCTTTGCTATCTTTTTCTCCCTTTTTGTTTTTTTTCATTATGGCTTTATTTCCCAGGTTTGCAGTCCGGGGCACTCAGAGAAACAAACCCCACTTGGAGCAGTGTGGGATGTGGCAAACTTTCCACCAGAGACCCAACCCAGAGTGGTGTCTCGGGAAGAAGCTGGAAGCCTGCACTTAAGACACCAGGAGCAGCTGAACCCAAAGAGAGAACATCGGCACTTACCCAAGAATGGTAAGAACTCAGAAGATGCCCAGTGCAGGCCATGGCAGATTTATTTTGTAGCCCTAACACAGTGACTTGCTCAGAATAGTGACCCCTCAATACATATTTGAGAATAAATTGAATATTGAGGAGAAAGACTTTATTAGCTTCAAGAGTTGGAAATGTGTGCAACATAAGTAAAAGGGATCTTAAAGATGGAATCTAGGAAAACTTAGATTGCCTAGACTGGCCCTGAGGTCTTGTGGTGTTACTTAAGAATCTCCATTCTGTAATCAGTTTGCGGTTTTTAGGCCTGCCATGTGTATATGTGGATGTGTTCTTGGCTGACTACAAACAACTTGAAAAACTGTTTGGAAAAGGAAACAAGACATTTTCAAACATTGACTCACAAGTAAGGCATCATGGAATTGGCATATGAGAGGGATAAACATAAGACTTCATAGAGAAGGGGCCACTGATATTCATAGCTTCCCTAGGCATTAATGAATCAAGTCAGATACAAGGAAATGAACACCCTGTCCTTTTCAATCCACAGTGATCTCTCCATCCCTGGTAATGTGGTGTCAGGCTTGAGAAGAATGGAAAGATCACTGAACCTACCGTAAAAGGACTTGGGCTTACATCCTGTCTCTGCCCCTCTCTATCTGGTCTTGGGCAGATAACATTAACAGGAGCATTAATGCACAGAAGTGACATGATGAGGCTTTAGAGGCAGACAACCTAGGTTCAGAACCTAGCTCTGCCATTCTTTATCTGTGGCTTTTGTGAGGTAACATAACTTCTCAAACTTTCCATTCTGTCATTTGTGAAAGGAAAATAATAAGGTTGTTGGTGTAGATTAAGTGAGGGAGTGTAAGAGGGCCAATGCATGATAGTGTTCACTAAATATTAATTTTCTTTGTCCCATAATGGCATGATTATTTTTAAACTTTAAATCCATCTGACTTACACAACCCCTCACCAAGAGACAGGATCCACTACTACATCCCACCTCCTTATCCCTCCCGAAATTCATATTATGGGAGAATGCATTGCAAATATTAATGGTTTCTGAATTTTCTGTAGTGTGTTCATCAGTATCTAAGTTCCCTTATCCCATGGATGAAATGCTCCTGGTTACTTTAGCTGAAAAGCTCAGTGCAGTAAATTCATGGTGTTTCTGAATTTTGCTATCCCAAGGTGATAAGGAATTCCTAACGTGGAAAGGTTTGTTCTGTTGAGGTACTTACTAGGGGTGTGGAGGACAGAAAATTTGAGGGATAGTTATCTCAGAAAGTTGAATTCATTCTCAAAGAAGACCTGTGATTTCAGCCATGTGTGCCTAAGGGAATAATAAGTTTCCAGGGAAGTGATTAGATTTGCTTCTATAGAAAGTAGTGGAGCGGGCTTTTGAATTCTTGGTTACAGTAATATTTATTCTGGAAGTTTTCCCTAGATAGTCAGTTCTAAAGTAGAAGTTAGACCACAGACTATGTTATGTTTAAGTTTGTATATCTTCGTTCCATCTTTTGAGGGGTGCACTGCCTGTAGTGTACAGGACCATGTAACTTCTTTAGCATAGTGAAGGGGATTGACTTACACTAGAGGATGCAAACTGGTCACTCACTCATGTGCCAAGTCAGATTTATTTTGTTTCACTTACAAAGGATTTTTGGTTTGGAGATTTTGTTTGTTTGTTTGTTTTTAGTTCTCAAGGTTTAAGACTTTTGACATTTTATACAAAAATCCAGATTTCTGGCTTCTCTTGAAAAAAATTAAAAGGTTGGCTATACCAGGTCCATAGTCTCACAAAGAAGCATCAACTGGGGCTAAGCATTGCTGTACCCTTTCAATGGGACATGTGCTCTCTCCTTCCCACACGCCTTACCTGGCCCCTTTCATGATATACTCTATCTGCTTACTCCCTAAAAGTATTGGCATTTGTGGGTCCTGCTTTAGGTTACCGTGGTTTCAGGCATAGTTCTGAACTCATAGAGAAAATGATCAGTTTGTATTTGCTGCTATTTATTACATGCCCATTTCTTTTTTTTTTTTTAATCCTCGTCCGAGGGTATTTTTCCATTTCCTCAGATAGAGTAGGAGGGAGAGAGAAAGAGAGAGAGAGAAACATTGATGTGAAAGAGATACATTGGTTGCCTCCCGCACAACCCAGACCAGGGCCGGGGACAAACTGCAACCAGGGTTTGTGCCCTTGACCAGAATCGAACCTGTGGTTGATTGGTCTGCAGGCCAATGCTCTAACTGCTGAGCCAAACCGGCCAGGGCATGTGCCCATTTCTTAAGAGGAGAAGCAGCATGAATTAAGGGCCAGAGCCCAGAACACTAATTGTTTCTTTCTTTTACAGCTCGGCCTTCTTCCTGGGTTCCCATCCCTGCTGAAGAATGGAACACCATAAATCAGGAAGTAACCATAAAACTTCCTGTTGGGTCTCAGGTAATTTGTATTGTTCTCTCTGGCCTTCCTTTCTAGGGTATTCAGTCACAATAATTTCCTGGGCCTTCACTGTGCTCAAATTTTTATACTCCCACCAAGAGACCTTTCCCCCCTTGTTCCTTTTTCAGAAAAGATTAGACCTTTTTCTGAGTAATGGGACACCTTGAAGGATCATCTGCCTTATGATTCTTTATAGTATCTTTTGCTTCATTTGGCACATAGTATACACTCGGTTCCTTGATTTTAGTTCTTCTTTAAGGCCCTTTTGTGCTTTATTCAGTATTCATCCTTCAAAGACCCACGTGGTTATCTTGGTAGTCATTGCTATTAGTGTTGTTACAGGGACCAGTGAAAGATGTCCATATGGCGAGAGGATTTTCCTACAAAAAGAGTGTGCATCAGATTCCTGCTCACAGAGACCTCTACCGGGGTGTTAAGGAAGAGAGAGTTGGGAACATGGTTTCCCTGGGTAAGGATTCTTTCCTTTTTCAGATAAAAGATTTGGGGATTTCTAACATATTCATTCTACTGATGATAAAATAATTATAAATGTTAACACTTAAAGGACTTCCATGGGTTGTCTAATCATTTTTGCAGCCTAGCTTACCAGATCTGTAATCACTTATCCATGTTCTCTTGCCTCATCCCTTTGTTCCATTCTAAAATTTACATATCTATATTCTTATAATTTAGTGATTAAAACACTAGAGAAGTTGTTTTGTTTTGTTTAATTTTTTCCTTTATTGATTCTAGAAAGAGAGGAAGGGAGAGGGAGAGAGAGATAGAAACATCGATGAGAGAGAACATCTATTGGCCACCTCCTGTATGCCCCCCACTGGGGATTGGGCCCACAACCCGGGCATGTGCCCTGACCGGGAATCGAACTGGCGACCTCTTGGTGCATGGGTCGACGCTCAGCCACTGAGCCACACTGGCCAGGCTGGAGAAGTGTTATATGTCTTTATATTATTTAAATGTAAACTTATATCCACTAAACTGAAAACTCCATAAAGTCACAAAGTCTCTTTGGGATTTGTTTTTGTTTAACTATAGTAAACCCAACATTGTTCACGGGGCCTGACACATTGGTAGGTGCCCAACAAATAATTTGTTGGGTGGGTGGAAATCTTATAAATGGAAAAAATAATAATTTTAATACAATAACCTCAATAGTGTGTTGTGAATTATTTAAATAGCACAATTTCAGGCACACATCACCACTGAGGCATCACTTTACAAGCAAACCCTACATTAGCAGTAGGGCTAAATATGATTCATTTACATGCAAGCTACAAGTCAAAGACTACTTATAAATAAAATTGTAGGCCTAAAACATGCACAATATGCACTATGGATATTTTTTGCTGTCTAATAAATTAGCCACATGCGGCTATTTAAATTTATGAAATTTAAAATTCAGTTCCTCAGTAGCAGTGGCCACATTTAAGGAATTCAGTAGCTGTATTTGACAGCACAGTTATAGAACATTTCCATCATCGCAGAAAGTTCTATTGGACAGTGCTACAAATAGACATTGAAGTGTAGAGATTATAAAATGGAGCATATCAAACCGAATGAATAAGGTAAACCAACAGTCGTTTATATAGAAAGCAGTTTTTAAGAAATGACCAACTTCAGGCCAACTGATAATACACCAGTAACAAAGCACTCTTCCCCAAACAGCAGGCATCCCAGTCATCTGCCGGGTTGTGTACACAATGGATGTTTCCTAGTGTTGTCTTAGATCACACAGCATCCAGACCTAGTAAGTGCTGAATTGAGTCCTTAGTAAACTCTGTGTAAGTGGTATAGGGACCATCCTTTAATACAGTTTTAGCCCAGTGCCTCCACATATAATTATAGAGTATGAAGACCCAGGCCCAGAGACCCCACCCCAACATTTTTATCATAGATTGTAAACTAATGGCTCATTATCTGGCCTGTATGCGTATTTTGGCCTTGCACAAAGTTTCAATTTAAACTTAGTTTATAAATCTAGATTTCCAATATCTCTTGAAAAACCAATTGCAAGGCACGTGTGCCCATGGGCCCACAGAATAAGGGTGCTCATGCTGAACTACCACTGTTCTCACTCCTGCCACTTCATGTGGTTACGTTGCCACCCTAGTCTTTATAGATATTGAGCTTTCATTGTCCCTATGCTTACTTATCTCATGTAAAAATAAAGAGCAAACCTCCATCCCCAGGGTTTTTTCAGAAGGGGTTTGATTTAATGCTGTTTCTCTAAGAGAATTCTGTGAAGCCTCTTTGTGTGTTACCTAGAAAACTAAATTGTATTACAAACTTAACTGGGCATTGGACACTTCACATATGATCATTTATTTAATATTCCCAACACCTCTTTGAATATATGACATTATTCCCTGAGAAACTGAGGCTCAGATTAAGAAACTTCCCTGGTCAAAAAGTAAAGTAAGTGGTGGAGCTAGGATGCACATTTAAGACAGTTGCTCTCTATAGTGTTGTAAGGTGACATACTCTCAGTTTGCTTCCCTATTCTTACATCACTTTCCTATTTACCGTGCCAGATGTGTTCAGAAATTCTTGACTTCTCATCTCTCATAGCCCAGTGTGTGTGTGTGTGTGTGTGTGTGTGTGTGTGTGTGTGTGTGTGTGTGTTGTTGTTGGGGTGGGGAGGTGTGGGGAGCAGATATAAGCACACTTTATCTTATAAGTAACAAATACTGGTCAGGAGCAAACTGTGAACCTAGTGCAGGGTTAGATACTATGAGGGAATCAAAGATAATAATATATGTTTCTTACCCTTAAAGTTTTTCCTTTAAGAACCAGCAGGGGAAATAAGTGATACGTACATGGGAAGTAAAGTGATAGTGTAAGTTAGTAGATGATTGTGCCAGAGAACTTGTGTAACAGTAACTATAGTGTACACTGTAATGGTTGAGGAGGACCCTAGAAGAGAGGTGACTGGACAAGACCTTTGAAGGACAGGTGTGAACAGTGGTCCAGGAGAGCATGCTCCAGCAGAAGGTTGGGAATGCAGTAATGAATGACCACTATGTCTAGTATGAAGTATGTTTCTCTTACTATAGGAAGTGCAGTATCTACTAACAAGATAGCCCAGGTGGAGCAAAGAAAGGAGCCATGGACCATAGGTCTACATTCCTCTAATAAAAGGAATATTCTACAAAGCAACTACATCAAGGAAAAGTCCATTCATGCTATTCAGATTCCTGCAAGGAATGTAGGAAAGATGCGGAGAGAGCAGCAACAGTGGGGCTTAGAAGATGAAAAGATAGCAGGGGTGCATTGGAGCTATGAGGAAACGAAGACTTTTCTTGCAATTCTCAAAGAGTCCCGCTTTTACGAGACACTTCAGGCTTGTCCCCGAAATAGCCAGGTGTATGGTGCTGTAGCTGAATGGCTGCGAGAGTGTGGCTTTCTCCGAACCCCGGAACAGTGTCGGACCAAATTCAAAAGTCTCCAGAAGAGCTACCGGAAAGTGAGAAATGGCCACGTGCTCGAGCCCTGTGCCTTCTTTGAGGACATGGACGCATTGTTGAACCCTGCAGCTCATGTATCACCCACTGACAAGCCAAAGGAGATTGTATCTCTCCCTACACTGAAGAGAATTGGTATCAGTACTAAAGAACAGATCAGTTTAATGGAGGAAGAGGAAGCTGCAGAAGAATCTGATGGTGAGGACACAGGCATCGAATTTATCCAGAAGTCTGAGATTTGTGGTACCCCTGTCTTGTTTCAGAACCTGAGCGGTAAGACTTGTGTTTTTTATTTGGTTTGAAAATGGATGATGTGGTCTTGTGGAAAAAGGAGTAGTCCAGAAGTGAGTAGGCCTGGGGAGTGCTATCATGCAAACCTTGCCTCCAATCACTGACTGGCCGCTTAACTAATAGTGTTCTCAGGCATCTGTTGCTGCCCCCAGTGCAGTCTGAGTACAGCACTGAGTAGCCACAGAGGGTTCCTTTTGAGGTTAGAGCACAGCATAGATTTTGAGTATGTGGGGCCAGAGTGCTCTAAGGATCTAACATTATCTGAGAATTGGTATAAAGCAGTCAGGTGTGTTAGATTGTAGTCAGGCAAAGGTACATTAGTACAGTACCTAGAATAACCAGCAAAAGAGTGTGTAACTAAAACATTGAGTAAAAAATGAAATTCTAAAAGAAGACAAGAAAGGAGAGAAAAAAGTTAGGTGTAAACCTAAATATATCTTTAATTGCAAACTTAAAAGACTATCATGCATTTAAAAACAACTGTATGTTGCTTACAAGAGATACATCTTAAATATAATAACAGAGACATTGAAATTAAAAGGACAGAAGAAGATATACCATATACCATACAAAAGAAAGCTGGGACAGACATGCTTTAATTTGGGGGCTAGGACATGCAGGACTAAACTGCCAATTAATAACTGTGTGACAGTAGACACATCATGTAAGTTCTTTGAACTTCAGTTTTCTTAGCTGTAAAGTATGCCAGGGTTGTTGTTTACATGAGATGACATACATGAATGCATTCTGCAGAAGTTGACATGCAATAAAACATTGCCTGGTATCACTGTTACTAGTAATGTTTCTCTGCTCCACCTTATAAAAAGGTAAGTTCTTAGAACAGAAAAATAAATCAGGCAGGAGACTGTACCTGTTAAGAAATAGCTCTCAGGAAAAAGATGGAAAGATGGATTATGCATGCACAGGTATTCACCAATCTGGAAATCCATAGACATGAGGGTGGGGTTCTTGGAATGGTCTCAAATATGGGAATCCAGTGAGGTACCGGAAGAAACTACCTGGTGAGATGAGGATAGGAATGACTTTTTCCTACTTACAGGGCACAAAAAGCATAGTGTAACGAACTATATTGTGACATGTCCTAGAAATTTTATTCTGCTATAAAAGCAGGACATCTGCTTGTGTTACTGAACATTTCATCTCTCAAAATAAAGGACTCAGTGACGTCAAAAATTACTGAGTCTGGCCGGTGTGGCTCAGTGGTTGAGCGTCGACCCAGGCACCAAAATGTCACCGGTTCGATTCCCAGGCAGGACACATGCCCAGGTTGTGGGCCTGATCCCCAGTGGGGAGCACGCAGGAGATGGCCAATCGATGTTCTCTCTCATCGATGTTTCTATCGCTCTGTCCCCATCCCTTCCTCTCTCTCTAAAATCAATAAAGAAAAAAAAAATTTTTTTTTAAATTACTGAACAAAGTTCGACTCTTCAAGGAAGACTGTTTTAAAAAGTGATAAGAACTTTGGGATAAAGTTTCTGCTGGGTGTCCCAGTCCATTCTTAACTTGAAAGGACAGCTAAATCCTTAGTTAATCACCAGAGCAGTGTCAGATTGGGAGACTGCATTTTCACTCTACCAAATAAACTGAAATTAGTTTATCGATTTCTGTTAAAAAAAAAAAAAACCCTTTTGGAATTTTTACTTTATAGATTCATCTGAGAATCAATATTTGTACAACTTGAGTCTTCCTATCCAGAAACATAGTATCTTTTCATTTTTTCTAGTTCTTTTATGTCTTAAAATAAAATTACAGATTTTTTTATATAAACTTCATTTTTGGCAAAGCTTATCCCAGGCATATCATAGTTCCTGTTGCTACTGTGAATGGGATTTGCTTTCTTTTACTTTTTATATTTTATAATGTATAGAGGCTACAGACTCCTTTTCTTATATCTTTGAACTTTATCCTTGAATGGCAGGTGTACACTGGGGCTACGAGGAGACCAGGACTTTTCTTGATATCCTCCGTGAGACTCGGTTTTATGAAGCACTTCAGTCCTGCCATAGGAAAAGCAAATTGTACGGGGCTGTGGCTGAACAACTGCGAGAGTGTGGGTTCCTACGGACACCAGAACAGTGCAGGACCAAGTTCAAAAGCCTTCAGAAGAGCTACCGCAAAGTGAAAAATGGTCACATGCTAGAGTCCTGTGCTTTCTACAAGGAAATGGATGCCCTGATAAATTCTCGGGTATCTCTCCCCTCCACCAACACCCCAGAAGTCCCACCACACTCAAGGCAAGAAAGAGAGGATATTGAGATTGAACCCCAGGAACCTACAGGCTGGGAACCTGAGGAGACCTCACAAGAGGCTATAGTAGAAGATTCCGGCAGCGAGAGAATGAGTGAGGAGGAAATTGTACAAGAGTCAGAATTCCAGAGACCTCCGGGTCTACTACAAAGCCCAAGTGGTAAGGATCATAAAGGGGTTGCGGTCTAAAAGAGAATAAGTGTAATTTACTGAAAAATTAGTAGATCTGGCATGTTATTCAGGAATATTTATTCATTAAACAAATATTAGAGGGTCCTGTGCTGTTTGAGGGACAGGGGATATAGCAATGAATTAAATGAAGTCTGCATGCTTATGATGCTTCTGTTCAAGGAAGGAGCTTACATTCTAGTGGTTTGGTCTTTGGGATCTCAGCCTTGTTTTTCTGTATGGATCAAGCAATGTTTTATATCTCCTGAGGGAGAAAATTTGGAATTATACATGAGAAAAAACTCAGATGAAGAGGTGTCAGTAAGCCCAAAACAGAAATGTCTCAATGATGTGTGGTGTGCATGAGAAAAAGGACAGGCAAAGACCAAATGAGAGAGAGAGGGGCTTTATCCTGGTTCTCAGCTCCACCTGCGTATTTCCCATTGACTGCTGGAAACCCTCATGGGCATCTCATCAGACTTAAATTTTTCAAAACTAAAATCACCGTCTTCCTTCCCACACCACGGCTCTTGCCTATGTCCTCCTATGTCATCCAGACTTAAAACTTTAGAGATATTTTTGATGCCTTCTCTCCCATTGTTTATATCCAGGCAGTAACACTTTTTGTTTTCAACTGTTGTAGAACTTTTATCTGTCCCCTCTTTAGTTCCCGTAGCCCATACCCTAGTTCAATCTTTGTGTCTGTTGCCTAGACTGTTGTAAAAGTCTCCAAACCAGTTTACTGTATCAGCCTTGTATTAACATTCCACAGCCATCCTTAAATCTGAGCTCTTATCTTTCTGTCCTTACCTCTTAATATTTTCCTTTCAAAACTCTATGCTCATTCAAAATAAACATTAGAGAAGGAGGAAATTCATATACATGCTCTCTGGTATTTTTATATTGGAAATTGTAATATGAAGGTTGAAATCATTAAGCCCTACATAACCCTGGTTTTGATAACTCTGGAAACAAAGTCCAGTGGTACCATCTCTTGTGAATCTTGTCTTTTAAGTTGAACTCCAGATCTGTCATCAAATTATCAGGCTCTGTGTGAACCAACTACTAGACTGTGACTTCCACCAGATCCCAAAGCAATGTTAGACCCAATCAGAATGCTTCAAAAGAACTGCTAAATGAACAGTGGCATTGTCAGGGCTTTTTACTTAAGTTAATGGAATGGTTGATAGCTGCTTCCTCCCCACAGCCCATGCCACAGCTGTCCCGCTTGGGACAGAGGGATATCAGCAGTTGACTCAGTGTGTGGAAGGAAAGTAATGTTGAAACTGGCAAGTAGAAACGAGGCAGTATATAGCAACATGCTTATGAACAAGGGTTTAATAATTAACCAAGCCTGGATTGGGCCTAAGTTACACAGCTTATGAAATCATTTGTGGATAAAATAATACAATGTTTAGAATTTGCTTCAAAATAATCTGGGTAGAGGGAACAGGAAGTATGTAGGAATAGAGATGAAACAAGATTGGCAATGAGAGATCATGGAATTTCATTGTCCATACAATTCTCTACCTTCCTGTATGTTTGAATTTTTCATAGTAAAAGCTTAATACAAAACTACATAATTAAGTAACCAAGACAGAGTCAGAACCAGAGCCGTCTGATTCCAAAGCCTATGTCTTTTCACCATTTTATGCTCTCAAGAGAGAACTTCTTGGAAAAGCTGGAATCCAAGATGTACCTTGTAGTGAACATGAGTTATAGATGAATGAGGAGAAGATTATTCTAGTTTGGGGAACAGTGAGAACTAAGGTTGAAATAGTGTGGTCTGTGTGAGAGACAGCCAGAAAAACAGTAACAGGAACATTAGAGGAGAAGAAAGAAGTACTCTTGAGTAGGACATGATTAGATGTTGATGAACTTAAAAGTCCATTGAGGAATTTGGACTTGATCACTAGAATCTACTCTATACACTAGTCTAATGTAGTGTATTTTAGGATAGAAGTGAAATTTTGAAAGCAGTCTAAATTAGAGGGGAACTTCAGGAAGATAAGCCAAGTTGCTCCTATGTTAATCAGGGTACAGATGAGGAACAATTCAATTCAGAAGACATTTCCAAAGGCCTACTTTGAACTAGGTGTTATTGGTTAGTCTTGGAACTGAATGAAAATAAGGCATAATGACTCAAGGAAGAGTAACAGAACCTGAGACCAGTGAAGTGTACTACAGGGATCCTAACAAATGAAGCCTTGAAAGCCATGTGTATGTTAATACAGGACTGCTCTGAATTTTTTATTGTCTTTTTTTCAGATTTTGAAATTGGAGGTAGTATCAAGGAGGATGCAATGCAGATAATATATAAGGACATGGAGCAGCACAGGGCATTAATAGAAAAGTCTAAAAGAGTTGTTTCCCAGAATACTGATCTAGGTAAACATCGTAAAAAGGACTACATCTCAGGAAGACAATGGGAAAACCATCAAGGAATCAGACAGGGAAAGCTGATGTCTCAGCCTAGAGATTTAGGGAAATCTGTAGTGCATCAGAGGCCTTTTGTGGCAAAGAGACCCTACAGACTTCTCAAGTACGGAGAAAGTTTTGGAAGGAGTGCCCGTCTTCTGTGCCGGATGACTCACCAAAAGGAAAATTCTTATAAGTGTAGTGTCTGTGGGAAGTGCTTTGGTAGAAGCAGGAGCCTCATCAGACACCAAAGAATCCACACAGGAGAAAAACCCTTTAAATGTCTTGACTGTGGGAAAAGCTTTAATGACTCCTCAAACTTTGGTGCCCACCAGAGAATCCATACAGGGGAGAAGCCCTACAGCTGTGGAGAGTGTGGGAAGTGCTTTAGTCAGAGCTCAAGTCTCATCATACATCAGAGAACCCATACGGGTGAGAAACCCTATCAGTGTGGAGAGTGTGGGAAAAGCTTCACCAACAGTTCTCATTTCAGTGCCCACCGCAGGGTTCACACTGGTGAGAATCCCTACAAATGCATGGATTGTGAAAAGAGTTTCAATAACTGTACACGATTTCGAGAACATCGGAGAATGCACACTGGAGAGAAGCCCTATGGGTGTGCCCACTGTGGCAAACATTTCAGTAAGAGTTCTGTTCTGACCAAACATCGGGAGGTCCATGTGAGAGAAAAGCTCCTGCCACATTCTCCATCTATGTATTCCCCAGAGAACCTACATAAGGGGAGAACTGACGACTTCAGGAAGACTTTTTGATGACGATTTCTTCTCTTTCTCAATGTCCCTTTGGCCATCCTACCCTGATCTCACTCTTGGTATCTTTTCTTAGCTATAAAGTGTAATTCCCAAGATAAGCTTAAGAATATAAATAAACTAAAGACTTGGATCCTGTTCTCACCTCTGCCTCTAACTTGACCAGTCCATCCCTCTCCTTCTATGTGTCTCAGCTTCTCCTTTAATAAAGGGGAGAACATAAATTGAGTTCAGAATGGAGTTCTCTTCAGTATGTCAAGGCTACTACTATAGGATTGCTACGTCCAGCAACATTCAAGATCCTTCCGTGTAGGAGAGAGTTGTTTTCAAGGAGATGAAAAATGCTGAAAGATGTTTTTTGTTATCTACAACATGAGATCCTGGATGCAGCTTGAACACAGAGTTTCATGTTTGGGTAGAACTTGCAGGAGTCCTACATCAAGTCCATTTTGGTTTTGAAGATAGACACAAAGGAGACTGAAGGTTTTATAACTTCCATCAGAAGTCTGTTGCAGTGTACTTTTTGTGTCAAGAAGTTGATCCAGATAGCTAGGGTAGAATTTCCTGTTGTGTCCCTGAAGTCACATTAGCAATGCCTTGCCCTCCATAGAGACCAGAAGCAGCTGATCACCCAAATCCTCTGTATACCAACCTTTTCTGTCCCTGAAGACTGAATCCCCTTGCCTGCTGCTTCCAGCATATAAGAATCCAGTTCCTATTATCATTTCCCATATATCCTACACTTAACCTCTTCATGTTCTGGGTGCTCTTATCTGGCTCTTCTGAGCTATCATACCCTCAGACTGACTAGGCTGCATGCTCATGGTGTGTCTCATTAAAATAAAGTAGGATTTCAGACACATTCTAGTTCTCCCCTGTAACTTCTCCAGTTCTTATCTAGAACATGATGTGTGTTGGCGTATTTATGCCTCCCAATCCCACACTTTAGTATAATATTATATAATCATAGTTTTCTAAAACTTTAAGGGGGTAAAAAGTAGAGACCTTAAACATTATTTCTAAGACCAGTCGAACTCCTTAGGCCCACTTTAGATCAGATAGCCACCTTCATCCAGACCAGCACTCCAGGACTGTTTGTCAGATAGTCCCTTTCCGAGGCTTCTAGACCCTATTTATAGGATCATGACCCTCACTGTAGAGCCCTGAGTAATTTGTACAATTCTATAGCTCACTGAGTGAAAGCAGAGTATTTGCAGAAACTTCCAATCCAGAACATGTTAGTGTTCTCTTCATTTACCTGTGTTTCTGAAAATTCTTGATAACCCGTAACACTAGCCCAACAGTGAAAGAAGGGTTCAGATGGATGGACAGTTAATTTCTGGAAGTTAGATGAAAACCAGGAATGTAGTCATCCAAGGCTGGTTGCTTGGTTGCTTTGGGAGGAAAAGTCATAGTTTGGTGGAAAGATAACCAGAGTCAGGGCTGTGGATAGACTCTTCTTTTGATCTGATCTCTCCTTTCCTTTGTCATATTTAAACACATCTGGAGCTAATATTTTTCCTTTGAATATTGACTGTTGAAACTTGTTCAACAGAGTACCAAGAAGGGTAGGCAGTTACGGTGCCAGCATAGGGTATGGCCTGCTGGAAGGCAGGTGACTCAGGTAAACGTTGATAGATGTTCTGATTTACACTTGGAAATGCTGTGCTTGTTCATATCTGAATAGATTAATTTTCTTTGTGTTGTCTGGTTTTCTTTTCTTTTTTTCTCCTTTGTTAATCATTTTTATTTTTTAATTACAATTGACATGCATTACTGTATTGGTTTCAGGAGTATGTGTTGTCTGAATCAGACTTTTAATGGTAAGTGCAGCTTCATGTTGGTAGTATTCCTAGCGCAGTAAGAGGTGTTAGTGCGAGTGGGCGTGTGCTTATATTGTGTAGATGTTGTGGAATTCCAGCTCTAGAGAAGGTGTACATTAATAGAAGTCACCACTTAGTAATACGTACACAGGATTGATAATTATATTGACTGATGCATGATTCAGGAAAGGTGATTTATTCATAAATATTAAGCACCATGATGTGTTAAGGCCATATTCTAGGCACAGTGAAGGATACGAAAGTGAAAAAGGAGGCATGGTGCCTGTACTCAAGGAACTTGAAATGTGATAGAGGAAGCATTGCAGCAAAAGGTAATGGCAATTACATGCAGGTTACAAAGGTCAGTTACTGACTCATGAGAAAACCACCTTCACTTAAAAAAGAGTTTTCCTAACTTGTCTAAAATTGTATTCTTTACCTATGTCTCTCAGACTTCCCTAGTGGCAGAAAGGTTCAGACCCAGCCCACCTCCTGTGAGACAGACAGATTCTGTTTTAGCCTCAGATGTCTGGGATCAAGCTCAGGTGAAGTTCGGGTTCCCCTACCAATACTCCTGATTGCAAGTGGGCTGCTGAGACATATCAAATTAACTTAATGAAGTTTGTCTGTTTGAGGAGACAGTAGGTCCTGCCCACCATTCAACAAGACTCCTTGCATTTTATCCTTTTTCAGTTGGAGTGTGAAAGTCAACGTGAAAATGTCTTTTATGTAACATAGCACTGCCTTTATGACAATCCATAGGAGAAGGCTTGTTTTAGAGCTCATTACCAGGGAATCAGCTCTAATCCTAAGCCAAAAAAAAGTTATCTTTAAAAACACTGTGATTTTTATAACTTACTGCTTTTCTCTTTTTGTTCTGGCTGCTGGGAAGCTCAACAAAATTTACAACCCACCTTAACCAACTACCTAAAACCTATATTTATTTAATCCTGTCATTTCTTTGAAAATAATCTCAAATCCTATGTTTTTTAAGTGGTATAAACGGACATTTTATTTTCTGACACTTTACCCAAGGCACTTTGGAAACTGGCTTGTATTCCCTGGCTAGGCTTGCTTTATTACTCTCACAAATACCTCCAGTTCTTACTGTTGACTTGATTACACATAGAACTAATTTATTCATCTGGAAGGAAACCTTACTTCTTCAAAGAGGAAAACGTCACATATATTTACACAGCTCAGGCTACCTGCCATGGTGGAGTGAGTATTGGACCAGAAGCCAGAAGAAACTAGTTTTAGTCTTGTTACTGCCGCTTACTGAGTCTGAGTCATCAACATCGCAGCTTCTCTCTGGGCCTTAGCTCCTTATCTGAAGAGAGGTTGAACATGATCGCTAAAATTGCTCCAGCTCTAATGTTTGGTGAGGCTGTGGAGCACAGTGTGGATGAGGAAGAATTTGTGAGACCAGGTACCTGGCCTGGCTCACCGCTGCATGCATTCCAGGCCACCCTGAGCCCTCTTCACATTTCAGACAGAGGGATGCTCTGCGCAGTCCAGGAGCTTGCTCAGTAGAGAAGGAAAGATCACTCCAATTCTCCTACAGGCACTCTCAAGTCACCTTGATAGCCAATTGCAGGTAGGTAGCTGAGTAAAGAAAGTCTATCTTGTGAGGTCATGCCCAGTGACAGGCAAGACTCAGCTGTGAGGGAGCTGGGGAAGCCACAGTGCCAGCAGTATCCGAGAGACTGGTGTAGCTAAAAGCCTTTGCCTCAGTCTGAATTTATTCCAAGTATAAGTGTCTTTCTGTTTTTTGTTTTGTATTGATGTTCACTTAGATGTCTTCTTGAAAACTTGTATGTGAAATAAATGTCTGCACTAAATGACTGGTTGGTTTTTGCCATAATTTGAAAGATGCCTTCTATTAAGGGAAAAGATCTTATCTAAGAGGTGATAAAAGCTGAGCCTAGTAGCTAAAGAGAGTTGCAGTCTTGTTCCAGTTCACTGCTCTCCCCCACAACTAGTGGGATATTTTGTGAGTCCACAGCTAGTGGCCATTGGCATTGTTCCAAATAATGGTTGGTTCTAAGGTGGGATTAGCCTTGGGTTCACACCCTGCATGTATCTGGGGAAGGCACTCACCCATAGTAGCCTTTTATGGTGGAACAAAACTCCACAATTTCCCCAAAGATAACACAGTGTTGCTTTTTATTTACTGTTTTGATATAGAGAGTTCCAGTGGCTTCCACTCAGTCTTCTTTCCCAGAACAATTCCAACTCCATGGGTCTTGGAGTCAATGTAGAGATTTTGCTACTTGTTGAGCATGTATTTCCTACTATTCTCATGAACTGTAGGAAGAACCACAGGGTGGGTCACCTGAACATGAGCTAGACTCCAGACAAAGTGCCTCTCTTGCCTGGACTTGGTAAGCTTCTACTGTGCAGCCTACTGCAGTGGTGCTCAAGGTCCTCAAGAATTATAGCTGCTCAGACAGTATCCAAGAGCCCCTGTATTTTCCTTGAGTTGACAGTCACAACCTTTTTGGAAGAAGCTAAGATAGAGGTTCAACATGTATGTTGTCCTCTCTGAGTTCTCCCATAAGGTTACTGACCTCCCGTTCCATTACAGAGATAGGTCTGTGAACTGACTCAGGCTGAGAATTAGATGACTTTAAATCTCAAAGGGCCACAGATCTTCAATTTCTATAAATCAGTTAAAACAATTAGACTTGAAGGGACGAGAGTGAATGCTTTGTGTCTCAAGCATTAAAAGGAACATGGTTGCCCTAGCTAGTTTGTCTCAGCAGTTAGAGCATTGGCCCACAGACCAGAGAGTCCCGGGTTCAGTTCCCGCTAAGGGCACGTACCTTAGTTGCAGTTTGTCCCTGGCTCCAGTTGGGGTCATGTGGGTGGCAACCAGTTGCTGTGTCTCTCTCACATCGATGTTTCTCTCTCTCGCTTCCCACCTCTCTCCCTCCCACTCTATCTGAAGATAAATGCAAAAATGTCCTCGGGTGAGGATAAAAAAAAAAAGGAACATGGTTAATCACAATCTCCAAACTTCATGACGGGTCCAGGGACTTGAAGGGAAAACATGGCTTTGGGTTCCAAGAGAGGCAAATGCCTAAACCCACTCTGAGGTGGTAGGACTCGAGGAGAATGGCAGTGGGGGATAGAGGGAATGGGGGCAGGACCTGAAAGGCCTCAGCCTTGATGTTGCTTGGATGTAACACAGAGCCTGTGGAGCACGCAGGTGTGCTTGGTGTGGAAGCTGTGGAACTGTCAGTAAAGGACCACTCTTTCAAGAAACCCCCTGACCTGGTCAAGTGTGACTTAGTGATAGCACACACATCTGAGGACCACTCCCAATGGCGACACCATGTGGTGGCAGAGGCAAACAGCAGATCAGGCACAAAGTAAAAAGGTCCATGAGAGGAAAAAATGGGCATACTTCCCTTTTTGGATTGCTTAAGCTCTGAGTTCTTGGAAGATCTGGTGAGGGAGAGGTGCAAGAGTCTTATACTAGGCTTCCCAACAACATGGCATATGCGGGCTCAAGCCAATTCTGGCCAAAGGGAAGGAATCAGTACTTATACCCCAAGGGTCTAGAACAGGACGTGCCTGGTGCAGTAAGAACACTAGACTGTCTAAAATCCTTGTCAAGGTCTGTCACTAGATTGCTGTGTGGTTACAGTCAAATTATTCAGCCTGTCTTGGCTGGGGGTTGGACAGCATGAATGTTTCCCAGCCTTTCTCCATGGAGAGGCTCAAAGAGCCTGAGGAGGGGAGTTGACTGAAAAAAATGCATTTGTACCAAGTCCATTTAGAAACTCCACCCTCTTGCTATGATTCTAATACCTGCAAGTTGCAAAGCCTTTAATGAGATGATAATAAATACAAGAGCTGACATGTTGTCCACTGACAATGTACTAGGCGTTGTGGTCACAAGCATTCTGAGGCAACAGTTCCGTTTTCCAGATGAGAAAACTGAGGCTGAGAGAAGTGAAATAGCTTCTTCAAGCTTATAACACAAAAAATTGAACGTTCTTAGCTTCAAATTTGTATCTTTCTCAGAACCCAAACTCGTAGCAACTACATTTTACTGCTACCATAGAGTGTCCAGCTCTAACATTTTAAAATTCTGTGGCCTTGTTCTTAAAAAGACAGGAGGTGGGGTGGAGATGGACTTAGGAAATATGGGTCAGTTTGGGATTCTACTCTGTAGGGTCAGAATGAATTTGGAAGTCACTGGGACCAGCCTGTGGGTTCTTTCAGTCAGTGAGTACTTAGTCCCTTCTGTATAGCAAACACTAAGCCAAACATGGAGTCACACAGATGAACTGGCCTTGATCTTCCTCTTGAGAGCTCACGGTCTAGAAATTGACATGAAGACCAGGACTTCAAATCCAGTTTCAAATTAGGAGTGAGAGGAGTTACGATGCTTGTCTTTCTGTCCCTTTCTTATTGGGGACAAACAGCAAGTAGAAGACAAGGCAGGAGCCATATCGTCCCTCATTCAGAAACAGTCAAGTGTAACGACAAAGATCCTGGACCCTGCAGTCAGACATACCTGATCCTACATTTTGGCTCCATCAACTTGTGCAACTGTGGATAATGTCATCTCTTGGAACCACCATTTCTCATCTGGAAAATGAGAAAGTACCTGCCTGTATTCATTTCCTGGGGCCGCCTTAACAAATTACCACAAACTTAATGAAAAACAACAGAAATTTATTCTATCAGTTCTGAAGACCAGAAGTCTGAAATGAAGATGTCAGCAGGGCCACGCTCCCTCCAAAGGCTATAGGGGAGAGTCCTTCCTTGCCTCTTGTAGCTCTTGGTGATTCCTAGCCATATCATGTGGCCTCCACCCTTCTTCCACATGCCTCCTTCTCTGTGTCTGTGTGTCCTTTTCTGTCTCTTATAAGGACACTCATTGGATTTAGGGCCCACCCTAATCCAGTATGATCTCACCTTAATTGACCCTTCCTTAATATGTCCACAAAGACCTTATTTCACATTCTTAGGTTCCAAGTGGACATGAACTTTGGGGGACACTATTCAACCCAGTACCTTACCTTATAGAACTGTGTGGGAGTAAATGAGATAATGTATGGAAAGCGTTCTGCACGGTGCTGGACACAAACACAATAAATGTTAGCTGTACACATGTATGCATGTGTGTACATGTGTGTTTATATATGTATATGTATGCATATGTAACTATTTTGTTAGTAGATTTACTAAAGGTTTTTTTTTCCTTTATTGATTTGAGAAAGAGAGGAAGTGAGAGGGAGAGAGAGATAGAAACATCGATGAGAGAGAACATTGATTGGCCGCCTCCTGCATGCCCCCCACTGGGGATCAGGCCCACAACCTGGGCATGTGCCCTGACCGGGAATCAAACCGGTGACCTCTTGGTGCATGGGTCAAAGCTCAACCAGTGAGACACACCAGCCAGATGATTTTCCAAAGGTTTATTTTATTATTTATTTCACCCAAAAAAATGGTAACTTTTAATATTTTTTACTCTTTATGAGTGTTCTGATTGGCTTGTTTCTGATTTTATCATATTATTTTCTCCCTTTCTCTTTTCTTTAGGTTTGTGGTAGTTGTTTGTATTTGTCTTTATCTTTTTCTCCAGATATATTCTGGATGTTTTGGGGCTATAGTGTCCATTTTCTCAGTAGGAAGTCTCTTATTATATTGGTGATTTTACTCCACTGAACATTTTATTTTTATTCAGGTAAGTATTTTGATCATCTTATAGAATTGGGTGAGTTTTTCATTTGTTGCTGAGAATTATTTTCTTTATGGTATTATAATGGTCATCTTCCATAAATGACCCATAGATTCTTATAGAGAAGATACACTTTCTTACTTATAAGGGGTGAGGTTCAGAATGTGTCTTTTTATCCTTTCTTATCATTATACTCACATCTTCCATCAAAAGTCCACTGTCCCTCCAGACTTATATTATGGCACATTATTTGCTCAGAAAATCCTTACAGATCTGGCCCACCGTACACCCTCACTCATTCCCAGCTGGAGTGCAATAAGTGGGCCAATCCATGTGCTGGACAGTCCTGGGTGCTTTTAGCAGGGTCCTGAGGTCTGTGGTCTGGAATTGATTCTTACTAGCATCCAAACCGGATTCTAGATTGGACTCTGAGCTCCAGATAGAGCTCCAATGGGTCTGGCTAAGTGGGAGACAGACTCTGGGTTGGCCTGCACCCTAAGTACCTATGTTATGTTAACACTGGATTTTAAGCTGAATTCAAGCCTTAACTAGATAGACTCCGGACAAAAAAGGCCCACGCTGGACTTTTGCTTCCTCTCCAGCAGTGCCCATTTCTGAAATGAAAGGCAAGCCAATGGGCACATGGAAAGAAATAGATTGTTTATTGCAAAGCTCAGGAAGCAAGGAAATAGACCTCAGAAGGCCCTTCTCTAACAGAGGCATTAGGGAAGGGGAGAGGGAGAAAGAAAGGTAGTGGGGAAGTGAACTGATACACATAGATAGCCACCTCTTCCAAGGGCTCTTCTACTCCTAGGACCATCTCTCTGAAAGAAAACATTTTCTTGTTGACATGCTGTTTCCACTTCCCTGTGGGCAGTGCTGGCCACATGTTCCCCAGACTGAGGCTCTGATGAGCACAATGAAATTCTCAGAACCTAGAGCACCCTCAGGACCTAGCAGAAGTCTGTCCAATTGAGAAGTCAGGCCACAGGCAGAGGAGGAAGTCAGTCACACCTCTGGACCTGTGCAGTAGCAGGAAATGCAGCAGCCCTGTCTGCAGTCCAGGACGAGTCCACCAAGGGCACCGGGGCAGCAGGAAGTCCACCATATCGGCTTCAGCGTCCCTTTAGGACGAGGCGAGTTTTCGCATCTCCAATGAAGAACCTACAAAAACGATGGTACAGTGAGGTCTCTGAGCCCCTGGAGGAGAGTCACCAAGCCCCTTTACCAATACCTCCAGGCCCAGAGTTCTCCAGAGAGATGCCTTCCTGAGCCTTTCCAGCCTTAATTGCTAGCTCCCCTTGGGGAGAGGGAGAAAGTTTTTGTTTGGTTTCCAGGCTTTTTCCTGAAGACGCTCATCTCTGCCCTTCTGAAAGCAGCAGACAAAATAATCAGGGATGCTTTTCACTAAGCCATGAGCTAAGCCAGGACTGCTGAGGGGTGGTGATGCAAGGAGTCTAAGTCAGCCCAGCCTAGTGCCCGTCCTCTCCCAGACAGTGGGATGTAGGCCCAACTTGTGCCAATCCAGACCCTAATCCCCACATGACCTGGAGTAGGAAGAACAGGACCCTACGGGTCCTGGAGGCTCCCAAGAAGGGAGCTATTACCCCTCTGATAATATCCCCCTTATTATCTATTGCACAACTCCACAGAGCACTGTCCACACTGTATTTTATGGAAATGACATCCTGACATGCATGTTCATAGGGGCACCGTTTATATGATTTGCTATGTGAGTAGGGCCCTCTGGAGTTGGACAACCCCCTGCAGGGAACAACTCCTCCCCGGTTCTCAGACCTCACCCCAAGTTCAGGATTAGGATCATGCTCCAAACATAGCCAGTAGGAGTGCCTGACCCCGTGGCTACAGTGACTGAGTCAGAGGGAGGTATGACCCAAGCTGGGCCAGTCCAAACCAGTGAACATCAAACCCAAGACCTCAGCTACTGATGTTCTATTTCCTCTGCATCTGCTGATCATCTCTGCCTCCTCTGGGGAGAGCCTATCTGAGCATGAAGCCTGCACAGAGGACAGAGTCTATGAGAAACTCTGAGTCCTAAGGCATTGTTTGGGCACCTACCTGAAGCCAGTGAACTTTTCAATTATGTGAGCCAATGAATTCTCCTTTATGGCATAGGCTGTATTGAGATAGATTTCTGTCACTTGCCATCAAAGGTCCCAGATCACAATATTTGCCTCTGAAGAAGGTTCCCTCTTCTCTGTTACAAATTCAAGTGAGATCCTAGTCCTGTAGCCCTGGACACTGTGGGAACTATCACCAGGTGCCCATCAGACGGGCCTGTGACCCTGTGTCTCACTCCCACCTGATGAGCACTCCTACAAGCAGGCTGGCCAGGAGCGGGCCCAGCCAGTAGATCCAGTGGAAGTCCCAGCGGTTGGCCACCACAGCAGGTCCAAAGGCACGGGCAGGATTCATGCAGGCTCCCGACACAGCACCCCTGCAGACACCCAGCCACACTCGTCACCAGGATCCCAGCCAGGCCCGAACGCACCTCAAGTTCCTTTCCCCAACTAGGCCTAGGTCACACACCTCCCCAGATGCCCCCCTATCCTGGGGTTCTGGAGGGTTCCAAAGAAGACACAAGTGAAGAGGCTTTAGCACTGGGAAGTGAAAGTCTTGACTTCTCCCTGGGCATACTGTCTGCCTTCCCCACATTCATGTTCCAGAGGAATGCTCAGAAGGAGTGCCTGCTCAGTGATGGCAGGAAGAGAAAGAAGGGCAATCCAGGCTCTCTCCAGAGTTGGCAAAGCCACGTCAAGTAGTTGTCAATCATGTGAACTTTGGAGTCAAGTGGGCCTAGATTCAAAACCCAGCCCAGCTGCGTCCAGTTGTGTGACCTTTGTCTAAACTCTCTGTGTTTCAGTTGAGGTAAAAGTACCTAGCTCATGGGTTGTCGGGAGTCAGTGAGAAACACATATGTGTCTCACATATAATTCACGTACAGGTGTTTAATCTAGTTGACCCAGCTTCTCCTATAGGGGGACTGTGGCCCAGGTGCACCTCTCTAGTTCTGGTGTCTAAATCTTTGTCTCATTCACTTAAACTGGGGTCCTGCAGACTTCTCCCGTTACCTACCCCACGTCCGGCAGCCATGGATCAATAGGCTTGTAAGTGAACCAAGAGACACTAGGGGGCAGCAAAGCATTGCCACAGCTTTACATACAAGTTCATCAGGCCCCTCCCAAACTCCCCCTCCCAAGGATCACAGGAGGTTGGAGGGCAGAGCTGAGAAACTGTGTCCAAGAGAAAAGAAAGAACTGGACATTAGGGAGCGGCTCCTTCATCCTCTAGCAGGAGATTTGGGCTCTTGTCCCAGATCTGTCACTTAATTTGCTGCTGCCCAGTGACCTTCAGTACTTGTCACTTGTGTCCTCTCTGAGCCCCAGTTTCCTCTTACATAAAATGAGAGAAATAACACCTCACCCAAACTTCTCTTGAATCTCTTTCCAAGCCTGCCAAGGGGCTCAACATAAGTGAGACAATGGGTATGGAGCTCTTTGTAAGTCAAGCTAAAACCTGGTTGCTCACTGGCTGGACAAGCACAGCCTGCAGAAATGTTTTACTGAAACTACAAAAATAATTTCACATAAATCCAGTTTTCTGACTTCCTTAGAATGAAATTGGAAAAAGGCTCCAGGCCCACACATAGCAATAATTACTCAGAGGTTAATCGTGGTGCCTCCAAAGATACCATCTCCACTGCTCTGTTGTCTGCCTAATGCCAGGCCACTCCCCCCATAGGCATTACCTTCCTGGCCCCTATTGGCAGCTGAGTCTGTGCCCCTCAAGTAAGCCCTTCAGGCCCAACCTCCAGAGCTGAGCCTTAGCCCAGAGCCCAGCACTGTAGTCTCAAAGCCAAGGGGCACTCACCCTGCCAGGATGTCCACGGTGACAGAGAAACCAATGGAGAATGGTGCCAGAGGGCCCTGAGTCTTCTCGTTGATGGTGCCCATGCAGACAGCCAGTGCGAGCACTGTGGTCAGGATGACCTCTGCCACCACTGCCCCTGCCACCTGCTCCAGCTCCTGAACGGTCACAAAGGCTGCCCCAGATGCATTCCAGAACCTCTCCTCAGGACTCACTGCCTGCAGAGGGAAGCCACACTCAACCCCACATTGGGGGTGAAGAGACGGCCAGGAGCTCAAGAGAGGGGGCCCAAAAATGCATTCCCCAACCCTTAGTGAAGGGTTACAGTCAGACACACCCAGGTCCACATCCCAGCTCCACCTGCTTTTACCATGTGGCAGTGTGTGAGCTATTGGATTTCTCTGAGCCTCGTTTTGCTCATCTGTAAAATGAGGATAATCCAGTGGTGGCTCCCACGGGCCTGAAGCTTATGTAACTTAGATGACTCTCTTTGAGAAAAAGAATAGAAAAATACTTTATTTTTATAAACTTTGCAAACACACATGACCAGGTCAACCATTGGTTTCAGAGGAAATCAACCTCAGGAGTAATTGCAGCCCCAGGAGAGGGGAGACAGCAGAGCAGTCAAGGTCTGGACCCTGGACCCAAATCTGGGCTCTGCTGCTCCCCAGCTCATCTAAATTTGAGCAAGTTACCAACTTCTCTGTGCCTCCCTTTTCTCTTCCATAAAATGGGGATAATAACAGCTCCATGCCCAGGTAGTGGGCATCCTCTAAGGACTGACAGTGGCTTCTTGTGAAGTTGTTGGAATATGAAATGAGAGCAGATCTGTAGAGTGCTGCACAGAGAGGGTGTGCTCAGTGAATGGCAACAGCTGCCCTGTGCCAGTCACTGTCATATTTGACACGTTTGCAAGTGGCCCAGCTGGAGGGGGAGTCTGGGCACTGCTTTCCATCAAGGATCAGGGCAGGAAAGCACAGGCACAGCAGCAGGGTCTCCAAGGGGGTGTAGGGAGACCAGGGCAGGAAGACAGCAGAATGAGACTTGAGACCAAAGTCTACAATGGGCCAGAGCTTAGAGCCATAGTCCAAACCCCAGCCAGGCTAACAGGGTGACCCCTCCCCCAGCCCTACCCTCCTCATTCATCCACATATGCCAAGCAAGGCCTACATGTTGAAGGGCCCCTGGCTGGACTGACACTTAAGGGAGGGAGGGAAAGAGGAAGGGAGGGAGCTATGAAAATTCCACGACAGAAAGGAAGAACTAGACTTCCTGTTGGGATGGGAGGATTACAAACATAAATTGAATATGAACTCCCATCCAAGGCAGGAAATTCTGTTTAAGGGGCAAGCTGGAGAACACACAGAAAAGTCAGTTCAGGAGTTTACGAGAGGAGAAACCATGTCCGCCTTGTAGCCCCAGGCAGTGCTTAGTGAGATGTTTGTGGAATAATGAACAAGTGAATGAATGAACATGCGAGGAAACATTAGACCCAGCAAACCCACTCCACAGCCACAGATAGACTGGGGAAGTCTTGAATTCGGATTCCTGAGCTGTTCTGGTTTGTCCAGGCATGCAGAGAATGGGGTGGGTTTCAAATGAACCAAAGGCCCTTGTGTGTCCCCCTCCCAAGAATAGAAAGGCCCACCCAGTCCCACTGGACAAAACAGGATAAGTTGAACAGTCCCCGCTCCCCTGCCCCCAGCAGCCCCATCAGAGCAGAAACCACCAGCCTAGCCCCCGTGGGGGTCACTCACCTTGGCCAGGGCAGCCCCAATCAGCCCCCCGCATAGCTGGGAGATCCAGTAGGGAAGGAGCATCATTAGGTTGAGGCCTCCGATCAGCATGGCAGCCAGGGACACGGCAGGGTTAAAGTGTGCACCACTGTCACCCAAAAAAGCAGAAGGAGGTTATGAGGCCAAGGTTCAGGCTATGCCGGAGCAATGTGTCCCAGCCAGCCCCCAGGCCGGCCCTGCACCACTAGCCAGTCAGGGGCCCAGTCCAAGTAGAAACAGGCCATTTTCCCTGAGGTGCTGAGCGGTGGGGCAAGGGCACTGGGGGAAAGCCCGGGAGGGGGGTGCAGCCCAGTTCCTGGATGCCCCAGGATGCCCAGAGGAAGAACTCCGTGGAAACCACCTCTCTACTCCTCCCAGATTCCCGACTCCCTCAGAGCTCTTCCAGCCCTTTGGGGATGTGGCCATTGTCAGAGTGAGACTCCAAACTCCAAATTAGTAGCCCGAGAGGCATCGTGGCTCCCCTTGTAGGTAGCTGGGGGCCCTGAGCAAATGCTCCTCATTGATTGAACTGCTCAACCAATAAAAATCCTACTTTGCTTTGTTTTGGGTTTTGTTGAGGAATAATTTGACAAACAACACTGTATTAGTTTCACGTGTGCAATATAATGATCCAATATGTGTACATATTGCAAAACGATAGGCATGGTAAGTCCAGTTCACATCCGTCACCACACACAGTTACAGAATTTTTCTCTTGTGATGAGAACTTTAAGGATCTCTATAGATCCTTAGAGTATTATTCACTATGGTCACCATCCATACGGCACATTGCATCCCCCAAACCAACTCATTTTATAACTGGACGTCTGTACCTCTTGACCCCCTTCACCCATTTGGTCCTCCCACCCCCTGCCTCTGGCAAACACCAATCTGCTCTCTGTATCTATGAGCTTGGAAAACCCCTGTTTGGGGTCTGAAAGGGTGATAAGTGTTGAAGGTAAAATAGAGAGTAGGAGTTCAGGTTGGAAATGGCATTGAGAATCGGGAGAGAGGTTAGAAGTTCATGACTGGGTTTGGGATATGAAGGGGAGGATAGGTAGAAAAAGTTGAACCTAGGGTCAAAGGGCAGGTTCAAGTTGGCCGGCCTCTCCACTAGTCATGAGTAAAGAGCCTTCCTTTTCACCAAGATACTCAACTACCTAGGATTCAGAGCCAAGAGGCTCCCCCTGCTACTCACGTCAGCACCCCATCTAGTCTCACTATCATCAGAGGTTCGCCTGTTAAATTCTTCTGATGCATGGAGAGGAGTGGACACCCCCATATGAGGAAAAGTGATCCCAAGCTTCCCCCATATCACACAACAGACACAATGCCCCAAATGTTAAGAGCTCACCAACGGACCTGCCCCCACTGCACACAGGCATTGAGCTAAGACTGAACAGAAGACCTTGGCTCAGGACAAAAGGACTTTGTCCAACATGCTGATGTCTTAGGACCAGTGTCCCACCTCATCTGGCCCAAATGTGTGCAGAAGCCCTCAGGTGAGCTCCCTGCGTGATTTAGAAGCCCTGGCTGATGCTCGGACTCAAGTGGGCAGAGGGTGGCCAAGCTGTGTGACATCAATTCGGGTCCATTACCAAGTCCAGCCTGGGTTCTGTCAAAGCATAGAGATGAAGTGGGGTGAGGTGGCGGGCCTTCCATGGGGGTGCTGCAGAGTTAGAGCCTCTCTCTCTGGCCATCAGCCCCTCCTCTACCATCTCACCCGGCCCAAACAGGAAGAGCAACTTACTCAGAGCAGGGCTCAACCAGGAGAGGGCCGGGCACCACACATGTTCCCAGGACTAATTTTGCATTCATTGACAATGAAACAGTCAAGACACTCTAAGTTTACTCATTCATTATTTGCTCAACAAATGTTTATTGAACACCTACTGTGTGCCAGGTGCAGTGTCGGGTGTTTTACCTCAAAGTCAGTGCCTGGTGCACAGTGGGTGCTGAATAAACATTTGTTGAAAAGTAAATGATTGAATAAAAGGTTGGCATTATAGAGAGGCAGTCTAATGTAGTGCATAAAAAATGGTCTCTCCAGCCAGAGGCCTGAATTCAAATCCCAGTTCTGCCTCTAAGTAGCTGTGTGACTTTGGGCAAGTTACATACATCTCTGTGCCTCAATGATTCCTACTTCATAGGCTATTGCAAAGATATAATGAATTAATACATGTTCATATACTGTATTACACATATAGTTAGTACTCAATAAATACCAGATTTTGTTATTATCCCCTTTTATAGCACTGCACAGAGAGGTTCAGCTTCTTGCCCTGTCCACCCGGCTAAGATGTGACAAAGATTGCATTTAGCCCCAGACCCTGTGGAACAGAAAATCATATGCTGTTCACGCCCCAAGCAGCCTCCCCTGGGTGTTTAAAAGAAATGTTAAAGTTCTCTTTCCATTCTGTTCTTCTGGGAAACAGTATGTTTCATTTCTTTATTCCGATCCATTTCCTGAGTGAGATGGAATACAAGCAGCCACGTCCTGCATCACCTGCCAGGCGCCCACTCGAGGCGTTGGTCCCTACGGCTGGTTCTCCTGGCAGGTCATGGGCCTCCCCATGGGGATCCTGTCCAAATGGGCACTGTGCAAGAGAGGGCCCTCACCCACCCTCTCTCTGGTCACCACTTGATGGGCCATGACGGCTCAGGTTCATGGGTGCCTATGTGGGAAACCCCTCTATGGCCTGCTTTCCCAGGGAAACCTCTAGGCAGAGCCAACCCCATTATAATATTAACAGCAATAGAACAGGTAGTGACTGAGCCCTTCACATTGTTCATGCTCCTGCCTCCCCAGTGAGGCTCTCACATGTGGGCGCTGGAAGCAGACAGCTTGGTTTGTCTCCTGGCTCTGCCACCTACTAGCCATGGGATCTTGTTTTCTGTCAGGGCTGGAAACGGGGATAATGAGAATACCTACCACACAGGCTATTGTGAGGGTTACCTGAGTTCATACCTGTAGTGCTTAGAACAGCGCTTGGCACACTAACTCAGCATTCGAGTATACATGATAGCTTGCAAAAACTGTCATTTTAAACATGCTCTATGGTTCCCATTTTCTAGGTGGAGAGGTTCGAATTGGAAGAGTGACTTGCTCAAGGTCACAGAGCTCATAGGCTGTAGGCAGTCTGTCCCCAGCCCTCACTCTTATCCACAGTGCTCCCAGAATCCTGAGAGTGCCCAGGGCTCCCTGCTGACTGCCCAGCTCCCAGGTTAGCACCCGGCGGAACGCACGGGCCAGCCTCACCTGATGTTCCCCAGCGTGGCAATGATGAGGCCCAGGGCCAGCCCCTGGGCCAGGGCTGGCTGCAGCAGCCCAGTTTCTGGCCCACTCTGGATCACCGACAGGCACCCGATGAAGATGAAGAGGGCAGAGCCCAGCAGTTCGACCAGGCAGGGCTGCACAAACTGCTCGTACCACAACCCATGCCACCTGCCTTCCATGCTTGGCTCCTTCCCCTTGCCACTGTCAAATTCAAGGTCACCCATAGGTGCAGCGGCCTGCAGAAGGGGAAAGGAGCGTGGACTTGGTAGGAAGGGCAGCCCAGGAAGAAGCCCTCCACCCCCAACCTTGCATTATTCTCAGTAATCCCAGAAGGGCTAGGTTGGAGTGCAAGAGGCCCGCAGTGGGCTCACCTCTCCAGACATCAGGGCCGAGGCCACACGGATGGGGCTGGGAACCCGCACCTGCTCTCCTGGACACGCTTATCTCCGGGACTGGAGTTGCTGATCCCTATACAGGCTCTGCCCTTTAAAAGGGTGCTGTGAAAGCAGTAAGGCCAGGTGGGAGGTGGCCCTGAGGTCTAGAAAAGGAAACATTTTTCTTTTTAATCTCAAGAGGGCAGGGCTGGGGGTGGTTAAGGATTGTTGAGCTTCCTGCCAACCAGGAGGAAAGGCTCTGGCTTAGATGCATCACCTGGGGAGCCTCCAGGCCTTCCCTGAGGGAGAGGGAGGGCCCAGCTCCCTGCAGTCACCATCAGGGTCCAAAGCAGACCCACAGTGGACGTGAGGAGTGCCCCACTGGATTAGTACCAGACGTGGAAGGTAATAGCCAACTCGTCTTCAGTGGTTTTCCACGGATTCCCACAGACATCTCCTTGTACTCAAGGCCCCAACTTCTCCATTCACTCACCCTGGTGGCCTGAGCCAGTACCGAGTGGCAGACTGGTGACCGTCCACCGAGAGGCACCAGAGGCAGTTCGGCCCCTGGAAAAGCCATGGATGTTAGAAACAGGCTGCCTGGATTTCAGCCCCAACCCAGACCACTGACTTAGCCTCTCTGCACTCTAGTTTTCTCCTCTAGGACAGGCGGTGAGTGACCCAGGGTCGCTGTGAGGTTTGAATGAGCTAACACGTACATGTAAAGTGCTTACGACAGCGCCAAGCACATGATAGCACAGTGCAATGTCTACTAACGTACAAGATGCATTTATGTGCATTACTATTCACTGAGCACTTTCTACGTACCAGACACTGGGCTACGTACCCTCTATGTATTATCTCATCTAAGCCCCACAACAATGATACTATGATTACAGCCATTTTACAGATGGGGAAGTGGAGATGCCGGAAAGGTACATTTCTCGGGATCACACAGCTTTTGTGACGGCAAAATGTGTGGGCTAAGTCACAGGAAGGACAAATACTGTATAATTCCACTTAGGTGAGGCAGCGAGAACAGTCACGTTCAGCGAGATAGAATGTAGAATGGTGGCTGTTAGGGGCTGGGGGAGGGGTGACGGGGAGCTAGCGTTTACCGGGGCGAGTTTCAGTCTGGGAAGATGAAAAGATCTGGAGCTGGATGGTGGTGATGGTCGCACAACGACATGAATGTTCTTAATGCCATGATACACTTGATTAAAATGGTTAATTTTATGTTATGTGTATTTTACCACAATTGAAAAAAATCTTTAAGTTAAGCCACTGCCTTTCTAAGATGGAAGGAAGGAAGGAAGGAAGGAAGGAAGGAAGGAAGGAAGGAAGGAAGGAAGGAAGGAAGGAAGGAAGGAAGGAAGGAAGGAAGGAAGGAAGGAAGGAAGGAGAGGGAGGGATTGAATGGATGGATGGATGGATGGATGGATGGATGGATGGATGGATGGAAGAAGGAAGGAGAGACGAGTTTCCTTATTCATTCAACAAATATTTAAATACCTGCTGTGAAGCAGTCCCTGTTCTGAGCCGTGTGGAAATGCAGCAGTGAACAAGACAGACAAACGTTCTGCTCGGCACTCAGAAGCACCTCAGTGCTGTACGTACAGATGGAGACGCCATTACGGATGTGAGCAATTCACAGACCGTTTCTACCCTGTATTGACTACCCGCTACACATCTAACACGGTGCTAAGCACTTTACATGCACTCACAACAACCTTATGAGGTAAGTCTTTATTACTTCTTATCCCCTTCTTCAGATGATAAAAACAAGGCACAAAGAACTTGCCCGAATCCGTGTAGATAAAAGTATCTGCTTCAGCACGGAAGTGGGTGAATCCGAACAAGGGCGTGCTGACGGCTCTCTTTGGCAAGAGCCCCAGGACGTAGCGCCTCTGCTGGACCTCTGCATGAGTCGGAAGGTGAGGGGTCTGCTCTCCTGCTGATTATCTCCCTCCTCCACACCCACAGCACAATGCACAGATGTGCCTTCTCCCTTCCTCCCATGTCCCAGCAAATGGCAACATAAAGCAGTCGTCCAACCCTCCACTGCCCCATCTCCCTCACTCTTTGCCCAAACCCTGCCAAGTGCTGCTTCTAGAACATTTATCTCCTGTTCTCACCCAGGCCTGTGTCGGTTTGGGCTCCTGAAGAAAATCAGACCCTCAGTACACGCCCTCCAGGTGCTGTGCCCTGCACTGGACACGTCTCATGCATTCACTTGGTACTCACTTTCCCCATTTCACAGGTGGAAACTTCCCGCTCGTATTACTATAATAAATCCCCATCTGGTCTCTTTGCCTCACTCTATTTTAGCCCATTCCTCTGCTTCTGGGAGTGAGCAGGGCACAGGTTGGCACTTGGGTCCAGGCTGGGGGATCAGACGTCTCTGCCTTTGCCCACTGTCTGCTCTCTCCGCTTCAGTCTCCTCTTCGATGAAGAATGGGCTAATGGTGGTACCTATCCCCTAGCGTGGTTGTGTGGGTGAAATGAGACAGTGTGCTCAGCACAGTGCCCAATTCAGAGCAGGTGCCCAGTCAATTGTAGCTATTCATATGGTTTGTATTAGTCAGAGTAGGCTAGCCTGTGTAACAAATAACCCCGACGTTTCAATGGCTTAATAGAATAAAAATGGACTCGTTGTTCACATAATGGGCCAGAGCAGGCTCTTTACTCATGGAGACTCAGGGATCCAGGCTACTTCCATCTGAGAGGAGACCCACCATCTAGGTCCTCAGACCTGCCCCACCAGCCAGCACATGGGGGAGAGAGGATGTGGGGCTCTGTGGGGAAGGATTTTGTGGACCAGGCCTAGAAATGGCCAGTATCATTCGCAGCTGTGTTTGACTGGGGAGAAGTCAGTCATACAGCTCCGCCTGGCCACAGAAGAGTCTTGGAAACGGAGTCTGGCTGTTGCTCCACGTAGGAAAGAAAGGGTTCTGTGAGCAGGGAGCGGTTTCTGCCCCACAGCAGCCCTCGTTCCCCGATTGTCAGTCTAATTATGCCCTTCCCTGACCTGAAACCTGCCAGTGAATGCCTCCTGTGGGAGTCAGGGCCAAGCCAGACCCCTGAGCCGGCCAAATCCTGGACTCACCTGCTGCCCTGACCCTGCACAACTTGTCAGACGAGCCTTGTGCCCTTCCCCCTCTCTGCCCACGCCGTCCCTTGTTTGTGGAGTTCTCTTTTCCCCTTGGCCAACTTCCCCTCATTTAAGTCTCAGACCAGGCATCTGTCCTCCAGCTCCTGGGCCTGCTAGGTGTCCACCCTCTATAGCAGAGATTTTCTTCCTTTTCATCTCATGGCACATAAACTACATACTGAAATTCTGCTGCACCTCCAAAAATATAGTCTATTTTTTGCCAATCTGAAAAAAAATAGGTATAATTTTGATTTATTCACACCAGACAGCTATTGTTGTGTTGGCTGTTGTCATTGTTTTATTTGACAGTCTAAGCCTTAGATTCTAAGGGGAAAGAGGTCAGTGCCCCTGACTAAATAGTCAGGTGTTGCATGTTTTAAAAATTCTTGCAACACACCAGGGTTGGACTTAGTAGCTCTGAAATCAGCAGCTCTCCAGGGGAAAAACTGAGTGTCATTCAAGCAAAACAACATATTTCCACAACATAAGAATTTTTACATGGCCTGATGTCTCCATAGGCAAAACCCAAAATCATCAGAATAACCGGTGGGCTAGGGATATAATGTCTTCCTAAAAAAGTGTTTAGCAAACTTTCCAGTCTCCACCCCAGGTCTGGCTGACATGACCAAGGCTCTAATTTGTATCGCTGTTTGGATGGCAACAGTTCAAGACATCTCTGAATCTATAGGCCATCCACTAGCAGGTCCATTTTATCCTGGCACACTGCCCTTCCCTCCTTTCTCTAATTGATGGCTCCACTGTCACGAAAGAA
Source organism: Tadarida brasiliensis (assembly GCA_030848825.1). Taxonomy (NCBI): domain Eukaryota; kingdom Metazoa; phylum Chordata; class Mammalia; order Chiroptera; family Molossidae; genus Tadarida; species Tadarida brasiliensis. The sequence continues at coordinate 123,383,961 of CM061258.1, forward strand.
TGGGATGCTGGTGCCATGGCAGCTATCTTGAGACCATGAGGTGCAACTTCTCAGAAGGTGGATCGTTCATGACATCGCCAAGCCACCAGACTAGCCCCAAGACCAACTTCCTATTAAATCAACCTGCACGTCCCAGATGATGTATCAGGGAACCCCAGAGAGCCACAGTGAACTCAAGAGGGGGGCTGTGGGATACTTCAAATCTTCAAGGAAAATATAGTGATGCTCAGTATCTGTCAGACACCATGCGAATTGCTAGCTCAAGGTAGTTCACAGTTTTAATAATAAATAACCCTACATCCCTTCCAGTGAACATCATCTGTTTGCAAAGCTGATTTTGTGGAGTTGCCATAACAGAAAAGAAGTAGCACTTGAACATGGATGTGGGAGTGAGAGGGGCAGCGTCTGACCCGGTTTGCTCTGAGAAACTGCAGTGCCCCAAAGGCACGCCTATCCCATGGGGAGTAGCTGTGGTGTTTAAGAACAACAGTTATTTAAGAATTCAATTAAGTAGAGTTATTTAATTATAGTTATTTAAGAAGGAAATAAAAATATAAATAAAAATTTACTTCTTTCAATATATGTGTTTTTTTTAAATAGCTACTAAGTTGTTAAGACATAAGTACCAAGGTTTTCGGCCCTAACTTCTGAATAAACAGAAGCATAGGTATTCCTTTTGGTCAGGAACATCGTGTACCAGGAAAGTTTGGGAGCTTCTGTCCCATCTGAATCACCGATAGCCAGGTTTCTATCTTTTGCAGCAGAGAACACTTCCAGCTGATACGCTCACTCCTCCCAATGCTCCTGAGACACTGGGCTTCCTGTTGATAGTTCCTTCTTGAACGTGGTCACTGTTTGTGATGCAGACGCAAAGCTGTGTGTTCCGTGGATAATCACAGACTTCCCACAGAGCCTGTCCCTCATGTCTGAAAGTATGGCTCTGTTTCCACCTAAGTGGCTCTGCGGTTCTTTCCAATGTGTGCGTACGTGGGACTCAGGGAAACGTAGTGGTGGAAAATGAGTCTAGGTTTCCCCTTTCTGTCTGCTCAAGTCACGGGTTTACAGAGAAGCCACCAGCGCCCACTTGTCCCCAGCAGAGTCACGTTCAAATGGTGACATCTTGTGAGTCACTGGTAACCAGGCATCAGACGCCTTGGCTGTTTCAGGACTTACCGCCAGGAAGTCACTGCACTGAGGCAGCAGCACACCGAGTCTCACCCACGAGGATTCGTCTGCACGCCACCGCGCGGTAGAAACAGTGACTGCCACGTGCTGGTGTCTGTGGTGGTCCATAAGCCAGCATAGTCCACAGAATAACCAGAATGTTCCCTTGTCATTCTCTTTTTCTTTTACTTTTATTGGCTAGTAAAAACTATTAAAATTAAATAATTCTACAGAAGAGGAAACTCAAATGGTCAACAAACATGAAAAGACAATCTCTCTAACAGCCAGAAAGAAAAAAAAATCAAATTAAAGCAACAGAATAAAACAAAAAATTTTAAGTGACTAGCATTCAATAGTGACAAAGATAGAGATATAGGCAAACTCCTACATTGCTGGTGGAAGTGTGACTTGCTACAATATTTATAACACAATCTTGCAATACTTATTAAATATTTAAATTAACATACCCTTAGACCCAGCAGCCTCATGGTTGCAAATTGATCCTATGGAAACAAAAAACTCTTAATAGGTAAGTGTGTCTGTGAGGGACTTCGATATCACCGTTTGTTGTAGAAAAACCTGGGAACTGTCTGAATGGCCGTAACTATGAAAGCAGTTGAGCTAAATAGGGGACATCTCCTCCGGAATATGTCTACTTTCAATATTTAGAATATCCCTTAGTTTTATTTACCCTCAAGCTTTTGGACAGTCTGTTTTTTCTACCCAAACTGGTCCCTAAATCTGGTGAAATACTTCAAGTCTCAATTAAGATGTGATTTTGTTTTGTTTTTTAATCCTCACCCGAGGATATTTTTCCATCATCAGACAGAGTGGGAGGGAAAGAGAGAGAGACAGAGTGAGAGAAAGGGAGAGAGGGACACATTGACTGGTTGCCTCCCGCACGACCCCGACCAAGGCCAGTGACCAACTGCAACCAAGGTACGTACGTGCCCCTGGAATTGAACCTATGACTCATTGGTCCGTGGGCCGACGCTCTAACCACTGAGCAAAACCGGCCAGGGCTAAGATGTGATGTTTTTAAAGAGAGTAAGAGAGCCCTGGCCAGGTGGCACGGCTGATTGGAGCATCGCCCTATACACCAAAACGTTGCGGGCTCAATACCCAGTCAGGGCACAGACCCAGACTGTGGGTTAGATCCCCAGTTAGAGCACGTAGTGGAAGCAACAGATTGATGTTTTTCTCTCTTTCCCTTCCTCTCTCTAAAATCAATAAAAACATGTCCTCAAGTGAGGATTAAGAAAAAAGAGAGAAATCATTGAGGAAAAATGTGTATCGCATGGACCAGTAAGCAAATAAATCAATCTCACAAAGTGAAAAAAAGTCAGACACACAAGAGCACACACTGAGCCATATGAGGCTCAAGAACGAGCCAAGCCGACCACTATTAGCTTTGGGGGGTAGTTAGTGGGATGGGCGCTGGAGGCTTCTGGGCACTGGCAGCTCCTGTTCTGGGTCTGGATGCTGGCTGTCTGCACGAGTGAGTCTACCTTGCAAAAATTCATGCAGCTGTTACAATTTGTCTACTTTCTGTGTGTTATACTTCCGTAAAAAGTTAAAAATAAAACCAACCGGTTTTTAGGAAGTTATCTTCTCGCACGACCAAGAGGAACACCTGTGGGTGAGTCGGTTCCTAAGAATAGATCCGGACTCAAACTTGTCAGCTGTAACACATTATCCCCATAAGGTAGAAAATTACGCACATTCAGAAATCGCCCTTGAAACCCAGCAGGCTTTACTGCACCCCTTATCATCTCACTGAAGCTGTTAGCAGTAACAAGAAAGGTGACGGTCAGCAAGCCCTGGCCCTGGACGAAGCCAGAGATAACTGAGAGACTCGTTTGGTTTTATAAAAATTATTTCTGAAACAGGAATAATTTATTGAGATATAACTCATAGACAATAAATTACACATATAAGGGTGTGCAATTAAGAAGTTTTGACACGTGTACACCCACGAAACCTTCACCACAATCAAGATAGTGACGTGTATCATCTTCGAAAGTTTCCTGGTGCCCCAGCTTCTGTCCTCAGGCAAACATGAATCTGTTTTCTGCCACTTATATAGATTAGATTGAATTTCCTATGAATGGAACCATGTGCTCTTTTTTATTGGGCTTCTTGCAATCAGTGTATTTACTTTATATCCATCGTGTGGCTGTGTGTGGGGGGGGGTCATTTCTTCTGCTTTCTGTGTAGCACTTCATAGTAGGACTACCTACCTGTTTATCCACTCACCCACAGGGGAACGTTTCTCCAGTTTTAGGATGTTCCCAAAACAGCACCTCTGAATATTTCTATACAAGTCTTACTAATGACATGTACTCTCATATGTCTGGAGGAAGTACCCCGGAGTGGAATGGCAGGTGTGCGTTTAACTTGGAAGAAACCGCCAGCCTGGTTTCCACGTGCTCATGCTGTCCCACCTGCAAGTCCAGCTGCCTGCTCTCGCCGCCAGCGGGTGAGGCCAGACTTCGGGGTCTGAGACATTCTGCTAGGCAGACAGTGGTCTCTTGGTGTGGTTTTAATTTGCATTAAAAGTGGGTGAAGTGGGTTGAGAGGTACACACTTCCAGTTATAAAATAACTAAGTCAGGGGGATGTAATGCACAGCATGGCAACTGTGGTTAATAAAACTGTATTGCATATCTGAGAGTTGTTAAGAGAGTAGATCTTAAGCATTCTCATCACAAAAACAGTTTGCTTCCTTGGGGAAAGCACAGGCCAGCCAGTCTCGGCTCACACAATCTGGGCAGTGCTGACACTCCTGCCCTCGTCATTCAACCCCCCACCCCAGCCATACCCTTTCGCCCCTGTGAGGCTGGGCATCCGACATCCCATCTCCCAGGCCATCCTGACCAGTTCAGGGATGGGCATAGGATCCCACTCAGGCCATTAACATTAACTCAGGCAATTCTGGGGATTTCCCTGGAGATTTGGGGGAACGACAAGTACCCTTTCTCTGTAATTGCTGGGGGGGGGGGAGTGGATCTGGAGACCCAGAGCTGTCATCTGAGGGCTGAGGCTAAAGAGAAGCTGTCACAGAGGCAAGCAGAGCCCGGAGAGAGTGAGGTTAACGACATCTAAGTTGTACCCCCTCCCCCCCCCCCGGTGCAGCCAGATTGGACTATCCTGGTCTTTTTAGGTTTTTTCTTTCTTAAGCCCGTTGGAGCTCAGTCTCTATCTCTTGCAAAAAAAAAAAGAATCCCATTGAATACACTCCAGCTACCATTTGTGTCACCGACGGGGGGGGGGGGGGGGGGGGGGTGCAGGGGAGGTCTCAGCAGTGAGATACCAGGGTAAAGAAAGCTCGCAGAGTCGATGTCAGGAGGGATCAACAAGCGGCAGCAGTTTTATTCAATACAGCTGGCGGCTTTTATATTTTATAGACTCGTGCCACAGGATATTCTGCACGGGATGGTGCATGGCGCATGCATCCTAGGCTTTTGCTGTGTCATGCTTATGTAAGGGTTACCTAGTCTGCACCTGTGCAGCCAGTGCTGGGGTCATGTCCTGAACCTCAGCTTCTATCAACAAGCCGGGTTCCCGGGCCCTAACAATTTGTTTTTCCAGATTTCCGAATTCTACATCTGAGCAAGCAAACATTTCCTTGGTGTTTCCGGACCACAGACAATTGGTGGGTAGGGGCGAACGAGCCCTTGCTCCACCCTGGAGCCCACCTGTCTATTGGATTAGAGGTGAACTTGACAGTCAAACCTGGGAGATGTGTCAGGCACATAAATAACTCTCACAAGTGGGAGGCTGAGGGCAAAGCCACCTCCACAGAAACTGCCCCCAGGAAGGCCCGACCTGGGCCCGCAGAGAGCTTGTGCCCTCGTCACAAGGCCAGAAATGCCGACACTCAGCTGTCCTTTGCAGTCCCAGCATCCTCTTCGGTCCTGCCAGCACCTTGGGGAGAACTCGGTGTCCTTGGTCTCCTCAAAGGAAAGGGAAAGGTGGCCTGACCAAATGGGACCTTACAGCAGCCCCACGTAGAGGGCTCAGGGTCATGCAGACCTCTGCTTGGAGCTGCAAGGTCTCACCCACAAGTGGACCACAACTTTCTGGGCTGGGGCAAGAACAGCAGTCAAGAGGCACAGGTGGGAGTAGGACCCCAGGAGTAATGGGGTGAATATATTTCTATGTGTGTGTGTTACAGCTACAAAGAATGTAATTTTCGGTATACTATAAACATTGCAGCCTTTTAATTTGTTGTTGACAGTATTATAGATGTCCCTCATTTTCTCCCCTGTTGCCCCCCTCCACCCAGCCCCTACCCAACCCCAGGCCTTCAACATACTGTTGTCTATGTCCATGGGCTGTGCATATATGCATATATGTTTTTTGGTTAATCTCTTCCTGTCCCTTCTCCCCACTCCCCTCTGAGATCTGTCAGTCTGATCTATGCATCCATACCTCTAGACCTATTTTGTCAGTTCATTTTGTTCATTAGATTCCACATATAAGTTAGATCATGTGATGTTTGTCTTTCTCAGACTGGCTTATTTCGCTTAGCATAATACTCTCCAGGTACATGTCATCTCAAAGAGTAAGAGATCCTTTTTTTTTTTAATATATATATATAGCTGCATAGTATTCCGTTGTGTATATGTACCACAGCTTTTTATCCACTCATCTACTATGGGCACTTGGGCTGTTTCCAAATCTTGGCTATTGTATTAATAAATAACATTATAATGAACATAGGGTGCATGAATTCTTTCTGATCGGTGTTTTGGGATTCTTAGGATATATTCCTAGAAGTGGGATCACTAGGTCAAATAGCAATTTGATTTTTTATTTTTTTGAGGACACTCCATACTGTTTTCCATAGTGGTTGCACCAGTCTGCATTCCCACTAGCAGTGCACTATGATTCCCTTTTCTCCACATTCTCACCAGCACTTTTTGTTTGTTGAATTATTGATGGTAGCCATTCTGACAGGTGTGAGGTGATACTTCATTGTAGTTTTAATTTGCATCTCTCTGATGATTACTGATGTTGAGCATTTTTTCATATGTCTATTGGCCATCTGTATAACCTCTTTGGAGAAGTGTCTATTAGGGTACTTTGCCCATTTTTTAATCGGCTTGTCTTTTGTTGAGTTGTATGAGTTCTTTATAAGTTTTGGAAATTAACCCCATATCAGATGTATCATTGGCCAATATGTTCTGCCATACAGTGGGTTCCCTTTTCATTTTGATGCTGGTTTCTTTTGCTGTGTAGAAGCATTTTAGTTTGATGTAGTCCCATTTGTTTATTTTTCCTTTGTTTCTCTTGTCCTAGGAGATATATTGGTGAAAATTCTGCTATGTGAGATGTCTGAGATTTTACTGCCTATGTTTTCTTCTAGAATGTTTATGGTTTCATGACTAACATTTAAGTCTGTTATCCATTTTGCATTTATTCTTATGTATGGTGTAAGTTGGTGGTCCAGTTTCTTTCTTTCTTTCTTTCTTTTTTTTTTTTTTTTGCATGTACCTGTCCAATTTTCCCAACACCATTTACTTTGCCAAATTCATTTACTAAATCTAGTAGTTTTTTGGTGGAGTCTCTAGGGTTTTCTATGTATAATATCATGTCATCAGTGAATAATGATCATTTTACTTCCTCCTTTCCAATTTGGTTGCCTTTTATTTTTAATTCTTGTCTGTTCACTGTGGCTAGGACTTCCAGTACTATGTTGAATAAAAGTGGTGAAAGCAGACATTCCTTTCTTCTTCCTGTTCTAAAGGGAAACACTTTTAGTTTTTACCCATTCAGTATGATGTTGGCTGTAGGTTTATCATATATGACCTTTATTATGTTGAGGTACAATCCTTGTATTCACACTTTGCTGAGAGTTTTTATCATAAATGGGTGCTGGATTTTGTTGAGTGCTTCTTTGCATCTATTGATATGATGGTGTGATTTTTATTCTTCATATTGTTTATGTGATGTATCACATTTATTGATTTGTGGATATTGTACCAGTCTTGCATCCCTAGAAAAAAATCCCACTTGGTCAAGGTGTATGATTTTTTTTTTTAATGTATTGCTGAACCTGATCTGCTAATATTTTGTTGAGGATTTTATCATCTATGTTCATCAGGGATATTGGCTTGTAATTTTCTTTGTAGTGTCTTTATCTGGTTTTGGAATTAGGACCATGTTGGCCTCATAAAAAGAATTTGGAGGTCTTCCTTCCTCTTGAATTTTTTGGAATTTGAAGAGGATAGGTGTTACTTCTTCTTTGAATGTTTGCTTAAACTTGTTGGTGAAGCCATCCTGTCCAAGGCTTTTGTTTACTGGGATTTTTTTTTAAATTACTTCTTCAGTTTCATTAGTTATTATCAGTCTATTTAGGTTTTTTGATTCTTTCTGACTGAGTTTTGGAAGATATATGTATGTTTCTAGGAATTTGTCCATTTTGCCCAGGTTGTCCAATTTGTTGGCATATAATTGTTCACAGTATTTTCTTACAATCCTTTGTATTTCTGTGATGTCAGTTGTTATTTTGCCTCTTTCATTTCTGATTTTACTTATTTGGGTCCTCTCTCTTTGTTTTTTGGTGAGTCTGGTTAAAGCTTCATTGATCTTGTTTATCTTTTCAAAGAACCAGCTCTTGGTTTCATTGATCTTTTGAATTGTTTTTCAGTCTCTATGTTATTTCTTTCCACTCTGATCTTTATTATTTCTCTCCTTCTACTTACTCTAGGTTTTTTTCTTATTGTTCTCTTTCTAGTTCTTTTAGTTGTAGGGTTAGATTGTTTATTTGAGCTTTTTCTTGTTTTTTTGAGGTAGTCTTTTAATGCTATGAACTTCCCTCTCAGGACTGCTTTCGCTGTGTCCCATAGATTTTGGGTTGTTTTGTGTTCATTTTCATTTGTTTCCAGTAAGTTATTTATTTCTTCCTTGATCTCGTTTTGGTAACCCATTCATTGTTTAATGACATGCTATTTAGCCTCTATGTGTTTGAATGTTTTTAAGTGTTTTTATTGTAGTTGATTTCTAGTTTCATGTTATTGTGGTTGGAGAAGATATTTGATATGATTTCAATCTTCTTGAACTTATAAAGACTTATTTTGTGTCCTAAGATGTGGTCTATCTTTGGGAATGTTCCATGTGCACTTGAGAAGAATGAATATTCTGCAGCTTTAGGATGAAACGTTCTGTAAATATCAATTCAATCCATCTGATCTAGTGTGTCATTTAAGGATGCTGTTTCCTTGTTGATTTTTTTGTCTGGAAGATCTATCTAGTGATGTCAGTGGGGTGTTAAAATCCCCTACTATGACTGTATTGTTGTCATTCTCTCCCTTAAAGTCCTCCAAGAATATTTTTATATTTTTGGTGCTCCTATATTGGGTGCGTATATGTTTACCAGGGTTATATTCTCCTGTTGGATGGATTCCTTTAATATTATGCAGTAATCTTCTTTGTATCTTGTTATAGCCTTTGCTTTGAAGTCTACTTTGTCAGATATAAGTATTGCTACCTCTGTTTTTTTTATTTTTTCATTTGCATGGAAAATTTTTTTTCTATGCCTTTACATTCATCCTATGTGAGTCCTTTGTTCTGAGGTGGGTCTCTTGTAGACAGCATATATATGGTTCAAGTTTTCTTATCCTTTAAGCTACCCTGTGTCTTTTGATTGGAGCATTTAATCCATTTACATTTAAGTTACTATTGATAGGTACAGTAACCCCTCAATTTTGCAGACCTCAATTTACAGACTTCGGGTTTAATGGAAAAAATTTTCCATCCACATGTCATATGTGAAAATAATATCCTGTTAATTTTTAAATGCTTTTAAGCAAGATTTGCTTATAATTAAATTAACAAGTTTTTTTTTTTTTAAATCCTCACCCAAGGAGATATTTCTATTTATCTTTAGATAGAGTGGGGGGCGGGGGGGAGAGAGATAGAAACATCAAAGTGAGAGGGACACATCAACAGGTTGCCTCTCACATGACCCTGACCATGGCTGGGGACGAACCACAACCAAGGTATGTGCCCTTGACCAGAATCAAACCCACAACTCATTGGTCCATGGGCCAGCACTCAAACCACTAAACCAAACTGGCCAGGGCTAACAGATTACTTTTTGTTATTAATTCACTGTTATCTTTAACAAGTTTTAGCAAATAGGCCATATGTTGGAAAAAACACTAGTAATTTCACCAACATAAATAAATATTACATATTTACAACTATAGTCTACACATTTATTTTATTTTTTTATCAATCAATTTATTTTTGTTACAGATGTTTCTCCTTTTTCCCCACCTAAACACCCTCATCCAGATCCCATCCCCCATCCCTCCAGCACGGTTATCTATGTCCATTGGTTACATATACATGCATATAAGTTCTTTGAGGTTTGTCAGTCTGAACCGTACTTCTTTCTATGTCTCTGGGCCTATTTTGATCATCAGCTTATTTTGTTCATTATATTCCACAAATAAGTGAGATGATGTGGTATTTGTCTTTCTCTGATTGGCTTATTTTGCTTAGCATAATACTCTCCAGGTCCTTCCATGTCATCTCAAAGGATAAGAGATCTTTCTTTCTTATAGCTACACAGTGTTCCACTGTGTTTATGTACCACTGCTTTTTTATCCACTCATCTACTGATGGATATTTGGGCTGTTTCCAGAACTTAGTGATTATAAACAGTGCTGCTATGAACATAGCGGTACATATATTCTTTCTGATTGGTGTTACAGGCTTCTTAGGATATATTCCTAGAAGTGGGATCACTGGGTCAAATGGCAGATCAATTTTTAATTTTTTGAGGAAACACCATATTGTTTTTCACACTTCATTCCCACCAGCAGTGTACTAGAGTCCCCTTTTTTCCACACCCTGGCCAGCATTTGTTGTTAGATGATTTGTTGATGGCAGCCATTCTGGCAGATATGAGGTAATACCTCATAGTTGTTTCAATTTGCATCTCTCTGATGATTAGTGACATTGAGCATTTTTTCATGTCTCTTGGCCATTTGTACGTCCTTTCTGGAGAGGTGTCTCTTCAGGTCCTCTACCCATTTTTTAATTGGGTTCTTTGTCTTTCTTTTGTTGAGTTGTATAAGTACTCTATATATTTTGGAAATTAACCCCTTATCAGATGTATTGTTGGCAATTATGCTCTCCCATAGAGTGTGCCCCTTTCCATTTTGATGCTTGTTTTTTTTGTTTTGTTTTGTGTGTGTGTTTTTTTTGCTGTGCATAAGCTTTTTAGTTTGATGTAGTTCCATGTATTAATTTTCTCCTTTGTTTCTCTTGCCTTAGGCATCATATCTGTGAAAATTCTGCTGCGTGTGATGTCTGAAATTTTGTTGCCTACATTTTCTTCTAGGATTTTCATGGATTCACGAGTGACATTTAAGTCCTTTATCCATTTTTAGTTTATTCTTGTGTATAGTGTAAGTTGGTGGTCTAGTTTCATTTTTTTGCACATAGTTGTCCAATTTCCCCAACACCATTTACTGAAGAGGCTGTCTTTACTCCATTGTATGCTCTTGCCACCTTTGTCAAATATTAATTGAGCATAATGTCTTGGGTCAATTTCTGGGTTCTCTGTTCTGTTCCATTGATCTATACTCCTGTTCTTGTGCCAGTACCAGGCTGTTTTGATTACAATGGTTTTGTAGTATAACCTGATATCTGGTACTGTGATCCCTCCTACTTTGTCCTTCTTTTTCAAGATTGCTGTGGCTATTCGGGGTCTTTTTTGGTTCGATATGAACTTTATTTGTTCTAGTTCTGTGAAATATGCCATTGGTATTTTGATGCAGATTGCATTAAATCTATAGATTGCTTTGAGTAGTATGGACATTTCAATGATGTTAATTCTTACAATTCATGAACAAGGTATATGCTTCCACTTTTTTATATCTTCTTTTTTTTTTTTTTTTTTTTTTCAATGTTCTGTAGTTTTCTGCAAATAGATCCTTTACTTCTTTAGTTAAGTTTATTCCCAGGTATCTTAATTTTTTTTTGCCACAATGGTAAATGTGATTGTTTTTTAAGTTTCTCTTTCTGTGAGTTCATTATTAGTGTATAAGAATGCTGTCGATTTCTTGATGTTAATTTTGTATCCTGCTACTTTGCCAAATTTGTTTATTAAATCTAGTAGATTTTTGATGGAGTGTTTAGGGTTTTCTATGTACAATATCTTGTCATCTGCAAATAATGACAGTTTCACTTCCTCCTTTCCAATTTGGATCCCTTTTATTTTTTCTTCTTTTCTAATTGCTGTGGCTAAGACTTCCAGTACTATGTTAAATAAGAGTGGTGAAAGTGGGCATCCCTGACTGGTTCCTGTTCTTAAGGGAAATGCTTTTAGTTTTTTCCCATTGAGTATAATGTTGGCTGTAGGTTTTTCATATATGGCCTTTATTATGTTGAGATATGATCCCTCTATTCCCACATTGCTGAGCGTTTTTATCAGAAATGGATACTGGATTTTGTTGAATGTTCTTTTGGCATCTATTGATATGATCATATAGTTTTTATCTTTCATTTTGTTTATGTGGTGTATCACATTTATTGATTTGCGAATATTGTACCAGCCTTGCATCCCTGGGCTGAATCCCACTTGGTCATGATGAATAATTTTTTTTAATGTATTGCTGGATCCGATTCGCTAATGTTTTGTTAAGGATTTTGGCATCTATGTTCATATGGGATATTGGCCTGTAGTTTTCTTTCTGTGTAGTGTCTTTATCTGGTTTTGGAATTAGAATTATGTTGGCTTCATAAAATGAGTTTGGAAGTCTTCCTTCTTTTTTAATTTTTTGCTATAGTTTAAGGAGAGTGGGTGTTAGTTCTTTGAATGTTCGGTAAAACTCCCCCATGAAGCCATCCGGGGCTGGGCTTTTGTTTGCTGGGAGATTCTTCATTACATCTTCAATTTCCTTAGTTGTTATTGGTCTGTTAAAGTTTCCTTCTCTTCCCAGTTCAGTTTTGGGAGACTATGTGTTTCTAGAAATTTGTCCATTTCACCTAGATTGTCCAATTTGTTGGCATATAATTGTTCATAGTATCTGTTAACAATCCTTTGTTTATCTGTTATGCCAGTTGTTACTTCTCTTTTGTTTCTGATTTTGTTTATTTGGGGCCTCTTCCTTGTTTCTTGGTAAGTCTAGCTAAGGGTCCATCAATCTTGTGTATCTTCTCAAAGAACCAGCTCTTTATTTCATTGATCGTTTGAATTTTTTTTTTAATCTCTATGTCATTTATATCTGCTCTGATTTTTACTATTTCTTTCCTTCTACTTGATCTGGGTTTTTCTCTTTGTTTGCTTTCTAGTTCTTTAAGTGGTGGGGTTAGATAGTCAATTAGAAATGTTTCTTGTTTCTTGAGGTAGGCTTGTAGTGCTATGAACTTCCCTCTCAGGACTGCTTTCACTGCATCCCATAGATTTTGTGTTGTTGTGTTCATTTTCATTGGTTTCCAGGAAGTTTTTAATTTCTCCCTTGATCTCATTGGTAACCCACTCATTGTGTAATAACATGCTATTTAGCCTCCATGTGTTTGAATGTTTTTGCATGTTTTTGTTGTATTTGATTTCTAGTTTCATGCCATTGTCATCTGAGAAGATGCTTGATATGATTTCAATCTTCTTGAACTTGTAGAGACTTAGTTTGTGTCCTAACATGGTCTATCTTTAAGAATGTCCCATGTGCACTTAAGAAGAATATGAATTCTGCAGTTTTGGGGTGTAATTCTCTGTAGATATCTATTAAATATATTTGATATAGTGTATCATTTATAGTATCTGTTTCCTTGCTCATTGTTTGTCTAGAGGATCTATCCAGTGATGTCACCGGGGTGTTGAAGTCCCCTGCTATGACTGTATTGCTGTTGATTTCTCCTTTCAAGTCCTCTAGAAGTTTTTTGTTTGTTTGTTTGTTTTTTAGAGAGAGGGAGAGTGAGAGATAGAAACATTGATGAGAGAGAACATCGAGTGGCCGCCTCTCACATGCCTCCCACTGGGGACTTGCCCCACAACCTGGGCATGTGCCCTGACCAGGAACTGAACCGGTGACCTCTCGGTGCATGGTTCAATGCTCAACCACTGAGCCACACCAGCCGGGCCTCCAGAAGTTTTTTAAATGTATTTTGGTGCTCCTATATTGGGTGCATATATGTTTACCAAGGTTATATCTTCCTGTTGGATAGATCCTTTCAATATTATCTAGTGGCCTTGTCTCTAGTTATGGACTTCATTTTGAAGTCTATTTTTATCAGATATGAATATTGCTGCCCCAGCTCTCTTTTCCTTTCCATTTGCTTGGAAGATTTTTTTTTTTTCCATCCCTTCACTTTCAATCTATGTGAGTCTTTTGTTGTGAGGTGGGTCTCTTGTAAACAACATATATATGAATCATGTTCTCTTTTCCAATCAGCTACTCTGTCTTGATGGGTGCATTTACTCCACTTACATTTAAGGTTATTATTGATATGTACTTATGTATTGCCATTTTTGTTTATTGTAGTTATATTTTTCTTCCTATTTCTTCTACTAATTACAGCAGTCCTTTTAACATTTCTTGCAGTGCTGGTTTGGTGGTAATAAACTCCTTTAGTCTATTTTGTCTAGGAAGCTCTTTATTTCACCTTCTATTTTGAATGACAAGCTTGCTGGATAGAGAAATCTTGGTTTCAGATCCTTGCTTTTCTTTACTTTGAATACTTCATGCTATTCCCTTCTGGCCCATAGTGTTTCTTTGATAAATCAGCTGATAGTTTTATGGGAGCTCCTTTGTAGTTGACAAATTGATTTGCCTTTAAGATTCTCTCTTTATCTTTAATGTTTGCTATTTTATTTATTATTTATTTATTTATTTATTTTAAAAATGTATTTTTTAATCCTCACCCAAGGATATTTTTCCATTTATCTTCAGATAGAGAGGGAGAGAGGGAGGGAGGAAGAGAGAAACATCAATGTGAGACACATGGACTGGTTGCCTCCTGCATGACCCCAACTGGGGCCGGGGACAAACCACAACCAAGGTATGTGCCCTTGACTGGATCGAACCTGGGACTCTTTTGTCCGCAGGCTGATGCTCTAACCGCTGAGCCAAACCAGCCAGGGCAATGTTTGCCATTTTAATTATGATGTGTCTTAGTGTAGGTCTCTTTGGGTTCATCTTGATTGAGATCTCTGTGCTTCCTGTACTTGTGTGACTTTTTCTTTCACCAGGTTAGGGAAGTTTTCTGCCATTATTTTTTTCAAACAGTTTCTCTATCCCTTACTTACTTGCTTCTTCCTGATACTGTATGATGCAGATATCATTGTTTCATGTTGTCCCAAAGTTCCTTTAAACTGTCCTCATATTTTTAAATTGTTTTCCTCTATTTGCTTCTCTGAGTGATTTTTTTCTACCTTGTCTTCTAATTCATTGATTCAATCCTCTGCTTCTTCTAACCTACTGTTAATTACTTTCAGTGTATTTTTTATTTCAGCTGTCATTCTTCATCTTTGGTTGTTTTTCAGGGTTTCTGTCATTTTTTTATGCTTTAGGGCATTCTAAAAACCATTACCTTATACTCTGTTTCTGATAAATTGCTTGCCTTCCTTTCATTTAGCTTTTTCTGGAGATTTCTCCTGTTCTTTCATTTGTGGCCTGTTTCTTTGTTTCCCCATTTTTACTGTTTCTTTGTGTTTGTTTCTATGTACCAGATATGACTGCTATGCCTCCCAGTCTTGTTGGGGTGGCCTTCTCCCAGTAGTGTAGTCTCCTTGATCTTCTGAGCTGGGTGCTTTAGGAATGTCTCTTGTGTGGGTTATGTGAGCCCTCATGTTGTATTTGGGTCTTGATTGCTGTTGTCCCATTTGTGGGTGGGCTCAGGCCTCAGTCTTGCTGACTGTGAGGCCCAACCACGCCACGCCAATTGTTATACAAGTGCTGACAGAACAAAACAAGACACAAGATCAAACCAAAAACATGTGAAAAAACAAAACGTGAGAGACAGAAAAAAAAAAAAAAAAAAGAATACTAAAAGACATGAGACCAAAAGAATTAGAGAAAAAACAAAAGAACTAAAAAGAGAGAATATGAAAGAAGAGAAAAAGGATACAAGAATAAAAAAGAAAAGAAAAAAATGAAATAATTTTTAAAAGTAATAATAATGAATAAAATATAGAGTAGGAAATGAAAAACAGAAATGAAAAAATAAAAAAAGAAAAGAGATAGAATAAAAGAATAGAATAAAGGGAAAAAGAGTAATGAGATATGGAAGAACAAAGAGAAATAGGAAAAAAAATCTTTGTATCTGTTTGTGGAGCTCGCTGAATTTTGCTCCTGAGTTGTTGAATCTGGCACCTTGGTGTGTCAGTCCTGGGCCTCCCGGGAGGTTCTCTGGTGCAGGCCAATGTGAGTTGCTGCCCCTGCTTGGCCCTGTGCAACCTGACTGAAGCTGAAACTGTTGACAGTACCAAACCCTATATATGTTTTTTCCTTTACATACATACCTATGGCAAATTTTAACTTGTAAATTAGGCCCAGTAAGAGTTTAACAATAACTAATAATAAAATAGAACAATTATAACAATATACTGTAATAAAAGTGGAGAATGTGGTGTTACTAAGTAAAATAAAGGTGACTTGAACACCAGCACTGCGATGCCTCGGTGGCCCATCTGATAACTGAGACACCTGCTAAGTGACTAATGGGCAGGGAGTGTGTATCACATGGATACTCTGGACAAAGGGATGGTTCACGTGCCAGGCAGGATGGTGAAAGATTTCATCACACTGCTCAGAACATTGTGCAATTTAAAACTTATAAAGTGTTTATTTCTGGAATTTTCCATGTAATAGTTTTGGACCACAGTTGACCATGGGTACCTGCAACCATGGATAAGGGGAGATGACTGTGTTACAGAAATGTTAGAGACACACCAGTACCTGCCTGCAGTCTTCTTGAACTTTTTTTTTTAACTGCAGGCAAATGATGGGCTCTTTTTTTTTTTTTTTTTTTTTTTTTTTAAGCCTTGCTGTTTTTATTTTTTTGTTCATCCTCACCCAAGGATATTCTCCCATTATTTTTAGACAGAGTGGAAGGGAAGGAAGGAGAGAGAGAGAAACATCAATGTGAGAGAGACACATCAATTGGCTGCCTCCCGCACAACCCTAACCAGGGCTGGGGATCAACCTGCAACCCAGGTACGTGCCCCTGATCGGAAATTGAACTCTTTGGTCCGTGGGCTGATGCTCTAACTGCTGAGCCAAACTGGCCAGGGCTCCTTGAACTTCTTAAGAGGACCTGAAAGGCAACTGAGAGGAAATCGCCTTCTCACTGGGTTACTTGGGGTCAGTTCCCGCTGTAGGGTGCAGCAGCCCTGGGCACAGCCTGCTGTGGGGCACTGTGGCCTGCAGACCACGCTCCAGGGACACTGATCAATTCCGATGGTGGGCACAGGAGAGGAGAGGCTGCCATTCTGCACATGCAGGTTCACGTTCGTCAGGGTGGACAGACTCGTTTCCGAATTGTGTGACAAGCACTCTGGGCCCCCCTTCCTATCATAACTGTGGGTTTCCTATGGCTGCTGTGACAATGACACTAACCTATGGCTGGAGACAAAGCTCTGCAGGTCAGAAATCTGAAATGAATTTCACTGGGCTCCAGTCAAGGTGCTGGCAAAGCTGGGTTTTTGGGAGGTTCTGAGAATCTGTCTTTTGCCCTTTTCAGCACCATGTGACCACCTATATTCCTCGCTTTTGCCCCAAGGTGTCACTCCAATCCCTGCTCAGGCACCACACCTCCTCCTCTGACTCTGACCTTCCCACCTCCTCTTCTTAGGACCCTCATGGTTTTATTGGGTCCACCCACATACTCCTGAATAACCTCCCCTCCTCCAGGTTGTCATACCTGCAAAGCCCCTTTTGCCACGTAAGGTGAATCAGGAGGACCTTTTAAGGGCTCTCATTCAGCTTCCACAATAACTGGGCTAGTCTGCAGGGGCAGAAACAGGAGCCGAAGGGAGCAGAGGCATCCAGTGGCCTAGGGTCAAGGTACAAGGTGCAATGTCGGCTGCTGCAAACCCCACACACGGAGTGAATCCCGACAGGATGGGGGGCATGAGCTGCATGTGGCTCTAGAGGGTCAGCCAGGTCAGGGTAGGACTCAGGACCCTGGTTTTCAGCTCACGCAGATGACCACAGCCCACCCACCAGGGGAGCAAAGGACCAGCACACAGGCCACTGGCAGCTGAGATTTATTTAAAGGGCAAGGCCTGGCGATCACTGGAGACTTGCGTGTCAACTCCGGAAGGTTGATGGCTGCAGCTTCTGGCTCTGCACGAGCCTCGAACAGGTTAGGAAGTGATCTCCGTCAAACCTGAGGGGAGGAAACACACAAAGCTGCCAAGAGACTCGCAGTGCAAAGAGAAGACACAGAGGTGGGAGAGTGACCAGAGTGACTGCTGGGCCCTAGCCCCTGTGACCAGCTCCGATGCAGGTCCTACCCCCGATCACTGCAGCTCTGGTCCCCTGCTCCCTGCTCCCTGCAACGGGACTGCACAAGAAAACGAGTGCCCGCGTGAGGTTGGGCTCATGGTGGCTTTTTTTTTTTTTTTTTTTTTTACATTTATCTTCAGATAGAGCGGGAGGGAGAAAGGGGAGGAGAGAGAGAGAGAAACTCTTTGGTTCGATGAGAGAGAGACACATCGAGTGGTTGCCACCCACACGACCCCAACCGGGGCCAGGGACAAACTGCAACTGAGGTACGTGCCGAGAGACCAAACCTGGGTCTCTCTGGTCCACGGGATGACGCTCTAACCGCTGAGCCAAACCGGCCAGGGCTCATGGTGGCTTTAAAGGGATTAGGAAAGCACTGTAATAATTTGTGAGCTCTCTGCAGTCAACACCATGTCTGCCCTTGAAGAGCTGAATGCTGAGCCAACCGAGACACGGTTCTTCACTGCGCACATACATGTCCTGACATCGCGTGGCCAGACAAAGTGGGGACAAAAGAAGCCCCCATCATAACAACACTTACTACAGTTACTCTGTAAAATCTAAAGTCAACTCAAAAGTACTACACACAAGCCCAGCCGGTGTGGCTCAGTGGATTGAGCATGGTCCCATGGACTGAGAGGTCCCAGTTCAATTCTGGGTCATGCCTGGGTTGCAGGCTCGATCCCCAGTAGGGGGTGTGCAGGAGGAAGCCAATTGAGGTTTTTCTCTCACATGGATGTTTCTCTCTCTCTCTCTAAAAAAATCAATAAAAATATATTAAAGGGAAAAAAGTATTACACACAACCTATGTTTCCCAACTTGGGAAAGTTACATAAATTCAGACATAGCACCGTGACAGAATTTCATGAAGCCATTCAAGTTACGCTCACTGAGTTGTTCAAATCGAAGGGAATGCTCGTGTTATGATACTGAGTTGAAAAGATCAGCAATCAAAGCTGCACAAATTTATAAATTCAACTCTGCCAGAAATGCAGCAAGAGCTAGAAAAGTGGTGGGAGGAGAAGTTACTAGAGGTTCTCAGTGACAGGCACCCACATGCTGCTGCTTTTCTTCATCATACTTTTTATGTTTCCAAAGTCTCTACTAAAAATTACATTGTTTTTAAAATTGGAAGGGAATAACAATATTAAAAAAAAAAACACTAATAAGTGGTTTTAAATCAAAAACAAATAGAAAAGAAAGTTGTGGGCCGAAATGCACAGCTGAGTAAATGTATGAACTAGCTGGGACGACAAGCCCCCAGGGAATGATTAACTGCCTCGTGTCAGCCTGGAGTTTTCACACGGGGACAGACCTTGCCTCTGTCACATTCTCTGTGTTGTATCAGCTGCCAGTGTACAGCTATACGTCACTGGGACACACCTGTAGGAAGCTCATGGGGCAGCTACCATGTTCAAGGCCAGAACTAGGATCTAAAGTGGTGTCCACAGGGCTGCAGAGACGCCCAAGGGACCACCCCTGAGGCAGGAGGACGCACACAGGGCAGCTGTAAGGAGGGACTGGACCAAGACCAAGGTGACGGGCAGCACCGAGGGGATCCACACTCTCCCCACGACCCTGCACGGCCGGGCTGGGCAATGTCGCCCTCATCAGGAGAGATAAGGGAGAAATTCAACCTGCAGCTGCATGGGTTGGTTAGAGACACCATGGTCTGTTTACAATCTGCAAACCTGGTCATAAGCTGACTGAAAAGACCGACACTGGTTACTTTTATTAAGGTCATTATTGTGTTACACTCTCAAGGTCTTTCGCCTGCCACCTGAGGCCCTCCCACGCATACCTGCACAGGGTGGCTGGCGGGTTTGGGTGCATGGGCTCTACCTGACAGTTCTCCTGCTTCTGTGTATAGAACATGGGGCACGACGGCCAATCCTGGAGACGGCTGTGGGCACATGCACGATCTGCTAGTGCTCTCTGCACTCGGTTCAGTATGTCTTATGCTCTTTGCACATTAAAAGGTTCTCATTTGGAGGTCAAAGCAGAAGTGAAGTGGGTACCTAGCTCGCTGCCCCCTCTGGTCGCCCAGCACAGGCAGTAGTGCCTCATGAGCTGCTCCAGGAGCTCCAGCTCGTCCAGGAACTCGAGGGACTCGATCCTAGGGAGAGTGAATGGAGGACAGTAAGCACGATGAGGTGGAGACGAAGGTGCTCTGACACAGACTACGTGAACAGAAGTCAAGCAGTAGGTATGGAGTGCTTCCATCTTAACTTACTTTTATTAAAAAGAAAAAAGTACCACAAGCAAAATCAAAAGACAAACTACAAAATATATTTGCAATATAAATAACAAAGGGTAGATTCCCTTGCTGTATAAAGAGCTGTTGTACTTCAGTAAGAAAAACTCCAAAAATTCATTTAAAAGATGGGGCGGGGGGATGGATGAAAAGGTGAAGGGGAATACAAGGTATAAACTTCTAGTTATAAAATAAGTAAGCTACAGACCTGGTCGGTGTGGCTCCATGGTTAGAGTGTCAGCCTGTGCACCAAAGGGTCTCGGGTTCGAACCCTGGTCAAGGGCACGTACCTGGGTTGCAGGTTCCATCCCCAGCTCTGGTCGGGGTCGTGCAGGAGGCAACCAATCGATGTGTTTCTCTCACGTCGATGTCCCCCCCCACCCCCACTTTCTGCTCTAAAAAGCAATGGAAAAAATATCCTTGGGTGAAGATAAACAAAAATAAAAGTAAAAAATAAGTAAGTTAAATTAAATAAAAATCAATACAGGTTTAAAATGCATTCCAGAATGCAGCGTGGAGCACAGGGTAAACAATCCCACGCGCACACGCTGAGCGTGAGGCTGTGCACCTGAAACTTACACAATATTGTATGTCAACCATGCTTTTAAAAAGGCAGGTAAGACCAGTTCACTGGAAAAGAAAAACAAGAGGTTTTCAACTTCACTTATGAGAAAAGAAATGTAAATTCAAATACCTGAAACCTTTCCAACTATGAGACAGAAAACTGTCACAAGGCTGACATGCTGCGGAAGGACCTGGGGACAAGTCTTAGCAACAGGGCTACAGAACAGGGCAGCCCCTGAGGACAGCGCCACCTCCCTCAGTCAGACTCACAACAGGACCCTCACTCAGCAGCCCACTCTCATGATCCACCCTGCGTGGGCACAGAGGTCTGTGTCCAAGGACACTCCTGAAGCTTCAGAGCTGCCGTGTGGGAACAGCAAAACCCCATAAACTGGGGAGACGGCTGATGAAGCAAAGCGCATGCACACAGAACACTGTGCAGCCCCCAGAGAACAGGGCAGGTCTACACGTGGTATGCACGGCCTCTGAGACGCATCACAGTTTGAAAGCAGGTTGTTCAGGAAAGGGTGTGCGTGGTTTACTGCTATCCACGTGAAGAAGGTGCTGTGCTCAGACGTGCATAGCATTTCTGAAGGGAAAACATAGCAAAAACTGACAGAAGGTGGTAGATGTGCAGCGAGTGGGGTGAGGGCTTTTGTTTTTCTACTAATTTCTTTTTCTTAATCACATGCTTGTAGGATTTTCTTCAAAAAAGCATTTTAAATGTAAACTTTTAAATGTTTACAACAGAAGCACGCACATATATATGAAACAGGATTTTAAAATATTTTCTGTCATATCACATGCTGTAGGGGAAAAATTCAGGCATTTCCAAAAAGTATTAAAAAAGTAAAAAATAGTCCATATTCTTACTATTTGCAAGAGCCAGCACTAACACTCTGGCATTGCCTTCTGTCCAGGCTGTATGTGGGGGTAGGGGATACGTCTGTGCATGCCTGTGTATTCGTCCCTGCCTTGGCATGCAGGCTGAAAGTCACATCGGAAGTGAGACTATCTATCCGTAAGGGACTCTGTCGCTTCCTAACCAGTGTTCCCAACTAATCAGAACACATTCAAGGCAGGCTTCCTAACACCGAGTTCTAGAAGAAACCAGCACCCTAACAAGGAGGTTACCTCTAAGTTCAGCTGCCAGGAGACACGAGATTGTGCCCTCCACAGGCAGGCATACCTCTGCTCGGTTTGACCAGTTATCCCCTTGGCTTAGAGAAGTGCATGCACACGGTGCGCACTCAGCCCTGTCAAAGCAGCAGGCCTGCCTTAGACTTCTTTTCATGCACAGTATCTGGCAAAAGCCTTGGCAAATGTGGACACAAACTACGTGGCCTTCACGGAGCTGGGAGGACGGCCCCGCCTAGGGTAGACACACCAGAGCCACCCACCTCATCACCCGCTCTGCTGGGGACACGCATCCACAAAGGCCATGGCAGCATGAGACTGACAGCCACCTAGAAGTTGCTGCCCCGTGGCTGATGCCAGTGCCAGACTCTTCCCTGGGCCCCCAGAAGAGCTGCCAGAGCAGTGCCATTACAGATGCCAGACCAGGGCTGTTCACAACAGTCGTCCTGACAGGAAGCAACTGGCAACCGGCCTGTGGGAACAGAAAACTCTAGAAGAACCCAGGAAGCATGGACCTGATCAGGTGGAGACCACACTTGCACAGACCTTCATGGCTCTGACATGCAGACTTGAAAACAAGTGGTATTTCTTTTCTTTTTTTTCTTTCTTTTGTTAATCCTCACCTGAGGATATTTTTCCACTAATTTTTAAATATAGTGGAAGGACAGGAAGAGAGAGAGAAACATAGATGTGAGAGAGACACATCGACTGGTTGCCTCCTGCACGACCCCGACCAGGGCCAGGGATCAACCTACAATCCAGGTACATGCCCTTAACCAGGAATCAAACCCAAGACCCTTAGGTCAGCGGGCTGATGCTCTAACCACTGAGCCAAATCAGCCAGGGCACAAGTGGTACTTCTAACAGTTATGAAGAAGGTCTGTGGACAAGCAAGACCAAAAATTCTTCTCATTATCTTGCAAGAGACCAACAACTACACCTGTACGTCCCCAAAGGCAGGAGGAAGCACAAAGCAGGAAGCAGAAAATAGTTAAAAACAGAACTAAGCTGACACCAGCACTGTCCAGAGGTGAGTATGGGGATGTGCTCCAGTGTTTTCTATAACAGGCAAATTAAACCAAACAACACACAGGACACCACACACTCCCACACGTGAACAGGAGTACTGTGAACTCTGAACACGGCGACCCTCGAGGCTTTGACAGGTAAAGATAAATACAATCTATTGTTAGGTTTTTTAAAAAGCAGGATGGTTTACAGACATACATGTAATATGAATCTACTGATCAGAAAGTCAAATCTGTGTATCAGTAAGCACTTCTCTTTACAGGTGCACAGAACACAACTTTAAACTTCATGTACTTTACATTGCTTAAAACTGTTTTAGAACCAGTGTGTATTTCTGTTACAATGAGAGAAAATCCATTTAATAATTTGTGAGCAGACTTTTTCCCTTTTGGAAGCCTTTGAACAATGATCTTTTCCTCCAGCTCCCGACCGAGGGGAGTATGCACAATTCCCACTGCAGAGGTTGCCTGGGAGTTTTGCAGGTGTAACTGCTTGTTTTGACAAGGATCACCTGTCTGGGAACAAACCCTAGCTCAGCTAATAGCTCAGGAGTTCCTGTTGTGGTGCTGCAGTGTTAAATGTGTGTTAGCAGGTCAACTTGTTTCAAAACGAGTCTAGTGAGGGTTTTGTTTGTTTCACACCCGAGGACAGACAGCTGTGCCGTACCTGCTGACTTCAGTCTGAGGTAATCTGCTGTACAATTCCATCATGTTCACGGCCGACGCTGTTTCCCACCCATTCGACAGGAGCCGTTCTTTCTGAAACGTGTGGTGGAGAGAATGGACAACCACAAGGCATGGCCGTGAGCGCAGACATCGTCAAGCACTGAGCATTTCTTACATGACTCCTCTTTCAAAAGCCCACTCTGGCCCCTACCATCTTTCTTCTTTTTATTTTCCAGTGTTCTATACTGAACACACACTGTTACCTATTTAAATGAGGACAAAGTGGGAGGTGTTTCTTCAGCCAAACGATGACATTTTTGAAAAGAGGTGGGACTACTACTATAGATTCCAAGAGACCTGGGGACATTAAAAAGTGTGGACTGGCCCTGGCCGGTTTGGCTCAGCGGTTAGAGTGTGGGCCCACGGTCCAGAGAGACCCGGGTTCGGTTCCCGCTAAGGGCATGTACCTCGGTTGCAGTTTGTCCCCGGCCCTAGTTGGGGTCGTGTGGGTGGCAGTCACTTGATGTGTCTCTCTCACATCGATGTTTCTCTCTCTCTCTCTCCTCCTCCCTCTCTCCCTCCCACTCTATCTGAAGATAAATGCAAAAAAAAAAAAGTGTGGACTGTATTTGGATCTGGATTCAAATGCACCAATGATAAATATTTTAAAAAGGAATTGCGGAAACCTGAACACAAACTGGGTGTTAGATGCTATGAAGGACTTATTGCCAGTGTCTTAGGTGGTAATCATGGTATCATCATTAACCCGGGGGGGGGGGGGGTGAAATTCCTGTTGGTAGGCAATTTACACTGAAGTATTTATAGAGGAAATTATAGACTATCTAGAATTTGCCTTAAAATATTCTAACACCACCACCAACAAAAATATGGCGGGAATAAACATTATTTACAAAATATTAATTACGAGAGTTGGCTGATGGGACATGGCTGTTCGTTTACTATTCCCTCTACTTTTCTGTTGTTTTAAAAATACATAATAGAAAGTTAGAATGATAGGGTGCAGGAAATATGTACTTTTCATACCAAGATGGGAAGCAGGGCTAGGATTTTGCGAGTGTGATCAACTGGTGGCCCACATGGAGCCCAGGCCACCTGCAGGCAGGTGCTCAGAAGGACTTCTCACACACTCATCTGTGAAGGGCGGACCCCCCCTTTTTGGTTGGCTAAGGGTACAAGAGGACGTGCCAGTCTCTGCTCTCTGACCTGTGACTCTAAGGACTTGCAGGTTTCCACCCCTGCCAGGTCACACTGTCGTCTCCGCAGGTTTTCAATCATGATCTGTCCAAACCGATCGTCCATGTTCACCTGGGAAGGGAAAGTAGAGCCAGACATTGCCATAAGGGTTAATTCTTATATATGCAAAATAAAACCACCACCTATTTTTTTTTTTTAGTCCTCTACTGAGGACATTTTTGCATTTTTATCTTCATATACAGCGGGAGGGAGAGAGGGAGAGAAACATCGATGTGAGAGAGAGACATCAAGTGGCTGCCACCCACACGACCCCAACTGGGGCTGGGGACAAACTGCAACCGAGGTACGAGCCCTTAGCGGGAACCAAACCCGGACTCTCTGGACCGCGGGCAGACGCTCTAACCGCTGAGCCACACTGGCCAGGACCACCACCTATTTTTAACCAGTCAGGACTGAGGTCTGTTACGACCCAGTGCAGGTAATGGAATCTGTGTACAGTGCTGATGGGAACTCGACCAGGGCCACCCCCAGAGGGCCACCACACACCCACTGCAAACACAGCCTGGTCCCAGCCATCAGTGTGCTCGCTGCACATGTATGCAGAGGCAGGGATGCCCACTGCAGCACTGCGCAGGATAGAAGACTCTGGAGAGAACTAAATATTCATCATTTGGGGTTCAGTAAATGCTGGCACGTTTCACATAATGAAATACCACATAGCCAGGAAGCAGGGAAGACACAGATACAGATATACATAGAGAGCAACGTGGAATGATCTCTAAGATCTAAGAACTGAAAAATAAGGTACAGAGGAATGTCTACTGTATTCTCCAATGTGCCTTTAAGAAAACACATCTCTTACATTCACATATGCATAGAAAAATTCTGGAATCTGGCAAAGTTGCTTCCCAGGTGAGAGGGCTGAGGTCTGGGGTAGGAGAGACTTACATTTCCTTGTCTGCCCTTTTGTACTATTTTATATATTTTTATTCTGCATGTAGTATTACTTTCGGATAAAAAACTTGTGTAAAAAACTATAAATTTGTGTATGTGCACAAATACCACAAAACGTCATCTTACGTATACTATTACAGCATGTATACACTCCTTTGTCATATACAAAGTACCAGAAATTCACCACTAACAAGTAAGGTGAACCCAGAGATCCCGTGACCACGGCAAGAACCAGTGTTTCTCATGCGGTGCACGTAGAAGCCTTCTGTGGCCCCAGTGGTCAGATCGCACGCTCTTCACGTGGGACGGGAGAGTGTTTGTGAGCACAGTCCCTCGCTGCACCGCCCGAGCGTGAGTCCTGGCCTGACAACTGATTGAGGTGAGACCGTGGCCAAGCTGCCTCCTCCTCTGTGCTTCAGTCCCCTCACCTGGAACACCTGTGGGTTGTTGTGACTGATTATATGTGAAACTCATAGCACAGCACCTGTGCATAGTAAGTTCTAAGAATTTGCTATTATTATCATCATCATTGTCCACGTGGCTTTATCATTTTAAATTAATTAGGAACTAATGTAAGGCATGTGAGCAATTAATACACGTGAGGATGGGGATGATTTTGTTTGTGAGAAAATTATTGACTTTGGTTGGGGGATCAGAACTGGTTTGGGGACAGCGTGGACAACATATTGGACAATGGCCCATTCCCAGGCCTGCTCCAAAGTGACAGGGTCTCTGGTCAAAAGTCACTGATGCGCCATCTCCATTTGCTGTTGGAGAAATGCTTGTTAACAGAGGAACACACTCATGGAGCAAGACGCACAAAGCACTGCAGAGCCGAGACGTGGGGAAATGTGCGAAAAGCAGAACACATTCTCCCCAGGTGTGGTGTCCTGAAAGCAAAGACAGGTTCCCAGGACTTATTCCCATCACAAAAGAAAAGACCTAGGAGGCCAGCTGCCATTACATGCACTCACCAGGACTGAAGACTGAGTCTGAGGACGCCCCCAGTCCCAGAGAGGAAGGAAGAAATCACCCAACCAGGAAGCACCTACACAGGAACCTGCACAGGTGGGGCGGGGACAAGGGAACTTGGTCGAGCCCTGATCTGTCCATAATTACATGACCTTGGACAAGGCCCTGCACTGCTCTCATGTGTCACAAAATTTTAAAATAAAATGAGACATTAAAATAAATTAAACTAAACGAAACTAAAATAAACAATAAAATTAGCTACAATGTACTCAGTGTTCATCATGTGCCCCCCGCTGTGCAACATCTCATGAATTCCCATAATAAACCAGAGAGGTAGGCATTCTCTCTCTTTATGAACAACACTTCCTTAACAGCTGGGTAATGCTGTAAACAACCCTATGAAGTCAGGACTTTTATTATCCTCATTTCTCAGATGAGGAAACAGGCACAGAGAGGTTATGTAACTTGTCCCAGTCACACAGCTACACAGTCTACCTCCAGAGCATGGACTCCAAACCACCAAGCAATTCTGCCTAAGGTCACACAGCCAGGATTCAGACCCAAGTTGGATCATCCCGAAGTTCTAAAACAACCCAGTCTGCACTACATCAGAAGAGGCAAACCTGCAGCCAGTAGACCAAATTCAGTGAATTTAGAAATTAGAAAATGTTACATTAAAATCCTGCATTTCTAACTTCTGAAAAGCTGGGAGTTCTGGCAACTCTAGGCTCACAAGTCCACATGGTGACGACTGGCTGGGACCGAAGAGTGGCCGCTCTCATGAGATGAAACATGGGTGGCCAGTGCACCTAGCTCCCAACTTCCTCCACCTGCATCACATGCCTGCCTCTGAGGGCACTGACTCTGCTATCCCTACAGTGTGGGCAGCCAAAACTCCCTCCATCAAGGGCCATGCCTTGATAGTAAATACAGTGACCAAATAAGAACTCAAAAACCTTTTATAAGGGTCAAGATAGCAGTTCCTAAAACTCTGGCTTGCAGGAATTCAAGAAGCGAGGTGCAGTGGGCCTGCTGGCATTGACTAACATAACAAAGGAGACAGGAGAAGAAAGAGTGGAAGCATGTACAGGTGCTCAGGGGGAGAGCCACCCTGGGCTCCAGTGCACAATGTGAAGTTCCTGGGCTCCCTTTTACCTGTTCGTAGTTGATGAACATGGCAGTCCCAAAAACGCTGGCTGCCCACTTGATTAGATTTGCAGACTGCTCCGGAGTCATGTAGACCAGCACACATTCCGCTATCAGGAGTGTCGGCAATCTTGAAAGGAGAAAAAGAGGCACACACGCATTGTCGTTGGTTGGGACCCTAGCTGTGTATGTGTCACAGTCCACGCAGGGCAGCTCACACCCCACGGACAGCAGCAGCACTCAGCTAGCACATGGCCAGTCAGCACAGTAACACGTGCGACACCATCACATCCCAAAGATGTAAACTGTACAAAGGTGAGCAGCGAGCAGTGGTTTGTCTGGCTCGTGAAAATGTGTTAAATGGCTACAGATTCTTCCCAGCCCTGCACCCACACGGTGGCAATACCAAACTGCGGGTTCTGTCACTCAAGTGGTAGAGATCATTTCCTTCCCTTGGAACCTGGGTCAGTCACGCAACTTGCTTTGGTCAATGAACAGGAGCAGAGAAGCCTGACGACCACCTGTACATAGGCACTTGCTCTCCTGCTGCACCTGGTAACCTAAAGCCACTGTGCGAATGAACCCAAACTAGCTTGCCACAGGAGGGGAGGCCCCTGGGGGAATGAGGCTGCCCAGGCGACAACGAATCAGCCCCCAGCTGACCTGCCTGCTACATGCGTGCAAGCACACATACACACACCCACGCGCGTGCGAGGGAATCCCAGGGGATATTAGCTAAGCCTGGCCTCCCAGCAGAAGAACCGTCCAGCTAAGCCCAGCCCAAATTGTCAACTCAGGTTCCTGAGCAAATTGTGAGCTGTTTGAAACTTCTAAGTTTAGAAGGATTTGTTATACATGAAAAGCTGACTGATAGAATGCAGAAATACTAATAATCTAGTACCACAAAGCATTGACTCTGGCGCCTTAGACCACTTGGCCATCCTGACAAGCCTACCACAAAGAATTGAAAAGAACACGATCAGTCCTCAAGAAACTACATTATACTCAGTATCCATTCTCATTCACCAGACCCAAAGTACTGAACAAATTAGGAAAAGTAACAAACTCCTGCGAAAATATCTAAAAGCCTCAATTTTGTAATGGGAACACTAACTCAAAGAGGTTTTTAAACAAACAAAGGAAAAAACCCACTCATATTCAATAACTAACAAGCAGGAGAGGTCAGATTGGAACCCAGAATAAGATATCAAGATGTGGGTGGGGCTGCAGGCTTACCTGTATCAGCTTTAACAATCTACTACTGGCCCTGGCTGGTTTGGCTCAGCGGTTAGAGCATTGGTCTGCGGTCCAGAGAGACCCAGGTTCAGTTCCCGCTAAGGGCATGTACCTCGGTTGCAATTTGTCCCCAGCCCTGGCTGGGTCGTGCGGCAGGCAGCCATTCGATGTGTACCTTTCACGTCGATGTTTCTCTCTCTCTCTTCCTCTCTCTCCCTCCCACTCTATCTGAACAAAAAATGGAAAAATGTCCTCGGGTAAGGATAAAAAAAAAAAAAAAAAAAAAAAGCCCGATCCCCAGTGGGGGACATGCAGGAGGCGGCCAATCGATGTTCTCTCTCATTGACGTTTCTATCTCTCTCTCCCTCTCTCTTCCTCTCTTTCTAAAATCAATAAAGGAAAAAAAAATTAAAAAAAACAACAACAATCTACTACTGATCTTCACTCACTTCACTCACTAACTTGCCCAAGGAAACCAGTCATGTCCTTGAACGTCAAGATTCACCTTTTTCTAAAAGAACACACTACATCTAACCCTGACTGGTTTAGCTCAGCAGTTAGAGCGTTGACCTGTGGATCAAAGGGTTATGGGTTCAATTCCCGGTCAAGGGCATGTACCTCGGCCCTGGCAGGGGTCGTGAGGGAGTCCACCAATCCCTGTCTCCCTCACATCGATGTTTCTCTCTCTCTCTTCCTCCCTCCCTTCTACTCTGTCTAAAAATCAATGGGAAAAACATCTTTGGGTGAGGATTAGGTCCACTCCCCACAAAAAAAACAACACACTACATCTTGCAATCTGTGAATCCTAATGACAACCTGGCTGATGATTCTAGGCTAAACAGGCAAACTAGAACTTCACAGTGTAGACAGGACAGCCGTCGTCACATAAATGAAAGATGTGTCAGAAAGACAAAGCTTTAACTCCCTATACTGCCCTCCCCTCCATCACCGAAAGTTCACCTGTCCTTGCGCCTGTTCTCACTCCCTTCCTCCACTCTCAGAAGGATGGGGGCCTGTCTTTCCCCTGAAGGACAGGCAGCCTCGGCCCATGCCCTACAGCCCCCTTTCCTCTCTAGCAATGACCCCCTAGTTGCTAATGTCTTTCATCATTTGCCATTAATTTTGTCTTCAATTTCTTCTTTAAAACAACATCCCCTTAGTGAGGGGTCCCCGTCCCACACCAGGCACCCACTAAGGGTTCCAGTGCCAGGAAGAGAAGTCCCCATCACTTCTGGCTGTAAAACCATCAGGAACTGCCCTGGCCGGTTTGGCTCAGCGGTTGGAGCGTCGGCCTGTGGTCGAGAGAGACCCGGGTTCGGTTGCCGCTAAGGGCATGTACCTCGGTTGCGATTTGTCCCCGGCCCTGGTTGGTCGTGCGGGAGGCAGCCACTCGATGTGTCTCGCGTCGATGTTTCTCTCTCTCTCTCTTCCTCTCTCCCTCCCATTCTATCTGAACAAAAAATGGAAAAGTGTCCTCGAGTGAGGATAAAAAAAAAAAACCATCGGGAACTGAGGCTGAGGGAGGCTGAGGCTTCTGGAGCCCCAGGCAGCTCCTCTTAAAGGGCACACATACATGAAGTTACTTAGACTCGCTCCTTCTGGGCTCCAGTGTGGGGAAGGCAGCTTGAAAGGCACCAGAGACATATGGGGAAGAACTTAGTTGTTTGGCATTGGGGCGAGAGCTGGAGGGGCAGCTTTCTCCTGGACAGACTTGCTGTGGGAGACCGTTGTTCCTTTAGTGAGCCCTTCTCCCGACGGCAGAGGGACACCATATCTGAGACTCCAACAACCTGATTCACACTGTTTGCCCCGCCCTGGTGATTCCCTGAGGCCCTGCCCCACCCAACTTTCAGGCCCACCGAAACTGTTTCCAAAGGCTTTACCATAGGAATGGCTTCTATTGGATCCTGCTTCAGATTTTCCTAAAATCTCTTAAACAAGCAGCATCTGGTCTCAGCAAGCCCCATACCTTTCGTTAAGTGGCCCCAGGTCTGGCACTAGGAGCAGCCAGCCTTGGTTCACAACTTGCCTTTTCCTTGGCACCTCAAAGCCCAGAACAAGAAGCAGCCATCTGAAGATCACTTTGTAGCTTATACCTGGTGGCCCCGGAGAGAACACAGGCAGTGGCTGACCTTGCCACAGAGCCAGCACACCCAGTGGACAGCTTCAGACCACGGCAAAGCACCACCACCCAACCACCTCCACAAGGGACACACTCAAGGGAGTGGACTCAGTGGGTACCAGAGCCCTGCTGAAGTAAGTCTTGCTCTGTGTGGTGGGCCCCTACATTGCTGATCCTCCCAGGTAGTCAGAGGCCAGTGGTCAGTGGGCACAGCCAGTCCTTGCAGCTGATCAGCCTGACGTGCCATCGACGTGCCAACAGCAATCAAGACTCAGTTACAACAGAAGGGTGTACAGTCCACACGAGGGGTGCACCTCGAGGGGCCAGCTGGGGTGATCAGGGCGGCTGTGCCACTGCATCCTACAGGACATCTATAACAATAGGCCACTCTACGAAGCCTACGAGACATAGAACTCTACTTAATACATAGAAACAATCACAGGGAAGCAGCCAAAATGAGGAGACAAAGAAACATGTCCCAAATGAAAGAACAGAACAAAACTCCAGGAAAAGAACTAAACAAAATGGAGATAAGCAATCAATCAGATGCAGAGTTCAAAACACTGGTTATAAGGATGCTCAAGGAACTCAGTGAGAATTTTAAGGAACTTAGTGAGACCTTCAAGGAAATTAAGGAGACCTCCAAGGAACTTAGTGAGAACATCATCAACATGAAAAAGGACCAATCAGAAATGAAGGCTACACTAACTGAAATAAAGAATAATTTACAGGGAATCAATAATAGAGTAGGTGAAGGCAAGAAGCAAACCATCGATTTGGAACATAAGGAAGCAAAAAACACCCAATCGATAGCAAAAAGAAAAGAGAATCCAAAAAAATGAGGACAGTGTAAGGAGCCTCTGGGACAACTTCAAGCACACCAACATTCACATCATGGGGGTGCCAGAAAGAGAAGAGAGAGAGCACGAAATTGAAAACCTATTTGAAAAAATAATGACAGAAAACTTCCCTAACTTGGTGAAGGAAACAGACAAGTCCAGGAAGCACAGAAAGTCCCAAAAAAGATGAACAGAAAGAGGTCCACACCAAGACACATCATCATCAAAATGCAAACGGTTAAAGACAAAGAGAGAATCTTAAAAGCAGCAAGAGAAAAGCAGTTTGTTACCTACAAAGGAGCTCCCATAAGACTATCAGATGATTTCTCAAAAGAAACTTTGCAGGCTAGAAAGGAGTGGCAAGAGATAATCCAAGTGATGAAAAGCAACAACCTACAAGCAAGATTACTCTGTCCTGCAAGGCTATCATTTAGAATCAATGGACATATAAAGAGTTTCCCAGACAAGAAAAAGCTAAAGGAGTTCATCACCATCAAACCAGTATTATATGAAATGTTGAAGGGTCTTCTTGAAGAAAAAGAACATCAAAAATGTGAACAAAAAAAATGGCAATTAATACATATCTATCAACAATTGAATCTACAAACAAAATGAGCAAGCAGAACAAAAACAGACTCCTAGATACAGAGATCTTTTTGTTGCTTGCCAGATGGGAGGGGGCTGGAGGGATGAGTGAAAAAGATGAAGGAATTAAGAAGTATAAATTGGTTGTTAGATTGATGAACCTCAAAGGGAAAGGGGGAGGGAGGGCAGGAATAGATAAACCAAAGAACTTTTATGCATATATGCATAACCAATGGACACAGACAATAGTATGGGAAAGGCAGGAGGGGGGCGGGACTGGGGAGGAGGGGGTCAATGGGAAAAAAAAAGAGGGGACATCTGTAATACATTCAAGAATAAAGATAAGTTTTTAAAAAATATAACATTCCCTTGACTTTACCTTCCCCTCAAGCCTCTCCCTTGAGTTTCTCACCTCAAATATTCTTGAGAGTGTCACCTGCACCTACAGTAGACTGTGTAGACATGTCTGCCTCCCACGACTCTTTAACTCCAGTCTAATCAGGACCAGCATCACTGTGCTACAACCACAAATCTCACACCCTCCTCTGTGCCCCACAGGCCCTCATTCTCAGAATTTGGTGTGAACCCTTCTGCTTCATTTTAAAAATACTTCTGTGAGGTATATACATAATCATAAAAATACAGTATTGGGGGGATTTAATTCTATACACTAAACATATTACTCTGTGACTTGATTATTTTATTTATTCAATATTAAGTTTTTCAGCTCTCTCCGTGTTAACTTAGGTCATACATTGTACAGGTTATTCATCCATTCTCCTCCTGATGGACATTTAGGTTGTGTTCAATTTACTGCTACTAAAAACAGTGGCTGCAATGAACACCCTCCTGTGCATACATGCAGGGGACACACCGGAAGGTGAAACTGCTATGTCATATGGTGCACACATCTGCAATCTTACTAGGTATTTCCAGACTGTTCCTTGCCACGGTCATACTGAGTTCACTTCCACCAGTGGCATGAACCATAACTTTTACCCTGTCACCTTGCCAACACTTCATATTGCCAGACTTTCACATTTTTTCCAACTTGATGGGAGTGAAATGGAATTTCATCTGATTGCTACTGCAGTTTAGTACCCTTTTCCTATGATTTTCTTTAGTTTCTTTTCTGAGCTGCTTTTTTTTTTTTTTTTTGCCCATTTGCCTATGGGACTTTTTTTTACAGTAGCTGTTCTTTATATATTCTGGATACAAATCCTTTCTTTGAATGTTGCAATTGCTTGTTTCTACACATACAGTTATCTTCTCTCAATCTTTGTTCATACTATACATCAGCATTTTACAAAAGCAATACAGGTGATTCTGATGAGAAACAGACTTGAAAAACAGTGCTTCTAAAAAATTCAGAAAATTACAGGAGGCAGAGAAGAAATGAAAAGTGGGGCATGGGTATCTCATTTAGCATGAGACCACAGATGTGCAAGAGGTTAAAAAGAATCTTACTGTGTATCCATGTCACATTTCTTTAGTTTCTCTTCCAGTTCAGATAAATCTCGAAGGTCTGCTCCAATAATGGCATATCTCTTTGAATCCAACATGTATCCATCTGCAAATACAAGAGAAGATAATTTCAACAGAAATTAATCAAGAAGAGATTATAATTCCAATGGATATGGCTTCTTCTAAATTAAATTGTTTTTCTCCATTAGAAAAATACATGCTTATTATTTTAAAAAATCAGATAAGAGGAGAGTGAAAATGAACTAAAATCATATTTCCCAAAATAGCTTATTAGTGTTCTGGTGTATAACATTCTAGCTTTTTTCCCTATGTGCTTAAACTCATATACACACTGCAAACTCTCTCTCTCCACACATACACATGCCACAAAGAAAAAGAAAATGGGGCCACTCAATACTTGTTTTGAAAAATGATTTTCCTACTTAACAGTGATTTCATGGCATTCTGCTGAGGGATAAACAACTGACTGAGCCAATCCCTCACTACTACATGTGGTATTTCTAAGTTGTCTCTGCCTTGGGCACTGCAATGAGCATCCCAGTATATGCATTGTGAAGCACCTGTCTAGTTATTTCTCTTTTTTTTTTAATATTCACCAAG
Organism: Tadarida brasiliensis; assembly: GCA_030848825.1. Lineage (NCBI taxonomy): Eukaryota > Metazoa > Chordata > Mammalia > Chiroptera > Molossidae > Tadarida > Tadarida brasiliensis. The sequence continues at coordinate 123,418,396 of CM061258.1, forward strand.
GATATTTTTCCATTGATATATATATATATATATATATATATATGGAGAGAGAGAGAGAGAGAGAGAGAGAGAGAGAGAGAGAGAGAGAGAGACATTGATATGAAAGAGACACATTGACTGGCTGCCTCCCTCACGACCCCAAGCAGGGCCAGGGACGAACCACAACCGAGGTATGTGCCCTTGACTGGAATCAAACCTGCGACTCTTTGGTCTGCAAGCTGATGCTCTAATCTCTGAGCCAAACTGGCCAGGGCTAATTTTTTCCTTAAAGTAAGTGCAGAGTAACGTGTGTGATATATACATCCAGGGGTGCTCACTGCAGGGTCTCAGACAGAGATGTGTTCTGGTGGCACACAGTTGCGACAAATAGCAAGTATGTCCCAGAGATTTAAGGCACACTATGTGAACACTGACAACACTGCACTATAATCCTCCAACTTGCTAAGAGACTAGATCTTCCAACCACTAAAGAGTGATAACTACGTGACATGACAGAGGTACTAATCATCACTCCAGTGGCAGTCATGCTACAACATATAAACGTATCCAATTAACAGGCACACCTTGCATTTACGCAGTGTTGTATGTCAAACATATTTCCATTTTAAAAAGTAGGTTAATACAAGTGGAATTAGAAGGTCAAAGAGTAAGCCTATTTCACACTGGTACTGACTGGCAGGCTGCTCTCTAAATGTTGTGCCAATCTGTAAGGTATTATGTTAAAAATATAATTTATAATCTAAACTACTTGCAAATAAAATAACCTTGGCTTTAAAGTATTCCAGCAGAGGTCAGGTGGCGTGGTATCTACAGTGGTTCCCAAGCTTTTGCAGACATCAGAATCACACACATTGACGGGCTCCACCCCCCGAGTTTCTGATGCAGTAGATCTTTCAAGATGTAGAAATTTTCATTTCTGACAAGTTCCCAGATGGTGCTGATGCTGCTGGTCTAGGACTTCCCTTTCAGAAGCACTGGTACTGATGAAATGAGACCAGTGATAGTGAAAGGCAGGCAACGGTACATGGAGGCTCATCAATACAGTCACAGCATTTGTGTGTGTGTCTAAAATTGTCCTCAGTTAAAGTTAAAAAACAGGTTTATGATAAAAAGAAAGAAAATTGATCAAATATTTACCCGAAGCATCGGGGCAGGAGTTGGAACATCCAGCAACCACCCTGTGTCACTGCTAGTAACTCAGATTCTCCTGGCTTTGAGGACCCACAGCACACAATGCGGGAAAGGCTAAAGCACAGCACGGGTTCTCTCTTATGATCTCAATGACCCCAATTGGCTGACTCAGCTACATTGGGCCACACGCCATACCTGCCAGATGTCAGGAAAGCACTCGAGGGCAAGCAGTGACATCCAAGTCAGCCCCGGGTGCCACACTGCCCGAGTAAGGAAAAGAACAGGAAGGCATTTGTCTGCCCACTATGAAGTCAAATGATTCCCAAATGCCTATGTGCCTTCTTGCAAGTAACCTATATATTAATAATGAGCATATTTAAGATAAATTTTTCTATCCTTTACAAAAAAACAAACAGAAGAAGAATCAGAACTTTGAAGCATGCAGTTCAGGGGAGACATGTCTTACTCGGCGATTTGGAGGAGCTACAGGCAGCAGAAGGGCATGCTGTCATGACTGCTCTTACAGATCGAGTACAAAGCACAGCAGAGCTAAAGGGGTCAGTGACTCAAGGCGCACCCGGCCACGGCCCAGCCATATGCCAGGGCAAGCTGGCATGCCACCAGGCAGTGATGGAAGAGGTGGCCCGAGTCTCATTGATGACAGACTCTGATAACCCTAACAGCACATACCCATCATGATTCTGGTGCTGCTCTAAGTCGGGGGCTACTCAAGCAGTGTAGAAATAGGTCCATTACCTGCCCCCGAAGGAAGCCTTTCCCTCACTTTGTGGGGAATAGAATGTGTTTAGTTTCAAAGAAGTTGTACTATTCTGGAAAAATATGCCATCTCATTAGCATTCCAAGTTACATAACATTTAAAAATAACAGGACATCATTTCAGCCTATCAGATTGGGAGAAATTCTATTTACTTTTTAAATTTTTTTTATTTTTTTACTGTCCATCATACCTTTATTGGGTCTCTCTCCTAAAGACAGATAATGTTATTTGGACATGTATGTCTTCAGGATTAAAACCAGATGAGACAGGATTCTGCAGACTACAAAGATGACTGGGAGTTGCCAAGAGGAACCCGGCCACTTCCAGCACTCAGACTGAACGGGTGCCTCCCTTTTCATGTCTGCATGTGAGTCCTCATGCAGCGGTTCCCTGGAAAGACACTAGCTCCTGCCCCCTCTGCTGCATAAATCCACTGCTGGAGATCAACGGAACACAGCTCTTCAGTCGGCTGTTCCAGTCCTTGTTCTTTGTCCTGTAATCGTTCGCTGGCTTGTCCAAGAGATTGTTCCACAGCTTTCACATCAGTTTCCAGCCTCAGACTCAGCTGACCTTGAAAGTCAATTTCCCCCTTGACCTTACTTGTGCCTCCTGGACTTCTTGTTACAATTTTTCTGCTCCAAGACTGCTTTCCACAGTCTGGATCTGAGACAAACAGTCTTTTCATTTGCTCTCACATTCTGTTCTTTTCTGTCTTATTTCTTGAAGTTGATCCTTCAGCTGTTTTTCATTTTCCTGTTCAATCTATACTAATTCATTTTCCAAAAATTCTTCCTCTTCAATTCCTACATCATTTCTTTTGATCTTTTTGCTCCACGCAGACAATTTCCTCTTCAAGGGTAGAATTATATTTTTGCTCCCCACATCGTATTTCTATTTCTTTTTTCAATCCTCACCTGAGGATATTTTTCTATTTATCTTCAGATACAGTAGGAGGATGAGAGAGAGAGAGAGAGAACCATCGATGTGAGAGAGACACATCAACTGGCTGCCTCCCACACAACCCCAACCTAGGCATGGACCAAAGTACATGCTCTTGACCAGAATCGAACCCGTGACTCTTTGGTCCACAGGCTGACACTCCAACCGCTGAGCCAAACCGTCCAGGGCCATATATTTCTACATTAATCAAAAGTCATGTAAAGTGTTAGATCTTTTGCTACAGATAATCATTCTGCCACAAATAACCAGATATACAGAAAATGATGATAGCAAAAGTGTGACAAAGCAAACAGATGGCCAGCAAATGGCAAAGGCTGAATAGGTTCTACTTACCATTGGTATGAGGGAAACAAAGAATGGGGGAGACATTTTCTATGAAAACCTAACTGAGAACCTGGTCACTGGAAGGACAGAATGACTAACGCGCTGTGGTGGTCCATAAAAGGGGCTCTGAGTTGTCTGACATTTACTGGGTTGTCTGGGCCCACCATCCAAGAAGACCACCCTCTCCACACGTGTTTTCTGACCTGAATTATTATTAAGCCCCTTGAACTTCTCTGTCAGACACAGACTGAAAACGATGGGAGATTTTAGAAGAGACTTACCTTAATTTGAAAACTTAGAAATAAGGAAAGTATTGTTGGAAACATTCATAATTAAAACTGGAGGGGAAAACTTCAGTGCTGGGGCCAAGGAGGTGACATAGTGGGTTAGGCAGGTCAGGCCTAAGACAGTGGAGGAGGTGGGTACAGAAGCAGGGACTTCCATGTAAGAGTGAGGGTCCAAAGTTGCCAGAGCTGATCTTTCCAAGGAAAGCAGGAAATCTAGGTTTTCATTAAAAGTCTCCTCTTTTTGCCCAGCCAGTGTGGCTCAGTGGATTGAGCATTGTCCCATGGACTGAGAAGTTCCGGTTCGATTCCCGTCAGGGCTCATGCCTGGGTTGCAGGCTCAATTCCCAGTAGGGGGCGTGCAGGAGGCAGCCAATCGATGTTTCTCACATAGATGTTTCTCTCTCTCTTCCTCTCTCTCTAAAAAAAAAAATCAATAAAAACATTGAAAAATAATAAAGTGGCTGTACAGTTGAAAGAAAAGTCTCCTATTTTCAAAATGTTGGCAACTAATTTAAATTTTTTTTAAAGATTTAAGATTGGGGACCTATGGACATTTAATAAGTCATACAAAAGGCTGTTTTAAAATCCTTCATGGTGACTGAAAGAACTGTACATAGATCAGAAGTAGACACTGTTGTGACCACGTGTACAGGTGCGTGCATGTGTGTACACACACACACACACACACACACACACACATACACACTCATGCACACATACCATCTTTAAAAAAGAAGGGGGAAATCAAGCAAAAATAGCTATATAGTCCAAAATGCACTACTTAAGAATACTTGCCAATTTGAAGTGTGTCCTCTGAATGTAATTCTAAAATGGGTTTTGATAGGAGAGGCTTGAATCTATGGGAAGGTGGGAAAGAAGAGAAAGATGAGTCAGGAGCTTTTACTGCAAAAATGCAAACACCCACTATAAAAATGGCAAATATGTATTGCTACTGTGGGGTCTTCTGATCCATTCCATTTGACTGGAGACACATGCAGTAAAATTTCAGTGGACACTTGTCTCAGGTCAAGTCAGTTAAACATCATACTCAGAATTTGATAACAATCACAAACTGATCATGAAACACAGACTTAGAAATAGCTAACAATGCCCTGGCCAGTTTGGCTCAGCGGTTCCTCACGGAGCAGAGTCCAGGTTCGGTTCCCACTAAGGGCATGTACCTCGGTTGCAGTTTGTCCCTGGCCCCTATTGGGGTTGTGTGGGTGGCAGCCAGTTGATGTGTCTCTCTCACATCGATGTTTCTCTCTCTCTTTTCCTCCCTCTCTCCCTCCTGCTCTATCTGAAAATAAATGCAAAAATGTCCTCGGGTGAGGATAAAAAAAAAAGAAATAGCTAACGACAGGCTAGCAAGAATTTCTCAGTGTTCCAGTATTTGTCAAGCCATCTCCAGTATTTTGTCTCTTCTCAAACAAAATTTTTAAGATAGCAATTATTTTTCACACATAACTAAAAAAGTTGACTGCCCTCGCTGGTTTGGCGCAGCAGTTAGAGCGTCGGCCTGCAGACCAAAGAGTCCCGGGTTCGATTCTGGCCAAGGGCACGTACCTCAGTTGTGGTTAACCCCCAGATCCGGTTGGGGTCGTGCAGGTGGCAACCAGTCTATGTGTCCTCTCTCACATTGATGTTTCTCTTTCTCTCTCTCTCTCTCCCTCCCATTCTGTCTGAAGATGAATGTAAAAACATCCTCAGGTGAGGATTAAAATAAATAAATAAATAAGTTGACTTACTCTGCCCTGGCGGGTTTGGCTCAGTAGTTAAGAGTGTAGGCCTGAGGACCAAAGAGTCTCAGATTCAATTACAGTCAAGGGCATATACCTTGGTTGTGGTTCGTCCCAGCTCTGTTTGGGGTCATGCCAGAGGCGACCAATTGATGTGTCTCTCTCACGTCTATGTTTCTCTCTCTCTCTCTCTCTCTCTCTCTCTCTCTCTCTCTCTCCCTCCCTCCCTCCTTCCCACTCTATGTGAAGATAAATGGGGAAAAACATTATCCTTGAGGATTTTTTTTTAAAAGTTGACTTACTCAGACCTTAAGTTCAGTAACATTTATGTGATAACTCCCCCAATAAGACTATGAAAGAAATCAAAGACAAATTTGCAGTATCCCAGCAACCATGCACAGAGGCCAATGCATTTCCTGCTCCAGAACTGTCACTAGTCTGAACCAGAGACTCTTACTCTTACTGCAGAGTTCTAACAATCTCCATAGTGCTCTGTGCTTCCCAGAGCACTGGAATTGCCATATGTCATACAAAAAGCAAATTTAATATAAAATATTCTTTTCTATTTGGAAAGGGTAAAAATCTTATTTTTGTAGGATAATGTTGAAAAAACAAAGCTTTAAAAATATTCCCAGTTTGTGAGCATTAGAAATTTCTAAAGGACAAGCTTAAACTTTTATGCTTACTAAATTTTTATAAATATACGAATTAGAATTTTGCCCTGGCCAGTTTGGCTCAGTGGTTAGAGCATCGGCCTGCGGACCAGAGAGTCCCGGGTTCGGTTCCTGCTAAGGGCACGTACCTTGGTTGCAGTTTGTCCCCGCCCCAGTTGGGGTCGTGTGGGTGGCAACCACTCGATGTGTCTCTTTCACATCGATGTTTCTCTCTCTCTATTTCCCCCTCTCTCCTTCCCTCTCTTTCTGAAGATAAATGCAAAAGTATCCTCGGGTGAGGATTAAAAAAAAAAATTAGAATTTTATTTCAGTAACTGATTTAAACAGGAGGGAGGAAGCGTGGGTTAACACTATTGAGAAACCTTGACCTTGGGCTTGAAGTCAGGGTTTAAATTTCAGCTCCACCCCTTCCTAGCTGGGTGACCTTAGGCAAATTAACCAAACTTCTTTGAGCCTCAGTAACAATAGCACTTAACTCATGAGTCTGCTCTGAGGACTGGATGAGACAACCCAGTGAAGCATTTACCATGGTGCCAGGCAACAACAAGCTCTCAGCAAAGATCAGCAAACTGGTCATTTACTTTGCAGACTCTCTGAAACCTAGAATGGCCTCCACAGTGTCTCATATATAATCACTGATTAACTTAAGTCTCCGTTCAAAAATTATTTACTGCATGTCTACTCTGGACCAGGTAACTTTCTATGCCCTGGGGATAAAGAAGTAAACAAAATACACATAAAAAAGCAAAGTACTGCCCTGGTCAGTTTGGTTCAGGGGTTAGAGCGTCAGCTTGCGGACCGAGGGGTCGTGGGTTCGATTCCTAGTCAAGGGCAGGTTCAATCCCCAGCCCCAGTCAGGGTCGTGCGGGGTCAACCATTCAAAGTGTCTCTCTCACATCAATGTTTCTCTCTCTCTCCCTCCCTCCCTCCCTCCCACTCTACCTAAAAATCAATGGGGAGGATTCACACACACACACACACACACACACACACACACACACGAAAGTATTAAACTACTCCCCCTTGAGAACTGCATCAGTGGGTAGAGTCACAGGAGAGGGTGTACTTCATTTTGAAGACTGCATGACACACTGGAATGAGGGTCCTGGGGCAATGAAGGTGCAGAGGTGGTCAAAGGAAAGCAGTGCACAAAAATGCAGTCCTGGCAACCAGCCGGCCGCCGGCTCAGAGCTGGCTCTGAATTCTTGCTTCGGGCCACAGCCGCACTTACTTGATGCTGTGCAGTTTTCTCGTGACTATCACTGGAAAGTCGACTTCGAAGTATTTACTTGGGAGAAGATCCTGATCCTGAGAAAAAATACACAGTAATCTTTAGAATTCCATATTCACGCATACATTTAATCATCTTCATAGACCAAGTGTGAAGCCCCAAAGAGCAATGCGGCACTTAGGATTTTAAATCAGGGGAATGATATGGTCAGAAATGCATTTTCCAAATTATTTTGGGCTCAGTAGGAGGAATGGATGGAGGAAAAAGTGAGGAGGCCATTGAGGTCGTCCAGGTAAGAAGCAATGGTGAGCCTGAACAGGGGGTGGCACCTGGGATGGAGGTGGGAGGTAAGAGGTACTCTGGAAGTAGGACATGACAGCATTATTCAAAAAGCAGCTTGGGCCCTGGCCAGTGTGGCTCAGTTGATTGAGCATCGTCCCACACACCAAGAGGTCATCAGTTCAATTCCCTGTCAGGGCACATGCCCAGGGTGCGGGCCTGCAGGAGGCAGCCGATTAAAGGTTCTCTCATCAATGTTTCTCCCTCTCCCTTCTTCTCTCTCTCTGAAGAAAAAATCAATTAAAAAAATATTTAAGCCCTGGCTGGTTTGGCTCAGCGGTTAGAGCGTTGGCTCATAGACCAAAGGTCGTGGGTTCAAGTCCGACCAAGGGCACATACCTAGGTTGTGGTTCGCCCCCGGCTCTGGTCGGGGTTGTGCAGGAGGCAACCAATCAATGTGTCTCTCTCACATCGATGTTTCTCTCTCTGTCTCTCTCTCTCTCGCTCTCTCTCTCCCCCCCTCCCTCCCACTCTATCTGAAGATATTTGAAAATATATATATTTAAAAATATATTTTTAAATAAATAAAAAGCAGCTTGGGACCTAATAGTGCAGGTCAGGAAATCAATGTATGTAGTGGGTGTCTGATCAACATTTTGGAGTGAAATAGAATAAAATAACAAGTATTGGGGGGGAAAGGCATGTAATGAGGGCGAGTGTTATTTTGTGGCACGTTTATCTTTTCTGTGAATGCAGTATAGTGGGGAGATAGAGCCAGGGGCAAGGGTTCAAATCCCAGCTCCACCACTTGTTTGCTGTGAGGCCTCAGGAAAGGCACTTGAGTCTCTGGGCCGAGGTTTCCTCATCTGAAAAGTAGAGAAATGATAACACCTCATGGGGTTGTGAGAATTAATGAGGAAACACACGAGTGAAACTGAGAATAGGGCCTGCCGTCAATAAGTGCCATGTGTGTGCCTTTATTATTTAGAGACATAGGTACACAGATGTAGGCATTGGCTTGAGGTATACATTTACTTTCTACTGTGGGCTGCAGTAAAAAGGTATGAAACACACACACACACAGCCCTGCTTCCCTTTTATGCTTGCTAGCTTGGCTGGGACCATTCTCGAATGCCTCCCCTCCCTGTTGGCTGTCACCGCCTGCACAGACTGTAACAACACTGCTCTGGTGTCACTCACTCAAGGACATGTGTCATGCTGCAGCAGCTCTTCATGCCTCTGAGACCAGCAAGAAACAAGGCGCTCCACACCTGCCTCACTTGCCCAGTATTCCCTCTAGAGACACTTTCAACACCTCGCACCCACCTGCACTATATTCCAGAAATACAGAACTAGGTATTTTATTTTGTTTATTTTATTCCTCACCCGAGGACATTTTTCCATTTACTATCAGATAGAGTGGGAAGGAGGGGAGGGGGGGGAGGGAGGGAGAGAGAGTGGGGGAGAGAGGGAGAGAGAGAGAGAGAGAGAGAGAGAGAGAGAGAGAGAGAGATCGATGTGATAGAGCCACATCGACTGGTTGCCTCCTGCATGACCTGACCAGGGCCGGGGACGAATCGCAACCAAGATACATGTCCTTGACCGGAATCGAACCCACTGAGCCAAGCTGGCCAGGGCCAGAACTACGTATTTTAAAAAAGACAAAGAATAAGAAAGAAAAGAAAGTTGCTGACTTTCAGAACCTAGTGGTAGCTACACTGGCGCAGGATGGGATGAAGGGCAAGGCTGACACCCTTGTTTCTGACTTGATGACTGGGCAACTAAGGGCTATGCAGACAGTAACAAGAGATGGAGAACAGGTACAGAGGGCAGCAGAGAGACCCCTAGAACTGCATAACAGGGGCAGAAATCATAAGCAAGGATTTCCTAGTAGGCAGGGGAGCCCTAAATGCAAGTATTGGAATTGTGGGATCCAGCCATCCCCAACTCATGTGAAGAATGGTCCTCAGTTAAAATCTCAGGGGATCTGGTCTGGGGGAAAGAAGGGAAGGTGAGGAGGGGGAAACAGAAAGAAAGAGAGAGAGAAAGAGAAATAAAAGGTCAAGAACAATTTTACCCTTCACCACACACCACTACAAACCAAATGATCCTTGAAATTTCTCTTACACCCTATATATCGCGTCTCCTGTACTTGCCTACCAGGTGCAAAGTCCTTCTTGGATACATCCTCAACCATACAACCTACAACGCCCCGGTGCCGTGTTAACTCCCTGGATAGAGCACACCATGTCACTACAGCCTGCACTATGTACCTATGTCTATAAATATGATTAGCCCTCTGGCCCAGCAGATGGGTCACCTGTCACTAGGCAACACCAAACATACACACCTGCAACATCAGCTCTGCAAGGAGTCCACCTGCCCCAGCACACATGTGCAGGTGACAGCTCCCACTGAGGAGGCGAGCGGTCAGCAGCAGGCAGCATAGAGACATCTGATGACCATTCTCCAAATACCCCTCACCCAGTAAGTAACTGGAAGAGGCACAGGGGCTGTTCTTACATGAGGAATGCTGGGAAGGCTGCACAACCATGGATTTCTCTCATCAATGTGCTTTAGAAGATTACTGACAGTTTTGCCCAGGTTCTTGAAAACATTGTTTATAAGGAAATCAACTAAAACTATTTTTGTTGTAAGTTCTATAAGATGCATAAAACCCTTAAATTCATCTAGTAGCTGTTCCCCTGAACAGGTTTATTTTAGTAAAAAACAAAACGAGATTTTTATCAAATGTTACAATGCAAAAAAAGATAAAGAGGAAGAAAGACAAGAAAAAAGGGAAAAAGAAAACTTCAATTTTCTGGGTGTGCACAAAGACCATGAAGACCTATCCAAGTGGTTAATTAACTTTGTGTTTAATCTGTTTTATCCAGCCATATTAAATAGGTTTTCTGACGTCTAACTAGCTGAGAGCCCACAGCCAAGTTCACGCAGCAGTGGCAGCAGCAAGCTGAGCTTCCCGGCTAAGCCTCTGCTGGCGCAGCCAGGGGACCGTGCCAGGTGGAAGCTGCATGAGACAAGGCCAATGGACACGACTTTGCCTACCCTTTTAGAGAAGTACACATCCCTCTGAAACAGGGGTCAGCAGACTTTCTGTAAAGAGCTGAAAGTATTTCAGTCTCTGCAGGCCCCACGGTGTCTTGTCGTAACCACTCTGTGGTCACTGTGCTGAAGCCGCCATAGAGGAGATGGGCCTACTTGGGGTGGCTGCATTCCAATAAACCTGATTCACAAAACAGGTGGCAGGCCAGGTGTGCCCATGCAACCTCAGCTCTAAAAGAGCAAAAGCATAATTTTGTTCTTTTTAAAAAGAGGAACTTGACATTTAAAAAAAAACACCTTTAGGGGAAAAAAAAAAACCACTTCCACAAGGGACTTATAGACCCTATGCTATTCTCCTTCCTCCCTACTAACAGATATCTTTTTCTTGGAATGGGCCCATGAGCCTTGGTGTACCTTGCTCAGAAATAAAATATCAGATTTGTTAATTATTAACCCATCGCAAGACAGGGGGGAAACACACACACACACACACACACACACACACACACACACACACACAACCAAGTCAGGTGTCAGGCCTAGAAGAAGGATTTCTCGAGAGGCCCCTGTCAACACCCCGCCTCACTCTCTCCACTGCATTCTGTTCCAATGCCTCATGCCACGTCATGGTCATAGCATTTGAGACCCCTGTCAACACCCCGCCTCACTCTCCCCACTGCATTCTGTTCCAGTGCCTTGTGGCACGCTGCAGTCACTGCCTTAGAAGCCCAATTGACCCACAGAAAAGACGCCTCCAAACAAGCACAGGCTGCACGCAGAGGAAAGAACAAGGAATCTGGAGGTTGAGCTGTCCCATGTTCCAATGCCCCTGGCTGGCCAATCTGGAAAAGACACAGCTCTCATAGCCCCATCTGTGTATACCCTCTTCACAGAGCTCTCATGTGAATTCATGAGGTCCTGTCTGTAATGGCACTTCATCAATGTGAGTTATTCTCATCCTGAATGGAGAATGCAGAGGCAAGCACTTAATCCTAAGACCCAGTGCAGACCACTGAGTTCTTGCTTCAGTAAGAGAAACGCTGGGAGCTCTGATGATGACGGAACTCATCAGGTGACCTGCTACAGGACCAGACAGATATGCTGATCGGGTTATACCCACACACTCTCATTTATCTTCGTGTCTGTCAGCAAGAAACCTGGAGAAATGCAGGTACCCAGAACTGCCTCATGACCACTTCACAAAAGAACCAAGAAAAATCTGTACAAATCTACAAAAGGGAAACCTGTGAGGCCTTTGTAGGGAAAAGGTTTGGCGGTAAAATTCCAGCCCAGGAGTCAAAGACCACCACTGTAGTCCTGGTTTTGCCCCTAACGGGACCCGAGTTCCCTTTCCTGTGAGTGAGTGTGTTTGTACCTACTCTTGAACCCTAACATAGCAGTTAAAGGATGGAATCAAAGAATGGCTACAAAAGGGCTGTGTCACATCACCATCACCAGCTATGCAAACCTCCAGATCTTACAGACACTTTACACCAGCAATAGTGTCAGTTACTGTCAAAATTACTAATGCATGTGCTCTTTGCCTCAGCAATTCCACTGACAGAATTTTTTCTCCTGATATATTTCCTTATTCAGAGGAAAACGTATACAGATTTTTTTTTTTAATCCTCACCCAAGGGTATTTTTCCACTGATTTTCAGATAGAGTAGGAGGGAGGGAGGAAGGGGGAGAGAGAGAGAAACATGGACGTGAGAGAGACACAATGATTGGCTGCCTCCCGCACGACCCCGACCAGGAACGGGGGATCGAACCTCAATCGAGGTACGTGCCCTTGACCGGAATCGAACCCGAGACTCTTTGGTCCACAGGCTGATGCTCTAACCGCTGAGCCAAACCGGCCAGGGCTACACAGATTTTTATTAATGCCCCATTTGCAACAGCAAAAGATGAGAAACAACCCACACACCCTTCACGAGACCCAGTGCGATGAAGCACAGGGCTGATGGTGGCTGGGGACAAGCATAGGCTGGGGACAGTGGGGGGAGACAGGCTGTCACTGCATCTTAGTATTAATATATTTAAAAATTTTTAAACCACGTGAACAACTTCAAAAATTAAATGTAAACAAGTGGCGAAGAGGGGGAATTTTAACTTACCTTTAATATCCAGAAGGTGGTATCCATCCCAGCCCCGAGGTTTATAATTTGACAATGACATTCTGTCTTTTGTAGAAATGCCTTTATAAGCTGACTGATGCCGTGGACTCGAGCAAAATATCCTATAAAAGAGACAGAGAAATAAGCTGTCCCTCAGTGCAACAACAGGGATCCTTGCAGAGCCCAGGAGAAGAGCAAAACAAAACACTCTGCCTTCAGCAGGGTCAACAGTGTGGCTGCAGACTTTCCGAGAGACATGTAACTCTCAGACTCTCTCCCCACCTTTCTTTTTAAAATATGTTTTTATTGATTTTTTAGAGAGAGAGGAAGGGAGAGGTAGAAACATCGGTGTGAAAGAGAAAAATCAACTGGCTGCCTCCTGCACGGCCCCCACTGGGGATCGAGCCTACAACCCGGGTATGTGCCCTGACCGGAAATCAAACCAGGACCTCCCAGTCCATGGAACAATGCTCAATCCACTAAGCCACACCAGCTGGGCTCTCCCCCTTTTTTTTAAAGGTGTCTGAACCAAACTAAATACAGTCTATTTAATGGTGGAATTAACTACCTTAAGAGAAATAAAATGTCCTATAATTTTACCTAAGGGTTGTACATCAAAACACCTGATCTAAATGTTCCTCTTCAAAATGACCTCTGAGAATTTGACCTCTTGACCTTTTCATGGCCACAGAGAAAGCTAGTCAATACTCTGGTAACACTTGAAATTGCAAAACCTAATGGAAAATAATAATTTTAAGTCAGGAAATTAGGTAGATGAATGTCAAAGCAAAGAAAGTGCTATTTCTCATGTTGCGCTTTCATGTTGGCCCTGCAGGGTTAGAGCTCAGATCTTTACCAAAGAGCATCAGGTTGGGGACGGCAGGGCACAGGCACGGGGCTGTCTGATAAAATGACTTGTTAAGCTCTGGCTGGGGAGATGCGTGTCACAGGAGATGGACACACAGAAGGAAGAAAGGAGGAGAACATCTGTCTGTGCTCTGAAGCCCTGCTGCTCAAAGTGAGGATTTTTTTTTAAGTTTATTTTTTTAACTCATCTTTATTGTTGAATGTATTACAGATGTCCCCGTTTTTTTTCCCCCATTGACCCCCTCCTCCCCAATCCCGCCCCCCTCCTGCCTTCCCCACCCTATTTTGTCCATTGGTTATGCATATATGCATAAAAGTTCTTTGGTTTATCTCTTCCTGCCCTCACTCCCCTCTTCCCTTTCAGTGTCATCAGTCTAACAACCAATTTGTACTTCTTAATTTCTTCATCTTCTTCACCCATTCCCCAGCCCCCTCTCATTTGGCAAGCAACAAAAAGTTCTCTGTATCTATGAGTTTGTTTCTGTTCTGCTTGCTCATTTTGTCTGTAGATTCAGTTGTTGATAGAGAGGTATTTATTGACATTTTATTGTTCATATTTTTGTTCTTCTCTTTCAAGAAGACCCTTCAACATTTCATATAATACTGGTGTGGTGATGATGAATTCCTTTAGCTTTTTCTTGTCTGGGACACTTTATATGTCTATTGATTCTTAATGATAGCTTTGTAGGACAGAGTAATCTTTGTTGTAGGTCATTGCTTTTCATCACTTTGAATATCTCTTGCCACTCCTTTCTAGCCTGCAAAGTTTCTTTTGAGAAATCATCTGACAGTCTTATAGGAGCTCCTTTGTAGGTAACAAACTGCTTTTCTCTTGCTGCTTTTAAGATTCTCTCTTTGTCTTGAACCTTTGGCATTTTGATGATGATGTGTCTTGGTGTGGACCTCTTTCTGTTCATCTTGTTTGGGACTTTCTGTGCTTCCTGGACTCGTACGTCTGTTTCCTTCACCAAGTTAGGGAAGTTTTCTGTCATTATTTTTTCAAATAGGTTTTCAATTTCTTGCTCTCTCTCTTCTCCTTCTGGCACCCCCATGGTGTGAATGTTGGTGTGCTTGAAGTTGTCCCAGAGGCTCCTTACACTATGCTCATTTTTTTGGATTCTTTTTTCTTTTTGCTATCGATTGGGTGTTTTTTGCTTCCTTATGTTCCAAATCGATGGTTTGCTTCTTGGCTTCACCTACTCCATTATTGATTCCCTGTAAATTATTCTTTATTTCAGTTGGTGCAACCTTCATTTCTGACTGGCCCTTTTTTATGTTGTACATGTTCTCACTAAGTTCCTTGGAGATCTCCTTAAGTTCCTTGAAGGTCTCACTAAGTTCCTTGAGCATCCTTATAACCAGTGTTTTGAACTCTGCATCTGATTGATTGCTTATCTCCATTTTGTTTAGTTCTTTTCCTGGAATTTTATTCTGTTCTTTCATTTGGGACATGTGTCTTATCTCCTTATTTTGGCTGCTTCCTCGTGTTTATTTCTATGCATTAGGTAGAGCTGCTATGTCTCCTAAGCTTCATAGGGTGGCCTATTGTTGAAGGTGTCCTGTAGGATCTAGTGGCACAGCCTCTCTGATCACCCCAGCTGGGCCCTCGAGATGCATCCCTGGTGTGGGCTTTACACCCTTCTGTTGTAACTGAGTCTTGATTACTGTTGGCACGTCAATGGGAGAGATTTACTCAGAATGATCAGCTGCAAGGACTGGCTGTGCCCACTGACCACTGGCCTCTGACTACCTGGGAGGATCAGCAATGTAGGGGCCCAACACACAGAGCAAGACTTACTTCAGCAGGGCTCTGGTACCCACTAAGTCCACTCCTTGAGTGTGTCACTGGTGGAGGTGGTTGGGTGGTGGTGCTTCAATATGGTCTGAAGCTGTCCGCTGGGTGTGCTGGCTCTGTGGCAAGGTCAGCCACTGCCTGTGTTCTGCCTGGGGCCACCAGGCATAAGCTACAAAGTGATCTTCAGATGGCTGCTTCTTGGGCTGAGCTTGGAGGTGCCAAGGAAAAGGCAAGCTGTGAACCAAGGCTGACTGCTTCTAGTGCCAGGCCTGGGGCCACTTAACAAGAGGTATGGGCTCACTAAGACCAGATGCTGCTTGTTTGAGAGATTTTAGGAAAATCTGAAGCAGAATCCGAGACAGGCCAATCCTATGGTAAAGCCACTGGAAACAGCTTGGGTGGGTCCGAAGGCTGGGTGGGGCAGGGCCTCAGGGAATCACTAGGGCGGGGCAAACAGTGTGAGCCAGGTTGCTGGAGTCCCAGATATGGCTGCCCCAATGAAGGGCTCACCAAGGAAACAATGGCCTCTGCCAGCATGTCTGTCCAGGAGAAAGCTGCCCCTCCAGCTCTTGACCCAATGCTAAACAATACAGTTCTTCCCCGTATGTCTCTGATGCCTCTCAAGCTGCCTCCCCAACGCTGGAGCCCAGAAGGAGCGAGTCCTAGTTAAGTTCATGTGCAGGTCCTTTAAGAGGAGCTGCCTGGGGCTCCAGCAGCATCAGCCTCCATCAGCCTCCATCAGCCTCCCTCAGCCTCCCTCAGCCTCCCTCAGCCTCAGTTCCCGCTGGTTTTACACTCAGAAGTTATGGGGATTCTCTTCCTGGCACTGGAACCCTGGAACTCTGACTGGTGTGGGACGGGGACCCCTCACTCCTCAGGGAGGACCTTCACAGCCGAGGTGTCCTCCTGATTTTTACCCACAACACGTGGGTGTGGGACCAGCCCATCCGCCTCCGCCCCTCCTACCAGTCTCCATGTAGCCTCTTCTTTAATCTCGTAGCTGTAGGACTTCCATGCAGCTCGATGTCAGGTGGTTCTGAAGGATGGCTGTTCTGTAGTTAAATTGTAATTTTGATGTGGTGGTGGGAGGAGGTGAGGACCGTGTTTACCTACGCCGCCATCCTGACTGGAAGTCCCTTTAAGTTTTTTTATTGTTGACTGTATGACAGATATCCCCTATTTTCCCCAGCCCCCACCCCACCCCAGGCCTTCCCCACACTACTGTCTGTGTACATGGGCTGTGCATATATGCATGTAAGTTCTTTAGTTAACCTCTTCCAGTCTGCCCCCACACCCTTCCCTCTGAGACCTGTCAGTCTGTGCCATGCATCCAGGTCTCAGGATCTATTTTGTTCATCAGTTTATTTTGTTCATTAGATTCCACACATAAGTGAGGTCATGTGATATTTGTCTTTTGTTTTAAGAACCAAATTTGAGAGTAACATTTAGAAACTTTCATTGCAACTTCACAGGAAGTTTATCTGTTGAGTCTACTCATAATTTGCGTTTCTATTTTGTATGTCTTCTTCATCTATTTTTCTAGTAAATCACTTTTATTATATTTTATAGAAACATATACAGTGGATTGGGCATTGGGAAAACACATAGGCTTACCACACACTATTTGAGGAGCACTCTCCTGGTGTGTTGTAAGTCCCCAAACTAGAGATTCAAACCCAGAGAGAGAAGGAAGGAAGGAGGCTAACATGCTGCCAGTGGCACCAAATCAGTCACCATGGCAAGTCTCTGCCTCTGGAGAATTCATTAGAAAACCTTCCCCAGCCCGGTCGGTGTGGCTCAGTGGACTGAGCATTATCCCATGGACTGAGAGGTCCTGGTTCAAATCCTGGTCAGGGCACGTACCCAGGTTGTGGGCTCGATCCCCAGTGTTGCAGACTTGATCCTCAGTATTGGGCGTGCAGGAGGCAGCCAACTGATGTTTCTTTCTCAAATCAATGTTTCCATCTCTCTCTCCCTTTCTCTCTCTCTAAAGAATTAATTGGGAAAAAAGAAAAAAAAAAACCTGCTCCAGAGCACAGGAGGGAGGCTGAAGACCTCTCAGCCAGGCTCTGCCCAAGCTCACTGATGCCTGGTTCCACCCTCAAGCTCAAAGGAAACACTATGCCCTTATTCTCAGAAATGCCCATTTTTAAATTTCTTTGCATTTCTTTCTTCTTTTTTTTTTTAATTTTTTTCCCTTTATTAATTTTACAGAGATAGGAAATGAGAGGGAGAGAGAGATAGAAACATCGATGAGAGAACATCGATTGACCACCTCCTACATGGCCCCCACTGGGAATCGGACCCACAACCTGGGCCTGGGCCCTGACCGGGAATCGAACCGGCGACGTCTTGGTGCATGGGTCGATGCTCAACCACTGAGCCACACCGGCCAGACATCTTTGCATTTCTTAAAGACCCAGTCTTCAGGGCCCAGAGTCCCTGCATACACAGGAATGATTGTCATTTGGTCAATTTCTCAGTCTGGCTGAGACTAAGTCAAGCCAGCCAAGTCCTTTGACTTTCCTGATGGAAATTACTTGCAGAGCCTAATGGTGTCATCAACATTTTAATAAGGCAACAAAATACA
Source organism: Tadarida brasiliensis (assembly GCA_030848825.1). NCBI lineage: Eukaryota > Metazoa > Chordata > Mammalia > Chiroptera > Molossidae > Tadarida > Tadarida brasiliensis. The sequence goes on from CM061258.1 coordinate 123,436,231, forward strand.
ATCCCTTACGTGAAAAGACACTTCATAGTAAAAGATATATAAGCCCTGGCTGGTTTGGCTCAGTGGTTGCAGCATCGGCCCAAAGACCAAAGAGTCACGGGTTCGATTCTAGTCAGGGGCACATACCTCGGTTGCGGTTTGTCCCTGGCCCTGGTTGGGTCATGCAGGAGGCAACGAATTGATGCATCGTTCACATCGATGTCTCTCTCTCTCTCCCTCCCTCCCTTCCACCCTTCCTCCCACTCTATCTGATGGCCAAGATTTGATAATTACTGAAACTGGTCCACATATAATTCCATTTTTGTATGGTTTGAAAATTTCCATAATAAAAGGTTTTTATTTTAATAAAAATTTTGTTTTAAATAAGAAGTTTCATAATACGCTGTGAGGATGTTGGAAATAAACACTCTCAAATACTACTGGAGAGTGTGCATACTGGAACTCCCTTTTAAAGGATGAATTCCTAAAACTTCAGACCGCCCAGCTGATGAGGAAATGTTGGAGAGAAAGATGGTCACTTGCCTCTGTTAATTTCAGGGGCCTTCCTCTCTTTAGACAGCCTCACCAGATGCTGGATGTAAGGGTCATTCCAGTAGCCAATGCTTACTGCAAACCTGAGAGGAATAAAAGAGAAGGCATGTGAGTAGAGATTATTGTATATTCTGGCCCAGGTTCATGGCCATGTTCCAGGAACCAGGTCAAGGATCCAAAGGAAAATAATCGACCTCAAACAGCCAATGACAAAAGCACATTCAGTGCTCCATGACACATTTAAACAGACTCCTGTCCTACCTCACAGTCACTCACACTGCCCATCATTTCCCACAGTGGCCCTTCTCACCTCTGTCTTTCCTCTTATCATGTATTCCTTTTCCAGAATCCCACACAGCAAATAACCTCACCCCATCGTCATATACAGGACTTATAACCATTTACTCACACAGCAAACTCACTGGCCAAAGCTTTTAGTCAGATAACTATAAAGTTCTCTGTTGAGAGGGAAGGAAATTCAGAAACATTTGGCAAACGTCACTGATAATGACCTAAGTTTTTCTCTTGAGTCTGTATCTGGTAGGAGTCACCTCACATCCTTAAGGCAGTCATAGTGGGGAGACCAGGAATAAACAAAACAACTGCAACATGCAAATGCTGTGGTAGCCTAAACTGTCTCTACCCCAGTCTGCACCACAAGGAGTTAAAATGAGTGTTGCGAGTCTGGGACCTGAAGCCCGGGTTACACTGGAAGTCTTTGGGCAGCCATGAGTGGAATCAGCCTCAGGACCACTGACAAGTCACGGGAGGAACTGGGACCCTACAGCCATGCCACCGTGGGTCTGGAGCCCACTCCACCTCTCAAAGGACATTTTGTGAGATAATAAATGTCTTCACCATTAGAGCCAACTTGAGCCAGGCTTCTGTTACTTTCAGCCTAAAGCACCCTAACTAATACCCGAGTAATGTGCTCATTTCATGTTGCTTGATAAGTAATCCGAAACCTAAGGAGTGTGTGTGGGAGGTGTGTGTATGTGTTATGTCTCCCAGATAGGTTCTGAGCAGATACTGTCTCTTTTCTTTATCTTCCCTCCCCTCCCTTCCCCTTCCTTTCCTTTCCTTTTCTTTTCATCTACTGACAAGGCTTACTGCAACCCTGACTGCAACAGGTACTGATTTTGAAAAAAAATAATGTCCCCCACAGTGTGTCATATTTATGTTTACACATCCATAGACACTTACAAGAAAACACCTGTGTTCAGCTACTCAATGCAGCCACTCGGCACAGAAACATACAAAGTACTCGCCAAGAACACCCCTTGCTATAAGCCCAGACTGTCCAAGGAAAACAGAGAATTACAAGAGTAAATTTTCTCAGTGGTCCAAGACTGTTTTACAAACAGTGAGTTGTGCCAGGCTGGTGTGGCTCAGTGGATTAAGCGTCGTCCCATGCACTGAGAGATCCCGGTTCAATTTCCGGTCAGGGCACATGCCAGGGTTGCAGGCTCGATCCCCACTGGGGGCATGCAGAAGGCAGCCAATTGATGTTTCTCTCTCACATCGATGTTTCTATCTCTATCTCCCTTCCTCTCTCTCTAAAAAAAATCAATAAAAACATATTTAAACAAAAAACAGTGAGTTGTGACCCATCGATATCTTAAAATCAACTGAATAGTCTGAAAACCTGCATTTAAAAAATGAGGTAGAATAGAGTAAAACAAAATATCGGTGTGTGTTACACATAGTAAGAGATCAGACTTTTGTGAAACTTTTTTTTCACGCCTGTGTTGCAGTACTAAGTAAGTTTTCTCGTTGAAGTCAATGAACAGATTTCAAAGGAGTCATCTAGTGCCATCTAGTGGTCAATGCCATTCTGCACTGAAGGAAGAAGGGTAGCCTAGTGATAAGAACACCTCGAACAGTTAAAGGGGTGGAAGGGGCCTTGGAAATTATCTAGTCAACCCCAACATCCAGTGCAAGAATTCTTTTGATGGTATCACACCACTCACTCCACTGTGAAGCAACAGCTGGAAAGCCGATCAGTTGGCCTCCCTCCAAGCACCCTTTGTTGGATTTTTATTGCCCTGGTGGATGACAAGGAGCAATTTCTATTCCTCTCAACTCTGTACTATCCATCCGTCTTAGATCATTGATTCAGTTGAGCAGTATTTGCTGAGTGTCTGCTCAGTGCCAGGCATTGAGGATAGAGCAGTGAGCAAGATGGAGAAGGGCCAGAGGCAAAGACAAGTACAAGATTGTGGCCAATGAAGGGCATGAGTAGCACAGAGAGTAAGGGATCTTACTGAGAGATGGGGAAAGGAAAGGCCTCTCCAGAAGGGGAGTGGACGAGCTGAGCCCTAGAGAATGGAGACAGTCACTGTGCAAAGCGCACTGCAGACGGGAGGAACAGCTGACAGAAACACTCCAGCATGGTAATGGACTTGGAGTGAGTGTCCCAGTAACAGAAAGTAGGCAGGGGGGCTGGAGAACAGTAAGAAAACAGGAGAGCCCTGGCCAGTTTGGTTTAGCGGTTAGAGCATTGGCCCACGGACCAAAGGGTCGCGGGTTCGATTCCTGGTCAAGGGCACATACCTGGGTTGCGGGTTTGATCTCCGGTCAACCAATCGATGTCTCTCTCACATCAGTGTTTCTTTCTTTCTTTTTCTCTCTCTGTCTCTCTCTCTTCCCCTCCCTCCCCCCTACACTCTATCTGGAAATTAATGGGAAAATATCCTCAGGTGAGATTAACAACAGAAAAAACAGGAGAAACCAGGAAAGAGGTTGGAGAGAGAAGCAGAGAAGCAGGCACAGGTTACACAAAACTGGGCAGGAGCCTGGGACTAACCTCATCAGTACGCTGGACATGGTGGGGAGACACATCGGGCAGACCCAAGCACATCTGACCACTGGTTCCCATGAGTCCTTCTTCCCAGTTCCTAACATATGTCTCTTTCCAGTCCTCACAACTGTAAATCTACTTTTGCCCAACCCTGTATATGAATGTGTATTGTGTATATATGTATCGGTATTATTTCGGTGTGTATGTGTACATGTGTAGGGGTGTATGTGTACATGTGTATGTGTAAATATATATGTGGTTGTATTGTATATATGTATGTGTGCATGTGTATGTGTGTATATATGTGTACATGTGTATATGTATGTGAATGTGTATATGTATGTGTGAATATATATGTGGTTGTATTGTGTATGTGTGTGTGTGTAGATATATATGTGTGAATGTGTATGTGTATATATGTATATATGCATATGTGTGAGTATATATGTATATCCACATATATGCAACTGCAAAAATCAACTGAACATTCTTAGCATTCATTTTCAAGTTTGGGATTTTAACTGCCGGTGGTCTTTAAGATATTACTCCATCTCTAATTTTAAATTTTATTGTTGTTCTTTTACATCTTTAGTTTCACTTTTTCAGTTTCTATTTTCCTATAGGTTTTATGCTTGGTTTAGAAATGAAAGCCAGGAAGCAAAGTCTTCAAGGCAACAGACTCTATTCCTAGACAGAGTTTGGAATTGTTTCCCCTCTTCTGAGCTCTTGAAAGCTTCTTGTCACTTTCCTAAGTAGATCTACAAGGCCTAACAGTTAAATCACCTAAAAAACTGGGCCTCAATAACCAAGAAGTTGCATGAGTGTCCTCCCAAAGGAGAGACTCCTGGTATTGCCCTTGGCTTCACCTCACACCTAATTACTTTATGAGGACTAATGCAATCTAAAATTTACTGTGTCTGTTATAAGCAGTCATTGTACAGTGGGCAAAATGTCAACAGAAACGGAACCAACATTCACAAGAGGGTGAAATCAGGAGAATCCAGTCAGTCCCCCTGGTACAATGTTCCTAATCTAACATTAACAAAAAAAATAGTCAATACCAGATATAACGAGATATATGGACTTGAACAATGCTAAAGTACTTTTGGAAAAAATAAAACATTTACAAACATGTGTTCTGAGCTTTATCTTCCAGTCTGTGGCTTGCCACTTCATTTCCTTAGGTTAGCGTGTATACCAAGACACTCTCCTACGTTTTCACACAGAAGCTTTATGGTTCTAGCTTTTATATTTAGGTTTATGAACTATCCCAAAATAATGTCTGTGTATGGAATGAGGTAGGGGTCAAGGTGCTTCCATTTGAATATCCAGTTGATTCACAATTTTTAGCTAAAAAGGCTTTCCTTGCCCTGGCCGGTTTGGATCAGCGGTTAGAGCTCCGCCCGCGGATTGGAGAGTCCCAGGTTCGGTTCCCGCTAAGGGAACGTACCTCGGTTGCAGTTTGGCCCTAGTTGGGGTTGTGTGGGTGGCAACCACTTGATGTCTCTCTCAAATCGATGTTTCTCTCTCTCTTCCTCCCTCTCTCCCTCCTGCTCTATCTGAAGATAAATGCAAAAATGTCCTTGGGTGAGGGGAAAAAAAAAAAGGCTTTCCTTTCTCCCACTGAATTGACTTGGCATCTGGGCAAACATCAACTGCAGTAGTGTGTGGGTCTATTTCTGAACTGTGTTCTGTCTCACTGATCTACCTTTACGCCAAGACCACACTGTTTTGATTAATGTAGCTTTACAGTAAATCTTTAAATTTTAAGTAGTATGAAACAGCGTTAAGTCCTCCAACTTCGTTCTTCTTTAGAAGATTTCTTTGGGTATTCTAGACCCTTTGCAATTCTATATACATGTTACAATCAACTTGTAACTTCTAATAAAGATGGCTAGGATTTTGACTGAGATTGCACTGACTCTATGGATCAATTTGGGGAGACAAGAAATGTCACCAACACCAAGTCTTCTAATGTGTGAACAAAGTTTACCTCCCATTTACATAAGTCTTCTTTAATTTCTCTTAGCAATGTTTTATAGTTTTCTATATAAAGGTGTTTCATAACTGTCATTAGATTTATTCTTAAACAGTTTATATTTTGATGCTATTATAAATAATATTTTTTCATTTCATTTTCCTATACATGAAGGTATATTTACAATATATCTATCTGACAAAAGACACCTATCCAGCTATATAATGAACTATAACAAAAGTCAAAACCAACAATGACATCATCAATAAAAATGGGCAAAAGACTTGAACAGACAGTTCACAAAAGATGTAGGAATGGCCAATAGGCACATAAAAAGGTGCTAAGCATCATTAGTCACCAGAGAAATGTAAAACCGTGAGGTGCTATTTCACACCCACTGACGATACTGAATGTGAACAAGGATATGGAGCAACTGGAGTTTTCATATATTGCTGGTGGGAAGTATAAACTGATAAACCACTTTGGAAATTAGTCTGGCAATTAAATATACACCCTATGACTACACAATTCTACTTCTAGACATTTATCCAAGAGAAATGAAAGGCATGTAAGAATGTCATCGCAGCCTATTCACAATGGCCCAAAACTGGACATGATTCGAATGCCCCCATCCGGTGAATGGACAAACAAATCAGGGTACAGTCACACAGCACAGAAAGGACCAAACTACTTTGCACGGACAAAGATTCTCTCCTCACCAAACACGAGCCAGGCTCCTCTGAGCCATCTTCTCGACCAGGCTGCGAACTTAGCCTATAATATAAAGACTTGAACAAACACTAACAGTTTCTGATAGCTCACGGCCAGCCCTCAGATAACCTAGTGCCCCCTGAAGTGCCTGAGACAGCGCAAGCCTGCCGGAGGCACTGACTGTCCAGCCAGCCCTCGGAGATAAGGCCTGTCTCCCAGTCAGCAAATCCAATGGTTTCACAGGAACCAACCCCTCTCCTCCTTCCCTCTTTTAGTAATCTTCACTTCTCTGACTCTACTGAGCCCCTGCTCGCCCTCACTCCTTACCTCTCCATCTCCCTTTAAAACGCCCCCTGCCCAGCTGGAGTCTTTATTTATTCACACAGGACCTTTCCTATTGAAGTAGTTATTGCTGGTTAAAATCAGACCTGACCACTTTAACTATTGTCTGGCTTTATCTCTAACAACATGAATGAATCTCAAAGCACATGCTGAGTGAAAGAAGTCACAGAAAGAATACATACTGTATGATTCCATTCGTACAATGTTCAAGAAAAGGCAAATCTAATCCATGGTAGCTGCAATCAGAAAATGCTGGTGAGGTGGGGGCAAGGAGACTGAACAGAAAGAGATAAACGGGACCTTCCTGGAGTTTCAGAAATATTTTATACCTCGTTTTGAGTGGTGGTACACAGATATATACAATTTATCAACACTCATCAAACTGAACACTGAAGACTTGAGCACTGAATTACATGTAAATTGTCTCCCTCTTCCTCTACCTCCTCTATTTCCTTTTCTTCTCTTCCCCTTCCCTCCCCTCTCTCCTTCTTCTTCTTCTCTCTCCCTCCTTCCTTCTCTACCTCTCCTTCTCCCTCTCTCCCAGGGAAATTCTAGAGGAGAAAAAGATGACAAATGTAGCAGAAGCTTTAAGTTCCCTTTCCAATACCCACTCACCCCTTCTTCTTTACTAAAAGAACCCCAATTTTGCCCAGCCGGTATGGCTCAGTGGATTGAGCGTCGTCCCATGCACCAAGAGGTCTCAATTCCCAGTCAGGGCACATGCCCCAGTTGCGGGCTCAATTCCCAGTAAGGGGTGTGCAGGAGACAGCCAACAGATGTTTCTCTCTCGTTGATGTTTCTATCTCTCTCCCTCTTCCTTCCTCTCTCTCTAAAAAAAATAAAAACATTTTAAAAGAACTCCAATTTTGTTTGAGGCATCAATCTGCCCTATTAGAAATTCTTACCTCCCAATAATTTCCTGCAGCTGGGGTGGGTGGAGCCACGTGTCCTAGTAGGAAGACATCTACAGAGTAGGGTTTCCCAAAAATCTCCAGTTTTTTTGCTAGTATCTATCCCTTTTCTTTCTTCCTGGAGCAGGGGTGCTCAAAGAGACTAAGAAAACTCTAAAATTCCCTGGTGCAAACCTGTTCTTACCCTAACAAGCAAGCTATGGGAGCTCTGAATCAATTCACAACTAAGTAACTTTGTGATTTGTAGTTTTAAGGCATCAAAATGGTGGTGGTGGGGAGGGGGGGGTGCCATTTTAATTAGAAGTCAAGAATGCCACTGCTGTGTTAAAGTAATAATTTAGTATGTAATACATGACACTTCAAATCAATGGGGAAATGGTGTCGGGACAACTGGCTAATACTTTCAGACAAAATTAAGTTAAAACTGCTACATTTTTACATAAAAGAGATGAATGATTTAAGCGTAAAAGACAAAACCTTAAAAGTGCTAAAAGAAAATGTTGTAATGATTAGAATGTCCTTTCAAACCATTACTCAATAACACAAGCCATAAAGTCAGGCTATCAGATTTTGCACTATAAAGATTCACAATTTCTGCATTAGCAAATGTACAGACGAGCTAAAATGAAAACCAAGCATCCATTTGAGAGAAAATACTGCAACAAACAAGGATTACTGCCCCCATATAAAAAGTTCTTGTAAAGCAGAAATAAAATTACAAATAACGAAACAAGAAAAAGACGACAACGCAGCTGGAAAACGACTGGAGAAAGGATTCACATAAAAAATACCAATGATAGTGAGCAGACTTAAAATTCTTAAGTCTCACCAATGACTACAGAAACACAAGTTAAAGAGAGGTGCTCTTCTCCACCCGCCTGCTGATAAACCACTGGAGACCAAAATTCTATGATTAGCATCTCATTCACCATGGGTGGGAATGAAAACCGATATAACCTCTTTCAAGAACCATTTTGCAGAAACTTCTCACTTTGTCATTTAAAAACTTTAGTTTTTAAGAGAAAAAAAAATGATGTGAATATCACTATTCTAGATCTAAGATCATTACCTTTCACAGATATTTTCCCATATTTAATTCATTCCTTTTTTAAAAAAATGGGGGTTTGGGCGGGGGGGGGGGGGGGGAGGTCCAGGTTTTATTTTACTTTCTTGATGGGCAAGTTGGCAGCTAATTTCTCCTGAACACAACGTCCTAGTTCTGGAGTGACATGTCTTCTCTCGGGGTGCAAAACAAATACTTCGGATCAAAGTCTCAGCCCTGCTCTCTGGGCCACAGCTGTAATGGCGTAGTATGCTGGAAAGACCCAGGCCTGCAGGAAGACATCGCCTTTCCCAAGAAGTGATCCTGTGGACAGCACCTGCATGTCCAGAGGGACATTTTTCAATTTGGTTGAGAAGTCAGATTCACATCTATAATTTTCACATTAGCATTTCAGCCTTACAGCCCCTGGTCAGGTTTCTAAAACATATAGACCATTCAAAACCAGTAAAAGGCAAAGATAGATTGTTAAGGCCTCATAGGATAACATAACCTTGAGTATTTCACATGCTGTTCCTAATCACTTTAGCCATCCACAAATATGTATTATATGTCTACAATGTGCACGGCTCTGAGGTGGACACGGTCCCTGCTTTGCATCGTGTTTATTCTAGTGGGAGGCACTAACACTGAAAACAACGGGAGTCTGAATTACAAATGGCTGGTTACCACAAAGGAGGCACACAGGGTGTTATGAGAACATATGGCAGGGGTATGTTCAGGGTCTGTGGGTGTCAGAGAGGCCTCCTTGGTTGAGGGAGCCCCATCTGAGATAAGCCAAAACCTTGGCATCATCTTGGACTCCTCAGCCTTACCCCACATCCAACCTGCCAGCTCATTCATTCTCTCAGCTCTACCTGACAGCTTCTCAGCACCTCCACCGCTACCACCCTGGTCCAGACCACCAGCTTCTCGGACCTGGGATATCCCAAAAGCCTACCAACTGACCTCTTGGTTCCCATCCTTGCCCCCTGCAGTTCGGTCTCAGCAGAGAAGCTGAAGTGATCCTGTTAAAACCCAAGTCAAGTCAGCTCATTCTTCAGTTCAAAATCCTCCAATGGCTCCCATTTCAGAGTGAGAGTTAGGTCCTTACAAGAGCCTGCAACATCTGTCCCCACAGGCCCCAGGCAGCAGGTCAGGCCAGCTCCTGCCTCTGTCGTTCCCGCCTGGGACATTGTTTCCCCAGTTATCCACAGGGCTCACTCTCTCACACCCTGCGAGTCTTTCTCCAGCACTGACCTTCTCAGTGGAGTCCTCCCTGGCCGTCCCACCCCAGATTATAATTCCTTCCAACAGTCCTACAGCATTGACCACCACCTGACACACCAGATGTCTTGCTTGTTGTTTCCCAGCTGTTTCCCCCACTGGAATGAATGCCCCGTAAGAGCTCTGCTTCTGTTTGTCTCATTCACTTCTGTTCCACACTAAAACAGTGTCTCCCTAAAGTGAGCAGGCACTCAGTAAAGAATGCTGAAGGAAGGCATTCATCTGAGACGATGTGGAACTAAGCAGGCAAGGGAGGGTGGGAGCGGCACACTGGAAGGCCCCGAGGAAGAATGGAGAGGGTGGTGAGGAGGGGGTGGGTCAAGTGAGGCAGGAGAAGCAGGCCCGAGGAAGTGACGTGATCAAGTGTGCCTTTTACAAAACGCTCACGTCAGTGAATCTAGATTTGGGGGAGGTGAGTAAGTGGGGGAGCTCAGTTAGTGGACCAGTGCCATAACTCAGACCACAGGTGACCTTAGCTTAGACAGAGATGGCAGAAGCAGAGGGGAAGAAAAGGAAGCAGATTCCAGGCATATTTACCAGATAAGAATCTAAAGTCTGGATGATGGACTGCACAGGGGTAAGTGAAAGAGCAGCTTCAAGATCACCCTACCCTTTTTACCTGCGCGCTAAATGAACAACAGCACCATCCACTGAGTTGGGGGAGGAAGTGGCAAGGAGAACATGGGAAGGTGATCTTGAGCACAGTTTTGGAAATAATGAATTTGAGATCATTATGAGACATCCAAATGGAGATTTGCAGTGGGCTGTGAAATACCCAGGGTAGCATGATCAGATCACAAAAGGTGTGGTGTGTCAAGCAATGTTGTGTAGATTTTTACCTGGTATCTGACAGTTATTTAATCAAAAGGCTTTAAATAACAAGTGACAGGATAAGATGTGTGGTTCTGAAAAGTCACCTGGCCACAGTGTAAACTCTTGGATGGGGGAGGGGGCTAGTCTAGAAGCAGAGAGACCAATAAGGACACATTATACCAGGTGGGCCAGGAGACCTGAGCAAGGACTGCAGCAGTGGGGCAGGAAATGGGAACGGATCTCACACAGCTGCTGCGAATTTTTCTAAAACACAAAACCAGATCATGTCAGCTCCCCACTTAAAATCGCTCAGGACTTTCCACATTTTATTCTCTTACAACCTGTCTACAATTATCTCTTGCCACCCACATCCCCACCCAGGTTCCCCTAACACACTACATACTGTGCTTCAATGGCTATACTATTCAGCTCATGCTATTTCCTTCTGCCTGGCAAACACCTGTTTGTCTTTTTAAGCTTCACCTGCCCCACTGTGCAAAATGAAAAGTAGGGCTGACTTCCAGGCGCTGGCCCAGCCGTCGCAGAGAGCCAGGTTGCTCTGTTGGACATAATCTTGCAGAATATCAATGCAAGGTCACATGGCCACAGTGATGAAGTGAGACAAAACAAGACCACTTCGGAATTTAGTCTCAACAGACAAAAACAAGGTCATTGGGCCATCCACAAAACACCAGACCCCCCTCTCTCCTAGCTGACATGAGTGACTGTGGCTCCTTTGTGAATTACAGTGATTGTCTCTCTCAGTCACACCTCCTTCTAGAAAAGACTGATCAGAGTACCCAGATGACAGCACTGCCCCGCCCCCCGTCAGCACCCAATCATCCACAGCAAATCGCCACTTCCTTGGACTCTCCCCAAAATTATCCAACCAAAGCCCAACTCCTGTAAGTCCTTTCTAACACCTTCTCACAGACAGGCCCCAAGAGTTCCCTATGGTGTGAATGCTCCACGATGGCGGGTAATTAAACCCAACTTGTCTAACTACAGGTGTGTTTCTAGTGGTCTCTGCTGGAGGACATGGACAACTGTAACAAGAAAGGATGATTAAGTTAGTGGGGAGTTAGTGAATTCCAACCTGAAGGCTTCCATTTTCATTGTTCAACAAAACCCACAACTTCACTCGTGTTACCTTGAGAATGAGGGGAGGGTGGGGTAAAGAAGTTTGAGCAAAGTGGAAAATGTCTGAATTAAGTATTCTGGAGAGTCAGAAGGCGAGTTGACCAGAGAATCATACTAGAATAGTCATGCTCTGTTAAGGGCACAGGTGAGGTTGGCTGACATGAATTCACAGTAGTTCCAAGCCTCTGGGCTGTGTGATTTCTACCACCAGTATTCAAGGCGAAGAAGGAGAGTTTGGTTCAACCAGGGTTTGGGGTTTACTAGGACTGGAGGGCAAGGGAGAGCAAGTCTCTGCCAAGGGAACAACTGAATGATTGACTATGAATTCTAAGCTCAATTGAGAAGTAAGAGCCTACAGAAAGTGTCCAAAGGGTAGAGAAAACCATGGAGGTCCTGAGGAGAAATCTGCTGAGGGCATAACAGAACTAACTGATCAAGCGAGCTGAAAAGAAGAGGGCAAAAAAGCCTTGAGGAAATGCATCCACGTGGCTAACATGTCTGGTCTTCATAGCTTGGGACCTAGCCCAGAAGCTTCTGGTTCAGTGGAGCTAGAGCAGGCCCTGAGCATCTGTTTTAAAAGGCCCCACAGGCCATGCTGCAGTGCAGGTCAGGTTCAAAACTACTGTCTTCAATTCTCTGCAGTTCCAAACCAGAACTTCACCTACAATGGTTAGGTGTCTGTAGACACAGAGGGCACCAGAAACAGGCAGAGAAGAACTGAAATTATCAAAACTATCCAAGTGAGAGTCAAGGAAAGTCATGCTCTAGTCCTATTTCTCTGTACTTTTCTTTGTGTCTGAACTATTTTATAGCTAATTTGCTTTTTTTAAATGTTATATTGACTATTTAGAGAGAGGGAAGGAGGGAGAGATAGAAACATCAATGTGAAAAACATCGGACTGAGCCCGAAACCCAGGTATGTGCCCTAACTGGGAATCAAACCAGGACCTCTCAGACAATGGGACGACGCTCAATCCACTGAGCCAGACCAGCCAGGCGCTAATTTACTTTTTTAAGTAAGCAAGTATACAAAATACATTTCCAATAAGTATTAAGTAAACCAATATTATCAATAAATATTAACTAAACCTAACCCTAATGTGCTACAGAAAAGTATTTTATTTCCCTCTCATAATTTAGATGGCACTGCAGACTGTCTTAGCAAACAGCAGTCAACATGAGAACAATTCTTTTTTTTTTTAATCCTCACCTGAGGATATTTTTCCACTGATTTTCAGAACACCCTCCCACATCATTTTTCCCCCTTTATTGATTTTAGAGAGAGAGGAAGGGAGAGAGAGCCAGACATATCGATGAGAGAGAACATCGATCGATTGGCCACCTCCTGCATGCCCCCCACTGGGGATTTGGCCCACAACCTGGGCATGTGCCCTGACCAGGAATCGAACTGGCGACCTCTTGGTGCATGGGTCAATGCTCAACCACTGAGCCACATCGGCCAGCCAGGCATTCCTACATCATTTTTTTCCAGCCTTTTGTTCTCAGTTTAAACATCACTGCCTAAATTACAAAATCAACACTCAACACAACACTGTAATTATATTTCATGGTGATCATTCGTCTTCTGTCTCTTTTCCAACTAGGCTGTGAGGATGTCAGGCAACATGTCAGTCTGGTTCATTATGTGGTCCCAATCACTGAATCCCCACCACCCTGCACAAATGAAGGGCCTGGCACAAAGTAAGCTCTCAATAATTTTGGTTGAACGAATGAATGGAGTACACGCAAGTCCCATGCTTTCAGGTGTGTGACATATCCCCCCCACTACACCTCTAATAGTGTAGACTCCTGCAGGATACAGGCAAGAACTCTGGAAAGAACTGGCTCTGCGCACCAATATGAGGTGGTCGTTGATGCGTCATTTCCCCCCTCGATTGGCCTGAGAGTCAGGTGCACAGTGGGGATCTTGACAGCCCCTAACGGAATATAACCTATCAAAGAGGGAGAAACCTGCACTTCTCCTAACCTATCAAGATTGTAGTTAGTGCTTCACGTTTGTCTTTCTAGCAAGACTAGCTCCAGGTAGGCCAAGACCACGTGTGCCTCGTGCAGCGCCGTACTCCAGGCACTGTACCCCGGACTTGCACCATGCCTGGCACACGGCATAGGTCGGATCATTATGAGTTACATAAATGAACCCCTGTTTTGTGAAAGTCACAGGTGGGAGGCGAGGGTCGCAGGAGCTGGCGGGCGCCTGGTGCCGTACAAGCGCGTTCCGTAGACACAGGCCCGCCTCCCACCTGGGCCCCAGCACCCCGGAGATGCCAGCCCCTAACCCGCGCCCCGCAGGCACCTCTTGCAAATAGACGCATCTTCGCAGGTGCCGCGCACGCCTTCGTCGTCAGTTTCGCTCGAGGAGTAAGGACAGGAGTCCAAAGTAGGCTTCCTCAGACTAGTGGCCATGGGCGTGGAGGTTCCGGGGTACTGCGCCCACCCGGGACATGGAAGCGGGGTCGACAGCCGCCAGGGAAATTAGGGAGCCTCCAGGAAGGCAGGAGAGAAGGGCTGGGCTCCGCCCGGCTCAGCTGGAGCGGCTTAGTGAGACCGCCCACGACCGCTGTCCCAGCAACCTTCGCGCTTATTGGAGCCTCTAAGTGGACGCTCACTGGGTAATTTCTCCATCTCTCAGCCTACGGAGGTGCTCATTGGACAACTCCCTTGGCCCCAACCACACAACCCGGAAATTTGCCGAGGAGGGGGAAGTAAACTGGACTTGACACACTATGGCACCGCAATGCTTTCTGGGAATTGTAGTCTTTGGTGCTTTGGGAGGCCAGTGGGTTTCTTACTGCCGGTCAGGGATTTTATAACTGTAATTAACCCAGGGCAGGATCCTAGCATTGGGGCGAAGGGCAGAGAATCCAGCCAGAGAAAACAAGTGTCGTTGTGACAGTCAGTCGGGGCTCAGTCTCATTCAACAATTGAACAAATATTTATTGAGCTCCCTCTGTGCCAGGAGCTGAGCTCTGCACACATGATGGCTTTTGAGATGTCATGAAGGAAGGAATGTGTGGAAAACTATATAGCAATGAAAATGAGTTAACTAGAGCTGCCACTTGCAAGCACCAATGGCTGAATTTCAGAAACATAATAGTAACTGAAAGAAGGAAATATAACATTTTTGTAAAGTTCAAAGCAAGCAAAATTAAAGTTGTTTAGAGAAGCATGCCAATATGGTAAATATATATATGTATATGTATATATATATATGTATATATATATATACTGTACATATATGTGTATATATATATATATATATATATATATATATACTATATAGGAAGGTAAAGAAATGGAGGGGCAGGATATTTGGGGTATTGTGACCATTTGCAAGTGGGCAGAGTAGGACACTGGAGAACAAAGAAAGGGAATGGGGAAGAAGTACATAGACACCTCAATAATTTCTCAAGTTGGAGTGGATTCACAAGTGTTTGTTTCATTATTATGCATATTAATTGTGTTCATTACATATACTTTGTACTGGATTTATTATAAAGCATTTTCTAGATACAGTGTGTTTGCATATTCCATTTCATTATCTGTCAGGGGCAGGGGATAGATATACTCAAACTTTAAGAACCTTGGATCACACACACACACACACACAAGCAAAATAAACAACAAAACCCAGTACACATGTCTAGGGCAAGACCAGATATTAAGTGCTTGCTTAGTATTCAATGGAGGAACAAGAGCTTGTTAATACCCAAAGTAAAAACAACAGTGGGGAAGGCTGTGGTGATGAGATGACATACACCATTTTCTTTGAATGGTCCTCTGTGAAGAGGGTAATGCAAACCACTCAACAAACATGGTCTTCTAGGTTGACAGTGTACCCATTCCGTGGATGTATAAATGTCAACAGCAAGTAGAATAAGCTGTGGATACCATAGGTGTGTATAGTGAGGATGAGGGTGATTAGAAGAAGGTGGCAGATACTCTGATACACTTGTGGTATTTAGTGAGCAAAGAATACTTCTGTTCTTTGCTGAGCCTTCATTTCGGGAGGGAAAATGGTGATTCAGAGGACTTTGGTCAGTGTTTCACTGAGGGCCACTGCCAAAGGCTTCCCAAAGGCAGGGCCAGCTCATTCCATTTAAGCTCATGCTCAAGGGGTTAGAATTTTATGATACAGTTGTAGAGTCTGGAAATAGCAAGCTTAGTGATCTCAAGCTGTGTATGCCTCTAAATATGAGACTACTGAGTAGTTGTGAACAATGTCCCACCAGAGAAAGGTTAGTAATCTGTATCCTCTGACAAAGTCAAGAAAAAAGAAATGTAGTCTCTGACAAAGTCAAGAAAAGAGAAAGTGGAGTTTACACCCGCTATGAACATTAATATTGTGAGCAAAAAGCTGGGCATTAACCATAAAACTTCTCCCCAAGAGGTTAGAGTGGACACTTGTTGCTTTGGCTCTCTTGTATTTCTTTCTTCTATAAAAATAGGTGGAGTTTATTATGGAAAACTACACTCTCGTTTTGGCCCATGTGGATCAGGTGAGGCTCCCTGACTAAGAAATGGAACCTTACCAAGACCTGGCCAATCACACACAAAATCACCCTAAGGTGTGTGGTAGTGGTGGTGGTGGCAGCAGTAGTGGTGACCAGGTTGGTCCAATAGGCATGAATTCCTGGAGTTAAATGGGAGTTGCTAAGGCTGGAAGAGCTTTCTTTTCTGCCAGACGTTGAAAACCATCTTGCTACCTCATAGAGCCCAAAGATGATGCTAATGGCAAAGCTAGTGGAGTCTGGAGCCCTGTCTGTTCACTTAGGGGTGACCTGAATTTGGAATGTGGAAGCTGATGGGAAAATAACCAGAGCCTGTGGAGCTGAATTCAGAAAGATGGAAGAAACTGTCATCTGGAGCTTGCAGCTTTCAGCCTGAGATGAGCTCAAGCTAACCCTACCTCTCATCATCACCTAGCAGTATCTCAGTCAAATCATTATCTTCCTTCTTTGCCGGTCCCTTTTTCCAAGTTTTCAGCCTGTGACTTTCTCACAAGCTTTCAGTAGTTGTAGCCTGTTGGAAAAGCTATCTTTCCTCCATTGAATTGCTTTTTAATTGCTTTTTGCACCTTTGTCAAAACTCAGGTGTGCATATTTGTTAAGGCTATTTCTGGGTTCTTTGCTCGGTTCCATTGATCTATGTGCCTGTCCCTCTGCAAATATCACACAGTCTTGGTTTCTGTTGCTCTATTAAGTTTTAAAACTGGGTAGACTGAGCGCTGCCACTTTATTAATCTTTTCTCAAAGATTTTTTAGCTGTTGTAATTCCTTTGTCTTTCCATATAAATTTTAAATCTTGTGTGTATCTACAAGATTATCTTACTGGATTTTAATAGGAATTGCATTAAATCCCTGTATCAATTCAGGGATAATTGACATCTTTATTATGTTGAGTCTTCTAATCCATGAACATAGTATATCTCTCCATTTATTTATATTTTTTACTTCTTTTATCAGTGTTGTGTAGTTGTCAGCATACAAGTCCTGGGCATGTTTTGTTAGATTGACACTAAGATTTTATTTTTATTAGTAATTGTAAATATATTTTTAATTTTGGTATCCACATGTTCACTACCAGTATAGAGATACAGCTGACTTTTATGTTTATTTTAGAGCCTGTGACATTGTTTGATTCAATTATTAGTTCTAGGAAATGCTTTTAATAATTTCCTCAGTGATATAAAGTCTGAAATTAAGATTCACTATTAAGAGCTG
The DNA here is from genome assembly GCA_030848825.1 of Tadarida brasiliensis. Classification (NCBI taxonomy): domain Eukaryota; kingdom Metazoa; phylum Chordata; class Mammalia; order Chiroptera; family Molossidae; genus Tadarida; species Tadarida brasiliensis. The sequence goes on from CM061258.1 coordinate 123,453,524, forward strand.
TCACGACACCTGGCAAAATCAAGGGTGCCTCAAATGACCTAACAGAAAGTTCCCCACTCCCTCTTATTTCAGAGGTAAGGCCTCCTAACCAAACAACTCTTTTTATCACAGGGACCAGACACAGTGCCTTGCTGATTCCCAAGTTCAGCAGGCTTCAGTTCCCTATCAACCCACGGAATTATTCAAACAAGCCCATCACACCCTCCTGTGGGAACCAGGTCTCACTCCATGGTCTTCTTACTACAAAGTTTGCCCCTACGGCCCCTGCTTGTTCATTCTTTTCCCAAGTGCAACTCCAAGTGGCCCTGCTTGGTGTGCGGTGTCCTCCCCTGGGCTGTGAATATACATGACTAATAAACTGCTGTTGATCCCCTCTGTCCAGTGTCTCATGTTCAGCCATTCCCATAAGTCTAGGGCAAGAATCTCTCTCTCATCTATGGAGAGAAGAGGAGGTGGCATTACAAACAGAATGGCTTAACTTCAACTGTGGACACCTGGTCAGCTTTAACTAACTGTTCCTTTGATAATTAACTAGTTTCATAAAGTGGCAGTTACTCTCTGGGATATAACTGCCCATTGCTGGCCAGCTTGGGATTTAGCTCATGTTCTGTCATCTAGACTGGATGTTGCCACCAATTCCCACTCCAGTTTCTTATTCTTACCAACAAGGTAAGAACTGTCATTAATTTATAGTTCATCCCAGAGTGAGGTTGTTATGCAAAGTGCTGAGGGCCCAGAAAACCTCAGCGTATTGGATTCCCAAAGAAATAACCCGGAGGACTGGCTGTGAAAGACATGGGTTTATTAGGATTTACGTGCACACAAGTAGTGGCCAACAGGTAAAGTTGACCATTGCACTGGCTGCCACTGGTGAAGATGAACTGCAAAGTCCCATCTGGCCTGCAGACCAGCCGCATCAGGGGCAGCCAGCTGGTGCTTTGTTTCGCCGTCCCCCAGACTTTTCCAGCACAAGGTTTTAGAGAGTACAGAAAACAGAGAAAAACAGGGCATGCAGAGGGGAGGGTGGGTGTTTTCATACAAGCTGTGTGAGATTAAACTGTTAGCTGTTTTCTTGGCTGAGGAGCTGGCCAGGCTCCCAAGGTCTCACAGTCTGCTTACTGATGGCCTTCATCATCTTCCCACAGGGTGGGGTGGGGCGGGAGGGAGTTGGAGTATGGGAAGGGGCCCATGTTCCCATTTACCATACAGAGGTGCACCAGATTGACCGATGTCTGACAGGTGGTCTCCCAGGTTCCCACCTGAGGGCAGCGACAATGCAAAACATCTTAATTGATGGGTGCTTGAGTTCCACTTAGTGGGAGTGGGGCTAGCGCTTGGGTCACTGTGTCTAGCCTGGTGACCATCACAGGCTGTTTGGGCATCTATACAGACACTGTTTGGGGTGCACTTCTAGTACAGTCCTGGGGATGACCCCTTGTGTTGTTTGTGGAAAGAATGAAGGCCACAATCCCAGTAAGATTTAAGAATGGCTCCGTGGTTACTTTCTGAATCATTTTCTTTCATGCAAAGGTAGTGAATGACCTTGCCTGTCTCCCATGCTGCTGCTTCCTTTGCTGTTCTCAGATGCTCCCTTGATCCCTAAGGGTTTCTGGGTGCACATCCCTGGCAGCCCATGGCCCAGGCACTGATGAAAAAGAATAATAAAACTGGGGGAGGGACATTTGATATCTAACTTCTATCCCAATGCAAAACCCCTGACCAACATGCTTGGGCTTTTGCTTAGTCTTGCTGCTTATCAGCAGGACAAAGGACTTATCTTGTGATCAAGGGGGCTAGAGGTTCCCACCCTAGCCATAGACAAAATAGTCTCACTGGATGTGGACTCCAACACTGGGGATTTACTGACATTCCCTGGAGGAAGAGGATAGTCATCAGTGGGGCCCACCCTGCTCCCTTTCCCCATAACCATCCGGAAGGTCTCACAACATGTGATTGATAGAGACAGAAACAAAAACCTGTGACTTTACATGCCTAGAGGGAAAGCAGTCCACACATGGAATGCGGAGGGCTGCAGCAGAAGACAGTTTGATCCATTAGCTTCTGGGGAATGGGCCTGTGCTCTCCCACTGCACCTCTCTGGGGCACGAAATCCTGATCTTTGGCATTATGGGAAAAACACCACGACAGCCCCGTGGCACAGTGACAGTGTTCATTCAAACCTGACGTAAGTCTTGTCTTTAAACCTAACCACTGCCATGAGAGAGGCCCTAACCCTGAAGATACTGACCTGATAGTCCCCACCCTCATGTATATCCAGTGATAAACCAAAGAAAGACACCAAAAAAAGAAACCTGGATACAGAAGGAGGAAACAAAAAAATTAATTAAATAAGGGCCACAATTTGACCCAATTGGAAGTCCAAATAATTTATATGGCCAAATTCACTGATTGGCTTTTGTGCCTCTACAACATAGGTTTTCAATTAACTTTAACATCTGCTAAAATGCACCAGTTGACAAACCTTCATGGACTTAATGCCAGGGCTCGCATTATGGTTATATCCAGTGTAATAACCATGTTTTCTAGTTTTCCTATTTAATGCATTGATATCTGAGGCCTTGATACCTTGAAGGGACCACCCCTGCCAGGGTTAGCTCAATTAATTCCTAGAGGTAGTCAACAGCTCATCTGTGAGTGCACCTTTCAGGTGTAAGCTAACCAGTCCAGAGTCCATATCACCAACCACCTCCTCTATCTGGCTCTGACACTCTAGGCCACTATTCCCCAGGGACAGGTACCAGACAATTAGGGACACTATGCCCCAGAGCCCACTGAAATAATTCCCGCTAGCCGATCCTAAGCCTGTTTACCCTGCCTCGCCTGTTCCTTATCATGTAAACCACAATAAAGGCTCATGACCATGTTTTCCCACTCGCCCCCTCTGCCTCCTGACTATCCCTGGTGCCTCCCTATGTGGCCCTCCATGATGCACCTCCTGTTTCTCGGGATTTGTGAGTATAAAAATGTTTTTCATGTTAGTTATGTCTGTGGCTTTGTGTCTTACATACCACACCTCATTAAAACAAATCTCAGGCACCCTTAAAATACCTGGGAGCTCACGAAATTTAAATATGGTAATACTCGGCTGGTGTGGCTCAGTGGTTGAGCGTCAACCCATGCACCAGGTCGCCGGTTTGGTTCCTGGTCGGGGCACATAACCAGGTGGTGGGCCAAATCCCCAGTGGGGGGCATGCAGGAGGCAGCCAATCGATGTTCTCTCTCATTGATGTTTCTATCTCTGTCTCCTCCCTTCTTCTCTATCTAAAATCAATAATAAAAAATTTAAAAAAAACAGTGTAAATATGGTAACTATTTTGCTATGATAGATTTAGCTTACATGTTCTGTTTAGTGCATATTTCAACAACAAACTTTACTGAAACCCATTTATGCTGTAACTTATAAATTAGTCCACCTTGAGTGGGGCTCTCTCCAACAGAAAGCTCTATAATCTGTCCACATTAAAATCAGTAGGCACTCTTGCCCAGGTGGGGTGGCTCAGTGGATTGCGCATTGTCCCATGGACTGAGAGGTCCCAGTTTGATTCTTGTTCAGGGCACATGCCCAGGTTGCTGGCTCGATCCCCAATAGGGGCCGTGCAGGAGGCAGCCAAACAATGTTTCTCACATTGATGTTTCCATCTCTCCCTCCCTTCCTCTCTCTCTAAAAAAACCAATACAAAACACATTTAAAAAAAAAAAAAAGAATAGTATCAGTAGGCACTCTGGTTAGTGGCCTCAGAGACTCCTTCAGTGAAGAGGCATCAGCAACTCCCTCTCACGCTTTCTATAGTCTCTGGACTATGATGTCCATAAGTTGCCCCTGGGTTTCTGATGCATGAAACTGCCTTCCTTGGCGCTGCATTATATCTACCATTAGTGCAGCAGTTACTGGACACCCACTGGGCTCTTTTGAAAACACAGTCTCTCACAGGCCCTGAGCCCATTATCCCTTGGGTCATGGATGCAGTACACCAGAAGCCAGGTGTGGCTACCAAGGCCTCTTTGCTACAAACCTGGGCCCTCTGGCATATCCCACCTGCTTCCACTATTACTAGTCCATAGTCAGATGCCTTGGCAATGGAGGATGTCACACCTGTCTCAGGCTCCTGGGTGACCTGGTGATTCCTGGTCACCTGATGTTCAATGAGAGTGTATGCCTTTTATGTTTTTGATGATCACCTCTACCTCCTGGTCTAGAACCAACTTCACTTCCTAGGGAAGCACTTTTCCTAATTCCTAAAAGTCTCAGTCATCACCAAGGTTTAAATGGATGTCAAGGCATCGAAGAGTGACTGTGGTATAAGGCCTGAAATTAACATTCACTGTTAAGCCCAGTTGGTGTGGCTCTGTGGTTGAGCGTCAACCCACGCACCAAGACAACACCAAGAGTGTTGTCCTGTGTCCTGGTCAGGGCACATGCCCAAGTTGTGGGCCAAATCCCGAGTGGGGAGCATGCAGGAGGTGGTCAATCAATGTTCTCTCTCATCAATGTTTTTATCTCTCTCTCCCTCTCCCTTCCTCTCTTTAAAACATCAATAAAGAAAAAATATATTCTTAAAAAAAGAAAAAGATTCATTGTTAAGCCCATAGTGGCTCAGTGTGGTTCTGTTGGTTGAGTGTTGTCCTGTGCACCGAAAGGTTGCCTGTTTGATTCCCGGTCAGGAAACACATCTGGGTTGCAGGCTTGATACCTGGTTGGGCCACGGATGCAGAGGTCAACTAATCAATGTTTCTCTGTCATCTCTCTCTCTCTCTGTTCCTCTCTCTAAGCATGTCCTCAGGTGAGGATTAAAAAGTAATATTAATAGCCCTGGCTGGTGTGGCTCAGTTGGTTGAACATTGTCCCATGCACCGAGAGGTGGCCAATTCGATTCCCCAATGGGTCACATGCCTGAGTTGCAGGCTTGATCTCCAGTAGGGGGGTGTGCAGGAGGTAGCCTATCACTGTCGCTGTCTCTCTCTCTCTCTCTCTCTCTCTCCCTCTCCCTTCCTCTCTCTCTCAAAGAAAATCAATAAAACATATTAAATTTTTAAAAATCAATCAATAAAAGATTCATTGTTAAGTGTTGCCTTGAATTCTGGTAAAATCAGAGGGCCTCAAATGGCCTACCTGTAAATTGTCTTCCCCCTCTGTTCTCAGAGATAACGTCCCCTAACCAAACAACCCCCCTCATCACAAGGAACGGGTACAGTTTATCCATAAGTATCAGGATCCAGTTTCTTATTAGCCTGTGAAATTATTCAAACAAACCAATGACATCCTCTTTCAAACACCAGTGCTCGCCCACTCACTTGTTACTACAAAGTCTGCCCCCTACAGCCACTGTTTGTTCACTCTGTTCCCAAGTACAACTCCCATGTGGCCCTGCTTGGTGTGTGGTGTCCTCCCCTGGGCTATGAGTATACATGACTAATAAACTTCTGTTGAGCTCATCTGTTCAGCGTTTGGCCAACCTCACAAGTTGAGGGTGGGAGGCCCTCCCCACCAACAGGTGAAAAGGAGGCAAATTAAATAACTCTGCACTTTTTTAAAAGGCATTATCCTGCTATGATTAGACTTGTGAGCTTAAGGTTATTTGAGTTTGCAAGAAGTCACATGTGGCTGGAGGGTGGCCAATGTATACATGACAAGTAGGAAGTAAGGCTGCAAAAACAAGACCTTGGATATTCTGTTAAAGTTTCGACTTCAGACAATGGGAACCCTAAAATAATTTAAAGCAGAGAAGTACTTTCAGATCTTTTTCTAAGAAAGTTCACCCTCACAGCAGTGCGGAAAATAGATTCAAAAGAGTGAAACCAACAAGATCAGTAAAGAGTCTACAGTACTGGCCCATGCAAGAGACAGGAAGTGATGGACCAGAGCAGTGGAATCAGAAAAGATAGGAAGGGATTAAGATATATTTAGTAGTTGATTAGATATGGAATTCATTCACATTTGGAAAGGTCTCTACAGGTATAGTGACTTTTTAAAAAAAAAGCAAGTCAGAGAATAATATACTCCCATTTATACAAATGTACATATATTTCTAAAAGGCCCAAAAGAATACAGGTTACCAATGACGTGGTTTCCTAGGCAATGGAAAGAGGTGCGGGACTTACCCAGGAAAACAGAACTTTCACTTCTTAAATTTTATGCATCTTGTACTTTTTCACTGTTCACCGTTTTTCTTGTACAAGGAGCATACACCATACATTTGATATAATTTTTGAACATTAACATAAATTGATGTTTTAATGACCCAAAGTATACATAAATGCCTGCTCCTTGTAAAAAGCTAGAGCATTATAAATAATATGTGAAGTACAGTGACCACAGCCTCCAATCCCACCAATACTCACTCTCACAAGAAGTAATCACTGGTTTAAGTTTGGTGAATACCTTTGAAGTCCTTAAAAAATGACACTTTTAAGTATTAATTATATTTTTACTAAACAAATTAAAGCTGCAAAAATGTAACTTTTTTTTTCAAAAGGCCACTGCTGGAAAGCAGTGTGGAAAATAGACTCAAAAGAAGGAAACCAGCAAGATCAGTAAAGATGCTGTACCATCTCTGGCTTGAGAATCATCTCTTGCTTTTGAAAGGTCTTTCAGCACTCTTTTGTCAGGTGACAGTAGCAAAGGTGTGTATGTGGGCCAACCATTAATAATAGTATTTAGCCCAGCTGGTGTGGCTCAGTGGTTGAGCATTGACCCATGCACCAAGAGGTCACCGGTTCGATTCCTGGTCAGGACACATGCCCAGGTTGTGGGTCCAATCCCCATTGGGGGACATGCAGGAGGCAGCCAATCGATGTTCTCTCTCACGGATGTTTCTATCTCTCTCTCCCTCTCCCTTCCTTTCTCTCCAAAATCAATAAAGAAGAAAAAAATTTTTTTTAAGTAATAGTATTTAAAAGATGCCCAGACCCAGAAGTTCCAGGTCTAGGTGGGTTAATAAGAGACACAATTGTGGAACAGGGGTTCACATCTGTTTTTCTGAGTGTGGATCCTAGGGTAGTTTTAAGACTTGGTGGTACATTTTTAGCTACCTTTTTCTTTCCTGGTGAATCTAGAGGCTTCATACCACAGGCAGAGTGTTTTGCTGGTGAGAAAGCTTAATGAGATTCTATTTCTAGATATGTAACAAGAAAATTCTGAAAAATAACTCTTTAGCATAGATTGATGCTTTGGTCTCAGATGTATGGAGACACTTTTAAAAAATTTTTTATCCTCACCCGAGGACATTTTTGCATTTATGTTCAGATTGAGTGGAAGGGAGAGAGGGGGGAAGAGAGAGAGAGAAACATCGATGTGAAGGAGATACATCGAGTGGTTGCCACCAACATGACCCCAACTGCGGCAGGGACAAACTGCAACCAAGGTATGTGCCCTTAGCGGGAACCGAAGCGGGGACTCTCTAGTCTGCAGGCTGAACCTCTAACCGCTGAGCCAAACTGGTCACGGCAGGACACTCTTTGATTCAAGCCACCTGGTCATCCACCTGGTAACACTGCCTTGTTCTTCACCAAACAACTCATCCTTTTCTTCACTTTTGATACCCAGAGTATTTTCCATTGATCATAACACTTGATGACGTTCATGTTTTGTTTGGTGTTTGAAAGTATTCCATAACGAGGTTTCTTATGAGTACTCTGTCAACTTTTCCTTCTGTGCTACTTATTAAGTTCATCAATTTATTTTGTACATCATCCAGCACTTCATTTTGTTTTTTAAATTCTTCAATTAGTTCTTCCTTCATATCCAAACCACCATTCACTTTCTGAAGACGTCCCTGTAACATCTGTTTTCCTTCTAGACAGTTGCCTCTCCATCCATTCAGCTAGTACCAACTTGAGGTTAACTAGAGTGCAAGCATACTGCTTTAAAAAAAGTTTTGATTTTTTAGAGAGGGAGGGAGAGATAGAAACATCAATGTGAGAGAGACACATCAATTGGCTGCCTCCTGCATGCCCCGCACTGGGGATCGAGCTCACAACCCTGGGCATGTGCCCTGACTAGGAATCAAACCAGGACCTCTCAGTCCATGGGACAACACTCAATCCACCGAGCCACACCAGCTGGGCTACACTGCTTTTTTCTTGCTCCTGAGAGGCAGAATGCTGTAATGCAGTTTCATACTTTTCCTGTGTGACAACCTTCAGCTGTTCCTGCAATGACTACCTGCAAACTGGGCTTGATGGCTTGCATTTTCCACCACACCAGAAGATGAACGCAGCTTTTCCTCCAATGCCACAACTTTCATTTTTAGCTTAGCTGCTCTATCTTCTGCAGCTAAAGTTTCATGGACACAAGACTTTTCTGATTCGAAAGCATGGTTACAAGACCTCTCCAGCTCCAGAATTAAACATAATTCTTTGTCAAATAAATGTTGAACCTCATTCTGTAACGCAGTTTTCTACTTGTTTCTGTTTCAGTGCCAATATGACTTCAGCTCTCTCCTCTTGAAACATAACTGTCTTTTCCTGCATTGATGTAACTGCTTTTAAAAGTCAATTTAATTCCCCGGTCTTGCCCTGTTCTTTTTCTAGCAATAGTTGCACCAAAGCAAGAGCCTTCTTCTTCATTGCATATATTCCAATTCTTTCTCTTTTCTCTTATAATGCTTGATTTTCTGTCTCCTTTTCCCTAGATGTTTCTACTGTTGTTGTTGTTGTTTTTTTTTCATTTTTCTGTTTTAGTTTACAGATATCCATTTTAAATTTAAATAGCCTCTCCTTTAGGTTTGTGACTGCCTGCCTCAAAAGTTCCTTTTTGCTCACTTCATTAGTGAAATTCTCACTTAAAGAAAGTAACTCATCACATTTTGCTTCGAGTAAGAGCTCCTTTTCCTTAAGTAAATTTTGGAAAACATCTTGTTTCTCCTTTAGCTGCTTACTTTCTGAACAAGTTTGTTCATTTTTTTTTTTCTAGTTCGGAGGTGGCAGCAATAGAATCAGGCAGTCTCTCATTATCTTTCTGGAGGGTTCTAATTATTGCATCTTTTTCCTGCATTGATTTTCTACCTCTTCTTGGAGCAATTTAGAAGACTCACTCAGTGTATCAGATTCAATTGCCTTAAGAGAGTCTGCAGACTCTGAAGTAAATGACTTGGTGGAAGGTTCTAGTGAAATAAAATCAAGATCACCTAAAAGAACACCCTTGGCATTGCAAATCAGCCCTATGCTGAGCTGAATTTGTGCTAATTTCCTCTCCAAATTTTTTAGCTTGATTTCATTCTTTTTAAAAATTTGAATCAGGTCAGCAGAGTTCATCTGTTGTTTAGAATTGTTATCACTGTCAGTTAAAACCTGGGTCTGAAGTTGTTTCTGAAGTTGGGTTGCCTCCCTTTGCATATTTGGTACTGTGATTATCATCAGCTATTTCCACTCTTCCACGATCTTAACTTGTTGTTTAAAGTTATTGCACTCCTGCAGAAGGTTCTCAAACTGATTCATATTAACACTTCTAACCCTGTTACTAGTGCTAGATGTTTGTAAAATTGTCAGTAAAGTCTGACAGTTTGCCCTAATGCGTCAATCTCAATGTCTTTCTCGAATGATGTGTGATAAATTATGAATGGTTTCTCTAAACATAACTTGACCAGTACTTTCAAATCTAACAGACAGTTTTATTTCCGTCTTGCAGCTTCACGAGGTCTGCATCTTTGACATCAATGATATCCATCATTTTATGATATTCTCTTTTTAGATTGCTATTTTCCCTAGTCTTGTCATTTAAAACAGCCAATACTTATTTGCTTTCCAAGCCATACACTTGTAATTGCTGCTGGATGTAGGAAGCTGAAAATATTCTAGCATGAAGACCTCACATCTCTAATTCTTTTTGCTGGGTAGCCTGAATTAATTTACCCATCTAATCTTTAGACAGCTAATCGATCTGTTCAGTCAAAGAGATATTCTTTTTCAGTTACAAGTTTAATCTCCAATTCTTGTTCTTTTATTTCTTTTGGTAGTAATCTCTCAGTTTTGGCTTGAGATAAATCATGCTTTTCACTTCTGTTTTCTATATTAAGACTCCAAACTTTTGTTACTTGAAAACTATCAGAACATTCTGCTTGAATGTGCTGTTTTTTTTCAGGCAACTAGGTTTTGATTTGTTCTATTGTGTTTTGCCATCCTGCTGTAAGTTTTTCCAGTTCTTCAATCCTTTCTTCATAGTCACTTATTTTTTTCTTAGTGCCTATGGCTAATTTTGGTCAGTTCCCGTTAATGAACATTCTGAAGTACTGCCACTTCAAGTTGATGGTCATCAATTTTCTTATTTTGATTCTGTTGAAGTTCCTCGATGTTATTTTTTCAGTTTGCAGATTTCATTGTGATCCAAGCTGTTTGCTCCTGGTGCTATGGAAATCTGAGCAAAATGCCTCCAAGGGCTAACTTCAGCCTCAAGTCTTAAACCTTCATTGAACCACCTGAAGTGGTTGGTGGTACAAGGCCAGCTCCACAATTTACTGACTGAGTGGCTGACTGCAGCTTCAGCAACTAATTCTTTAGTATGATCTATCTCCTTTTCAGAATTTGGTTTCTACATCTTTCTGTCATAGTTGATGTCAGTAAGCAGCAGTGTGCTGCTTTATTTGAAGCTCTGATGTTTTATACTTCTGTTCCAAATCACTACAAAGTTTTAAGGCTCTCATTCTCTAATCTTAAGGTCACTTAAATGGCTTCAACATCCTTTCTCTTAGAGTCAGGTGACTCTTCCCCTTTTTCGGTTTCCTTCATCAGCATATCTTTTGTGAAGTTAGACATGTGGCCCGTGAAGGAAGCCACATTGCTGCCCAACCTTGGGGAGTGGCCTAAGCCAGAGCCAAGGCCACCAAACCAGGAGGTCATCACTGTGGGTCACAGGACTGACCTGGTCTGTTCACCAAAAGCATCCAACCCCATTGTGGAACAACACCCCCACCAAGAACTGCTGCCCAAGGGACTAAATCATAGTGAAGTAAATAACAATGATGTCTGTAGGCAAAGGCTTGAGCCTGGGGGTGGGGAGAGGCCTGGGAACCCTGAGGCCTGGCCTGGGCTTGACACAGGGCCCTTGTTTAGTGACAAAGCCAGTGAGCCTCTGTTGTCCCCCTCTGCCTCTGTGACTACCCCCATGCCGCCCTGCCCCTGCCATTCCACACCACCACAATGATGGCTGCTCAGGAGGTGCCACCTCCAACACTGTCCCTGGGTGCGGGTTAACAGAAAACACACACTGCCTTTGACTTCTTGTCACACAGTACATGTTGTCCTGCAGCTTGTAATATTCATGTCACCATTTTTAAAAAATTTTTGAGGTAAAATTCCTTGAGTTACACATATTTATCTTAAGAGCACCAGTGAGTGGACTTGGACAAATGTCTGCCTGTGCATCAGTGTGACCTGGGGAGGATGGTGAACAATTCCTCACCCACAGTCCTGCCTGGAGGGCAAGGGAGATCAGTCAGTCAAGAATCACCTGAGTTTAAGAAGAAGGGGGGGGAGGGGAGCCATGGCAGCCCTGGTGTTGCCTGTGGCCAGCATGGGTTTCAGATCCGCTCTGGGGGTAAGTGGGCGAGGGCATCTAATATAAGATGACAGAAGGAAAGTGGATTTGGGTGGTGAGTGTGAGAGCACATGGATGCCAAGTTACAATGTCCACCTGAAACCCATGTTATTAACCAGTGTCACTGACAGTACATTTAATGAAAACCACAGCTAGGAAGGAGGCAGGCACTGACCTGGATGTCCATACCTGGGCACCAAGAGAAGTGGAAGTGCCGGGCCCTGTGGCTCGGGGGAGAGCCACAGATGCTGGCACCACCGCCGAGTCTTCAGCAGCTGGACTGTGCCTTGGATTTAATGAGGCGCTCACCTCCACAGCAAATCCAGAAAAACCTCAGCAACCTGACATACCTGGTCCTCCTGTCCTCTGTTGCCCAGCCACTGAAAATTGCCAGAGACAAGGTGGTGGGAAAGGAGTACCTTTTGAGTGACTACAACAGAGATGAGGACTCCTGTAAGTTACCACCGAGTAACAAACATGACCTTCCTTTGGAGGATGGGGCCCTGTTTTCTCTCTACCAAGAAAGCTGGAGGTGGAAGCCAACAAGGCCTTTGACTAGTATGGAGACCTGTATTTTGAAGGCAGTGTCTCATCTGTCTACCTGTGGGATCTGGATTGTGGTTTTGCTGGGCTGATCCTCACACAGAAGGCAGGACATGGATCAAAGAAGATCAAAGGCTGCTGGGATTCCATCAACGTGGTGAAAGTACAGGTGAAATCGCACATTACAAGCTGACCTCCATGGTGATGCTGTGGCTGCAAACCAACAAATCAGGCTCTGGCAACCATGAGTCTCTGAGACAGCCTTACCAAACAGGTGGAGAAAGGTGAAATTGTGAGTGACTGCTTCCCAGACAGCCAATATTGGTGCCTGGCCAACAATACAGAAAACAAAATCAGAAGTACGCTGAATTAGATCTAATTTGGAAAAACAGAGGACATTGTCAACGGAGGTCTGCACAGACTTCTGCAAACATCAAAAGAAGAAACTTTTAAGAACCACCTAGTGGAGGCTTTGAAGAGAGCAGCAATGTTAAATGTTGGCTTCATGCTAACCGGACATGCTATGCACTCATTAGATTCCTTTCTTATAAAACTCATTTTCTGCTCCCTTCCCTCCGGGACAGGTTACACAACAACTTGCGTAACCAGGTTACGCAACTTGCCTCACCGACCTTCACAGCAACATCTCTCCCTGATAATAAAGCCACTAAACAACCTTCTAGACTCTAAGGCGTGCTTCCCACCATGTTTTGCTGTCAAACCAGGATGTTTTCGTCCTGGCCACTGTAGCTCAGTAGTTAGGGCGCCTACCGAGCACCCAAGTCTCACGGATTTGATTCCCAGTCAAGGGCACATACCTGGGTTGCAGCTTCCATCCCGGATCCAGTTATGCCATGCGGAAGGCAACCAATCCAGATACATCAATGTTTCTCTCCCTCTCCTTCTCACTCCCTTTTACCCTCTCTAAAAGTCAATGTAAAAAATATCCTGTGAGAATTAACAAACACCAAGAACAAAAAACCCCCACAAAAACTCAATGTTTTCTTAAAGACGGAATTGTTTCTTTTCCCCAGGCCCCTGTTCCCGCGCTCTACCACCCATAAAATACACTGTGCCTCCCCTTCCCTCCCACCTTTTTGTTACATTGGCAGGAAAAAAACAAAACAAAAAATTTTATAACTGTGGTGTGTGAAACAGAGAAAAAAAAAAACTGGAAAAGACCCCCATCAATGGGCACCGGCTGGACGCCCGATTCGCCATGCGGGCCTCGCGGGCGCAGGGCAGCGGTAGCACGCGGCGAGCTTCTGGCGGGCGGGCTTCCGGGGGGCGGGCTTCCGGGGGGCGTGGCGGGCGTGGCGGAAGGAGCTCGCGCGCAGGCCTGGCTGCCGGGCCGCCGCGGCCCCTGCCCTGGGCCGGCGGGCGGCGCCGCTGGAAGTGACGCGCGGGGGCGGGTCCAGGCTGGGAGCCGCCGCCGCCCGGCCGGGAAGCGATGTAGGAGCCGCAGCCCGTCTGCTCCGCGTCCCGCCGGCCGAGCCCGGGCCCCACCGCCGCCATGAAGAAGCAGTTCAACCGCATGAAGCAGCTGGCCAACCAGACCGTGGGCAGGCGAGTGCGCGGGGCGAGGGGCGGCGGGCGGCTACCCCGGGAGGGCCGCGCCTCTCCTCCGGCCCTGCCGGCTCTGAGCCCCGGGGTCTGCACTGAGGCCCGGCCGGCGGGCGCCCTGCGTGGGACGGGTGCCCAGCCGTCCGGGGGCCCCGCCGGGACGGCCCTTCACGGCAAGTGCGCGGTGGCACTCGATGGGGACAGGGTCACTGACGCCCGTCCCGCTCACGGAGCCAGCTTTCACTACGCCCTTCGGGGACTCGGGGTGCTGTGTCTCCAAACCCGGCGAATGGCCGGCCGCACCTTCTTGACATTCACACGTTGGGAACGGGGAGAAAAGGCTAAGGAAACGCCTTGCCTCAATTAAAAAAACCAAACCCCTTTTTAAAAATCTCTTTCTCACTTTGGATTTGGAAGTAGATGCTTGTCAGTGTGACTTTGGTTCTCCTTTAATGCCAGACAAGGACTGATTCTTTTTTAAAAAAATCTAATATTTTGGCATAAAGACAGTGTTGCAGATATTTATGCATTTATTTTTTATTTTTCAGTTACAGTTAACGTGCAATATTATATTAGTTTCAGGTGTACAGCATAGTGATTAGACATTTCTATATCTTAGGAGGTGATACCCCACCCCACCCCATCCATAGTGGTTAGTTATTCTGAAGTGGCCGATTAGACCAGACTTTGTAGATGATCAGGTGTTGGGAGAGGAAATGGTTTTTGGTTTGTGGAGCTTCTCCAGGTGATTGACATGTGCAGCATTTTCTGGGGCAGCTATTTCAAGGTCTTCCAGGGTGGTTGCTGTGCTGTCCCGATTTACTGTTTGTTCTGTGATGAGATATGAAAGTGTGAATTTTTCACAGCTTTCGCTTTTTTTTTTTTTTCAACAATTGAGTAAAAGGGGGGAGTTTACTTTGGCCAAAGCACGTGAGACACTTCTTTCTTTTTGTGTGTTTGAGAATACTTTTACTTCCTCTTGAATTTTCCAAATATGCTTTTCACTGTTTCGTTTCCCTCAACTTTTTTGCTTAGTTTTGTGGCTCAGTTTTTTTTGGTACCCCACCCTGTTTTCTTGGTGTGCTTTTTTCCTATTTCCAGGGTTAATCCCTGTCCCCTCCAAGTGCCTGCTTTCCTGTTTGTAGGAAAATGAAAGACATGAAAGGGAAGTAGACATGGTAGCAGTGAGGGCTAATGTTTCAGCTAAGAATCTGTAAACAAATTATAAGATAATTCCTTATAAGTTCCCTTCTTAGTGTTCTCAGTCACATGCATTGTAAAGTCAATATATAGTGTGGGTCAAGATACATTTATCAGATTGTCATCTTGGCCTGTTAGTACACTGTATCAGGCAAGTGATGTTTGCTCTTCTTCAGTGAAGTTCGGAGGTTTTTTATTTATTTATTTATTTTAATCCTCATCCGAGGGTTTTTTTTCCATTGATTTTCAGATAGAATGGAAACGAGGGACAGAGGGAGAGATAGAAACATCGATGTGAGGGAGACAAATTGACTGTCTGCCTCCTACATGACCCCGACCAGGGCTGGGGATTGAACCCAGACCCGAGGTATGTGCCCTTGACTGGGAATTGAACCCGAGACTCTTCGGTCTGTGGGCAGACGCTCTACCCGCTAAGCCAAACCGGCCAGGGCAAGTTCGGAGGCTTTTTAAAGCCATACAGCCATTCAGGGTCTCTTGGCCCCTGCTTCCTCTGTGGCAGCTTCTCTCTTCACACTTGTACATTCCAGCCATAGTTGCTTACTTTCAGTTTCTAGAGGAGGCCATGCTTTCTCACCAATTAGCCTCTACCTGGAACTCTCTTTGGAAGCCTTTTCAACACATCTGCCCTATAGCCATGGCCTCTTACTTGTTGTTTAGTTCTCCCAGGAAAGGTCTCTGCCCCTAACAGGCCTTCCCTGATGCTCCAACCCAGACTGGCTGTCCCTCCTGGGTGCTTTCATAACTCCACGTAGCACCTGTTTTTCTGTAATGTAATTGCCTCTTTATTTGTCCATGTTCTCCATAGACTGAACACCTTGAGAGGGCTTGCTGTGTCTTTTTCTTTTGATTCCAGAGTCTACTGTGCTTCCTGTCACATGATAGATACTCAACAAATATTGTTAATCTATTGTAAATCTAGTTCTTACTAGATTACCCTGATGGTGTGGGCCCAAGTATGGGAGAATGAAAACTGGATAGAGTCAATGGTGATTCATACTAGGACTGTAATTCTGGCTGTGACCTTTGACTATTTGAAAATTTTAATTGCTAGTTGCCAGTGGAAGCTGCAGCTATTATAGAGCAATTAAGGGTGTGGCAATTATGTACCCAAAGTCAAAACTTTTTACAGGGAACCTGTTGCTTTACTGCTGTTGATTTCCTAGATATATTTGTATTTTTTCCACTGATGTAATTATAAAGGACTAGGGTGGGGAAAATGAAGGCAGGAGAGAGCCTAGAATTGTTATTTTGTGAAAGCAGATTGTGGGTGGCCTTCAGAGTCAGGGTTCTGGGTGTATTCACACCAAGGCTAGAAAGTGAAGGAGGTCCCCCCCCTCCCCCCCCGCCATGAATGAAGTTATGTATGTGACTGACATGCCCACTTGTATGGGTTATCAATTCATAGAGTTCTAGGTGGTGTCTTATGGTGAAATATTCTCTTCCCAGGCTTAGGACCTTGTGAGTAACCCCACAGTGAGGTTCCATGGGATGGACATGTGGGAGGATTAGTAATGGCTGGAAAGAGTGAGTTCTCATGATGCAACTTGTTTACAATGGGTGGGTGAGTCTGTTTCAGAAGATGGTTTGTGTATCACAGGGGCAAGGCTTCTGAGGTGGTCTCATGATAGGGATGTCCCCAAGAAGAGAATTAGGATGGTTCCTTTTGTCCACCTGCCTTTTGTGGATCCATCCATTTAACAGACATTTGTAGAGCCCAAACTGCCTGCTATTATGCAAGGTATTAAAGACTCAAAAGGGAAAACTTTATAGTTTCTGCCCTGAAGGAGTTCAGTAGATTTGTAAAAGAGATAGGCAAGCAAAAAATAATTATATACCATGAGATAAGAGCTTATAGAGGGATGGCTACTACAGAGAGCAAAACCCAGCTCTTATTGATGGAGGGGAGGTAGAAAAATGGGAAAAAATTTGAGCGGAGGCCCCCCCCCCCCATTTTCAAGCACTTTTTTCAGATTTCTCTTGTATTGATTAGGTCTCCTGGTTGTAAGAAAGCCCAAGTCGAATGTCCTTAAGCAAAGATTAATTGGCTCATATGTGACCAAAGAGTCCAGAAATAGTATGGCTGTAGACTGGGCTGGATCTAGGGGCTCCTCCCTTTAGACAGGCTGTGTCCACGAAGAGACCCCCAGTCTTCATCATCCTCAGTTCAAGTCCCAGGGGACAGAGAATACTTTTCTCCCAGTCACTGTGGCCAAAGTCCCAGGACTGACTCTGAATGTTTCTGAGTCACATGCCTTTCCCTGGAAATGGGAATGGCATCAGCTCCATTCAAATCACATGGACTGAGGGTTGGGGAGTGCTGGTTCCCCAAGGAAGCTGGGGTGCTATTACACAGCAGAAGGGGAGGCGGCATGCTGGTGAGGCAAACAGTAGACGTCATATGTCTTTTGTAGTTCTGCTGAAAAGAAAGGTATTTTGATTTTGAAAATGCTTTGTGCATGTAATCCAGTGGACATGGTGCTGATTTGGGGAGGCAATGCCCTGAATTGAGGAAGGTGTACACCAGGATAAGGAACCTGAGGAACATCTAGTGATGAGGTAGAAGTGTCAAGGAGAAAATGATTTCAAGGGACTGACTAGGAGAGTTTATTATATGGTGAGCCTCTGGAAGGGAGTGTCTTAGTGAGATCTGGAATGCCAAACTCGAACCCCAAGAGGGGCCAGGCTGGTAAAATCAATGAGTGACTTAGGCCAGTTGAGGGTGGAAAGTACCTGAACCCTACTTCTCATCTCACCAAAGGGGCATGGCAATTTGGAGAGTTTTGAGAAAAGTTTGCAATTTGGATTTTAATGAAAATCAGATGGCATTTAATGCAAATTAAACAACCAATATGATAACACATGGGGCTAAACAAAATAGCCAAGGCCAGATTTGGTCTGTGAGTCACCAGTTGGCAGTTGCTTGTCTAGAAGGACCTGGAGTTAATGATCCCTGTTGTTATTATTTTGTGTCCTGTACCTGTTACTACATTCTCAGTTCTTTGAATTTGTTAAAGAACTGTTCTTTCCTTTACAGAAATCTTTAAAAGGTCTAATAAGAATAATCATCAACATTTAGTTTACCAAGTACTCTCTGAAACGACCTGGCTTGGCCCTCGCTGACAGTGATGATCATTTTTGTTTTGTAAAGAAGGAAGAATGCCTTGTTAAATTCGCACAGCTCATAAGTGACCAAGGCACAACGTGGGTTGGGGCCTGGGTTTCTGACTGGCTCCCTTGTGCTTCTGACCACAAGACACTGGGCTCCCTTTTCCCCAGGGAAGGATTAATGTTTACTAAATGTCTTTGGTGCTTATTAAGCTGCTGGGCTAGGTGCTTTGCATAAATTATGTCCCTGTATTCTTTTTTTTAATTTTTTTTCTTTATTGATTTTAGAGAGAGAGGAAGGGAGAGGGGGAGAGAGATAGAAACATCGATGAGAGAGAACATCGATTGGCCGCCTCCTGCATGCCCCTCACTGGGGATTTGGCCCACAACCCAGGCACATGCCCTGACTGGGAATCAAACCGGGACCTCTCAGTCCATGGGACAATGCTCAGTCCACTGAGCTACGTCGGCTGGGCTGGAAACATTTTTTATTGTCATTATTTGTTTTTTGGGGCGGATGCTACTGGCATCTAATGGATGGATGCCAGGGATGCTGCTGAACATCTTATAATGCATAGGACTGCCCCCCACAGCACAGAATTATCTGGCCCCAAATGTCAAGAGTGCTGAGATTGAAAAGCCCTGGTCTAGTCTTTGCGGGTTCTGGATATGTGAATTTTCAAACCCAAGGTTCACACTGTTTGCTTGCAGGGCATAGCTGTGTTCCATTTGGCCTATTCAGTATGTATGTATGTATTTTTTACAGTCATTGGCCCATATTTAAAAATTTGGAGTTTTCACATAAAAACCTGAATTTCCAGCTTCTTCTAAAATCTTGGAAGACCTGGCAATACCTGGCATTCTCCAATACTGTAGCTGAGTAGCAGCTGGCTGGGGCATCAGCCATCCAGCTCTCCTGGTCCCTATCTGGCTTGTTTTAACCCTATTGCATTCCTTGCCAGCCCCTCCCTGATCACAGAAATCAGATGACCTTCTCCAGGAGTAGAAAACGCAGTTCTACCTGAGATAGCCTGTTCCATAGGGGCAGCAGGAATTCTCAGATGCTGAGTCAAAATGCATTTCTACCTGCGCATTCCCGAGTGCTCCTCTGAGGCCAGGATGAACCAGTCTCGTCTCTTCTGTGACAGCCCTTCCTGTATCTAACATCACAAGCTATCTCCTGACTTTAGTAACATTCTTCATCCCTCATCTACTCTGCTGTTTCATTTTACTCCCAAGGATTTCTTCTGCCATTTTTTTTTTTTTTAATCCTCACCCGAGGACATTTTTCCATTTTTTGTTCAGATAGAGTGGGAGGGAGAGAGAGGAAGAGAGAGAGAGAGAGAGAGAGAGAGAGAGAGAGAGAGAGAGAGAGAGAGAGAGAGAGAAACATCGACGTGAAAGAGACACATCGAGTGGCTGCCACCCGCACGACCCAACCAGGGCCAGGGACAAACTGCAACCGAGGTACGTGCCCTTAGCGGGAACCGAACCCGGGTCTCTCTGGACCGCAGGCTCCTCTGCCATTTTTAGGGGAGCTCTGAACAGTATTTCGGAGAAAGGGGGTAGCTGTGGTTGGCTTCATTCAGTCTGAGTGGATTCCATCCAGCTCCTGCATAGAGCAGGGATGGAAAGAGATCTGGTATCTTTGCAGTTTCTTCTGAATTAGGTCTTCCATGGTCTGATTTTATGTACTTTATGTATTGTGAATCCTAGAATATAATCAATCCTAGAACAACCCATTGTTTACGGAAAAGACATGAACCCTAAAAGGATGGGGTCATATAGCATCAATTTTATATGTGAAGCAGCATGTTATTGTAATATGAAATTACTTTGTGACTGCAGTTCCCCGGGTGTACACAGCAGACTCCCCAGAGATTTAGCATTCTGGCATAAGGTCCTAGAATCAGCATGTGCACCGCACATTCTCAGACTACAGATGTTTTGCATGTATCATTCTATTTCTGTATCTCAAACGTAGGTAGATACCATAGTAATTCATCAAGTGTAAATAAATGTAATTAAAACGACCATTATGCCCGGCCAGTGTGGCTCAGTGGTTGAGCATCAACCCATGCACCAAGAGGTCGCTGGTTCGATTCCTGACCAGGGCACATGCCCAGGTTGTGGGCCCAGTCCCCGGTGGGAGGCATGCAGGAGGCAGCCAATCGATGTTTCTATCTCTCTCCCTCTCCCTTCCTCTCTCTCTAAAATCAATAAAGAAAAAATAAAATACAATAATAAAAGATCATTACACTCCTGCTTTGTGTATATGTGTGTATTTTCTTAAATGTAGAGATTTAAAGTACAATAGGCCCACAGTCTTTAATCCAGAACCCTTGGGGCCAGATGAATTTCAGAATTCAGAATTGTCAGATTTTAGAAAAGTAATAATGTCCATATGGTATCATATATTTCTATCGGGGTCTGGGGCAGCAGTGCTTAACCAAACACAATAGTATTTCTGTAGCAAAATATATGAGTGTATTTTACACTAAATGAATGTATAAAGATTATAAGTAGCTTCATGTCTGTTCATGTCAAGTTTTGTGGCCTAAAACCTTGTTTTAGATTTCAAGATGGTGGATAAGGAAGCATGGACCTGTCTTACTGTTAGTATTGTTCCTATTTAGAGTCTGTGAAATTTTTTTTTTACTTTAAATAATGTTTCCCATACTCCAAACATTTGGAAACCACAGTTATGCTCTGTAAACAAGGACCACAAACTCAAGTGAAATTAGTAAGTGGATGGGAGGTGTCAGACCATAGGGAGTAGTGAGGACTGTGGTAAGTTAGCAAGTACATGTCCATTTAAAGGGGACAGTTTGCTCTCAGCTCTGGCCACTTGTTTCCATTTTTAATGATAGTGCATAATGTTGATTTCCATGTGAAGTTTCTTGATATTTAAATGTCAACAAAAAAGGGGAATAAAACCCCACTGTGTAGATTAAAGAAAACATATTTGCAAGCTTTATCTGGCCTTAGACTGCCTGCTTTGACCTCTAGTTTAGAGACTAATTCTTGTGGTATGTGAAGTTGGACAGTAGTGTTTGATGATGAACTTCTTGAGATGGGGATGGGACATTTGTTTTATCATTATTCATCATACTTTCCATTTATGTTATATATATTTTTTAGTGTAAAATATTACATAATAGCCCTGGCCGGTTTGGCCCAGCAGTAGAGCATTGGCCCGTGGACCAATGAGTCTCAGGTTCGATTCCAGCCAAGGGCACATACCTCGGTTGCAGTTCAGTCCCTGGCCCTGGTCAGGGTGTGCGGGAGGCAGCCAGTTGATGTGTCCCTCTCACGTCGATGTTTCTCTCTCTCTCCCTTTCTCTTCCTCTCTCTGCCTCCCACTCTATCTGAAGATAAATAGAAAAAAATATCCTTGAGTGAGGATAAAAAAATATATATATATTACATAATAAAAATAGAACATAAAAGAGTTGATAGATATTTTAGTTTAGAATTGCTTTATTTTCTAGCCTATTTTTTTAGTTTTCTGAAACTAGTGGGAAGTTTTCTTTTTTCATCTATGAATTTGAAACTTTAAAGTTATTTATCTTGAAAAGGGGAATGAAAGCTCCAAGTTACAATAGGAGCCTCTTTTTGAAAAAGTTTGAGTTTAGGGAGGTTAGATTATAATGCCTGCCCTTTCAGGGCCATAGTGATTCGGAGTGACATTGCATGTCTGCTCTGTTACTTGGACAGGGAAGTGTCCTTTGTCTCCTCCCTTCTCAGACCATTCCCCTGGGTGATCTCAGCCCCTTAACACTGCCACCTCATGGCTGATGACTCAACTTTATGCCTGTAGCTCTGAGGTCTCTTTATCCCTAGATCTTTATCTTGAACATGTCCACTTTATATGTCTTGCTAAAATTCAACTCATAAACTACAGCCTCATATCGGCTCTTCTTTCCCAGTCTGTGCTTGTTTTTTGGACGAGTTTTGGGGCATACAGCCATGTACTGCAGCAGCGGAGATATTTGTAATGGACTGTGTGGCCCACAGAGCCCATCCCATTACTGTCTGGCCCTTTACAGAAAGAGTTTACTGACACCTGCCTTATTGTGGCGAATGCTACCACACCTGCTCAGTCACCCGTCAGTCCCCCTTTCTCCTCCATGTTGTCAGGTTGTCACCATGATTTGGCAAGTCTGCCTCCTTAGTATCTTTTGATGTGATCTCTGCTTCTTGGTAGCCAGTTTTCCTATTACTTTAGTTGGAGCTTTCATTTTTTTTCACCTGGACTTACAGTTGTCTTCCTAGTGGCGTTGCTGGCTTGAGCTGGTTTGTATCCCTTTTGAGAGACATCTGGCCTCCCCTTCCTTTTGACATGGCCAGTCACCATTTTAATGAGTGTAGCTGTTTCCCTCTAAATTAGTGACTTTGAACCTTTTTTAATCTCATGGCACATAAACTGATTACTAAAATTCTGTGGCACACCAAAAAATATTATATATTTTGACAATCTGACAAAAAAAAAAAATAGGTATAATTTTGATTCATTCATACCGGACAGCTGTTGTGTTGGCTGTTGTCATATACATATACATATATATTCGTTGTTCTTGTTTTTGTTGTTGTTAATCCTTACCAATTATATTTTTCCATTGATTTTAGAGAGAGTGGAAGGGAGGGAGACCAGAAGGGAGGGAGGGAGAGAGAGAAAGAGAAACATTGATGTGAGAGAGAGACATTAATTGGCTGCCTCCTGCACGTGTCCCAACCAGGCTGGGGATCGAACCTGCAACCCCACGTACATGCCTTGACCAGGAATAGAACCTGAGATCCTTCAGTGCAGGTTTGATACACGTTTCAGAAGATAAAGCAGATTCCGTTGAAAATCTGACCCTGTGATTTATATAAGAAACTGCTCTTGAATAGGTACAGCCTACTTGTAGCAAATGATATCAAACAATATTCAGTTCATCTCAGCCCTCCAGGATTTAAGACTTGTTTCCTATGTCTTGATATTTCACTCAATTACAGCTTATTGATTGTTTGCATTGGCTACTTCTTTTTGATTAATCAGCCCTAAGATGTTTCTTCGTTCCTCCCGTTTCCCACAGTTCTTTTTAGGTGTCTTCCTTATCAGAGATACCTGTGGGTGTAGTAGTCAACTTGATCTGTCCTTTAATGTTTCATTAGCATTTCTCTAGTTTCTCAGTGTTCTTCCACATGGGTTAGTCAAATGTATGCCTTCTAGAGAGTTTCATAAATCATAGACTAAACAGGTTCTCAAGTGAATACAAATATTTATTTATTTTTAATCCTCACCCAAGGGTATTTTTCCATTTATCCTCAGATAGAGTGGGAGGGAGGAAGAGAGAGAGAGACATCGATTGGTTGCTTCCCGCACCACCCCAACCAGGGCCAGGGACCGAACCACAACCAAGGTACCTGCCCTTGACCGGAATCAAACCCGCGACTCTTTGGTCCTCGGGCCGACGCTCTAACTGAGCCAAACCGGCCAGGGCGACAAGTTAATGCAAATATTTAAACGAGTAAATAAATATTTAGAACGGCACAGAAATTTTTCTAAGCCACTACCAGCTACCTGTCACCTGTCAGTGGGAACATTTATAAATCTACCAGCTTGGATTTCACCTGGTCATCAGATCCTTTCAGAGGCATGAACTGGAGTGGCCACTTGAACTCATGCCCAGCTATACCTTGGGGAAATACACCAAAGTATTTCCACTTCAGTACATATGGTTAGTGCTCGGATAAAGGGAGCATGGGCACAGGGCTGGGTCTCTGCAGTGTCCAGGGAAGGCTTCCCTGACCTGTGACACTGAAGCCATCTTGATAACAGGCAGGTAGAGGCGTGGGTGATGGGGAACTCCGTGAGGGAAGGAAAATAATTAGGGGAAACCTAACACACTGAAAATTTCATCCTTTAACTTAATACTTTTGGTCAATAAATTGAAAAAGACAGCAGGAAAACTATCCAACACTTATTTTCAAATTCATTAGGTAGTGAGTGTCTATGTAGATCCATGTGTTCTCAAGTTCAGAGGGACTGTGCTTTTTAAATTCACAAGTACCTGGATTCATTTCCATCCAATAGAAGGAGTAAGTTGTTCTTCAAAGCTTTAAAAAAATTTGCCCTGGCTGGTGTGGCTCAGTTGGTTGGGCGTCATCCTGTGCACCAAAGCATTGACGATTCGATTCCTGGTCAGGGAACATACTTAGGTTTCAGGCTTGATCCCTGGTCGGGGGCAGGAGGCAACTGCTCTCACATTGATGTTTCTCTCTCTCTCTCTCTCTCTCTCCTCCTCTTTCTAAAATTCAATAAAAATATTTTTAAAAGCTTTAAAAAGTTTTAAAATCAGCATACTTGATTTTTTTTTTGCCTAATATAAACTGGTGGCCATGTTTCCTGAAAACAGTTTTGTTGTACATTGAAAATTTATTGAGGCATCGTTTCTCACAGTGTAGCTTTTAATTTTCATTATATTTGTTCATCTCTTCTTCTAGCCTTTTCAGTATTCCCACTGCTTTTGCATTTATGGACATGCTAGGATTAGTAATGTTCCCCAGCCCAGCTGGTGTGGCTCAGTGGTTGAGTGTTGACCTATGCACCAAGAGGTCGCTGGTTCGATTCCTGGTCAGGGCACAAGCCCAGGTTGTGGGCCAAATCCCCAGTGAAGGGCATGAAGAAGATAGCCAATCGATGTTCTTTCTCATCGATGTTTCTATCTCTCTCTCCCTCTCCCTTCCTCTCTCTCAAATCAATAAAGAAAAAAAATATTCCCCATACTACTCCAAGATGATAAGACACAAATACATGACCACCCACAACTGTGAACACCAGCTTTTGGAGACAGGCAGTATCGATTGGTTTTTGTTGTCATCTGTGGAAGACCGTTATTAGAAAAACTTCTTCCAGTTTTGGGGGGGATCATGATTTGAGGACCACTGCTGTAGAATTTGGGGGGTCCTTATATACAGAAGGTTGAGAAAATTAAGTTGGTGCTTTAGGAAGACAACTCTGGTGACAGGTGGGGTTAGTATTATTCAGGAAGGGAGAGAGAAGGTGAAAGGAGCCTAGTTAGGAAGCTATTGCAGAACTGAGGAAGAGGTGATGATAGCTAAGACAATGGCATCACAGATTAGGTTGAGAAGTATTTAACCCCATAGTGTTGGGCCAAGAAAAGAGAGGGAAGAGCTGAGGAGATTCTGGTATGGTTGGATGTTATTTACTGAAATAGGTAACAAATAATTCTTTGCTCGTCCATTGTTTGTAATGCTTCTTTTTTTTAAACATATAATTCTTGTATCTACTTTTTTCTCCCACGGAGGTATGGCTTGGGGTGTGTGTGTGTGTGTGTGTGTGCGTGTGCGCACACCAGTACCACACTTTTGATCTGTAACATGTTTTAATTCTGTAGAACTGGTCTCCTTCAGCTTTTCTTTTTCAGTTCTCTCCTATTCTTGTATAAAAATGAGCTCGGCTGGTGTGGCTCAGTGGTTGAGTGTCGACCCATGCACCAAGAGGTCGCCGGTTCGATTCCCAGTCAGGGCACATGCCCAGGTTGTGGGCCAAATCCCCAGTGGGGGGCATGCAGGAGGCGGCCAATCGATGTTCTCTCTCATCGATGCTTCTCTCTCTCTCTCTCTCTCTCTCTCTCTCTCTCTCTCTCTCTCTCTCTCCCTTCTCTCTCTAAAATGAATAAAGAAAAAAAAATTTTTTTAATGAATTTTGGTATCGCTTCTTTTCTAGTTCGTAGAAAAATTCATGTAGGAATTTGATTGGTTTGGACCTCATTCATTCAAATAATATCTGTTGGATGCCTGCTATGGGCTAGGACTGAGGAGATAAAAATAACTAAAGCCCAGGAATTGTGGGCTGGTAAATTTGTGAACTAAACCCTGGGGCATGAGCATAGCACATCTCCTTATATGTGCTTTTATGTGCGCCCAAGGTATTTTGTTGTTGAGAATTGGGCCTATTTAGTTTAGTTGGTAAATATGGGTGATATTAATGTTTGTATATGTACTTATTTACTTCATACCTTATTTAGCTACAGTTGATAAATTTTTAATTCTTTGGCTTTTCTATGTATCTGTGTTATACTTCATTTTCTTTTCTTTTTTACATTTTTTTTTCTTTATTGATTGTTAGAGAGAGAGGAAGGGAGAGAGAGAGAGAGATAGAAACATCAATGAGAGAGAACATTGATTGGCCACCTCCTCCATGGCTCCCACTGGGAGTTTGGCCCACAGCCTGGGCATGTGCCCTGACCAGAAATCGAACCAGCGACCTCTTGGTGCATGGGTCGACGCTCAACCACTGAGCCACACCGGCCAGGCTATACTGTACTTCATTTTCTTCTTTCCTGTTATTTATTTCAGTGATTTCTTTTTCAACCCTTATTTAATTGGTTAGACTCTCCAATATAATGTGTAGCTGTATAATTGTTTATAGCAGCATTGTATAAAGGGCATGTAATTGCACCCCTATTGGGCATTCCAGAAACACAATGAGGAATGTTTGTCTTGCTAAAATGCAAATGTTCTAATCTGAATGGTTCCCAATGGAAATCTACAAGCATTTTCCCTCACTTTTTTGAATCACACACCTTTTTTTTTTTATTAATTTATTTTTGTTACAGATGTTTCTTTTTTCCCCATTGACACCCTCCTCCCCATCCCCCCACCCTGTCCCCAGCTTTGTTATCCATGTCCATCACTTATGCATACATGCGCATAAGTTCTGTGGTTTATCTCTTCCCTCCCCCCCCACCCCCTCTTCTGAGGGGTGTCAGTTTATACCCTACTTCCACATCTCTGGTTCTACCCTGTTCCTCAGACTGTTATGTTCATTATATTCCACAAATAAGTGAGATCATGTGATATTTGTCTTTCTCTGCTTGGCTTGTTTCGCTTAGGATAATACTCTCGAGGTCCCTCCATGTTGTCTCAAAGGATAAGAGATCTTTCTTTCTTACAGCTGCATAGTACTCCATCGTGTATGTGTACCACAGCTTTTTTATCCATTCATCCACTGATGGACACTTGGGCTGTTTCTAGATCTTAGCTATTGTAAATAGTGCTGCTATGAACATGGGGGTACATGTATTTTTTCTGATTGGTGTTTCAGGCTTCTTAGGGTATATTCCTAGAAGTGGAATCACTGGGTCAAATGGCAATTCAATTTTTAATTTTTTGAGGTAACACCATAGTGTTTTCCACAGTGGGTGCACCAGTCTGCATTCCCACCAGCAGTGTACTAGAGTCCCCTTTTCTCCACACCCTCACCAACACTTGTTGTTTGATGATTTGTTGATGGCAGCCATTCTGACAGGTGTGAGGTGATACCTCATTGTTGTTTTAATTTGCATCTCTCTGATGATTAGTGATGTGGAGTATTTCTTCATATGTCTCTTAGCCATTTGTATGTCCTTTTTGGAGAGGTGTCTATTTAGTTCCTCTGCCCATTTTTTAATTGGGTTCTTTGTCTTCCTTTTGTTGAGTTGTATGAACACTCTGTATATTTTGGAAATTAACCCCTTATCTGATGTATCATTGGCAATTATGCTCTCCCATAGAGTGGGTTCCCTATCTGTTTTGATGGTTGTTTCTTTTGCTGTGCAGAAGCTTTTGAGTTTGATGTAGTCCCATGTGTTCATTTTTCCCTTTGTTTCTGTTGCCTTAGGTGATGTATCAGTGAAAATTCTGCTGTGTGTGATGTCTGAAATTTTGTTGCCTACATTTTCTTCTAGGATTTTTATGGAATCACGAGTCACATTTAAGTCTTTTATCCATTTTGAGTTTATTCTTGTGTATGGTGTAAGTTGATGGTCTAGTTTCATTTTTTTGCATGTAGCTGTCCAATTTTCCCAACACCATTTATTAAAGAGGCTGTCTTTACTCCATTGTATGCTTTTGCCACCTTTGTCAAATATTAATTGAGCATAATGTCTTGGGTCAATTTCCGGATTCTCTGTTCTGTTCCACTGGTATATATGCCTGTTCTTGTGCCAGTACCAGGCTGTTTTGATTACAGTAGCTTTGTAGTATAAGCTGATATCCGGTATTATGATCCCACCTACTTTGTCCTTCTTTTTCAAGATTGCTGTGGCTATTCGGGGTCTTTTTTGGTTCCATATGAACTTTTGAAATATTTGTTCTAGTTCTGTGAAATATGTCACTGGTATTTTGATGGGGATTGCATTGAATCTATAGATTGCTTTGGGTAATATGGACATTTTAATGACGTTAATTCTTCCAATCCATGAACAAGGTATGTGCTTCTACTTTTTTATATCTTCCTCTATTTCTTTTTTCAATGTCCTGTAGTTTTCTGCAAATAGGTCCTTTACTTCTTTGGTTAAGTTTATTCCTAGGTATCTTAATTTTTTTGCCGCGATGGTAAATGGAATTGTTTTTTTAGTTTCTCTTTCCGTTAGTTCATCATTGGTGTATAAGAATGCCGTTGATTTTTTGACGTTAATTTTGTATCCTGCTACTTTGCCAAATTCATTTATTAAGTCTAGTAGATTTTTGATGGAGTCTTTAGGGTTTTCTATATATAATATCATATCGTCTGCGAATAATGACAGTTTCACTTCCTCCTTTCCAATTTGGATTCCTTTTATTTTTTCTTCACGTCTGATTGCTGTGGCTAAGACTTCCAGTACTATGTTAAATAAGAGTGGCGAAAGTGGGCATCCCTGTCTTGTTCCTGTTCTTAAGGGAAATGTTTTTAGTTTTTGCCCATTGAGTATGATGTTGGCTGTAGGTCTTTCATATATGGTCTTTATTATATCAAGATATGATCCCTCTACTCCCAAATTGCTGAGCGTTTTTATCAGAATGGGTGCTGGATTTTGTCGAATGCTTTTTCAGCGTCTATTGATATGATCATGTGGTTTTTATCTTTCATTTTGTTTATGTGGTGTATCACATTTATTGATTTGCGAATGTTGAACCAGCCTTGCATCCCTGGGATGAATCCCACTTGGTCATGGTGAATAATTTTTTTGATGTATTGCTGGATCTGATTTGCTAGTATTTTGTTTAGGATTTTGGCATCTACGTTCATCAGGGATATTGGCCTGTAGTTTTCTTTCTTTGTAGTGTCTTTTTCTGGTTTTGGAATTAGGATTATGCTGGCCTCATAAAACGAGTTTGGAAGTCTTCCTTCTTCTTGAATTTTTTGAAATAGTTTGAGGAGAATGGGTGTTAGTTCTTCTTTGAATGTTCGGTAAAACTCCCCCGTGAAGCCATCTGGGCCTGGGCTTTTGTTTGCTGGGAGAGTCTTGATTACATCTTCAATTTCCTTAGCTGTTATTGATCTGTTCAAGTTTTCTATCTCTTCCCAGTCCAGTTTTGAGAGACTATGTGTTTCTAGAAATTTGTCCATTTCACTTAGATTGTCGAATTTGTTGCCATATAAATGTTCATAGTATTTGCTAATGATCCTTTGTATTTCTGTTGTGTCAGTTGTTACTTCTCCTCTTTCATTTCTGATTTTGTGTATTTGGGTTCTCTCTCTTTGTTTCTTGGTGAGTCTTGCTAAGGGTCCATCAATCTTGTTTATCTTTTCAAAAAACCAGCTCTTTGTTTCATTGATCCTTTGAATTGTTTTTCTGGTCTCTATGTCATTTATTTCTGCTCTGATCTTTACTATTTCCTTCCTTCTACTTCCTCTGGGTTTTTCTTTTTGTTTGCTTTCTAGTTCTTTAAGTTGTGAGGTTAGATAGTCTATTAGAAATTTTTGTTGTTTCTTGAGGTAAGCCTGTAGTGCTATGAACTTCCCTCTCAGAACCGCTTTCGCTGCATCCCATAGATTTTGTGTTGTTGTGTGTTCATTTTCATTGGTTTCCAGGAAGTTTTTAATTTCTTCCTTGATCTCCTTGGTAACCCATTCATTGTTTAATAACATGCTATTTAGCCTCCATGTATTCAAATGTCTTTGCATGTTCTTGTTGCAATTGATTTCTAGTTTCATGCCATTGTGATCTGAGAAGATGCTTGATATGATTTCAATCTTCTTGAACTTGTAGAGACTTTGTTTGTGTCCTAACATGTGGTCTATCTTTGAGAATGTCCCATGTGCACTTGAGAAGAATGTGAATTCTATAGTTTTGGGGTGTAATTCTCTGTAAATATCTATTAAATCCATTTGGTCTAGTGCTTCATTTAGAGTCTCTGTTTCCTTGTTAATTTTTTGTCTAGAGGATCTATCCAGTGATTTCAGCGGGGTGTTGAAGTCCCCTGCTATGATTGTATTGCAGTCGATTTCTCCTTTGAAGTCCTCCAGAAGATTTTAAATATATTTTGGTGCTCCTATATTGGATGCATATATGTTTACCAAGGTTATATCTTCCTGTTGGATAGATCCTTTCAATATTATGTAGTGACCTTCTTTGTCTCTAGTTATGGCTTTCGTTTTGAAATCTATTTTATCAGATATGAGTATTGCTACCCCAGCTTTTTTTCCCTTTCCATTTGCTTGGAAGATTTTTTTCCATCCCTTCACTTTCAGCCTATGTGAGTCTTTTGTTGTGAGGTGGGTCTCTTGTAAACAACGTATATATGGGTTATGCTTTCTTATCCAATCCACTACTCTGTGTCTTTTTATCGGAGCATTCAATCCATTTACATTTAAGGTGATTATTTATATGTACTTATTTATTGCCATTTTTGTTCAGTGTGGTTCTACTTTCCTTCCTATTTCTTCTACTAATTACAGCAGTCCTTTTAACATTTCTTGCAGTGCTGGTTTGGTGCTAATGTATTCCCTTAGCCTTTTTTTGTCTGAGAAGCTCTTTATTTGACCTTCTATTTTGAATGACAGCCTTGCTGGGTAGAGTAGTCTTGGATTCAGATCCTTGTTTTTCATGACCTTGATGACTTCATGCCATTCCCTCCTGGCCTGTAGTGTTTCTGTTGAGAAGTCAGCTGATAGCCTGATGGGGGTTCCTTTGTAGGTAACCTGTTGCTTTTCTCTTGCTGCCTTGAAGATTCTCTCTTTGTCTTTAATTTTTGGCATTTTAATTATTATGTGTCTTGGTGTGGGCCTGTTTGGGTTCTTCTCAGTTGGGACTCTCTGTCCTTCTTGAACTTGAACACCTTCTTTCTTCACCAAATTAGGGAAGTTTTCTGTCATTATTTCTTCAAATATATTCTCTAACTCTTGCTCATTTTCTTCTTCTTCAGGGACTCCAATGATGCGAATATTATTACGTTTCAGTTGTCCCACAGTTCTCTTAAGCTGTCTTCCTGTTTTTTCATTGTTTCTTCCTTTTGGTTTTCTGATTGGTTGATTTTTTTCTACCCTGTCTTCTAATTCACTGATCCGGTCCTCAGCTTCCTCTACTCTGCTGTTTAGTCCTTCCAATGTGTTCTTCATTTCTGCTATGTCTTTCTTCATTTCTTCTTGCTGCTTCTTCATTTCTTCTTGCTGCTTCTTCATTTCCACTTGGTTGGTTTTCAGTGTTTCTATGTCTTTGCTCATGGTGTGGATGTCTTTACTCAAGGTGTTGATGTCCTTACTCATGCTGTTGAGCTTCCTCAAGATCATGGCTCTGAATTCTAGCTCTGTTAACTTGCTTAACTCCGTTTCATTTATCTCATCTTCAGTAGAGGTCTCTTGTTCTTTCATTTGGGATCTGTTTCTTTGTTTCACCATTTTGGCTATCTCAGTGGTTTTTGGAGCCTGCCAAATTTTCCTGTGGATGTGGGTGTTCTGTTGTTTGTGGCTCCCTCTACTGGGTTTGGATGAGCATGGGAGGACCCACTTTAAACACCACCCTGGAGTCTTACTTTCCAGGGTATATTTGCAAGCCCAGCAGAGGTTAAGTTATCCTCTAGCTTTTTGCCTAGAGGCTATTAGTCGTGGTTGCTTGAAGAGCCTTGGGTTTTCAGTTGAGTGAAAACCTCCGTCAAGTGTTCAAGGTGAGAGGATTTCCTGAGGGTAGGGCAGATGCTAGTAGTTAATGAGCCTCAGTTTGCATTTCAATGGCCCACTAGGGTGTGGCTGGATCTCCGAGGGAGGGGCTGCCGCCTCTCCCCAGAGCCCTGGGATGGAGTAAAATGGCCAGGCCACAGTCCTGGGTGGCCGCAACTCAGCTAAAGCTCTGAGCGCCCTCCAAATCCCGAGTGTCCCCACACAGTCCAGTCCAGTCCGCCCTCCCTCTGCCGGAGCCCAGGTGAGTGGCTGTGGCTATTTTAGCGCTCTGTCCCGGCTCTGCGCTGTGGAGCGGGCTTGGGCTTTAACCCCGAGGGCGGGCGCTGCTCATGGCTAAGGCCGCTGCTGTCCGTGGGCTCCCAGCCCCCCTCTCGCGCCTCTGCAATCCTACCAGGATCGAGTCAGTGTCCCTGGTTGTATGGTCCTCGCAAGCTGCTTTTCTGTTGCTTTTTCCTGACGATTTGTCTTTATTTTAGTTGTAATTCCAGTTTGGTCCTGGGAGATGGTCTGTGTAGCTTCCATTCACTCTGCCGCCATTTTCGAATCCACGAATCACACACCTTTTGGTGTGTCTGATATTTGAACCTTTATTGTGTCTTAGTCATAAGATTGGCAGGTGATCTTTAAAGCAGAGTGCTGAATTTGTAGTAGTTCAACTATATGGAGAAAACAATTGCACTGCCCTGGACTGAGGAAGGAACTGGAAGAGAAAGTGAAGAAATGGTGAGAGGAATGGCAGTATGCTAACATACCCTCTAATGAAGTGGTTAGCAGTCCCGGGCAATGGACTTGATTACATACCATCCGTGAGTCTTAGAGCAGTCTTCAGGAATGGAAACCTTGCTACCATGGATCAGATGGAGGTTCTAACAGCCCTTTCCCTAGAAAAATCATCCACACGCACATTTGCACATAACCTCATGGACTTCACAGATACCCTTAAGCCTATGCACAGGAAGCACAGGATTAAAGAAAACCCACCTATGGCTGCCAATCAAGAAGTCTACTAGTTAGTGGGCAGATGCTTAGCTACTGCTCCCATGCTGGGAACTGGTCTCTAGAGAAAAATTGTTTATAGATGTGCACCTCAAATGTCTGCTTGTGTGTGGTGTTCTGCTAGTCTCCAAAACACACTCAACTGTATGAGAGCAGAAATCTGCTGCTGTCCATGATGAAATTTGGTGATCACGTCAAATTACTTTCCCGTCACAATCAGTTTAGGGGTGGGGGATGGGGGATGATTAGTTAATTCAGTGTGTTCTTAAAGCTTTCAGATGTGGGCTTTAAAAAAACTGCAACTGCTTGAGGGTGTAGTAAAGGGGGTGGTGGGTTTAAGTCTGAGGAGCTGAGACCTTCTCTGTGGTCTGCTAACTCTCTCTCTCTGACCTTGACTGATTTTGCACCCTCCACACTCCCTGTGTTTCCACTGGTAAATCAGCTCCTGGTACCACAAGGAACAAGCCTGGTGTGTTGAAGAAGCTGGTGTGTGATAAGGAGACATCATGAGAGTCGGGAAAATCCTCAGGTTAAGTATCACCTCACCACTATAGGCCAAAAGAAATTATAAACGAACTAAGAGTTCCATGTGAAAAATAAAACATTAAAATAAATAGAGGAAAATATGGAAAGTATTTCATGCTCTGGCATAAATGTGCAGAGAATGAGCAATAAAAGATAACCTATAGATTTAACCACATAATAATTAAACTCATAATTAAAATTATGAATGATTAACTGGAAACAGTTGAGAACGGTCACAGCAGAGGATTAATATTCTCAATGTAGAAAGCTCTCTTATCAGTTTAAAGAACTCTGTTCTCTGGAGCAAATACCATGAGCTTCTAGGAAGGTCATAGATGAAAGACAGATGACTAATACATATATGAGACTTCGGAAATAAATTCACCATATGTTTTAAGATCCACTTCTAAAATCTGAACCCTAATTCTCTGTCCACCATCTCTTACCCTTTCAGATTCTTCTTTCCCAAACAGTTTCTCCTACCCTTTATTTAGTCCCCTTCCGTCTGTGACCCCAGTCAGTCAGTCATTCTCTGGGTGACATCACTTTCTGAACTCTGTCCAGCTGACCTGTATCTTTTACCTGTTCTACAGAACAACAGCCTGGCTTAGTTACCATTTTGGCTTCTTCGCTCCTGTACCGGGGATGTAGGGTGTGGCCCAGAGAGATCATCCAATTTCACAGGTTAGCACTGCCAAAATTTTGCAGCCTCGAAGCTCAGCTGGGCTTTTACTACTGCCTTCCAGTCCTTGGCTGGTTTCCCATCCCATTTTCCTAAGTGCTTTTGCCAGACTTTTACTTTTCTCAGACCTACTCCACCCTACTCCACACACACCCACTCTCCCCATTTCCCGAGAAAACTGGATGCTGCCACATTTCCCGGTCCTTGCCGATCCAGTGCACCAGTCTTCGTGGTCATCCTGGCTTCCCGTTTGTCAGCCCCCCCACCCCCACCTGTACCACTGGCCCGGGCTCCCCATCCTCCCCATCTGCTCCGCATCATCAGCCTCCCTCCCTCCGCTGGCTCTTTTTGCTCAGCTGCTCATCACGTTCAGGTTTTTCTCAGCTTTTTTCTCTCTTCACATGGCTTTGCTTCCTTTCCCTCTCCATCTACACCGTGCATTTGGGTTCCTACAACCATTCTCACCCTTTCCTGTCCTGTCAGTCACTGGTCCTTGCTTCACTGACATCACACTGGCTTCTGCCCTTCCCGCCGTCCCTGGGGACTCCTTCTTTGTTCCCAGAAAAGCTTCGGCTCTTCATCCATTGTGTTCCCAGTAGTTCTGTCCTTAGTCTTCACCTTCTCTGCAGGACCTGCATTCTAATGAACTGCCCAAATCCGCGTCTGCTGCTGCTGCACATGGCATGCTCCGAGTTTCCCATCCAGTGCCTCTATGATGCCACAGAGCCACGTAGCCAGACACACACTGGGCATCTCCATCTGACTGGTCAGCAGACTCCTTCAACTCAGCCTTTTAGGAGCTGAGCTCATTGACCTCACCCTAAGATCCTCCCAGATTTCTCTCCAGGCGAAGAGCCTTATTGTCTAGTCAGTCAGTCAGTTGGAAACTTGGTGATCCTTCTGGGCTCTTCTCACTTCCCATCCACACCATGTCACTAAGTGCTCCTGTTCATTGTACCTTAGTAATAGCTCTCTGTTCCCCTCCACTTACTGCTTTCTCACTTGGTGAGTGGGCCCTCCTTCTTTCTCACTTGGATCTCATACTTACGGGTCTCTTAATGTTCTCCTTGGCATCCCTGACCTCCATACATCTTCCACACTGTTGCCAGAAAGAACCTTCCCCCAAAATAATTGTTGTAATAAAAGCTTACACTTCTGTGGGTGCGTACTGTGTGCCAGGCAGTCTTCCAAGTGCCAGCAAAATCAGTCCTGCCCTCTTTTTCCAGGTGAGCAGAGGCACATCTGAACTCACAGAGCCAGTAAGTCTGTCTCCAGAGTCTGTACTCTTAAGTACTATGTCATAACATCAACGAAAACCATATTCTGAGCTTTTTAAGAATTAGCACTTTACATATATTCTCTCTTTTAATCCTTTTAACTCTACAAATTAGAAACTCTTAATATCTC
This sequence comes from Tadarida brasiliensis, assembly GCA_030848825.1. Classification (NCBI taxonomy): domain Eukaryota; kingdom Metazoa; phylum Chordata; class Mammalia; order Chiroptera; family Molossidae; genus Tadarida; species Tadarida brasiliensis. Next base: position 123,489,047 of record CM061258.1, read on the forward strand.
CATTTTTATAGGTGAGGAAATAGAAGCACGGAGATGTTAAGTGACCTGCTCAAAGTTACACAGCTTTTAGATGGACTGGGCTTTGAGCCCCAGCAACATTGCTCCAGGCTCTCACTCTTAGCCAGTTCACCCACCTACAAGAGAATAGGGTACCTCTGAACTCATTTTCATGGGGATTGTGGATGACAAAGGAAATAGACATGTATAAGATGTTCTTGCCAATAAAGGGTGTTTGTGATGATAAGAAAAGACCAGCATCTTGTTGGACCCCTATCCACAGGCCAACGCTCTAACCACTGAGCCAAACCAGCCAGGGCGAGAATTTTTAAAACACGTAATACCTGACTATTTAGTCAAGGGCACTGACCTCTTTTCCCTTAGATTGTCAAATGAAAAAATGACAGCAGCCAACACAACAATAGCTATCCAGTGTGAATGAATCAAAATATACCTTTTTTTTTTTTTTTTGTCAGATTGGAAAAAATATTTTTTTTTTTTGGTGTGCCTCAGACTTTTAGTAATTAGTTTATGTGTGCCATGAGATGAAAAATGTGGAAAATCACTGCACTATGTTGATCTTCACCCAGAAAGACCACCACCTTTGTACCTTTTGGCAACCATAAGATTTTTTCTGTTCATCAAATGGTTCTTAACTGAGGGCAGTTTTGAAGCTCCCTCCCCACTTGGTTTGTCAATATATCCAGGCATTTTTGGTTGTCATTGCTGGGGTGACCAAAATGTCAATATATAGTGCCAAGGCTGAAAAATAGGTCTAAATTGCATAGCAGACTTGCACCTCATATTTTTCCTTTATCTCCCAAGACCTCAGAGACAGAGAAGTTAAAATTGGAATGCTAAAAATTGGCCATCTTCTTTATGTTAAACTATCCTAATACTAATACTTTACTAGAAAGTAGCTACAAGCTCGAACTCTTTATTGTGCCAAATCTGCCTGCAAAGTGAAATTTAAGGTGTGGCATCAAGAATGACATTTAGTCAAAAAATATCCCTAGTTAGAATGATGGGGACATCCTTGTGCCACTCTCTGCCACTGTCAGTCTGACTAGTTCTCTTTCCCAGGGACTTTAGTGCCATCTCACAATCCTTCCTTGACCAGGGCTGTAGCAGCCGTGACTAATCAGAGTTGGCATGGGAAGTAAAGCTGTTTTCACACCCTTCCCTAAGAGGTCTCCCCACCCCAGACTGGTTCAGTATAGATGTCCTATGCCTCAGTTTTGTCCATCTCCCTTCCATCCCGCACCACAATATTGTAGTGAGATCTTCAGGAGGTGACATTCTTTTTAGCCTTTTTTCTCCAAAAATGTCTTTATTTTGCCTTTATCTTTGAGGAATGTTTTCACTTGATGTGGAATTGTAGGTTGCTTGTTTTTTCTTTCAGCACTTTAAAGATGCCACTCCATTGTCATCTGGTCTTGTGTCTCTGAGGTCAGCTCAGCCATCATTAGTATTGTTGCTCCTCTGTATGTGAAATACCTCCCCCCAACCCCCGGGTCTTTCAATATTTTCTTTTTATGTTTGGTTTTTAGCAGTTTGACCTTGATCTTTTTAGGTGTGTGTGTGTGTGTGTATTCTGCTTAGAGTACTTTGAGCTTGGATCAGTGGGTTGATATTGTTAATTAATTTTGGGAACTCCTCAGCCATTGCTTCTTCAGTATTTCTTCTGCCCATGTTCTCTCTCTTCCCTCTGGCCCTCTAATTACACTGGTGATAGAAACCATTTGATAGTGTCCCACAAGTCCTGGGTACTTTGTTCCAGTTTTTTTCTTTTTGTATTTTATTTATTTTTTTTATTTTTTATTTTTTTTTTGTTCTTACTCAAAAAATTTTATTTCTCTCAGTGTGAGCAGGAGAAACAAGAAAACAAAATGGCATTACTACAGAATCAAACCTGCAAAGGCCACAGATACTGAAATTATAGGCTATGAAATACATAATAAGAAGCATGTTTAATGTGTTTAATGAAATTTGTTTACAAGAACAAAAAGAACACGAAATCTGAATAGAATTCAGCAGAATTCAAGAAACCTCCTACTCCAAAATGACAGTAGTGAAGGTAAAAAAAAAAAAAGCAAACCCGTATATACCTCAGAACCCACCAACAGTTCAGCAGTGATAATATCTGAGAATTTTGGAAGTGGGAGTCAAGTTGGGTCTAAAAAAGGAGGATGGAATTAATGTTTAAGAAGTAGTTAGATACCCAGAGCCTTGTAACACCACGTAGCCAGGGGATTGTCATTTTCCTACTCCAGCAGGACACTAGGGCTTATCCCCTGGAGAGGATGGAACAGAGTGCCTTTCCTCCTCCTCCTACTCCTCCTCTTCCTCTTCCTCTTTCTTCTTCTTTAACATTTTCGGTTAAATTTCTCAAAATCAAATTCTTTTTTTAAATTTATTTTTAATTACAGTTGACAAGTAATATATTATTTTAATGTCAGGTACACAACATAGTTAAAAGACATTTATATACTTTACGAAGTGATCCCCTTGATAAATCTACAACACATCTGGCACCATACATAGTCATTATACTATTATTGACTATATTCCCTGTGCTGCACTTTACATCCACACAACTATTTTTTTTTTTTTTGGTAGTGCCCCTAGCAGGAACCGAACCCGGGACTCTCTGGTCCGCAGGCCGACGCTCCAACCGCTGAGCCAAACCAGCCAGGGCTCCACACAACTATTTTTAAAACTGGCAATTTGCCCTGGCCGGTTTGGCTCAGTGGTTAGAGCGTCAGCCCGCAGACCAAAGGGTCATGGGTTTGATTCCTAGTCAAGGGCATGTACCTGGGTTGCAGGTTCAATCCCCGGCCCCGGCAACCAATCGATATGTCTCTCTCACATCCATTGTTTCTCTTTCTCTCTCTCCCTCCCTCCCTTCTACTCTATCTAAAAATTCCATAGAAAAATATCCTCGGGTGAGGATTAACAAAATAATAATAATAAAATAATAGTAAAATTGGCAATTTGTACTTCTGAATCCCTTTCACCATTTTCACCCAGCCCCGCAACCCCCCATCCCATCTGTCAGTCATCAATTTGTTCTCTGTATCTATGAGTCTATTTCTGTTTTGTTTGTTCATTTCATTTGATTTTTACTTCACTTAATTCCACTGGTTTTAGCTTTGGTTTTGCCTAGTGTCTTTTCAAAGATCCCGTCTAGAATAAACCTGCAATCTTCTGCCCTGGTTGGGGATGCACAGTTGACCCATTATACAGGGTAGGGGAAGAGCTTCTTTTTGTATTTTAGTGTAGATAATTTGTTTCAATTTCCAGAATTCTGATGAAATCCCTCTACTCTATGCATTCTGTCCACATTTTTCACTAGATCCTTTAACATATTTTATCATAGTTGTTTTAATGTCCCTGCAAGATAATTTCAACATCTTGCCTATCTTTGGGTCAGTTCTACTGACTGCCTTCTGTCTTGAAAAGGCATGATATTTTCTGTTGTGTGTCCCCCCACTGTGGTAACTTGTGTGAGGACTCAAGTCAATCTAGTCTGTGTTTTGTGAGTCTGGGCTTTGTTGTTACTTTTGATACCTTCAGTTCACCACCGGCTTCAATTTCTTTGAGGTGGGATTAAAACTTTCCCTTTGGGCCCTGGCCAGTTTGGCTCAGTGATTAAGAGTGTTGGTCCTCAGACCAAGGGTCTCGAGTTTGATTCTCGATCAAGGGCATGTACCTGGGTTGCAGGTTTGATTGCCGGCCCTAGTTGGGGTCATGTGGGAGGCAACCAATTGATGTGTCTCTCTCTTTCTCTTCCTTCTTCCCTCCCTCCCTCCCACTCTATCTAAAAAAAAAATATATATACACACACACACACACACACACACACACGAAAAATATCCTCAGGTGAGGATTAACAAACGAAAAAACCCAAACTTCCCCTTTGGCAGGTCTATTTATCTCAGTTCTCCTGCCTTACCCTCAGGCTTCACTTCTAATAGGACTTGTATGACTGCATCAAGACCTCAGCCCCCTGCCCCTCTGTATGCTAGAGGACCACTGCCTGATATGCACACTAAGGCGCAGAGTCCTATAGGGTTGCCCTCAGTTGCCCTGCTTTGCCCGCAGACTTCAGCAGGCCCCTTTTGCCTGAGCTGAGTGGGGGCCAAGGGTTCTCCCCCAGGCATATCACCTGTGGCCATTCTTCTCATGCTTTCTCTCTTATTGTCTTGATGCACTCTTCTGCTAGCCAACATCTACGCTTCTAACTCCAACTCATCTATTAGGTCTCAAAAGCCCTCACGTTTCAGAAAACCTTTCTGGTATCCTGGATCTGCATTGATGCCTTCCATCATCTCTGTAACTTTTGACGAGGTAACTTCTTTGTGCCTACGTTTCTTGTCTCTAAAGTGGGTATAATAATAGTATTGATCTCCTAGTTATCTCTAGGAATAAATGAGTTAATATGTATAAAGCACCTGAACACAGAAGTTAACAGGATCTCTGGAGCAAAACTGCCCAGATTCGGAGCCTAGCTTGGAAACCTTGGGCAAGTCACTTAACTTCTCTGTGCCTCAGTTTTCTCATCTGTAACATGGAGACATTAATACATACCCTATGGAGTTATTGTGACTTTAAAGGAATTTATTCTTGCAAAGCACCTGGAACAGGGCCAGGCTCATGATATGAGCTCAGTAAATGTTAGCTGGGATGCTGATGACGCCAACCCACTCTTCCTCTCGGGCCCATGCTGATCCTGTCAGAGCTCACTGCACTGGAGCGTAAGCCCTTATTTTCCTTGATAGTCCTCGAGCTCTGTCCGAGCAGGGCCACATCTCTTGTGATGGCTCATGGAAGGGAACCCAACACATATTTCTTCAGTGACTAACCGAGTGAAAAGTTAGTGGCAAAGCATGCCTGACAGCAGCCTGTGGTTGAACTCAGTGATGGGCTGCATGGCTGCACTCAGTCAAAGCCTCGTTTAAAAAGGTTAATTTTCTATTTTGAGTCATCTGCAGTGTCCTTTCATCCATCAAGCTGTGGTCTCAAAGAGTGTTGGAACACTCTTTTCTTTGACCTTTAGAAAAGGGCAAGTGAAGAGTTATGGTGTTCTCCACCCAGAATCTATCCAGCATCCTTTAAAAGCAGCCTCAACCCAGTTTTCCAAGTGAGTATTTTTCCCCTTTATTTCATGCACCACGCTAATCATGAAACTTTCTGGGCTGTGTCTGTGATGTGTATTCCTTGTAAAAACCAAGAGGGTCCACTCTTACCCAGTTTCTCAGCATTATATGCTTTTTACGAATAGGTAATATTTATTGTTGTTTACCCTTCCTGCCCACCTACATTTGTAAAGCACAGTTTTGAAGGTTTTAAAATATTCTGTTTTTTCCTGTTTTATTGTTGTTTTTTAATGTGTGAGATTGTTGATGCAAATATAAATAAGGTGAGGTGCTGAAAGGGCAAAGGACACATTTTTAGATCATGTGGTTAGTTTGTGGTGGAACTAGGATCAGCATGTATTCTATAGTGTGAAAATTAATTAAGAAACACTCAACCTTGGTCATTGATCTTGAAATTGCTCTCATTCTGCAGGCCCAGAGACTTTGTATGTATTTTATTTAAAGGATGCTGCCTCGGTTTCCACACCCATGAAATAGGGATAATAAGAATTGCCCCATAGAAGTACATGTAGAAAAATAAAATATGTGAAAGTACTTTCATAAAAGAATGTACAAATGCAAAGTATTACTTAAATTTGTTTTTAATGTAGTGTTGGAAATTTAGTGATTAAATAGGTTATGATTCATGAGTTCCAGTTTCTATGATTATCTTTTGACCAGAAGAGAGCTCCTTATTTTGTAAATTTTTTGAACTTTCAAAAGTGTTTTTTAAGTTGATAGTTTATAGCCAGTGATTCTGCCACACAGTTTCTATTAAAATAGCGGCATATCATTATTGGCCTGGGATGTGTGAGGCTGTGTTCTTGTCTGTTCTCTGGATAGCTGCAGAGCCTTCCTACCCCCTACCTTACCCCCCATGTTCCTGTATTCTCCCTATCTCCATTCTGTACTCTGCTACCAGAACTGTCATTCTAAAGTTCGAATCTGAATTTTAGATTTGCCATTCCATTGTCAGGAAACCATCAATGGCTCCCCATTGCCCCCTAGTCCTTAGCAGGCAATAAGGCAATGCCTTTCTTTTCATCCAGGTCCCACACCTCCTATTCTGTGCCCTAGTGCAGGACCCTCTCCAAATCCCCTCCCCTGTGCTCTTTGGGTGTGTCTATCTCACCTGAGATCTGCTTGGACTGCTTCTCTGTGAAGCCTCCTTGCCACACAGTCTATTGCTCTTGTCTCTGCACCCAGAACTCTGAAGAAGCTGTTTGTTTACATTTCTGCCTTTCCCATCATCTCCCCAGGAGTGCTACTGTGGCTCATTTCTCCTCCCACCCCTTGTTCTTGACATTCAGTGAGCGCTCCATGAGTACTGGCTGAATGAATGGACATCTAAATATATTGTAGCAGGTCCATCCTAAGATGGTTTCTGTCTAGAGAGTTTTTGCCAACTCACCACATAGTTGTTCTCTAAGTTTCTGTGTATTGTGTGCCTATGATTCTCTTTGGTGGCCTCCAGCCCACACAGCATTATCACAACCAACCTTTTTTTTAAAATCCTCACCCAAGGATATTTTTCCATTGATTTTTAGATAGAGTGGGAAGGAAGGAGGGGGGGAGAGAGAAAGAAACATCCATGTGAGAGAGACATATTGATTGGTTGCCTCCTGCATGATCCCAATCGGGGCAAGGGATCGAACTTGCAACCGAGGTATGTGCCCTTGACTGGGAATCAAACCTGCAACTCTTTGGTCCAAGGGCCAACGCTCTAACGGCTGAGTCACACCGACCAGGGCCAACCCTTTGTTTTTTTAAATAATTTTTCTTTATTGATTTTAGAGAGGAAGGGAGAGGGAGAGAGAGATAGAAACATCGATTGGCTGCCTCCTGCATGCCCCTCTCTGGGGATCCGGCCCACAACCTGGGCATGTGCCCTGACCAGGAATCAAACTGGCGACCTCTTGATGCATGGGTTGACATTCAACCACTGAGCCACACTGGCCAGGGCCAGCCCTTTGTTTAAGCAGTGCCTTCCTGCTGCTATAAGTTAGAAACAGCCTCTTGTCTTTTGTGAGGTTTGGGCTCCACCATAACTTCTTCCAGAAGAAGATGGAACTTCTGAATAACTGCGGAATGGTCATTCTGAGATAAGACTTGCTGCTTGGGATTTATCTGATGGTGGCTACTAATGTCCATGAACCCTGATTTAAGTTCCTGGGACATGTTTAATGAGATAAATAAGATAAATGGGATAAATGAGATAACTGTTGTTTCTAAACAGCCACTCTGTAGTGGTGATGGTGTCATCACCCCTAGTTTACTCCTAGTAGGATCATTCCATTTTACAGTGGAGGAGTCAGACTCACAGTCATAGTTCACCAAGCAGCAACACTGGACTCATAGTTAGGTCTGTCTAACTCCAGAGCCCTGACTCCTGGCTCCTACTGTGCACTCTTTCCTTAGTCTTTGCCAAAAATGAAACTTAGAATCTGGAATCTATCAGCGTCTTATCACTCAGCTTGCTTTGCCTATGAAGGCAAGACAAGAAGCCCGACTGTGAATCATGCACATGAGACCACATCCTCGACAGTCTTGACCTAGTATGGTCTGTTCTACAGGAACCCTTCAGACTATCTTTGTTTCTGCCCACCACTTACTGCTGGACCTTCTTTCTTTCTACCCTGTCCTGGTAGTTACTCCACCACCTGTCAACTGTCTGTACTCTGACCATCCAAGGTAGGGCTTCTCATTGGGGGCTGCACTTTGGAGTGGCATGGGGAGCTTAAAAAAAGAAAAAAAAAGAAAACCAGGCCCTAGCCCCAGAGGTATCTATTCATTCATTCTGGGTGGGAGTCTAGGTATTATTCTGTTTTTAAACAACTTTTTGAGATATACTTTATCATAAGATTCACTCATTATAAGTGTTGATTTCAGTAAATTTGTAGACTTATTTAACCGTCATCACAATCCAATTTTAGAATTGTTTCATCACTCCAATAAGACCTGTAGTTAATCTCTTTCCCCACCCTTACCCTCAGCTAACCACTAGCCTACTTTCTGCCTTTACAGATTTGCTTTTTCTGACCATTTCATATGAATGGAATCATCTGTATTATTTTTAAAGCCCCCAGACTGGCATATATAGCTGTGGTTGAGAAGCACTGTTATCTCCTACATATTTTTACTGCTTTCCCTGGGTTCAGAGTGGCTCCCATTTGGGCTGTCTTTAGATGAGCTATAAGTGAAATGATTCCGTGTGAGGTGGACTGAAAACTTAATGATCTTTTAGGGCCAGCTTTCTGTGGGGACTTGCTGTTTCAAATCCACATGTGCCGACTTAGGACGAAGCGCGGAAGAGAGCCTACACAACCTGTCTGAAGGTGTGGAGCGCCTCCCTGCCCGCAGCCACAGCACCAGTCAGGGCTGAGCTCCTGGGCGCTGTGTGGCTTTGCTTTTGGCACTTTTGCTTTAGATTTTTTTGTGGGGCTTTTCAGCTCCTCCTGACCTCTTGCACTGCCCTGGCAGCAAACTGGGCCCCCTCCGATGTCCTCCCAGGTCTTAACTCCACGTGCATTGTCCTCATTGTGATACTTGGCAAAATATTTCTCACATATATTTGCTTGCTGAAATAAATTTTGAAATCTCAAACTCAGCTGCCTCCAGGTCCAAGCAGGAGGGGAAGGAGGGACTTGGAAGTCCCTTCAGAGACCATTGAGGGGAGTCACACAGTTGTGCTGGTGACCTCGAAGTTTCCTGACTTTGCCATAAGCAGGAATTGTTGGTGGAGCTTTGAAACTTAGCACGTGGTTACAGCAGGGCCAGCAAATAGATTCCATTTCATGTGCCGAGGGAAAAGCCAAGTGACCAAACAGGAAGCTGAAGGGATATGCTTACACAAGGAGGAAAATAGTAACACTAGTTCCATATATTCTAAAACAAGACAGTTCATCCTCGTCATTGATTGGAGTTCAGGTTAAGGTTGATAAGAGCTTTGTTATTGTTGTTTAAAGTAAAAAGTAATTGTTACTTATCTTGAAGCTGTAAATATGTGGGCAAAATTCCATCATTTAGGGAAATAGTTCAACATATAGAACTATTAGATGTATATCTCCCATATTATTACCAGAATACTTTCTATTGGACCATTTTCCTCTCTGATAAAAATCCCCCCCCCCTTTTTTTTTCAGTGTCATGCATGGGGATAATTTTTTTCTTTTCCTGTACTATCTTGTTAGAGTTCTGTAAACTCTTTTAAAACTTTTTAAAGTGCTTTGTGGAATGTGTAACAAATTGTTTCCTTTATTAAAAGTCAGGGGTCCTTTATTATTAAAATTCAATTATGTGGATTTCAGGTTCCTTCCCAGAAATTTAAGACAGCTAATCTAATGAGATAAAACAGGAAAAATTCACCCTGGCTCACTATGAAATCAAACGTGTGTCTCCCCACTGGGCGCCAAGGCTCAAGTGGGTTTTGTAAACACTTGTAACAGGAGATGACAGTGCTGCATAGAGTCTGGCTCCCAGCAGAATGGAATGCACCATGTGTCTGTGGTCTGGCCACTGTAGTTTCACTGAGAACATAGGTCCCACTGGGTGAAGTGACCCTGTGGTGCTGTTGCCCTTTGTCATATTGAGGTTCCTCAGAAGATTGGCCAGAGTTGATCTTACTCATCAAAGGTACATATAGATATTTTCAGATAGTCAGAATTTAAAATCAGTTTATTAAATATGTTCTCCATGCCCCTATTTCTTTTTTTAAAAATTTTAATTGGTATATTAAAGTGAATGTATAAGTAAAAAAAAACCCAGAACTATGATCTGTGAATTTGTAACCCACAACATACAGTGCTGTGATATTGGGAGCAATGGGAAGCCGTTGATGTTCACTCGATGTTGGTATTGGCCCTACGTTTGCCTTCATGAGTGGGGCACACATGTACTGGGTAGTGGGAAGGCGAGCTGTCCTGAGGCCCCAGAGTGGCTATAAGAATTGAAGAGGAGCAATTTGGTGGAGTCTTAAAAAGTCAGTGCCTCTCAACTTCTGAAACACAGGTTAGGACAGTGGAGAAATCACTTTCAACATAAGAAGAATTTGGAAGTGATTAAAAAGGAATGGAGTTTCGAAGGAAACCGTACTCTGCTTGTACACAGATCAGGAGTCGGTACACTGTGGCCTTTGGGCCAAATCTGGCTGACTTAGTATGGTGTTTGCATCTTTAAATGGTTGGGGGGAAAATCAAAAGAAAAATAGTATTTTATGACATGAAAATTGTGTGGATTCAAATTTCCGTGCCCCTAAATAAAGTGTATCGGGACATGGCCAGTTCACTCATTTATTTGTTGTCTATGGCTGCTCGTGCACAACAGTGGAGCTGAATCTTATGGCAGAGACTGTATGGCCTGCAAGCCTAAAGTGTTGATTATTTGGTCTTGCTAATGCCTGACATAGACAGTTGTATTTATTTAAATCTTGTCCTGAAATCTGTTTATAAGTAGGGATCAGAAAGAAAACAATCATTGTAATATTTCAGTGTTTGTTGTGGGGACATAGGTGGGTAGAAGTGGGTAGATGGAGAACAGACATAATTTCTGATTTCTCTCTGTCACCAGTGCTGGGCTGTGCCTACACATTTGGACTCTATTATCAGTCAGCCACCCCCATCATTTTGGCAGCTGCTTCTCGAACATGAGGCAGAATGTCTAGAAAGAGAAAATACACTTCCAGTCTAGCCTCACATACCAGGCTTGCCAGTGAGGTTTGCACCACACCTGTGCAGACCTGGAATTGGCAACCTTTTCCTGTAAATGACCAGATAGTAAATATTTTGAGCTCTACAGGCCCTATGACCTATCTGTCGCAGCAACTCAACTCTGGTGTTATAGTGGGAAAGCAGCTGTAGACGGACAGTACACAAACCAATCAGCCTGGCTGTGCACCAGTACAACTTTATTTGTACACACTGAAATTTGAATTTTATGTAATTTTCTGTCATAAAACATTTATTCCTCTGGATTTTTTTCAACCATTTTAAAATAAAAATTATTCTTCCCCTGCTGGCCATACAAAAATGGGTGGTGAGCTGCATTTGACCTGCATGCCATAGTGTGCTGCTGACCCCTGGTAGCATGGATGGTTTACTTTTTGTGTGTTTTGAATTAAAAGAGATTAATTTTGAAAGGCCATATCACGTTTTAATTTCAGTAATTGTGGATTTTACTGTATAACGCAATTCTACACATATATGACTGCTTTCTTGCCTAGTGTTATTGAACTTTTTTCTTGCTACATATTTTGAAATTAGAATATTTTTTCCTAAACCTTACTCTACCTACCATTGTGATAGCATTTACTTTTTAATTTATTTATTTGATGTATATTTATTAATCACCTACTGTGTGGCAGGCAGTTGCTAAGCAAAGGTGTTGGGCGAGGAGTGATGGCTAAGGTGGACTTGGCCTCTGCGCCATGAAACTCTGGCTAGTGGGGAGGAGGTCAGTGATGCTCTGCTCAGAATATCACAGCATGCAGAAGGTGTGGACTTTAGCCTTTATTTCCTGGGCTCCCAGAATCCATGCTTTGTGAAAATGTGTGTGTCTTGAATGCGTAGTCAGTACCCTGAGAAACCAAATGATGGTTCATAATAGTGGTGTTTGGCATTTGAGCGTATTGGTGGCCGAAAGCCCTCTAGAAATTAGTCTACAGTTAGATATGGACATTGTCAGGCCAACTGGAAATTTTCCTTTGACCCTGTCTCCTGGTTGAAGCATATTCCGATGGACTGCTTCAGATTGAGGATGTTTCTGTTTTCTCCCGGTCAGGTGAGTGGGCCGAGAGACACATCCTGTTAATGGTGACTGCAGGCTGGACGGTACCACAGCTAGTCCAGGGAAAGGTGAACATATCGAGGCCAGCACAGCACTGCTGTTTTTAGGCTTTGGGAATTATGAGGGGAAAATCTTAGCTTTACCAAAAAGTGATAAGTACATGAAAAATCCTGCCTGATGTAAGCCTTGATTGAGTGACTAGTGAAATTGCACAGTGACTTGCATAGGAAAAAACAAACCCCAGAGTAAAATGGCAAATGGGACGTGCCTTCCTGCTTGTATTGTTTTTCTAGTTACAGACAGGAAACATTCAAGTGGAATGTTTCCAAGCACAGAACATTGGGCACAAAGAAGGCTCTGACAAAAACAGAAAAAAAACACACCCATATACAAAAAGTTTAGGTCTGTGAGTGAAATGTCTGATTTAAAACTTATGAAGCAAGCATTATTTTTATTATTGGATAACTTTGACCACCATTTTATTTTATTTTTTGCCTTAGCTGCCTTGACAAATTCAATATATTGCTCCCCACCTTGCTTTATTAATGAATTAAAATAAAAAATAAAAACGGATCAAAGACAACACATCTCAGTAAAAACCAAGTTTCTTTGACTAATGTAAATGCCTTTTGATTGGGCACCTGGGCCAGTATTCTGAATAATTGCTGGACTTTCCTTAGTTCAGAATTCCATGTCTCTGGTAAAGATGAATGAACACTGAGTTCAACAGAAAGGGCTGAGCCTTGGGCCATGACAATGATGAGGGGAATCAGGTCATTGGACCACATATTGGGGGAGGTGGGGAAGGTGGTGGTTTTCTAAAATTAAGGTGAAGTTGAACAGGCAAGTGGAGAAATCTTTGTTGGAGGAAACCATCCGGTATGTATACTACATTCTGGATTCATGATTTGTCACTTAAAAGTAGTCTTTCCTAGCCCTGGCCGGTTTGGCTCAGCATTAGAGCGTCGGCTTGAGGACCAAAGAGTCGCAGGTTCGATTCCAGTCAAGGGCACATACCTCAGTTGTGATTCGTCCCCGGCCCTGATCGGGGTCATGTGGGAGCCAACCAGTCGATGTGTCTCTCTCACATCAATGTTTCTCTCTCCCTCCCTCCCTCCCTCCCTCCCTCCCACTCTATCTGAAGATAAATGGAAAAATATCCTCAGGTGAGGATTAAAAAAGTAATCTTTCCTAGATGTCCCATATTCATGGATTGGAAGCATTGGTATTATTAAAATGGCCATATTGCTCAAAGTGATCTATGGGTCAGTATAGTCCTTATATTGAATTCCAATGGCATTTTTCACAGAAATAGAAAAATGATCTTAAAATTCATATGGAAACACAACAGACACTGACGAGTCAAAGCAATCCTGAGCAAGAAGAGCAAGGCATCACAGTTCCTGATTTCAACTATATTATGAAATTGTAGTAATCAAAACAGTATAGTACGGCATAAAAAGAGACACATAGTCCAATGGGACACAATAGAGAGCCCAGAAATAATCCCACACATGTATGATCAGGTAACCTTTGACAAGGGCACCAAGAATATGTAAGAGGGAAAGGATAGTATCTCTAATAAAATGGTGCTGGGAAAAATGAATATCCTCATGCAAAAGAATGAAACTGAAATCCTACCTTATACCATTCACAAAAATTAACTCAGAATGGATTAAAGAGTAAAATATATTACCTGAAACCATAAAACTCATAGAAGAAAACAGGGAAAAAGCTTTCTTAAATTGGTCTTGGCAGTGACTTAATGGATATGACACCAAAAGCACTGCAACCAAAGAAAAACAAGTGGGACATCAAACTAAAAAGCTTTAGCACAGTTAAGGAAAAGTCAACAAAATGGAAAGGCATCTTACAGAATGGGAAAAAATATTTGCAGGCATTTGATAAGGGGTTAACATTCAAAACAATATAAGGAACTCATACAGAGCAATAGCAAAAAAAACACAAAACACAACTAACCTGACTAAAACATGGGCAAAGGACCTAAGTACAGTTGTGCATTGCTTAATGATGGGATATGTTCTGAGAAATTCGTTGTCATGTAAACATCATTGAGCATACTTACTTAAAGCCAGATGGCATAGCCCACTACACACCTGGGCTATATGGTCTAGCCTATTGCTTCTAGGCTACAAACCTGCACAGCATGTTACTGTATGAATGCTATAGGCAGTTAGAACACAGTGGTAAGTATTTGTGTATTGAAAGATATCTAAACAGGAAAAATACAGTAAAAATGCACTATAAAGATAAAATGTGGTGCACTTGAATAGGGCACTCACCATGAATGCGTTTGTAGGACCTGGGTCAGTCCTTTTTGTTTTTTTTAAATCCTCACCCGAGGATACTTTTTTCCATCATAGATTTACTTGTTAGAAGATAATGTACCATGAACATTCCTCTCTATTAATGAAAACCTTTCAATGTTGGGATCCATATTTTTTAAACATTTTAAGGAGCTTGCTGAGGTCTGTAAAAACTTCTGCTGAACCCTTCACTAAGAATTTTCTTGGGGGTTCTTTTTCTTCTGCAATTTCCTTTTCTCTTGGCCTCTTCTTCAGCTGTGTTTCTGTTCAGTTCAAATAACTCTTCCTTAGTCAGTTCCTCAGAACCACTGCTAGGAGCTCTTCTGTGTCACCCTCATTCACACCCAGGATTAAGTTGTTTGCCATCTCAACCACAGCCTTGCTGAATTTTGCAACCTTTACGCTACTGCATTATAATGGCTACAGCATCATGATGGTGCCGCATCACTAGACGATGGGGATTTTTCAGCTCCATTATAATCTTATGGGACCACCGTTGTATGTGCTGTCTGTTGTTGACTGAAACGTTATTATGCAGGGCGTGACTGGAGACATTTTTCTGAAGGAGACATTCTAATGGCCAACAAGTATATGAAAAACCACAATGAGATATCACCTCACACGTGTTAGGATGTCTGTTATCAAAAAGACAAGAAATAACAAATGTTAGTGAGAATGAGAAATTAGAACACTTTCACACTGTTGGTGTAAATTGGTACAACCATTGTGGAAAACAGTATGGAGTTTCCTCACGAAATTAGAAATAGAACTACCTTATTTATGGTCCAGCAATCCCAGTTCTGGGTATATATCCGAAGGAAACAAAATCAGTATCTCAAAGAGATATCTGCACTCTTATGTTCATTGCAGCATTAGTCACAATAGCCAAAATATGAAAACAGCCTACCATTGTATGAATGGACAAAGATGTAATAATACACACACATATTGGAATATTACTCAGCCATGAGAAAGAAGGAAATGCTGCCATTTGCAACAACATAGGTGAACCTGGAGGACATTATACTAAGTGAAATAAGCCAAACACACAAAAACAAAAACTGTATGACCTCACTTATGTGGAATCTAAAAAAATAAAATTGAACTCATGGAAACAGAGAGTACAATGATAGTTGCCAGGGGCTGGGGCATGGGGGAAATGGGGAGATGTTGGTCAAAGGATACAAGCCTTCAGTTAAAAGATGAATAAGTTTTGGGGTCTAATGTACAGCATGGTGACTACAGTTAATAATACTGTATTATATACTGGAAATTTACTAAAGAGAGTAGATCTTAAGCATTCTTACAACCATAACAAAAACGGTAACTAGGGGAGGTGACAGATGAGTTCATTAATCCAGTTGTGGTAATCATTTCACAATGTAAATAAAATTATCACTTTGTATACTTTAAATGGATAGTTTTGTTTGTTAGTTATATCTCAGTAAAGCTGGGAGAAAAAGTAATCTTTCCTGATTATAGGTAATTTTTAAATAATTTCAGTAAACCCCAAAATCTGGTTAAGAAGATGCTTTGGATCTCTTTCTAAAATTAATTTTTATCAATGCAATGTACAAAGCGTCCACAAAGGCCAGAAACATAGTGCAAAGTTATTTTTGAACAGTATGTTCACATTTTTATATATGTTCTACATATTTTTCAGCCTCCAGGTAAAAGGCCTTTGATAAAGCAGAGGGTCCAGTTGTTAATTTGTAAGTAGGAAAATAAACAGGCTGACTTGCCTTGTATTTTGAATACTCTGAGGTATGTGTTCTGTTGTACTCTTGTAGATTGACAGTTGGACCCTAGTGCTTTAGAGCTATGCTTCACTTAAAGTCAGATCAAACATGTTACTTGAAAATGTAACTAACAACTATTTTTAAAAATTTGAAACTACATATCCATGACGTTTAGAAAGTCAAATAATCATAAAAGGCTTCTCACAAAGTGAAGTGGTTTCTTCCCCACACACCCTACTCTCCCATTTGAGATTCCCCAACCAGAGAGGCAACTCCTTCCAAATTTTAGCTGTTTACTCTGGCATTTACTCATTCATATTTATAAATATGTGTGAACTGCTACCCTTTGAGTTATCAAGTTTAGGCATCATTTATTGACCTCTTATGTAACCTTTCTCTCTACTTCTGCTTCCTTATCCTGACAGTCCAGTTACATTACAATTTTTAGATATATTACTATTTGATATTTGCATTATATTATTGTAGCCAATCAATTATTTGAAGGTGAGCATAGTAGTGTACTATGATTATCTTTCTGATGGACTTTTTGTTTTTTTTCTTAAGTTAATGTTTGCTTTGTTTTTATATTTGCTTTTTGTGTGTGTATGGCTGTTGCAGTGCTGTGCTCATAAATGTTTTAACATCTGAATCCCCTCCCACCACCCAAAAGCCCTGATTTGTATTGTTTGCACTTGTTTGTATTGCATTTTATTTTTCATTTCAAATTACCAGTGTGAAAGTCACTGCACAAGGAGCTCGGAAAAGATGTACACAAGTGGTTCTCCTGAGCCAACCCCAGCATACCACTGAGCAATTACTGACTCTCACACTTGCTAATAGCCCACATTGGGATTTTAACACATGTTTCCCTCTTCTTCTGTTACAGTTTTAAAGTAAGTTCATCTCATAAGAGGACATATTGCTCTGAATCTCTTTTGAACTTATGAATACAGCTGACCCTGGAACAACATGGGTTTGAACTGCATGGGTTCACTTATTTAAGGATTTTTTTTCCCCAATAAATACTGTAAATGTATTTTCTTTTTTTCTTCTTCTTCTTTTTTTTTTTTTTGTTAATCCTCACCCAAGGATGTTTTTCCATTGATTTTTAGATAGAGTGGAAGGGAGGGAGGGAGAGAGAGAAAGAGAGAACATCGATTGGTTTCCTCCTGCAGGACCCCGACCAGGGCTGGGGATCAAACCCGAGACCCTTCAGTCTGACACTCTAACCGTTGAGCCAAACTGGTCAGGGCTGTATTTTCTTTATGCTTTTCTTTTTTATCCCCACCCGAGGACATTTTTTCATTTTTTGTTCAGATAGAGTGAGAGGGAGAGGAAGAGAGAGAGAGAAACATCGACGTGAATGGGACACATCGAGTGGCTGCCACCCGCACGACCAACCAGGGCCGGGGACAAACTGCAACCGAAGCACATGCTCCCAGCGGGAACCGAACCCGGGTCTCTCTGGACCGCAGGCCGACGCTCCAACCGCTGAGCCAGACCGGCCAGGGCCTTTATGCTTTTCTTAATAACATTTTCTTTCTCTGTCTTTATTATACGAATACAGTGTATAATACATATTACATACAAAATATGTGTTGACTGTTTATGTTATTGGTAAGGCTTCTGGTCAAGTACGCTATAAGCAGTTAAGTTTTGGGAGAGTAAAAAGTTATCTGGATTTGGTGCTCCTAACCCCCGAGTTGTTCAAGGGTCCAGTACATGTTAATAGGAGTTAGTACTTTCCTCTGTGTACACTTCCACTCGCAGAAGGAAGAGGTCAGAGTTCTGTCAAGGTATACTGGGCCCTGCTCAGGTCTCTGGCTAGAGAAGACAAAGTGATAGTTTGACGGTCCATGGTGGTGGTTTGCTTAGAGGCAGGGCGAGGCTACTGGGGAGTGGGCATACGTCTGGAAGCTGTGGTAGTCTCATGCCTGGACTGTCCTTGTTAGGTCGACTGTGGGGTTCTTTTTGAGGCCAGTTGCTTGAGCTCATAGTCAGCTGGAGTCCTGCTCCACTTCCCTGACTGGCATGACTACCTGTGTTTGGCACTTCAGCAATTCCTGGCCCCCTGCGTGCCAAGTGAGCGCTAGGCTGGCATATTTTGGCCTGCTGCTTGCAGGACTTGTTCAGAGAGCTGAGAGTTGGCCTTCTCGGGAGCTGGGGCCTTGCCCTGGTCTGCAGGCTCTGCTCCTTTAGACCTGGTAGATATTTGAGTCAGATCAGAGTTCCGGTTTCCTGCAGAAACCGGTGAGTGAGCCGGGGCATCCAAGTTAACTGGGGCACTGCTGTGACAGCTGGTATTGGAGACCTCTGTGGCAATCTCTGGGTTTTACTTGACATGCCATCACCCGAGCGTAGGCTGGAGGTGTGCACCACTGTACTGCTGGCAGCTGGTGCTGTTCTGAGCTCAGCAGTGTTTTGAGGTCATTTTAGGGGGTTCCATTCACTTTCTGGCCACATGACTTTTCCTTCTTTGCATTAGTACATGGGCAAGATGCGCAGCCTTCCATTTTGCAGTATATCTTATAAAAAGGCTTCAGAATTTTGGGTTCATTGATGGCCTTCCTCTTCTCCTCTACTCCCCAAAGTTGAGGGCTGCAACAGACTTTTTCTTTTCTCTTGGAAATGTCCTTGTTTATTTCCAAGAGAATTTGGTATGGTTGTTAAATGACTTGGCTTAAATCACTATTTGAATCAAGTCCAAACAGCACTTGTGGTAATTCTGGGTATTATGTATAGCAACAAGCTGCCCTTTTGAGTTGCAGAGAAAGGTCTTTTTACAAAGTTGCGATCTGGCAGCTGGGAAGCCAGCAGCACCTCTGCTGGTTGTTGGCCACCATGTTGGTTTTCTGGAAGGTCAGTGGCGCTAACAGTAGTTTTAAAGCATAGATGAGGGAAAGCTGTGAAAATAACTTTTTAAAGTAAAGTAAAGATAAGGAGAAATCTGAGGGAGGGAGTACTAATTGTTACTGTTGTGTATCATTGCTTAGTGCTTCTGCATTGGTGACTAACTCAGCAAGACTGTGAGACTCGAAATTGATAATTTTAGAATTGAAGTTTAAGCTTCTCTAGCTCAGTCTGCTCTCCCTGGGGTTCCATGGAACTCTGGGCAGGTGGAGCTTGCAAAAGAAGGAAGCAGCTTGCTCCAGAGCTACTGAGTTAGAACCTCCTGAGGTGAGTTTTGGGTTGCTATTCTCTGTAAACTTTTGCTTGTTTTTCTTTTTTTTTTATTTTTTATCCTCACCCGAGAACATTTTTTGCATTTTACCTTCAGATAGAGCGGGAGGGAGAGAGGGAGGAAGAGATTGAGAGAAACATCGATGCGAGAGAGACACATTGACTGGTTGCCACCCGCACGACCCCAACCGGGGCCAGGGACGAACCACAACCGAGGTACGAGCCCTTAGCGGGAACCGAGCCCGGGACTCTCTGGTTCACAGGCCAACGCTCTAACCGCTGAGCCAAACCGACCAGGGCACTTGTTTTTCTTTAGTTTTGCTTAAGTGGCCCTCTGATGTAAAAATTAGTAGATTTCTCCCCTTGTTACATTCATTTCTGCTGGTAAAAGTTCTGGGATAATAATTAATAATTATTAATAATTATTAATTGTCCTGAGTTGCTTTTCATTGCTGACCTCTAACTCTGAACTTTTAATTTTTCCTACAGAGCTGAGAAAACAGAAGTCCTCAGTGAAGATCTGTTACAGGTAACTAAATTAAGTCTTTTTTAAATGTTCTGTTTAAAGGCATGTTAAAAATATATCCATAGATGAGAACTGAAGCTTATGAGTTTTTTTAACCTGAAACAGAATAAAATTGATTGGCATGATTTGAGTAGGAAAGAACAGCCGTTGAGTTGCATGGTGATAGAAAGGGGATCTGAAACTTTGGTATCATGTTGTGCAGTTCAAATGGGGCTAGTCCTGCTTTGAAGTGCCAGGTGTTGGAGTTGGGGGACCTGGTCGGATTGGTCAGTTCCTGGCGCTGTGGCATTGTCACGGGTCCTGGGCAGGCTGAGGGACTATGGTTTACTACTGTGATGGTGCCTTGATGGGAGAGGCCCTGCAGCAGAGGCCCCTCTGGCTTCAACCTAGAGTTTTGACTCTTTGCTCCCTCTTACAGTCTTGTTCCTGACTCGAGGCTGAGTTGGGTCCTGAGGAACTTAGGGTCTCAGTAACAGTGACTGGATTGTCAGAACCACTATGAGGCAATAGGGTGGCTTCAAGTCATTAGCTCAAACTTTCTTTCCTCTTTGTAGGGAGGGGCATTTCCTGCCCAGGACCTGAGCCAGGGCCACACCCCTCCATCTCTCAACAGGTTTCCCGAACTTTGGGACTGGGTTTCTTCCAGGGGCCCTGGACCCTTGATACACATCACTTCACCCTACTGCACTCCATCCCCACCCACACCAGATACTTCAGGAAGGACAGTAGCCCTCCTCATCTTCTCCTTGGCTTTGTTTCCATAACCTGCAGCAGGTCTGCTCCAGGAAGTCCCCGAGGACCAAAGATCTGCTCCCAGACTCTTTCTCTTCCTGTGGAGGGAAGGAGCATTATTTTTTAAAATGTTGTTTCTACCACATCACACCACAACGTCCTAAATTATGACAGCCATCTGCAATAGAATATTTTAAGAACACTTGTTTGTTTTTTCTTTTCTTTTTTTGGAGAACTAGAAGTTTTCATTAAGGATTGAAAGGATCCCCCCCCCCCCCAAAGATTTATTAAAGAAACATTCTTACTATTTTCTCATCGGTATTTGTCATATATTTCCAACTCATTTTCAGACATTCAGAAATATTGTTTGGTCCATTAAGCTTTAACTATACTCAGTTTTCATGTCAGTATTTTCCTGCCCACATCCCACACCAGTGATACACATCACTTCATTTAATCCTTGAAGCCCTGAGATGAGGCGAGCGGGCCCAGTTCTCCTGGAACACAGACGGCAGCCACCTGTTCTTGTCCCTTTGCCCAAACATCTGCTGGAACCTGAAGAGTGTGCCCGTTTCTAGGAATTCCTTATTTTGTGACACAGATACCTACTCCCTGTTTGCCGTAATTGCTGCAGATGTTTTTCTGATTTCTGTTTTTAAGTGTAAAGAAGGAGAGAAATGGTTAAAAGTGTGGAGTCTGGTTCCCAGCTACCTGGATTCAAACTCCAGGTCTGCCTCATTTTGCAGCCCCAGGGATTTACTTTAACCTCCCTGTGCCTCAGTTTCCAGTTTTCTAAAAGGCAGGTAATAGCTGCATTGCCTCATAGGGCTATTAGGGGGTTAATTAGTTAAACATGGAGAGCATGGGTGGAGCCTAGCACGTGGTCATGCTGAATGGTGATTTGTTTTGTTCCCACTGTTGGAGCCACAAAGATGATTTTGTTTCTGGTGTGAAACTTCCCTTAACTTGCTCTGTGTTCTCCTACGTCAGCAGTTTTCAACCTTGTTCATCTCATGGCACACAAACTAATTACTACAATTCTGCAGCACACCAAAATTATATTTTTTGCGATCTGACAAAAAAAAATAGGTATAGTTTTGATTCATTCACACCGTATAGCTATTGTTGTGTTGGCTGTTGTCATTTTTTCATTTGACAGCCTAAGAGAAAAGAGGTCAGTGTCCCTGACTAAATAGTCACATACTGCATGTTTTAAAAATTCTTGCAGTGCACCGGTTGAAAATTGCTGTTCTGAGTCCTTTCTTGGATCTCTGTGAGAGCAGTTTAAGAGGCTGCCTTTTTATTTAGCTTGTATGTAGTTTCCTAGGGCAGCTGTGATTCCCAGAGGGCAGGAACCACCATGTATCTACTGTTGTTTTTGTATACCTTGCATAGGGACTCAATAGATACATGTCTTTTCACCAGATGTTAAGTGAGCACCTCCCATTCGTGTGCCAGACAGCGTTCCAGGCACTCGGGATAAATAGTGAGCAAAACAGACCAAGGCCCTGGCCCTACAGACTGTACATTCTAGTGGAAATTGGAATAAAAATGAAATTTTTTGGAGTTTTTTTGGGGTTTTCCCATGCTTTTATAGCAACTGAAGAGGTATATTAGTTTTCTAATGTTTTTAAATCTGGCCATTGTAAGCTTTGGGGAAGTGATGTGGCATCTGCTGCTAAATGTAAATGTGCTTGGTGACCCGCCGGTTTGCATCTGGACGAAGGCTGCTAGTACCACGAGTACCTTAGAGAGAGAGGCACAGAACCATCTCACTGGGTAAAATGTTGGGGTAAAAATGTATTGTGCTTTGAAATTGTTGATTTTTCTTTAAAATAGAAAGCATCCCTAAGGGCCTGCTCTCATTCTTAATGAGTCATCGGAATACACATTTTTGGCATTCCTTCCTTAAAAAGCAGCTCACTTGGCCATAAACAGTCATATCCCAGCAATAATATTTTGGAAAGCTAATCGTGATGCAGGGGTCCCTGAGTCAGTTTCTTATTACTGGCTGCCACTCTGCTTTTGAAAAACAAAAACAAAAACCCACCCCAAGCCCAATAAGGAATAGTTTTGAAAACACTGACCCTGAGGTTAAATTGTGGAGCATTTGTGGTGTTTCTTCTGCCTGCTGTCCCGTGTGTGGAAGGTCGCCTTCCCATGTGCAGGAGAGAGCTTCTGAAGGCCCCTGAGGCTTTTCCCTCCGTGAAGTGGACTTGGGTCTGGGCCCAGGACATCACTTGCACTTCTGTAGGTTGGCCCTGGCACATTCCTGGTGCTGTGGTGTGTGACTTCACTGCCACTGTTCTTTGTGATGGATGGCAAGTTTAGATTCAGCTTCTCGGGGACCTAAAACCCTCAGAGCAAGGGAGGTCAGTGGGTCTCACCCAGAGGTGATTTGCCCTCTGAGGGGTTATTTGACATTGTTTGGAGACAGTTTGGGTTGTTACAACTACTGGCATCCAGTGAGTAGAGGCCAGAGATGCTGCCAAACATCCTGTGGTGCACAGGGCAGTTGCCCACAACCCGCAGTTATCTGGCCCCAAGTGTCCATAGTGAGGAACCCTGGTGTCAGTGACCAGGAGGCATTTACATTTACACCCAAGAGCCAACAGATTTGACTGCAGGATGCTTTTACTGCCTAATGCAGACACCATATAAGGAAGAGGCTAAGTTTGTTCATTAGCTCTGCAAATGGCTCATTTGTCTCTGTTTTGCTAGATCGAACGGCGCCTGGACGCAGTGCGGTCAATGTGCCACCACTCTCACAAGCGCCTGGCAGCATGCTTCCAGGGCCAGCACGGCACGGATGCTGACAGGAGACATGTGAGTAGCAGATGCGACTCCGAGTCTTAGTTCTTGTGCCTTTGAGGGGCTTTCCCCCTTTGATTGGCTGGATTTCCCCAAGCAGCATCTGCAAATTCGCCTTCAGATTAGTACCTTATATCACATCCATGCTCACAACACCTGCCCGCCCATAACATTCTTTTGTGCTTAAGACATCACTGAGCTGAAAGCCCTGCCCATGCCAGTGCTTTTGACTTTGTCATTGATTAGAGAATGGACAAGTCGGTTAGGAATCCCTTGATGTCAAAAAGCTGAAGGCTTGTCTGAAATTCACTTACAAAGTAGAATGTATTGGCTTACTAACTGAAAATCCAGAAGTTGGGATAGACTTTTAGGTAAGGCTTGGTCTCAGATTTCAGTGATGTAACCAGATGCCTAGTGTCTTTTCTCCTTTCCCCTTTCCCTTCTTCAGTGTCCACTTGACCCCCCTGAGTGTGCACCCCTCCTAGTTGCAGGTTGGCTACCAGCAGCTTCCTTGGGCCCTCTCTTCCTTGTGTGTGTCCAACAGGAGTAGAAAGCATCTCTTCCAGTGGTTGTCTTTTTTTTGTTGTTAATGTTTTTATTGATTTTAGAGAGAGAGGAAGGGAGAGAAACATCGATAGGCTGCCTCCTGCACATCCCCTACTGGGGATCGAGTCTGCAACTCTAGCATGTGTCCTGACCGGGAATTGAACCAGCAACCTCTCGGAACACAGGACAGCCAACTGATCCACACCGGCCGGCCAGTGGTTGTCTTAATGGAGTGAGAAACCATCTTTTTGCCATATTGTCTTGTTACCAGGTACATACATGGCCCGTGTCACCTTTTTTTTTTTACATTTCCTACAGACATTTATTGGGGGGGGGGGACATCTTGACAACTGGGTCATTCCTATCTTGCACAACATGGAGCATTCTGCCGTGTGTGTGTCAAAGGGGTGGAAGTTTGCATACACCTATGATCAGGAGTGCCTGCCGCAGGTCATGTCCTTCAGAATCAGCCCAATGCACTGGTGCTGCCCTGTCGCTCCTCCTCCTCTTGCCACGGCTTCTGCTCTGCCTGCCCTTTTAATATTGCTTCCTGAGGTCTGTACTTCTCAGTCTTAGAGTCATATGCCTTGGGCCACCTCATCTAGTCTCATAGCTTCTAACTGATGTCTGTATACAGGGACTTCTAAACCATTTCAGCCAAGCAAAAAACTCCCTCCCCTAGCTGTCTGTTCTAGCATGCATAACCAGTTCTTCCTTCTGTGTTGACTCCGATTCCATCCATCCTGTTATGCAAGCTAGAAACTGTGGAGTTATCTATGTTCCTTTTCAGTTTGCCCTCACTGTCCCGGAGCGGGTGGGTGAGCAAGTCATGTGGTTCTCTGTGAGTGTTGTTGAGCTTCCTCACTGCCCGACTCTGCTGCCTCACCTAATGCCAGACCCGCGGCTTCTCACCTGGACTGCCGCAGGCACCTCAGGAGTAGGTTCCTGCCCCTGATGGCCCTCTTTTCCAGGCTGCTTCAACCTGAAGTACAGATTGATCCTGTCATACGCCTGCCTTAAAAAAAAACGGAAACAAAAAACACTTCATTTAGTTGTTCTCAACAGGGATATGTGGAAAGGTGTAGAAACATTTTTGGTTGCCATAGAGACTGGAGTGCACTACTGGCATTTGGAGGGTGGGGGACCAGGGTGCCAACCTTCTATAGTGTCTGGAAGAGAGAGTTCTACACAAGAGGGTGACCACAGCACCAACAGGGCCTGTCCGGAACATGCTGCTTCCTGTTGCCTGGGTGAAGGCCTAAGCTCTTGAGCATGACTTAAACCATTGATAATCTAATTGCATTTTCCCTTATCAATCCCATTGTCTCTGCTTCCTTTCCTCTGCTACATGTCATTGTTCTTCACACAATCAGGTGTTTAATAAATATTTTGTTTGTGTCTGATGAATGTATGTGACAGCTGGGCTGTCTCAGAGCAAACATGGAAGAAACGAGACATACTGTGTGCAAGTGCTGGAGGTATAAAATGAATGAAAGGTCGTCTCCACCTCGAAGGTGCTCATGACCTGGTGGGGGAAATACATACAAATGGATATTAATAAAACAACATACTAAACAAAATTTGCATGGTATTATGGTAGGACCAAGATTGGGCACCAGAGGAGGAGAGGGGTAGTCAGATGAGACTTCCTGAAGGAGGTGGTAGCCTAGCTGTAAAGGAGGGAAATGAGTGGCAGGTGATGGGCATATTCCAGGGAGCAGGGACAAGGGTGCCTGGCCCTCATTTCTAAAACCTAATGTGATAGCCTTCCTTTTCCAACCTCAAATGAAAGTGTCTGAGACTGGACTCCAAGGAAGTCTGCACAATGCCTGTGGGAAGAGGAGTCACCATGGAAATGATAGAAGAGAGGTGACCAGGAGAGGTCATATAATACGGAAAAAAATCACAGCAGTCTCTAGGGCTCTAGGAAATACAGGAGGAGCCTCCAAAAGCTCCACCAGTAACTCCCACACATGTGAAGAGGCAAGAATTGAGGAGAGAGACGGCGCAGGTGGCCTTCTCAGCCCAAGTCGTTGACATGGCAGAGATATTGTGGGTCATATCAGATCTGGAATTACTTCTTTTTGTGCAGTTGGCATGCATTTCATAAATCCTGACTTTAGAGCTTTATAAATGAAGCCCTGGTGATAACAAGCTGTTCATGCCTAGGAGGCCCTCAGCATTCTCCATGGAGGAGTTTGATGTTGGTGGGCAACATCTTCATTCATGAGCTCACGTGTTACATAAGCAGAATGCCCTTATTTATGGACATCAGGAAACAGGATTGATGTGGCTTTGGGGTCAGGGCAGAGAAACTGCAGGCTATTTACAGCTGGGAGCTGGAGTGATGCTCACCAAAATAGACTCCTCTCTTTATGATTTTCCCCCATGGACCCATAGGGCTCCTGAGTTGCACCAAGTATATTTCTCTTGATTATTGTGTTTACCTTATATTAAATTCCCTTGGAACGGCAGTATAAATAAACTGTGTGAATTATCCTCTTGTGATCAAAGCAGGCTGCCCATTTTCTCAGGTCTTCCTAGTCCAGAAGTGTGGGAGCTGGCAACAGGGCAGGCGAAGCCTGTTACTTATTTGAAAATAACTTGAGGGGAAGGAGAGGAGAGTAAATATATTTGTTGTTACTTTTAAATTTCAATGTACTATTTTGAATGGGCTGGATTTTACATGGTCAAAATCCAGAATATACAAAAGAACATAAAGTGAGGTCTCTCCCAGCTCTGTTTCCCCAGTACCCTGTTCCCCTCTCCAGAAAACCACCAGTTTCTTATATAGCCTCCCAGAGATATTCTGTACAATCCAAGTAAATACGGGTGTGAGTGTGTCCGATGGAGCCCTGTGAAAGCTGGAAAGATGGGACATGCCCGAGGTCAAGGCACAATGCCCTGACGAGGTGGATCCTGGTCTAACATGAGTGCCCTTTCTCATGGGAAGGCAAAGTTACATTGGCACTACAACATTGAAAGCACTTTCTGTTAGCAGATTATGGTGGTGTAACCAAACCACTTACTACTTTCCCCTCCTCTTTTACCTGTGGTGGAAAGACAACGTGGGGCTCAGGCCACCAGCACTGGGTCTGGCTCTGCCATCCCTCACTTGGGTGCCTGGCCATGCCATCTTACCTCCCTTGACTGTGCAGTTAGAACATTAATCAGATGATTCTTATGGATATTTTCAGCTGAAAAACAAATCTCTGATACGAAAATAGGTAGCTTTGTGCTTAAAAACCATAAAAAAGTTTCTTTGGAAATTTGGCTAGATAGTTTTAGATATGTAACTAAAGCTAAATCTTTATGATTACAGCCAAACTAACAGCCCGTTTAAGAATGTATTCTAGCAAAAGTTTTTGAAATCGAACACCTTATTGCATTTATTTGTTGTGATGATCAGAGCAACTCTGTGTCTTGTGTCCCTAGTGCCTGGGACATAGTGTGCACTTGGTTAATTAATAATAGTAACTGTAGCAACAACACTGCTAACATTTACTGAGTACTGAACACGTGCTGAGAACTTGATATTGATTACCTCCTTTGGCCAGCGACAGCCCTGGGACCCTGCACCATTATCATCTCTATATTCCAGGCACAGAGATCTGACATGGAGCTCAAGTCACACAGCTCAGACCGTTGAGACCAGAGCCAGAGCCCACACAGGCTGTCTCTTACCTGTGTAGTTGCCTGGGGGAGAAACCAAAGAATGATGATCTGAAGCTGGTAACTGAGAATGGGTGTCAGTGCTAATGAAAAAAAAACAAAACAAAACACCGTATTTTGCCTTCCAGAAAAAGCTCCCTCTGACAGCTCTCGCCCAGAACATGCAAGAGGCATCAACACAGCTAGAAGACTGTCTCCTGGGGTAAGAGGTGCTGCTTTGAGAAAGAGAGCCAGGCACCCTGTGGGTCAGTGGAATTGGATGGGTGGGCGGTGTCCATGGCAGCCATCCATTGTATTCCCATCATATGGAGGGCAGAACTAGCTCACTGTGGTAACTCGGTGCCTGATTCAGTGAACATGTGTTTGTTGTTGGGGTGTCTTGTTTTTGAAGGAGGATGCTGGAGACGTGTGGAGATGCTGAGAATCAGCTGGCTCTGGAACTGTCTCAGCATGAGGTCTTTGTTGAGAAGGAGATTGTGGACCCTCTGTGTGGCATAGCAGAGGTGGGTGCTTCTGGAGCCAGCTGGGCAGCACATGGTTCTCTTGTGTCTGGAACTTTAATAGTAATCAGTGCCTTTGACATACACTTCTTTTTGGAAATACAGGGAGTGAATTAACGGTTCATAAGAGAAAAGAAATTTGTAAATAAATACTGCACCTTTAAATATTGAGCCAAAAACCCGAAGCTCATCCTAATGGGTGTGAGGTATGTTTTTTCCAGGTGGAGATTCCCAACATCCAGAAACAGAGGAAACAGCTTGCCAAGTTGGTATTAGACTGGGACTCGGTCAGAGCCAGGTAAGGGAAAGCTGGAAGAAGAACCAATAATGCAGCATCTTGTCACCTCCCCAGCCACCGTTCCCATCCCCGGCATGGGTGAGAGAACGCTGTATGGACAAATGGAATTTGTAGCAGGTTCACCCCACCTGACCTGCTTACACCTGCTTTTAGGCCTCATTCTCTCAAGCGTGGCAGAAGGGATGGTGTTAGACCAGCCTGATCTTAGTGCGCTAGTAACGAAAAGAGAAAAGAAAAAAGAAACCCGAGTGTCTTAACGTGGCAGACAGTTCTAAAAGCCTTGCTCTTGGCAAAGTAGAGTGTGAGAATCATTAGATCTGTGATCTTAGCAGCTCCTGAGGGTCCTACTGTGTCAAAGCCCTGTGTGGATATGATCACCTTCACAGTCAAATGCTGTGCTCAGAAGGAAAGGACTCATGTAAAACTGAAGGGCTGTTCATTGTGGGCTGATGTCAAATGACCAGTCTAATGCTTTGTGGCCTGGCCACAGCCCCAGCTCCATCCTTGAGCACGTTTGTATCAGTGACCGACCTGGGTTTCTCCTTGAGCCTGAGAGTTGGGAGTAGGCAGGCAGCCACCACCACCAGGTCTCCTACTTTATCACATGGGTTGACAGACTTCTGTAAAGGGCCAGGTAGTAAATGTTTCGTCTTTGCAACTCAGATGTTTCCCGTCGCAACTGCTCATCTCTGCTGGTGTAGCATAGAGGTAGCCCTGGACAATGTACATGAATGAGCATGGCTGTGTTCCAATAAAACTTGGTTTACAAAACCACATGGCTTTACTGCACCTGCTTGTTAACTCTTAATTCTCACTGCAGTCCTGTGAAGTAGATGTGATTATTTCTGTCTGGCAAACTGGCAACACAGCTCTCATTTACTGAGTTTCTTTGTGTCAGATGCTTTTATCGCAGACTTAGAAAAGCTGTAAAAGTGCTGCCTTTCCTGGTTTCTGAGATGCCATTGGCTATCAGATGCACCACTGATTTACTATTTGCTTTGGAAGTGGGGGGAGAAACACCACTCCATTAAATGTACAAATCAATTATTACCCAACCCCTGTGAACCTCCATATTATTGCTGTAGTATAATTCTTTATTTTGTTTGTCATTTTGACTTACTATGAAAGGAACGTAAATATCCCACATATGTTTGAGATTTGCTGTAGATATTGTCATTAGAATATTCATTCTTAAAAGTGTTTCTGATTCTTAAAAAGTGCTTCCATAGCTAGTGATTTCTAGGTACATGGCTACACGACTGGAGTTCTGGCTTTTACTTGCTGAAAGTAATCACAGGTCAGGATGGTGTTAGGAAGAGTCATAGGAGTCCTCAAGCAGTGGACTGACTCCCAGTGATACAGGGAACATTCCAGATCAAAGCAGAAAGCAGGGGGTGTTTCGTGGCAAGGATCCCGTGACGGCACTAAGAAAGAGGTTCCTGGAGTGATCAGCAGTTGGGCTTATGTGAGACAAGATGTGGTTGGTTCTGCTCAGAGCAGACAGCTACTCCCAGCACTACCAGATCCTGTCATGGCAGGAAACCAGTGGTCCTTTTTTGCCTTCTTCCATTCCAAGAGGATAAACTTGAGAGAAGCTGGCATCCTAGGTACTGGTACCTCTCCCAGGTGGAATCAGTTTTAGGGAAGGAACCTGTCTCCCTTAGGTGCATAAAACTGAGTATGTACAGCTAGTTCTCAGACTGACTACCCTTGTGTTTTGCAGGTGGAACCAGGCTCACAAATCTTCAGGAACCAACTTTCAGGGGCTTCCATCAAAAATAGACACCCTGAAGGAAGAAATGGACGAAGCTGGGAATAAAGTAGAACAGTGCAAGGTGTGAGAATATGTATTTGCATCAATCTTTTGGTTTTTGCAAATGATGGATGAAAGTTCAAATGTTGCAAATTTTTTAATGTGTTACATAATTCCTGCTAAAATACTGTAAATGATATTAAAGGTGGTTTTAATTGTTTTCTTCTTTCTTTATTTTCTAAGACTACATTCCTTTATAATCAGAATAAAACGTTATTTTAAAAGAGTCAAATAGCCCAGCTGGTGTGGCTCAGTGGTTGAGTGTCGACCCATGCACCAACGGGCTACTGGTTCGATTCCCAGTCAGGGCACATGCCCAGGTTGTGGGCTTGATTCCCAGTAGGGGGTGTGCAGGAGGCAGCCAATCGATGATTCTCTCTCTTTGATGTTTCTATCTCTCTCTCCCTCTCCTTTCCTCTCTCTCTAAAAGTCAATAAAAACATTTTTTTTAAAGTCAAATAGAATATTTTTTAAGACTTGACAAAAAGTCTAAGCGTATTAAAAATAAAGAATAGGTGAAAAAAAAAGGAGAGAAAAACCATAGCAAAACATACAGCAATTAAAACAAATGCACAATAGGTACTAAAATAGGTCCGATTTTCTATAATGAATGTGATTATATTTAAAGATTGAATGTATAGTAAAAGGGTCATCATATGTTTATAGGAAAGGGAAGGATTATTTTTCAAATGTTGCTAGGAGAGTTGGTTTGATTTGGGAGAAGTAGAACTTTGTATTTCATAAATTAAATTCCAAATTACATGGTTAAGTGATCTCGTTTTCTGTGTATTTATGAAAATAGATGTTTATTCCAGATGTTGAGGTGGTAAAGACACAGGTCTTTGATGACTCACGGGATGATCAATGTAGACTTTTCCTCCTCTTATTCATCATTTTCCAAAAATGGCTTCTTTATTCTATTGGATAGCATTATTCAGGTCAAGCTATAATTCACTTTCAAGATAGCAAATCTTGATGAGTCGACTGCAGTAAAAGGACTTGTTTAAAATAATATAGTGGATAAGAATTAAAACTAAACTCCCAGAGTCATGCCATGGCCTTTCATTTAAAGAGATGATATTCAGATAAATGCTTCTGATAAAGTAGCCTTATACTGGCTAATTCCTGTTCAGAATGCCAACGTCGTTCACACAGCAGTCTCACTATCTCTGGTCTAACCTAGACCTTGGCTCTTGGCTACTTATTGGACATAAATTTGGCTAGAGGTTTGGGAAGTCTGAACTGGTACATTTTGGGCCGATGTCTCTTCTCTAAACTTCCACGCCATGGCTTGTCATTTCAGAGGTGAACTTAGGAAAATGTTTTCTCTTTCTCTCTTTTTTCCTTTTTAAACTTATCTTTATTGTTGAATGTATTACAGATGTCCCCTCTTTTTTCCCCCATTGATGGATCCGCTCCTCGCCACTCCTGCCCCCCTCCTGCCTTTCCCACACTATTGTCTGTGTCCATTGGTTATACATATATGCATATAAGTTCTTTGGTTTATCTCTTCCTGTCGTCCCTCCCCTCTTCTCTTTGAGGTTCATCAGTCTAACAACCAATTTGCACTTCTTAATCCCTTCACCTTTTTCACTCATCCAACAAAACCCCCTCCCATCTGTCAACCAACAAAGAGTTCTCTGTATCTATGAGTCTGTTTCTGTTCTGCTTGCTTATTTTGTTTGTAGATTCAGTTGTTGATAGATATGTATTTATTGCCATTTTATTGTTCATATTTTTGTTCTTCTTCTTCAAGAAGACCCGTCAACATTTCATGTAATACTGTTTTGGTGGTGATGAACTCCTTTAGCTTTTTCTTGCTGGGAACCTCTTTATATGTCCATTGATTCTAAATGATAGCTTTGCAGGATAGAGTAATCTTGGTTGTAGGTTCTTGCTTTTCATCACTTTGAATATCTCTTGCCACTCCTTTCTGGCCTGCAAAGTTTCTTCTGAGAAATCAGCTTACAATCTTATGGGAGCTCCTTTGTAGGTAACAAACTGCTTTTGTCTTGCTGCTTTTAAGATTCTCTCTTTGTCTTTAACCTTTTGCATTTTGATGATGATGTGTCTTAGTGTGGACCTCTTTGGGTTCATCTTGTTTGGGACTCTCAGTGCTTCCTGAACTTGTATGTCTATTTCCTTCACCAAGTTAGGGAAGTTTTCTGTCATTATTTTTTCAAATAGGTTTTCAATTTCTTGCTCTCTGTCTTCTCCTTCTGGCACCCTCATGATGTGAATGTTGGCACACTTGAAGTTGTCCCGGAGGCTCCTTACACTATCCTTATTTTTTTGGATTTTTTGTTCTGATTGGGTGTTTTTTGCTTCCTTATATTCTAAATTGATGGTTTGCTTCTTAGCTTCACCTACTCTGTATTGATTCCCTGTAAAGTATTCTTTATTTCAGTTAGTGCATCCTTCATTTCTGACTGTGCATCCTTCATTTCTGATTGGCCCCTTTTTATGCTCTTGAGGTCCTCACTGAGTTCATTGAGCATCCTTATGACCAGTATTTTGAACTCTGCATCTCTTAGATTGCTTATCTCTGTTTCGTTTAGTTCTTTTCCTGGAGTTTTATTCTGTTCTTTCAATTTGGACATTTCTTTGCTCATTTTTCTTCCTCCCTGTGTTTGTTTCTATGTTTTAGGTAGAGTTGCAATGTCTCCTAGGCTTGGTAGGGTGGCCTATTGTAGTAGGTGTCCTGAAAGGTCCAGTGGCACAGTCTCCCTGATCACCCCAGCTGGGCCCTTGAGGTGGCCCCCTTGTGTGCACTGTCCACCCTTCTGTTGTAATTGAGTCTTTTTTTTTTTTTTTAATCCTTACCTGAGGATATTTTTCCATTTATCTTTAGATAGAGTAGGAGGGGGAGAGAAAGAAACGTCAATGTGAGAGAGACACATCGATTGGTTACCTGCCGCATGACCCCAACCAGGGCCAGGGTCGGAACTGCAGCCAATGTACATACCTTTGACCGGAATCGAACCCACGACTCTTTGGTCCATGGGCCGGTGCTCTAACGGCTAGGCCAAACTGGCTAGGGCTATTGTAATTGAGTCTTAATTGCTGTTGACAGGTCAGTGGGAGGGATTTACTCAGGCTGGTCAGCTGCAAGGACTGGCTGTTCCCACTGACCACTGACCTCTGACTACCTTGGAGGATCAGCTGTGTAGGACCCACCACACAGAGCAAGACTTACTTCATGCCCTGGCTGGTTTGGCTCAGCGGTTAGAGCATTGGCCCGCGGACCAGAGAGACCCAGGTTCGGTTCCCGCTAAGGGCACGTACCTCGGTTGCAGTTTGTCCCCAGCCCTGGTTGGGGTCGTGTGGGTGGTCGTGTGTCTCTCTCACATCAATGTTTCTCTCTCTCTCTTCCTCCGTGGCTCCCTCCAGCTCTATCTGAAGATGAATGCAAAAAAATGTCCTCGGGTGAGGATAAAAAAAAAAGACACTTCATCAGGGCCCTGATACCCACTGAGTCCACTCCTTGAGTGTGTCTCTTATGGAGGTGGTTGGGTGGTGGTGCTTTGCCGTGGTCTGAAGCTGTCCACTGGGTGTGCTGGCTCTGGGACAAGGTCAGCCACTGCCTGTGTTCTACCCGGGGCCACCAGGCATAAGCTACAAAGCTATCTGCTGATGGCTGCTGCTTGTGCTGCGCTTGGAGGTGCCCAGGCAAAGCCAAGTTGTGCACCAAGGCTGGATGCTCCTAGTAACAGGCCTGGGGCCATTTAGTGAGAGGTATGGGGCTTGCTGAGGTCAGATGCTGCTTTTTTGAGATAATTTAGGAAAATCTGAAACAAAGGGCAAGATAGGCCATTCCTATGGTAAAGCCACTGGAAACAGCTTGAGTGGGCCTGAAAGTTGGGTGGGGCAGGGCCTCAGGGAATCACCAGGGCGGAGCAAACAGTGTGAGCCAGGTTGCTGGAGTCTCAGATATGGTGCTTGTCTGCCGGGAAGGTCTCACCAAAGGAACAATGGCCATCGCCAGCACGTCTGTCCAGAGGAAAGCTGTCTCTGCAGCTCTCGCCCCAATGCTGAACAACTCAGTTCTTCCCCATACGTCTCTGGTGCCTTTTAAGCTGCCTTCCCCACACTGGAGCCTGGAGGGAGTGGGTCCGAGTAAGTTGGTGCGCCAGCCTTTAAAGAGGAACTGCCTGGGACTCCAGAAGTCTCAGCCTCCCTCAGCCTCAAATCCAGCTAGCTTTCACAGCCAGAAGCTGTGGGGACTTCTGGAACCCTGGCACTGGAACCCTGAGCTGGGGGCCTGGTGTGGGACAGGGACCCCTCATTCCTCAGGGAGGACCTTCACAGCCAAGGTGTCTCTCTTGATTTTTATCCTTCACACGTGGGTATGGGACCAGCCTGTCCATACCTCCACCCCTCCTACCAGTCTCGATGTGGCTTCTTCCTTATTTTTTTATTTATCATTATTTTTAATCCTCACCCGAGGATATTTTTCTATTTATATTCAGACAGAGTGGGAGAGAGAGAGAGAGAGAGAGAGAGAGAGAGAGAGAGAGAGAGAAACAAACATCGTCATTGATGTGAGAGGGACACATTGACTGATTGCCTCCCGCAGGACCCCAACCAGGGCCGGGGAGGAACCGAAACCGAGGTAAATGCCCTTGACCAGAATCGAACCCGCGACTCATTGGTCCGTGGGCTGATGCTCTACTGCTGAGCCAAACTGGCCAGGGCTGTGGCTTCTTTAATTTTGTAATTATAGAACTTCCCTTCAGCTCGATTTCATGTGGTTCTGAATGATGGTCGTTCTGTAGTTTAGTTGTGATTTTGATGTCTCTCTCTTTTTATTCTCTGTCTCTTTATGCTAACTTTTGGGTAGGTTCCTGAGATCTACGTTTCTTTCACTGATTCTTCAGTTGTGTCTGATCTGCTGTTTAATTAATTCTCATGGAGTTAAGTTTCATTGACTCTATTTTTCATTTCTGAAGTTCTAATTCTTCAAGACTGCCTTTTTTGATAGCGCATTTTTAAAAGTACTTTTTATGTTTGTAATCATTTTATATGTGCTTATTTTAAGTCTTTGGCAGTTCTTTTTTCCAAAGTTCTCCGGGAGATTGGTAGGAGTGTGCTCTGTGGTGGATTGTTTCCTCCTGTGTTTTGCAATTTTGTATTGTAAGCTCATTTTAAGAGGTACTTTATCTGTGGGATTCCCAGGGATTTGGTAGTGAGTATTTATTACCAGTATGGGCCATTTTTAACTCAACTTTCTTAGTTTGAAGATTCCAGGACCACACACATAGACCCTCATGAAAGCAGGTCTATGTTTATGAAATCTCAGGGAGATGTTTTATTGTCCCACACCCAGAACCCAATCCAAAACAGATATACTCTATTATTTCTATGTCTGGAGAGCGAGCTTTTTCTAATCCACCCTTTCTTGAGGGTATCGTTTCTCAGAAATTTTATCTTTATGGGTGATGTGTGTGTGCCTGTCTCAGTTACAGTTCCTCACTCACCAGGCCCAGTGCTTCGTGTTCTGTCCTCCGGCCTCACGTGACTGTTACACTCAAATACAAAATCACGCAGACTCACGCCAGGTCATTCCAGCTTCTGTTCATGTCTGGCTTTTTCTCCTTCCCTCCCTTCCTTCCTGCTTTCCATCCTCCCTCCTTCCTTCCTTTCTTTTTTTGCACCTCCCTTTCCTTACTCTTTTTTTAGTACTTAATTTATTAATATTTTTTTTATTACAAATGTTTCTCCTTTTCACCCCTTTGACACCCTCCTCCCTGCCCTCCCCCTTTCCTCACTCTTGCTTTGTCTTTTTCTATTTTGGGGGAGGGAGGGGATGAGAATCCATGAAATTACTTTACTTTCACAGTTGCTCTAAAAGAATGTCTGTTACTCCTAAATAGCATTTTCAGATTTTTTTTAATAAACAAGGGAACTTGATGTGAATTTTGTGTACCTTACATATATATATATATATATATATATGAAATTCGTGTGTGTGTGTGTATGTATGAAAATTGACTATAGCCCAGCCTGTGGCTCAGTGGTTGAGCGTTGACCCATGCACCAGGAGGTCACCAGTTCAATTCCTGGTCAGGGCACATGCCCAGGTTGTGGGCCAAATCCCCAGTGGGGGGCATGAGGAGGCGGCCAATCAATGTTCTCTCCCATTGGTGTTTCTGTCTCTCTCCCTCTCCCTTCCTCTCTCTCTAAAATCAATAAAGAGAAAAAAAATTTTTTGAAAGAAAATTGACTATATATATATATATCTCCAATTGCCTTACCTGTCACTTTTTTAAAAACTGTTTTACTTTTATGTAATTCATTTATATTAGTTAAAAAAAAAAAAATCTAAAGTGTAAAACAATAAGGTTTTTCTTCCACCTTTATCCTCCTCCTGCCTGATTTCCACTGCCCCCAACAGGTAACCACTGTTACTAATTTTCTGGTTTTTGTCTAGATATTTTTATAATAATACTGTGGCAATAAAAATATAACACTTTTTTCTCTCTCTCTCTTTTTTTTTTTACCAAAGTAACAAGTACCATAAGTAGGCTCTACACTTCACTTCTTTATTTATTTATTTATTTATTTATTTATTTATTTATTTATTTATTTTATTCTCACCCGAGGACATTTTTCCATTTTTTGTTCAGATAGAGTGGGAGGGAGAGAGAGGAAGAGAGAGAGAGAAACATTGGCGTGAAAGGGATACATCGAGTGGCTGCCTCCCGCACGACCAACCAGGGCTGGGGACAAACTGCAACTGAGGCACGTGCCCCTAGCGGGAACCGAACCCAGTTCTCTCTGGACCGCAGGCCGACGCTCTTAACAGCCGAGCCAAACCGGCCAGGGCTATACTTCACTTCTTAACATGGTATATTAACAACACACCTTGGAGGTCTTTCCATGTCCATCCATCTGTGATAAGCTTCCTTGTTTGTCCCGCACCTGGTTGTACCAGTCAGCTGATGGACCATCCATCTGCTCTGCTTCCGTCCCATTTTGCACTAGGAGCTCCCAGAGGTTAATTCTAGATGCCGTTTCATTCAGCTGTTTTTCTCAATGACGTGTCTTCTCTCTTACTCACCCAGGATCAGCTTGCAGCAGATATGTACAACTTTATGGCCAAAGAAGGGGAGTACGGCAAATTCTTTGTCATGGTAAGCACTTGGCCCTGACAGAATGTTAAAGCATTGTAAAAATTGAGTCATTTTAGCTTTTTTTTGCAAAAGATTTTATTTTTAGTTTTGCTCAGCCATTGTATGTGTGTCCATCCAGTGCTAACATTACTTTTGTTTTTGAATGTGGGTCTGTTCTCAGTTATTAGAAGCCCAAGCAGATTACCATAGAAAAGCATTAGCAGTCTTAGAAAAGGCCCTTCCCGAAATGCAAGCCCATCAAGGTAACGTAACCTGCGTGCTGGCTGCCACCTCTGCCGCCTCTGCCTCTGCCCTTCTTCACCCGACCCCTCTGCATGCATCTCCCGTGGATACAGCCTCTCTGCCTCCAGGCTTCCATTGCCCAGCGTACTTTCATCTTTCACTGCATTCTCTAATTTCTTCTAAACCCAATTAACATACTAATGGAACATTTAAAGTTCTTCTGGAATCTTTAGTTGGAAGAGCAAGCTGTACCCTTTGGGGGAGTTCCTATTGGTTTCTCTCTTCTAAATAGGCTTGAAAAATTATAGCTTCTATTGATCTTTTCCCAAATCAGTTATTTGTCCCACGGGCTTGATTCTGGCCCTGTGACTCCGTGAGGCTACATTTTAGGGAAAATGTTTTGGACTTTGCAAATGAAATTTTCGAAGTCAGTCCTTGGTGCTCCATCATGGGTGATTGAATCGTAAGACCATGACCACGTCTTTCAGACCTCTTTGTCTGGACACAAGGCTCTTGTTCTCACCAGCTCTGGTATTTTGCCCACCCTATTCAAGCACATTGTGGATTTTCCCACCATGATGAGTGGACTGACCTTTCCCTGATGTTTAGTTTTATAGTTGCGTTTGAACGTTAAAGCCTTTGGTTCTAATCCTCTCTGACTTGCCATCGGAGCATTTTCCAAGAGAGATCAGTCAGTGGACATTACTGAGGCAGAAAATGCTGTGCCTTCTTTGGACCTATTTTATTATTTTATTTTATTTATTTTTTAATCTTCACTCAAGGATATTTTTCCATTGATTTTTTTTTCTTTTTTCTTTTTTTTTTTAAGTTGGAGAGGGAGAGAGAGAAAGAAACATCCATGTGAGAGAGACACATCGATTGGTTGCCTCGTACATGAGACTCTGGTCCATGGGCCAACACTCTAACTCTGAGCCAAACCAGCCAGGACCTTTGGACCTATTTTACTGTTTTGCTTGAGAGGTATAGACCCAACATTTGGAACTTAGGTTCTCCCTGCGAAACCAGTGGTCTTGAGGTGAAAGAGGATGAAGCCAGGTGCTGAGTGTGGTCACTGTGATTGTGAAAGAGCAAGCAAGTGTGTGGGTAGGGGTGTGTGTTACAGGTGTGCACACACACTGGCGCCCTTGAGAGTGCCACCTCACTAAATATTAGGAGGTCCCAGCAGGTTGGGCTTTGTGGACGTTTTTAGACTATATAACTGGGAAATTCTGTACCCTGATGACTGGCAAGTCTCCAGTGCAGTGTGACTGGTTGACCTGGCTGTTCTTCACAGGACGAGCTGCCCTTGCTCTTCTGAGTGGTCTCATTTCCTAGTTCCTGCATGACGAGCTTGAAGCACAGTGCAGGGGAAAGAAACTGCTGGTGAACATTCAGCCTCGCACGAGGCAGGCTTGTAGGACAAGTGCAGAGCAGAGAGCATGGGTTTATGGGACACCTACTGTGTACAGGGCCCTGCAGAGGACCAGGTGGTCAACATCACTTTAGCCTTTGCATGGCTTCAAGGCTGGTTTGGAAGAGTTGATTAACTTGCACAAAAAAGAGATTTATTTAGCAGTCCCTTTTTTTTTTTTTTTTTAACTTTCGTTCTGTTTTTCTCCCAAGCCTATTTTCCCTAGAGAAGTATGTCAGAAAGTATGGGGAAGAGGAAGAGGGTAGGGAAGGGGTTGAGGATTGAATAAGGAAAGCTGGTGTTGGGGGGATAGCTGGTGAAGGAAATGTGATCCACCCTTCTCTTTTCCTGAGGTTGCTTCCTTTACCTCAGCCCTAGAATATAGCCCCTTCTACCTCTGCCTGTCCTTGTACCTGCCTTTCTTCATAGTCCTGTCTCCCTCTTCCTTGTCCTCTTCTCTGTTTTCAGAAAGACTCCTTGGGTCCTTAGGATAGGAAAAAAACTCGACTCCACTGCCCCATGCCTCTGTGTACCCTGAGCTCACGCTCATGTCAGCTGACCTTTGTTCACTGTGTCCCATTTAATATTCTTCATTTTCCTGGTGGGCTCTTTGAATGACTCATCTCCACCTGCACCTGTGTCTTCTTATTGCCTCCTACCCCTGAACACTTTGCTGTCTGGTTTCTACTTGCAATTACTCTGCTATTTAAAAACAACAACAACAGTAATTTCTAGGAGCAGTGACCTCTTAATTTTCATGTCCTGGCATTTGACGTGGCTTGGACCATCTCTTCCTTGTTCAAGTTTTTCCCCCTCATTTCATTCTATTGTTTTCTTTCTCTGTTAGGGCTGTGTTTTCTCCATTTCTGTCCCCTCCCTAGAAAGCATCCTTTTACCGGTCCGGCTGGTGTGGCTCAGTGGTTGAGCATCAACCCATGCACCAAGAGGTCGCTGGTTCGATTCTCGGTCAGGGCACATGCCCAGGTTGTGGGCCTAATCCCCAGTGGGGAGCATGCGGGAGGCAGCCAATCGATACTCTCTCTCATTGATGTTTCTATCTCTCTCTCCCTCTCCCTTCCTCTCTCTAAAATCCATAAAAAATAAATAAATAAAAGAACTTTAAAAATAAATAAATAAATGAAAGCAGCCTTTTCTAGGGTCTGGTCTTTGCTTTTGTGTTCTTGCCTCCCTCCCTCCCTCCCTGCCTCATCCCTCCCTCCCTCCCTCCCTGCCTCATCCCTCCCTCATCCCTCGACCCCTAGAAACCCCCATTCTGACAGCCTCAGCTCTCACCTGCAGCTCAGTCCTCACAGCTCCTGAGTGTCAGGCCCTGATCACTGGCTGTTGCCTTAAACTGACTCCCTCACACTAGCTGTCCTTTTCTCCAGCTTGAAGTCTCAGAAGCATCTCTTCCTTCCTTCTCATCCCCGTAGTCAGCTCTGTCCGTTTCCCTCTGTGGTGCTTCCTCTCCACTCCCACTGTCCCTCTTACTCTGTGTCCTTGTCGCCTTGTGCATGAGCTATGGGATGACATGTACATTCCAGACTTAAGCTCCTGGTCTTTTCTCGGCCTGTCTTCTCAGTCTATTTAATTCTTTTCTGTTTTCTAAGACCCCCACAAGCTCTTCCTTGAGACGCCTTCTGATACCTAAAGCCAGCGGTGACCCCGTCTCCTGAGTTGCTCTAGCATTTATGGTGTCTACACCAGAAGTTGCAAACTGCCACATCTCATTTTTAAAAATGTTTTTAAACTGGTTCCATCATTTAAAAACCAGATTCTTTCCCATAACAATCCTATTTCTGGCTTCCCCTGGAAGTTCCGAAGATCTGGTGACACGGTCTGCTTTCCCACATGCAACCTTGCTGTGGCTCCGAGGGGCAACTGCGGCCTTTGGGGGGACCCTGTGCTCCCTCCCTGACTGAGCACTGATGGAGTGGGGCCCACCCGGTTCCTGTAGACACTGTGCTTAGGAGCCTTGTCTGTACCATCTTTCTGCCGACTCAACAAACATGTCTTGTGTTGTGAATTGCTGTTGTGTGTTGACATGTATGTCCTGTATTTTCCTCACAATTAGACTGCTCTCCACTGAGGGTGGAGCATCTCTGTGAACTCGGGTGCTGCCGCAGTGCTGGGCACATAGTAGGTGTGTTGTTTGAGAGGCCAGTGACTTTGGTGGAGTTTGCCCCAGGAGTTGTCTCTAGGTCAGTGGTTCTCACGTTTCAGCAGGGTGGGAAGTAGAGCACAGTCTCCTGTGTATACTAGAAAGTTCCAGCAGGGCTTGGAGCATGCCATCTCTCAGCATTGCAGGGCCAGGCAGTCAGTGGTGGAGGTGATGACAGGTGCCACTGGCCCATCTTCCTTGGGTGATTCTGATGTATCCCCCAGGGAAGGGTCAGGTGGCCATGTTCTGCCTGTGTCAGGAATCACTGCTTTAGATAAAAGGGACAATGTAATCAAAGTAAGATCTGGCTTCTGAGAGGCCTTCACAAGCTCTGTGTCCGAGAAGGGCCAGCCCCCTGGCTGTTTTTGTTAGGAATTTAACTGCCCGGGGCTGGACCACAGTCAAGGGGGTCCTGACGCTTCTGAGAGTGGCCAGCTCTCTAATTGTGCCCACCGCCCCCTTCCTTCACCTTGTTCTTCAACCTCTGCCCACTTGCTCTTTCTGTTGAATTTGAACTTTTCACAAGTCCTTGGGTCCATGGATTTGTGGGTTTCACTTCCCTTCCTTCTCCTACATGCGGCTCATGCGATGGGCCCTGCACCTGCTCTTCTATGTGGGCAAGCACCAGAGGACACAGAGCACTGCCTGCTTCGATCCAAGATTCGAACAGCAAAGTGGCTGGAGGGCAAGTGCTCATTAACGGTGTGAGAAGGATGGGAGCCCTTCCTGTCGCTGGGAAAAGCTGAGTG
Source organism: Tadarida brasiliensis (assembly GCA_030848825.1). Classification (NCBI taxonomy): domain Eukaryota; kingdom Metazoa; phylum Chordata; class Mammalia; order Chiroptera; family Molossidae; genus Tadarida; species Tadarida brasiliensis. The sequence goes on from CM061258.1 coordinate 123,530,782, forward strand.
CTCCTCAGTGGAGAGTTTTCACCAGCTGGCTCCCCCGTGCTTCCGTGAGCCTCTCAGACCGTGCTAGATCCAGCAGCTCTGCAGGCCAGGCCGGACCACTCACTGCCTGTGCTGACTTACTACAGCCCTTCCTCAATCCTTGTTTCTGTTTTCCTGCTTTATTGTATGTATTTCTGCCCAGCTGCCTCAAATCTTTTGTGATGCGAAGCAGAGTCTGTGACCTGAGAAGAAAGTAAAACATGGCCTTTGTGCTTCCAGCCTCACGTGGGGCTGTAGATGCTGCGCCCTCTCCCCTGGGTGTTTGGGCCTGTTGGGTGCCGCATTCGGAAGCACTGCCCGTCACGGAGGTGTTGGTCTGAGTTCACACTGGCCAGCTCCAGTCCTGTGTGACGATGATTGACGTGTGTGTAAAATTTTAAGAAGTTATCCTTTTTCACGTCAGAGGAGTCTATTTCTTGTCCTCTAGATGAAGGCTTGGGTTTTGGGTTTTGGGTTTTGGGTTGGTTTTTTTTTTTTGCTTGGCTAGAACAGATTTCTTTTACATAAAAACTGTGTACTCCGTGAATCCTCCATTTTAGCCAAGGCCGCCCACCTGTTGTGTGTCAGTGTGGACGTGGTGCCGGGTGCGGGAGCGCCTTCGTCCCTTCACCCGAGCAGCTGCCACTGGGCATCATGTAGGCAGCTCAGGGCTTCCACCCCATAGGTCCCCTTCCGGCCTGTTCCATTTTTGTGCTCTAGTGAATGGTAGACAACAGAAGTGAGTGGGACAAGTGTTCCCCTTTCCCTAAAACCTCATCTGCCAGTCTGCTAAAACCACCCCCTGTGGTAGCTTGGGGGAGGCAGTACAATGGTGACACCACAAGGTTGTCGGGTCTTACTGACGGTTTGCTGCTCTAGATAAGTGGGCGGAGAAGCCAGCCTTTGGGACTCCATTGGAAGAACATCTGAAGCGGAGCGGCCGTGAGATCGCGCTGCCCATCGAAGCCTGTGTGATGCTGCTGCTGGAGACGGGCATGAAAGAGGAGGTGAGGGCCGCGGCTGGGCCTCCAGGCCCTGTACCTGCCTGTATCACACAGCCCTGTCAGGGTATGCAGTGCAGTGGCCTTCCAACGCTACTCATCCTGACCCTGTCACAGACACAGCGAATGGGCTGCACTTTCCATCCTTGCAGCTCACTCTGACTTTTTTGTCCTATGTGATTGTTCCATTCAACACACTGGTCGTGCTTTGTGAGAATGAATGTCATGGCATACTGAGGGACCAGAGCTTCCATGAGTTTCAGTTTTCATAGCAAGAGTCTTACATTGTGTGGTACTCTGTGGTCATTAGGGATGGGGAGGGCACACTTACATAATTTATATTTTGAAGTTCATACCCCAAGAAACCCCTTGAACCCAGCAGGGCTGATCTCGTTGCTCCTCTTGTGTAGGTAGGAATTCAGCGCACAGGTTCACGCTGGGGTGGAGCCAGAATTAAAACGCAAGTCTTTGTTTTCCTTCTAAAAACGTTATTGGAGTGTAATGGACATACAAAAAATGTATGTGTCAAGTGAACGGCTTGATAAAGTCTCACAGACCGAACCACCCACGTAATCATCAACACCCTAGGAGTGCTCATTGTGTTTGTGTCTAGTCACCACCTTCTCCCCAAAGGATGTGACCCAGCTTCTGGTAGCCTAGATCAGTGCTCTTCTTCCAGGGCCATCTCTGTCCCCCCCACTCCCCCCAGGAGACATGTAGCAAAGTCTGGAGACATTTTTGATTGTCACAACTTGGCGGGGCGAGAGGAATTACCACTGTCATCAGAGAGTAGAGACAGGGATGCTGCTAAACATCCTACAATGTACAAGATGGGCCCACAACACAGAATCATTGGCCCAAATGTCAGTACCACTGAGGTTGAGAAACCCGACTAGGTTAGTTTTGCTTAAAACCCAAGCCTTATAACTCCTGGCCCAATGTCTTCATGGTCCTCCCTCACTTATTGACCCTTTGTGTGTTTTTCTCTGTAGGAAATGTTTAGGGCAGTAAAAGAGACTAGCAGATCAGTCTAACAATTTTTCTTGAGATGTCCATTTTTAAAATATTCCCAAATTTAAAAAATCTATGGCATCACCCTTGTGGAAGTATAAAATATTGCTTTTAAATAGATTTCTAATAGGCACCGGTATTTTAGCAAAGGGTGGATCAGGGACTACTAGGTAGGCGACGTGACCACTCCTACAGGTGAGGTGTGCTGGCTTGGGGGCCGGGCAGCGGTTCTTCCATCATTTATCAGTGCTGCTCAGTGTCAAGCCCGAGACTTGAACTTGATGCTAATGGCTTCTCTTTGTCTTTAGGGCCTTTTCCGAATCGGGGCTGGAGCCTCCAAATTAAAGAAGCTGAAAGCTGCTTTAGACTGCTCTACTTCTCACCTGGATGAGTTTTATTCAGACCCCCATGCTGTAGCAGGTGAGCTCCAAGGAGTGCCCTCCAGGTGGTGGGCAAGTCCTATCTCAGGCAGGTCGCCTGTTTACCAGTGTTGATGAAGTGAAATGGTCTTCTAGATTTAAGTGACAAAATGGAAAAAGTAGACACACACACACACCTTTTCTATTCCTGTGGATTTTTTCCTGATTATTACATAAAGGTGAAAGTGGCTCTTAATCCAAATATTTGGAGACATGCTTGTGTTTTCTTCCTTCCTTTCACCTCCAGCATCTCGAACTGCCTGGGGCAATGATGTCTGTTAAGAAGGTGACTTGGATGCTGATTTGATTTTCTATGGATCTCTCAATATACAGGATGGGGCAGAAGTAGGTTTACAGTTTTTTATATGGAAAATAATTAATAATAATACAGTAAACTCTTTCACATACCCACAACTGTAAACCTACTTTTGCCCCACCCTGTATGTTGCAAGGGATGACAACTGTTTTAGGAGCCTTTTATTCTTTACTCCCACCAAGTCATGATTTGTTCTATATATTTGGAAGATTGTAATTGAGATCATTTCAATTTGCAAAATAATATGTCCTGAGAGTCCCAGCTCCCCCTTTTCATACTCAAAGAGAGTGTTCCTAATTTCAGGTGCTTTAAAGTCCTACTTACGGGAACTGCCTGAACCTTTAATGACCTTTAATCTGTATGAAGAATGGACACAAGTTGCCAGGTAAGTTAAAGGAAATGATGTAATGTTGTGTCCCATTTGTAAATTGTCTTACTCTCCTGGATGAGAAACGAACATTAAAATAGCATATTTGTTAGATAATCTGTACTTCAGTTCTTAAGTTTAAGGTGAAAACACTGAGTATTGTGATTATTAGTGTAGGAAGGTCACGACTTATGCATTGGCTTAAATGTGTGTCATTTAAGTGAATGCAGACCTGTAGTGGTTCCCACCTTGTGGATTGACTGATCAGATCTCTTTTATACTGAAGAAAGTCCTGTCACTGGGGACAAGTGTTGTACCGGCCCATGTGTCTATTGAGCTGCATGGAAACTCAGGTGTGCAGTAATACAGTGTTGACATACTTAGTTAATGCTTACTGGGCACTTACTGTGTTCTGAGTACTATACTGATCTTATACCTATCACCTCCTGTAATCCATGGTTAATAATAAACAACAGATATTGTTGCTATGATCGTTTTACAGATGAGGAAACTGAGGCTTGGGAAGAATCAGACAGTAGCAAGTAATTGGCAGAGCTGGAATGCAGAACCAAACCTCTGTGACCCAAAGACTGTGCTCCCATTCTTTATCTCGTCCCTCCGTCCCCAGCATCAGTCTGTCTAGGAGTAGTTGGTTTTAAGCAGAGCAGACTTGTTTGAAAAGTCTTAGAGACTTCTTTCTCCCTGGCTGGCCAGCCTGCCTCTTGTCCCTTCCTCTTAAAGATGCCTAATTCCTCACCCCTGAGGGAAGAGGAACAAACTTCACCTTCCCTTCTATATTCTTACCCACTGTCACCCTCTCCCTTTGAAATAAGCCATTTGCTCTGATCAGTTATAATACTGGGGATCTAAAACCATCCCTTGTCACTTTCACCAGGTATTTGCATTTGAGTCACTGTGGAGTGAGGCTTTGTCCCTGGTAGATGGTGAGGATTTTAAAATCAGAGCAAGTTCTGAGTCGTAGTTGTTTTTCTTGGAACCCCGCATGGGGCTCAGCCTGAGGGGAATATCCATATTTGTGGGACTGGATAATGGAACCCGACCATCTGTCCGGTAGAGGAGAGTTCTGGGGTTTCTTTTATTGGGTAGCCTGCCCCAACCTCCTGAACCTTGACCCTTCTCTATGCTCTGAGACTCTCACACTCGTCCCTGTGAGGAAATGAGCTTTTAAAGAAGGTGTCTGTCTTTTGACGGATTGATTCTAAGCTTGAGAATTATCAACACAGGCCACCAGTCCATCCCAGTGATACATCGACTGGCCTCTGGAGTATAATTGAGTTTAACCTGTCCCCATAATTCTCCAGAATGGATCAGTTGTGGAGGGTGTTTTAAAGCCCAGGGCGTATTGATAACTTTTTACGCTGTCTCCCACAGGTGGGCAGAGTGGGCTGTGCTGCATGCCATGGTCTGTGAAACTGGATCTCAGAAGAGTCTCTGTGATTGCTTCACAGCAGAAACGGGCTTCCTGACCTGGAGCCTTTGAGCAGGGTTGAGAGGGGAAGCCACAGGGTCTGGGAGCCTGTGGCTTGGTCAATGCATCTGTGCCAGACTGTGTTTAGTACAAGAGATCTGGGCTCCATGAAGCTCTACATGAATGTACACGTTTTCTAGACAGAGTTTTCAGTAGTGTCTTGTGTCCTGTGTGCCAATCATTGGTCTAGATGATTGCACATGGTTACACCTCTGAAACCTCACAGTCACTTGGCAGAATCCTCTTCCTTACTTCAGTTTTGCACATCAGGAGAGTGAGCCTTGGTGAGGTTAATGAACTGCTCAGTTAAGTAGTTTGTTCGTATTTGACTCCAAATCTGTTTGCTCTCTCCATCAATGGAGGCATCACTGTTAATGTAACATGTGAACACAGGATTACTAATATGAATTTTAATAAGTGATTATAGATAAAAAATTTTTTCTTAGTGTGCAGGATCAAGACAAAAAACTTCAAGATTTATGGCGAACGTGTCAGAAGTTGCCACCACAAAATTTTGTTAATTTTAGGTATGTATGATTGATATTCTGTAAATAAAGCCACCAAGCTACAATGGCTTGGAAGTGAAAATAGGTTTAATCCCTAGCAGAGAGGCTGTTTAATTCAAGCATGCTTGGCACACTCAAAAGTGCTGTGGGGGTTACTTGGGGTTGCTGGAAGGAAGGAATTTGACATTGTTACTGTGATCCATCTAAAGCATGTCGGCATTCACAGGTAAGCCACCCAGTCATCTCATCACTGCACCTAGTGGGCAAAAGGTCTTGTGGAAAGTTCAGTTGACTGTATGTGGGATTTGGAGTCTAAATTGTCTAGTATGTAATAGGCAAAGATTAATCAATAGTTGTACTTTCTGTAATATCTTTCATACATACTATATACTTAATTTTAAATAGAGCATAAATCATCCTACTACATAAAATTTCAAGAAATGAACATTGTATATTACTTTATGGAATAACTATGTTTCTAAGAAAATTTACCATAGGATAAAATTTGCCATACTATGGTGTGGCTCAGTGGGTTGAGCATTGTCCCATGGACTGAGAGGTCCCAGTTTGATTCCCAGTCAGGGCACACACCCAGGCTGTGGGCTCGATCCCCAGTAGGCGGCGTGCAGGAGGCAACCCATCAGAGTTTCTCTCTCACATAGATGTTTCTCTCTCTCTTCCTTCCTCTCTCTCTAAAAAATCAATAAAAATGTATCAAGAAAAATTTTTACTATAGGATAAATTTCTTGGGTTTAACCTCTATTTTCCCTGACTTAAACTGTGACTTCAAAGAAGCATGGTGAGAAGGGGAATGGGTGGCCGTTGGTGGTGAAGCTGTTTAAAATCAAAGAAAGTTTTGTGAGAGGACTTGGTCCAAAATGGCACATACTTTCCTGGTGAAATACTTGGCACGCTACCTAACTTGTCATTCAGTCTTGGGCTCTGTCGCTAAGCTAAGGAAATGTTCCCTCTCTGTACCTTAAGTACATTGCCTTCTGAGACTTCCGTCAGTACTTGTAACGCCCCTCACTGACATGTAGAACGTCCAGCTCGGCATTGCAGACACTCGATCTATTCAGTGTCTGATGGTGGATGAGTCCTGGTTCTTGGTACTTTGGGATCTGGCCTTTTCTTTTACTCTTTATGATTTTTAATGTCTTGCATAGGGAGTACATTTCCATGGTTCAGAATTCAGAAAGTGTATAGTGAAAAATATCTCTTTGTTCTTGTCCTTCAGCCACCTCGTTCCCTTCCTGAGAACGAGCACTGGTTGTGATTTCTCGTGTAGCCTCTCAGTGAGGGTTGCTGCTTGTGTAAGCAGGTACTTGCGTTCATATGTGCATACATTTTCTTTCCTCTCACAGCCCCCACTTTTCAAAACCAAATGGTAGCCTATATTGTATACATCATTCTCCTCCTTGCCTTTTTTGCTTAATATACATCTTGAAGATTTTTCCATGTCAGTACATAGTAATTTTTCATGGCTGCACGGTGCATAGTACTCCACTGTGTGGATATATTGTCATTTATTTAACTAGCCCCCTGTGTATAAATAGTTGGGTTCTTAATTTTCTGATTTTATAGTGCAAGAGAGTACATTTCTTTTTATCCTCACCCAAGGACATTTTTTTGCATTTTTATCTTCAGACAGAGCGGGAGGGAGAGTGGGTGTGAGAGACAGATATCGACTGGTTGCCACCCACATGACCCCAACCAGGGCCGGGGACAAACTGCAACCAAGGTACATGCCCTTAGCAGGAACCGAACCCAGGACGCTCCAGGGTTCTAACCACTGAGCCATACTGGCCAAGGCCAAGAGAATACATTTCTATGACAAATTGGATATTTTTATAATTGCAACATGAAACATTTTCAAATACAGTTTCCTTTAAGCAATATACCTACACTTCTCTCCTTTACTATGTTTGTATGTGCTCTTATTTTTGTTTTACTGAGTTTGTTTTAACTATGTTTGTGTATATTGAGCCCACTGTGAATCACATTGTAATTTATTTAGGAGTAGAATAGATAGCTCATAAAGGAGAAATGGATTAGAAATATGCGGCAAACAGAATTGTTAAGCTGTTTTACTCTTCCAAGCCCTAAATTTGTTTGTTCTCTGAAACAAAGAACACAGGAAATTTGTAAAGTGTTTAACCTGAGCTAGATTCTGAGTTAGTCCCACCCTGAGCAATCTGGGCCTGGGAACCTGGGCAGGAAGATAATATTTCTACAAACATTTCAGAGTAGATGCTTTTCCCCTTGTCTTTTGTTCCATAGGTATTTAATCAAGTTCCTTGCAAAGCTTGCTCAGACCAGCGACATTAATAAAATGACTCCCAGCAACATTGCCATTGTATTAGGCCCTAACTTGTTATGGGCCAAAAATGAAGGGTAAGTAATCTTTCCCCATACTGTATTATTTTTACTTCTTCTTTCCACCTTTCAGAGAGAGTAGAAATATAACACAAGACACACATTCTAATGTAAGGTGCACTTAGGCATGTTCTGAAGTTGATCTTTCCATGTAGTTGACATTCTCAAAACCCTGCTGCGAGCTGGGTCCTGTTCTAGATGTGGCCACGCAAGATGTGGGAGACATTGTCCCAGTCCTCTAAGGGCCCTGCCCTCAGGCCATGGCGCAGATGAGTGGCTATGGCACAGGGATAAGCTCTGCCCACACACCGGTGTGTGTAGATACCATAGACATTACCAAGTATGAGGGCACTCTTACTTGAAGGGACACAGTTCAGGGTGAGTAGTTCAGGGAGAGCACTGCACAGGGAATGACACTTGTGCTATACCTTGATAAATAGCTCCCTGCAGATGGAACCCAAATGAGCAAAGGTTGCAGGTGTGGAAGTGCCAGATCTCTGATGTGTTGGGGGTGTTGCATGGTCTTGTATAACCTGAGTGCAGGGGACATGAGGTTGTGACTGAGGTTAATGTAGCCAGGTTACAAAGGGCCTCATGTATCTCGCTAAGGTGTTTGAAACTTCTTTTATGGGTCATGTGGGGAGGGTGGCCATTAAGATTTCTAAGTAGAAGAATGACTTGATCAAATTGCATTTAGAAGAATAGTTATGTTGGCATTGAGAAGCATAGATTGAATAGGGGAAGGGATCAGGGATATCAGCTAGAAAGCTTCTGAGAAATCGCTAACATTGGTGTTTACTCTCATGGTTGCATTATAATCTCACTTAATTCTCACAAATAACCTTTTGAAGTGGGTGCTGTTGTCCTCGTTTTTTTTACAGATGAATCTGAAGCTTAGAGAGGACAAGTAATTTGGTTAAGACTGCACAGCAGGGAAATGGTAGAGCCCAAGTGCTGGTACAGCCTGTGTCCTTAAGCTTTACCCCCTTTCCCTGCCTCCCATCACTGCTGCTCAGTTGTAAAATTCAAGTTTGCATTAAAAAATGCAATGACTTTCTGAATCAAAGTCTTTCTACCTTTCATTCATTTACTCGTGTGTGCCCAATTTTGTAAAGAACCTGGAACACTGAGGCATGGTAGGCGCTCCATGAATGTCAGGCCTTTGTACCTTGTTTGCCTTCATGGCATTCTGACCGCACACAGGAATACGAGCTTGACAGCAGGGATAAGAATTCTCATTTATTTTTTTCCTTTGAGCCCTCACATCCAGACACTTTCCACTTGTGAACACGCATCTTGGGACCAGTTCATACATCTGACAACCTTCATAATACGTGTAAATGGGGGCTCAGCTTTTCTGACATGATAAAGGGACACTGTCACAGTCCATGCTCTTGGTTATATCATGGGCAAAATTATTTCATGTGCTGTTGGGTCTCACCAGTAACCCCTGGGGGTGACACCGTCCCAGTGGGAAATGCAGCCCTGTCCCAGCCAGTGTCACACCAGCACTCGATGTGCAGTGATTCACAGGCTCCCGAGCAGAATGGTTATCTCAATGCAGACTAAGTTGGGAGTTACTTTTCTTCCTGGATGATCCCACACACACATAGGCCATGGTCTTGTGGCTTTAACATTTGCATCATTCTCCAATATTTCATCCTTTGAAAATAATTGAATGGTCCTGAGTCAGTCGACGGGAGTTAGAGGCTGCGTAGGGGAAGCACGTGAACTCTGCACTTCCTTGCAGGATGCTGGCCGAGATGGCAGCTGCCACCTCCGTGCATGTGGTCGCAGTGATCGAGCCTATCATTCAGCACGCCGACTGGTTCTTCCCTGGGGGTAAGTAGCTTTGCACCTTAACTGGCTGTCAGAGCAACGCGGTAACAGCCTAAGCAGTGTAAAAAGTCTTTTTAATGGAGGAAATGCATGAGTGATCACTTCATGATTGATAATTGGTGTCTCCTTTTTATGTTTCTTTCCAGACTGTTGATTTGCATTCATATTTTTACATCATACTGACCACATTATTTTGCATTTCACTTTGTTTCACTTAACACCAACCATTCATTTTCATCGTATACTGAATGCCCACTAGGTGCTATATGTTCGCTGGTAAGACTTGCTGTCTTCCCTGGAAGAACCACTGGAAGAGACCACATAAACAGAGAAATTGTAATACTTGGCACAGTGGGACAGGTAGATGAACAGTGATTTGGCAAATTCAGGTGTCGGGAAAGGGAGCTAAGGATTGCCTTATAGAATAGGTGACACTGAATAGGCAGGAGTTTCCTCTTGGAAGCAGGTGTTTTGTTTCTCTAGGCAGGTGGCTGGATTTGTGCAGAGGTGGGGATAAAGCAGGAAAGGTTGATTGGGGCCCATTTCCGAAGGTCTGAGCTGGCTGTCCAAGAATTAGGGTTTCATCCTATAGGCAGTCAGTTTTCACACTACATTCATTGCAGTCCTGGGATCCTTAGAGGCTCCATGGCCCCTTGGAGGGTACTGGTTGGGCAAGTGTTGGAATGCTGGTCCCAGTCTGGACCTCCTAAGCCCTACTTTGCCCAGAGTAGCCCAGCTGACACATCCCCTGGAGTGTAAGCTTCGTGAGACCAGGGCCACACTCATCTTTCTTCTCCAGTCCTCTTCAGGACTCACATCTCACTCTTGTAGGTTGCTCAGTAAATATGTGATGGGTGAATGAATGAATACAGTCAAACCTCAGTTCTCGAACAGTTTGCCTCTGAACCCAAATGCCCTTTCACGGGGATACTGGGATGATCAGTGAAGGGTCCCTCAGGTGACAAAAGAGAGAATATGCAAATATGAGTTAGTGTACCACTGTTAACATCTCAGGAAATTGTGCGATGAATATTTTAGTGTTTTCTTGCTTCCTATTAATATTAAATTTTCATTTTTTACTATGTATTTCATTTCCTTTTTGTTAAATTTTTATTTACATGTCATGTCCTTTTTGTTTTTAAAGTGTTTATTAATAGATTAAGCAGTACATTACACATGCACTGTGTATAAGAAACATTAAAACGGAATCATTTGGGGGTCTAGGACAGATTAATTCAATTTACATTATTTCTAATGGGAAAAATGCTTCAGGTTTCGAAAAGCTTTCCGCAACGAATTAAGTTCAAGAACCGAGGTTCCACTTGGCATTCTGCCCCAGATTCCCTTTGAGAAAAAGAGTCATGCAGAAGCTGCTATGGGCAGAATGGAGTTGGTGCTGCCCTTTATTTCTATTTTATATCAAACTATAAGTAATATCATACTTTTCATGATTCAAATAAGTAACCCATGCTCCTTGTCTTTTTTCGTATTTGTGTGTTTGTTTACAAAAAAAGACAACGGGAGTGTGTAACATTCTGAGTCATACCCCTCCCCTATCTCTAGTTCTTCTTACCTCCCCCTGGTTTAATAAGCCATCCCTAAGAAGATGAGCGTGTCTGAGGCTTTTACTTAGGAAGTACGGAGGGCTTATGGACCCAAGAATGAAGCTCCTATTCCATTGGGATCTTAAAACTCTCTCCACCCCTGCCCTCTGTGTCTCATATTCACTTGTTCCTTTTTCTTCTTGCAGAGGTGGAATTTAATGTATCAGAAGCATTCGTACCTCTTGCCCCCCCAAACTCCAATCACTCATCCAACACTGGAAATGACTCTGACTCTGGGACCCTGGAGAGAAAGCGACCTGCCAGCATGGCAGTGATGGAAGGAGACTTGGTGAAGAAGGAGAGGTGTGTTTCGAGCTGATTGCTTTCAGACCAGCGTTGTTGAACCCTCGGTATCTGGTACTGCTTCAGTGTCCTTGTCATGTGAGGGTGGCCCACTGTGGATCAGGACTTTTGGAGTCCAGATAGTTTCAGGAACTCTGCTGTAGTTTATTGCAAACATTGCTCTGGCCATAAAGTAGGCACACAGCTTTTCATTTCACATTTGTACCATAGGCATTTGTGCTTTACTTGCTGGTCTGTGTTGTGCCCCACAGTTACAGATTCACCTAAATGTACTTGACAGGGAGGGCAGGGGGAATAAGAAAAAAAGTTAAATATTGTGGACTTATGTCCAAGAGTGGACATGAGAACAATCCACCTCTCATAGTGAGTTGTGTGATTTGGTGTTTAAAGAGGCATATTTTTGGTATAACTTGGCCCCTCAATGGAAGCCAACCATTGAATCTGATATTCAGCTGAGAAGCCTCAGTATTTACTCATTTTGGAAGAATGTCTGTGTTGAACTTAGCGTGAGACAGCATGTCTCTGTACGAGGCTCCACGGGTCCTTGTAGAGTTTTCAAAGGTTGCTAAGGCAGTTGTGGCTTTTGCCATCAGATGCCAACCTATCTGACGTGTGTGATACAGTGCACTGTGCTCACCAGAGCTGGGAGCCAGAGCACCTGCTCAGGGTGTGCTTTTTTGCAGATGTGTGATAATATTACTCGAAGTAGTTTTACATGAAAACTAAACAAGCCCTTATTTCAGTTGCCCAGTCTTACAGTGAGGTTTGTTTTTGCATTTCATCACAAAGGAAAGTGCTTTCCTTTCCTATTCATTCTGTCCCTCTGAAATCATGTTTATTTTGTACAGAAGTTTCTCATCCACACATCTGGGAATGCTTCCTGATGACAAGCTGCCCCAGCAAAATCTGCCTTTATATTCTAAGTTACAAAATGCGATGTTAGGATCCTAGTTAGCACACAATAAACAGTTCTGTCATCTGCCTGGGGGGTTTTCCTCAGAAACACAAGCTCAGGGAGCCATACATCTTCTTACTTTTTGAACTGAAAAAAAGTTTTAAAGTTGATACACCAGTGGGCTTAAGTGAAAGTGAGTTTCTCTCCGAACCTGTCCTCCAACCATCATATCCTGCCTCAAAGCAACTGTTTTCCAGTCTTACTCTTTCAGATGTGTTCTTTGCATACACATACCCCATGTCTGCACCAGAGCCAAAGAGGCCTCTGGTGGGACTCCCGCACTCAGCTCTCACCTTGTGCCCAGACACACAGATTTGAGATGATGGGCTTGTGTGTGGTAACATGGACTTACACAGGCTTACGTGATGTCACGAACTCACGATAGGCCTGCCTGCGGGCTTCAGCTGCTCACACCAGATTGAGGACACTGGGCAGTACTAGGCCCATTGGCTCTCAGGGATAGAAACAAGTTGAGTTGCTTGCCTCGGTTGTAGGGATGGCCATCAATATGGTCCTTGCTGCTTTACTGCATGCTGGGCAACTTGGGCGGCTGTACTGTGTGTGGGTTTTAACACCTGTGGACCAGTGGGCTTCTGTGTCAGTCGTCAGCTCGCATGGTGTGTTGACTGTTTCTTCTCTCTGTGTAGCTTTGGTGTGAAGCTTATGGACTTCCAGGCCTACCGGCGGGGTGGCACCCTAAATAGAAAGCACATGTCCCCTGCTTTCCAGCCGCCACTCCCGCCTACAGATGGCAGCACCTTGGCTCCAGCGGGCCCAGAGCCCCCTTCCCAGAGCTCTAGAGCTGAAAGCAGCGCAGGGGGTGGGCCTGTTCCCTCCTCTGTGGGCGTACTGGAGCAGGGGCCAAGCCCAGGCGACAGCAGGTAAGGAGGCTGGCTTTTGCTGGCAGTGGGTGCTGGGCGCCCTAGCCTTCCTGCAGGTGCTGGCCTGTAGGCACAGAGTCTGTGCCCCGAGACCCACCCGTCATACAGTGAAACATATTTGCCTTTACTCCTCTGGTGGGCAAAGGATGGAAAAAAGATTGTAAATTGCCTGCTTCCTTTCCTGTTTTCAAAGGAATGCACATTTGTTTGCATTCTTTACCGTACTACTTCGGTGCTGGGAGCTGGAGGTCAGTGGGTGTCTAGCAGTCTTGTAAATCTCTTTTACCTGTTTGATGTATACTCAGTGTTTGTGTACTGTTTGCTTACTGTCATCTAATGTGTTAAGTAGTAAACATTTCAATGTAGCAAGTTAGTTAGATTATAATATTCCTGGCATTCATTTCGTCCACCCACCCACCCATCCATCCATCATCATCCACCCACCCACTCATCATCATCCATCCATCATCATCCACCCACCCACTCACCCATCCATCATCCATCATCATCTATCCACCCATCCATCCTTGCATCCAGTCAGATTTACTTCATAACTGAGTACTGAGTAGCATGTGCCAGACACTCTACTTGGCACACTAGTGCTTAGCCACCTGGAGTGGACTACAGATATATAGCAACTTCAAGAAAAAGTACCTTTGAACTTGAGAACTTTATTTAATTTACATGAATTTAGTTTTTCACATTGACCTGGGCAGATGACCACCAGGGGCCACTTCAGGTGGCATTTCAGGTGGCTCAGACTGGGTAGCAGCTGTGAAAGACGGGCAGTGTGCTTGCTTGTGTTCCGTCACCTTCTCTGCTTTGGCCGCTTGCACAGCACCAAACGGTCATATAGAGAGGAAGGTAAATGCATAAAACAAGGACAGCCTGTTTATCCACAGGGGGATTTTTTTCCCCCACAGGGAGGTGAGTTTGCCTTTGAAGAAGTCTCACCTTATCTTCTTTGGGTGGGGAGGGAGTACCTTGTGATGTATGGTGCTGCTTCAGAGATAAGAAAACTGGTTACCCCTCCAAGCTGGACTCAAAGCTTTGTGCACTCCTGAATTCCTTTCTGCTTATATAATTTGAGGAAGTTCACTTTTTGGTTAAAAACAAATATCTTCAAACTTCCTAGGCCTTCTTAGTACATCATAATCTCCATGTTGGTTTGTCAGTCATTGCCGCTGCTTACATATATTTGTTTTGACTTAATTATTTTTGTTTGAGAAGAAATATTAGTGAACTCACACACTTTCATTCATCGTAGCATTCCATTGGTTTAATCAAGGCTAAACGTATCATTTAAGACAATGAGGAGTCCTCACTACAGAAGTATAGATGAAATGTCAGTCATCATTTGCTCTTTTGCTTTTATATATTAGAGATTTTTGTGTACATTTCACTCTTTGGCAACCTTGACAAAATGTAGCTGTAAAGTTTAGTATAAAAAGAAGTTTTGAGCCAGGACATAGAGAGCCTAGGTTCTGATTGCCACCCATTGCTTTCCAGCTCTATAGTTTAATCGGTCACTTAGCTTCTCAGAGTTTCTCTTTCTTTGGGTCCACGTTATTGATGATAACTGAGTACTTTATATTTCAGAGCCTTAGTGTTTTGCTGTAGTTTTTGCTTACTTCTGTATAATATGTATGTCAAAATCACAGTAGTTTGAAGTCCAAAAGCCCTTCCACATTTTTTAACATTGCCCAGTTTAAGTACAAGCAAACTGGAACTTGAAATTTCCCATTGGCTGCTGTGAAGTGGTCTGTTGTGATATTTGAGTGGCACAGTAGTTGGAAGACAGTCTGATGCAGTGAGTCTCCTAAAATATGCAGTCCTGTGTGGTACCAAATAAATGTTAGTTTTCTAGGCTCAGTGTGAACTATTTAAAATGTCAGGTCACCTCCTGGCCTGCTGAGGTGAAACTGATTGGAATCTTACATGTTTTACCATGCTTAGCTTTTCTGGCTGGGCATGCCTGCCATCTAACTAGACTTTTACTCCCCTCAGTCCTCCCAAACCCAAGGACTCTGCAGCTGCAGCTGCGCCCCCGCCGGTGCTGGCACCAGCGAGAAACAGCAGTCAGGTGGCCAGTGGCCAAAGCCAGGGGCAGACCACTGCCGGCTCTCATCAGCTCTCTGTCAGCTCAGCGCACGGCTCCGCTGGCTCCAGCCCTCATACTTTGCGCCGAGGTAAGTAGTCACCTTTACTCTGTGCCCTTGCTGGAGATGTGCACAGCGCCTCGAGTGAGTGCAGGGAGGGGTGCCAGATTTTCCAACAGACGGTGCCATGCCTGCTAAAAATGACAAGCAGGAAAATCAGTCATTAAGAAGAAAAATCATGAAAGGGAAATGAAAAATAGAGAGCAGAAAAGCAGTCATTTAGAAATGTTTAAGCTACAAAGCTGACAGACAAGAAGTCATGTCTCCACAGGTGTCGCTGTTTTCTAGGAATCTGGTATTTCAAGCCCTCACTGTGGGTTGGAGCTGCCATAGCCTCTGTACTGGCCAGGGTCTGCGGTCTCTGAGCCACTTGTCCTCTGGAGTGGGGTCAGGGCTTTCTGGGCCTAATTGACATAAGTCTGAACTGTTCCCACCCGTGTCCCCTGTGCTCCTCCTCCCAGCAGCCAGGGAATTGCTTTAAAGCACAAAGCAGGTTGTGTCAGCACGCGGTGGAAACTGCAGTGGCTCCTGTGCAGACCTCCCCCAGTGGCCCTGCGGGTCCGGCCAGACCTGCCCGAGCCCCCCCCACCCCCACCCCCCATGGTGCTTCTGCACTTCAACCACACGGTCTGCACTTGTTCTCTCTTCCAGAACTTTCTAATCCATATCTTCATGTGTTCTTTGGATTTTGGTTTTGTGATGAGAACACAGAGATCTGCCTCAGTTTAAGTGCACAGAACAGGCACAACGTTCCACAGCAGCTCCTGGGGCTGACTTGCTTACATAGTTGAAACTTTATTCCTGTTGGTTGTGATGCCCCAGTACTCTCTGCCTGAGTCCCTGTCAACCACCATTCCACTCTCTGAGTCTGTGGATTTGACTGTTTTAGATTTCTCATATAAGCAGAATCACGTAGTATTTGTCTTTCTGTGGCCGGCTTATTCACTTAACATAGGGTCCCTGTGTGGCATCCGTGTTGTCCTGGATGGCAGAGCTCCTTCTTTCGAAAGCGGAGTATTCCGTTGCATGTGCAGACCACTTTTTCTCTATCCAGCCATCCATCAATGGACACTTAAATTGTTTCCACATCTTGGCTAGTGTGACTAGTGCTGCAGTGAACATGGGAGTGTAGATAGCTCTTTGAGATAGTGATTTCAATTCTTTTGGGTAAATACCGAGATATTTTGGATAAATACCTCCTGTTGAACTGAGATGAGTTGTATACAAGGACATCGTATGTCTTGCTCCAGAGTCAAGGCCTTAGATCAGGACATGACAAAAATCAGGTGTGAGCAGAGTCTCCCAAAAATCTCTGTGAGGGTCCCCATTGGAAGCTCAGTAAAACCAGTGTATCTAGGTTTTTCCCTAATAGATCTCAGTTCTTCAATTGACTTGAGTTTAGGGGAATGCCATAAAAAAAAAGTGTGTGTTCAGCAAGAATCAAAAATGATGTCAGCATGTGTGGGCCAGTTTCAGCCCACACACTCAGAGGTGTGTGGGCTGAGACTGGCCCAGGAAGAAGTAGTGACAGCCCCACCTCCCATACACTCATTGACGGTCGCTCTCTCTCTCTCTCTCTCTCTCTCTCTCTCTGGCTATGCTCCTATTGTTGAAGTCTCACGGGTAAATGTGTGTCACTGGTAGCAGCCTGAGGTCTAGTGGAAGCAGAGGTGGGTAGGCCAGGCGGGGCATCAGGGGATGTCCTGTAGTGCCAGGTCGCGGGAACAGGACCTCTGAGCAGTGGGGAGCCCTTCTAAGCAAAGTAGTGATGCCCACAAACTGCTGAGGCCCCACCTCAAGGGATGGCTGTGGCTACAGGAAGGGACAAATTCAGGAGAGTTGCAGTCTCCCATGGATGGGTTGGTGCTGGTCGTAATGAGAGGCAGTTGTCATCAATGGGGAAATGCCTAGATGCAAAATATGAATTCTAGCTTGCCTAAAGTCACATGGCTGGTTAAAGGCTGCTAATTTGACCTTACTTCTTATAAGTGTAAAGTAGAAATAAAATGCCTTCTTAAGGGGAACATTGTGGGGACTAAATATAATGTGTCTGTCTATGAAATCATTGTCTTTACAAAGCACAAGTTGCAGACAGGGAGACAAATTCAGGCACACTGCTTGGTTACAGACCCCATTTACCCTCCTCAAAGCTTCTGTCCTCTCTTCTGAGCCACATCGTCTTCATCTGTATCCAACTGACGCTCGAGGACAGTTAAGTCTTCCATACCTGGATTCCAGGTGTAACCCTGCTTGCAGATTGAGACTTGACTTCTGAGCCACATTTGGGGTCTTTCCCACTTCTTACTTCCTGCTTCCTGCTTCCTGCTTCCTGCTGCTGCAATTGCAGATCTCAGGCTTTCTTGCAGGAAGTTTGATCCTTTCTGCCTTCCCCTGACCCCAGCCTGCCAGCCTCTTCTAGGCTGTCTTAGATAAGGCCTGCCCTTCTAGCCTGGCCTCCACATGGGGTTGGGGCCCGTTGCCTTGTTACATTGCTCTCATGCTTCTGCTCCGGGTGCTTTTGCACCCTTAAATGTCAGGAATGCTCTTACTCAGTCTGAGCTCACAGTGAATATTGCTTAGAACAGAAAACTAGACATTTTTCTTTTTCAGTTGCTTATGGCAAGCAGAGCACAGCTAATATTCCATATTCCTTCTTCTGTCAGTTGGTTGGTTGTTTCTGTGGGGAAAGACCTTCTGAGACCCTGGGTCAAAAGTTCTAGGCTAACAGAGCAGAGCAGACTTTACCCCTTTCATTCCTGAATTTGGGCCCTGTGAGCAGGGAGCCAGGTACTGTGGGAATGAGGAAGAGGAAAACAGAGTCTGAGGACAAGGGTGTGGGCCTCTGTCCTGCCATTTACAGCTGTGTGACCTCTTGCAAACACTTGGCCTCTCTGAGCCTCAGTTCCCTCCACTGTGAAAGGGATACAGCAGTGCCTGCCTTGCATTGAGCTTGTGAGACTCAGGTGAGACAGACTGTGCAGAGGGCCTGTCCTGATGCTGGTGCTGTGTCAGGTGAACCACACATGGTCATTTCCTTCCTTCATTTCACTCCTTTTGGGGGAGGATTAGTGGAATCTCAGCAGAATTTGAAAAATGCTGAAGTCTCTCCTTTCCACCATCCCTCCCAGCCCCAAACCAGGACTCCACACCCATCGTTTTCCCTACCACCTTCTTCAGAACCAAATTATCTCCCCTTAGTGATGCTGATCTCAGCTGGTGTCAGGAGGGAGGGGTGTGATTCAGCTCTCCTTAGGGAATTCTAAGGCCATCTGCCAGATATATTTTACTTTTATCTAGAATTATAGCTCAAATAATTCGAGAATCGGTAGAAATTCTGTTATTAAAAAAAACAATCAAGCCCTGTCAGAGAGGAGGGCTTGGAGCAGTGTCCGTGGTGTGTGCACAGACCAGCCGTGCTTGGAGCTCGCCCTCGGCTGTGCTTGCTTCTCCTTCCTTCCCACGCTCTTCCCAGCAGGGCACTGAGTGGCTCAGGGCAGTACCTCCTGTGGGCATGGTGGCCGCTGTGCATTCTTGAACTTGTAAAATGACAGGTCTTTAAAGACCTATAAATGTGTCATGTACTTCTTTAAAATAAACTTTTTATTTTGGAATAACTTTAGATTTATAGAAAAGTTGCAAAGAGGCTGGGAGTTCCAGAGTGCGCCCTCCAGTTCCCCCAGTGCTAGTGTCTGACCTCATTATCACAGCCGGAAACCAACCCTGGTACCTTGCTAGTGACTCCAGTTCTTATTTGGGTCACACATCCCCATTTTTCACTGATGGCCATTTCCTGTTCCAGGCTTGCCCCTGTCCAGGAGACCACGTTGCATTTAGTCATGCTGTCTTCATTGTCTCCTCTACTCTGTGACAGTTCCTCAGCCTCCCCTGGTTTTTCATGCCCGTGGCAGTTTGGGGAGCACTAGTCAGGCATTTTGAAGAAAGTCCCTCAATTTGCATTTGTCAGATGGTTTTCTCTTGGTCTCTGGATTTCGGGAGGACAACCACAGAGGGCAGGTGCCGCCTGATCACGTCCTGTCGGGAGCAGTGACATCCTCATGGCTAAACAGCAAGGTCGCCCTTGGTCCCAAGGGTGTCAGCCGTCACTGCTGTGCTTACTGAAAGTTGTTTCCCCCTTTGTGCAGCTGTTAAGAAACCTGCTCCAGCACCCCCGAAACCAGGAAACCCACCTCCTGGCCATCCCGGGGGCCAGAGTTCCCCAGGGACAGCGCAGCAGGCACCCAGCTTGTCACCGAAGCCGGCCACTGGAAGCCCATCTCCTCCTGTTCAGCACGCAGGCCTCGTCCCTGGGCAACCATGTGCCACCTCACAGCTGTCTGCACCCCGGAGATCCTCGGGCAGCCTAGCTCCTATGCAGGCACCCAGTCACCCTCCACCGCAGCCCCCAATGCAGGCCCCGCAGTCACATGCCAGGTCAGGTGAGCAGGGACTAGAGCAACCCACGAACACCCCACCCAGGACACCCACACCTCCCAGCACTCCACCCTTAGCTAAGCAGAGCCTGGGCCTGCCAGCCTCCCAGCCCCCCGCAGTGGGCCACCCTGAGACTGCACAGCCACATGCCGGGACCTTACCAAGGCCGAGACCAGTACCAAAGCCCAGGAACCGACCCAGCGTGCCCCCACCCCCGAACCCTCCTGGTACCTACCCAGCGGGGGATGGCAGCCTCTCCAGCACGGTGCTCACCGCCTCCAAAATAGTAACAGGTGAGTAGGAACTCTGCTCTGGGCTTCTGTGCCCGTCCCCCTGGGGGCTGTGGTTTACAGCAGGGGTCCAACTGCAGATCTGGTCCCCAGTGGCTGCTGCTTTTGTGCTGAAGCAACTGTGTTGTCCAAGAGGTCACGTGGTTGGCAGAGCCTACGGTATTTACTAAGAGCCCTTGAAGTTTGCCAACCCTGATTTATATATAGTTTCATTGTGTGTTTAGGATCTAGCTACATGTACATTTGAGTACAGTGACCTAATCCAGGTAGAAGGTATTGTACATGAGTGTGAAATTCATTTTTTAGTGAATTCCTCATTAAAATGCTTATTTTCCTTCTAAGAGTAAAAATGTTCATAGTAAGTGAAGCATTTCAGGTATAACTTGGAAAAAACATAATTTGTGCCACATTAGATGCTCAAGGAAGGGGGCTCTCTCTGTTACAAGAGAGGGGAAGAACCAGATGTTCTCCTGGCTCCGTGGGCCCCTGTTTGCTGTGGTGGTGACTGTACAGAGTTGGAGGGCTACCTAAGTGACGTTTCTGTGGGTAGTCTAGACCACGACTGTTTTCATTAATCATGACTTTAAAATAAAGTGCTCTGATTTACTATTTCTTAGGGGGTTTTTTGTTTGTTTGTTTGTTTGTTTTGGTTAATCCTTACCTGAGGATACTTTTCCATTGATTTTATTTTTTTTTAATATTTTTTCTTTATTGATTTTAGAGGGAGAGGGAGAGAGAGAAACATCGATGAGAGAGAACATTGATTGGCTGCCTCCTGCATGCCCCCCACTGGGGATCAAGCCCTCAACCTAGGCATGTGTGCCCTCACCAGGAATCGAACTGGCGGCCTCTTGGTGCATGGGTCAGCATTCAGCCACTGAGCACACCAACCGGGATCCATTAATTTTTAATTAGAGTGGGGAGGGAAGGAGGGAGAGAGAGAGAGAAGTGTTGATGTGAGAGAGACACATCGATTGATTGCCTCCTGCATAACTCCACCCGGGGCCGGGGATCAAACCTGCAACCCAGGTACATGCTCTTGACCGGGAATTGAACCTGAGACTCTTTGGTCCATGGGCCGATGCTCTAACCACTAAGATAAATCGGCTAGGGCCCAGTGGAGCTATTTTTATTTTTTTATTTTTTATTTTGTTTTATTTTTCTTTTGTTGTTGTTGTCTTAGTGGAGCTGTTTTGTCTTTGGGCCCCCCAACCATACTGAGTGACTTCTCAGCTGAAAATGAACCAAGAGGTGCCCCAAATGGGTACCCCAAGTGATGAGGATTGGCCGACTAGTCTATCTTTTGATCACCTTTTTTTTTCAGGACTATAATATGTAATTTGCATGTGTTATAAAGTAGTTAATAACTTTTTTTCTGATGACACCTCTGGTTTTTTTAGAAAAATGAATCCATGTTTGGTTTGTTGTTTGTTTCCCAATAGACGCCCTCTCTAGCGCCCTCACAGGTGGGGAAGGTTTCCAGGACTAAGGTTTGTAGCTCCCGAGCAGCTTGCCCCAAGTGCTCCTGCTTAGCCTATTGTGTGTGTGTGCTTTTGAGTCTGTGCTCAGGAGCAGCCTCTGGCCCGTGCTGTCCGCTCTGCAGCACGGAGACGTGAGTTTTGTCTTTGTCAGGCACAGTTGGAGCAGCAGTGCTCCAAATTCAAGAGGTAGCTGTCAGTAGATTGAGAGCCCAATTTCAAGCTGCTCAGATAAGATAACTAAGAATGTCTTCTTTCTTTTTGGTAAGCCTTTCACAAGCATTCTGCTCTTCTGGCGTGATTTATCTGTCATTGATTGGCTCATGACATCAAACCAAGGAGGACTCGGTGCAGTCAGCAAGAGAAATTGTGTCCCTGTGTCTTGAGCTTTAATATTTAATTTTAAAAAATTTAATTTTATAAAATTTAATTTTAAATGCAAGTTAACTGCATGGAGCTTCTTAATGTAATATTTTTAATTTTCAGGACCAAAACCAAAAATCTTCTTCCAAATATCCCATACTAAATCCCTTTGCATTCTAGCATGCTTACATTTGCTTTCTTAAACCACATGAGCTTTTAAAATGTGCCATGAGGCACATCTGAATCTTGCCTTTGGGTCCACGTTTGGATGGCGTAAGGCTCTCACGTGCACAGTGGCTCTCATCAGCTGATCTGAGCCTTTAGCCTTTAGTGGGTTGCTTAGCCAGACTGTTCACAGCTTGGGTCTGAGCAAGACTTTCTGTAGAAACCAGAGGGGGAAATAGGAGCCCAACCTATAAGACATGGAGGAGGGAACAGGCGTGGTCTGCCTCCTGACTCCTTGGAGGTGAGCCCAAGTCTAAGCCCGCCCATCTGTGGAAGTCACAGCATGAAGTGACTGACCCCTAACCAAGGCTGTGCCTGTAACACATCAGTATTTGAGACACATCAAAATTTATTTCCCAGGGGCTGGCTTTAGCTCAGTGGTTCCTTC
Organism: Tadarida brasiliensis; assembly: GCA_030848825.1. NCBI lineage: Eukaryota > Metazoa > Chordata > Mammalia > Chiroptera > Molossidae > Tadarida > Tadarida brasiliensis. The sequence continues at coordinate 123,553,201 of CM061258.1, forward strand.
GAGTCCAGCCTTTGCTTGCCAACCAGTCTTGCTTGCGAGGGTGGTTTGAGACCCACAGGTGTCCCAGTCCTCTAAAAAAATTATTTTTATTCCCCAGACTTTTCCTTTATTTAGATGAAAGACTATGAAGCAGAATTACTTTACTACTATTGTTACTTGGGGTGTGTTTATTCCAGAAGGTTATTTTCTTTTTTATCTGCTTCAACACTGTAATACTTTGTACTTCACAAGCATCAGTTAAGTGGAAATTTATAGTAAAAGTAATTTTCCTTGGGATATTAGCTAAATATTTAACAACCAATCTATGCTATGAATTCTCCTAACTCAAGAAATTCCTGGTCACCACTATTATCTTTGTATTACAGAATTAACTTTTAACTTGTTAAAATCCCCTGGATTGCCATTAGAAGCACACACAAGACCAGGGTTTAGAATTTGAGAGTCGTGCATGTTGGTTCTGCTGCTGGAAACCATTCTTGGATGTGATCATTGGGTGTTTCAAGAAAGGAAAACAGAACTTCCTTTGACAGGCAGTCCTTTGTCGTGACTTCAGGTTTTCACTTGGGAGACTTGACACAGACAGATTTCTCCAGATAAGTTGTTTGTTGAGAGCACTTAATCTTAAAAAGCTGAACTAAGGCTAGGGATTGAAACAAGCTCTTGGGGGAGATTGTTGCTGCCACGCAGGTGTGGCCGCTAGTTTCTTGCTGCTCAGCGCCAGCACCCGGGGATGGGGCGAATCTGCCGCCGCCATTTGGGTCTCTTCATTGTTTCTCCCAAAGCAGTAGGATGTTAGCTTCACAAGAAAGAGTTTATATCTTGCTGTTTTTAAAGTAATAGATTTTAGCAAAGAGTGTTCTAACGTAAACATTTTATTAAATAATTTAGATGTATGACCTGCCATAATCAGTCAGAACTGAAATTGGAATATTTAATGGTAAGGAAAAGGCACCTGATTGGCCAAAGCATTTTTGCTACTTTATGATCATATTTGTGCACTAATGCCTGTTACTAACCAGTCACTCTAACCCTGTCTGTTTGCATCCCCACTAACAGTGCATGTGCCAAAGGAGGCTGGCTTTGTTTGTCATGCTTGCTGTTAGCGCTCCGATATTAAGTGTGTTCCCAGGTGTGTGACAGGGTCGCAGGCTGGCCTTGGTGCTTTTCCATTTTCCACTCTTTTCTCTACTAGGCGGCTAGAGGTGCAGTAGGAAGCACACGCTGAGTTGGACATGCCCAAGTTCGACTGCAGCTCTTATGTAATGCCAGGCAAGCACGACCTGGGTGATCTGTGACATGGTGACATTTGTGAGAATTATTGTTAGAGGGATTGCATTCAATAAAATAAGGAAAGCATCTTACAGTTCTTAATACACAGTGGGTCCAAATACTTGGCAGCTATTTATTATCATTTTTCTCTAGAAAAGAGATAAATAAGAGTTATGTCATATGTAAACATTTTAAAACTTGTATGCCTAACCCAGCCTGCTGGGACCCAGTCACAAGAGGTCTGGAGCCCAGGTGCCCACACCTTGATTATGGTGCACCATTTGGTGGTGGGTTGAAAAGACAAGGCTTAGGAGTAGAAGACACTTCTTCATCTCAGGAGCCTGGGAATCGCCATGAGTCACTCTCCCACTGCGTGGTGGTGGGACCAGCCGCTCCTCGTGGTCATTAAAAACTCGACACCGTGCTGGTTCTCAGTGTTCTCTTTTTTAAATTAAGCTATTTTTATATTGTGAAAGTAATGCATTAAAATGTCAGCATAGATATTAAAGCAGATTGGGGACCAAAAATAATAAGAAATTACCCTTTTGCAATTGAAGAAGTCTAGTATTTATATTCTATTATTTTTCCTTCTAATTTTTTTTATTTTCCTAAAAGGCAAGAGAGTGCATAATCATAATTATTTGGCATATGCAGGTCTTGCATTTTTATTTTACTTTACATCAAATGTTCTTTCCCATTTTATATGTAGTTTTATAACCATCTTTTCGATGGCTGCATAGTAGTTGTTAAGCAGATGTATTATTGCTTATAGTTGGACATTTAAGTGGCCTCTGTTTGCAGTTTGGAAAACTAAGTAGAGATCAGAGTCATGTCGCAGTGAACAGCCAATGAGACGTGAACAGCGTCTCCTTTGACTAACATGATAGAAGCTTGGCTCAAAGCTGTTACAGACTGAAAGCCTCACAGCCCTAGAAAACTGAAGAGGGGTAGAAAGAAGTCACTCCCACAGACTCTAGTTTAGGGAAGAGGAATGGGTGACGGGGAGGGGATTGAATGACCTGCAGTTGTTTAATTTCAAGAATGTGTTTGTATTCGATACCTGTTGAAGTGGCTATCAGAATAACCTTGGAGATTTGGAGGATGGGTTTGTAACCTAAGCACATAATGAAAATTGTTGAAGTGAGAAGTCTTCTAGGACCATACCCTAAATTACAGAGTACCAGCCCTGGCCCCAGAAGGCCCACTTCCTGGATTAAGGTAGTCAGGAAAGGAAGGGACCTGGTTACCAGAACCCCAGATCAGTAGGGAGCCACCTCACATGCTGCCTGAGCTGAGGCTCTTCCCGGCTCTTTCTCTGTTCGTTTGGTTTTGTTTTGTTAATATAATATCTGCCATGTGAACTTAGCTCCAAGCAGCCTGTGCTCAAATACCAGCCCTTCTTGGAATGCATATAAATAATGAAAAATGGTGCCTTATGTAAATTCATAGCCTGGAGTTTTAGAAGTATTTTAATTTTTTCTTAAATAACCTTTTTACTAGACTGAACCAGACTGTTTAAGACTCAACACATTGTCTTCTCAGATATAGTCTTCTCTCTCAAGACCCTCACCAAAGGACATACAAACCCCTTTGGGGAGGAGGGAGCGTGTTATGCTGATATAACAGACTCCAGAGTCCAGGCGGCCTGGCTCCAATGCTCTGGCCTTATCACTGCAGGCAAGGATTGAGGTTCTCAGAGTGTCCTGTCCCTTCCTTATCTCGGCGGTGGCCCAGTGCTGCCCGGGGTCCAGAGAGATACTGTGATGTGTGTGCACCTACCACCATACCTGGTGGGCAGTACTGACACAGTCAGCCTCTGTGACGGGGACTAGTCTCGTTCTGAAGATGGCTCCGCACACATGCTGTGGTTCTTACTGCTTTTTGTGTGCAAATAGACGTGTTGCTTTCTTTTAAGAAATGATTCATGTAAGAGAGACGGGCTGGGGAAGAAATATACCTGCTAACCTCAGGTAAACCAGGAGGAGAGGAAAGGAACTTCTGAGTATATAAGTAGTGTGTGTTCATCATAAATAGCCAGAGACATTCAGAGAAGTACAAATCCAGAATTTATATGTGGTGTATAAAAAAAGCAAGTTTGTCCTCTGAAGACACCTGTGGCTGATAGGTGTTGAGTTTGCATGCAGACACAAGTAAGTGTCAGCAGCAGAAATCCAGTTAGTGTGCCCACTCCCCTTGCATTGTGCACCCGGGCATGCTCTTTCCCTGGGTCCTTGTCTTGTTCAGTTAGGGAAGGGGACTGAATTTGCGATGACTTTCTTGTACCAGTCTCGTCTTTGAGACATGCTGCTGCTTTACCTGAGGCTGTAGAAAGAGAGGAATGGGAAGGTGGTTGGGGTAGATGACTTGTCATCTATTCATTTGTGCCTTCCTCCATCCATTCTTTCATCCATCCGCTGGCCAGCCACAAAATTTATTGAGTGTCTTCTATTTACCAGTCACTGTTCTAGGCACTGTGGGCAAGACAGACACAGTCCCTGCCCTGTGGATTCCCTTCTGCTGAGGACAAATTCAAGCCATCCTCTATTCTGAGCACTGGACCCCCCTCTACTGTTTCATCGGGGGGTGCAGTTCAGTGTGATGCAGTTGGTTTTACAGTTATCATTAGACCATGTTGCCTAAAATGGCATTCAGCACCTGAACTCTTTGACACCTTGCCACTTTCACAAATCTAGAAATTTCTGAGTCGTGGTGCACAGGAAACCTTGAGGGACAGGTCTGCCAACCCAGGACTCCGTGTGAGCAAAGGGGCGCCCCAGGGGTAAGTGGATCTTAGCAGCTCAGGGCTACGGGGACATGTGGGGCAGGAGCCAGCCTCAGAGCAGTGAGCCTCCCAGAAGTGCACCTGCATCGCCAGCTCTGCCTGTGGGGAGGGGCAGATAGAAGTACTGCCCAAGCAGCTCCTGAGCACAAAGAGGGAACTCCCAGCACACCCACCTCCCACTCCAATTCTCTCCCTGCTCCCTACACGGCGTTATAACCCAGCACAGTGAAACCAGAACACTTCCCTTGTCTCTTGCCCCAGCCCTAAAAGCTCTAACAAGGCTCTTATCATTTGCCAGAACCTACACCTATGAGAAAATCAAATACTCTGCTTGATCAGGGCCCCTGCTCTACCACAGGCTTCATTAAAGCTGTGTCTGGCTTGCTCACTGCTGTGCCCTCACAGGTAGAACTGTGCCTGGTACATGGCAGGTGCTCAGTGAGTATTTGGGCATGAGTGAATGAAGGAGGCGCATCGCCTCAGCAGGAAGAGGGCTGTGGTTGGTTAGAGTGTCCTGTGAGCATGGAGTGAGGGACCGTGGCATGATGACCATGTATTTGCCATGTTGCTAAAGGAGTTCCAGTCCGCATAAGACATTTAAAAAAAAAAAAAAAAAGGGAAATGTAAGTTTTAGAAACAGGTGAGAAAATACTTGCAGAAGATTCGTGACCTACCTTAGTGATTGTCAACCAGAGGTAATTGTGTCCCCCAAGGGACATTTGGCAGTATCTGGAGACATCTTTGGTTCTCACAGTGGGGGAGAGAGGGCTGTGTGCCACCAGCATCTAGTGGATAGAGGGCAGGCATGCTGTTAAACATCCTGTAGTGCACAGCACAGCCCCCACATCCCAGAATGGTCCGTCCCAAAATGTCACCCGTGCTGAGGTTGAGGGTATAGCATTAACAGTAGGAAACTCATCAGCCTCAGTGGAGGGAGCTCCTCCCAGTGAAGTTCATCTATTCCTGCAGCCCAGCTGTTGTCAGGGGGTTTCACTTAGTACATTAGATGCTGATGAGAGTGCAGTTTCCTTTCCTCTATCAGAGCCTGCAAATCCTGCAAGGGTTGCATTTCAGGACTGTCATGGGCTCACAGAAAGGACCTGCAGGGCCAGGAGGTGGGGCTGTGCCACATGGCTTCCCCTGGGGTCTCAAAGACTTGACTCAACGTCTAAGGGCTAATGGTGCCTCTAGTAAGGGAACATGTGTGCATGGGCTAACTCTCCCACTCTCCAGCTTCTCTTCCTCTCAGAGCACCCGTGGGTGGCCTCTTGGGTGTGATCATGCATTGATGTCACATCTCTTGTGTTTTTGTCCAGACACCAATTCTAGGGTACCAGAACCGCTTCGCAGCGTCTTTCCTGAAATGCATTCAGACTCAGCAAGCAGAGACCTGCCTGGCCGTGTTCTGTTGGACATGGACAATGATACAGAAAGCACCGCCCTGTGAAGAAAGCCCCCCGGCCCGTGACCCCCCCCACCCTTGTGAGTGGAACAGGGCAGTCAGACCAAACAGTGACCGGCTTTCAGTGGAGGGAAGAGAAAGCCCCACCATGGAGGGCTTTGCCTTCTCGCAGCCCAGCGACAGAGTGGAGGCTGACACTTAAAGCTGAATGACCTGTGTCTGAAGAAGTTGGCTTTCTTTACATACGAAAGAAATCATGCCAAACACAACAGCAGAAACCCAGAGTGGAAAGAGCGTTACTGCCGAGCTCAGTCACTGCTGTCAGTGCGGGGACACCAGCGGCAGTTTGGAACGAATAAGAAGCAGCGCATTGCTATCTGTTTAATGAAACACACACTATGCAACCCGCCTCCTTCCCATTCCCTGGACCTTCATTCTTGCTGCGGGGTCTTTTCGTATGGAGTACAGTCTGGGTCTCCCTGACCCTCACAACTCGGGCACTGAGGGCGACCGCTGGGTCTGTCACCTCGGCTAACTGGATGTAACTTGTGCCTTTTTGGATTGGCAGAATGTAGAAAAAAATGTACTGTTCTTTTTTTTAAAAAAACGATGTAACGGCTACTTGATAAGGACCGAACATTATTCTAGATCCATGTTTAATTTGAATTAAATATATTCTGTGGTTTATATGAAAACTTGATCGTTTTTGGAGGCAAAACTGGTTGTGTGTGTGTGTGTGTGTGTGTGTTCACTTAAACAACAGAATTGTGGCCAGGCTGCCCGGGCAGCCCATTGTAGACTCTTGAAAGACTAGAGAGCAAGGTCACAGCAGTGACACCGGCCATCAGGTGCCTCAGAGACCTCCTGGCTGGCTGTCCCTCACTGACGGTTTCCTGGGTGAGGCCCTTTTTGCTCTTACCCGTCCTGACACCCTTTCTTGTCCACCTAGAGACATGTAGGCTCTGGCTGGCCCCTGCCCGCAGCCTCATGCATAAGTCAGAGCCTGCGCTCTCCACACGAGTTCCGTCTCCCAGTGACTGAAATACTGGGAGGAGCTGATGGGGCTGTGGAGCAAAGAGGGGTCAGCAGACAGGATGGCTGTTAGAGTGAGAGCCCCTCCCCATGGTCCAGATTGGCTGGTCTCGGGGGTACTGAGCACACTGCCAGCATTGGCTGCCTGAGCCGTCCCACTGATAGAATTGCTTGCTGTGCGTGCCATGACCTACCCCGGCACACACCGGACCTCCTTCCACTACGGATTAACTCAGCACGTTTAGCCTGAAAAGGGCAATCCCTCTTCCTCCTAGCTCAAGTGCCCTGTGCCCCGAAGCACTCTCTACGTTCATTGCATTGAGATCTGCCTATGACCCACTTCCCCCATACCTTAAACTCATGTTTGTGGAAGGCTCGCTCACCTCTCCCCATCCTCCATCCACACATGCTCATACTGTGTGACTCCCTGTAGGACAAGCCCTGTGGTGAAGCAAGCGTCTGTCAACACTGCCCATCTGTGCGGAGCTTCTCCAGAGAGCCCACTGTCCAGTCCAGCACCTGCAGCAGCTTGGAGACGCCTCCTCCATACTGCCCGAGCTCACGCTCAGGAGGAAGCTGGGACACAGTGCCTGTTGCCTGGGGACCAGGACAGTCCATGGTGCACATCCTCCCAGAACGTAACGTGTGTTTTGTTATCACTGGTTCTGAAATACAAGCCGTACCCTCGTTATCTTAAGAATGTTTAGCTTGCCCTGGCCGGTTTGGCTCAGCGGTTAGAGTGTCGGCCTGCGATCCAGAGAGACCCGGGTTCGGTTCCCGCTAAGGGCACGTACTTCGGTTGCAGTTTGTCCCCGGCCCTGGTTGGGTCGTGTGGGTGGCAGCCACTCGATGTGTCCCTTTCACGTTGATGTTCCTCTCTCTCTCTTCCTCTCTCTCCCTCCCACTCTATCTGAACAAAAAACGGAAAAATGTCCTCAGGTGAGGATAAAAAAAAAAGAATGTTTAGCTTTCACTCTCCCATTGTTTATTGCGATCTCCCTACCTCAACAGCTCCAATCTAAAGAAAAATGACTGTGTGCGTGTGTGTGTCAACACCAGATTGAGGCTACTGTCCATCTCGATGGGTGCAGAGCTCCTCAGGCTCCTCCGTCTCCTCAGTCTCCCCACCAGTCCACCTTCACATCCACACAGGTGTTCACAGACCCTGCACAGTGTCAGTTATCTGTTGCTACATAACAAATGTCCACACACTTGGTGGCTTAAAACAATACACACTTATGATCTTGCAATTTCTTCAGGTCAGGAGTCCAGGCACAGCTAGCTGGGTCCCCTGCACGGCCTCTCAAGGTTGCAGTCAAGGTGTCATCTGGAGCCGGGGTCCCATCTGGAGGTCTGACTGGGGAGGCTCCAGGCCTAAGCTCCTTCGAGTTGTTGTCAGAACTCATGTCCTTGTGGCTGTGGGCTGAGGTCGGAGTTCCTAGCTGCCAGCTGCTGATGTCTGGAGGCTGCCCTCACCTAGAGGCCGCCTGGTTCCCAGACACGTGGGTGTCCACCATGTGGCTGCTGCTCCATCAAGGACCGTCTCTTAAGTGAGTCTGCTGCGAGACAGTCTCAGATGACTTGGTGAGGTCATTAGCTACGGACTGACATCCCACCCCTTTGCCACAGGGATCTAGTAGGTCAAAGCCGGGGAGGGGATTACACCAGGAAGTGGGGGTCACTGCAGTCTTCCTAGGGTCTATCCATCACGCACATCGAAACATCACAAATGACACGGGAGTATGTTTGAACCAAATATGTTTTGGGAAGTACAAAAAATTCACCACAGTTCTGTTTTCGCCCTCTCTACTTGTATATGAATTCAGTTTTTATGCACATTAGTAAATTATATTTGAATGACCCAAAAAAACATTTGCATGCCGTTTCATGGCGGGAATGGCTTGGACTTGAAGCCATCACTTTCATACGTAATGGCTGTGTGTCCTCCAGGTGACTGAGAGTTCACCCTCTGGACGCAGCCGAGACCTGCAGAACCCACCTGAAGCATACAAGCATGGCCTCGGTGCCCAGGCAGCTTGCAGACGAGCACCCAGGAAGCAGGGAGTCAGTGTGGAGGGGGAGGCAGGCGCCTCAGAGAGGAGGGAGGGCTGTGTGGTCGGAGGCAGCTGGAGGTAGAGTGGGAGGCAGGCAGCGGTGAGGTGAGGGGGCAGGAGCACGAAGGCCTCACACCCTGCGTTTGGAAATTGTCAAGGGCAGTAGATGCCATGAGGGACAGGGTGTGACAGTGATTTGTATTTATCCCCGTGGGCGGTGCAGAAAACGGCCTGGCTCGGGGCCATGCTGGAAGCAGTAGAGCTGGGAGCAGAGCTGATGCTGGCCCAGATTAAGGTAAACATGGGTGGCAGATTCAGCGTGCTCTGGTGACTGACTGTGGGCCTTTCCCAAAGGTGAGGGCTGGTCATAGGGCAGCTTAGAGACCATGGCGGTCAAGGAGGGCTTTGAAGTGGCACAGTTCCTAAAGGCCAGAGGACGAGTGACTAGTCTGCATTCGGTCACCTCCACAAGCTTAGACCTCAAGGAACTAACTTGATGCAGAAATAGTTGGTGTTCCTTGGCCACAGGCACCTGGGCGGCAATGCAGGGAGGGGGTGTGGCTGGTGGATATGAGATAAGGAGCCAGCTGACATTTGTGTGTGTGTGTGTGTGTGTGTGTGTGTGTGTGTTCATTAGAGAGAGGAAGTGAGAGGGAGAGAGAGATGGAAACATCGATGAGAGAGAACATCAATTGGCCACCTCCTGCATGCTCCCACTGGGGATGGGGCCCACAATCTGGGCATGTGTCCTGACCGGAAATCGAACTGGCAACTTCTTGGTGCATGGGTCGACGCTCAACCACTGAGCCACACCGGCCAGGCGACATTTGTGTTTTAAGGTCATCCATTAATTCATTTGTCAGGTACTGTGCTAGGCATTAGTGTGAGTGACATTCTGCCCTTGAGGAACTTAAGCTGTAGTTGGGAAGACAAGTAATCAACAAAATGTGATACTGACTTTGACAGCACATGTCATAGTAGGAGTCGAGTGATCAGGGAGGCTTCCTGGAGGAAGTGATGTTTAAGCAGAGGCTAGAAGTTAACCAGAAGGTGAAGGAAGGATAGTTTGGGCAGAGGGAAGAGCAGAGGCAAAAACCTGCTTATTGGATATTTGAAACCATACTCATGGGGCCCACTGTGTGTCAGCCGCTGGGCTAGGCCCTGAGGTGGGAAGACATGAGTGAGGTATGGCCTTAACCCGCAAAGGCACAATGTCCGAGTTGGAGCTAGAGAGGGGCCTGGCTCTCAGGGCTCCACCTGGGCATCTGGGGAAGGCACTGAAGGAGTCTCAGCAGAGGAGCTACTTGACCAGATTTGCTTGCTGCCTGTGGCTGGACAATGGGCAAGACTAGAGGCAGGGAGGCCAGTCAGGAGGCTGGGGGGCAGTGGTCCAGGGGAGATGGGGCAGTGGCCTGAGTGTGCCCAGTGCCCAGTGACAGCATCCTCTGAAATCACTTCTGACCCCAGCGGCAGTGGAGCTCTTGGTGTGACGGTCCAGAGCGGCCACCGGGGCTTGGCTGGGCACTCTGAGGCCTCTGGGCCTCCCACTACCCACCTTCGGCCCTTGGAGAGGGACCCTCAGCCTCACTGTGAGCCCCCTTGCCCCTGACACCAGCTCAGGCTCTCACCAGGAGCCGTTATGGGGTTTAGCCATATCTGTGAGCAGCTCTCACAGAGGCCCTTCCCAGGAGGCCGGGGTGTGTGCCCTTGTCCAGCCCACAGCTAACATTTGCATTAGTGTACAAAAGCTAGGCCTTTGACAGGGGGAGGCCTAAGCTGATGATACACTTACCTTTGGACCAGGTGCATCCAAGTGTCAAGGGCATCAAGTTATCCCTGAGTGACCAGGCAAGCCAGCGGCTCCTCAGCCCCAGGGTTTCCTGCCCACGTTCCTTCTGGAAGGCGGGTTCCCTTGAAGTTCTCCTCCACTCTTCAGTTGTCAGGCCAGTAAGTGGTTCCAGTCCACCCCTCTAGCCCCCTTTATCCCCGGATGAGAATAAGAGCTCATGGCTCTGGGCTCCCCAGAGATGGTCTCAGGGCTAACCGCTGGGCTGCCCTTGCCCTTAGCTGTGCATTGGCAAACAGCCCTACAGGTCATGCCCGCAGGCCCCATTGTGACCCAGAGTAGAGAAGTTAGGGTGATTGGCTCTACACGGAGCTGGTGACAGCTCTTCTGATCGGAAGCCCTCAGCTGGTAGAGATGGGTTGTGGAGTTGTCCACCTTTCTGGCTGGTTGTTTTAGGGAAGCATCGTGTGAGGAATTAAGCAGAGAAACAGGCTAAGCAGAATCTGGGAAGCGCACACAATTCCCCGACTTTGATAGCACAACATTCCAGGGCACCAACTCAGGTGCAGTTCCCAGAGACCATGTCATGGGGCAGATATCACAATGAGCAAACCTTCAGCCACAGCCAGCAAGAGTCGAAGGGGAGAGAGGATGCACCTTGACTGTGAGCTGGGTGAGTTCAAGTGCACACGCACGGCCCAGGAGACAGGACTGGCGCAGGGCTGGGGGGTCTCAGGTCTCCTGGCTTCCTTTTTATTTTTATTCTTTAAATCCTCACCTGAGGATATTTTTCCATTTATCTTCAGATAGAGTGGGAGGGAGGGAGGGAGAAAGAAACATCGACGTGAGAGAGACACATCAACTGGTTGCCTCCCGCACAACCCGACCAGGGCCGGGACCGAACCACAGCTAAGGTACGTGCCCTTGACCAGAATCGAGCCCATGACTCTTTGGTCCGCGGACCGACGCTCTACCCACTGAGCCACACCGGCCAGGGCTCTCCTGGCTTCTTTACTCCTTTGAATTTGGCTGTTGCTGTTGCTCGTGGGCAGGAAGAGTGAATAACTCGCTTTTGGAGACAAGGATGCTTTTAGGCTTCTCTCCAGTTTCCAGCTTCTAAACTTCATTCCCTTTGTAGAAGAAAAGAGCTAAATGTCACGTTGAAACTGGCCCATAAACACCCTTGAAGCTCATGGTAAACAAAGCTTTATTTTTTTTTCCCCTTCATTAAAAAAAGGTGCATTGAAAACAGATTGAGAGCTCGGACCCCAGGTTCACCCCACGCTAAGCAAAGTAGCCCCAGAGGAAGATGCCACAGCTGACGCAGAGGATGAGATTGATGTCCAGAAGGGTTCTCACTAAGGGGTTTTCCTCCAGGGACGCGATGACCGGGCCCGCTGTGCTCGGGGGCTCTGCCTGGCCCTGGCCGTCCACCCCACACAGCCATAGCATGGCTCTCACCACTCTGGACTGCTTCCGGGTCCTGTCACCTGAAAGGAACCCAAACAAAGGTCATCAGGAAGGGCCGTGTCTCCCTGAGAAGAGAGGAGAGGGGCCTAACCTGGTGTGTTTCATGCACTGTGATAAATATTTTCTGTATCTTTTCTGGAAGGTGTTAATTAATAGTGTAATTCTGGAAGACTGCTTTATTCTGGAAAAGTAGTATTTTTAGACTTCTCACCATTTTCAGGTCCAATTGCCTATGGAGTCAGGCAGGGGATATATAGGAATCAGGGGGCCACTTTGGATATTCAACATGTCAAAATATTTCTCATCCCGCCCTGGCCAGTTTGGCTCAGCGGTTAGAGCATCGGCCCGCGGACAGGAGAGTCCCGGGTTCGATTCCCACTAAGGGCGCATATCTCGGTTGCAGTTTGTCCCCGGCCCCCGATGGGGTTGTGTAGGTGGCAGCCACTCGATGTGTCTCTCTCACATCGATGTTTCTCTCTCTCTTCCTTCCTCTCTCCCTCCCGTTCTGTCTGAAGATAAATGCAAAAAAATGTCCTCGGGTGAGGATAAAAATATATATATATATATTCCTCACCCCCACCAGGAAATATTCTCTCATTTCTTTGAAACACGTGGCCTTGTGCCCCTCCCCTAGTAGGTGTGGATTCACAGCCAACTGCCTCAGGGCCAGGGAGACAGCAGGGGCTGGTGAGGACCGTGGCTAACTGAAGGGCGCGTCCTGGGCCTGAGGGGCATCCGCTCTGCAGCTCCAGACGCAGTTCATGTGCAGGGCTGCCAGATCTTCCTATTTTTCAAGAGAAGATGGAAATCTGGAATTTTTTGTGAAATCTCAACCAGTGTTTGCTGAATTGCCCACCTGAGGCGTCTGTTGAAAGTCCCTACAGAACCCACTTCTGGCGGCTGCCGGATGGGAAAGAACCGACCCTGGGGCTCTGGGGATGCCCAAATTCCAAAGCTGCCCCTTTCTGACTTGTGGTCTGAGAGAAATTCCCCCTTTCCCACGTAATGCTTCCGAGGCGCTGCTGTACCTGAGGAGAGCAACTCACCGTGCGGCCGGGCCAGGACTCCTGCCTCCAGCTGCACGCTGCCGCTGGCCTCTGCCGGCCCGACCGGAGGCCCGGGTGGAGGCAGCGCAGGGGCCTGTGCCTGCTGGACCTTGGGGTCATGACGAGTGAACCAGGTCAGGCGACTGAGCTAGGGAGCAGAGATGGCGTGTGAGATTGGCAGTCGTCCCTTTCTCCCATGCCCGGCCCAACCCCACGTCCGGCCTTCACATCGAGTCTGCTCCCAGTCCGCTCTCACTCCACGCCCCCACGCACGCCTCAGAACCCGTGGGCACTCCCGCACCCAGCCCCACCTTCTTAACAACCCTAATTCTCATGTTGGGTCTAACCCTCCCTCATGCTTGTCCCCAGAGCTTAACCCCAGCCCTGGGGTATTGTGGGACACAGCGGTCAGCTGCTCAGCTCAACGCTTTCTCTGGCCACAGGGACCGATTAGTTCACTGGTGAACATGTGTCTTGAGCTGACTCCATCCATGGGAATCGGAAGCTTTGCTGGAAATACTGGGACAAATGTTTATGCTTTTGCTTAGTGAGAATAAGGGAGGATAAATCCCAAGAAGCTGCCAGCCCACATGGGGCCTGGGAAGAGAAGCAGCAGCTGAGGAGGTGGTTCTGACAGTTTGTTCTGAGTCCTGAAATTAAGCTCCTCCTAAAGCCCCACGCCGGACTCCTCAGCTCAGCCAGTGTGGGTGCCTTTCCTGCCACTTGCAGCGAAGAGTCTCCGTGGATCCAGAGTCAAACCCAGATGTACCATTTCCTTGGAGGGTGGCTCTGTGAGCCAGCTCACGGTGGACATGGTGATGAGGGTGACGGCGGACAGAATCATGGAGAAGTAGAGGTAGTGGACATCCTTCACCACAGAGGGGCGCTCATCCGGCTGGTGACACTGTGGTTGCGTGTAAATGAAGTCCAGGATCAGCCGAACCAAGCCTAGGAGAAGGCCCAAGATCAGACCTGCGAAGGCACCCTGCAAATCAGAGCAAGGCCGTCTTAGTGCCATCCAGGGCTGGTGGGTGGCTGGCGCAGGCCTCCGGAAACTCAGCAAGCCGCCTCTGCAGGGGTCAGTGATTCGAAAAGGGTGGGAGCACTTATCTGTTTATCTTTCATATATAATTAATCACATATAACTTACTCATTCCTTGTTAATTCAGCTTTCCTGTTCATGAGAAAGTGCACCAAAATAGAACCCTTGTTGCTTTTATTTGAAGGCCAGGTAACACCCTCCCTGTATCTGCCTCCACAGAACTCATTCTCCCCGAGGACACCCAAGTCAAGACATCCTCAGGTCCCCCCTCCAGTCCCCTCCTGTCCGTCCTCTTGCCGCACTGGGGTCTTGCAGGGGGCAGGGGTGAGCCACAGCTACCTTCTCGTTGCTCCGCTGCCAGAAACACCCGACGATGAAGACCACAGCCACGGGCGGCTGCAGGTAGGAGCTGATGGACTGGATGTAAATGAAGAGCTGGCCGCCCTGGCTGGCCTGGATCACCGGGATCCAGAGGATGGACACCAACACCAGAAGCAGCACAAACAGCCTGGTGCAGGTGGAGAGAGACCCACATTAGTGCCATCTTCCCTGAAAATCTCTTATAATTTTTTTTTTTTTTTATCCTCACCCGAGGACATTTTTCATTTTTTGTTCAGATAGAGTGGGAGGGAGAGAGAGAGAAACATCGACATGAAAGGGACACATCGAGTGGCTGCCACCCGCTCCACCAACCAGGGCCGGGGACAAACTGCAACCGAAGTAATGCCCTTAGCAGGAACCGAACCCGGGTCTCTCTGGACCGCAGGCCGACGCTCTAACTGCTGAGCCAAACCGGCCAGGGCTCTCATTATTTTTTTATAGCTTTGTGGAGGTAGTTTCAATCCAGTAGAGTTGTGCCAGAAAGTCCCCCATGCCCATTTACAGGTTATTCTTGTTCCCACCCTAAACAAGCACTTTGCTTCTGTCTCTGTAGGCTGTCCCTTCTGGACGTTTCACAGCAATGGGACCGTACAGTCTGTGTCTTCGGCAGTGGGCTTCCTTCATTTAGCATGTCTGAGGTCCATCCACGCGTCATGCGTCAGTACTGCAGTCTCTTTTCTGTGGCAAGTATTCTGTTGAATGAGGGGTGGGAACCTGTTTTCTGCCAAGGGCCATACAAAATTATCAACTTAAAAATCAGCCTGCTCTATTTGGTCAGGCTAATTTGGTGAGGTGTGTGACATCAGCTGGGACTGATTTTGCAGGCCTCATGCAGCTCGCGAGCTGGACGCTCCCCACCCCTGGGTGAGTGGACGTGCCACTCCATACCCTGTGTGTCTTTCCCCGTGCGTGCACGTCAGGTTGTTTCTGCGATCTGCTATCATAAAAAAATGCTGCTGTGCACATCTGTGTACAAGTCCCTGCGCAACTTCCAGTTTCCTGTCTAGGAGTGCAGTTGCTGGGTTGTATGGTAAGTTTATGTTTAACTGTTTAAGAAACTGCCTGTGTGAACAGCTGAACCATTTACCTTCAGACCTGCAACTTGAGAGGGTTCCAGTTTCCCTTCCCATCTTTTTGGTGATAGTCATTCTAGTGGGTGTGTGGTGGTGTCTCGCTGTAGTTTTCCAGATGACGATCTTGTTTTGCAGTTTTTTCTACATCACAAGTTCTTTATGAGATATAGGGTTTGCAAATATTTTCTCCTCCTCTGTGGCCTGTCTTCTCATTTTCTTTTTTTTGTTTTTTGTTTTTTTTATATAACTTATCTTTATTGTTGAATGTATTACAAATGTTCCTCATTTTCCCCCCCTTGCCCCCCTCCTCCCCATTCCTGCCCCCCTCCTGCCTTTCCCCACACTGTTGTCTGTGTCCATTGGTTATGCATATATACAAATAAGTTCTTTGGTTTTTCTTCCCACCCCCCAACCCTCCTTCCCTTTGAGGTTTGTCAGTCTAACAAGCAATTTGTACTTCTTAATCCCTTCACCTTTTTCACCCATCCCCCCAGCCCCCACCCATCTGGTTCCCAAAAAAGTTCTCTGTTATCTATGAGAATGTCTTTGTTCTGCTTGTTCATTTTGTTTGTAGATTCAGTTGTTGATAGCTATGTATTTATTGCCATTTTGTTTGTTCATATTTTTTTATCTTTTTCTTCAAGAAGACCCTTCAACATTTCATATAAGAATGGTTTGGTGGTGATGAACTCCTTTAGCTTTTCTTTGTCTGGGAAACTCTTTCTATGGCCATTGATTCTAAATGAAAGCTTTGCAGGATAGAGTAATCTTGGTTGTAGGTTCTTGCTTTTCATCCCTCTGAAGATTTCTTGCCACTCCCTTCTGGCCTTCAAAGTTTCTTTTGAGAAATCAGCTGACAGTCTGATGGGAACTCCCTTGTAGGTAACTAACTTCTTTTCTCTTGCTGCTTTTAAGATTCTCTGTTTGTCTTGAACCTTTTGCATTTTGATGATGATGTGTCTTGGTGTGGGCATCTTGGGGTTCATCTTGTTTGGGACTCTCTGTGCTTCCTGGACTTGCATGTCTGTTTCCTTCGCCAAGTTAGGAAAGTTTTCTGCCATTATTGTTTCAAATAGGTTTTCGATTTCTTGCTCTCTCTCTTCTCCTTCTGGCACCCCCAAGATGCGAATGTTGGCACGCTTGAAGTTGTCCCAGAGGCTCCTTACACTATCTTCATTTCTTGGGATTCTTTTTTCTTTTTGCTCTTCTGATTGGGTGTTTTTTGCTTCCTTATATTCCAAATCGATGGTTTGCTTCTTGGCTTTACCTACTCTACTATTGCATCTGTGTAAACTATTCTTTATTTCAGTTAGTGCATCCTTCATTTCTGACTGGTCCTTTATTATGCTCTTGAGGCCCTCACTAAGTTCACTGAGGTTCTCGCTAAGTCCATTGAGCATCCTTATAAGCAGTGTTTTGAACTCAGCATCTGTTAGGTTGCTTAACTCCATTTCACTTAGTTCTTTTCCTGGAGTTTTGTTCTGTTCTTTCATTTGGGACCTGTTTCTTTGTCTCCTCATTTTGGCTGCCTCCCTGTGTTTGTTTCTATGTATTACTTAACGAGAGGTATGGGGCTAGCTGAGACCAGATGCTGCTTGTTTGAAAGAATTTAGGAAAAGTTGAAGCAGGATCCAAGACAGGCCAATCCTATGGTAAAGCAACTGGCAACAGCTTGGGTGGGCCTGGAAGTTGCATGGGGCGGGGCCTCAGGGAATCACCAGGGCGGGGCCAACAGTGTGAGCCAGGTTGCTGGAGTCCCAGATATGGCTGTGTCTGCCGGCCCAGGGAAGGGCTCACCAAAGGAACAAAAGCCTCTGATAGCACGTCTGTCCAGAAGAAAGCTGCCTCTCCAGCCCTCGCTGCAATGCCAAACAGCTCAGTTCTTCCCCATATGACTCTGGTGCCTTTCAGGCTCCCTCCCGCACGCTGGAGCCTGGAGGGAGCGAGTCTGAGTAAGTCTGTGCGCGGGCCCTTTAAGAGGAGCTGCGGGGGCTCCAGCCGCCTCAGCCTCAGTTCCCGCTGGTTTTTCCAGCCAGAAGTTATGGGGATTTTCTTCCTGGCACTGGAACCCTGACCTGGGTGCCTGGTGTGGGACGGGGACCCCTCAGTCCTCAGGGAGGACCTTCCCAGCTGAGGTGTCCTCCTGATTTTTATCCGCCACACGTGGGTGTGGGACCAGCCCGTCCGCCTCCGCCCCTCCTACCAGTCTCGATGCGGCTGCTGCTTTAATTTCGTAGTTGTAGGACTTCCATTCAGCTTGGTTTCAGGCGGTTTTGAATGATGGTTGTTCTGTAGTTTAGTTGTAACTTTGATGTGGTTGTGGGAGGACGCGATACTGCGTCTACCTACCCGCCATCTTGACCGGAAGTCCCCTCATTTTCTTAATGATGGCTAATATGTCCTTGTTTTCTTTTATAGCTATGTTTTTGGTGTCATACCTAAGAACTGTTGTCCTAACCCAAGGCTGAGACAGCTCTCAGGATGCACCTTTCTGCAGGGGCGGAGTCCCAAGGTGCTTCTTTACATGTATTTTACACGTGCATCATTTCTATTTCCCGTTAGACTTCAGGACTTGCAGAAGTCTTGGTAGAGAAACCTTTACCCCCCCCAAACCAGGACACCCTCCTCCCCTTTACCTGGCTAACCACTATTCACCCTCAAGTCCCAGTCCAGGTTGGGGACTCCTCTCTGAACCCTAGGTCTCCTGACCCCAGTCATGGCACTGTTGGGGTTATAGTCACCTGGTTATTTATCCTTCTCCTCTAGCTCCATGAATGCAGAACTGAGTTGTTTCTTTTCATTGCTTTATGTCCAGCGTCTGGCACATAGTAGGTGCTCATCGAACAACTCTTGAATGAATGAGTGACTTACACATGGGGTCCTAATGTACCTCACTTCACCATCAGAGGAAGCTGAGCCTGGGTAAGTAAGTTTGCCTCTGGGTGGACTCAGCTTTCTCCCCCCAGGATCTGGACAGTTCCCTCCCTAGCCCAGCCCCACCCAAGAAGAGCTTACCTGCCCACAATCATGAGCTCCTTCTCAGATGCCTGCGGCCGGATGTGATTCCAGAGGTCCATGGTGAAGATGGTGCTGGCGCTGTTAAAGATGGAGGTGAGGGAGGACATGAGCGCCGCCACCATCACAGCTATCATGAGCCCACGGAGCCCTGGGGGCAGAAGGGAGGTCTGGGCCTCAGGCTCTTTCCGCTGCAGCCACTGCCTTCACTCACGATCCCATGACCCCAGGCCCATAGCCAGGTGACCCCAGGAGGTTCAGCTCCAAGGAAGCAGAACTCTGGGGTGGGAGCCATGAGGAGGACTCGGCGGGGTGAGGGGCAGAGCCCTGGCTCTGGGGCTCAGTCCCTCGGCCCAGAGCCCGTTGCCTCCCACCACTACCCCTCTTGGCCCTCCCTCAGGTCAGAGCCCAGCCAATGCCCTCCTTCCTGGGTGCTCCAGTGGATGAAGGGACATTACCCGTGGGCAGGAGTTCCAGCACAAGTTTGGGATATGCGATGTCCGAGCAACCAGAGGGATTGCCACAGACCCTCTGGCAGATCTCTGGGTCTGCACAGGCCACTTGATCTGTGGAGGACACAAGGCCCACAGGTGAGCAGACAGATCCTCAGGGCCCCAGGCCTAGCCAAAATGTGGCCTGACCCTGGTCAGCACCAGCAGGCAGGATCAGGTTACATAAGTTCATGGCTCCATGACTTTACAGACCATGGCCCTCTATACCGCACCTGTCTGAACCTTGGTTTCCATCTCTGTCAAGTTTGGACAGTAACATAAGATGATACCGAGGACAGCCCGGCTGGTGTGGCTCAGTGGACTGAGCGTCATCCCATGGACTGAGCGGTCCCAGTTCGATTCTCGGTCAGGGCACGTGCCTGGGTTTCGGGCTCGATCCCCAGTAGGGGGTGTGCAGGAGGCGGCCGCGCGATCAATGTTTCTCTCTCAAGCGTTTCTATCTCTGTCTCCCTTCTTCTCTCAAAAAAAAAATCAATAAAAACATGTTTAAAAAACAAAGATTAGCCCTGGCCAGTTTGGCTCAGCGGTTGGAGCGTCGGCCTGCGGACCAGAGAGTCCTGGCTTTGGTTCCTGCTAGGGGCACGTACCAAAAAAACAAACAAATAAACAAAAACAACAAAGATTATAGTGAGGATGGACTGAGTGCCAGTATGTAACGCACTTGACCCAGGGTCTGACCCAGGAGGTGCCGACAACGCTCCAGCGGCTGTCACTGTGACGCAGATGGGGCCGAGACACCTAGCAGCCGGTCCCAACACCGCGTCCTGCCTCGGCTCATCCCCCGGCCCCCCAGGGACACAGGCAATGCCTAAGTTCCTCCGAGCTGCAAAGGAGAGTGCCATCGCTTGACACATGGCAGATATGTTTTAAATTTCTCTTTCCTCATCTTCTTCTCAGTAGCTCATGTAGTTCAACAGCTGTTCCTCATTTTACACTCGTAAAAACCCAACCGTGCTGGTTCTGGATTCCTCTCTCCCCTCTTTCTGCACTTCTGTGCCGGTTCTGTTCTTTCCTGAGCAGCATTCTGACCCTCCGGTGCAAACCCACCTGGCCTTCCTGGCACCCCTAGCCCTCATCTGTCAGCATGACGAGCACGCCCCAAGCACACAGCACAGGCGTCCTGTTGGGAGGACAGAGAGGAGACAAAAACACCACCCTTGCGTGTGGCAGAGTCAGTCACAGTGACTCTGTGGGAGAGGTTAGCTGTCACACTGTCATTGTTGTTGTCTTCATAACCATATGAGGAAGGCAGAGATTTGTTTAACCATTTCACAGATGAAGAGAAAGTCTCAGAGGGGGGAAGGGACCTGGTTACAATTGCCCAGCCAGGTCTGTCAGAGGCAGAACTTAAACACAGGTCTCCCGACTCCCAATCCGGTTTTCCAGAGAAAGCAGGCCAAGAGAGTGATGCTTTTCTATCTTTATCTAGTCTGGCCGTTAGCCCATCCAGGGCCGAATCCTGGCCCCAGACCCTTCAGAGTCTCCGCGCTGTCTCAGTGGTTTGGCACCTCTGTCCCATGGCTAGCTTTCGGGTCATCTTCTGTCTTCCTGGGCTCCTCAGCCCTGAGCTAACATGCTCACCACCATCCTGGTGCCTACCCAGCACCACCCACCCCAGCTGGACTGCTGTTACTCCTCAGTCTCTTTTGCCAGCTGGATTCACTCCCGTGGTTAGCTCCCAGGGCTCCCTCTGCTCAACCTGAAGCCTGGGTCCTCTTTCCTCATTCTGACAGGCAGCGGAGCCTTTCCACCCACATCCTATGGCAAATGGGAACGTCTCCAACTTCGGGGTGGGCATGGAGCCCTCTGCTGCTCACACCCAGCTCCTTCCTGGTTCTCATGCAGTGTCGGCGGCATCGTGATGACCATTTAGTTGGGGCCTCAAGACCACAAACAGCCTCAAATGCAGGTGTTTGGCAGCATCCCCAGGTGAGGTTGTATATTTAGCTTCTATATTTTTATCTGCATTAAAACTGTTCATTTAATAAATGTGAACATTTGAAGTCCACCACAATTTAAAAGTCCAATGTTGTAGCTTCATTTTCTTGTTTAATGAAGCATAAGACCTAAGAAATGGCAGTTGCCGCAGGCCCTTCTAGCCACTGGAAGCCTGAGGGCCAGCTGGTCTTTGCAGAACCCTCCACACTGCGTCATGTCTTCTCGACCAACACCCGTCAGTGGCGGAGGAAATGGGTGCAGAGGCCACAGTCAGTGATACTGACAGCAATTGCTACAGAATAAAAGTGGATGCCCCCAAAACTCTGGTTCAGCTGTAGACAAAATTAAAACTGTGGACCAAAAATAGCATTTGATAAGAAGTATTGAGAAGCAATCTTGTTGAGAAAAATGCTTTTAAGACGTCCAAGTTCTTAGCTCTTTATGACTCTTCCAAGGAAGTTTAGGAAAAAATTAGAAAACGGTTACATTCTCATGGCCAGAACATGGTAAGAAAGGTGGGGCAAAGGTTAAGCTTATGTTCAAATCTACGGGCTCTGCCTCTCGTCCAAAAGCTTCACTCTTCCAGGTACACTGAGAAGAAGACCTCCCTGTGGTATTTAATTAATACAAAGTTTTTGTTGAATCTTTTGGAATGCAACCTCCAGCCTTGAAAGACATGACAGATAAAGCACGTTGGAGGCAGGAAGTCGTGTTCGGTCTCCAGAATATGTTCACCATAGGGACATTGGCTGGCTTGGCTAAGTTATAAATGGAACCAGCATCACTCTATCATCTGCTCACCTCTCCTGGGCTAATCAGCCACTCCACACATGGCCTGGGGTCCCCTGTCAGTCCCCTGATGCTTGAAATGCAGGCTGGCTCGAGCAGAGTCCAGTGCACACCACACAAAGCCTCCTTCCAAAGGCTCACACTCAAGGAAGGCCCGCTGTGCATCAAGGCTGCTGACAGACGCTGCACATACACCTTCCATGCACTCTTCACAGCCGCTTGGGAAGACACTGTTATACATCTTTCAAAGACAGGTAAACTGGGGCACAAAGAGTTTAAATAACTCCTCCGAGTCATACAGCTAGTAAGTATCATGGATCGGTCTCAAATCCTTAGTTTATTCCAAAGCTCAGGTGGCTTTGTAAATAGGTACATATCTAGATGCTTGTGTTTTATTGTCTTGAGGGTTATTTTGCTTCTCTCTTAATTTCTACACGAGTTTCTTTGAAAGTGTGTGCCATTTCTCAGATGGAAGAGGTGGGAGAGGGTGTCGTCCAGGCTCATGAGAGCTCAGGATTGGAGCATACTTTTTGGCGGTTCCGGGCCTAGTTGAAGATTCAGTGGGGAGCTGGTGGAGCCAAGATGTGGGGTAGGAAGTGGGAAGGTGCAGTGGCTTCACCCCGAGTCTGGCACTTCAGGCCAGGGCTTCTCAACCTTCCGATGGGCTAGTTAAAAACAGAATCCCAGAGATTCAGATTCAGTCGCGCTTTGGGGCCTGAAAATGTGCATTCCTAACAGGTCCCAAGGTGTCACTGACCCTGCAGGGGACCACACTTGGAGATGCTCTGGTCTAAGCCTCCAAACGCACAACACCCCAAATCCTTCTGTACTATTGCTTGTACCATATGTGTGGAGTTGATTTATATTTTATGTTGCTTCTTCATGAGCACCAGACTTATCTGTTACATTACAAAGTTCTTAGAGGTGTAGAACATGACCTTATGTTTCATTTAATAATGGAACACTGCTGACTATTAAGAGTATTGGTCCAAAGCTGAAAATGCAATTTTCTGAGCGAGACGGGAGCATGACTCAGAGTCGGCTTCTGGAGGCAGACTGGTCTGGGTTTCAGCCCCGCTCACCCACACAACTTGCGGCAGAGACACTTAACCTAGGGGTGAGGCAGAGCCCTCTTCTTTCCTTAACCCCACAGCCAGTCCATCACTGGTCTGGCTGGCTTCACTCTACGTTACATTTTCAAACCATCCATGTGGATCAACTGTGGCCTCTTTCAGAAGGGGTCCCTGCCCAGCATGCCCTGTGACATCGCCCTGTGGATCCTCTCACAGCACTTACTTAGCACAATCAATGATCATCTCGTTTATCTTTTCACGTATGTTTTTTCTGTCCCTCCCACTGGAATGTGAGTGCCACAGCAACAGGGATACATTGTCTTGTTCTCAGTGGATCCCCAGGGTCTTCCTTCTCAAACTGGCTCTCAAAATTGTTGTTGAATACATGGACAAATACATAACTGAGTGAATTTGCTTTTCTGAGCCTCAATTTCCTCATCTGTAAATGAAAATAATAAAGGTGCTTACCTTGTAAGGTCATTTCGAGGAATAATGGAGATAATATGAGTGTGAAATAATGAGTGACACTTGAATAGTGCTTTCCACACGCCAGGAACTGCTTTACGCCTTAGCGAGGATTATCCCCATTTTACAAATGAGCAAGCAGAGACCAAGATGAAGTGACTTGTTCAAGGTCACACAGCTAATAAAGGGCAGAGTCAGGCTCCGAGAGCTCAGGTCAGAGTCCATCTTCATAACCCACACTCTGCTGTCAACTCTCCACACTGGGACTGGCCTTTTCTAAGGGCACATGGAGTGTTGACTGTTTTGAACCACATTCTTGTTCATATTTCAAGCCTTGCCAAATAGCTGTACATTTTCCTTCAAGTCCCCACAAAACCCAGAAGCCAGTTCTCACTCCCAAGTCTAGGAACTCCCAAGCCTGCTGCCTGTTCCCTGAAACAGGCCCAGTGACTCCGGGTTCTTCCTGCCACTGTGCTCGGGAAGCTAGGCCTGAAGTCCAGCACCACAGACAGCGCCCTGCTTCCCATCCCCAACTCTTCCCTCTTCTTCTTTTTTTTTATTTTTTATTTTTTATTTTTTGGTATGTGCCCCTAGCAGGAACCGAACCCGGGACTCTCTGGTCCGCAGGCTGAGCTCCAACCACTGAGCAAAACCGGCCAGGGCTTCTTTTTTTTTTAAATCCTCACCCAGGGATACTTTTTCCACTGATTTTTTTCAGATAGAGTGGGAGGAAGGGAGAAAGAGAAACATCGGTGTGAGAGAGACACATCGATTGGTTGCCTCCTGCACGACCCCGACCAGGGTTGGGGATTGAACCTGCAACCCAGGTACGTGTCCTTGACCAGGAATCGAACCCGTGACTCTTCGGTCTGTGGGCCAATGCTCTAACCACTGAACCATACCAGCCAGGCTCTCCTCACTCTTATTGTCCTGAACTACTTTGACAAAACTGTTGGACTGCCCCGGTAACTGTTTCACCCCACCCTTTTTTCGCCCCATGTGCTGCCATGTAGAGTAAGGCATAGGGGAGGGAGGGCTCTGCCTTGCCCCCCACTTAGAGTTCATAACAGCCTTGGTGGATATGGGGGGGAGCTCACTGGGGTGGAAAGCGAGGAGCTTTCTTCCGTACAGATCACCACTTCCTGAGATCCCAGTGACCCCCAATAACACCCCACCCCCGTACGTTTAATCCCCACAGGGCAAACGTCATCCTCCACACACACACACACACACACACACACACACACACACACACACACACAAGCTAAGGCAAATACTCTAAATGCTTTGCTACCCCTGATTTTTGGTAAGAAAAGTACCCCCAGAGGGGTTTCATTGGGCCGAAGTCACCAGACCGCCGGCTCACGCTCTACAGCGTGAGAGGAAATCTCAACATGAGACCTCAGGGAACTGACACCCGAGACCACGGAGTTTAGCCTAGTTTGTGGCTTCAAAAAAATAAAGTTGAGGCAAGGCCCCAGATGGGTCCGCTCCATTCGGCTGGGGATGTCCGTAGGACATTCCCACTGAACGAGAGCTGGGAGGTGGCGGAGTCCATCAAGGACTAGGACAGGACCTCAGCCACCTTCTCTTAGCACAGCCAGGAATGTTCTCCAGACATGTCACAGGGCCTGAGACTCCCAGACACCTGACCTCTCCTCCCAACCCTCCTCTCACCTGGGAAGAGCACACGGCTGACCATCCCAGGGAATACCATCATGAAGAGGGGCAGCACCTTCAGGTACGCAGCCATCAGAGAGCCCCCTTTGGCATGGGACAGGTTCCTGGCAGCCAGGCTCCGCTGAACGATCACCTGGAAGACAGTGGGTGACTGGGAGCGGCGTGGCTTTCCCTGAAGACACTCAGAGGCATAGCTTCTTGGGGAGCATGGTGGACTCGGATCTTCGTTTGCCGGCTTCTCCTTGAGGAGGCATCGCTCTCCCTTCTCAATCCCTGTGGTCCAGTGGAGGTAGCTATGACCCCCACCCTGCCCCTTCCCCACTCCTTTCTTCTGGGTTGGGCCTGGCCAATTAGAATTCTCCATAGAATTACTCACTGGCCACCATGATTGGTTAAGAAAAAGTAGGTACCCAGTGCAGGCCAATTGTAGGTCCACGTGGAACATTTGCCTAAAAGGGATGAAGGAAAGAGGCGCCCTCCCACCTACAGCCTCCAGCGGGAGGGCTCACTGCGAGGGCGGCCTGGGCTGCGAGCTGCCTCTCCGCCTTCATACCAGGACAGCCTTCCTGAGTCTGGAGTCATCTCGGAGGAAAGAAAATGAGGGACTGGAGAGGCAGAAACAGTTTCTGATGACACAGTCTGAGCCCCTCAGTCCAGCTGTGCCAGGTATGGCTTGCGTGCCAGTCTGGAAACGAACAGCCGGGGTTCAAATCTTGCTTCCCCACTTCTCTGCTGTGTGGTCTTGGGCAAACAATTTTACCTCTCCTTGCCTCAGTTTTCTGGTCTATAAAATGGGGAGACTATTAGGACCGTTTTGATAATTAAATGAAGTCAAACCATTTAGAATATCTAGAATAGGGTCTGATAAATAGTAACTGCCCCAAAAATATCAATTGTTACCATTGTTATTACCCCCCCCCCAGTTATGTAAGTTAAAGAAAATATAGGCTTAAACAAGTTTTTTCCTACAGACAACTAAGGATCCTCACTGAATCAGCAAAGAATCCTTTGTGGGAAGAGTGTAGAGAGGTAGGCTCTGCCCTCAATCCCACACCACACCCCAAATAATGTTTTAGGTTCCTCAGTGCAAACACACACATCTGTTCATGAGGAAGTGTGTGTTTGAGGGGCATTTTGTCTCCAGAAGCCATGGGCCTCTCACACAGTTGCCAGAGACATCAAGATGACCGGGGACAGTGTGAAGTGTGCAGCTCGGCTGCTGTCCGACTGCAATGACGGCAGTACAGACACCAGGCCTCATGGACAAGGGTCAAGGGCGGGCACCTGTGCCCACGGGATGCACCCATTCAGCCAGTCAGAGCTCAAAAGAGCCCTGGTCACAAGCTGGCCACCCAGGCTGAGGAGTCTGCTTTTTTGTCACTGTCAGACCCTAAAAGGACTAGTAGGCATGTGGCACTGAATAGCCCACATCTCCGCTGAAAAGCAGTGCCTGAGGAATGACAGGGGAACGTGGAAGCCGGGGCCAGGGGCCCTTGCAGAGCACAGCCTCGCCCGCGTGGCATCCTCTGCACCTGCCTCCTTTTGCTCTTCCTACAACAAGCGTGCACAGATTTCCCCTCACTGGGGTGGGAAGGAAGTGGGGAGACCTGTCAGGGAGATGACCAGCCAGTGGGCTTCTGCACGGACATGCAGCTGAGGGGTGGTTCTGTCTTACACAAGGTTCCGGATAAACCCCAGAATGAAGAGAACATCCAGCAAATGAATAGAGTGGTTAAAAGTGCAGACAGACTCAAGTGTGGATCCCCGCTCCATCAGCTCTCTGGGAGCTTGGACACGTCCCCTAAATACCCCAGCCCATCGTCTTCCTGTCTGCAAGGTGGGGATCGTAACAGGGCTTGTTGTGGGTGCCTAGCGGTCCTTAGGCAAAGGGGGCACTAGTGATTATTGTCATGGTCGCTACTGTTGTTGGATGAAATCACAGAAAGAAGTTTAACTAGGGCACCAAAATAGAAGAGAGTGAGCGTGAGATCTTGGAAACCAGACCAGAGGCCACGTGGCCACAGTTCAGAAATGGGCAAACAGCTGATACTGGGCCAATAACCAAAGCAGGAAGGTGGTCTCGGGGCAGGTGCAATTGTCTGTGCTGGTTTTTATGAATTATTTTTATCCTGGTAGTTGAGAGGGTCTTCAAAGGACCGAGACAGAGAAGGCAAGAGCAGGGAGGACAGAGAGAAGTGCAAACTCTTGGGTCTGGTAGGGTTAGGGTTAGGGGAGGGACAGAGAGAAGGCCTGATGTGTTGCTGCCGACAGGATTGGGATGTCTGGGCTCGTGGCTGCAGCGCACAGTGTGCCCACATCTTACCCTGGTGCCTCCTCAAGAAATCCTCTGGGTGGGCTGAAGCTAGGCCTTGCTGTGATTTTCCCCCTCAAGGGCATGCCTAGTCCATTGTTTTCTGCCTGGGAGAATGGACCCCGCAATCCTCCCCCAGCCTTCAGATGGGGTCTCCAGGAGCTCAGAGTCTGCTCTGCTGCTTCCTTAGGCTTTGGGTCTCAGGGCAGCTGGAGAAGCCACAGAGGCTTGGTGGTTGCCAGCCCCTGTCTGAGCTAGTTCAGTGAACTGTGGACCAGCAGGAGTAAACTCCTGGTTACCATGGTGATGCTGTGGTGAGCAGGACAATGTTGGAATTCTTCCCTTTTGTTTTATAGTGGACATCAATGTCCTGCCCCTTCTCTGAAACCCATCCCCTCTTCACACGGCTGCCGTATCATCCCGGGCACAGTTGCTTGGTCCAGGAGTTCGCCCCTCACCCCAGCTGGGCCAGGCAGAGTCCTTGCACTGGAGTTTGGGATTTGGGACTTAGGGGTTGCCAGCTTCTCTCCTGTTGGTCTGTGTTGGGAGACAGTGAAGTCCATGGGTGAGAAAGAGAGATGACGGTGAGGGAAACCGGAATTACTTCCAGCAGTTTCTGAAGGCTAGTTCAACTTCCTGCAGTCTGTACTCTGTGAGCTAATAAATCCTCCCCCTCCGTTTCTGGAGGTAATTTAGGTTTGATTTTTCCTGTCACTGGAGACCAAGTGCACCCTTACACGCACAAATCATTCTTGTTGGGGTGTTGCACGTGAAGGCCCTAAGATGTGGACTAGGCTTATTGGAGGAAGGTGGGAGCGGTGAGGTCTCTCTATCCAGAACTGGGAAGTCGCTGTTTTTGTTTAGAAGTTGGTGTCACTGGTATCGGTCGCTTGAGTCACGTAGGAGCATGGCGGTGAAGTGTAAGGGTCAGAGCTGGTAGACTTCTCAGTGCTTCGCTCAAGTGCGAAGCAGCTTCAGCCCTGGCCAGGCCGTGTGGAAGCAGAGAGGGAAGAGCTTCTTTGGAAAACAGAGCCCTTTCTACTGGAGGTAACACTGCGATGGAAGAGAATCCTGGACTTTATTCCTGGAAGTAGAGCCTCCAGATGTGAATTTAAGAGACAGCTGAGTAAGTTTCAAGACAGTTGCACGCTCGAAACCCACAAGCCCTGGGAGGAGGGTGTCGCCTTGTACAACCACCCCAGGCTCCCAGGACTGTTGGAAGGTGAATTGCGTGAATGCCGATGAGACGGTCGGATCAGTGCAGCTCCAGTGTCGTTACTCATCAGTTGCTATTCACCTCTTCTGTCTCTGCCCAGGAAGACCTGGACCGAGCCCTCAGTCAGTGAACAATGACGGTCGCCTTGCCTTTCTTCTGCTCTAAAATGAGCCCAATCCAGGGCTGGTAAAGGCGTGCATGTCCTGGGTCAGCACCAGCCCAGTGAACCCTCGGTCCTTGGACTTCACAAACTCCAGCTCAACAGCGACACTGTGTAGTCAACACCATAGTCATGAGGTTCGTGGGGGGCTTGTGTTTCTGCACCCTCTTGCCCTACCTGGCACTTGGAAGGAGGCCAAACTCCCTTGGATAAGTCTCCAGATTCTTGAACAAAGCAGGGAGGGCTGGAGGAGGACTTCGAGAGTTCACACTGCAGTGCGGGCTCAGGAGGTCTGCGGATCTCAAGTAAATGCTGGGCAGAGGACTCAGTGTGGGCTGGTGAGCAGTAACCGAAACCACAGTGAAAACATAAATGTTTTTAATGGTCTATTTGTTAAATGTCCCTGCAACAAAAGCACTGTGACCAAATTCCTCATGCTCCCTTCTTTCGTAACTATTAGTAACCCATTCACAGGAAACAGGCTCAGAGGTGTGAAATCATGTCCCACGGTTACACCAGCTGAGCCAGATTCTAGGTCTGTTCAATGTGAAGCCCATGCTGTTAGCCTAGACCTGACCTGTCTCCCAAGGGCTCTCCCACCTGATATTTCTAAGGAAGAGAAGGGGGTCTGCCTCTTAAAGGGGCAGTGTCTGGTATTGCATCATCACTGCCATGGTACTTAGCTCTTCACGGGGAGGCATCCTGTGCGTGCAGTGACCGAGGCTTCATTCTCGGTAGAGTCTCCTTTAGTTAAACTCCCATCAGCTCTAACTATGCAATTTAGCTTCTAAAATGGTACACAGATCTGACTGTTAATGTAACAGAAAAAACAAACAAACATTTCAACTGGTGACATAGTCACTGGGTTTGAAGCCTGAGAAAATAAACAGGTGCACCGTGAAACAGTTCACCCATCCTGGCGCCTCTGCCCACAAGTGTCTGCTGTTTTTCATTTTAAACTTTAAAAAATTTTTGTTGATGTTTACAGAGAGGAGGGGAGATAGATAGATAGAGAGAGAGTCGATTGGCTGCCTCCCACAGGCACCCTGACTAGGGGATTGAACCCATGACCCAGGTACGTGCCCTGATGGGAATCGAACCAGCCACCTTTTGGTGTACAGAACGATGCTCCAACCAACTGAGCCACACTGGCCAGGGCTTTTTTTCATTTTAGATATATCCATTCAGAGTTTCTTTATGCATATACAGGTAAAAGCAAAAATCGACTCCATTCTCTTTTACAAAACAGGGCTTATTACACACTCTGTTGTGTCTTCTGCTTTTCTCACACCAGCCACATGGGTGCTGATGGCTGTGCTCTGGCTGTGCCCTCTGCTGGGAACACTTCCTTCCACAGTCACACGGAGCCCTCGCTCTCCTCCCCACGGCCTGTGCTCAGCGGTCAAGGCCAGGCCCATCTCCCCTCCCCACCCTATTTAAAATCGCACCCCACAGTCCCACCCCCAATCCCTCTGTCCCTACTCTGCTGTGGTTTTTTTTTTAAGTGCTACTTACCACCCTTTACATTGCACAGAATCCATTTACTGTGTCCACTCTGGCTAGGAGGTGAGCTCCGGGAGCTCCCCAGAGCCTTTCCTGATTGGTTTACTGTTGAACTCTAAGTGCCTGGTACATACACAATGTGCGGTGAGCATTTGTTAAACAAACATCACCCAGTATCAGCTTTAACCTCCCTTTAGAGTGTTTCCTCTCTTTTGCTCACTAGCTCTTCCCCGACATTCAGCACTATGTATTCAACTTTGCCATCATGTGAGCAGAGCAAGAAGTAAGATAGCGTGTGAGCCCTAGAAAGGAAGGCGTTATCAACCATGGAGGCGGAGAGAGGCAAATAAAAAAAGGGGGGGCAGTCCTCTGGCCCAGCCCCCAGGAGTGTGCTGGAGGGCGCTGGCCCAACCCGCTGTCCCGTACCTGATCTGTGCACCAGTACCAGAGGGACGGCATGGACATTCCAAATAGGATCCCGGGCCACGGGAGATCGGACGTCAGTGGGTCTCGGAAGATATGGAAGGCATCTTCTCGGGGCAGCCCACAGCTGCTGTTTTCAGTCCGGTTGGTAGCCAGGGCCAAGAAATATTTGTCCATCAGGCCTTCCAGCCCTCCCACGGCAGCAAAACCTAGACATCAGAGGGAGCGACTTTGCCAGAAGCCCAGACGGGTCCCCAGCAGTGATGGGATAGTTGGAGATCATGAAACCCCACTCAGAGTGTAGTTACCAAGGAAAGTTAGCACCTTAATGGTTCTTAGCCTCTTTTCCTTTTTTTGTTTTAATGTCTTTGGTAGTGAGTATGGAATGCTTTTCAGGATAATATTGGTAAGTGCATAACATAAAATATGTAGGATTATAAAGGAAACCAAATATCAGAAAGGCAATCACCAAAATGTAAAAACTACTGTGACCTAGTAATGTATTTATTTGAGGTTTATAGTAGTCAAATCTAGCAGAAGGTCTAATAACAATTTTGTTTCAAAGGAGCCCTGAGCACAAACAGGATTTCAATGCATCAGCAACAACTATAAGAATATCTGGATGAGAACATCTGAGGTATCCTTTGGTATCAAAGCCACAAATATGGCTAATATTGCCATGGTTTATTGCCTACATTTATAATTGAAAAATGCTAAGTTTCAATGATAGATTCATGAAAATAGGGGTGAGTTTTTTCTTTTTTCTATCCAAGGTTCACAAACGCCCTGAATTCTGCCCACAGACCCCAGTTTAAGAAACCTTGCCTTAATGGAGCATTCTCTCACCCCTGGACTTCTCAGGGTCTCTCAGTTCATGGTATTGCAAGAGTGGTACACATAATTTGTGACCCTGAGCAGGTGGTTTCCCTTGTCTGATAGTGGGGGTGACATAGCGCCAAACTGACAGGGCTGGAGCTCGGGCTCAGTGAGACACTGCATATGAAATGTAGTGTCGGGCACAAGCATGAGCTGTTCTAAAAACAGTAACTACTGCCATTTGGAATCTGCTTCTTTTCATTAATTGAAAGGATTCAGAGTTACCCCAAATAAGGTTGCTCTCACCATATTACATATTGGAAGGCTTTTTTTTTACTTTTTATTTTTTTTTTATGGAAACAGGATGTTGGTGTTACCACTTGGGTAGGAATGTCTACTAGGGAAGAAATTACTATGCTGATAAATTTTTGTCAAGTTGTCATTAGGTTGTCGAAAGCAGGAGGAGGATGGGAGCAGGGAGGAGGGGGTCAATGGAGGAGAAAAGGGGGACATCTGTAATACTTTCAACAATAAAAAAAAATTTTTTTTGTTAAGTTTTATTTCCCTGAAAAATTATTTTGTGGTGGTGGTGGCGGCGGGGTAGGGGTTGGGGTGGTTTGTCAATAATCGATAATAATCAACATGTGCGCTCCACCTAGCATATATAGCAAGTAGAAAAGCTGAGAATAGAATCGCCCCGGGCCAGGGGGTGGTGGAGAGAATGAAGGCAGAACCTGGCAAACTGTAATGTGCACAGGAACTGATAAAATGCAGGCTCCAATCGGCAGGTGTGGGTGGGGCCGGAGATGCTGCCCTTCTAGGCTCCAGGGGACACTGATGTCGAGGTCCACACAGCACACTCTGAGTAGACACCGATGTAGGAGACATCCAGCTACCCAGTGGATTCAAAGTCCTCTTGGCATAAAGGAAAGTGAGTGATTTTGACTATTAATCTAATTTCAACCACTTTACTAAACTTCTTTTTTAGGTCAGGTTTTCAGTTTCTCTTTCTCTCTTTTTTCCCTAGGTAGCCAGTCATGTCATCTGCAAGTGATAATAATTTTGTCTTTTTCTTTTCAATATGTATATCTTATGGATTTTATTTTTCTTGCACTTTTTCTGCGTCTAATGGTATTGCTTCTCGTGTTCCTTAGTCCCCTTTTTGAGTTTCTTTTTTAAACAGATGTTCTAATTTCTTTTTAGTTATTGGACTATTAAGGTTTCCTACTTTCTCTTAAGTCAAATTTAGTAATTTATATTTTCCTAGAAAAACATGGCTTTCAAATGAGTTTTCATATTTATTATTGGCATAAAGCTTTGCATATTATATTTTTATCATCTAAAATCTTCTTCTCTCTGCATTTAGTCCATTTTCTCACTTCTAATTATACTGCCCATTTCTCTCTCTTTTCCTTGATTTCATTTGCCACTGCACTTCATGGTTCTTTTCAAAGAAATGTGCATCACAGTAATTCACCCTGTAGTTTCTTCTTTTCCAATTCACTGAATTGGGCTTTCATAGTCACGGTAGAAGTGTTTCCCCAGGGGTACAGTTTTTTACTTCATCGTTGACTGGATGTAAAATTCTCATCATCATTTCTAAACAGTCTACGATTGCAGTTTTATTCCCTCTTTGATGCAAGTTCTAATTGGAAGACAGCTTTCAAATTTCTAAGTAATTAAAAATTTAAAACTTACACTTTTCCTAATAGTTTATTTATTTATTTTTTGCTTTACATGGATAAAATAATGTAATCTGAACAATGTTTTCACAGGTATTTTTACAAAGATCGGTTTTGAAATTTTTTTTTTTCAATGGTTAATGTTTGTGGATGGTTCTCTGATGCTGGGGAAAAAGTGTACTCAGTATTCTGAGAATTCTTATTCATTTATATCACATATAGCTGTTAAAACTTTACCTATGTTTTGGCTCCCTGTGCTGCCATGTGTTGAATCATTTAGTACTGTTTTGGTTTCTGTCCATTTCTCCTATTTCTTTTGTTTTGTGTATCTTGCTGCAATGTTATATAATACACAAAGGTTATATCTTCATTGGAAATTTGCTATTTTTTTTATATAAAGTGACTTTTCCCTGTTTAATGCTTTTGCCTTATGCTACACTTTGTTCTATGTGTGATGCTTACAAACTACATAGAGTTGAATTTTCTTAACTCAAGCCATAATCACTGAGTTTTGTTGAGTCTTTTGTACTTGATGGCTCCAAATTATCTGAAGTTAATGGGATTAAACCACAATTCCAAAAATCTGAGAGAATCCCAAGTAAGATAGATATATTCCCACCTAGACATATCACATTAAAACTACTGAAAATAAAAAATAAAGAAAAATCTTGAAGGCAGTCAAAGGGGGCAGGAAGGAACCTATATTACATAGAAAGGAATAAAGGTAAGAATTACAGCAGACTTCTCCAAATTTATGCAAGCCACAGAACAATAGAGTGACATCTTTAAAGTGCTTGGAAGTAAAACTAGCTTACAATCTTTTACCTAGTGAGAATATTTTTCAAAAATAAAGAAAAAATAAAAATGTTTTCAGGCAAATAAAAATTGAGAGTGTTCATTACCAGAAGACCCACACTACGAGAAATAAAGAAATGAAGATATTCAGAAATAGTTAGAATGAAGGTTTATATTAGCTTATATAAGACTCTTTTCTTTCTTTCAATCACTCTAGAATATAGTAGACTGTCAGAAGCAAAGCTTGTAGCAATGACTGGGGTTTATAACACATGTAGACATATGGCTGCAACAGCACAAACCATGAGAGGGAGGGTTTGGGATGTACTATTGTGACGTTCTGAAACTATAAATGATATTATCTGAAGGTAGACTGAAATGAATATTGTACACCCTTGGGCCAGCACTAAAATAAGCTGTAAAATAAGAAAAATGGCACCAGAGAACAAATGGGAAAAATAAACTGGCAAGATAGTAGATTTTAGCCCAACCCTATCAATAATGACATAAATGGAATTAACCTAAAGACAAGTTAAAAGATAGAGGTTGTCAGATTATATTTAAAAAGCAACTATATGATGTCTACAAGGAACCTGCTTAAAATATAAAGACATGGGTAGGCTAAGAGTAAAATGATGAAAAAAATATAAACATTTATTTATTTATTTATTTATTTATTTATTTATTTACTTACTTACTTAATCATTTATCCATATCAATATAGGATGAGCTATTACTTTTTACTTAAGAAAAAGGAACAAGTTTTCAGAGTAAGCACAGTTCTCTTTCTGCTAAAATAACTACGCCTCAAACAGGAATGCTCCAGCAGTAGGCTTTTGACACCTGGGTTTGCTGGCCCCAGTGGTGATAGTAGATGATGCCCCTGCTTCAGAGAGGTGCTGTCATCCCCCCCACCCCACCGTGGCCAGGTACCCCACTTACTGTAGCCCATCAGGGTGAGTGCTCCTATCAGCATAATCACCGTCTGCAGAGCATCCGTGTAGATCACAGCAGCCAGGCCACCTGGGAAGGGAGGGTTGGGTACTGAGTTGAGGGTCAGGCACTCTGATGGAAAGGAGTTCCTCTGGGTCACAGAAGGAACCTGAAAGGTCAACATCCAACTGTGGAGATTCTCAGTGTCAATGGTCTGCAAAGAAGGCCACAATGCCTGCGGTGCATGCCCGTTCTGCAATGACTTTGCTGCTCCTTTCATGTTGAGGTGAAGTTGATTTCTCTACCTCTCAAATATGGGCTTGGCCAAGTGACTTGCTCTGACCAGTAGGCCTCAAGGGGAACTTCCGCTCCTGTTCTTGCTCTTAGGTTGCCCCCAAGGACTGCCATGCTTCTGTAAGAAGCACAGTCTAGCCCTGGCCACTTTTGCTCAATGGTTAGAGCATCAGCCCACGAAACGAAGCATCATGGGTTCAAATCCAGTCAAGGGCACGAACCCGGGTTGCAAGTTTGATCCTGGCCCTGGTCGGGGTCATGCGGGAGGCAACCAATCAATGTGTCTCTCTCACGTAGATGTTTCTATTTCTCTCTCTCTCTCTCCCCCTCCCACTCTGTCTGAAAATAAATAGAAAAATATTCTCAGGTGAAGATTTAAAAATAAAAAAGAAGTGCAGTCTAGCCTAGTGGATGACAGTCTGCGTAGAGGGAGAGCCCAGCTGACAGCCAAGCAAACCTCTAGCCCGTGAGTTGAGGCCATTGAGTCCCAGCCAGCTGCTCTAGGCGCCATCTAACTACAACTCAGCTGAGCCAGGCAAGACCAGCAGACAATCCATGAAATGGATTGTGGGCAACAATCAATCATTTTAAGCCCCTAAGTTTTCAGTGGTTCATACACAGCAATTTCTGAGTGATATAGGAATTGATGCTTGGGCCATAGTCCCAAGCTCTGAATACTTTGGGGTTTTTTGTTTTTTGTTTTTAATCCTCACCTGAGGGTATTTTTTCATTCATTTTCAGATAGAGTGGTTGGGAGGGAAGAAGGGAGAGAGAGACAGAGAAACATTGATGTGAGAGACACATCAATTGGTTGCCTCCCACATGACCCCAACTAGGGCCGGGGATGTAACCTATCGAACCACAACTGAGGTACATGCCCTTGACTGGAATTGAACCTGCAACTCTTTGGTCTGGTCTGAGGGCCGACGCCCTAATCACTGAGCCAAACCAACCAGGTTTGGCTTTGTTTTGTTTTTAACATTAGAAAAAGAATGTGAGGTCTTCAGAGCCCTAACAGGCTTCCTGAACAGGGCCATGGTGGTTGGCCTCAGAGGATTCTTGGTTTTGCCACCTAGAAAAATCTTTGTGGTAATTCTGGACAAGGCAGTCTTTCCAGTCTCTTCCCTAGATCTCCCTCCTCCCTTCTTCCCTTATCTGATATAAACATGTTTCTAGTGGTCAATGTCACTGTGCAATAAAAATCCATGCACATAGGTGTGGTGTTCTGCTATTGCTCTCCTTCCTTGCTAACAGGAATAGGGTCCTGTCCCAAGTGGGAGAGACCTGGCCTGGCTTCTGGCCCCAGTTTTCTGCGGTCTTCCCATGTAATTAATCAGCTAGAGTGTGGTTAGGCCCTGCGGTTTGGTGCCACTGAAACCCACCATCATTTCTATACTAACATTATGGAGTATTTACCATGTGCCAGGCACTATGTTTAGTACTTTATGTGATCATTCACTGACATCTGGTAAGTGTCCACCTAGTTCTACATGGTGGGATGCAGAGGCACAAAAACATCATGTTCCTTGTCTTCACAGAGCTTACAGTCTAATGGGGGACAGACCCCCAAACAAGGAAACACAAAGATAAATTGGTAACTGTGACTCCTTCTCTTCCCCTGGGCTCCAGGCACAAGCTTCTCTTAGTGCTGAAAATAACGGCGGTCTCTTGGCAGCAGAGGCCTTTGCATTTGTCACTTCTCTGTTTGGGGCCCCCACTGGGTTCCATGGCATGGAGCCCTCAATACAGGCTCATTTTGTGTCATTCCAGACTCTGGTCTCAGCCATTTGTGTCACTGCTTCTCCTGCCAGCAGGGCACTGGGCACCACTCTCACCCTGGTCAGTGTGGGTGGGACACAGCCTGAATCGTCTACTTGCTCAGCCTCAGCCACATCAGCCCCCTTGATCCCTCAAACAAACAAACTGTGTTCTCATCTCAGAGCCCTTCCCTCTGCCTGGAGTTCTCTTCCCCTATACTCCTCATGGGCACTCCCTTCATCTGTTATGTCTGGATCAAGTATCACCTCTGCTCAACTCCCATGTAAAAATCCTCCCCTTCACTCCCCAGCTCACCCTGCTGAATTTTTCTGCATGGCACTTGTTAGACTATGACAATACGCCCTGACATTGTTCAATGGTTTCCTTGTTCACGTCTCCCATCCCCGCTCATATGTAAGTTCCTTTGGGGCAAGGATTTTGTCTGTCTCTTTACTGCTTCACCCTCCTTCCCATCATGATGTCAAGCATACAGTAGGTGATGTCTATACAGTGGAATGAAGTCTATTATACCAACAAGGGCAGAGAGGATGAGAAGGTGAGTATTCAAAACCAGATACTTGGTCAAGGCTCTGCTCCAGCTAGCCTCTGTTCTAGGATGCAGGCCTGAAGGGAAGATGAGGCTGCCCAGTCTCAGGCCCCAGAATTAAAGTCGTGTAGGACCTAGCTTTGTTCAGTGTATGCAAATATGCATGCTTAGCGCCTTGTAGGTTCTCAATAAATAGGTCTTGAATCAATGGAAATAGTTTGATGCAGTTGTGGTGCATTTTTAAATCCTCTCTCTTATTTGGCAGCCCCCTTCCTTAGGACAACAGTAAGAGAAATCATATCTGGGGTAATGGAGTGAAGTTTAATAAGTGGTTTCAACATAGTGGAACATCAGAGGATAGGCCAGGAAAAGATGGGGTGGCTCAGTCCCTGCCCACCACACCTCCTCACATCACCCTGTATTCAATCATACCTGCAATAGTGTATAGAGCTGTGATGACCAACAGTCCAACTATGGCCAGGTACAGATCCAGTTGCAAAGACTGCTGAATAAAGATGGCGCCTGCATACATGTCCACCTGTAGAAACATGGAAGTGGATGGATGGATGGATGGATGGATGGATGGATGTGTGCAGCCCAGTTTCCCCAGCCTCAATTTAGGACCCAGCCTAGATCTGACAAACACAGAAGAGTCACATATTGTTGTTTCTTCATCCAGCTCCTTCCAGATTTTTGGTCTCAAACTGAAGCCCTGTAGGCAATTACGTGTGAGATCCCCTTCCCTGGGCTAATACAATAACCTCTTCAGTGGTCTTCCTGTTTCTACTCTTGGTCTTCTTACAGCCCATCCTCCACAGCGCACCTAATCCAAAACCATCATGGTCATCTCATCCTTCTCCCCCCAATAAAGCTCTTCAGTGGCTCTCCAGGGCCCCCACAATGGTCTCAATAAATAAGCTAGAGTGTCATGCCAGGCCCATCGTGATCTGCCTGCCACTTGATCTCATTTCCTTTACTCACTTCCTATTCCCAGTCATCTGGGCACTCTGAAATATGCTGTTTTTCTAACAAGTCATGTTCCTCCATGCCTCCAAGCTTCGGCTTGTTCTAATTGATCTTTCTGAAATGCCAATTCCCCTTTCTCTAAAGCCTTTCTCTGGTGTAACTTCCCTTATGAAGGCTTCCCCAGGCATAGAGCCAGCTACTGTTTAGATGGAGTGGAACTCCTCAGCCCCTTCTACCCCCCACATAGGACAAGCTGTCTCTGAGCTCCAGCTGGATTGGAAGACGGTGTCAGTGTGAGCCAGGCTGGCTGAGTGGCATGTGCACTGCTCTTGGCCACTTTCCAGGAGCTCTGCCCATCCAAAGGTCAGGGTGGGGCAGGTTCAGGAGCCATCAGCACATCTGATTCACAGCTGATCACTGCTTATCTCAAAAGGACGATTGAAGTCCTACCCAAGGGCTCTTGGGAGTGCCAGTCAGTAACCTGAACCATCCTGAGATGTTGCCAAAGAAGCTTTGGCAGAAGTGGGGGAGGAGTCCTTCCCTCTACCTTTTCTCTTGACATCCTCTGCCCAAGCTTACCCTATCCCATCCCTCCCATCTTCCTCTAACCTCCCTGAGGCCTGCCCAAGAGAAGGGGAAAGTTCATGGGGTGGAGACACCCCAGCAGGGGCTGGCACTCATCTCTCGCCATGTCCCCACCTTACCGAGATCTTGGTGAAGATGTAGATGAACAGGTAGAGCACGGCCAGGAGGATGGGGATCCTGTTGCCACCAAAGCGTTTCCTGAGATATTCTGGCATCGTGGTGACCTGAAGGCCAGAGCTGAGCTTTCGCCACCCACCAACCCTGGCACATGGCCTCGGGACCCAACCCTTCCCCACCACCCCAAACTCAGAAGCACAGGTGGTCTTCTTGGGATTCTCAATGGGGGAACTCATGAAGGGAGGAGAAAATGGGAGCAGAGGTGGGGTGTGGAGGAACTGGGGTTCCGTGCAGGGGTATGCACCCATCAATCATACTTCTCCAATGGGAGCATTCATGTACCCCATCGCAGTTTTTACCCTCTCCACTATTATTAATTATTAATGTTTTTCTTTCAACTAACTCACGTTTTTATTTAAATAAATTGATCCAAAAAGGAAATTTCAAATCAGCACTGTAAATAGAAAATCAATTCTAAATTTACAGGAACCAGCAAAAATAAACACATGGATATTAAAACAATTCATTTATTTTCTCTTCTTTGTTGGCAACTGTTGTTGCACACCAAAGATTCTGGGCTCTGAGCCTACTCATTCTTTGAAAAACAAAAACAAAAAGCAGAGTTATTGGAGAAACACTGGACAGGGATTAAAGGCACACCAGCACCAACATGAGACTGTGCCCTGGACCTCATCAAACAGCTGGAAGACTACAGGGAAGGAAATAACTCCACCAGTGGTTCAGTGTCGCTGGCCTGTGCCCAGCACCGCAAATCATCTCAGTGATCTCCATTTGTCCATGTTTTAAACTCTGGGAAAGTTGCTCTACTGTAGCCCTTTAGCCAGGACACCATGAAAATCAGGGAGTTCTAATAGCTAACTCTGTGGACTCCAGAGTGGACAGAAGTCCAGAGAACTCTTTCACCAGGAGGCACTGGCCTAGGGTGGGTGGTCCGAAGCCAGGTGTCCTTACCATATGGCTCACCCCAGGGACTGAGCCATGTTGCTGAGAACCATTACTTGGGCGGCACTGTTCTTGGGGTTGGCATGTCCTTTCCTGATCGCCTCATCCCCTCTGTACTCCCAGATGTGGGGTTGAGAGAATGTTATATCTAGCCTCTGGGACCTCAAGCCAACCACTGTTCTCCACGAGGTATGAGATCTTGGATGGGAAAGGACAGAGTAATGATGGTATTTGCAGAAATGTCGGCAGCTCCTCCTCCAGGTTGTTGCTGGGTACCTGACCATGAAGAATGGCAAACCCTCCGCTCCCAGGTCAGACTGTGAAGGCAGAAGAGACTGGGAAGAGAGACTAGGGGACTAGATGACCCGACTTGATACAGGAATAGTACATTGGATGTGGGTATTTGAGACTAGAAGGTATTCAGCATAAAAATATTTCAATTTTGATGTATGTTTGATATTTTTCGTAATAAAATATTCACAAGAAATGAACTGCGGGAATACACGGACATTTTAAAATAGAAGAAAAGAACAAAGCTTCTCTTTTCTCCTCTTCTTCCCAAAAGGGCAGTTTGGGATTCTGACCCTCATGAATGTCTGGCCTCCACTCTCCGGTCTGCTGCAAGGCAAACAGCTGGGATTTTCCAGCAGCGCATTGTTCTAAACTCGAACGCTCTCTCGGGGAGTAACAGACTCGATCACACGTGTGGAATGAGCACAGACCTGGTGAAGGTCTGAGAGCTGGTTAGAGAGAGCACTGAGGGCTTCAGCCCACTCAGGTAAGTGGGTTCATGCTCTCATCTGCAAAGGAAAACTACCAGCTGGTCTTGTGTGGGCTGGACTCCTATCTCAGGCTGGCAGTCTTTATCATTCATGGACCTTGGCAGGAAGTTTCTAATGAGCTAAGAAAGGAGGAAGGGATGAGAGTCATCAGAAGGTGAGCAGCGCTGGTGTCTAGAAATTAAACTCTGGAGAGAAACGGGAAGCTCGCTGATGGACAGGAGGCAGAGCCTAGGCTGTTGGTTGTAAAGTCCCCAAGAAGGTAGTTTGCCAGGCAGCAAGGTTGAGACAGACAGACAGACAGAGGCAGAGAGGAAGCTGCTAATGGAGGGGGAACCACTCCCTGGTGGTTGCTGGATGAGTGCTAATAGGAGGCAGAAGTGATATCCGTCCTGGGAGATGAGGGCCTTGCTCCCTCACACTCCTCAGGCCCTGGGGTGAAGGGCGGGGCGGCCAGGTGACTTCCGCATCTGCGCACCTCCCATCACAGCCAGACTGTCCTCCAATCAGGTAAAGCCCTCCCTCTCAGAAACCACCCTGCCCCCATCCCTCCCCAGAGCCCGGCCCAGCACCCAGTGGGGATTCCAGGTCCCACTCCGGCTTCCTTTCTCTCTAGACCCCAGTCTGGAAGCAGCAGCGGCAGGCGACACCCTGCACAGTGTCCTACTTGGCTCAGCCCCAACAACAGTTGGTCATTTCCCCTTCAGCTGCCTGTTTCTCTGACTGCCCTGAACCTTGTCATCTCCAGGCCCCCATTCACCTCTGAGACCCCAAATTTTCACCAGTGCAGCTCTCATGTGTAATAACTCCATTCTGACCCTCAGTTACTGCATGTACACACCCTGGCAGTTTCTTTTCTGTAAACATAAGGGCCTTGAGACACCCAAAGAAAACTGTAAAGATAAGGGGTTGAGGATGGCCTTGGGAAACTCAAAGAAACCATGAGAAAAAAGAGATTAATAGTTGCCCTGCTCCTCTCCCCCCTTCTCTGTATCAGCCCTCCTTAACGGTGCCAAAAGCAGCACCAAGAGAATGTAGTTTTTTTTCTGTAGTCTGTGCCTTTAAAAGCGGGCAACAAAGAAGGCTCGGGGCTGAGGATTTGGGGAAGCTGTACTTCCCCAGCCCGCCGGTCTAACAGCCCACCGGTGTAATAAAGTGCTCCTTTACAATTCGGCCGTGCGTCTCTGTTATCTCGCTGACACCTTACAACATCATGGTTGCTAACTCTGATGACCCTGCTGTTGGACTGAACCAGGACTTCCAGTTCCTAATGGTGCCTCTTCTTGTGGGTATCAGTTCATTCCTCATTTCACTTCTCTCTGAATTCATGTAAGACCCTGCTATTGAGTCATTTCAACAAATATTTATTGGGCATCTACTATGGACCAGACACTATTCCAGACTCTAGGAGAAAATGAGATGGTTCCTGCTTTCCTGGACCTCACAGTCCAGCGATCTTCAACATTTTCATCTCATGGCACACGTAAACTAATTACTGAAATTCTGCCGCACACCAAAAAATATTATATTTTTTGCTGATCTGATGAAAAATAGGTATACTTTTGAATTATTCACACCAGATGGCTATTGTTGTGTTGGCTGTTGTCATTTTTGTTTTTTTATTTTTTTTTAATCCTCACCCGAGGATATTTTTCCATTTATCTTCAGATAGAGTGGGAAGGAGGGAGGGACGGGGAGAGAGAGAGAGAGAGAAACATCGATGTGAGAGGGACACAGCAACTGGCTGCCTCCTGCACGACCCCGACCAGGGCCAGGGACTGAACCGCAACCGAGGTACGTGCCCTTGACCAGAATCGAACCCGCAACTCTTTGGTCCGCGGGCCAACACTTTAACCGCTGAGCCAAACCGGCCAGGGCAGCTGTTGTCATTTTTAAATTTGACAATGGAAAGGAAAAGAGGTCAGTGCCCCTGACTAAATAGTCAGGTATTATTGCATGTGTTAAAAATGTTTGCATCTTTGAGCCAAGAAAGATTCTATATCTTCACAGGGAAAGTTGGCAAGGTCTGCACACATTCAGCTGTCACAGTTTGAGGGGTGCTACTGGCATCTAGTGGGTGGAGGCCAGAGGTGCAGCAAGCGTCCTGCAGCACACAGGGCAGCTCCTCCCCCAACACACACAGAGCAAAGAATTAGCCAGCCCAGCATGTCACCATGGCTGAGGGTGAGAAAGCCTGGTCTAGTAGAGGGGGGACATACTGTCCAGTGGGAGAGACATCTTAATTTATAATCACATAAGCAAATGAAAAACAGCAACTATGGCAAATACAGTAAAGACAATTTCGCCTAATCAGAAATGTCAGGGAGGGCTTCCTAGAGGAGCTGTGGTTTCCAGTAGGACTTGGAAGATGCATAGGAGTGAATGGTACCATGAAGGGAAAGCAAAACTTTCCGGCCAGAAGGAAAGCATCTTAACGGTTGAGGAATAGAGAGCCTGAGGAGGAGGAGAAACTGTCAGGAGCCAGCCCACAGCTCAATGATGCAGCTTTAGTGAATGAATGAATGAGTGAATGAATGAATGAATGAATGAAACAATGGGAGAACGCTGTGGATGGAGAGCAGGGTGGGCCCCTAGGAAGTGCAGTTTATTTTCCATATTCATAAGTAAAGTTGGTCTGTAATTTTTTTGATGGGTAGTATTAGCATTATCCTATTCTCAAAGATGATGGACAAAAATCCATTCTAGGTGGATAATTGACTGAACTATGCAAAGTTCTAGAGGATAACATAGGAAAATATCTTTTGACCTGAAGTAGGAAAAGATTTTATAAAACAAACCCTAAAAGGCAGGAAAAGGTGATAAATGTGATGACATTACAATTGGGATCTGTTTATCAAAACACCATTAAGAGTGTGAAAAGGTAAGCCACAGAGTAGAAAAAAATTATATTTGCAACACATATAATTTATAATCACATATAATCATATACAACCACCCTACAGGCTTGTTTCCAGAATATATAAAGAACTTCTATAAATCAGTAAGAATCTATACAGCCTAATAGAAAAGTTGGCAAAGCTCCTATACAAGTTACTTCCCAAAAGAGGACATTCAAATGGCCAGAACATATGTAAACAGGATTGGCAATTGAAAACACAGTGAGACACCACCACACACCCACCAGATTAGCAAG
This sequence comes from Tadarida brasiliensis, assembly GCA_030848825.1. Lineage (NCBI taxonomy): Eukaryota > Metazoa > Chordata > Mammalia > Chiroptera > Molossidae > Tadarida > Tadarida brasiliensis. The sequence continues at coordinate 123,597,012 of CM061258.1, forward strand.
AATTTTAAAGTCAGAAAATACCAGTGACAGTCCGGTCAGGATGACGGGTGGGTAAACACAGTCTCGCTTCCTCCCACAACCACATCAAAATTACAACTAAACTACAGAACAACCATCATTCAGAACTCCCCGAAACTGAGCTGAATGGAAGTCCTACAACTACGAAATTAAAGACGGAGCCACATGGAGACTGGCAGGAGGGGCGGAGGCGTGGACAGGCTGGTCCCACACCCACGTGTGGAGGATAAAAATCAGGAGGACACTTCGGCTGGGAAGGTCCTCCCTGAGGCGTGAGGGGTCCCTGTCCCACACCAGGCGCCCAGCTCAGGGTTCCAGTGTCAGGAAGAGAATCCCCATAACTTCTGGCTGTAAAAACCAGTGGGAACTGATGTTGAGGGAGGCTGAGGCTGCTGGAGCCCCAGGCAGCTCCTCTTAAAGGGCCCGGGCTCCATTGTGAGGGAAGCAGCTTGAAAGGCCCCAGAGAGATATGGGGAAGAACTGAGTTGTTTGGCATTGGGGTGAGAGCTGGAGAGGCAAATTTCTCCTGGACAGATGTGCTGGCGGAGCCCGTTGTTCAGACGAACACCATATCTGGGACTCCAGCAACCTGGCTCACACTGTTGGTCCTGCCCTGGTGATTCCCTGAGGCCCTACCCCACTCAACTTTCAGGCCCACCCAAGCTGTTTCCAGTGGCTTTACCATAGGAATGGCCTGTCTTGGCTCCTGTTTCAGATTTTCCTAAATTCTCTAAAAAAAAAAAAAAAAAAAAAAGCAGCATCCGGCCTCAGCAAGCCCCATACCTCTCACTAACTGGCCCAAGGCCTGTTACTCGGAGCAGCCAGCCTTGGTTCACAACTTGGCTTTGCCTGGACACCTCCAAGCTCAGCAGAAGAAGCAGCCACTTGCAGATCACTTTGTAGCTTATTCCGGGTGGCCCTGAATAGAACACAGGCAGTGGCTGATCTTGCCCCAGAGCCAGAACACCCAGTAGACAGCTTCAGACCATGTTGAAGCACCACCACCCAACCACCTCCACAAGTGACACACTCAAGGAATGGACTTAGTGGGTAACAGAGCCTTGCTGAAGTAAGTCTTGCTCTGTGTGGTGGGCCCCTGCACAGCTGGTCCTCCAAGGTAGTCAGAGGTCAGTGGTCAAAGGGCACAGCCAGTCCTTGCAGCTGATCAGCCTGAGTAAATCCCTCCCACTGATGTGTCAACAGCAATCAAGTCAATTACAACAAAAAGGTAGACAGTCCACATGAGGGGTGTACCTTGAAGGCCCAGCTAGGGTGATCAGGGAGGCTGTGCCACTGGATCCTACAGGACACCTACTACAATAGGCCACCTTAGGAAGCCTAGGAAACATAGCAACTCTACCTAATACATAGAAACAAACACAGGGAGGCAGCCAAATTGAGGAGACAAAGAAACATTTCCCAGATGAAAGAACAGAACAAAACTCCAGAAAAAGAACTAAACAAACAGGAGATAAGCAATCTAACAGATGCAGAGTTCAAAACATTAGTTAAAAGGATGCTCAATGAACTTACTGAAGGCCTCAAGTTCAGTCAGGATGCACAGTCAGAAATGAAGGAGGCACTAACTGAAATAAAGAATAATTTACAGAGATTCAATAGTAGAGTAGGTAAAGCCAAGAAGCAAATTATCGATTTGGAATATAAGGAGGCAAAAACCACCCAATCAGAATAGCAAAAAGAAAAAAGAATACAAAGAAATGAGGACAGTGTAAGGAGCCTCTGGGACAACTTCAAGCATGACAACATTCTCATTATGGGAGTGCCAGAGGAGAAGACAGAGAGCAAGAAATTAAAAACCTATTTGAAAAAATAATGACAGAAAACTTCCCTAACTTAGTGAAGGAAACAGACATACAAGTCCAGGAAACAAGATGACCTCAAGAGGCCCACACAAAGACACATCATTATCAAAATGCAAAAGATTAAAGACAAAGAGATAATCTTAAAAGCAGCAAGAGAAAAGCAGTTTGTTACCTACAAAGGAGCTCCCATAAGACTGTCAGATGATTTCTCAAAAGAAACGTTGCAGGCCAGAAGGGAGTAGCAAGAGATATTCAAGGTGATGAAAAGCAAGGACCTACAACCAAGATTACTCTATCTTGCAAAGCTATCATTTAGAATCAATGGACATATAAAGAGTTTCCCAGGCAAGAAAAAGCTAAAGGAGTTCAAAACTATGAACAATAAAATGGCAATAAATACAAATCTATCAACAATTGAATCTACAAACCAAATGAGCAAGCAGAGCAGAAACAGACTCATAGATACAGAGAACTGTTGGTTGGTCGCCAGATGGGAAGGGGTTTGGGGGGATAGGTAAAAAAGATGAAGGGATTAAGAAGTACAAATTGGTTAGGCTGATGAACCTCAAAGGGAAGGGCAGGCGGAAAGAGATAAACCAAAGAACTTATATGCATATATGCATAACCAATGGACACAGACAACAGTGTGGGGAAGGCAGGAGGGCAATGGGAGCGGGGAGGAGGGGTCAATAGGGCAAAAAGGAGGGACATCTGTAATACATTCAACAGTAAAGATAAGTTTAAATAAGTAAATAAGTAAAAATAAAGTAAAAAAGGAAATACCAAGTGATGGCAAGCATGTGGAGTGATGGAGCAAAGGGTGTTCGCATGTACTGCTGGTGGGAGGACAGCTGGGAACTACTCCGGGGGAAGTGTGTCTAGTCAGCCAGGTAACACCTCCAACGACCTGGCAACTCCACCCACAGGTGTCTCTCCACAAGCACATGCTTATGTCCATCAGGACACTTGTATCGAGAGATTCATAGCAACCTTGTCCATCACAACCTAACTCTGGGCACTGCGCCCCAAAGGTCTGCGACAACAGAATGGATAAATACATCGAGGTGTCATCACCCTACATAATATTCCATAGCAATGAAAATGAACACATCAGCTACATGCAACAAAAGAATATGTTACCTGATTCCGTGTACTTATATAGGTTTAAAAAGTAAAACTAAGCCATACTGTTTAGTTTTTCATAATTAAAACTGTGAAGAAAAGCAAGAACGTGAGTAGGAGGAATGTGGAGGAACGTCGAGGAGAGAGGGAGGCGTTGACATCTGCTGAGGCACGTGGGTGAGACTGTGACATCTTATGTCTTGATTTTACTGTGGTTTGTAAAGCTGTTCGTTTGTATTTTATCACTCTTCTGTGTATTTATTTTATTTCCTAATAAGAATGAATTGGGTAGCTTTTTATCTTTTCTTGGCATGATAGTCCTCTGAACGCCAGTCCTCTTCTGGTAGACACGTGGTTGTTCCGGGTTTCCTGTTACAAACAACTACAGCTCAGGCCTCTGTGCCCCTTCTCCACCTTCAGCCACACAAGTGCCTTCTTCACTCCGAGCAGATGACACAATCTTTGACTTACCACAGAAAATGAAAACCACAGCTGAGAACGCCTGGCCTCCCTACCTGTGAACTAACCACATCTCCAATATCCTTGACACCTTCCCATAGTAGGTACTGAGTCAATACTTACTGATGCTTTGGCCCAGAGACCCTCACACTCCATCCAGGGCTGGTATAACCCAGATATTTTGTCTATGCAGGAGCTAGTCACAGCGGGGGGTGGGCAGACCAAGGCCCTCCCCACCATCGAAGGCCATGCTCATTTAGGCTCAGTATTATCTGAAAGTGAGGTTATTTTTTTTAAATCCTCACTCAAGGATATTTTTCTATTTATCTTCAGATAGAATGTGTGTGTGTGTGTGTGTGTGTGTGTGAGAGAGAGAGAGAGAGACAGAGAGAGAGAGAGAGAGAGAGAGACAGAGAGAGAGAGACAGAGAGAGAAACATCGACGTGAGAGAGACACATCGACTAGTTGCCTCCCACATGACCCTGATCAGGGCCAGGGACCAACTGCAACCCAGACACATGCCCTTGACCTGAACTGAACCTGTGGCTCATTGGTCAGAGGGCCAATGCTCTAACGGCTGAGCCAAACCAGCCGGGGCAGCAAGTGAGGTTACGTATGCCTGCGTCACTGCACAGACTTCACTGCTTCTTGCGCAAAGGGACTGTCAAGCGGTTTCTCTCATCGTTACTCCGTTCTTTCTACTATGCGTATTTTTTAAAATTTGCGTACTGGAAGGTGAAAATCAGTTACTTCTTTATGAGCAACACCCTGATACTGTATGCCGTGTGAGGCAGAGCATCTCCAACAGAATTAGGTCTAGATGGTACACGTGGCAGAAGCTGTCAGTAAGATCAGAAATAATTTTCAAAACTGCTTTTACAAAAATTCTGAAGCAGCATTATTTGGTAACAAAAATTATGGTATTTCCTATCAGTTAGAAATAACTCAATTATTATAGTTTTGCATGCAAAGGAAGAAAAACACTGAATTGGATTTTTTTTCTTTTTTAAGTTAAAAGTAGTAACATGTTAGCCTTAAACATTCAGAGAGACTGCAAGTTTTATATTTGTGTTTTGGCATTAAAAGACATATTTTTGAGCCTGTGTTTCTTCCAGCCTCTGAAAGCCCATGTGTACCTCTGTCGCCTGTTACTAGGTGGGGACTGCTTGGTACAGGCTCCTAATTGTCTCACCTGTGTCTCATCCCTCTCCAACACTGGGACCTCCTGGGGACTGCCCCCTGGATGCAGAGGGAGGGACATTGGGTGGGGAGGAGGGAGTGCAGGCTTGTCCCTTCCCAAAGGGCTACTGGTTCCAGTGCCCCGACGCCCCTCAGACTCACCTGACCCGCAATGTAGATGGGGAGGAAGATCCAGGCCAATATCAGCACAGAAAAGATGCCCTACAGAGAAAACAGAGTCAGGAGTCGGCTTCCAGCCACGTCTAGCCCCTGGGTTTCTGTCGCACCTGGAGGTAACCTGGTCTGCCTGTGCCTCTGCGTCAGTCAGTCTCTTACTCGCTGAGTGGCTCACCCTCCCTGGACGTCATATTTTCATGTTTAAATGGGAGGAGGGGATGGAGTAGGGACAAACAGAGAAGCTTTTTTGAGAATCCTAGCACAGCGTCTCCTAACCTCACATCATCCCCCTTCCTCAAGGTGCATTCCCACCCCTCCATCGGCAGTGGTTAAGACAGGCTGTGAGGTCAGGCCGGCCACCCTGAAGAGTAGTTGCTGGTGCTGGAAGAGCTCACCAGGTGTCCGAGACCCATTTCTGTCACCTGTGAAATGGGAGTGGCAGAGCCTCACCGGCTGCTGCGAGGCAGTCAGTGAGGCAGACGGTGCCTACGAGCACAGGCTCTCCGTGCTCTCCGTGAGCATCGCCCCTTCCATCCTCACAAGGACAGCACGTGGCAGGTGCCATCATCATCCCTACTTTTATTGTTATTATCCCCTGTTATACACGAGACTCAGAGAGGTTAAGTCACTTGCCCAAGGTTACACAATGTGTAAGTATTGTGGCCCGGCTGCGACCTCGGCAGCCTGCATCTAGCCCGTAATTGAATCCCATCATATAACAAGCCAGTGGCACAGAGCAAGCACTAAAGGTTACTTATAGCCCTGGCCGGTTTGGCTCAGCGGTTAGAGCGTCGGCCCGCGGACTGGAGAGTCCCGGGTTCGGTTCCCGCTAAGGGCACGTACTTTGGTTGCAGTTTGTCCCCGGCCCAGGTTGGGGTCGTGTGTGTGGCAACCAGTAGATGTGTCTCTCTCACATCAATGTTTCTCTCTCTCTCTTTCTCCCTCTCTCCCTCCCGCTCTATCTGAAGATAAATGCAAAAATGTCCTTGGGTGAGTATAAAAAAAAAAAAAAGCTTGCTTATAAAGATGAAGGTCACTTTCATAAGTGCATCCCCTCCCCCTCTGAAAATTGTACCAAGTGAGCTCCGCTACACAAGAGTGTGCCCTGTCCCTCAGCTATCGTGGGGTGGCAAAGAGGTTGAGAGCCACTGAGGCACACGTTTGCAGCAGCCAGCTGGTATCTAATCCACAGAAACACCCAGTCCCAGGTACCTTCTGTCTTCTCATCCACCAGGGAAATAGTCCGAGCCCTCTCCTCACACATCTGTTTGTTGGGGGTCTTAGGCCTTATGGGCCCCAGCAAGCAGATCCCCGAAGGCCTGACAGTTGTAGGTAAAACTGATTTTTGTTGACCAGGGTGCCTTGAGGCTTCTTGATTTTTTCAAAAAGCACGCTCTATTTTTTAAAGTGCAGCACATTCATACAACTGCCCCCAGGATCTGCCTGTTAGGTAGAGAGTGAAATGTCCACTCCTTGGTAAAATACTCACGTTAAACTCATAAGCAGCCACAGAAATGCCTGCAGCAGCGCCTGACCCTGCTAGGCCTACAAAATGTCCACTTCCTATGTTGCTGGCAAACAAGGATGCACCCACCTGTGGGGAGACAGACAGGTCACAACTTGGAGCCAAGGTCTGGGGTACCTCCTCCCCACTCCCAGTTCTTCCCACGCTCCAAAAGGATGAAGACAAAAGCAGTGGAGGAGATAGGGCTATTCCCAGGTTATCGGGCACCTTTTGTTCAAATTAGAAAAGACTCTTTCCCCGAGACTCTTTTACTTCCATGTATCATAAATTAGCACAATAAATATGCATATCTATGTTGCCTAAAATGTGGATTGTGCCTCCTAGGGTTGTGCAGTGCCAGATTTGACCAACTATGCGGCATCCCTGGACGGAAGGATGACAGGTATTGTAGAAAGTGCTTCATGATGAGAGCCAGGAGGCCTGTGTCAGTCCCAGCTTTGCTTCTGAATCAGCAAAGCAGAGAGCCCTCCTTCTGGTAGAACTCTAAGTGGCCAAGACTGGACTTGATGACCCCTTCCCTGGTCTCATTTGATTAGACCAGATAGCCTGGGCACCAGGCCCACACTGGGCCAGTTACTTGCTTTCTCCTGGCAGTCTGGAAGTGGAATGCCATAGCTGCTGGTCCCTTAGGCTGAGGGTGTAGAATCCTGGGAGGTGTGTGTAGCAGGGGTGGGGTGGTGGGTGGCATGTGCAGTGTGTACTCGTCATGGCCACTCTGCTGAGAGAAAAGACCGTGACGGAGACCTTCAGAGAGAGGCAGCTCAGGTGAGCATGGAGCAGGAGAGGTGAGGTGGAGATCAAGACAGAGTAGAGATAGAAGGGGGAGGGAGAGGGAGACAGAACTGTCTGAGCGAGGGCTCTTGGGCCTCCTGTTGACTTTCTGGTTTTCATCCAGTTCTATTTTGCTGATCTATCCTTATGCCAGTACCACTATTTTTGTGTGTGTGTCACTTCATAGTAAGTTTTGAAATCAGGATGTTGTTACTGGGGAAAGTGGAGTATCCACTGGTGGAAGTGGGGGATCCCCTTCCTCACCAGGTGCTCGGGATCAGATCCTTACGATATCTTGAGAAAAAGAATTTTCTGAGATGTGCATGGAGGATGAGTGATTTTTATTTGCGTGGAATTATATCCTTTGGTTTCCAAAGTCCCATTTTCCTTAAGCCTGTCCTGGAAGAGGTGCAGCTGGGGATTCAGCAGAGCTAGAAGCAAAGCCAGTGTCCAGAGTATCCATTCCATGGTGGAGCTGGGTCTGGTTTGGAATTAGGCTAGTTGTAGTCTATTAGCCTGGAGCAGTGTCCGCCGTCGTATTGACATGAAGTTGAGTCTGTTTGGGAATAGCACCCATGCAGAAGGAGAAATGATAGATGATTGATTGATAGATGATAGATAGATAGATAGATAGATAGATAGATAGATAGATAATAAATACAGGGGAAAACCAGGTCTTAATAATATCACTTGAACCTCTGTGCTCAGTCATAACTGAAACCCTAGATTTTTTCCTTAGGTGAGCTGAAACATTCTTTTTTGGATGAAACACATTTGAGTTGGAGTTAAGTCTTCTCTAGTTTATATTGACTTCCACACAACATGCAACTAAAGAGTCCTGAGAAAGCAAAGGCTGGACAGAATACCAGCACTTGGAAATTCTTTGAAATGTGACTTTAATTGAACCAAAGACCACTTACAGGCCACCACATCATGTCCCCTCCAGCTAGGAAGTAGCCTTTCACTGTGTCTCTTTTGGTCTTCACTGTGGACTAAAACAAAGAAGAAGAAGCATGGGTGAGGGAAAATATTAACAAACAAAGGCATTCCAAAATGGCCTAGGCTGCAGATTATAAAGTGAGAGTCCAGCGGGCCAGATTTAAACATCGAATGTATTTTGTTTGACCCATGGTTATAAAGAAGATCTTAATTTGAATGCTTTTAGAAGAGACATAAACTCTTCAAGGCAACACAGCCCCTGTCAGTCCCTGCTTCACACATTGGTGATAACCTACGTGGCCCCTAGGCATGTGAGTTTCAAACCCAAGGCTTATCTATAGTATCTCATAATATGTATCATTTACTCCGTTAACACGGGGATAGTGTTCTGTTCACACCGTGTCAGACACTATGCCAAGCATTTTAAAGCATTCTCAAATTTTAATTCTCACTAATTCCAGTGAAGTTGGAAGTTGGTAAGAAACTGAGGTTCAGAATTACAGTCACGTGTCTCATGACACATTTCCAGGTAGCAGAAGGGACAGGAATTCAAGCCTAGTTCAGCCTGATTTTGGAACGCATGTTTTTAACTGTCTACAAAACTATCTTTGGAAGAAGTAAGCTTCCTGGCATTGAAGGTATTTTAATGTAGACATTTGGCCACTAAGTAGTGTGTGTGATATTGAATAAGTTGTTTAAATTCTCTGAGCCTCTTGATGTGAAGGTTGGTGAGGAGACTCTTACTGGATGGGAGATGGCATGATTTGGTATGTTTTCATCTCTGCAAATAATCTTCCTATAGAAAATAGACACTATAGAGTGATGTCAGCATCATGGCGAAGTGAGATGATGCCTTTGTATCTCCCCTTAAATCTATAACTAGTTGGACATCTATAATTCAACAGAGGTTCCTCTGCTCAACACACTAGCATAGCTGAGAGAGCCACATTGGTACACGCAAATGTGGGTGTATTGGAATGCGTAGGGGAGGCAGGTGGGAGGAAGGACAGGTACAGTTCCTCAGGCTGCTGCAGCTGAGCTCACAACCCCAGCCAGTGAGGTGGAGGAGTCAGAGTGTAGCCCTACAATACAGCCTGGAAGAGGGTAAGAGGGGCAGAAGCAGTGTCAGTGCTTGAAAATCGGGCTCCCTCCCATGATTGTGCTGGAGCTTGGCAGCAGCAGTGGGGACATATCCATGGCCTCTAGGTGCAGCACAGTGGTGTCAGGAGCCATAGGGAGCCAGGTAACAAGTGGGCTCGTGAGCCCGGCTCCCTCCAACCAGCCACATCCCCTTAGTATGGTGGTGGTGCCATGAGACCCAGGAGACCTGGACATAGTAGGGGCACCCACCATCCCTGCTTACCCAGGCAGTGACTCCAACAACCATATTGACACCCCTCCACCATGACCCCAGAGGCACAAGTCACACAGGTAAGAGAAAAACAAACAAACAAACAAACAAACAAACAAACAAACAAACATGCGCCAGAAAGTTTTTCTGCCGGAAAACAAAAGGAAGACCTCTAATTATAAACCTACTGAATTGTTAAAAATCAAAATGGCACCTAAATAAGAAAACTGTTCACTGCTTCAAATGTGGTAGCAGAGGAACAACCCATCAAGCACCATAAACAACCAAGGTGACATAGTAACACAAATAAATGACAATTCTCCAGAAACCAAAGTCATGGAAAATGAGAATATAAAGGACAGAGAATTCAAAATAGTAGTCATGAAAAAACTTAATAAGACACCAAGAAACTCAGAAAGTTTCTGAGTGAGTCAGGGATAAAAGTAATAAATAGAAGAATACTTTACTAAAGAGATTGGAACTGTAAAAAAAGAACCAAACAGAGAATTCAAGGTAGCAGTGAACTACATGGAAACTACACTCAACTCCTCCTTGGACCAAACTGGAATTATGCTTAAATTACAGAATAATCACCCTGAATAACCAACTGAAGACTAGCTGAAGAAAAGTCTTATGACTGGGTTTTTATAGAAGAAGCCACATCAAGATTGGTAGGAAGGGTGGGCACATGAAAAGGGCTGGCCCTGCTCCTGTGGGTGGTGGCTGAGGCTCCAGAGAGACATCTCAGCTGTGTGGTGTTCTCCCTGAGAAGTGTGGGGTCTCAACCCCAAACTAGGCTCCCCAGCCCAGAGCATCAGAGCCAGAAAGAGGCACCCACACTGGCTGTAGGGTTTCTGTTCATCAGGGAGGGACAAGAGTCCCTAGAGACACAGGCATCCTCTTAAAGGACCAATGCACAAAATTTCATTTGCAACCACTTACCTTGGGCTCCAGCGAAGGGAGAGTGGAATGGACTAGAGTCACATGAGGAGAGTCTAGGGTTTGTGGCTCTGGGGAGAGAGCTGAGGGGACAGCTAACAAGATCCCTGTTTTGAGTCCCTCTCCCATACCACAGATGCCATCTTTCTTGGGTGGAGCACTCCCCTCCTTGCCCCATCAGCCTGGGGGAGTGTAATAGCCCCACCCTCTAGACTACTTGTCACCCCACCTTGTGGAGCTTACACCCTCTGAGGAGTCAGCTGCCTTGGCCAGGGTGTAGAGGTCTGGGTAGATTCAGGGGGTGTCAGTGAATGAGTTGTGTGGCTTTGAGGTGGAGACTACACGCCCTCCCTCCCTACCTTCCCTGAAGCCCGACCAGCACCTCCTCCTCATAGGAGATCCACTAACCCCATCTTCCTCACTCCTGGCAGCTCCACTCTACTGAGCTCAGTCTTCTCTCAGCAGAATCTGCAACAGAGTTGTGTGGCTCTAGGACTGGGGCCACTTTTTTTCTCACATGCCTGACCTGAGCAGAACCCTTCCTCCACACAGCCAAATCTTGTTCTGTTTGGGCCTGTCGAGCCCTGCTGGCCTCACCAGGATGACTCCCTGAGACCCTGCCCCACTACAAAGCTATGCAATCACCCAGCAGTTGGCAGCTAGACTTGGTATACCCGGAAACATTTGCTGAGTGGCCTCAGATCCAGCACTGGCACCAAGTTTGAATCTGTATCAGTCAGGTGAACGCCACTCACCAATACCTGCTGATTCACCAAGAACCTACCTCACGCAGCTCAAGTACCACCAGGGTATTTTTCAGTGATTGAGCCGAACAAGCAGCTGGCTGGTGGAGGTGGATCTTGGGGTGCCTTAAAACTTTTGCTGACCTACCCCCAGGCCCAGTACTAGTAAAAGCCAGCCTTGGTGCACAGCTCGGTCCTTCCTGCATGCACCCAGGCCTAGCAGAGGCAGCTACAAACCGTGGATTGTTTGTAGCTCCAAATAGTTTGCCCAGAGCACCATCTGACATTGGCCTGCACCAGCGTTCCTCTCAAGAGGCCAAAAACCAACACACTCAGTAGCCAGCTTCAGACAACACTAGAGCAGGATCCAAAAAGCTTCACAAGAGGCATATTCAAAAGGAGATCTCAGCAGGCACCAGACCCTGTTCAGGTGAATTCTGCTTCATGTGGTCAGCACCTGCACAGCAGTTTGCCAGGGTCCAGGGTTGAGCCTCAGAGTCAGCCAGCCTCAGGGTTGATCCCACACATGAAAGGGCCAATAGCAATCAAGACTCAATTACAACAGGAAGACCCACATAACCCACACAAGGGACATTCCTAGAGCACCCAGCTCAGGTGATCAAGGAGACTGAACCACTGGACCCCACAGGATACTTACTACATAAGGCCACCCCACCAAGTCTAAGAGTCATAGCAGATCTATCTAATACATAGAAACAAACACAAAGAGGCAGCCAAATGGGGAGACAAACAAACATACTTCAAATGAAAGAACAGAAAAAATCTCCAGAAAAAAAGCTAAATAAAATGGAAGCAAGTAATTTATTAGCTATAGAGTTCAAAGCAGTGGTTATAAGAATGCTCAACAGCACAAAAAAGGCCAGAGAAACCATAACAACAAACCAGTCAGAAATGAAGAATACGATATCTGAAATAAAGAATACACTAGAAGGAATAAACAGTAGGCTGGATGAAGAGGGATTGAATCAGTTGGAAGACAAGGTAGAAAAAACACCCAATCAGAGCAGCAAAAAGAATGTAAACAAATAAGGATAGTTTAAGAGACCATTGGGACAATAGGAAGCATAACAACATCTGCATCATAGGCGTACCAGAAGGAGAATAGAGAGAGCAAGGGATTGAGAACCTATTTGAAGAAAGAATGACCAAAGACTTCCTGAATCTGGTGAAGGAAAAAGACACAAGTCTAGGAAGTGCAGAGAGTTCCACACAAGATGAACCCAAAGAGGACCACACCAAGACACATTATAATGAAAATGCCAAAGGTTAAAGACAGAATCTTAAAAACAGCAAGAGAAAGACAGTTACCTAAAGGGAGCTCCCATAAGACTGTCAGATGATTTCTCAACAGAAACATTTCAGGCCAGAAGGGATTGGCATGACATATTCAAAGTGATGAAAACAAGGACCTACAACCAAGACTACTTTTCCCAGCAAGGCTATTGTTTAAAATTAAAGGAGAAATAAAGAGCTTCCAAGAAAAAACATTCTGAAAAACTCAATAAATGAAATAAACAATTTATTAGAACCATTGGAAATAGAGCAGACCATATGCAAGAGGGAATTAGCAAGTTTAAAGACGGAAATCTAGAAATTATTCAGGTGGAAGAAGAGAGATAACTAAGCTTTTTATAAAAAATGAAAGAACCCTATGAGAACTATATAATTTCATTAGAAAGGGCAATATAAGATAATGGGTATCCCAGAGGGAGAAGAAAGGGGAAGGGAACATTTTTTTTAATAAGAACTCTACAAGAACTATCTGACTCCATTAGAAAGGTCAACATAAAGATAATGGGTATTACAGAAGGAAAGAGAGGGAGAAAGGAACAGAGAGCCTATTTAAAGAAATAATTGATGAGAACTTCCCAAACCAAGAGAAGGAACTTTACATGCAAGTATAAGAAGCTAACAAAACACATAATATCTAGACTCAAAAAGACTTCTCCAAGACACACTATATTAAAACTTATGTTTAATAAGTTTGTCAAACATTAATGATAAAGAAAGAATTCTCAAGGCATCCAAGGAAAGAAAGACAGTAACCTGCAAAGGAAACCCCATCATATTTCTTAGAAGAAACTCTATAGGCCAGGAAAGAGTGGAATGATATATTTAAAATATTGAAAGATGGCAACCACCAGCCAAAAATAATATATCCTTGTTAAGCAAAGTTATCCTTTAGATTAAGGAGAAATAAAGGCTTCCCAGACAAACAAAAATTGAGGAAATTTATTACCACAAGACCTACATTACAAGAAATACTGAAAGGAGTTCTTTTACCTGAACCAAAATGACAAAAGTACACAAAACATTGAGTAAGTTGACAAACAGACAGAAGCAGAAAATTACAGCTCTATTTGAGAATAGGGTATTACACACTTAATTATAACATAAAGGTTAAGGGGGGGAGGGCTGGCCAGTTTTGCTCAGTGGTTAGAGCGTCAGCCTGTGGACCAGAGTCACGGGTTTGATTCTGGTCAAGGGCACATACCTCGGTTACAGTTCGGTCCCTGGCCCTGGTCGGGGTTGTGCGGGGGGGTAGGGGGTGGGGCAACAAGTCCATGTGTCTCTCTCATGTTGATGTTTCTCTCTCTCCCTCCCACTCTATCTGAAGATAAATGGAAAAGTATCCTTGGGTGAGGATTTTTTAAAAAGTTAAAGGGAGGAAACATTAAAAATAACTATAGCTACTGTACTTTGGTGATGAATGCATGGCATGAAAAGGGATGACTTGTGGTAACAAAAACATAAAAGGAGAAGAGGGAAAGCACAGAACTTGTATAGGTGAATGCAGATAGGCTGCTATCAGAAGAAAAAGGACCAAACTCACCAATCAAAAGGCACAGAGGAGCAAGATGGATTTAAAAACAAGAACCATTATAAAAGCCAGACACCTTCAGGAGACACATCTCAGCTCCAACAACAGACACAGACTTAAAGTGAAGGGGTGGAAGATGATACTCCAAGCAAATGGTATCCAGAGAAAAGTGAGTATAGCTATACTCATATCAGACAAAACAGATATCAAGACAAAAAGAGATAACAAGAGACAAAGATGGACATCTTATAATGATGGGACAATCTATCAAGAAGACATAACATTTATTAATATGTATGCACCCAACCTAGGAGCACCAAAATATATAAAGCAATTATTAATAAACCTAAAGGGAGAAATAGACAGCAGTACAATATTTAAAAGAAAAGAGCCCTTGCCAGATAGCTCAGTAGGTTAGAGCATCGTCCCGATACACCAAGGTTGCAGGTTTGATCCCTGGTCAGGGCACATACAAGAATTAATCAATGAATGTATAAATAAGTGGGACAGCAAATTGATGTCTCTCTCTCTCTCTCTCTCTCTCTCTCTCTCTCTCCCTCTTTTCCTCCCTCTCTCTAAAATCAATCAATCAGTAAATAAGAAAACAGTCACTGTGGCTGATTCTTCCTAAACCCTGACACAAAAAGTATTTTTTCAGGATAAAAAATTACTTGTGCTGAAAGGGTTCCTCAAACTAGTAATATAACAGAATCTCCTGGTTCTCTTGTGCAAATATAGATCCCCAAGAACTCTAACCCTAACCCCAAATCCCCCCACTACTACCCCCAACCCTGAATCCAAGGCTATCTGGCTCAAAAGCCCTTACTCTTGACAACATCTCATTTATCCCACTTTGTCCTAATAAGACAGGGAAGCACAGCAGGCTCAGATCCATGGTCTTTGGGGTGTCCAGCACTTTTATCACCTTCTCGACCTGGAAGAGTAAAAGCTAAGAGGTTTGAGTGGAGAAATGATCTACAAATAGTCATATCAAAGTGAGGACACAGCCCTCCGGTGTGGCGCAGTGGACTGAGCGTCGTCCCCTGGACTAAGAGGTTCCAGTTTGATTCCTGGTCAGGGCACATGCCTGGGTTGCAGGCTCCATCCCCAGCAGGGGGCATGTGGGAGGCAGCCGATTGATGTATCTCACATAGATGTTTCTATCTCTCTCTTCCTTCCTCTCTCTCAAAAAAAATCAATAAAAACATACTTTTTTAAAAAGTGGGGACACCTAGGTGGGCTGCATTCTTCAAGTCCTTTGTACCAGGTGACCTGGAAATCAGACAGCAGCACTTCCTCTGCACCATCCTTATCCCAAAATCACTAAGCTCTTTAATATGTAAAGAATTCCTAGAAATTGACAAGTTAAAGAGCAAGAACCTAATGAAAATGGGGAAAAGATGTGAAACCATACTTCACTAAAAGGAAATAAGTGGTCCTTAAGCATATATACGGGTGTCCGGGCTCACTTATAAGGTAATGTATATTAAGAATACATTGAGATATTATGTTTCCCTGTCAGTTTGACAAAAATGAAAAAGTCTGACACAACATTGTTGGTGAGGATGTGACAAAACACACTTTCTCTCATATATTAATGATGTGTGTGCAGATTGGTGTTACATATAGAGAGGGCAATTTGACACAAATTATCATAATTAAATACGCACGTATCCTTTAACCTAACAATTCCATAGGTTGTGGGAAGTTATCCTACATAATAGCTGCACACATCCAAAACAATAAGTACAAAGTTTGTTTATTGCAGCATAATTTGTAATAGTAAGATGGGAAGTACTCCAATGACCCTCAGCAGGAGACAGGTTCAATAAAGTACAGTACAGTCATCCAAGGCAATACTGAGCAACTTTTGAGAAGTGTCTAAGTACTGATCTGAAAAGATCTCCAAGAGACATTAAGTGAAAAATATCAAGGTAAAAAACAATATGTATAATAAATAAGCTACCTTCTATTTTAAAAAGAGGTAAATACACAATAATATATTCTTGGATAATATATTCTTGTATGAAAGAATACACTAATTAACTAAAAGTTCATGACAGTGGTTACATGTGGAGGGAAGGGGAGTCATGAGACTTTGTACTGTATCTCATTTTAGGTTGTTTTTATTTTTGAACCATGTGACTTAAAAACAAAAAACCTCTGTTTAAAAAAAAGAGCATGGGCCCTGGCCTGTTTGGCTCAGTGGTTGGAGTGTTGGCCTGTAGACCAAAGAGTTGTGGGTTCGATTCCAGTCAAGGGCACATACTTCGGTTGCAGTTTGGTGCCCAGCCCTGGTCGTGGTCGTGCGGGCGGCAGCCAGTCGATGTTTCTCTCTCGCTCTCTCTCTCTCTCCCCTTCCCATTCTATCTGAAGATAAAAAGAAAAAATATCCTCGGGTAAAGATTAAAAATAATAATAATTTTTTAAAAAGAGCATGGCCTAACTGGCATGGCTCAGTGGACTGAGCGCCATCCCATGGACTGAGAGGTCCCAGCTCGTTCCCTGTCAGGGCACATGCCTGGGTTACAGGTTCGGTCCCCAGTGGGGGCTTGCAGGGGACAGCCGATAGATGCTTCTGTCTCACATCAATGTTTCTATCTCTCCCTCCTCTCTCTAAAAAATCAACAAAAACATATTTTTATAGAAAAATAATAATAAAATAAAAAAAAGAGCATGGACTTCGAAATGGAGATATGGATTCTAACTCCAGCTGTCCTAACTGACTAACAGAATAAGAAACTGAAATTCTTTGAGCCTCAGTTTTTGATTCTATAAAATGGGTTTGGTAACAGTATCTTTTTCGTAAGGACCTGTGTATATTACATGAGATCACATAAGTGAAGGTACCCAACACGGTACCTGACACAGAGTCAACCTTCAATGCATTTTTTTTTTAAATTTAAAGCTCTGATTACTGTATGACCTTGAGCTAGTTTCTTCCCTTCTCTGCCTCCCCCTGGCCTGGCTTACCCATAGTCCAACAGCCAGGACAAAGAGGAAGTACAGCACCAGCACTGCGATGTCACCTGCCTCCAGGCTCCTCTGCGGAAAGGCCTCCAGGGGATCTGACTGTGTAGGTTGAGGGCTGCTGAGGCCGCTCTCCATGGTGCTGAACAAACTTCAACCCTGTGGAAGGTTAAATGTGAGTCGGATGCCAGAACCTGGCACCATTCTTCTCACCCTCTCCGCGGCTACCTCCTTGGAACATCCAAGCAAGACAACGCACGTGGAGACATATTTGAGGGTGGGTTCATCCATCTAGCCATTCACTCTTTCATTCAGCAAATGTTTACAATGAAGTTTTATCAAATCCATTTTTACCAATTAAATCACTCACTTGGAAAAATATAAAGGAGAATAAACAATTTAAGTAGTACTGATGGTTTCATCACCTCTGCCACTTAACAAGCACATGTCCACAAATGAGAGAAAACAATACAACCGAGTCAGTTTGTGTTTCCCAGATGCTTTAAAGCTGGGTCAAGGCTTAGCCAACAATTTTGTCTGAGGCTCAACCAGACACAGCAATCTTGTTCCAATAAAATTGCATATATTTAATAAAGGCTTATAGAACACCTACTACATGCCAGGCCTCATTCTAAGTGTTGAAACACTATTCTAAGCTGTTTCTCAGTACACTGCACTTCAATGTCATGGTGACTTTAGGGGTTCCTGTGATAGGCAGACTTATGTCCCCTCAAAGGCCTTCACGTCCCAATCCCCAGAACCTGTGAATATGTTAAGTTACATGGCAAAGCACAATTAGATTTGCAGATGGAATTAAAGTTGCTAATCAACTCTCCTTAAAATGAGGAGAATATTCTAATCATCTGAGTGGGACTGATGCAATACAAGGATCCTTAAAAGTGGAAAAGGAGATCAGAGATGAGTGTGAGGAGGATTTTGCCCGGTGTCGCTGGCTTTAAAGATGGAATAATAAGGCCATGAGCCAAAGAATGCAGGTGGCTTCTAGAAGCTGGAAAAGCAAATTAATCAATTCTTCCCAAGAACGTACAGAACCCATTTAACACTTATGACTTCAGAACCAGGCTCATCCTGCCCCCGAGCGTTTGCTCAGTCCTACATCGGACCATGTGGGGAGTTTAAACTTGAGTTTTCCAGCTTCCTTGTAAATACTGAAACTGCAATGGTTGATTTCCTAAAGCTGTCATGAATGAGGTCACAGGCAAATTATGACGAACACCTCTTAGAGCTATTTAAAAGGTGTTTTATAAACAGCAGTGACTAAGACTCCTTCTGTGTTCCCTGCCTTCTAGGGCCCATGGTGCCTGTGGTCCTGGACCATAGTCTCTGAGGGTCACATCTTAGGATTCGATGGAGGAAGGCCAGGCCAGGCCCAGCATGAGGAATTAACAGCCAATTTTATTGGGCTCAGAAGTCATGAGTCTTGAAGACCTGTGAGTATCTGTCAGTTTTCTTCTCCATATTCTTTTCCACCTGTTTCTGTAGCCTCATGAGCTATTTTCTCTTCCTGTGATGGATCTCGGCCTTCTCCTTCTCCTGAGGGTGGCTGTGACTGTCTGGTACTTCCAGAAGCCTCATGGGCCAGGCACCCCAGGTCGGCATACTTCTGTGTAGGCTTCAGACACGTGACCTTGAGGGCAGCAGGAACCATCGTTGGATTTTCCTTGTCCTAGGGCAGCGGGATCCCACAGACACCCTTGAGGCGATGCAAGGTGACCTGGCCCGCTTGGTCTTGTGCAGCACATGCCTCCTCCCATGGGCAAAAGCCGTGGTACTGGGTTGGGAAGCGGTAGGGCCGTGGGATGGGTTGGTGTTCATCTGCTTGCAGAGGAAGGCCAGGTCTTTCAACTTGGTTCTGTAGAAATTGCCAGAAGTGTGGATGACCTCGCAGTGCACAACCACCACCTTCAGCCCAGTGGTACCTGCTTGGCCGTGATGCCACCGGGTGGCTCAGGAGGTGGCTTCGGCCATTGAGCACCAGGACCTGCCCCTCCAGCATCTTAGGCAGCTGCCCAGAAAGAAACTTGTGCTGTCTTAAGCCATTAAGTGGTAATTTATTACAGTGGCAATTAGAAACTAAAATTCCTAAGGGTGATTTTTTACTATAAGCGATTTGGGCACTGACTTATTCCTGTGTTCAGATGTGATTCAACCCAGGGTGTCAGCCTCCAAGGGTACAGGAAGGAAAAGACTCAGTCCCTGGCCTCCAGGGTGTGCAATTAACCAAGGGATAAACCCACTCACAGACAAGAACCACCCGACGGGATGACCACAGAGAGAACCACAGAGACCGGTGTGTTAACGAGTCCAGCTTAGCAGCCGTGTTGCTGCTGCACTGCTGACCCATCCTGGCACCTTGGACACATTTCCTAATTTCTCTAACACTTAGCTTTCCCGTCTGCAAAGTGGGCAATAAGAGCTGATGTTTGATAGATTGCTGTGAACCAGTAACATGTTGAGTACAGTGCCTTGCACAGCTGTGCTCAATACATTGTAGTTATTACTGCAATCATTATTATTTTCTACAAGATGGAGTGAGGCAAGAACCACTGACTTTTACAGGGAGGATCCAGACAGCAGCATCTGAGCTGGACTCTGCTGGAAGAGCAGGTGGTCCTTGGGGGATGAGGGGGTCAGGGAGCATTCCAGGCTGAGACAGCCACACCTGCAGGCAATGAGGTGTGAATAAGCAGGACCTGTCTAAAGAACCACCAGATTCTGCCTGGTACTAACATGGGAGGCGAGATGAGCAGTGAGCCATGAAGGCGAAAACACCAGCCCTTCGATGTCATTGAAAAGACTTTATAAGGTCAGTGGCTCTCACCCTTTTGACGTCATCCTGCTTTTATAACAAGTATTTTGTAACATCCCCTAAAAAAGGTTCTGAGATCCAAATGTTAAGGGGTGTTTCCCCCACACCAACAAACAATTCTCAGACACCAGCAGGATGTCCAAGAATTCAACTCAATCTGACATTATCTACCCAGAGAGAGCCTCAGATTCATCAGGTTAAAGGTTCAGTCCCTCAAGATTGTCTCCCCTCAACATACACACACATTCAGATGCCACTTGCAAACCCAGGTTGTTACCTGTTCTTCTGACTAACTGGCTAAAGGTTGGAGGTTCCAATGACACGCACCCTCTCCTTGAGTTGTTTGTTTTTTTTTAATATCCTCACCCGAGGACATTTTTGCATTTATCTTCAGATAGAATGGGAGGGAGAGAGGTGAGAAGAGAAAGAGAGAGAAACATCGACGTGAGAGAGACACATCGAGTCGTTGCCACCCACACGACCCCAACCGGGGCCGGGGACAAACTGCAACCGAGGTACGTGCCCCTAGCGGGAACCGAACCTGGGTCTCTCTGGACCGCAGGCCAACGCTCCAACCACTGAGCCAAACCGGCCAGGGCTATCCTTGAGTTTAATTAACTTGCTGGAACTGGTCATAGAACTCAGAGAAACATTTTCTGAGAATAAAAGGAAAGTCATTTACGACAAAGTGATGATGCTTCAACATGAAACCGCCCTGACTCCATTGGAGGAAGCCAAGTCGATGCTTCCGACAGCATGAAAGCGTTCTGCATTTAAGAAAAATAAGAAACGCAGAAGCCTTGATATTCTAGAAGCACAGAATAAAGAGCGAATCTACAAACACAAGAACAGAGACTCTTATATACACCAAATGTTTAAATTTGTAAAAGTGCTTTGCAATCTTAAATGTTATGAGGACGTCCCAAGTGCCATGGACACCATGCTCTTAATTTAAGACAGAGCCCCCTGAAAAGTATTTGAGACAGCATGGGAGATAAAAAGCAGGCACATTTTTACATTGCACCACCCAGCATATTGTGTTCTGTGTAAACTGGAGGTAGGTTCTAGCTTCAGATAGTTAGAAGCATGTTTCGCCCACGTGAGTGTTTAGTGGGACATCAGGAAGTCTGTCGCCTGGGGCAGCCTGGTGCATTTCGGGGTGTCTCGCTTCTCTGGCCTCCATGCACTAAATGTCAGTAGTGCCCCAAATCAATGTGACAACCAAACAGTGTCCCATACATTTCCAAAGCATGTCTGTGGAGGGGAGCAGCAATGCCCCTATCGCACCTGCTCTGGGTTAAGGAGGTGCCATCGAAGGATTTTGAACGGGGAAGTGGTGTGATCAGCTAGGGGGAGGCTTGACTAGAAGCAAGAAGGTGGGCAGGAAGGATACTGCGTTATGGCACGTGATTACTGACAGAGGGGAGAGGAAGGTAGCAGTTTCTTGCTCTTCAGAACTGCCCACAGGCTGAGTGGCCGAGCTACTTGTGCAGGATGTTCCCTGTTCTTGAAGCAGCTGCTCATCTTCAGCGTGACTGATACTTGGGGCCGAGGGTAACTCCTCGTCAGGCAGAGCTGGCGGCCAGGGTTCGCAGCAGCAGCCTGGGGCCGAGGGTAACTCCTCGTCAGGCAGAGCTGGCGGCCAGGGTTCGCAGCAGCAGCCTGGGGCCGAGGGTAACTCCTCGTCAGGCAGAGCTGGCGGCAGCCCTGGCCTCCACCTACTAGACGCCAGTGGCACTGACAGCCACCAACATCCCCTAGGGCAGCGGTTCTCAACCTGGGGTCGCTGCCCCTTTGGGGGTTGAACGACCCTTTCACAGGGGTCGCCTAAGACCATCGGAAAGCACATATTTCCGATGGTCTTAGGAACTGAGACACCGCTCCTCTATCCATGTCCAGGCGGGTCTGCCCACATGCAACATGAGGAACTGTATTAAAGGGTCGCGGCATTAGGAAGGTTGAGAACCACTGCCCTAGGTTGAGAACCTGGAGGCCTGCAAGAAGCTGATGTTCCCTTAGAGGAGACGCCTCAGGGGGGTGCTTGTGCCAAATATAGCTTTGAACTCTCCCTGAGGCTGAGCCTCACTCTTGTTCTGTTGGGAGGATACTCACAGCTTCTCAGACCGGGGACATGGCAGCCCTCTCCATGGAGGCGAAGACCCAAGCAAGCATTGATCCACAGCACTTATGAAGGACAGAGGGAGAAGGAGGGAAGAAGGAAAGACAAGCATCGGGCAGAGCCAGCTCAGACCGCACCTGCTCCATCCACTGCAGGAGCGCCTGGCAGAAGCCAGTTCCAACCCAGATCCCCAAGCCTCCATCAGGCCTTGCTTTTACGATCATTGTCGTCTATAAAGTGGGAGGATACTGATCTGCTCAAGGCGGACCCACTGAACATGAGACCTGGAAGGGAGGAAGCGGGAAGGAGGGCGGGAGCTTCCTTGAGGGAGTGGAGGGTCTAACCAGGAAAGGTGGATTCTGGAGGCGTGGGGGGAGGAGCTGGGTGGTCCTTCAGGGTTGTCTCCAGGGGGAGCCCCTGTTAGGTAGGTAATGTTCTTATGAACTGTGTAAGCAAGGAAGCTGTGTCCCACAGAGCTGAGACTCCGGCCCAGACTGTCTGACGTCAGAGCATTCTCAAACATACCAACTTGCTGCTTCCAGTAGTGAGGAGAGGGGCGTCGGGGGCAGCTTAACTGGGGACTGGGACAGATTGTTCCAGAACCCTGCAGGCCTAAATGGGAGGAAGGACAGGAGGGGGAGGAGGAAGGGAGGAGGGGAAGCCGGCTGACTTGAGAGTCAGCTCTCCTCCATCCCCAGCCCCTCCCCCAGCTGCCCCTTGCTGGCCTCTGCCTGCCAGGCACCGAGAGGGGTGGGAGCAGATAAACAAGTCATTCATCACCGCTCTGGGCAGTCTGGCACCACGCTAAGCTCTTCCTGAGTCCCAGGAGGTAGGGGCCTGCCAGGGGCAGGGGGGACTGGCTGCATCTTCAGTGTGAGCACAGGAGCACAGACCAGAGGAATCAGAGCCCAGTGCTGCTGCCCTGGTCACAAGCTCACAGGCGGAGGCTGCCAGGTGCCTTTCTCCAGCAAGCCTGTGAGCACTCTCTTCTCCAGCAAGCCAGATGTGGGATTCAAACCCAGGTCCCAAACTGAAGCTCACTGTATCATCTAGTGCTGGTCTGTCTCCCTTTTATCCTTCCCCAGGCCCTTCTCTCCCTCAGTCCTTTGCTCCCTTTCTCTGTTTCTTGTCCATAAACATTTATTAGGACCAGCTGTGTGCCAGGCTCCATGCGAAGCCCTGGGGACTCAATGAACAAACACTAATTAGGCACCAGCTATGTGCCAGGCACAGAGGACAAAGTGGTGAGCAAGGTGGAGTGCCCAGACCCACTCAATGAAATGACCCCGGTGCCCTCCAGCCCTTGCATTGCCCCAGGAGGGCCATGCTGGGGTGGGCTCCTGCTTCCCCTCCTTTGGGGGTGCTCCCTGGATGGGAGGGCAGAGTTAGGCAGAGTCATGCACAGCCGCCTTACAACAATGGCTTTGTTTTCAAGAACACCCTGCCCTTGCGGTCGGTCACCCATGGGCCAAAGAACAACAGGGAGCTGGGCTTTGGGCGCTCACCCACTCCCTTTTGGCTGGTTACATAATCTGCGTCGCAGATGTGGAAATTTTCCACAGCCCAGCCGAGGAAAAGACAGTCTGAATGGGCAGGTGGGGCGGGGCTTGGACAGCATTCACTCCCGTGTGTGTGTGTCCCCTGGGGGGGGGTGTATTACCCGTTATAATGTTTGTGCATCTGAAACATTTCATAACGAAAATTAAAAAAAACGAACAAGATTTACAGCCTAAAACCATCTGTGTGTATTCAATACATTCAATGACACAAAACAGTGTGAAGTATTTGGCTAGGATGTGGGCATAGCTGCCGAGGAATGTCAAACACATGGGAGAGGACAGAGACAGAACCTGGAGAAGGCCTGCAGTGAGCAAAGAGGACAGTGACCACCAAGTTACAAACGCTGACTACAGGCAAAATACTCTCCTGGAAAGGGCTGTGTCATGACAGAGTGTGAAGACATTAGAACGGCATTGCCCGGTTGCTATCCCACCTCTGCTTCTCATTAGCTCCGAGATCTTGGGCCAGTCATCTCTCTGAGGCTGTTTCCCCATCTATGAAATGGGGACAATAATCAGATGTGTGTCACAAGTTTGTTAAAAGCATGGAGCATATTCGTCATGTAACATGATTAGGTCCAGAATACTTGGTCTGTCCCTGTCCTTTCTATAAAACCATTTAGAAAAAGAGCATGAACTGTGTGGTCAGGAAGACGCTGGCCATCTCATCTGAAGCCCACGGCACCCTTGGCAGGTCAGGTCTGAGGAGCCCAGGGAACGGCTATGGGAAACACACCGATGAAGGACGGATCCGGCTCCTGCCCAGGCTTGACCCTTGAGCTTCTAACCACTGGTCAGCACTTGGACCCTTGGGAGTGAACACTACAGGGTGAAAACGAGGGCTGAGCCTCCCAGGCCGCAGCCACTCACACCCTTTCCGGCCACCCCCCTGTGGCACCTTCCACGGAGGAAACTGCCCACGCTAGAGCCAGGCTTTTGCCTGGTTCAGGTCTAGGATGCCCAGCAAGGCTGGTGGTAGAGGCAGCCCAACCAGAGGGAGGGGTCCATTCTGTGAGGTAGAGTGGGCTGGCAGGCCTAGAAGTGTAGAGGGAGGAAGAGAAGGACCACTCTGGCCAGCTTGATCAGTTGATACTATGGGACGCGTCAGCAGCTGGTCTTTAGAAAAAGGCTAAGAGGACAGATTCCAGGGGACTCTCGGTTGAGGCAGAGGCCAGCACCATCCCCAGCCCATCAGGAAAAGCCACCGCTCTGGTATTTAGGAAAGATACTATAGGCATGGAGGGCAGGCAGCTTTCTCCAACCAGTCCACAGAAGGTCACCGCTTGTGAGTGCAGGGGACCTGGGAGCTTGCTCCTCCACCCTCCTCATCCCTCCAGCAGTGACCTCTTCTCACGATTCCTGGAGAGAACAACAGTCACAACAGCACCTTGTGAACCCAGACCTGTCTATGCAAACGCCAGTGTGGTATCTGAGTGGGTGCCCAGTCGGTGTTGCAAACTTAACTAGTCCAAGTTGGAGACCATGATCGTGAACAGCTTCTAGTCCTGTCATCTCTCTACATGGCAACTTCCCCACCTGCTTCTTAGGTCTGAAACCCAGGAGCATCCTGAAGTCGTGCACTCACCCATTCATTTATTTCTTCAGTCACTCGTCAGATGCTCTGTGATCACCTACTCTGTGCCAGCCACCTTGCCGAAGCACCAAGGAGGCCATAGTTCTCAAACACACCATCAAAGAGTTTAGAATGTCTCCATCTCAATCCCAGACTCTATTGACCCCTAAACCCATCCTATTCTACTTCCAAAGTGTAGCTTGAATGCATCTACTCTGCCGCACCTTGACTCCTCTCACTTTTGTACAAGCCACCTCGGCAGGAACCCCGTTTTGCCTCCTGACACCACTCTCCCCTTCTGATCCACCCCTCACATGGAAGCCAGAGAGACACTTTCCTGCTGGAAGCATCTCCGTCCTGCTCTGTTGTGGCCCTGCCCATCTCACGTGGGCCTTCTTTTGATCCCTTGAGCAGTATTTCATACCTCAGGGTCTTTGCTCTTCTGTTCCCTCTGCCTGACATGCTGTTCCCTACACTCTTAGCTTGTGAACTCCCACTCATCCTTCAGATGTCACCCTGCTGTCACATCCCCAAAGAGCCTTCTCTTGACCTCAACCTAAATTTGGTCCTTAAGTTATTTGTCCTCATAGCAAGCATGACTTCTCCTTGCCAGTGAGTCAAACAGGACATTTGACTTGTACAACTCCCATTACTGCCTGTCCCACTACATTGTGAGCGAAAACTCACATTGTGTCTCCAAAGCAGCAATAAAAAGAGAAACACCAGGCCCAGCGACGTCACCAAACCAAAACACCACCGGCCTGCTTGCAGTTTCAGCCTTTCCCAGGAGTGGAATTTAAACCGGTCAGTCTGGAATTCCCTGGTCAGCACTGCTGAGGTCATCTGCCTGGTTGGACTGCTCGCCTTCTCCTATGGACACTGTCCCTGCCTGAAATAATCCACTTTTTAACTTCTTAGTCCCATCCTCTTTCTGCCTGTATAAACCTCCCACCTTGTACAAGCCCTCAAGGTACACTTCTAGTTGCTGGATGGGATGCTGCCCAACTTATGAATCACTTAATGAAGCCAATTAGATCTGCAGATGGACTCGGTGAACCTGGCCCTGTCACCGCAAGTACTCAGTAAACATTGTGAAACAGCCACCGTGGGATTTTCAGAGCCTCTGCCATATTCCCTGGCACATCCTGACACCCCTGCCCCAAGACACATCCCAGAATGCCCTTTGGGGAGGACACCTCTCCCCAGCACTGCCCCAGAACCGTCCTGCTGCACGCATTGGGGACCGGGGTTGTGGGTAAGCAGTCATGGGAGTGGAGGCTCAGCTTTGCCCCTCCGTGGGGCCTTGGGCCAGTTTCTTAAAGGCCCTCAGGAGCTCTCTGTGACTAGGGGGTTGTGACCTCACAGGGCGACTGTGTCAGTTAGGCCAGGCCCAGGACGTGCCACCCTGTGCATGTGCCAAGCAGGTCCAGTGAAAACTCCTTTGCTGTGGTCAGTAGCAGCTGTGGCTGCAGTAACCATAGCGTTTCATTGCTGTGGAGATATTTCACTGCCTTTTCTCTTTGGGCCTCATACCTGCAGGCTGGGCCGGGATGAGGCCCACCTTTCCACTTGGCAGATAAGGGACCTGAGGCTCAGTGACTGGCTGGTGACTCTGTAAGTGAAGACAGTGGGGCCCACGCCTGGTGTCACCAGCTGTGCCCACCCTCCAAACACACTCCATCTGTCTGTTGGTGACAAGACTTCTCCGAGGACAGAAGCTATGCCTGCCCCAACCTGTGGCTCTTGGCTGCCGTTTTCCTGCCACCACTGCATCCTGTCCCCAGGCCAGCTGCCCCAGTTTGCAAAATGAGCATTAGAGGGGGGTCTTACCTTCCTCTGGATGCAGGTCACCTGCTCTGGGGCCTGGGGCTAGCTTCTGAGGCCAAAGGAGGCAGAGCCAGCAGGAGACACCCAGGCCCCTGTCCCTGGCAGCCAGAACTTGGGAGGACACTGGCGGCCCTCCCTCACAAACTGCCTGCTGCTGCCGAGAGAACCTTCTTGCAGGTCAAACTCCAAATTCCAGGCTGCAATTGAGATTAGAAAAAGTGAGAATGATCTTTCCCGGGACAGGGAGAGACTGGGCCCAGCCCAAACCCTTGAACTGGACCTCGAAGCCAGCCCCAGTGGGAAGGTAGCACGCCCTGCCCTCCAGCCGCAGCCCCGGGGCCCTCACCTGAGGGAGGGCCTGGCTGGGAGGGGTGGAAGGGCACCACCCAGCTTCACTCGCCCACTCTTCCACTGGCCCGCCTCCATTCTGGGGACAGGCGGGCTTGGGACAGCTGGAGAAAGGGGGAGGACAGATGCTGGCGGGGGAGGCAAGGGACAGAGGAAAATCCCAGGAGAGCACTTCAGTGCAGCCCAACCGCCTCCGCAGCAGTAACAGTGACCTCTCTTTGTTCGGCCCCTTTTCCGTGTGCTCTCCAGACCAAGGACAAAGACAGTGCAAAGACAGGCATCTGGGGTCCCGAGCAGCTGTCAGGAGCAACCAAGCCATGGCCAGAGCCCCGGTGTGGCCCAGGACACCAGGACAGGCAGGGACAGAGGAAGGCTTTTGCTGGACATTCAGGGCATTCAAATAGCATTTGCAAAACAAGAGACTTTAAACAAGGCTCTGGATCTCCCACTTTGATAGAATAATCTGAAGACATGGCCACATCATGCCCACATGGCCACAGGACAGCCACTGCTGGAGCAGAGTTGTGGCCACTGACCTGACATGCTTGGGCCCTGGCTGCAGCGCAGGACAGAGGGACCCAGGGAGGACGGCAGCAGTGAAAATGCACAGGCTCTGTTCGAGGGCTTTCCAGGACTCTGCTCCCACGGTCTTTCCAATCACCCCTGAAGACAGATCCGGTTCTTAGCTCCATTTCACTGATGAGAAAACTCGCCCAAGGTCACCAAGCCAGTAAGTGGAAGAGCCAGGATTTGAACCCAGAGATGTGTCCACTGGACGAGGACAGCCTGGTTGCACAAAAACCTGGCAATTAAATTGATACCAGCATGAATGGGGGCCTGCAGGGGAGTGGCTGCCCAGGCTGAGAAGGGAGAATGGGTCACACAGATGGATTGAGGGGCGACAGACAGACAGCAGGGAATGGGTGTCCTGATTCTGTGATCAGTCTCCAGACACACAAGCCCAGGAAGCAGAGGGAGGATTTGCTAACCTGGGGTCTGGTCCTGAGTCGTCAGGGCCTGTCTAGGGAACGGTGGGCATGTTCCAGGGTCACGATGCCCACACAAGAGGCATGTAGATGAGTGAGGCAGGCCAGGCAGGGCTGTGGCCGCCTGGAGAGCACATGGCCCCGCGGAAGACAGCCATCACTCAGCTCCAGCTGGGGGAATACAGGGCTGATGGGGCCAGATCATGTGGTTGTTCTAGAAAAATGGGAAGTCCAGAATGTTGTGTAATATCTCATGAGTATAACTCTGTAAGGACCAGATATGGCCCCGTGGCACTGTCTTGTCATCTCCGACAGCTCCTCTGACTGTCCTGCTGGTGCTGTAAAGAATAGAAGATGATGGTGCAATCTTTGGGGAACTTTTTGGAAGTTTCCCATAAAGTTAACATATACCTACCCAGTGGCCCAGCAATGCCACTCTCAGGTGTTTCTCAAGAGGACTGAAATCATGTTCCTGCACAGACAGGCACACAGGTGTCCCTGCAGCCCAGCTCGCACAGCCTCGCCCATACCCAAAGACCCAGGGAAGACCTGCCTCTGGGCAGAGGGCAGGGAAATGCCCGAGAAAGAAACTGCCGCTCGTCTGGCAAGTAGAAGGGTTTATTAAGGGTAACTACGGGCACATCTTGGGTACTGCAAGAAGAAGCTATCCTCCAGGCCACTTCCCAGGTGTCAATAATGACAGAACAGGGTTGGACAGACTGGTTCCAGGTACGGAAGATGCCCAACATGCTTGACCAGGTCAGGACAATGGCCTGGTTCAGGACCCAGCGCACAGGGGACACAGGAGAGGTGCTGGTTTACGTCAGAGGGGAAGCCATCAAGGTGTCTATTATTATGCTGTAAGTGATGTTTGGACTTCACCTAAGGATGGGGGCTGGTTGCCTGGAGAACCAACCATGTGGTTCCAGGAGGTTTGCCATCTCACCTCCAACCTACAGGAAGCGAAGAGGGGCTGGAGGTTGAATCAATCACCCTTGGACAATAAGTTAATCTATTGTGACTAATGAAGTATCCGTAAAAACCCAAAAGAGATGGGGTTCTGAGAGCTTCCAGGTTGGTGAACACAAGATTTAGGGAGAGGGACTCCCCAGGGAGGGCATGGACTCTCCGGCTCCTGCCCCATGCCTTGCTCTACACATTTCTCCCAGCTGGCTGTTCCTGAGTCCATCCTTCCATAATAAACCGTGATCTAGTGAGTCAACGCTTCTCTGAGTTCTGTGAGCCGCTCCGGCAGATTCACGGAGGGCTGAGCTCTACAGGAGTCTGCGATTCCTGCTGAATTTTCCACAGTCTTTTCTAAACACACCTTCACCCATCCACAACATCATGAGGTTGGCATTCAGTGAGACAGCCGAAGAGTGCACCCCAAGCCCTGAAGCAGGTAAGCCTTCCCAGCCAGCAGGCAGGGGCGGGACAGAGAGTCCTGTCTGAGCGGAACGAGACACATTTTGTGACTTAGTGACTCTGAGACCTGGGGGCCCACTGTGCAGGGATTAAAGGAGGGTGTGCGGGCAGAGAACACCTGCCTGCGGAAGGCGCTCAAGTCAACCTTGACTCCTTCCTTCTTCCAGAAACGAGTCCTGCATCAATCACAGCTGCCTGCTTTGAATTTAGTTGCTACTGAGACTCTCAAGCCTTATTCTTTCTCTTTATGATGGTTTCAACGACAAAAAACTGTACTTTTTTCCTTCCTTTTTTTGTTTTTTGTTTTGTTTGTTCCTCGCTCCCAGAGTAACAGTGCTCACAAACCCAGAGGTCTTTCTTCATTTACATGTCTAATTTGGTAAATACCTATAGTAGACCCCTCCTTTGTAAAGGGTTCTTGAGACCAAACAGCTGCTCTGTGACAAACTCGATGCAAGCCTGACATCTGGGGACACTCTGTAAATGTGCCATCTAGAGTCTAAGCCATTCAGTGTGTTAGGAGGTGTGTTCTGGCGAAAGCTGACCCTGCCTGGAAAGCCCATCTGTGGCAGTCGGGTCTGTGGGAGAAAGGTGTCTGTAACTCAGCAGACCCTGCTGGTCAGTGCCTAGTGGATTGCTGAGTCAACAAGGACTCCATTTCAATTAATCACTAAACACTTTAACAGCAGGTCATCCGTGACAGAGAGGCTGAAGTTTGGAGTGTGACTTCCACACACTTGAAGATTATTAGAGTGGAACAGAAAGCCAGGGAAGCCAGTGTGGCCCAAACTGCCGCCCGTGTGCGCCTGGATTCCAAGGGGAGGTCTTGCTGATGGCCCACAGTCATGGCGCCGCGCGAGCCCCACGGGGGCCAGCTCCGGCAGCGTTGGGTTAAGTCCTGGCTGGACTAACTTGGTGGCTTTTATCAAGTTACTTCACCTCTCTGGGCCTCGGTCTTCCCATCCGTCAAATTGCTAGGGTTGCTGTACAGACCAAATGAAAGGATGACTGAGTGGGGCTGGTCTCTGTTTCTTCTGAGATGACACTGGCCAGCCCCACGTGTGGCCAGCGCCTGCTCCGGGCCCAGGAGGGATGTGCCTCTCTTGCTTAGGAGTGAGCACCAGGCTCTGAGCTTCCACTCTCCCCGCCTTCCAGCCAGTCAGGACGGTGACCCCAGAATGGCCTCGGAAACCACATGTGGGAGGCAGAATCACTGCTGACAGCCCAGGTTCTGACCCAGCAGACAGGCCACTGACTGAGCCCCATGGACTGAGACGGCCGACAGACAGCACTCCTTCCCTAAGCCACGTCGTTGCTGGTCCCTGGTTACAACAGCACAGCCTTTCACCAGAGAGCATTTGTGAGAAGAGCGTCTGCCCGTGACAAACGCCAGGTAAGCTTTGCGATCAAGACACTGCTGTCTCCGTCAGGGAGGACACACCTCATCTCGTCTCTCAGCACAGGACATACATGTCCTTAGTCTCTGGAAGAACAGCGAAGACTGGATTTTGCAGTTAGACTCCATGAGGCGTGGCCCTGAGCAGGTTAGTCACCTCTCTGAAACTGCTTCATCACCAGTCAAATGAGGGAGCAACGAAGCTCCTCCCCCACATAACGAGGTCCTGCAGGTCAACTGTGGAGTTCAGTATTGTAAATGCTCAATGAGCACGTTCTCTTATTTTAGTGACAATTTTCAATATTTCTGGTAGACTGTCTCATAAATTTCCTGTTGTTCTGAATCTTGATCCGATCGTAGCATCTAGCAGGTGTTTTGTCCAGCTGGTGATCACCCCAAAATTAAGAACATCTGGTTTCCAGTCCCAGGCCCCTCCCTGCCGCACCCAGGCATAGCCCATAGGGAGCTGGAATAAGACAGAGAAGGCAGGTGGGATCCATTAGCCACTCGGAAATGTCACTGCTCTCGTGGTGCCTGCTGACATCATGGCCACAGCCTGAGCCTTAATACAAGACTGACCCCAAGAGCAAACTGTCCCAAATGTTTCAAGGTCACACATTACATCATTGTGTCGAGGAGGAAGAAACCCTCCTCCACTCTTCATGGTTTTGGGGCTGGTATAATCATGAGATCTACATGAGTCCCATTAGCAGGAGAAAATAACCAAATTTTATTACATATGTATGCATGGGAATCCCACATACATGAGAGATTCAGAGACAGAAAAGGAAGATGAGGTATATAATCACATTCTGAGCTAAGGATGAAGTAAGGCACCTGGGGCTTCAGAGGGGAGGAGGCTCATCGCAGGACGATAAGAAGAGCAGATGCCCAGTGATTAGATATTTGCCCTGCCCTATAGATAGAGAGATCATAAAACATTATTTCTGGTGATAACTCTTATTATGGGCAAGGCCTCAAATTTATATTCTTTAAGACAGAGGTAAAAGTTTCTCATGAGCCCACAGGGTCTCAACTGCCTTCAGCTCAAAATAATTCACATGACAAAGTAGCACATCTTGGACAGACTTGTTCTGAACCCCTTCAGCCCCACCTTTGAAACTCCCTGGGAAGTTTTACATTCTAGAAGTTGGGTTGCTAGACTGTCCCATATCTTGAGAAAAGGTGGGCTCAGTTAACTACCGTCTCTCAGTCCAGGAGGCAATGGCGCTGGAGGCCCCCAAGTTAGGCCTGTGGTACAAGCAATGAGGTATCTACTAAGAGGCATCTCTGTGGAAACAAAGGAAACAATGGTTAATAACTGGAGCAGACTATAACCCAGTTCCTGAGCTCAGAAGGCAGCCAGTCCAGAGTTCTGATGTCTGACCCGAAGCCTCTTCAGATGCAGTGGAAACAGCAGTGCCGGTCTGATGCGTGTTCCTGGTTTGCAGTTTGAATGTCTCTGGAGCGCTCTCTGCAGCAGACACAGAGATTTCTTACCTACGAGCTGCAGTGATCTGACTGAAGTTCACATCAAGCCGTCCCACGTTAGCTCGCATGGCTTGGGGAGCAGTGCCATTTGAGTTCCCAGTGACTCCAGTCCAAACGGTGGGAGAAACGTGGGAAAGGCATTTTGGGGAGTCGCAGCCAGGTAGTGGAGGGAACAAGGGATTCAAGATGCAGTCCAGTTTTCACCAAGACAACAAACAGCACCAGAATCTAGTGTCCACAGAGGTGTGTTACTGAACCATAATTTTTCTCTCTAAAGCCACCCTCGTTTTTACCAAAGATAGCCAAATTAAGACTAATTTATTTGCTAAGTGAATCTACTTTCAATAAGTTTGGACTGATTATTGGTTTAAGTCTAGCAGGAATAGTCATTAAACATACAGGCTCTTCTACCTTTGCTTTGGTGAAATGTTCATAAGAAACCTTTAGATTGAACTTTAAAAGGCCTCTTGAGATAAGAAAAGCCAAGGCAAGGACTTGCCATCAGATGCTGGGGAGAGTTCATCTCTTCTCAAAGTCCTGAGGTTTCTGCACCTGCCAGGAAGTGACCTTCTTTACTCACTGGGAAGGCTGCTGGGACCCTGTAAGCACTCTAGCAAGCCTGTTTTTCCCAGAGGCCTTTATTGGCTTCCATAAGTCAATCTTACTTCCTTAAAGCTATCTGGTCCTATCTGAATCTGTGCATCTCTCTCTCAAGTGTAAGTCTTGGTAATAAAACCAGTTTCCAATTCTGGCCTGTTACAAAGAGGACAGATTTTTACTGAATTTATGCAAATAACAATATTACCATGAAAATAAGACTACTTACTAAGAGTTTCCAAATTTTGGAGGGATCAAACAGAGAGAAAAAGATAAATGTTTCAAGCCTGCTTAAAAGGTATAATTTACCAAAGTGCTTAAGTCATAGCTAGATTAAGAGAAAAAAAATTTTCCTTATATCTGGAAAACAAAAAATTAAAGAACCAGCAATATTTCAAACAAAAAGTCATAAATTGTAATTTTCAGCCCCGTGTAATTAAGAGTTTTTCTGCTTGAATCTAGTTTTCCATTAGTTCTCTTGACCTTGCCTGATCGTTGAGGTGATAGGGTCAGTGATAATTCCAAGAAGTTTACAAGGCTCACATGATTTGCTCAGTGAACTGGGTGCCTCTATTATTCGAGATTGAAGTACGTATACCCTACGTGGTGGTAAACACATTTCTAACACTTTCTTTGTCACTGTGAGGGCATCAGCCTTGGGGCAGGGGAAGACTTCAACCCATCTGGGAAACATACGACAAGAACATGTTGATAACCCATGCTAAGTGGCAGCTGAATAAAGTTCAGCTTAAATGTACTATGGTGGATGAAGGCAGGCAATTTGCCAGGGAGCCTGGAAGAACCAAACAGCTATCTTGGGTTTTCCATCCCCCAACTATTTATTTAATTTATAGCCATTGTTCACCCATTCAATATACCCTGGGAGTTTATCATCACCTACTTCATAATATTTCCGCTGCAATTTAACATACGAAATAAGCCTAATTAGTTTAACATTTCTCTTTCTTAAGGAGAGAAAACAAATCTTTTGAGGTGTTCCAGGGGGCCCTCTGGAATACCTCAAAGTTATTCCCAAATCAAGAAAAAGAGTATTTATAATTTGAATTTGGGGAAGTTTGTCAAAATATATCAAAAGGGTTGGAAATTTAATGAAATAGGATCATATGTCATTATGAAACAATACTTAATTATCCATTTAACCAAAGTGACAATAAAGATTTCAAAGACAAATACAGAAGGTTACATAATAGTTAGCAAAACTTTAGCTATTTATATTGAGAAGATTCCATTTTCCCAAGCAATCAAGGACCTGATTAAGACAACATAAAACACAGGAAAGTTTTGATAAAACATAAAATCTTTGCTTTCTAGGCAGAAAACTTTCACAACAGCATAATAGGGGTGGACCAATGGTACAGGAAAACTTTATCCTTTTACAGAGAGAGAAATCAAATTCTAATTTTATACCAATGTACTTTGGATATTAAAACTCTTTTTGATTCATTTTAATTTTAGCCAGCTTGATCACACAAAGTGAAATTCTCTCTCAAGATTCCCCTTTCACAAACCTTCTTTTGCTGAAAACATATACTAATTTCTTCCATATTAATTAGATTCTTAATCTTTAAAATCCTTAATTTCTAGTGAAAACTAAAAAGTAATCAATCGTGAACTGTCTGCTGTATCAGTATTCTTTATTAACAAATTTATGAACAAATTTATAACTTCTAGAAATATATATTTCCTCATAGCACAAAAATTTTTATGTAGCACAAGACATGTATACAAACAGACCTAAATATCTTCAGTTCCTCTATAATAAGAAGCAAAAAAGTAGATAAACATATCTATTAATATTTTTAATTAATATTATTTGGAAATGATCAAACTTTTACACCTCACAGCACATAAACTAATTACTAAAATTCTGCAGCACACCGAAAATATATTACAGTTTTTGCCAATCTGACAAAAAAAAAAGATATAATTTTGATTCATTCGCACAGGATGGCTACTGTGTTGGCTGCTGTCATTTTTTAATTTGACAGTCTAAGGGAAAAGAGGTCAGTGTCCCTGACTAAATAGTGAGGTATTGCATGTTTCAAAAAATCTTCTAGCACACCCTGGCCAGTGTGGCTCAGTTGGTTGGAACTTCATCCCTACACGGAAGATTTGCAGGTTTAATTCCTGGTCAGGGCACATACCCAAGGTTTCATGTTTGAGCCCTGGTTGGGGTGTGTAAGGGAGGCAACGGATTGATGTTTCTCTCACATCAATGTTTTTCTCTCTCTCCCTCTCCCTTCTTCTCTCTCTAAAATCAATTTTTAAAAAACACACACAGCCCTGCCGGTGTGGCTCACTGGTTGAGCATCGACCCATGCACCATGGTTCCATTCCTGGTCAGGGCACATGCCCAGGTTGTAGGCCCGTTCCCCAGTGGGGGGCATGCAGGAGGTGGCCAATCATTGTTCTCTTTCATCGATGTTTCTCTCTCTCTCTCCCTCTCCCTTCCTCTCTCTCTAAAATCAATAAAGAAAAAAAAATATTTTAAAAACACACACATATCCTCAGTGAGGATTAAAAACATTTTTTTGTGGTACACTGGTTGAAAATCACTGATCTAGACATTCAATGAATTAAACTTGACTTATTGTTTAACTTAGCAAAATTCTAAGGTTTCAAGTTACCAAAATGATTTAGGAAACCATTTTTAAGTACATATACAATATAATTATTACTAAAGAGTATCTAAAAAAACTTTTTATCCTACTTACATTTATTTAATTCACTTGTTCTTAACAATTATGTTTAGATTGTTTATGAAAATTTTATCATATTGAGTTATTTTTATTGCTGATTAAAAGGTCTGAGCTGGCGGGAGATCACATCCATAATGCAAGGCCAGTGTAGAGCAAAATGGCTTTATTGCATGCACCTGGGTGCAGGCATGCTGAGCTGAGAAGAGCTCAGCATCTAACTTTTTTTGTTCTCTGGCTTATATAGATACAAATTACAGAAACTACAAAAAAACTACATTAAAAAAAAACACACACCTTCTCTTGGCACCACTTTTTGGTGCCAGGGCTGATACAAGCTGTCTCAGATGTAAGGGAGGAATCTGCTTCAGCAGAGGTCAGGGCCATCATTAATCTCCTATGGTCCCTCCAAGTTTTCCAAGGCCACCATTAACCCCTTATCTTTATGGTTTCTCTGGGTTTCAGTCCCAGGGTTTTCTTTTTTTTTTTTCTTTTTTTGAAAACTGCTCAGGTGTTTACGTGCAGGAATAACTGGTCAGAATGGAGTTTAATTTTATTAAAACATTATTAACCCTTCTGCTGACAAATTTTGCAACAAAGAAAACATGAACTTACTTGACTAGTAGACCCAGGAGGATAAAGTTGTTCATCTGCATTATATTCAATGTTGATAACTCTAAAGGTTAGTTTTCAATTAAACTAACACACTTAAAATAGCTTTTATTCATTAAAGATTATGTTAGATCACATGACTTGAAAAAACATTTAGGTTAGTCTCTTATCTTTCATAGAGTTTAGAATGTCTAATTTTTATAAAGGCCTTTCTTCAAACCAATTAAATTTTTAAAAATATGTTTTTATCCATTTTTTAGAGAAAGAGGAAGGGAGAGAGAGATAGAAACATCAATGTCAGAGAGAAACATCGATTGGCTGCCTCCTGCACGCCCCCTACTGGGGATCAAGCCTGAAACCCCAGGCATGTGCTCTGACTGGGAATTGAACTGGGACCTCTCAGTCCATGGGATGACCCTCAATCCACTGAGCCACACTGGCTTGGCCAAATCAATTAATTTTAATTTTCTAAATTAATTTTAACAATACCATCCAGACGTAGAAAAACATCTCACATTTGTAACACAAATGGATACACACACAGACAGAGCCCTTCTAGCCATGAGACAGGTACAATAATGCAAAACCCACTAGTTTATGAAAGAACTAGTTGGATCCAAACTGTGTTTCTGGCAGATGGAATAAGTTAAGGTTAGCTGCTTAAATGGTTAAAGCTATTTCTTATTAATATTTATGGAGAAAGCAATCTTATGGAAGTTATGGCGAGAGATTTGGGACCAGGGTGTTTCTACATCTATTTGTACTTTCAGAAAGACTTCTTTTCCTCCCCTCCTTCCATCATAGGAACTGAGGGTGGTAAAGGTAGGTGGGCTCTGAACTGTTTCTGGGCTGTGTGCTGGCCTGCTCATATCACCTCACCCTGATTAAATAATACAAAAGGCCGACTGTGGAGCTTTCAGAGGCAAACTGAGGAAGTACCAGCTGGCCTGGTACCCCTCTAAGTGAATTCGTCCTCTAAGGGAATTTGTTATTTTTTAGAACTTAGAAAATAGAGTGAGCCCTGGCCAGTTTGGCTCAGTGGTTAGAGCATCGGCCTGCGGACTAGAGAGTCCCGGGTTCGGTTCCCACTAAGGGCACATGCCTCGGTTGTGGTTTGTCCCTGGCCCCGGTTGGGGTCGTGTGGGTGTCGACCACTTGTTGTGTCTCTCTCACGTTGATGTTTCTCTCTCTTTCTCTTTCTTCCTCTCTCCCTCCCATTCTATCTGAAGATAAATGCAAAAAAATGTCCTCAGGTGAGGATAAAAAAAAAGAAAATAGAGTGAATAGCAGGACAACCCTGACCATAGATGTGTGCTGGCGCAGTTCCCTCCCACCTCAGGTCCCTCCCACCTCTGTTCCCTCCCACTTATCGCCAACTGCCTCCGCTTCTGTACTTGCTTGCTCTCTCCCAAGGCCAACAAGAAATGCCAGTTGCAGAAATTTGTAACAAGCCCCTATGAAATAAAAATGTAGCTGAAAGTTGGGGCTGATTTCCAAGGACTCAGAATCAGTCGCCGGCTGGCTTTGCTCTCTATTTGGCTTTAATTTGACTTTGGTGGTCTCTCAGTTCTCTCACGCCACAACATTTGGAGGCCCCAGCGAGATCCTTCCCTTACGGGGAAGCCCCAGATCGGACCACTAGACCAGCTATCGAAGCTGCAAGGAGGGCTGGTCTAGGGGAAGGCCTCGGAGGGACGTTCCTCCGCCTCGAGATTAAGCCTGTCCTCCCAGTTTCCCTAGCCCAGTCTCAAATTCTGCTCTAAACTGAATTCTGAGAGAGCGTCTGGACTCATCTGAGTCATCTGGAATCTCACTGGTGAGTAGTTTTCTGTTTTCTGGTAGGCGCCTTTCAGTGGCAAGGGAGAAGGCTGGACATGGCATTACTTCCCCAGCCAGGTTCTCTAGCGAGACATCACAGGGAACTTCAGTTAGGTCCCCTAGTGAAACGTTGCAGGGAACTTCAGTTTCAGTCAGTCCTGTCTATGTTTTTTGGTTTCAGTAACTTCAATTTCAGTGAATTCGGTTTCGGTCAGTTCTGCCTGTGTTTTTTGGTTTCAGTAACTTCGGTTTCTGTCCTGTCTGTGTTTTTTCTGTTTGTTTATTGGCTCTCCTGGTTGTCTGTTATTGTCTGGTTGCACTTCCCTTTGTTGTCATGGGCCAAAGTCAATCTGATACAA
This sequence comes from Tadarida brasiliensis, assembly GCA_030848825.1. Taxonomy (NCBI): domain Eukaryota; kingdom Metazoa; phylum Chordata; class Mammalia; order Chiroptera; family Molossidae; genus Tadarida; species Tadarida brasiliensis. The sequence continues at coordinate 123,635,527 of CM061258.1, forward strand.
AAAACTCCATTGCAATGCCTATTGGATAATTTTAAAGATTTCAAAGCTCGGGCAAAAAGCTACAATGTCCCGGTAAGCTCTGGGACCTTATGGACCCTATGTGAACTCGAATGGCCTATCTACGGGGTTAATTGACCACCCGAAGGTAATTTCAATTTGAAATTGGTTTTTATGGTCCTTCAGGACTCCCCTGAGGATATACTAAAATGTTAATTAACCTGAGTTTGCCTACTTTGGGTTCTTATTACAGAAAAGCTAGAGGATAGATTTGGATCTATTAATGATCTATTGATTTGAAAAATATCTATTGAAAATATGAATATATTTGCCAACCTGAGGAATATTAATTACTTGTCACAAAAAAAGAAGAAACTCAACATTTCTAAGAATTAAAAGTTCAGATTAAGTTGGAAAGAAATTGTATGATTTTGATGAAAGAAGATATAAGATATGGAACTACATATTTTTTTTTGAAAGAAAGTTGTTCTAAAACTGGTTATTTCTGTATGGATAAAAAGATTTATGAAAATTAAAAGATTTGTTAAGAGAAATCTTAGAAGGAAATCATAAGTAAGATAAATAATGAATTTAATAAGATACATGAATCTAAAATAAATTAATATAGAATTTATTTGGTTCTTTTTCAGTCTGTTAAAAGGGAAAGAGTTTTTTTCCCCAGTATTTGCCTAGGAAGCAAAAATTATATATATTATTGAAATGGTTCTATGTTATGTTAATCAGGTAATTGATTCCTTAAAGACCCATTTTCTTAATCATAAGAACTGAAGTTTCACTGACCTATGTTTATGTTTAACATCTGTTATTGTCACTTTAAATGAATTAAATACTATTTAATAATAATACTATATAATCTTTTGGTCAAATATGTTTGACAACCTTCCCAGGATTTGAATTTTAAGAAACTTTTTCTTGACCTGGAATTCCTCAAGGATTTGTTTTCTCTCCTATGAGAGGAAACCAAATCAGTGCAGATAGCTTAACACAAGTCTGTTTCCCCTCTGGAGTATGGATAAGGGGACAACAAACAAACACAAACTCCAAATGCAAGAGCATTCAGACTACTAAGAGTGATTATTTGTTCACTTAGCAGATGCATAGAATGCCTCTTGTATATGGGTCTCTGCTAATGCTGTGGGTTATACAAACACAGTCCTCACTTTCAAGGGGCTTATAATATTAATATAAGATATTTGGTAAAGTCATGCTTGGGTTATTTAAAGAAAGAACATGATTAAGCCCCAGAGGCCTGAGGATCCAGCTCTTTTTGGTTTAACTGAGAAAGTTTTTTCTTTCATGATGCTACAATTTACTCACATATAAAAAGGGAAAGATGGATCTGAGCTATGGATACTATGGCATAGATAAAATGATACTTCTAATGTACTTTGGGTCTCCACCTGAGAAGGGCTTTATGAAAGGAAATTATACAAATAATAAGGATTTAAGATTTATAAATGATAGAAGGTGGGAAATTGACATGAAAGAATAAAGATGATGATTCTTTACCGCTTCCTCCTGCATTGCCGGCCGGGAGGGCTTGTCTCAAAGCCTCAGCTGTGGCGGCCCCCTGTGTATGGGAGGACCCAGTGTCTGAACTGATGTGGATGTATTCAGATGTATTGATTTCTTTGCAGTGAGGGCTCAACGCCTCTCTGCAAGGCTTATTCACATTCTCACAGGCAAACTGTTTAACTATTGATGTGCCGGCCCCTGAATCACTTATTACTCTGTCGTCTGCCGGCCTTTTATGATGTATGTCTCCTTCTCCACTAGTGACCTATATAATTGGAAACAACAAAACCCCTCTTTCTCTGACAAACCCCAAGGATTCATCTCTCTGTTAGAAACTGTTTCACACCCACCAGCCCACCTGGGATGACGGTCAGCAGCTTCTGCAGGTCCTTTTCGCCTCTGAAGAAAGGGACAGAATCTACAGAGAAGCAGCTAAGGCTGTTCTCAGGCCACACGGAGAACCCACCTCTGATCCCGACCGTCTCCGTCACCGGCTACCCACATCCCCAAGGTAAGGAGGCTCTCGAACAATATCACCTGACTCTATTATGGGACATCCAGGGAACAACTGAAAAAACCAACCAACTTGTCTAAGGTAAGCGGAACTGTCCAGCGGTCGGGGGAATCCCCCTCCGCTTTCCTAGAGCGTTTGATGGCAGCTTACTGGCTGTTTACGCCCATAGACCCGGAAGCCCCTGATGATAGGAGAGCTATTAATATTGCTCTTGTTACCCAGTCGGCCCCAGACATTAGAAGGAAACTACAGAAGTTAGAGGGCTTTGAGGGAAAGCTCAGTTATGCACTGAGAATGCCACCTATCTGGGCTATGAACTGAGAGGGGAAAACGGTCCCTCTCCACAAGCCTCATTGAGGCCATTCTGAAAATGCCCCGACCACAAACAAAGAAGCAGCTCTGGGAATTTCTAGGAGCAGTGGGGTACTGCCGCCTCTGGATACCCCAATTCGCAGGAATCACAAAGCCCCTATACACCAGTACAGGGGGAAAGACAGACAATTTAACTTGGACCGAAACTGAGGAAAAGGCTTTCCAAGAACTAAAAGAGACTCTCATCAGTACCCCGGCCCTGACCTTACTGACCTCAATAAGCCTTTCCAGTTATTTGTCTCTGAGAACCGGGGGACTGCTAAAGGAGTACTCACACAGGCCCTCGGTCCCTGGAAACGTCCAGTGGCCTACCTATCTAAGAGACTAGACCCAGTAGCCTCTGGGTGGCCACACTGCCTAAGGGCCAGAGCAGCCACAGCCCTGCTCACTAAGGAAGCCTCTAAGCTGACCCTGGGACAAGATTTACAAATGATAGCACCCCATGCTATTGAAGCCCTACTCAGGAGTCCCCCTGAACGATGGATGTCCCACACCAGAATTGTCCAATATCAAGTGCTCTTCTTGGACCCCCGAGGATTAAATTCCTAAAGACTACTGCCCTAAACCCTGCACCTTGCTGCCTGATGATGGCCCAGCAGAGCCTGTTCATGACTGCCTCGAGGTCCTGGACTCCTTGACTAGTCTTCGAATGGATCTTAGAGACACACCTGGCCGGACCCAGATGCTGATCTCTACACAGACGGAACAGCTTCATGTCTGACAGCATCGGATACGCAGGGGCTGCTGTGGCAACACAAGGTAAGGTACTCTGGGCACAGGCCTTGGGACATGGGACTTCTGCACAGAAGGCTGAACTTATAACCTTAATACAAGCCTTACGTTGGGGAAAGGAAAAGACTATAAACATTTACACTGACAGTAGATATGCATTTGCTACTGCTCATGTACATGGGGCCCTCTATCAGGAGCGAGGACTCCTCACCTCAGAGGAAAGGAAATTAAAAACAAAGCTGAAATCCTAGTCCTGTTAGAGGCCACCTGGCTGCCTCAAAAGGTTGCCATCATTCACTGTAAAGGACATCAGACAACCAATGACCCAGTGGCCTGGGGAAATGCTTTTGCAGATTGGACTGCAAGAGAGACTGCCTGAAAACCAGTGGGGCCTCTCCAGATTTTACCTGTGCTACCACCACGAAGTCTCCCCAAAGTTCCCTCTTATACAGGAGAGGAAAAAGAACTCGGAACTAAGCTAAGAGGGAACATAAACTCTTCCGGTTGGTACATACTCCCTGATCGGAGAATTCTGTTACCTGAGGCAGTAGGACGAGATCTTATTTTTAGGACTCATCAGAGTACCCACCTAGGGGGAACTAAACTGATTGAACTTCTTCATCAGGATTATTACATTCCAAGACTTCACCATTATGCCAAGCAGACTGCGGCCCGCTATCCTACTTGTGCACAAATAAATACAAACCAACAAGGAAATGTTCAATCGGGGATTCAACCATGTGGACAGAACCCAGGGAACATTGGGAAATAGACTTTACTGAAATAATTCCAGGAAAATTTGGTTACAAATACCTCCTCGTTTTTATTGGCACATTTTTAGGTCGGACAGAAGCCTTTCCGACTAAATCTGAGGCAGCGCAGACAGTAGCTAGGAAACTAATATCAGAAATAGTCCCCCGATTTGGCCTCCCTTTAGCCATGGGGTCTGACGATGGCCTGGTGTTCATCACCCAGATCACACAAGCCTTAGCTATAATTTTAAAAATTACTTGGAAATTACACTGTGCATACAGGTCTCAGAGTTCAGGACAGGTAGAAAGGATGAATCGAACATTAAAGGAGACTGTTACTAAATTAAAACTAGAGACAGGTGAAAATTGGGTCAGCCTCCTTCCTTCTGCCCTATTGCGGGTCCGATGTACTCCCTATATTAAGGGTCTCTCTCCCTATGAAATAATGTACGGGAGACCACCACCGCTCCTCCCCAAACTGGGAGAAGAAGCCCTAACTGAACTAAATAATCATTATCTTCTTAAGTCCTTACAGGCTCTGCAACTCGTCCAGCAGAAGAACCATCAGATGATGAGAGATTCTCTCCCTAAGCCTTCTCTTCCAGGTGACTCAGATCTCCACAATATTCAGCCCAGAGATTGGATCTGGATCAAGAAAATTCAGCCTGCTTCGCTGGAACCTAGATGGACTGGTCCCCTGCCTGTAATCCTCACCACTCCGATGGCCCTTAAGGTCGCCATTTCTGGATTCATCACACCCAGGTAAAGAAGGCACACCCCGACCAGATACCAGAAAAATGGACCCTTCAATGGACAGATGACCCTTTGAAGGTAAAATTACTCCCATCCTGATCCTGCTACTTGGGACCTCTGCTTCTCTGACTCGGAGAAATCCCCATCAGCCGACTCAGTATCTATGGAGCCTTAGTCAGACCCATGATGGACACGTTATTGCCACTAACACATCCTATGGAACCTCGAACTTATATTTTGATTCCTATGCCAGAGGACCTCCAAGGAGACGAAGGCCCCAGGTTACTTGTAGCCCCAGAAGGGACTTGGTTCGCTTGCACTACCAGACTGACTCTCTATATTAACTCACATAATGATGATTTTGGACTATGTATTCTAACTTATGTAATCCCACAGGTCTACTTTTACTCCGATGAAGGCGGGTGCAAACATTTTGGAATCTCAGCTGCAAGGGAAAAATGAGCAGCACCCATATTAGTTCCACTCTTTGTAAGCTTAGGAATAGCAGGCTCTGCAGCCGTCGGTACGACTGCACTAGTCACGGGAGACCAGAACTTTAAGGCACTTAGTAAACAGATAGATCAAGACCTCTCAGACCTGGAAAACTCTATCACTCATTTAGAAAAGTCCCTAAATTCCCTAGTTGAAGTAATATTACAGAATAGATGGGGACTTGATCTCCTCTTCTTAAAACAAGGCGGTCTATCTATGGCTCTGGATGAGACCTGCTGTTTCTATGCTAATCACTCTGGCATAATACGAGACAGCCTATCCCTAGTTAGGCAAAGACTCCAAGACAGAGAATTAAAGATAGAGAAGAATTAAGAAAATCAGGAGCAACTGGTTCTAGGGTCTATATAATTGGTCTCCATGGTTAATGACTCTCTTATCAGCAATAGCAGGACCTCTTCTATTATTGCTCTTAGGGCTACTTTTTGGCCCCATAATTATTAACTGTTTAAATATATCAGAGAAAGAATCCAGACAGTTAAACTCATGGTCCTAAGCACCCATTACCAAAGAATTCAAAATTCAGGAGAGGAAACAATGATCTGATTCCCCTGAAAACCAGTGGGGAATGTGCTGGCCTGCTCATATCACCTCGCCCTGATTAAATAATACAAAAGGCCGACTGTGGAGCTTTCAGAGGAAACTGAGGACGTACCAGCTGGTCTGGTGCCCCTCTAAGCGAATTTGTCCTCTCAGCTAGTTTCTTATTTTTTAGAACTTAGAAAATAGAGTGAATAGCAGGACAGCCCTGACCGTAGATGTTCCCCTCCGCCTCAGCTCCCTCCCACCTCAGTTCCCTCCCGCTTATCGCCAACTGCCTCCGCTTCTGTACTTGCTTGCTCTCCCCCAAGGCCAACAAGAACTGCCAGTTGCAGAAGTTTGTAACAAGCCCCCTATAAAATAAAAAAGTAGCTGAAAGTCGGGGCTGGTCTCCGAGGACTCGGGATCAGTCGCCGGCGGCTTTGCTCTCTGGCTTTAATTTGGCCCTGGTGGTCTCCGGGTTCTCTCGCCACAGCAGGCTGCATTTGGGGGTTCACATTGTCAACAGGAAAACTGCTCCTCCGTTTCTCCGTTTCTCACACGGTATCACACGTGACCCACCCACCCAACTACATCTTCTTCGTTTGCTTTATTCCCCCTCTGGGTACATAGTTTTATTTTAGCTTAGGGGAGGAGACCTTTGAAAATCCCTATCAGGCTCTCAAATCTTCAGCTTCCAAATTTTGCCAAATTTCTGATAAAAAGTTATTGAATCTTTTCAAACATCTTGTCAGGGTTCAGCTGGGGCAAGCAGTAGATATTTCCGGCAGTATTAAACAATTCCACAGACTCAGGTTAAAGGGAAATGACAGCCTGTGTCCCAGGCAGGCGGGAAGAGTTCCCCGTGAGACCCCAGCTGACTTCCACAGTCCAGCCAGACACGAGCCACAGTCACTCCACGGCCTGTTCGGAAGGCTCCAGCCTGCCCATAACGTTTTCCTTGACTCCAGCGACTCGCCCGTAACCGCCACCGCCTTAGGAGTCTGTGGACAGGTCCTGGTTTCACAACCAGGCAGGAGAAGTGTTCCTGGCACGCACGATTTCCACTCCCACAGAACATTCAGGTAAAGTTGACATAACTTCTTAACATAAAGTCTGTTTAAAGCTTCCAATTTTCCTAATCTTATCAACCCTGACATTTCTCTGTAGTTTTTAATCTAATTGTAGTCTGAGTCAGGGCTTCACCAGTGGGTTTCGGCACCACAGTTTATGAGTTCCCATATCTAGGAGTCCTGGAAATTTCTCTTTTCGACCCCCTGACCATTATCCCCTCTCATGTAACAGGTCCCCAGGAGGGACCAATCCAAGGGACCCTGGCCCTGTTATCGATCTTTAACTTGACTATTGCCCCAAGCAATTGCTGGTCAGGTTTCTCATTGTAATCTCTGCCTTCTAGCGTTTTAAATTTCTTCACACTGGGGTCAGTAGAGCTAAGTTATTTGGGACCCTTTAATGTGGCGGGACAAAAGGGGGTCGCTTTAGCCCGTTCAGCTTTTGATAGTGCTGTGCTAAAACCTTTGTTTAACCCTGCCGATGTCTGTTTTATTTCTCTCAATGAAAGAAAAATCATCATTTAAAGGTGTCCACCCTGCTGGGACATGTCCTGTGACTGTTTTCTCTTCTTTCATCCTTATCAGTATTTTAAAAATAGGTGTTTTATCCTGTTTATCTTATTTGGAAGCCCTTGTTTTCTTGCTGACCTGGTCTAATCGGCACATTCCTCATAATTGCATTGGAATGTTAGGTTGTCATTTTCTTGAAGGCTGGCAGCTGTCTGGTTGGCCCGCAGCTGAAAATGGAGGTTAGCCCAAGTTCCTGGGGTCCATACTTTGGAGCTTCCCACCTGACAGTTACCATGCTGAGTTCTTGGGACATAAAATGTTTAGGTTGTCTGGAAGTTAGCGTTTGCCACTCTTTTTCTTTCATTTATCTTAAGTTCGGGACAATTGTATTTCCAATGTCCTGATTTTTTTTTTTTTTTTACAATATCTGCAAATGTCTCTTTTTTCACCAGCTAGGATGTCACTGCAGGAAGGAGCTATCTTGGCCTGTGCAGACAAAAGAGACATTTCAAGGATGCAAGGAGCCTGGGGCACCAGCCAAGGACACTGTACAGCAGCCACCACATCACAGCTTCCATGGTTGAAGCCATGCTCTCCAGCGGCTCTGGTCCAGCTGGTGAACCAGGTTTCTCAACATGTGGCACTCCACCCAGCAGCCTCAGCCACACCTGGACCTGGGACCCCTGCTTCTGCTTTTGATGAGACCCCAGGAGATCGCGTGCACCTTCGAGTCTGAGAAGAACTGCTCTGACTGTTGTTTCAAAGACAAGCAAGGTTGCAGTGAACGTGGTGGTCGATGTGCCCTCCTGGACTGGAACCTCCCTACGTCAGAGCCTAGACAGAGATTGCTGGGCCATGGAAGAGGGACCTTTACCAAAGTTTTTATTTTAAAATACTTTTATTGATTTTTAGAGAGAGAGGAAGGAAGAGGGAGAGAAACATCAGTGCAAGAGCAAAGCTGCCTCCTGCACGCCCCCAACCTGGGATTGAGCCCCCAGCCCGGCAAGTGCCCTGACCAGGAATCAAACCAGCAAATTTCGGTGCAAGGGGTGATGCCTAACCACTGAGCCACACCGGCCAGGGCTACCAAAGTTTTTTATGGTGATTTGTTTGGCTGTTTTCGATTTTTAAAATCTTTATTGAAGAGACTAATCGATTTTGTTTTTTAAGATTTAATTACAATCCTGTGGGGAAGCCAGCTAACCTTGCTTCTAGATGACTTGGCTTCTCAAAGCTTCTTCCAGAAAAAGGAAGTCACTGTGCGCCCCCTGGTGGCTGCTTTCTCCACTTTCTAGCAGGGATTCCAGGGCTAAAGGAATTTGCAACCCCAAAACCATCAATGGCCAGTTCAACCCATAGCAAATGAGAGTTCCACTCTCACCAGGACTGGCTGGGTGGTTTGGAGAACACTTCCCACCAGAACTGATGCAACAAAAGGCTGTTTCCAAGAGGATTTGAACATTTTAATGCAAGACTGACCAAAGGGAGTTGTTTTTTTAAAAAGGCTATATGGAATGACTGATGCACAAAAAACCGTGCATATTAAAAATGTCCCATGGATGAGTTTTGACATATGCATGCACCTTGGAAACCATCGCCACCTCCCAAAATTTTTGAGCAACCCCCATCCCTAGAAAACCACTGATTCAATTTGTTTTCTTTCACTATGGATTAGTTCACATGTTCCAGAATTTTACATAAATGACATTATTTAATATGTAATATTTTTCATCTGGATTTTTTTCTCTCAGTATAATTATTTTGAGATTTATCCATTCTGTTATGTTTATCAATAGCTCCACTGTATGGAGATGCCATTCATCCGTTGACATTTGAGTTGTTTGGGCTGACTGCAATAAAGTCCTTTCTCCTGAGTAAATACTGCAGAGGGAAATGGCTGGGTCACATTGTCAGTGTATAGTTAACTAGGTAAGAAGCTGCCAAACTGCTTTCCAAAGTGGTTGCGCCATTTACATTCTTGCCAGCAGGGGGCAGGGCTCCGGTTGTTCAAAGGAGTTCTCCAAACTTCGAAGGCCACGGGTCTGAAGTCAGGCAGGTGTGGGCTCAGATCCCTTGGCTCCCTTGCTCACCAGCCCTGTGACTTTGGGCCAGGCATGTAAACTTCTGAAAGCCTCAGTTTACTCGTCTTACTCGTTGCTTGGTGTTGGGGACTCTAGTCCTACACTCCTGCTGTGGGTCCCTGACTGAGACTGGAACGCCCTCAGGACAGGAGCTGTGCCTTCACACACTCACTGATTACCACAGCGCCGCTCTGGACCCTGCCTCTACCTCCCACATGGCCCTCCAGAGGCGGCTTATCCTTCTCCCAGACTCTTGGGGCTGGATCTGGAGAATGGAGCTTCATCTCCCTTCTGTCAAGATAAACGCCTTTATCATTGGTGGTGGTGGCAGGGAGGAAGCCACCCTAATTATTCTTCCTGTGTTTACACAACACTCCAGCAAGGACTGGGACAACTGTCCACCACCAAATACATCCCTGTTTCCGCAGTGAGACCTGGAACTTTTCACACTGTGACTAAGACCTGTGAAGAACCTTAAGTCAGTTTTGCAACAGCTGGGTTTGCCACAAACTGACCAAAAAGCCTTTGGTTCTCCGAGCGGTTTGGATTTTAGAACTGTAGATAGGGGTGCTGGCCTCTGGCGGCACCTCTCTTTTACAGCTGGGAAGCAGACTCAGAACCGTCTGATGTCCTCTATGAGGCCACCCACTGTGCATTCACCCAGAGGAGGCCTGAGGTCAGTGGGGCCACAGGAAACAAGGGTCATGGGCTTTATGCTGAGTGCCATGGGAACCCCTGAAGGGCTGGAGGCTGGGGTGACCTGCTCTGACCTCACTCTGCAGTCAGAGGGGGGACCAAGGCGTTTGCTCTGGCAGGTGTGTGGGACTCATCTGCATGAGGGCACAGGGAACAGGGAGCTGTGTGCTCAAGCAGGGTTGCGCCCTGGTGCTACTGGCACTTGGAGCTGGGCAGTCCTTTTCCAGGCTGTCCTGTGCGTCCAGGACGTCTAGCAGCTCCCCTGACTCCACACACTAGATGCCAGGAGCAATCACCACCCCCAAGCTGTAACAGCCAAGATGGGCCCCAGGCATTGCCAACTGTCCCCTGGGACAGGGCCCGAACTTGCCCTGGTTGAGAACCACGGTCCTGAGCGACGGTGTGTGTAAGGAGAGGAGCCTCCCTGAGGGCCGGCGCTGTAGCAGCGCAGTGAGGCTTTGGTCTCTCCCCGCCGGGGAGGCCGCTGCACCGAGGTTCAGGGGCACATGCGGCGAAGGCTCGTGCTGTATGCTGTGTGGGTCAGACAAAAAGCAGGGCGCTGAAGGGACGTCAGATTGTATAACTTGTGCTATAAAAACCACAGGTTTTAAAATATGTTGGTGCCCAGTGAAATTACTCAGGCAATCCTAGCTGGAAGCCACTGTCCCCACCTCCCTCACTGGCTGGTCTCCTGTACTGTCCCCTGGCTGGCCGTGCCAGACACCCTGGTCTCCTCTCAGCCTTTGGGACCGCTGTCTCCAAGCCCAGCTGTTAATCCTACCGGTCTGCTCAAACGCCCCTCCTCAGAAGGGTGCCTAGTTTTACCCCAACTGCTCAGGGTCGTCGTGGGTGGCTCAGTTGTCACAGGTGCTGCTCTGTGGAGACCGGGAGCCGGGGTCAGAGGTGTGCTTCTGTGGAAAGCTGAGCTGGGGCCTCCTAGCAGGACACGTTTGGGAGGTGACCTCGATCCCCTGAACACACCTCAAGTCTCCCAGAGGAGCAATTTCTGAAGTGTGGGTCCCAGACCCCTGGTGACCTGACAGAATTTTCAGCTGAAAGAGACGATGAGCCACAAATGAAGACAGCTCTCCCTTGCAGAGGTCAGGCCGTGTCTGGCTGTCTCACGGTGGCCCTGACCCCTCCACCAGTATCTAACCTCTCCCTCCAGCTCCCACAGAATCAAATACCTTTTTTTTGGTTTTGTGTTTCTTTCAGTTCCCTTGAGTTCATGGCAGACAGCACTGATTTTCCATATGCCTTCAACTTCCCTTTGTCAATAAATTGATTTGACTTTAAAAACCATGAAATCAATGAAAACCCAGGTGTTTCAGCGATGCAGTAATATAACAGGGGCCCATGAACTGGATTCAGGCCTGTGGGCTGTTGGGATCCTGGTATCATTCCAAGTCTGTCCTCCTTTCCAGAAGTTGGCTGGACTATGGATACAGTCACCCAAAGGCAAGTCCTGGTCTACCAGCAGGCTGGGGTGCCTCCTTCTCTAGTGGGTCAACAGCCAGCCAGGACAGGGGCAGCCTGGTCCCCAAGGGCTCAGACAGGGATGGGTCAGCGAGCAGGGGTCACTATGGTCCCTTTGCTTGAGATCATTTTCTGCTGCTTGGGGACGCGAGCTTCCTTGGAGCTCATGGAAGAAGAGCAACTCCACGGCTACTTCATACATTATTTTTGGATAAAAACAGATGTGCTGGAGTAGAATGCAACATATTCAGTCTTAACCTAAAATGCAAAGATTGAAATTCTGCCTCCAGATCCTGAGGGGAGGTACACCTGCCGTCCCCTCAGTTTTGGGGGTGTTGCACAGTTTGAGAAACTGACTATGGTAGTTTCCTGCCCTGGGGCCAGGCTGGGGTGCCGAGTTAGGCGAGAAAACATGTACAAAGCACCTGGTGTGTAAACCCTAACAACAGTAAGTTTACTCCCCCTTCCTGTGCTTTTCCAAGTGCCAGGGACACCTGGTCTGTTTAAGGGGCTCAGGTCCATTTGGGCTGCGGTCTGGCCCTCCTCGTTCAGCAACCCCGCCGCTCACATCTGAAATCGAAGGCTCCACAGGAAAAGATCCAAACTTTGAAGAGGGTAAACTAGTCAAGTCCCAACGATGCAAATACTCTCAGCCAGACAAGAAGCCAACTTCTCAGTGCAACCTCAATTTGTATTCCTGTCTTTTTGTTGTTAATCCTCACCTGAGGATATTTTTCTCCATAGATTTTTAGAGAGTGGAAAGGAGGGAGAAAAACATCAATGTGAGACACATCGATTGGTTGCCTCCCACATGCACCGACCGGTGCTGGGTATTGAACCTGCAACCCAGGTATGTGGCCTTGACAGGGAATTGGACCTGCGACCCTCTGGTGAAGGGGCCGACACTCTAACCACTGCGCAAGACCAACCAGGTTGTACTCCTGTCTTGACTGAAACGTCTCCCTGCTGTACCTCAAACCCTCTCTCCACAGTATTGAGCCTGGATTTAACCCTGCCTGTGAACTTCACCTCATCCTCCCCAGGCTCATCCACCGCAGTTCAACAGGGGTACCCCGTCTTTGGTCCTCCAGTGCAACAGGTAATAGCTTATTCCTTCCCATAACCATGCGTCTGGCCACTCACAAGCACACAAATGAGCAAGAGCCTACTCACGACCAGGCAGAGGACCCCGAGACCGTGCTCACAGGACACTCGGCAATGGGATGGGGCGAGAGCAGTGGTTATTTTTGAGGGTGAGGTGGTGTCAGCAGGCCCACTGGTGAAGGAAGCAGAGCCACAGCAGCTCAGGATGGCCAGAGCCCAGAGCACGCCCGGGGAGCGGGAGCCACGCGGCCACTGAACCGTCGCTGGGAATGCACGATGGGCCGTGCTGGCACGTCTCCTGCTGGCTGTCAGTGACCTGAAGCCATCAAGCAGGGAACTGTCACAGTCAGACTAATAGCCTGGATAAGGCAGGGGCAGTTGGGAAAGATTAAGGTAGACTTCAGAGACACACAGTGGCTTAGGGAACAGAGTTGTATTATTTAAGGATCAAGCAAAAATCAACCACTTGTTAATTTTCTAAATCAAACACTTTATTTCCACATAACAAGCGCAAAAAACTCCCAAACACTTGAACAATACAATTAACGCAGTTATGAAGTCAATTATATACTTCTCAAAGCCCCAAAAGGTCAATCAGCTTAACGTTCCAAACATTTCCAGACGTGGTTTTTCAAAGCTACCTTTGGTTTTTGGAAAAACCAGTATGGAAGTCAATACACATTGAATGCACTGAACATCAGCTTACACCTGGCCAGGGGGAGCGTGATCTGGGGTCACACCCCGGAGCTCCCGCAGAGGAGAAGGCCAGTCTGGGCGTGGCATCTCCTGCTCTGCGACAGAGGCATGGCTCAGCGCCAGGGCACTGCCAGGGCAGCAGGCTGCATGTCCTGGATGGTCTCGCTGAGGCCTGAGATGGGCACAAACGGTAGGGAAGATGAAGTCACAGGAGCTCTGAGCAACAAGGTCCCACAGATGCTCGGAGGGCCGGAAGGAGCAAGCTACAGTTTCCCATTGTTCTCACATTATTTCAGGGCAAGATTGTGGATAAGTTCAGACAAAATGTTCCAATATTTGCTTAGATTTTTAATCAGTTGCTCTATGAGAACCCTCATACACAGCAACTTGAAAACTTTCATTATAAAAAGAGCGTACAAATAAATTCACAAAAAAGAGACAATTAATGTTGAGCAGCCAAAAAGTCATGGTTTATTATATCTAAAGAAATTTCATAATTAAACACAACCAAACTGTACATTTTACAATCACATTCTATTTGTAAACAGTTAAAAGCCACTGACTTCTTTTGCATCGTAGGACACAAACAGTTAGAATCAAGGCAATGAAATGATGGCAAATTCTCTGTTAAAATTTTTACCCTTGTTTAGTCTCTCCTTCGACTAAGCAAGCATTATAATACCATTTGTGGGCAAAAAAGGGGGGAGGAGAGAAAGAAACTGTAAAAATGGTGTAACTCGTTAGTTTGCAACAACATTTAAAATTTTCTTTATACAATGAACGATTCCGTAAGCCCAATACCTTGCTTACAGGATGCATAGTTACTGATTTCGGCTTTAAGGTACAACAGTTAAACATTAACACAGTCACGACAGCAGAAACAGAGAGCCACTTGATGGAATTACAAAAATTATTACCTATTGATTATTAGCAAACCATCATCACTCACTAATAAAAAGACAGCATCTGAAAGCAGAACGTCGAACTCCAGCTTGAAGCATTTTTTTGTTTTTTGTTTTTCTTTTTTTGGCAGAGAAAATTCTTTAACAGAGCAATACATAGTATCAGTGCTAGAACTTGGGGGTTTCCTTTTTTCCTATAAGAAACTACAAGGATTTTTTTTAACTGGGGAACTGGTTTTCCTGAGAACCATGCTCTTTGATTTAGGACAGGAATAGAAAACAAAAGAACATGGCCAAATGCTGCTCCTTTTCCCAGAGATAGAAAGCATCTTTTAAATCATCCTCCATTTTTTTTTTGTCTTTTAAATTTTTTTTAAATGATGGAAGAGTAAACATTTTTTTTCTCAAAAAACAAACAAAAAAATCTGTAAACAAGAAGGTTCAACGTGGGAGCCTTCAAAAGAAAATGGAAAGCCTATTCAAAGTGCAGGGCCCGTCCTGGGTGGCAGGTGGGCTGCAAGTCACAGCTGTGGCCACAGTTTTTCAAACTGCAGAGCGAAATTCTTTAGTTTTATAACATGAAGAAACGGTGCAATACTTTCATTTATCGTCCTAAGTCAGCATCATAACGTGATCTCAAACTCCATGACACCACAGTAAGGTAGGCGGACATCAAGGCATAGTGGAGAGCACACACCTTAAGAACATCCTTGAGTAAACATCACACCGGAACAGCTGCCCCCCCACTGCCGATCAGACGGAGAGAACATCATTCAGTGCAAAGGTAAAAGCTCATACATCATCAGCCCAAATAATGGTTTCGCAAAAACAAAAGGGAGTGGGGTGGGGGAATAGGAAGAAAAAGAAGAAGAAAAGAACCCAAAGGCTAAACATGATGAATACGCACAAGTGAGCTCACTACGCGGTCAGCACGTATGGCGCCAGTGGGAGTGTAACTAGAGACACCTTCACATTATAATATTGGCCTGCATGATTCAAGTATTCAAACTGATATGTTTCGGGGAAAACAAAGTGGAAAATGTGCAGAGAAGAGCTGTTCCCACAGGTGGCCCCGGCTGCAGGCGGCGAGCTCAACTTAGTGCCCCTTTCCTTCGAATCTTGAGGTCATGGTCACGAGTCTACCTCTACCTGTCACATGGACTCTCCACCCCCACCCAGGTGGTCAACAGAAAGAAAAGCATTAATGGGGGATGGGCTGCTCATTCCTCGGGGGTCACTGCTGCTTGGAGGACCCCACAGGCTTGTGGAATAGTGCGGGGTCCCCCAGAGGGAAGTGCCATGAAGGTCTCCACAGTTAGTTCCCGCCAGCCCAGCACCATTCCAGTGATTGAGATCAGTCCGGCTGGAGAACGAGTGGGAGCAGTCGAGGGAGCCCAGCCGGCTCTGGCTGGACCCAAGGGACTGCCAGCCGGGAGAAGGGGTCAGAGACTGACTTTGTGCAAAGAAACGACTGATCTCCTCTTCACTGGCAAACTCAGCGAGAATAGTAGTGTTCCCCAATACACACCTGGGGAGAGAAACAGGCATGGTGAGGACTCAGCAACCCGAGGATCTAACTGACTCAAACGTGAGAGTGACACTACAGTGTCTAGGACACAAAGTACCAAGCACCCCCCATATGAGCATCTGCCTTCATAACACCCCCACAGGGCAGCTATGTCTGCAATTCGGCTTTCTGTCCTCTCTGGGCAATTTAAGGGATTTTCTAGGGCCATATGACCAGGGCAATGCTTCTTCAGATACTCTTCTGAGTACCAACCACAGAACCCCAGATAGGGCTGCAGCTGTGAGGAAGTGACCCGCTGCGGACCACGCTGCCGGAGGGGGTGCTCTCACACCCAAGCACCCCAAGCAGGGCACTGCCAGGTGGTGCACAGAAAGGCCGACTTACATGTGCAGAGACTTCTGTGCCTTCACTACCTCTTCCTTTGAACTGTAACGGACCAAAGCGTTTCCATGTGGGAGGTTCAGGTGGAATGTTATCAGGGGGCCGTGCTGCATGCACAGGGTGCGCAGAGTTGAGCCATCAATCTAGGAAACAGAGGAGAGAGGCTATTAGATGCGCTGTCTCAAGGACCACCCAGGGAGGCCGTCCCAGGATGGGACTCTCATCCTCTCTCTCTTGCCCAAGACTCTTCACTCCTGGTGCCACTTTTCACTGGGACTCACTGCTGTGACGGGGTACAGTGCCCCCCTCCCCACCTCCACTGGTCCCAGAGCCATACCTCTGTGGCCTCTAGACTCCTGGACATTCCCCAGATCCCCAATTCCTTAGTTAGCCATTGCCCTGCTGTGGCTTCAAGTCTTCTCTCTTCCCTGCCCTGAGGACAGGATCCACCAAGGCACTGCTCCCTGGGGGAGGAGGGGTGGGCTCTTAACATCCAGCCTCCAGAGGAGGGGGAGGTCTAGGGACTAAGAGATGTTCTAACTGAACAGGGCCGACCAGGGCTTCCCCAAGTGCACCACGAGGAGCACCTGCCTCAAGTCCACCTGAGTGCCCTGGTGAGAATGCAGAGCCCATCCGAGCCCACATCCACTGAGCCACAGTCTCTGGACTGAGACCAGGGAACCTGTATTTTCGGTCAGCTCCCACACACACTTCACAGGGTGATGGCTGGACCAGACCACTGTCTGCCCGGGGATCTAAAGCCCATGCTCTCCATCTCCTCTGCCCAGCCTTGACTTCTACTTAGTGCCAGTCAGCAGCCTGGGCAGCCCTTCTCTCCCATGCCACCTAGGGTACCCGTATAAACAAGGATGCCTGGTGTTCTTACCTGAGGTGTAAGGTTTTTTAGAACAAGCCAATTTGTTATTCTCCCTGAGCTGCTCTCACCCCAGCTGGACCCTGAACAAGGAAGAAAGAGGACAGTCAGTTTCTGAGACTAAGGCCTGAAGGACGGACTCACGACAAGCATACCCAGTCAGATTACAGATGTGTGGGAGGGTGGGGAGCTCCGGACTAGGGAGCCACAAAGAAAGGTACCGCTTTGGGGTCTTCTCACTTATAAAGCTAAAGCTATCTCAAAATAGTACCATCTGGGGGAAGGCCTTGGCATGGGACTCTCAGGTGTCACCTGATGCACTGGCATGGCATATCCCCCAGGGTGAGGCTCTAGGGACTAGGAGCGGACAGCTGTGCAGACACACTTGTTTGGTCTGGGCATCGCAGGAGCTGGCCCTGGCCTTCCCACTTTCTCTCCTAGCAGCAGACCTTTAAGATGTGATTAAGCCAGCCCTGTCTGCACCTCACAGACATTTCAGTGCAGCTGAAGAAGGCAGCTCCATGACACAGCTCATGTCCACCCCCGCACTGAAATCTCTTCTAAGTCCACAGGGAGCCTAGTGTGTCCCCAGGTCTCTGACCCTTGACATATGTTGTTACTTCTGCTTGGCTTGGTTTTCTCTTCCAGGCTTCCTGGTCCCACTCAGCTCACACCCCTCCTTAGGGTGGGGGCTCTCGGGTCACTTCTATCATGTCCCCTCACACTACACTACCAGTCACTTAGCAGACACCCAGATGTCTGCGGCCTGAAGGAATGTCTTCCACATAACACCCATTACAGTAATTTGAATACAGTAGCTTAAAACAGACTCAAGTATTCTTTTCACATAATCAAAACTTCCCCCCAAAGGAAAACACTGTAAGTTTTGTTTCAGCCAATCAGCTGTTTAAAGATCAGAAATTATTAATGAGATGTCACCATTTTCAGCCTGGAGATGTCAAAGTTTGGTACATTTGGGGGCAGGGCACAATGAAGTAAGACGTCTCTGCTGGGAGAACTGGCAGACAGTGCGGGGTCAAACCTGGGCCGAGGGTGTTGGAGGCGGCGGCAGCAAGCCCAGTGCTAGTCACTCACAGGAGGGCAGGAGAGCCACCACCCCCGTTCCTGGGACCGCCTGCCCCACGCCTGCCGGCCCTGCTGACTAGCAGCACCCACCACTCTCCACGGGCTGTTTAAACAGTACATTTTATGATCACCCTACATCTAGGCCAGGCTTTCACCCAAACAGGCCGCACTCTTCAAGGCCCAGATGGGCTGCTCCAGCTTTCCCGGCCCTGCCATGTAACTGCTTCTGCTCTGTGTGTCGTGGTGTGTCCAAAAGTCCTGCCGTGAGCAGGAGGTCACTACATATTCTAAGAGGAACTTCTCAAAGAAAGGAGCCCTGTCCCATTCACTTACCACTGACTGCTGCTGTGTGTCTTTAGCTAAGTGTTCTCAGGCAAATGGGCAAAACGTCAAGTAAAGCCTCAGACCCGCAGA
This sequence comes from Tadarida brasiliensis, assembly GCA_030848825.1. Classification (NCBI taxonomy): domain Eukaryota; kingdom Metazoa; phylum Chordata; class Mammalia; order Chiroptera; family Molossidae; genus Tadarida; species Tadarida brasiliensis. The sequence goes on from CM061258.1 coordinate 123,654,033, forward strand.
CATGGAGACCAAGGAGGCCGAGCAGCAGGAGCAGTGGTTGTTTAGGTTCTAGTACCACTTTACAGAGGGCATTGCTTAGGTCTGTTACACCAGCCTGTGGCGCTCTCAGTGCTCAGCACCTTTTCTTACCTGGGGTATACCTGGCGTCAGAATTTCCCCATCCTCCACCTACACGAAGGGGAGAATTATCCCACGTAGACAAGGGTGGCTTCTGACCAGTGAGCCCCGGAGGTGGGCGGGACGGAGCAGTGATGTTTTTAGGTGGCAAAGGGACCTTCCACAGCTCATGGGCCAGAGAGGTGTTTGTGACTGAACCCGGAGACCACGTCAATTTGGAATCACTATTTCTGGCTACTCAAAGGGGAAAAAAAGTGGAGGGTAGGAGGAAGAGAGAGAGACAATGCTTTTAGAAAAGAGAAAATTCAAATAATAATACCCACTCCCTCACTGAAACCACATCAAACAAAGTGAAACTATTAAAAACTCCGAAACCAAACCCAACTGAAACCAAACCCAACTGCCCAAGCAAAGGAAGGCCAAGATGACAGCGCTCCTCCACCTCCAGCGGAGAGCACTGGCCGCTGGCGCAGGGTGAGGCCGAGCTGGTTCTCGGTCCAGTGCACAACAGTGCGCTTTAACCGAGACCACAACAGGGCCACACACTGCTTCTAACCGCTCTACAGCAGCAGCTGGTCGTTACTCAGGACCGTCACACAGGCATTAAACAGATGTTAGAGCTTGTTCACTCATGGAAAAAAGGCAGCCCCACCTCGTGAAGTCGTCACAGCAGCTGTCACCAGGTACACCTCTCTGTGCCAAGGGCACCTGGCACCTACTCTAATCCTGACACACACGCAGAGGGTCAGAGGGGTAAGCCACGTGTTTATGGATCCAGAGCAGAGTCAGGATTCAAACTTAGGCCTGTCTGGCTTTAAAATAAAATAAAAAAAGAGTGAGCAAAAGCTCATTTCCTGACAGATTGCTGCCTCAGAAACGAGGTGCAGGTGAGCAAGCACACAGCACGTACCTAGCAGGGGAGCAGAGGCAGCTCTCAAGACAGTGAGAGTTGTTCAGTGAAAGCTGATCACCCCAGTACATAAGGAAGAGGGTTCGCCCCAACCGCCCAGCCCTGGGCCCACCTGAAGTGCTTTGTGCTGTACTGCTGAGGGGAACGTTGTAGTTGGAGGCACGAATGGATGACCAGGCACTAGTTGAAGGCAGCGTGGTGTTCAAGGATGAAGATGACCCTATGTGGGGAAAGAGTCCAATTAGTCATCCCCAGAGCAAGGGACCTGGCATTTGAGAATAAACAAAAGTGTCCAGTAAAACTGCAACTTCAACCCTGGCCGGTTTGGCTCAGTGGTTACAGTGTTGGCCCATGGACCAAAGAGTTGTGGGTTCAATTCCGATCAAGGGCACGTACCTCGGTTGCGGTTCGGTCCCCAGCCCTGGTCGGGGTCACGCGGGAGGCAGCCAGTCGATGTTTCTCTCTCTCTCTTCCCCTCACACTCTATCTGAAGATATATGGAAAAATATCCTCAGGTGAGGATTTAAAAAAACAAACGAACAAAAAAACTGCAACTTCACAGCATGCCACAAGAAAGGAAACAGGTCCATTAAGGATCACAGAGGTGCCCAAGACTGCACCTTCTTTCTCGTCCTCGGAGCAGCACGTGGAGAGCTGGCTCATGTTCTCTCCACGGCTCAGAGGCCCTTTCCCTCGCACTCCTGTTTCCCCACAACCATCGGTGAGAGGGTGCTCCACCAGTGGGCATGGCCCGAGACAGCCTTGGCTCCACCCCCAGTACTGGGCTCCAAAAGGAGGACTAATTCTTACTGCTCCCAACTCCTGTCTGTAAATCCTGAGGACTTCTTGCTGCACAGTCGCCCAGGTACTGCCAGCATAGCCAGGCCTGCAGCCTCCTTCATCATGCCCCACATTCAGTCTCTAAAACCCAGCCCATGTCCCTGTTTTCTCTATTTCAGCTCCAGACCTGACCACTATCTGGTCACTCTAACAGCTCTCCTAACTGTTCTCCCACTCCAATCCACCTGTTCACCACTGTCAGGATACTCACCTTAAATGTCGATTCTTCCACTCAAAACCTTCAGTGATTTGTTTCTCTTAATATCAAACCTAAATTCCTCTCCTGACTGTCAGAATTGTCCCCAGACAAGAAGTGCTCATTTCTGCAAGCACCAGTCTTTCATGTACTACTAGGACATGAGGACACCTGTGAGGCTCTGACCCCCAACTCCTTTCTCCTGTTAAAGTAATGGCTTGAATTACTTCTGCAAAGCTGTTTGCTAAATCCAGCTGTGCTAGAATAATGACAACTCTTTCTCACCACTGTGACATGGCAAACACATGCTCACCAGTTACACAGTTAATGTAAGATGCACACTGGTGCACATTTTCTTTATTATACACTGTTTAAAGGGAGAGATGGAAGGACAGATGTTACCAAAACAGAAAAGACTCTCACTCACCACATTAACTTTTCCCCAGTGCACACATGAACACCTGCAAATGCCACAGTCACGCAGCCACACAGGACGTTGGAGGATGATTTTATTTGATGTCCATTAAAAAGTTCATCTAGCACTGGCTGGTTTTGCTCAGTGGTTAGAGCGTCGGCCCGCGGACCAGAGTCCCGGGTTCGGTTCCCGCTAAGGGCATGTACCTCGGTTGCAGTTTGTCCCCAACCCCTGTTGAGGTCGTGTGGGTGGCAACCAGTCGATGTGCCTCTCTCACATCAATGTTTCTCTCTCTCTCTTCCCCCCAATCCCTCCCGCTCTATCCGAAGATAAATGCAAAAATGTCCTCGGGTGAGGATTAAAAAAAAACAACAACAAAAAAGTTCATCTAGACTATGGGACCCTTCAAATTGGTGTTATTTTCACTTTGAGACAGAGAAAGCCAATTACTTCTCCAGATGAAAATCCTTTAATATCCAGAGTGTATAAACAAATAACAAAACATCCTTTACAAAAAACACCCATTTCTTAATAACCACAATATTACTAAGTAGGCAACACCTGCAGTAATACAGTTACTGGAAAACAAGTATTTGTTGGTCCTTCGTTAACTTTATTAACTTAAGCTAATATGCATGTTTACCATATCAAGTGATGATAAATCCTCACCATTTAAAAAGTGACTAAGAGCCCTGGCTGGTTTGGCTCAGCGGTTGGAGCATCAGCCTACGGACCAGACAGTCCCGGGTTCGGTTCTCGCTAGGGGCACGTACCAAAAAAAAAAAAAGTGACTAAGAGCTGCCTAGGGGAGGATGGACAAGCCTGCTCTCACTGTCACGGTGTCCTCGGTGTCAGGTGCTGTGATGTGCTGGAGTGACCTTTGCTGCTGAAGGTCTCCCACCTACTCTGAGCCATTCTTTTTTTTTTTAATCCTCACCCGAGGATATTTTTTTTCCATTGATTTTTAGAGAGTGGAGGGGGGGAATGGAGAGAGAGAGGGGGAAGAGTGAGAGAAACATCGATGTGAGAGAGACACATCAATTGGTTGCCTTCCACATGCGCCCCCACCGGGGCTGGGGATCGAACCTACAACGCAGGTAGATGCCCCTGACCAGGAATGGAACCTACGACCCTTCGGTGCACAGGCCAATGCTCTAACCGCTAAGCAACGCAGGCCAGGGCCTTTGAGCCATTCTCAAACCATGCTGTCCAGAAACAAAGTGTACCCGCCTACATACCACTGTTCCTGTCCCTGAGGTGGTCAACTTCCCGCACAGTATTAATTGAAAGATTGTTTATGACACTGCCAGGAGTGACGTAAGGGTCAGTTTCTGGGTCAATGTTTGGATAACCTTTCCATGGTTCACCAGGGCGAAATTCTGGAAATGAAAACTTTAAATTAGTTCGGCATAATCACTGTTTTAAAATCCATTATTAAATATGTAAAACGTTTACTCCTATATTTATATTTACTCAAATGTTTTGATTCAGTAATTAAGGGAGTATAATATAAGCTGTTATTTTTGAATAACTTGCAAGTTATTACGACAGAAATCAATGCTCTGGGTTCACATATTTTACATAGTTAACACCCTATAGCTCTTTATCACAAGTCACAGAGCCACAGCAACTCGAGCAGACAATGCAGGCCATGAGAGCATCTCTGCTAACTCTGCAGCACAGCAGTGATGCGGTCCAGGTGGTTCCCTGGCACAGGTGAAGAGGGAATACAAATGTGGTTTTTATATCATTCTTCATGCCAGTTGAGGGACCAGTCCCACTTCCACTGCTCAGAGCATAAAGGTAACAGGGCTGACCTGATGCCCAACTTCATCTCTGCATCCCTGCTTATCCTGAGTGCAGTCAGTCCAACCACACAGAACTGGGCTAAATCACCACTAAGTCATGAAGGAAGCTGCTGGCATCTTACCTGGTGGCCAATTAACACTGCTAGAGCCATTGGGCGATTTGGCACGTGGCCAGCCGTCTCCTACTGAACCTGGAGGGCTGGCAGGCGAAGTACTGCTGTTCATGAAGTCATAGGGAACAAACGGAGACTCTTCCAGCCTGAAACCACTTGAAATAGCACCTGAAGGAGAAAAATGACCATGATCCTTTTTACTGCCTGTGCTCTGTGGCTGCGTGAAGATGCAGAGGAAAGCAGGCCGGCTCAGTCCTGCAGACATGCACCACTGGACTCTCCATGGTGGACAGCTGATATTACACAGTTCACTTCACTTTAAGGAGGATGTTAAGTGACCAGAATAAGTACAAAATTATTTCCAAATCATGAAGACACTTGTATTGTGGCCTACACGGAGAACAAGCACAGTGCACCCTTTGTGGTGATTCATGCTGGGGGTGAATGAGGGGCACTGGTGGGAAGAAAGAGCTGTGGTCAAGAACATCCCGAGTGGCAAAAAGCAGTGCCTGAGACCCCAAGATATGGTTATGTAGGTAAGGACACAATGAAGATCTTTCCCATCAGGATATTTACATTTCTACCCTATAATCCACCCCACCCCTGTGGGACTACACAGCATTGGTAGAAAAACTACGTTACCAGAGTTAAGTGTGAAATCCCATAAAAACACAGCTTACACTTAGAAATGATCATTCGTGTTGAGATTTATTCTCCATACCCATCTCTGAGTGCATCTTAGAGTGACTAATGCTTTACACAAGTAGCAAACACAGAGAACTGAGGGAGATGAATGGGGTCCTTGCCCTGATGACAGTATATTCTAACAAAAAAGTGAGCCAATGGACAGCAATGGAAGGGACAGGGCATAAGACAAGGAGGAGCCGAGCTCTCGTGCAAAGGGTTGGGGCGGGATTCCAGGTGCAGGTACAGCCTCCAAGGACCTGAGGAGAGAAACAGCTCAGCATGTCTAAGGAACTGAAAGACCATTTTGTGAACAACAAGAAGAATGGGGTCCTGATCCTGAAGGGAGGGATGACCAGGCATGTTTTGTTTTAACCATATGGAACTGAAGGTCGCAGGGGGTGTGCACAATTGAGCTGCCCCAGGCCTCACCGCTGCAGACTGGCCTATTCCCAGAAGGCACCAGACTGCACTGTAGAACTCAGCAAGGAAGACTTTTTACAGCGAAGGGTTTTTAGAGAAGCAATACCACCAGCTTTGTTTTGAGACCATAGTGCTGCGTTGTGAAAACTGGGAGGCAGGTGAGCACGGAAGCAGACAGATATCAGCGGGTGGTGAGACAGTGAAACAAAATGGACGCATGTGCCACGCATCTGGGAGGTGGAGGGGGCACTAGTCACAGGTGGGCTGGGTGTGGGGGTAGGAGCAAAGAAGAACTCAAGAATATCTCTAGACCCAAACAGCCATTGAATGCTGAAAGAAGTAAAAAGGAATGAAGTACTGTGGCATGCTACAATATGAATGAACCTTGAAAACACTATGCTGAGCCAAAATGCTGGTCACAAAGACCAGACAGTACCTGCTGCCACTTACATAAAATATCCAGTATAGACAAATCTACTGAACACAGACAGATGAGCTTTTACTTACGGCTGGGAAAGACAGAAAAGTGGAAGTGGGAGGAGTGATATCTGAGAGGCTCTTCTGGGTCAAGAAAATGTTCAAAAATTGATTGTGATGGATAAGTAACTCTGAGAATGTCCACTGAATCACACACTTTTTTAAAAAGTTGCATTACATGTAAATGATCTCAATAAACCTTTATTAAAAGGAGGACGTCTCGTCCGGCCGGTGTGGCTCAGTGGTTGAGCATCGACCCATGCATTAAGAAGTCGTCGGTTCGATTCCTGGTCAAGACACATGCCCTGGTTGTGGGCCCAATCCCCAGTGGGGGGCATGCAGGAGACGGCCAATCGATGTTCTTTCTCATCGATGTTTCTATCTCTCTCTCTCTCTCTCCCTCTCACTTCCTCTCTCTCTAAAATCAATAAAAGGAAAAAAAATTAAAAAAAAAAAAAAAGGAGGATGTCTCTAAACAACCTGAAGGAGGCACAACTGATTGCAATGGGAGGAGCAAGGGTGAAAAAGGAGAACCAGTACATGGACCACGGGCCTCAAGTTCACATTAGGTGGGAAAAGCCCTGGTTCATGGACTCAAGGCTGTGCTAGCTCAAGTTTCTGGTGAAACACAGGTTCCCCTGGAGGCAGGTCACAACCTCAACAGGCCCTCATGCCCTCACCAGCAGGCACCGGCCTGCCCCTGGCCTGATGCAGTCATCCCATTATTCCCTTTCCCCTCTTCTCTGGCTTCCTCACCCTCTACTTTTATCTGAGTGAACCATGTTTCTTCTTTGTAAGTAGAATTAAAGTCACTTGGGAGTGAAGTAGGATATAAATAAAGTAGTAGGTGTAAGTAATACAAAGCAGTTGCCAAATTTCAAGTGATTAATTCATTTTTTTGGTTAATCCTCACCTGGAGTTTTTTTTTTTTGCATTGATTTTTTTAGATTAAGTGGAAGGGAGGGAAGGAGGGGGAGAGAGAAAGAGAAACATCCATATGAGAGAGACACATCAACTGGCTGCCTCCTGTACAACAACCGGGACCAGATATTGAACCTGCAACCCAGGTACATGCCCTTGACTGGGAACCAAACTTGTGACCCTTTGGTCCAAGGGCTGATGCTCTAACCACTGAGCAAAACCAGCCAGAGCTCAAGTGATCAACTCTTATACAAGAACCCAAGAGGATAAAAATATTCTCTTTTTTAGTAATAAACAATTTCTACTTATTAAAACTTCATTTTATTAAAAAAGAAAATAGGCTTGGTATAAAAAGCATCCAACTATATCCTACTAATCGCTGAATGGAAGACCACCAGAAAAATGAAACGTAAAACTTATGCAGTAGGTTTAGCTTAAGCAAACAGCTGTGTTTACACTGGAGACACAGCTGCGCCAGAGGCAGGCACCTCCTGAGATAGCAGTGAAGCCAGTAACAAGAATGAAGGCTGCCCTAGTAAGCGTATTGAGCACTGGAGAATACAGCAGACCCTGAAGCAACATGGGTTTGAACTGTGTGAGTCCACTTATACAGGGATTTCTTCCCCCCAATTAATACTGTAAAATGTATTTTCTCTTCCTTATGATTGTATTAATAACATTTTCTTTTCTCTAGCTTACTCTACTGTAAGAATGCAGTACATAATACATGCAACACACAAAATATGTATTAATCAACTGTATTATCAGTAAGGCTTCCAGTCAACAGTAGCCTAGTAGTTAAGTTTTGGAGAAGTCAAAAGTGAATTTTCGACTGCATGAGGATCAGTGAGTGCCCCAACCCTCGTGTTGTTCAAAGGTCAGTAGTAGATGATATACACAACTCCTATAACAGTAGTTAAAGGAAGAGATTACTTCAGATTTACAAAGAAGCTGAGGCTCAGATATGCAAAACAGACATGGAAAATTTATTTTAACCTGAGGGACAGAAAACCGTATGGCAGACACATTTCTGGTCTCCTGTTCTGTCGCCCCAGCCACTGTTTCTCAGGTTTCCTCACTACTAGCAGTTCAAGGTTTCTGTTCTAGTTCTTTTTTCCATGCTCCCTCTGTTAGGCCCACTTAGGCATGGCCATGACCTCAATATTCTGACGAACACTAAATCTTACTTTAGCCCAGATTTTTCCTTCTGAGTACTAGGCCTCTATTTCTCTTTTTTTTTAATCCTCACCTGAGGACATTTTTTCATTTTTTGTCCAGATAGAGTAGGAGGGAGAGAGAGGAAGAGAGAGAGAGAGAGAGAGAGAAACATCGACGTGAAAGGGACACATCGAGTGGCTGCCACCCGCACGACCAACCAGGACAGGGGACAAACTGCAACCGAAGCACATGCCCTTAGCGGGAACTGAACCCGGGTCTCTCCGGACCGCAGGCCGACGCTCTAACCGCTGAGCCAAACCGGCCAGGGCTATTTTTCATTTCTTACTGGTCTTTTCCACATTGAGCCAGCCCCCCAAATATCACACTCAAGTCTAATATGAATTCATTATCTGTTGCCCCAAACCTGCTTCCTTTTCTGCATTACCACTCACTCATCCTCTCACCCAGCCAATGTTCACTAAATGCTGTGCTGTGCTCAGTGGGGCTACAGAGTAAGCACAGCCTGAGCACTCTCCTCCAGGAGTCTCTGTCCTGTGAAGGAAAGAGGCCTAAATGGACACTTACACAAGATAGAGATATAGAAAGAGCACAGAGCTTGGAGGAGGCTGCCTAGAAATGACTTTTGAGCTGAGTCTAAAGATCCGGGCATTAAACAGAAGAGGGCTGGAGACATGTACATTTTGTTTGCAGGAGTTCCATTAGTCCTGAGTTCTAACACTTCCTTCAACGCACTCCCTTGTGCCCATCGCCCTCTTCCTCTCACACAGACATTAAGTTTTATGTGCCCCTAGATAGCTACCATTTGCATGTTTAACATGACCTATGATATAAAAGTTGTTCATTACTTGTTCTATACCCACTATTAGTCTAGTTTCATCTTCCTACTCTCACTGACCTTCACCTCTAGACATGCCCACACATAGCACTCATCAGGCTGCCCTGTCTTTGACCTTTTCATGTGCTATACTCGTTACTGTTCTCACTCTTACTCGTTTGGTGAACTTGCAGGTTCCACTCATGATGAGTCTCTCTAAAGCCACACCCATCACTGTCATTCCCTACTCAATCCTCCAGTGGCTTTGCGTTATTGTACTATTTGCACTATTACACATATTGACTTTTTCACTTGCTTACATACACTCAATTGTGTGTATGTACATATGTACCTATGCATTCCAAGTACTTAGAACAATCCTGGGGAAGCAGAAGATAATCATTAACAGTGGCTAGATAAATGGATATAAAATAAAAATGATATTTAAAAAATGTAATTTACTGATGAAAAGAATAGTGAATCTATGTGACTTATACATATCAACAAAATATATAAAGAAAATGTGTTAATGTGTAAGAAATTGATAGAAATTAAATTATGGTGGAAGTGCTTAATACCCTACATCACATTAAATGGTATAAATGTTAACAAGTAGAACATCAAAACAATAAAATCAATTGCAAAAACCTAAAAGACCATCAAAAAGGCAGTAATTTTTTAAAAGTATATTCTGATCTCTATTTTGTACAATAACATAATAAAATTTCTGCTTTTTTTGTTTTAACTACAATTTACTAACTAATAAAGCACTTTTAATAATGAGGAAAGGCTCTATGAGAATTTGGCTTTTTAAAATATATATTTAAAATAAAGGCCTAAATTTAGTATTCCACATTTTTGTGTTTAAGGTAAGAATGCATTTTATACCATGTTTGCTGGAGTTTTGATCCAAAGATGTGTTCACAGAAATGCTGTCCACTGTAGTCCACTTCCTTAGTCTTGACTGTGGCTCTTTAATACTGTTCATATCCATATTTACATTCAAGTTTGAGTTCAAGCCTTAAAAATAATTTAAAACAAAACAAAACAAACTTCGTAAGATATAGCATGTCTGAATCAACTTCCACTTCCTAGAAAAACATAAGTGACTAATCTAGTGTTTTCATCCTGCCCAAGTTCCTTAGTCAAGACCATCCTGCAAATGCAGCACAGCCACATGATTGCAGACGAAAGAAAGCTGGGCAGGCGGAACACACTCTGCTCCTGGCCAAGGTCATGCAGAAAAGTGTGGGGAGAAAGAGCCACAGCTAGGTTACCAGAGAGTGCAACACAGAAATCCCAAGTAGCTAGTCTGATACTAATACGTTTTCAAACCATAAAACTGTTACTACTATAAAACTGTGTTATCTGTGGGGAACTATTTCTCTACATAATTTTGATTATTTTTAAATTCCTTGGCAAAATAAAGAGAAAAATTTGAGGCAGCAAAATATTAATGTTTATCTCTAACGAGATCTCTCTCTTTAGCTACTTCCCAAGAGTACCATGCATAAAGAATCATATATGATCACTTTCAGCTGCTATCCTTTACTTGCAAACTGAACAATTTTAAACTGGCTGACCAGCCAAAGAAGACTGTCATTTAAAAGTAAAACTGGCCCGACCAGTGTGGCTCAGTGGATTGAGCGTCATCCCATGGACTGAGAGGTCCCAGTTTGATTCCCGGTCAGGGCACACGCCTGGGTTGCAGGCTCGATCCCCAGTAGGGGGCGTGCAGGAGGCAGCCGATTGATGTTTCTCTCACATCGATGTTTCCATCTCTCTCTACCTCTAAAAAAAGAATCAATAAAAACATATTGTAAAAAATTAAAGTAAAACCATCCTGCTCTAACAACTGTACCTCAGGACCAGACCCCCAAACCCCAAGGTGCAATTTATCCAACTCAGGCAATGACATGTCAGATAGTCTCATGGAAGAAGGACGGAAATGTCTATCTTCAGTACTGTGGTCAGAAAACCGACCTATTCCTCCAGTGTATAAGCCTGAAATTTCCACAGGGACTAAACGTCTGGAGACATAATGAAAAAAGGGAAGGGGGAAGCTATAGCACCTCCCGTTTTCTACATTTATCCCAGTAATCATTTATAAATAGACAATCAAATTTCCAGGTTCTGAAAACTACAATGCTACTGTTCTCAGCTGTTTCGCCAAAGCAGCACTGCTCACAATCTCTCTGGTGTGCGGCTTTTGAGAACAATAACTGGCCCTCAAGGATGTGTGGAATTTTTGGAATAATGTGGTTTTCTTGACTAGAGAGCAGGAAGCATGCTCCCTGGAACATGGAGACAGGATAAGCCTAGAAGAGGGAACAGCTAAGGACCAGTGCCACTCTCACAAGGGAAAAGTCCTGCCAGGCCAGAAAGATCCCACACATCAGCTGACCATTTGGCCAAGGAGAAACCCACCTATAGGGAAGTTGCTGAAAGCATTTATTGGTGATGGCCCTTTTTGTAGCTCAGGTGTAGTGTGGGGCATGACATTTTCAAGGAAAGATTTCATGGCTGGCTGATGGAGTGACTGCTGCTGAGATGGCGGCGTCTGCTGCTTCACCAACAGGTTTGGATCAAGCTGACGAGACTGTTGCATCATTTGCTGCTGCACACTAAGAGGTCGACCCTTAAAATAACAAAATGATTGGGAAAAGCTGTAGAGAAGAGTCTTTCCAGATACCCACATATTCCTCTTCCTGTTTTCATTTACTTCCCTCTCCTTAGGAAAGTGAACAGTCACCATGTACCAGTTGGTATAACTCTGGGCAAACAGAGGACTTAATAAACAACCTATTTCATTATGTTTTCAAGAAGGCATTTCGAGTTTCGTTACAATGGAACATGGAGACAGGATAAGCCTAGAAGAAGGAACAGCTAAGGACCAGTGTTGCTCTCACAAGGGAACAGCACAGAGAGGGGAAGGCTCTGATCTACCTGCTGGTCTTGCTGCTGCCGGTTCCCAGAAGGCACGCTTCTCTGACTCTGCGTCCTTTGCTGCTGTGCTAACAACCGCTGCAGGAAGATTGCAGAGAGATTGTCAGTGTCATGCCATCGCAGATTAGCAAGCTTCAGAGTGACTGTGGCAAGTGGGCATGGATTCATCTGGTCAACACCAACATGTCCTGCTTAATCTAACACAATCTCTTCCTGGACTCTTGCCTCCAGCTGGTCTGTTGAATTCAGGCTTCTGTTCAATCTAAACTTCCACTTCAACAGGGAAATTTTCCTGATCATCCTACCCCTACTGCCACCCCCAGACTTGGCTGGGTGTGCTCATAACATTCTGCTCTTTGGGTTCACCACCTTCTTCACTGATAGACTGGAAGCTCCATGAGGATCATGACTGCCTGGTGTGTTTACTGCAATACTTCCTGCAGTCTAGCAGACAGTGGACACTCGCTAAATGTACATCAAATGAGAGGCTGTTACTCTACATACCTGTAACTGGGAGATCTGAGAAAGCTGGTTTAGTTGGGAGAGCTGGTTCAGCATGGCTACCTGCTGAGGGCCAAAGAGCGGATTCAGGCCACCATTGTTTGGTGCATACTTCAGCAATGAAACTGGAACCTGAAGACCACAACGGTAAGTTAATAATGGTATAAAAAGGCAAATAGTTACATGTACTGTGTACTTTAAATTATCAATAGAGCAATTAAATTTGTGGACTATTATCTGGGGGGTTATGTACCTCCTAACTCATTTCTTCACTTTACTAACTTACTGTTCACATATACTTTCATGAGTTAAGTAAAAGATGAGAGATGAAACTTTCTTTTTTTTTAAAATCCTCACCTGAGGAAACCTTTCCATTTATTTTCAGAGTGGGAGGGAGAGAGAGAGAGAAACATCGATGAGAAAGAGACACATCAACTGGCTGCCTCCCACACGACCCCGACCAGAGCCAGGGACCGAACCAGTCAAGGGCAACCGAAGTACGTGCCCTTGATAGGAATGGAACCCGAGACTCCGGTCCTTGGGCTGACGCTCTAACCGCTGAGCCAAACCGGCCAGGGCAAGAGAGATGAATCTTAAATCAGCAGATGTACTTTGCTATTGTCTTCCTTCAGATGTTTTATAAAAGATAATGGTAAATTTTAAATTACCTTTGACTCATTTATTTCACCCTCCCTACATCCTTTTGTGTTATCAGCTAATTCTGAATTAGATGCATTTCAAAGATGCCAACAGAAATTACGATGATCAACCAACGTTCTTTTCCAGGTAAATAGAAGGGAATATTATAGAAACGTAGTCACCTGAGGGGAGAGTAATGGAGGAGGCACTTGAGCACGGAGATTAGGCTGAGATGAACTGAGAGGTTGTGCTGGAGGCTGCTGCAGGCCCCGGGGTTGTGCTGCTGTGTTTCCAACACCAAACATACTGGGATTGCCATTCTACAAAAACAAACAGCCAGGCGTTCTTCAGGACCAACAGTTCATTATCACACTGTACTACTGATTTAAACACAGTAACTACATGTAAGAGAGAGCTTATTGCTTCTACAAATCATTCAACAGAGAGCCTAAAATACACACACGGACTTACCTGTCTAACAGAATTCAAGTTTTGCATACCCAGCCCTGCTATGGAGCCGAGGGCCTGGTTAGGTAGTGCACTATTTGAAGGGGGGAGCTTCATGCTCTGACTGGACATAAACTGCAAGTTTTGGGATTCATCTGCTACAATGCCATCCTGATTGGACAGACAGAAAGATGCGCAACACCAGCCAAGCAAACAAGTGGAAGGGAGAAATCATTGCAGGAACAGAAGTCACATGACATTCCAGCATCAACAGGAAACAGGCAGAAAACAGAAGAGATCAGATTAGTGTTAATTCTAGAGCACATAAAAAGAACCAAACATATTTTATGGGATTAAGAAGAAAATATAAATGCAATCCCTAGATAAACTGAGACATAGAAAGGACAATGAACTACAAACAAATCCAGTAAGAGGATTTAGCACTGGATTATAACATTTTATATAACATTAAATGCTCTGAAATATTAATGACAAAATTGTGCTATTAACTGTATTGGTTTATTAGCCACAGCAGTAAAACAGACAACTTACCTTATCAAAATAAGGATTGCGCTCCATGGAAGACTCTTTGGAAATCTGAGGCCGAGAACCAGGGCCTTTCCCGACCGTTCGATTGTAATCACCAATATTTAGGCTATGTTTATCTATCTCCATTCGTTTGTCTTGTAACATTCCTAACAAATGCAGGAAACTATGTTATCCAGTAGGAAGACAATTAACCTATTTGGTTTCAGATAAATTTGCAGTAGAAAGCAAAAAAATACTCCCTTCCCAGACTGACCTGCCTTCTGCCTGAACAAGGATGTGAGAAACACACTTGTCTTTAGCCAATCCTGCATTCCTCACAAGTAAAGTTGGGTTTGGCAAATAATGTTATCTTAGTGAGCCAATTAACTTGAAAACAGACCAGTAAACAGAAGGTTAAGACATCTTTGGTCGACTTCCGGTCAAGATGGCGGCGTAGGTAAACGCGGTCTCACGTCCTCCCACAACCACATCAAAGTTACAACTAAACTACAGAACAACCATCAATCAGAACCGCCTGAAATCAAACTGAATGGAAGTCCTACAACTACGAAATTAAAGAAGCCGCCACATCGACACTGGTAGGAGGGGCAGAGGCGTGACGGGCTGGTCCCACACCCATGTGTGGCGGATAAAAATCAGGAGGACACCTCGGCTGGGAAGGTCCTCCCTGAGGACTGAGGGGTCCCCGTCCCACACCAGGCACCCAGCTCAGGGTTCCAGTGCCAGGAAGAGAATCCCCATCACTTCTGGCTGGAAAAACCAGCGGGAACTGAGGCTGAGGCGGCTGGAGCCCCCACTGCTCCTCTTAAAGGGCCCGCGCACGGACTTACTCGGGCTTCCACCCTCCAGGCTCCAGCGTGGGGGAGGCAGCTTGAAAGGCACCAGTCATATGGGGAAGAACTGAGCTGTTAGACATTGGAGCAGAGGGCTGGAGAAGCAGCTTTCTCCTGGACAGACATGCTATCAGAGGCTTTTGTTCCTTTGGTGAGCCCTTCCCTGGGCCGGCAGTCGCCGCCATATCTGGGACTCCAGCAACCTGGCTCACACAGTTGGCCCCGCCCTGGTGATTCCCTGAGGCCCCGCCCCACCCAACTTTCAGGCCCACCCAAGCTGTTGCCAGTTGCTTTACCATAGGATTGGCCTGTCTTGGATCCTGCTTCAGCTTTTCCTAAATTCTTTCAAACAAGCAGCATCTGGTCTCAGCTAGCCCTATACCTCTCGCTAAGTAATACATAGAAACAAACACAGGGAGGCAGCCAAAATGAGGAGACAAAGAAACAGGTCCCAAATGAAAGAACAGAATAAAACTCCAGGAAAAGAACTAAGTGAAATGGAGTTAAGCAACCTAACAGATGCTGAGTTCAAAACACTGCTTATAAGGATGCTCAATGAACTTAGTGAGAACCTCAGTGAACTTAGTGAGGGCCTCAAGAGCATAAAAAAGGACCAGTCAGAAACGAAGGATGCACTAACTGAAATAAAGAATAGTTTACACAGATGCAATAGTAGAATAGGTAAAGCCAAGAAGCAAACCAACGATTTGGGATATAAGGAAGCAAAAAGCACCCAATCAGAACAGCAAAAAGAAAAAAAGAATACAAAAAAATGAGGATAGTGTAAGGAGCCTCTGGGACAACTTCAAGCGTGCCAACATTCGCATCTTGGGGGTGCCAGAAGGAGAGAGAGAACAAGAAATCGAAAACCTATTTGAAACAATAATGGCAGAAAACTTCCCTAACTTGGTGAAGGAAACAGACATACAAGTCCAGGAAGCACAGATAGTCCCAAACAAGATGAACCCCAAAAGGCACACACCAAGACACATCATCATCAAAATGCAGAAGGTTCAAGACAAAGAGAGAATCTTAAAAGCAGCAAGAGAAAAGCAGTTAGTTACCTACAAGGGAGTTCCCATAAGACTGTCAGCTGATTTCTCAAAAGAAACTTAGCAGGCCAGAAGGGAGTGGCAAGAAATATTCAGAGTGATGAAAAGCAAGAACCTACAACCAAGAGTACTCTATCCTGCAAAGCTGTCATTTAGAATCGATGGCCATAGAAAGAGTTTCCCAGACAAGGAAAAGCTAAAGGAGTGCATCACCACCAAACCATTATTATATGAAATGCTGAAGGGTCTTCTTGAAGAAAAAGATAAAAAAATATGAACAAACAAAATGACAATAAATACGTATCTATCAACAATTGAATCTACAAACAAAATGAACAAGCAGAACAGAAACATTCTCATAGACACAGAGAACTTTTGTTGGGTACCAGATGGGTAGGGGCTGGGGGGAGGGGTGAAAAAGGTGAAGGGATTAAGAAGTACAAATTGGTTGTTAGACTGACAAACCTCAAAGGGAAGGGGGGTTGGGGGGTGGGAAGAAATAAACCAAAGAACTTATATGTATATATGCATAACCAATGGACACAGACAACAGTGTGGGGAAAAGCAGGAGGGGGGCAGGAATGGGGAGGAGGGGGTCAATGGGGGAAAAGTGAGGAACATCTGTAATACATTCAACAATAAAAATAAAAAAAGACATCTTTGGTCATCTCTAGTCTGGTTAATTTTAGAATAAACACAGTTTCCAACAAAAAATAAGAAAAACAGCAGCATGACAAACTGCCAGACACTCTTCTATGTGCTTTGTGCCTTCCAATTGAGTGCCTGCAACTCCTATTATCACCCCTGTCAACAGATGGGGAGGCTGGAGGCCAAACAGGTCTTGCTCTGTCCATTAACCTCCTCATTCTGATTTCTCTGCAACAAATAATAATCTCCTCTCATAGAAACTCCCATCCTGCAAAATCACCTTTGCTTGAAACAGCCAGCCCCTCAGCTACCATCCTACTTCAATAAATCATTTAAACGTGGACACTGCTTTCTGCCTCCATGTCCTTACCAAATATCCATCCTAGTTTCTCCCCCTCTCTACATAGCTGAGCCCACTTCCATGTGATTCTTCAATGTTGAGATATACCAAGGCTGCCTCAGTCAAAGCAGAGACAGAGTACACTCTCTCTAAAAACATGTTTCCTTTAGACTTATTTGCTACCAAGGTGTTGACAGTCACCCCCATTCACATGCTCTTCAAATATAAATGTCCACTTTGACTTCACTCCTGAACTTAGTCCCACTCTTTAACTGCCTGCTAATAAGCACAGCTACTCGAATATCCCATTGTCACTTTAACAGGTGACACCAAGCACGTTTCCCCAGATCTTCCTTCACGGGACCAGTCATACAGACTTGAAAATCTCTTTCTCCATCTCCCTGGCCTTCATTTCTCCAATTTTTTTTCTCCATCCTCCAATCTCACCCATCATTTCTTTGCAATTCCTGTCCTCTGAGATGTCTGTTACTGCCACCACCACCAACACAATACTTTCTGCCCTCATTCCAGGCAAGTGGAAGGGGGGAGTGGGAGACACAGGGAGAGAGAGAGACAATGATGTGAGAGAGACACATCGACTGGTTGCCACCCATACCCACCCTGACCAGGGCCCAGGACTGAACCTGCAATCCATATACGTGTGCTTGACTGGGAATCGAATCTGCAACCCTTTGGTCCTCGCACCGATGCACTAACCACTGAGCAACATTGGCCAGGGCAGAAGAAAACTTTTTTAAAAAATTTTTTTCTTTATTGACTTTTTTAAAGAGAGGAAGCGAGAGATAGAAACATCGATGAGAGAGAACATCGACTGGCCACATCCTGCATGCCCCCCACTAGGGGATCAAGCCCACAACCTGGGAATGTGCCCCGACTGGTAATGGAACTGGCGACCTCTTGGTGCACAGGTCAACGCTCAACCACTGAGCCACAGTGGCCAGGCCACAAGAAAACTTTTAACAAAACCTTAGAATAGGTACACTTTAGAAATGCGATTAGTTCCCTGAAGTACTTTATGTAGCTCTCCCTTTGTCAGGGCACTGACGCCATCAGCACAGGGTCCAGGAGACACTGGAGGAAGAAAAGCTATTTCTGGCCCCAGTGCTCTCCCACAGCACAGGCAGTGTTCCGGCACTCGGTGGGGCCATGCTCACTCACCACAGCCAGTAGCTCCCACCAGCAGCCCCAGGCAGTTTTGTATCAAAGCACCTCCAGTGAGACACCTCCCCTAGTAGGTAGGTTTCCTATAATCCCATGGCAGTGACACCTCAGCGACTTCTCTGCCATGCATTGAACCAAGACCATGTCCAAGAGTATAGATCACAGTCCTGGGGTGAGGTGCGGTGGGGGAAGGGGCTCTTCACTGGGTATGCTATATCAGGCCTAAGATTAGTTACTTCTCCTTACATATGCTCTTCATATATTCTGTAGAATATTCACATACTCTTTCTCTTTACCTCTGACTGGCCAAACCATCATTACTCTAATACTATTTTTTTTTTCTTTTTTTTTGGTACGTGCCCCTAGCAGGAACCAAACCTGGGACTCTCTGGTCCGCAGGCCAACCCTCCAACCGCTGAGCCACACTGGCCAGGGCCTAATTTTTTATATTTATATTAAACTTCCCCTGTTCAAATTACTGCATAGTTTCTCTCTCCTGCCTACAATCAGACTTAATAAAACCATTGCTAAACTGCTCAGGCAAGAACACTGGGGATCACCTTTTATCAAATCCACTCCCTCACCCTCCACAACAAACTGGCTCCACCCTCACTGATTCTAATTCCCACACCTCCTATCTTAGTTTGAGGCTTAGAAGCTCCTCATTGGCTGCTATAACAGATCTCTAGCTGGTCTCGCTGTGTTTACTGCCTTCTGTCTGTCCTCTGCAGCCAATGTTTTCTGTCCCAAGATATCATCAGTCTACAGTCAAGATTATTTCTCTAAAACATAAATCCAAATCATGTCATTCTCCTGTTTAAAACTGTTTAATCCCATACTTCAGACTAATGTCACGAACTATATACCTCAGCTTCACAGTGATTTGCATTTTAAAGGCACATCAATTCACCTCGGCCAGGTGGCTCAGTTGGTTGGAGCATCGTCCCATACACCAAAAAGGTTGTGGATTTGATTCCCAGTCAGTGGGACATGTACTGGAGGCAACCAATTGATGTTTCTCTCTTACACAGACCTTTCTCTCTCTCTCCCCACCTTCCCTTTCTCTCTCTCTCTCTCTTTTTATCCTCACCCGAGGACATTTTTGCATTTATCTTCAGATAGAGTGGGAGGGAGAGAGGGAGGAAGAGAGAGAGAGAGAAACATCAATGTGAGAGACACACATCCACCGGCTGCCACCCGCACGACCCCAACCAGGGCCGGAGACGAACTGCAACCGAGGTACATGCCCTTAGCGGGAACTGAACCTGGGATTCTCTGGTCCGCAGGCCAACGCTCTGACCGCTGAGCCAAACTGGCCAGGGCCTTCCCTTTCTCTTAAAAAAAAAAAAAATCAACGGACATATCCTCAGGTGAGAATTAAAAAAATAAATTGTATATACTTATACGCACATCAACTCTACAACAGGAACCTGGTTCCCTCTTTCATGGCCTAGATCAGTGCTCTTTTAGCTAGGATCATGCCACAGACATATCTGTCCATCAAGGATGAATATAACCTCAAACTAATTTAATTATTTTCTTACCTCCAGGAAGGTCCATCTTATTGCTCTGCACATTTTCTTCTGGTGAGTCTCTCTGAATTTAAGAAAAAACAGCATGTTAGCAGACCTTAATTTATCAATGAAAATGAATAAAAAAGAAAGAATTTTACTTTATTTCATTATTTGTGAAATTCAAGTGGATCATAAAACTTCATTTTTCACTGCCTAATATAATTTAAAAATTCTTTTTAAATAAGATGTGACTACAGTTTCTTAGCTCAAACTATAAAAATAAAGGCTTCGTGGCCAATTTTACTCTAACCTCAAGCTTATTTGTAAGAACTCAAAGATAAACAATTTGTTAAGAAAACAAAACATACTTACCGAAAAACTGATATTTGAAAACTGTTTAACAAATGGATTTATCCACGCTTCTTCTTGTTTGTTTCCACCCTTCATCATTCCCTTTGTAAAATAAAAGAGTAGAAAGATGCCATGGCCATTTCTATTTATCTGGGTATAGTGATGGATTAATACACTTCAAGACAATTCTCAATTCTCATTTTTAGCCAATTTCTCCACCAATCAACTCTTAACAGAGTTGTTAAAAATTTTAAATCAACTTATTTGATTTTCAACTTCCTTTGCTCCAGTCCTCTGGTATAGCTGTGATGTACAGAGAAATCTCTAACGGCAAACAGTCAGAAGGAAAAGACAGAAGCAAAGGGCCTCAGTCATCCACAAAAAAAGGTCCTCTGAATAGAGAACTGTTCATCAGACAGTTTCCAATTTACAAATGAACTGAGTCCTGAAGGATAAATTATAATCTGGATTTGTAGAATTCTAATACCAAACCAAAGTAAAAACAGTCATTAGGTTCTCAGGTTAGTCCAAAGAAACCAACTTAAGCCATCATTTAATTATGCTATGAGCCCTATAATGAAAAATACCACGTTTCCATATGGTCAAGTATTTTAAAATTTCAATTTGTGTTGCCAAGAACACACTATCCCCAACAGCAGCTAAAGCTGAGGTTCCTCCTACTTGGTGTCGGCTTTGAGGCTGGTTGGGATACAGGCCACACAGAATCTGCTTTGGAACGTGAGTTGAGAGAATGAATGGTCCATTAGCAGGGTGGTAGACAGGGAGGCTGAAAGCCAGAGACCAACGTCTCCCACTTATGTGACGCTCACAGGACCATTCTCAGTCTGCTACCTTTATCTCCCTTCCCCACTGCTACTGTCTGTTCCTTCTGACTGTGAAACAGAACACAGCTTAATTTCCCCGCTAAAGGCAGATCTCTGAAGCAAGCACCTAACCCTCTGTGAGGTTCTGAAGTTGTCTTTGATTCCTTTTCCTCTTTTACTCCCACCCCAGCCTAACTGGTGGCCAAGGCCTTCTATCCTTCTATTTCAAATGTCTCTCCAATCAGTCCCTTCTACTGTGCATCCATTCTTGCTTCCCAATTCAGATCCCTAACACTGGTCTTTCCTCTGTTCTAATTTATCTTTCATTCTATCATTGGTTAACGTTCTCTAAAGAACCTACATTTTAAAATCAAACTGATGCTATCCTCCATCCAATTTTATTGGCTCCATACTTATATAGACTAAAGTTCAAATTATTGGGCTACTGAAAACCCTTTACAATCTGCCCTTAGTCTAACTACAGAGCCAGATCTCCTCATTTCGTTGCAGAAGTTCTACATTTTGGTCATGTCAGGCTATTATTTTCCTTAACACATCCCACCCCCAGGCATGTTCCAAATTCAAGCGGACACTGCTTAGAGTGCTCCTAATAACCCATGTAGACTATGAGCTCCTTGAAGGTGCAACTCATATCTTGTTTTGAACCCCCAGCACCAAGCACAGTACCTGGCACACAGCAGAGGCTAAATAAATGTTTGCAGTTGCTTTCTAAAAGATTTTTACTAGTAGAAACAAAGGAGAAAGAGTAAAAAGGCTACACACCCTTTCCCTTCTCCTTTTTTTTCCACTCAGACCCTGTAAGGAAAGACAAAGTCACAAAACAGCATGGTCCAGTGGGAAGAACACAGGGTTTGAAATTGGAAGACCTGAACTTAAGTCCTTGCTCTGTCACTTACTAGTTATGCAACTTTGGGCAAGTCACCACTTTTTGCAGTCTCAAATTCATCAGTATTCTATGTCAGAAGGTTATGAGGATCAAATGATTATGTAAAATACGGGAAAGCACTTTATAAGCTA
This sequence comes from Tadarida brasiliensis, assembly GCA_030848825.1. Taxonomy (NCBI): domain Eukaryota; kingdom Metazoa; phylum Chordata; class Mammalia; order Chiroptera; family Molossidae; genus Tadarida; species Tadarida brasiliensis. The sequence goes on from CM061258.1 coordinate 123,675,794, forward strand.
TATGGTAAGGCAATAGGCAAATTCAGCCAAATAAAAACATTTTTAAATGAAAATGGCAGGTCCTAGACTTAGAATCCCAGGATTAGAAGAGAAGGACCCTGGCAGTCAACTAGCTATACAAGATAATTGACTCCTAGGGTCTCTCAAAAAGGAACGGTTTTCAAGCAGGGTGGGGAGAATGTATCAGAATCACCTGGGGGATTCTGAAAATGGTCTTCAGGAGAACCTGACACCAGCATCCAACACCACCTCTAAGAACCAGAGCTCTCAACCTGCACTTCTCAAGCCTGGCTCTGCAGCACAAACTTGGGAAGCTTGTCTAGGACAAGAAACATGGTTCAATTCCGAAACTCCAATAGGCCCGGGATACAGGAACTGTCCCTTTAACAAATCCCACATGATTCTGATGTACAGGTCTAGGGGGAAGATTTGTCCACATATAAAAGTGAAACTGAGCTCGGCTCATTCCTAGGGATTTTTGTCACAGGACCTTTGGGGATGGGAAAGGGACAAAGGTGATGGATAAGGAGGAGGATGACTCTGGGTACAGGGGAGGTTGGGACTCCAGGTGAGGAGGTGGAATGGGAGATGAACTGGCAGTGCGATGGCAAGAGTCAACATGGAGATTTGCCCTTCTCTTCCTCCTCACCGCTGCAGGCACCACCCTAGGGTGAAGGGTTGTCCCAGGCAGCACTGGTGGAAGGGGAGGAGAAGAGAAATCCCAAGCTGTAGCAGTGGGGAGAAAGGAAGTTCCTGTGATCTTATGTTTTCCTAGGTGGCTGCCCATACAGGAGGCTATACCTAAGTTGGGGACTATCTGAACTATACTGATTGCCATAAATGGGCAGACAGAACATTAATTTTCTGCGGGTAACTACCTTTGGAATTTAAAGTTTCAAGGGCACTGCCCTTGAAATGTTTACCTTCGATGACATTTTCTTTGTATATGGTGGCCAATTTAAAGATGAGTTAAGCTCTTGAGATGAATTACTATTCCACATTCCAATCTCCACATCCTCTTCGTCTTCCCAGCCAGTGGGGCGATTTCCAGGCAATGGCATATCATCACCACACCAGCCATCTTGCATAGATTTTGGCCCTGGTGTGGATTTGCAATACAAAGAGAAATGTACTTTGACAAAACAGTTCTTTCCAGAGGATGAGCATACATTAAAGGGGCAGGGTGCAGGAACAACCTAAAAAAACCCACTTTTATTTCCCTTCCAAAATTTGCATAGCAGGAATGCATGTTGCATACTGAGTTAAAAGTTTCATTAAGCAAGAACTTACTTTTATTAAAAATTCAAAAAAAAAACTTTCATGCTTTTACGAATCAGAAGGTTCCTAAACATGGGACAACGGTGGCATTCTTGTTTGCACTCACTTAACAATCTGCATGGTGACGCACAGGACAAAGACGGATAAAATTCAGAAGAGTTTATTTTCATGGAGAGTGACCGAAAGTATTGCAAGTCATATGCAGAATGTACCCTATCTACACACTCGGCCTTTGGAATTTCTATGGGGTCTCCCATACACAATCTATGGGACAGTAAATGTATTCTGAATACCAGGTCCTTCCTGAAATTTGGTCATTTTCTCTACAACATTCAGGGAATCATCTGGAACCTGAACCAGACAGTTTGCGTACGTGTCCTGCAACTATTATAGCCTGTCTCTCATGTTGGATAGCCTGAAAACTGCTTGACTATTTCCAGATCATCTAATTTCGTAAAATATAACTTAGATTTGGTGAAGTATATGCAAATCTTTAATAGTTTCAGTTCTAAGGAAAATGAGAAGACAGGAAAATTCAGAAAGATAAAAGGTCAAACCATGTTACAAATGCAAAGAGCCAAATAGTATCATCTAGCATGATGATACATGGCTACCTTAACAATGACACAGACATTATTCAATTAGTTATATTCAATGACAGATCACCACTGCTATAAAAGAGCTACCAGGGATCATCAATAACTTACCAGATTTGCTTAACGCTTGTGGACCAACAGAGCTGGAGCCCCACGTGGATGTGTTGGATGCCACAGCAATGGGTTCCCCCCAGCTGGGACCACTGTCTATGGGTTTACCCCATGCTGAAGTACCATTATCCACAGTTGTGGCTGGAGTAGAAGGCTCCCCCCAGGGCTCACCCCAGCCTTTAGAAAGTGTGGGAAAAGAAGTCATCAGCACATGGTAGGGAGGTACAGTGGAATCAAGAGGCAATAAGGAATACTTAGGGAACAAAAGATGAAGAACTTCACATTTATGTATTAAATAGTGATGCTGTGATGGGCAAAAAAGATGGCATCTGTTTTATGTTAAGAAGACAAATCATTTCCCATTATTGTAATTTAACTGTAATGTGTGAATATTCTTATCACCTCTTCTTTCATAACTGCCCTCTGGGTGTAGAACAGATTCTTTTGAATAACCTTAATTATGGCAAGTCATTCTCCTTTAAAGATAAATTTAATTCCTGGAAAGTCAAGTCAGTCTGAACCAAATCTAGTGAATTAAAGCAGGTGATCATGCTGGGTAATAGTGAGTGTATAGAATTTTTACCACACATGCAACCTTTTAACATCATCATTCTGGGAAAACGTATCCTATGTTTATATGTGTTGGACAATGCTTCCTAAAAATTTTGAAGTATTGGTAAGTTGTCCAAAGCAAAGAAAGGCAAAGCCATAAACATGTTTAAAAAACCAATACAGCCTTCCCCTTAGATACACAGCTGTTTCTTCTAAGAATTAAACTATACTCAGGAAAAAAATTAGGTGCTAAAGGTTAGTTCATGAAAACACTCCAATTGCCACATCCAATTAACTAAAACAATACATTCCAATGACACTTAATGAAAATGTCACTGCCAAGATCATTTGCAGAGACAGAAATCAGTTCCTTGTTATGAGGGGAAAGTGGGCATATACTCGAAAGGTACTGTCAAATGTTACAGGCGCACACACACATAGGCTGTATCTAACAGACTTGGATTTCATGCCTACTTAAATAAATCCCTGATAAGGCCAAATATAATACCTAGTATTTAGAGTACTGTCGTTAATACTTGTATTATTTCTGAGAACATTTTAGTCAAATAATAAAAGTAGGAAGTGCAGTCTGACTCAGAAGACCTGAGAAAAGTGCAGAGCATTCCCACTTGACACCCCTTTTCCAATTCTGCCTTCTGTAGCATTCCTAAGAGAACAAGATTCACACTCACTACTGCCTAAAGCAGAGCTGTCCCCTGATGAACACCTTACCTATAATTTTCTTCCCTATAAGCTTCTCCTAGATTAGAGTAAAACAGGCCTCTGTGTGCATAGCAAACATTCCCTTAAACACATCTTATCATAAAGAAAATGGAAACCAGGCTCACAGTTCTGTGAAGTGTTTGTTAAGACCATTAGACTCCACTAAGTTAACAACTCACCGGAGCCACCACCTGCCTCTGGAGTTGAGATGGCACTTGCAGAAGGCAGCAGCTGGTGCACCTGTGCTTGCTGGTCTGAGCGGCTGCTGCCATTTGGGACATTTTTGTTCCACATGTTCACATTCTTGTAGTTGTATTTGCTGGGATCTCCCCAAGCTGAGGTTCCATCATCAATTTCCATTTTGCGCCGTATGGATTCTGGGGATGGTTCCTCCCAGCCGGTGGGTTCTTCTTGTTTTGTTGGGGCTGGAATAGGTCCTCCCAACCAGCCTGTACCAGAGGGTTTGCCTGGAGCTGAAGGGACTCCCCAAGACCCAACAATGTCTGGTTGCTTGTTCCAGTCTGGAGAGCTGACTGGCTTTGCTGAATCTCCCCAACCCAGCGACTGACTAGACTTTGGAGGCTCTCCCCATCCCTGGGAAGAGTTAGGTTTAGAAGAGTCATCCCATCCTGACGAATTATTTGGATTTATATTATTTCCCCAAGTAAAAGAACTAGTTTTACCAAGTTCATTCCAACCAGAAACGGACCTGTCACTGTCACTACCTCCTGAGCTAGATTTCTTATTAGCCTCACCCCAATGGTTACTCCTTGACGTGTCTCCCCAGTTATCACTGGCAGAAACAGACCACCCTTGGTTTGACTTTTGTCCATCACCCCAGCCCTGTTTGTTCTTTTGCGAATCATTCCACGTGGACTTCTCTTCTTTGCAATTCCCCCACTGATTGCTCTTGACCATTCCTGTAGCAGCAGAATCATCTTCCCATCCCCCCTGGCAGTTTGAGCCTTTGGAATCTCCCCACCTCAGAGCAGGCTTGGGATCTCCCCACCCCGATACAGATGAGGTATCATTACTGTTAGGGCCAGTCTTGTCTATACATGCCCCTGAGTTAAAAGTCTGTGTTGCAGAGCTCCCCCAGGCCTCTGTCCCATTGTCAGTCTTTCGTTCCCCTCTAGGTGATGTCTCCGTATCCCAGGCAGTATTCTGCTTAATAGGAGTTTGTCCCCAACCAGAGTTCGATAGGACACGTGGATCTAAGTCAGTTCTGTTAACAATGCTTTGGAGTAATGTGTGCTGATCAATTTTTCTTCTCTCTCTACTCTGAATCTCCCCAGTGACTTTTTCCTCAAGGCGTCCAGTGCTTTCTGTACTACCTTCACTATCCACTGTACCTCCTGTTTTGGCCCACACACTGTTTTGCTCATTTGTCTGAGATGTGGCAGAACCCTGATCCTCTTCCTCAGTAGAATTCCATCCATTTGTAAACTTCTTCCCATTGCCATTTGCACTGTCGCTGGAATGCTGATTGCCAGGCAGTTTGCTCCACTCCACGCTGGGTACATTAGTGCCAGTGTTTTGTGCAGGAGTTCCCCATCCTCTTCGACTTCCTCCCGAGTTTGCACCATTTCCACTTCCCCAGGATGCACTCTGGGGATTTGTGGCCCCCGACTCCCACACACCTTCTTTATTTGTGTTAACTGGAAAGTTAGTGCCCACAGGCCCACTCATGCCAGGCTGCATCAGAGTTGCGTTCACAGTGTCACCATCAGCTTGGCCGTCGGGGCTTGCACATTTGTCTCCAGAGTAGTTAGAACCATAGGCACCCCAGGTAGTACCATAAGAGCCTGCACTTTTTGACTCTCCATTGCTAAGGTGAGGAAGGGAAGTGCCATTCATAACTGATGGAGCCTGTATCTGAGGATGATTCATTGTGCTCACACGCCAGGCCCCCGTGTTACTAGGCAGTTCATTATTCTGTATAGAACTGGAGTTTGGTAAACTAGAGGTCATAAAGTTAGTAGTGTTATTTGGTCCAGTCATTTCAGTGGTGATATTCTGAGGTTGACCACTGAATGAAATCTTCTGTGTACCACTTACATCGGATTCACAAGTTTCCTGAAGGCTTCCCCAGGTACCATGGGTAGAAGAACCACCCACTTTAGAGTTAATACTCTGATTGTTAGGCATCTGGCCTATGGTACTGCACTGAATATTGATGCCAGGACTACCACTCCCTACAGGCCCTTTTAGGGCAAGTCCGCTGTTCTCTAATACTGGCCAGGCACCATGGCTGCTAGCTGAAGTCAAAGTGCTTGGATTTACCCCTCCATTTGATGAAGAGCTTACAGTGCCCCAAGCATTCATTCTATTGTTGCTACTTTCTGACTTGCTTTCAGGAGCATCCACAGAGACCTGACATGTGCTTATTACAGCTCCATGGGAGAAGCCCCAGGGCCCAGTACTACTTCCACGACCCACACTATTGCTGCTGCCGCCAACCACAAACTTGTTTTGGGAACCAAGTCCAGTGCTGTTCCGAAGGCCATCTTTTTCACCACCTGTGCTCCCTGAAGCCATGATAGTGATGTTTCTTTCTGATTCGGAACTGGAGGTGGAATCAGCATCCATACATTCTGAAGCCAACTCTGGATCACTGCCAGGGACCAAGGGCCATGCTTCTTTTTCAGGGGAGTCGTTTACAACAGCATCCTTACAGTTTGTGTTAGAGTCGCTAGAAGACACAGGTCCCCACTGCAAATTTTCATAATGAGATCCAGAAGTGTTGTGGTTTGTATCTAGAATAAAAGAAGTACAAACTTTTATGAAGTGTTTGAAAAACTGAGGACTGTATGATAAATGTATGTGACTACTCAGTGTCAACAAGATACAATACTTGGCAGTATAGTTACAAGGGCACTGGTTACATCCCAGCCACTTTCCATGTACACTAATCAATTCCACATAAGCAGGGAGTTCTGCACTTTGATCACCAATGTCCTAAGAGCCTAGAGCAGTACCTGGAACATAAGAGCTCCTCAATAAATATTTGCTGAATGAAGGAACTGCTAACTTATCAGCAAGTAAAAGAATTCCACAGTCAAGAAGGATGAGGTGGTAATAACTGTATTAGTAGTATGTATGAAGCAACCCAGGCTTAGAGGCCCAACATGGGAAGAAGGGTTAAGATGTAGCTGGGTAAGGACAAGTGAACAGGCCAAACTTAATTAAATGCATTAGAAATACAGGGATGAGCAAAAGTAGGTTTATAGTTGTAATACAAATAATACAATAATTCAGAAATAGTAATACAAGAATAAACTCTGTTTCACGTACTCACAACTGTAAAATCTACTTTTGCCCACTCCTGTATTTTACAAATCCTTTTTCAGCCTTTCTGTCTTTGAACAGCTTTTTTATAATCTTCACCTGAGGACATGCTTAGAGAGAGAGGAAGAGGAGTAGGTGTGGGGTGGGGGTAGGGGTGAAGGGAGAGACAGAGACATTGAATTGATAGAGAAATAGAGAAACATCAATTGGTTGCCCTCCACCCATGCCCCAACCGGAAATCAAACCCGCCACAACCCAGGTATCTGCCCTGACTGGGAATCGAACTGGCAACCTTTTGGTGCACAGGATGACGCTCAACCAACCAAGCCAACTCTGGCTAGGCTAGAATAGCTTTTTCACACACTTGTTTTGGGTACTATGATAAATCTATAAGAATTACAAAGTCTTTTCCACTACATTTTCATTCACTAGAGTGTTCATAGTCAACCTGAAATATTGCAGACAAGTTTATGAAGTCTTTGCTATTATAGTTCCATTTCATTAGTGTTCATATTCAACCTGAGATACAGCACACAAGTAAGAATATTTTTAGTTCTCCTCTTCATAAAAACGTCTTAATTTGCCTGCATAACCATGTTAATTGAAAAACAACAGAAAAATTGTTAACTGATATGTTGAAGATCACAGAATGACTATGATTAAAAATAAACTGCTGTCCTGGCTGGTTTGGCCCAGCGGTTAGAGCATCGGCCTGCAGACCAGAGTCCTGGGTTTGGTTCCCGCTAAGGGCACGTACCTCGGTTGCAGTTTGTCCCCACCCCAGTTGGGGTCGTGTGGGTGGCAACCAGTCGATGTGTCTCTCTCCCATCGATGTTTCTCTCTCTCTCTTCCCCCCTCTCTCCCTCCCACTCTATCTGAAGATAAATGCAAAAATGTCCTCGGGTGAGGATTAAAAAAAAAAAAATCATCTGCTGATATTGAAGACTATTAATGACCAGTCATATTATCCTATAATCTTTGATTTACTGCTATATATTATCATCTAGTTATTTTACAGCACACAGGGCAGCAGATCTAGTGCTTCTGATTCAGTTTAAGGATCTGGTATAGTTAGAAATTCCTCACAGGTGTTTAGGGGGTAGCTTACATTGCCCGTTCTGTTTACAATAGTAATCAGCATATGCAGTGCTTTTAAATAACACACATGCTCAAATCATGCCCTAGACCCAATGAACCCACCACTGGGTTGCAGGCCTAGAAAATAAATGTAATTCACTATTAGGGTATTGCTAACAGGAAAATCAGGATCACCTTATATAATTTTCTCTCAAAACACAACTACTAAGCAGCAAAAGGTGATGGAACTAGAAAGAATAGCAGAAAAAAGGACTAGAGAGACACCAAATATTTTAAAGTTCTGTGATTGATTTTTACTCCTTGTTTAAGAATCATTCTTTTGAACTCACAAGGAAATAAAGAATTTCAAAAGCCAGTCAGTGGTACTGAATAAACAAATCAACACACCAGCACCTGCCCAACCAGCAACACCACTCAGCACTATGGCCCATGTGCTTCATGTGCACTTTGTCCCGGAGTCTTTGAAGCAACCCTGGGGCACAGGTAAACTCCCACAAGTATCTCCTCCCAAAGGGAAAAAAATAATCCCGCTTATTTACTAATTTTCCTCATCTCAGTAAGTTTCCTAAAACTAAGATTTATCCTTGATTCCTTTCTGTGCACAGCAAATCCAAACTTGACCAAGTCCCAAATCCATCCACTTTTCTCTAAATCTTAAAACAATAAAGCCACATCACCATTTCCTTACAGGCTATAGCAAAAGTATTTCTGTTGTCATTATTTGCTCTTTCATTTGTGTGTGTGTGTGTGTGTGTGTGTGTGTGTGTGCGCACGCGCGCGCGCCACCTTCATACAGCAGAAATAAGAATATAAGACTGGGAATGTTAGACAAAACTACCCAAGTTGAAAATAAAGGGAGGGACCTGGAATTTAACAATGAAACATCAGAGGTATTCCCATAACAACAGGAAAAAGATGGAAAATTTGTTATCAATACTACTACTCAAACTTGTGCTAGAAATACTAACTGATGAAACATGACCCCAAAATGAGGTAAAGATAGTAGAAAAGAAACAGAAAAGGTCAACGTTTTTTTTTTGTTGTTTTTTTTTAATAGCAATAGTTTTTTCTATGCTCCAGGAATAATCGATGAAAAAGAGCCTCATTTTAACAGCCACACAAAAAAACACAAAAACAAAAACTATAAAGCAACTTGGAATAAAGATACAAAAACCCTTACAGTCATATATGATTAAGTTTAGTGCAGGCCATTGAAGATAACTTGATTTCGAGTATGGAAATTTTCTCAAAAGGAAGCTGTGACAATTTTCAAAGTTTAATTCAATTATAAGAATTGCTAACAAGAGTCTGTAACTTGAAGTGATTTAAAAATTCAAATAAAACAAATGAGAATTTTTAAAAATCTCAAAAAGAGACAGAGTGCAATGGGGGAGGGAGAACTGCATTATCGTGAGTTATACAACATTGTACTATCGGCATATAAGCACTTCAACTGAGCTGAAAAAGGAATCCAGAAGCAGACCCAAGTACATGGCAACACTTAGTGTTTTAAATCAGTAAGAGAAAAGGAATAATACTTTAAAAAGATTTTTTAAATGAGACAATTTTCCAAATAATTCCAATATTAAAAGATGAAAGCATGAAGTTATCAGTGAATAACTTTTTATATATAAAGCAAAGAAAGAAACCATTAAAAAAATGACACAGACTTACCAAAAAAGTAAAGCATTTTTAAGTCAGAACACATCAAAAGAAAAAGAAAAAGCCAGTTAAACAAACTTGATCACATTGACTTGTTAGTGAAAATCTCTCTCAGAATCTGGTCCCAACCTCCTTTGGAGGTGATGGTGGTCTATATTTGTCTTCTACTATATATTCCTATGTATTTTAGGAAAATAAGGAAACATGCCAACAGTAATTATTTGATAAAAATTTCATTTTAAATCTGGAACTTGATACTTCAAAAAAAGAACTAAATTAAAAGGATATTTCAAAAACTGCATCTACCAAGGGTGGATCACAAGGGCCTTTTTAGTTATGAAAAACACTGTAGCTTAGATAGAAAACTCTGAGATGTGTGTGCGTGTGTGTGTGGAGATACTAGTCTAACTGAAGCTGCAAAAAGAGTAAGACTCCTCAGCAATCACAATTAAAACGTTTCACAGACTACTTCACAATTGGAAGAAGACAAATAATCTATTCCCCTTAGAGACAAGGAAGCCACAACCCAACATTACAAATGATCTGGAAAATAAACGTATGGAAACATGATTAAGTAGAAGATGATCCTAAAGCTTTTACAGGACAATAGTGAGAAACAGGAAGACTGCAAGGCCCTGTGCAGGTGGGAGCAAGGGGACAGTGGGGTTTTACTGAGTGTGTGCAAAACACCAATTTTTATACACTGCACTGCTGAGGCAACGAAGGTTTGGATAACTGCGCTTCACTGAGAAACATCTGAAGTCCAAAATGTCACCAACATCTCTGCTCAGGAAGATCAAAGAGCACGTGTAGGGGCAGAACAAAGACTGGCGATAAGTCAAGTGATTTATTCTGGATGAATTTAGATCCAGGAAAATGCATATATTTTTCTTATTAAATTTTTATCATATTTAGTTAAATATATGATTTCTGCCTTAATGACTTTCAATCTCTCCAGAAAGAAAAGACCTTCAGAAATAAATAGTACTTGGGTTTTACAGTATTTCCAGAAAGTATGAAATGGTATCACTGGAAATATGAGAGAATCTTAGATGCACAATTTCAAATATCACTTAAGTGAGAAAGTACAAAATGTTTCTTTCAGCTATTCAAGCCTCCAGTCCAGGGGTTAGCAAACCTCTTCTGTAAAAGTCCAATTAGTAAATATCCTAGGTTTTGCCAGGCAGATATTTGGCAGAATATCCACTCTGCCAAATGGATATTCTACCATGGTAGCTTGAAAGCAGTCACAACCAACATGTAAAGGAATGGGAGTGGTGACCAACAGGCTACAAGCCAACCTCTGTTCTAGATTAAAGAAGACAATGGCAATACCAAAACCAAATGCAACACGTGGATCATGAGTGGGTTCTGGTTTGAGTGCTAGGGTGAGGGAGGTGGGAGACAGCTGAAAGATATTCTGGGCTGTGGCTCTAGACCAGATGGTGAGTGCCTCAGCCAGGTCATTGGTGGCAGCACTGAAGTCAAGAGAGGAAAGCTCAGAGATATTTTGGACTTAAAATCAGCAGGGGATGATAAACCAGTAACCTGTGACACATTAAGAATAAATAGGGGGAGTCAAGCATGACTTTAAGATTTCTAGATGGGGGACTGGATGAATGGGGGTGCCAATCTTTTGGGCAATGGAATCCAGGAGGAGAAACTGGCATGTGGCAAGATAATGAGTTCAATTTTGGACATGTTGAGTATGAGGGGCCCAAAATCAGATGAACACATCCAGACCAGAACACATGAACCTAAACATGGGTAGTAATTTGAAACAAAACCACAGGAGGGAATAAAATCTGAAAACTGGTCAAAGAAAAATGAAAAGAACTTTAAGGAGAAAATGGTCAACAATAAAACATGTAGATATCTATTAAGATAAAAATAGAAAAGTCTGTTTTTCACCACATTTAAAAATAAAACTAAGTGTGTACTTGACATTCACAAGATCAGTGACCATAATAAGAGCTTTTAGTTAAGTGAGCAGGAATCAGATTACAGGGGACTGAAGTAATGCATTAAAGATGGCAAGTACGACTAGTCCTTCAAGAACTTGGAGACAAAGTGGAGGAAAGATATTCTCTAATAGCCTTAAGAGAATGGGAGTTTAAAGGAATTTATTTTAAAGGGTGACAGAGACTTGAATGTGTTCACAGACCAAGGGGAAGGTACAAGTTGAGAGCAGGAAGCGCAAGTTACATGACAGGAAGGATGCATACCACACTGAAAAGCCAGTGAAGAGCACAGGTGGATGGATAGTATTTTAATCTTTAAACATCACTGGAAATTTTAATGTTAATATTTTTTAAAAAAATTAAAATACCCCCAAGTTTTGGTGTTTCACCATTATAGCTCAAATGTTCCTGAGCTGCTTTTTAAAAAAGTTCAAAAGCAAGAAAGGCTATAAAGAGTAATATAAAAAACAACCACATGCCGCTCATCTTAAGAAATATACTAGTCATTACGGTATAAAACTTTTGTGTAACCCTTCTGATTACATCGCCTTCCTTTTCCACTGAGTAACCAAGTGGTAACCTATCAAAATGTTATATTTTAATCCATTCCTAAGCAATACATAATGTTGTTTTGCATGCTTTATATTTTATATAAATAATACCATAATGTAAACAAACAAAAGACATTCTTGGGACAACCAGTGGAAATGTGAGTGTCCTCCTTTTGCTTAGGAGTGATCATAATACCTTGGTTATATAGGAGACTGTCCTTATTCTTAGGAAATTATCTGTGGAAGTATTTAAGGTGAAGAGAAATGAATGTTTGAGCACACATGTGAACATATATGTCTATATGATGGGGGAGGGTGTGCTTGTGAAATCAAGATGGGTAAACATTAACAACTGATGGATTTGGGTGGAGGGCATATAGGGGTTCACTCTTCTATGTGCTTCATGTCTGTATTTATCATGCAAGCCTGATGATATAATGTGGGCTGGGAACCCGTTGGCCCATAAGAACAATAGTGCCACCCACCCTGTTAAGCATTGGGTCCCCCCAAATTCCAGTATCATTTGGGCAGTAACAGGGCCTGATGCCTAAGCAATCAACTACAAAAGGTCTCAGAGAGTCAACTGAAACCATCACTCGGTATCTGAGCTCAGCCTACAGATTTGTCTGGTTTGACTGGCACAGGGTTCTAAAAACCTAACATGAGAATGTAAAGGTATTTCAGGCAGGGTACAGAAATCAGTACATTTACCCCAGTTCCCATCACTCTCTTTCATCTTTTACTTCACTTACCTGCCAGTTTGTGAAGGCATTTTAGTTTGCGACCTCTGGTTTATAAAGTACACAGTCTCAGTCATGCAGGTACTATCCCTGCTCCCTGACTAAATGAGAAATGCATTATATGAGGAAAGGGAGACACATCCAGCATTCCTCATTGTTACCACAAAGACTTCAAATATATTTCTATGTATGTATTGTATACTTTTATTTAAAGGTCAACTCGACTCCATTAACTATATTTAGGAAACAAAAGGCCAAATGTAAATACAAATAGACAAAAGTAAAAAGAGACTGGTCCCCACAATTCTGAACTGCATGGAGTTCACAACACTGAACTCCACGCTTCTGGGCTACCGCCCGTGATGTTGATGCTGTCTATAATGCCGCTCCCCATGGCACCATGCTAATCTATAATCTGTGAAACGAATGTGATCTCTCTCATCCGTAAAATGATTAAATGCATTCACACAATAAGTGGGTCACAGTAAGCACCCCATAAGGGTTAATCACTATATTGTTATATTAACCTTCAGGAGTCAGGACAGAGCTGTCTAAGAAGTCTTCCCTAATTCACAGACACCCAGTGGTCTCTTCTGTGGCTCAAGTTTCTACTATTGTTCCTGGTAGCACCACAAAGAAATTGTAAAGTAACTAAATATGTGACATATGCTGGTAGGTAGAAATTCACAAATGTTTAAAAGCAGACAACGCACAAATCGGGTTCTTCTGCAGAATGCTTCCTTCAGCATCTGCACTCTAGTTGTTTGGGGACTAACTCCAGACCTCAGTGAGGCTCTGCTGCACCCTCCTGACTTCCACCTCACCCTCCACATTAACGTTGTTCGACCTTGTAAAGTCCTTTTGGAACAGGTGGGATATTTTTCCTTTTCAGACTTTTTTGAAGACATCTTCCTATGCCCATTTGTCATCTGAATGTACATCTGTAACACTTTTGGGGTTTTTTGACTCACATTCATTTTTGAGAAAGAAGACTCTTACACTCCAGTTGTTTTCATTTCAAAAACAGCTTTGTTCTTTCATTTCCCAAATTGAAAAAGCATATTTAAAATATATCATTTCCTAAATTTATCACCCACTTCCATTTAATTACCATACCACCACTGCTTAACTTGCAGTAGGTACTCAAGCATTTGCTGCATAATAACCTCTCCTAAGGTTTTCACCACATTTTTTATTATGCTGATGACTCAATACATCTGCTTCCAATCTGACTTCCCAGATGAACTTTGCAAATTATCAATTGTCTGGCATTAGAGGGTCTGTGTCTCAAGCAGACTCTTCTTCCTGAAAAGTGGAGGTCCTTTGTACAACTTTCGGGGGAGATAATTCATCCAGTGCCGAAATGTTTTGCACTATGCTATTTGCTTTTAACATGTCACATCATTTAATCCTCAAAGCAACCTTATAGGTTGGACATTACTGTTCACACTTTACAGACTAGGAAAGAGGCTCAGGTGAGTTAAGTGATTTGGCCAAACTCACTTGTTAATAAGTGTCTGAAGGGGAGGGAGTATTAACTCAGGATGATAATTCAAGTTTTTATCCTTTCCAATAATAATGTGCTGCTCTAATTACCTATGCTAGAAAAATCACATTTCTGTCCTCTTCCTCCTTACCTATCACATCCAATATGTTGCCAAAGCACAGCACGGCTGCTATGAGCACAGCTTTGGAGTCAGACAGATCTTGCTGTGAGTCCAGGCTCTGCTACTAACTTATTAGCTGTGAAATATCATAACATGTACAGAGAAGCTCTTGCTCTGTATAGAGAACATAGAAGTAGAAAGTGAATAACTAGCTGGGACAGTTAGAAAGGGCTGCTTGGGTGAGACTCAGACACATGGAGCATACACTGGAAGTAGGATTTAAAAACTAGGGCCATTTGGCTCCAGAGATGTGTTTCGTTACCAGTATGCTATGCTAGTGTTTTCAAGTGTGGGAACCTTGCTGCTCCTCCATTCTCTATCTGGCTTGTGATAAAAAGCTTCAAAATACTTTGCTTGAAGAACAGACAAACCAACCAACCCTCAGAACCTATCAGAACAACATGTCGAAACATACTCGACTTTGAGAAAATTGTAATCACACACTAGATGTACTTTCTGCCTCACAATCATTACTGAGCTAAGAAAAGTCATTCTGAGGCAACTGAATGCATGTGCTATCTGAACCTAATTTTTAAGAGTGGTAGCCTTTTTCATGGCACAGGGTAACTGAGTGATCTGGGCAAGTTATTTCATGGCTTGGTGCTTCAGTTTCCTCTAATGAAAAGTGGAGACAAGAATAGCTTACACTTCACACGGTTGCTGAGGATTAAATACAATATGTATAACTGTTTAGCATATAACTTGAGGGGAGTGTTCAATTTTACCTATAGTCTGATGATCAATTTTAGCTATAAGCTGCTTATTAAAATAGGTAGAACCTGGAGGGAGAGTGATTTAAATGATCATTTTTAAAGTAGGATGGGCAGTGACCTTACAGGCAACATTTCAAGACTCCCTATTCAAAACTCGCTGTACAAATTATTTTGCAAACCATACTAATGAATACAAATACATCACCCCAAAGCCGCGAATTTATAAACCTGCTACACCACTAGTGATGACAGCTGAAGAAACGCCTTCTCTCACCTGACTGGTTTTTGCTGTTCTGCACCTCTCCGTTATTTTGTGGGTGTTGGTTTTTTAAAGCACTGCTTTCTGACTGGCTGCTTAACACTTTAACAGCAGATCCCAGGTTTGCTGCTATGACGGGAAAATGTTGACCCCTCTTTAGAAGCTGTTTATGTTCCTGGTGGCGAAATCGTGGTGGTACTTCCCGAGGATACCGAGGCAAGGCCTGTGGTGGCTGCGGCTGCTGTGGCTGTGGCTGTGGCTGCTGTGGCTGCTGCTGTGGCGGCTGCGGCTGCTGCTGACTGTTGGCTGTGGCTCGCTTGGCATTATTATTAGTGCTGGTTGCTGTGGAAGTGCCGTTATTAGAGTTGGCAGGCTGAGGCTGGCTTACACTGGGCTTTATCTGTTCTGGCACTGATCCCAACAAAAGAAAAGGGGTGGAAAAGATTAGCCAGTAAAGTGTACCTCCATAGTCAGCCATCTAAGTAAAAAGGCACTAAGAAAAACAATCCTAAAGGAACAAAACTTTAAATGTGTGGGACAGTCTCATTCATGGGCTCCAGTTTTCCTAGGAGAGATCACTGCTAAGAGTTGATTTGCCTTCAGTTAACTCACTGTCCAGTGAGGTCATGGAGACCACCGGCATCCCCGAGCCCGGATGACAGCTCATGTTCACCATCTCCATCCCATATTATTATTCCCTGACTGGAGAACAAGAACAGAGTATGCAACTACGGAACTCACAATAAAGAACAGTGGAAAATCAAATTTTGGTAATCCTAAAAGAATCCTCAATTCCCTGGTAACTGTTCTTCATCTGCCTCATGTTTAATATGTTTGGTCTCGATTTTTCATCTTTTAAAGACAACACAATACAAGAACAAGGGTAGAAACAATCTGTCAGTGTCCTTAAAAAAAGGGAAGTTAATAATGATTTTCTTGTTAAAATGTAAAGTCTGAATCAAATAAACTGAGAACAGGGAAGTAAATACAAAGAAAACAGGATGAAATCTATATAAGACTAATCAAAACTGGAGAAATAAATCTCAGAAATAGCCACTTGTCTACTGTATGAACAATCAGAAACGATAGGTAGTGAATTTTTGAACTCCTAAAGAGATTAAATAAGTAAATAAACTGACAGAAATGCCTTAAAAACCAGGTAAGATATACCCAACCTCTAAAACTACAGAGAGGCAGCATGGTATACTTTTGGTCTGAGATGGACCCAGGTTTCTAGCCAAGGTTGCCTTCCCTAAGCTGTGTCTTTGGGCGAGGTATATGAATATGATCGAGCCCGTGGCTCCTCTGTGAAAACAGCGATAAAACCGTGCAGACCTCATTTTATCCTTAGGTTACATATGTAAATGTTCACAGAGCACCAAACACAAGGCTACATAAACAGTGGCACAATACCACCTTCAGCTTCTGTAGCAGTTAAATGTTTCTGTGAGATTGTGATGCATCTTCACAAATGCCACTGTCACATAAATAAAGTGAAATGTCCTCATGTGAGTGGTGAGGATACTCAGAGAAAACTCTGTTCAAAGGTTAAGAGCTCCAGGCCTGAAATTAAAACAGCCCACAACTCACTAGCTGGGTTATCCCTGTCTTTCTCCTTGTCTATACAGTACAGTCTTGTTCTAGTACCCAAGTATAATATAAACACTCAGTAGACAGAAGCTATTACTGTGGCCCAAATAAAACAAGTGTTTATCAAATGCCTACAGTGTGTATGATTCTGTGATAAAGTGTTGGTCACCTGTGTTGTTTCCAACAGTCAACCAATTTCCACTTACACACCCTCAGTTCTACAGCCTCCTCTCATTTAATAGTCTAGCCCCACTAGTGTTTCCCTTTTCTTAACAACTGACGGATTCAGATTATATCACTAATACTAATACTTTTTAACATATGATTTTGACCTTGTATTACTTCAGAAAAGTCAAAGTCACAATTTAAAAAATACAAGCAAATTGTAGTTCAGGAGGGATGATGATGAAATTTACAAACATTCTATCTATTGCTTGGAATCCTTTCCATTCTTTTTGAAAGCAACAGAAAAGCCTCTTACTAATAATCATTTGGGCCAAGTACATTCTAGGTCTAATTTCTTTATGTATGAAAATTTTGTCTCCCAGATCACTTAATGCTCCCAGAATGCAGCAATAATATATATATTCCTTGTCATGGGAAAAAGAGGGCACTGGATATTCTAAAGTACCTCTGAACAAACAAACAAAAAGTATATGTAATTATAAAATTAAAAGGAAAACAAAAACTTTAATTCAGCTTTTACACGCTTAGTACTGGGGCTCAGCATGGTATTTGGCACTTGAATATACCTTAAAGTGGTATAGTTACCCTCTACTAAAAAGCAGGCTTGTCTGCCATTTTATTAAAAGGAAATGATGGTGACAGCAATTTAACACCCAAACAAGATATTACTTGGGTGAGATAGCAACAGGAAAATGTTCTTTAATGCAGCCAAGGAATCAGAAGATAACCTACATGAAACACTGAATAACCTACATGAAGACATGAATGAGAGCCCTAACACTACAAGTCCCATATAATATTGGCTATTTTGCACATGTGATCAAAGTTTAGGTTAATTATGTCAGTAAATATCCAAACCATTGGAAGGAGAAAAAATAAAAATACAAAACCTTGATCAATTCAACAGATACAGAAAATGCAATAATTGTGGTTAATATGTAACACAAAATGAGATGCCGAGCATAAGCCCCAAAACATCTGTAATCACGATAAATGTGTTAAATTCACTTGTTAATAAAAGCTCTTAAACTGAGTTAAGAAAAATGAAACTTTAGGAACATACTTTACAAAAACTGCTCCTGAAACAAGACAATGCAGGAAAATTGGGGGTGGGGGGATATAGAAACAGATACTACCAAGAAATGCTAACAAAATTTAAAGAAAGCAACAGTAATATCATTTTAAGTATTCAAGGATAAGAGATATTCTGTATTTATAAAAGCAACTGATTAAAAAGATATAAATAGCTAAGAACCTCTATATACCAAACCTTAGTCTCAAAACATGTAAAACCAAATGGAAACAGAAAAACTGAAAAAAGCAAATGATATACTTTGAAAACAGATAATACAACACCTTTTTGACAAGTACCCATGAAATAGTCATAAAAAGTTCTCTCTCTCTCTAAAGAAAACAAATTACAAAAAGTAGAAATAATACAGATATTTCTGAATTATAATACAATCAACACTAGAAACAGCAAAACTAGCAAATAAGACTGCCTTAAATACATTTTGAGTTGAGTAAATAAGTACCAAAACTATAGGTTATCAAGAAAATAATAGTGAAAATAATATACATAATAAATTTTAAGATATGGCTAAAGCAGTGCTCAAAGAAAAATTCAAAGCCTTAATTATTTTCAGCAAACAAGAATGAATATAATGCATCCAACTTGTTAAAAACAAAGCAAAATGCCCTGGCCAGTTTGGCTCAGCGGTTAGAGTGTCGGCCTGCAGACCAAAGAGTCCCGGGTTCGATTCCAGCCAAGGGCACGTACCTCGGTTGAGGTTTGTCCCTGGCCCCGGTTGGGTTTGTGTGGGTGGCAACCAGTCGATGTGTCTCTCTCACATCAATATTTCTCTCACTCTCTCTCTCCCTCTCCCTCCCACTCTGTCTGAAGATAAATGTAAAAATATCCTCCATAGAGGATTAAAAAACAAACAAACAAAAAGCAAAGGAAGCAGAAAGAAGAAATTAGTAAAGCTAAAAGTAGAAATCAATTACTTTAAAAGTGAATCAATAAATCCAAGGCATGGTTCTATTAAAAACAAAAACAAACTACTAGTTAACCTGATTTTTAAAAAAATTTAAATGGAAAAAAATAGGAATAGAATTTCTAAAATTAAAATATTTCTTTAGGCTCAAGTCTATAAATTTCTTTGAAAAGTTGAAGGAGGGAAGTATTTAACGATCCCAGAAGAGGGAGAAAAAATACACACATTAATTAGCACAGGAGAAATGGAGAAATCTATAAAACCACCAATCAGAATCAGATGGTCTCAATGACCAACAAATACAACCATACATTCCTTTTTCTTACTAGTATACTTTTAAAAAACAGCATAAGATGGAACACCAACATAACAGTGGTACCAATAAATCAGACAAAATTTTAATACTCCCAAACATTTGGGGGTGGGGGAGAGAAGAAATACAAATAGTACTTGGAATTAAAAAAAGACAATTTCAAATGTAGAGATTCTGGAAAGACAAGAAAATACTATGTACAATCTATGCCAGTAAACAGAAAGCCCAGCTAAACTAAACCATGTTCTACAACATGGCTGGGCAAATCTATTTTGGAAAAGGCCAGATAGTAAACATCCGGTCTCTGTTGCAACTACTCAACTCTGCTACTGTAGCACAAAAAACATCCATAGACAACGCATAAATGAATGGATATGATTGTGTTCCAATAAAATTTTATATACAAAAATAGGGAGTGAGCTAGATTTGGTCTTTTTCAGGCTGTAGTTTTGTTCTCCAGCCTCTGCTCCATCAAATATAATTGACCAAAATGAGCTCATAGGAGAATATTCTATAGTAAAATAACAACAGAAGATATTGAAAGGGTCCTCTAAGATTTACCTCTAAAAAGCACCAGGCCTAGATGACTTTATTGGGAGTGTGTGTATAATCCTTAAGAAACACCTAAGATAAATCTCACATAAACTGTTCCTGAAAAAAGAAGTATAGGTTCAAAAGACTGGCTGGAGTCCAATCTTGGCTCTGCAACTTACTAGCTGCATAACCATGGGCAAGGTACTTAAACAACTCTGTATCTCTGCTTCCTCATCTGTAAAATGGGGGTAAGTATTAATACCTACAAAACGTAAGGTTGTTGTGAGGCTTTAAGAAGACAATGGATATAAACCACTAAGAATAGTACTTAGCACATAGTTAGTACTCAATAAATGTTAGTGATTACTATTACATCTAGGTTAAGAAAAGAAGAGGAAATAAGGATGACCCTCAAGATGTTGGCCTGCAATCTTGGCAATTGTGGTACCTTACCAAGATATAAAATAGAACATAAAAATTAAGTTTGGGAAGTATGTGAGAGAGAATGAATTTAGTTTTCAGTACGTTAGGTTTGTTGTTACTATAGGACAGCAATTCTCAAACTTTTTGGTCTTAAGAGCCCTTTACACTTTTAAAATTTACTGAGTGGCACCAAAGAACTTTTAGGTGCGTTATATCTATAGATATTTACCATATGAGAAACGTGAAAATATTTAATCCATTTAAAAACAAACCCTTTACATATTAAAATAAACACATGTATTTTAAAATAACTACTTCCCAAAACTAAAAGTTAGTGAGAAGCTTGCGTTGTTTTACATTTTTGCAATCTCTTTAATATCTAGCTTAACAGAAGGCAGGTGGATTCCCACATTTCTTTCTGCATCCAATTTATTGTGATATCCATATTATGTAGCCTCCAGAAAACTCTACTACATACTGATGAGAGAATAAGAGTGAACAGAACAAACAGTCTTCCTATCATGAAAATAACTTTGACATTGTGGATCTCATGAAAGTTTCAAGCAGACTCTCAAGGTCTCAGATAAACTTTGAAAACCATGCTATAGGATATTCACATGTAGAATGCAATTGAATAGACAGTTCTAGAGATCAGTGAAAATCTGACTGAAAGTATAGGTTTAGGATTCAGCATCCACATGGAAAAGATCGTGTCACAAGCACTGTAGAATGAGAAGAAATGACAAGACCTAAAGAACAGGTTTGCACAGCGAACAGAAGAAAAGTAATGGCAAGAGTAAGTCATAAGTGCTGGAGGGGGTAGAAGAGAAGTTATTTACTTCAGTAAATAGCCTCACTATCTATCCATTACTCAAGCAGGGATATCTTCCTCCAATTCTCTCTATCCCATTAGATCTAGTCAGTCAACAGGTCCAGTAGATACCTCCTTGAGATAATTCAAATGCATGCTTCTATGTCCTATCACACTGCTGTGATTTAGGCCCAAATTAATTTTCTCTTGCAAAAATCTTAACTAGTCTCCTTGGCTCAAGCCTTGATTCCCGCCCACCCCCAAACACACACACATACACACACATACTTGCACCTCTTCCCGTACCTTACCATCTCTCAACCCCAAGTTATCTGTATCATTAAACTGCTTTCAGAATTAATCTAAAGTCCTTAGCATGGCCATTATCTACCACTTTTCCAGACTCATATCCTGCTACATCCACATACTACATTTCCTTCTCTTCCACACCAACACTTGCAATTCTCTAAAAGGTAACATGCTCTTTTTATAATATTCCTTTTGCTTAAAATGCCTTGATACTTTTCTTGCAAATCTTACTGTCTCGCTGTCCTAGGAAACAACTAATCACCCCCTTCCCAGATTCAGCTAATCTTAGAAGCATTTTATGACTCCTCAGCTCCCATAAAACTCTATGCATCCCTTAAACTGCACGTGCTTCTAAGTGCTGGGTTTTTTTTGTTTTTGTTTTTTTTTCATTTTTTGTTCAGAAAGAGTGGGAGGGAGAGAGAAGAAGAGAGAGAGAGAGAGAGAAACATCGGTGTGAAAGGGACACATCGAGTGGCTGCCACCCGCACAACCAACCAGGGCCGGGGACAAACTGCAACCGAGGTACATGAACTTAGTGAGAACCGAACCCAGGTCTCTCTGTACCGCAGGCCGACGCTCTAACCGCTGAGCCAAACCGGCCAGGGCTAAGTGCTGGTTTTTTATTTCTCCTCCCCTTTATTGCGGGTATTTCTAACTCCAAACACAGTAAAAGAAGAAGTATTTGTTGAATGATAAAGGTAAGAACTGTCAGCATATATGAGGTGTCTGGATCCAAAGAACAATACAGAACAATGTTAAGGATGAAACATTGTAGAACACCCACATTCAAGAGGCAGAATAACCAAGAACCAGTAAATGAGAGGTAGGGAGAATGATCAGAAGTAGAAAAGGTAAGGCAATAATGGTAGCTGGTTAGTATGCTGCTAAATAACAAATCTCTGCTCTATAATAAGCCAGAGTCAGCAGAAAACAAGTTCAGTTAACATGGTCATTAATGTGGAGAGATACCTTAAATAGCCACAACACTGTACTGTTACCAGACTAATATTTTGAAGGAATTTAATTCAGGAAGTATTAAAATACACACAGATCCACTAAAATATTTTATTTTATATTTTTTGCCATAGTGTGACTTGTCTTTTGCAGAGTTCAAAGGAGGTGAGCAAACTTTGAATTGACCCCGAAATAAACAAGTTTTAATTTTTAAGAATGAAAACATTACTCAAAGAAATTTTCTAACCATTTTCCTAAATAATACTCCAAATCAAGGCTTCACACTTTGTGAAACAATGAAATGAACCAATATTATAATTATTAATTTTGCTACTTTTATGCATTTTCTGATACTTCTTGTGTAAAAACATCCTATCATTCTGTAAACCTAAAAATGTTCTTAAAAAGTTTAATTGAAAAAAAAAAAAAAAACCATAGCAATTGTCTTATGTTCAAGTTAAAGATAAGAGGTTATTTACTATCCAAAGTTCTAAATATACCAAGTTCTAAATTTGTAAAAGCAAATTTTGTTATTTACTCTTACTCATTAATAATTAAAATTATTTTAAATTAATACTTTTCTGAATCTTTAAAGTAAAATGGTTGTATAATGCCATTTTAATAAATATATTTGAGGAAATATTAACTAAATGAATTTCTCTGTGGTTCTCTGTAAGTTTAATAGAAACAAGAGTTTAAATATGAACCAGCCATCAATCATCTTGGATTACTGAGTCCCCAAAACATCAATCATCAGGCCTTCATACCTCAACCCCTTCCTTTACTCTTGTCCTTCTGAAGTCTACAATTTAGTTTTGCATAATAGTTTTCATAGTGGCTACATTGTAAATATTTTTAAATTATTTGCATAAATAGGCATAGTATATAAAATGCCATGTTAAGACATGATTTCACTTTAATAAAATGAAATTACACTGACCTCCAAAATAGATTTGCATTTGAATTCTTAAAAGGGCTCACACAGTTAAAATTTTACCAGTTAAAAGTATTACTTAATAAACATTTATAAAATAGAGTGCTTTTTAAGATTTCTTTTGGCAAACTTTAAATTCACCTAGAATTTCTATTTTTAATCTCAATATGTATCATTATACAGGAAAAAACAAAACTATCAAACTCTTAGAAGACAAGATGGCATGTACCAATTAAAACTATTCAGAAAATATTATTCTTACATTAAGAGTAACAATATAAGATTTGCCTTTTATTTTTATTACGAAAAAATGTCCTACCTTCTCAAACAATGAGATTAGCATAATTGACAAGATAAAGGCAAAATTTCTACACTGTCAAGTCATTAACAGTTAAACTTCAAATGCTCAATGCTTACAAAAAAAATCTTTATAATTGTTCAAATGCTATTTTTAAAAATAAGTGCCATCTATAGATAACATTCTTTAAAATCTTTATTACAGGGAATCATTTTATGCTCTTAAGAAGCACAAAATAACTTTTAGGAAAAAGTTAACATGTAACAAACTAATATATTAAAAAAAGTTTTCCCCTTTATTGATTTTAGAGGAAAGGGGAAGGAGAGATAAAAAACATCCATGAGAGAGAACACCAATTGGCCGCCTCCTGCATGCCCCCTGCTGGGGATCGGGCCCACAACCTGGGCATGTGCCCTGACCAGGAACAGAACCAGAGACCTCTTGGTGCATGGGTTGACACTCAACCACTGAGCCACACCGGCCGGGCACAAACTAGTGTATTTAACTTTTGACTGTTAAGCAGTCAATACCACATATAATAATTATCTTTCTTCTCTACTGTTAATGTTTCTAATATGTACTTTAAGCTCTCAAATAAATTACTCTAGCTGCTGTGCTAAAATAAGATAGTAGCTTTCCATAATACTCCCTTTAAAGAATCTACCTTGTGATTAGAAGAGCAAACAAGTATGTGTGAAGTCAATTTTTCCAGCTTTCCCGATGAGTAGCAGCAGCATTACCACATTGGGACACAGATTTTCAAAAGGTAAAAAACCTGATGAAAACTTCAACGTAGATTAGAAATGTCTCTAAACCAAGAAATTCCAAAGAAAGGTGTTTCCAACATTTGCTGCTTTCCCACTCTAGGGCTTTCATTTAAAACGGAGGAAAGGCAGCCCTAGCCAGTTTGGCTCAGCAGTTAGAGCATCGGCCCACAGACCAAAGAGTTGCAGGTTCGATTCCAGTCAAGGGCACGTACCTTGGTTGCGGTTCGGTCCCCAGCCCTGGTTGAGGTTGTGAGGGAGGCAACCAGTGGATGTGTCTCTCTCATATCAATGTTTCTCTCTCTCTCTCTCTCCCCCTCCCTCCCTCCCACTCTATCTGAAGATAAACAGAAAAATATTCTTGGATGAGGATTTAAAAAAAAGAAAATGGAGGAAAGGTAGTGTGTCATTTTTCTGCTATGAAGTACTGCTTACCAATCTGCCTGTATCTGAGCCCCAATAACTTGAATCCCATCTCCCTATGTTGTAAGGGGGACAGGAGAGGAAAGAAGCCAGCCGGCTTAACAATGCAAAGAGCAGTTCTAGTCAATTAAAACAAGCTTATAAATAAAATTTTTTTTAAACAGGGCCAAACATTATACTACTATAAAAATCCTCTCCTTACTCATCAACAGTATGCAGGATGGCTTATAATATACTTCCCCTGTGTAATATCCATTCTATGTCCTGTACTAACAGAATGCTGGAGGGCACAGAGGGGAAAGTCTGGCTTTTAATTTGATACACAGAGATGCAACACTAGAATTTTTGTTGTGGATAAATGGTTGCAATTTTAAGTGTTATTAGTCAACCTGAAAAATACCTAAATGCTTGCCAATCCATTAACTTCTGCTAATCCTTAGCAAGTAGGTTGAAGTGAATGGCTATTAAAAAACTTAAATAAGACATAAAAACTAACTATAAAATATAACAAACTGTACAGTTAGCCCTCTGTATCCTTGAGTTCCATATCGGTGGAGTCAAATCAATCTTGGATTTAAAAAAAAAAAATTATGTTGCTGAAGTGTTAGCAACATAACACTTAGGCCTATAATAGTTGTGCCTGAACTTTTTTCTTGTGACTATTCCCTAAACAATACAGTACAACTATGTGCACATTTTCATTGTATTAGGTATAATAAATTATCAAGAGATGATTTGAAGTCTATAAGAAGGTCTCTTTTCCTCCCTGGCTGCTTGAGGATTGGCCACCATCATAAACAGCAGTCACTATCAGGCCAGGAAGTTCATGACTATTTCAACAGAAACAAATGGTCACTGACATCCTTCACAGGAAGGTGGCAGTACCTAAGACAGAAATTTGGGGAAACCTAGCAAAATGTCCAAGATCACACTAGCTGTCATCTTTGTATTTAGAATCAGAACCCATTTTGGGGTGGCCAGACAACTGGCTTTTGGGATGATCTATGATTCCTTGGGTCATGCAAAGAAAAATGAACCCAAACGTAGACTTGTAGGACATGGCCTGTATGAGAAGAAAAAGACCTCAAGAAAATAGTGAAAGGAACACAAGAACAGAATTAAGAAGTCAGGGGGACTACAAAGGTCCATGCTGGCAAAAAGAAGGAGGGAAGATTCTCCGCTGACTTTGTCTGCCATGATTGTGCAGATTTTTCACGAGAGGGTTAATAAACTAAGAACTTTCATGTGAAAAAGTAAAAAAATAAAAATAAAGTATATGGAAGGATGTGTGTAGGTTATATGCACATACTACACCATTTTATCTAAGAGACTGGAGCATAGGTTTTAATATCCAAGGGATCCTGGAACCAATCCTCCAAGGAGACTGAGAAATGACTCTATTTTTTATACATGTATAAGCAAATCTTAACATTTCTGCTAAAAGTTCCTAATAAGGAAAAATATCAAACAGCAAGCTATCATAAACAATCAGTTCAAAATTAGGTATCAAATTTAAAAATAAATATTAAGTTAAATTTACTTAGTTTCAATTCACTTCACAAATCCTAGAGAAATGAGTAGAATACTTTTCCCTGGGTTGGGAAGTACCCGACTCTGCTCTCTCAAGGAACTCCATTTTCCCACCCAAACATTTCTCACCTGAAATCACCAGCACAGAGAAACAGCTGATTTGTCTCACTATAACCCTCCAGGTTTATGTCAGTGAAGAAATTATTTCCCCTGAGCTTCATTAATGAAATTCAGGATGAAACCACCCTATTAACAAATTTGCTTTTCAGCAAAAGATGTCAGCAAGGACTACCTGTTCTAAAGTACAGATCTTCTTTAAGAGCTGGAGGATACTGCACAATAGTCACAATATGGTATTTCCAAGATCTTTGGTTAACCTGTCCATCAAATCTTGTCCAAACGTGAGGTTCAGAAAAGAAGGATAATGAAAGATGTATTTTTCAGATAGAGGCACATGCTTTAAAAGAAAAAAAAGTCAGACTACCCCCTTAAAATCTCTTTCATAACTTACAATTCTAGAAATGATCCCCAAATTTGTTTATTCAGAACTGCTGTGGGGCACTCGTTAACAAAACAGATTCTACAGCCTCACAGATTTATCAAATCAGAACTTTTTTTTTTTTTTTGCATTTATCTTCAGATAGAGTGGGAGGGAGAGAGGGGGAAAGAGAGGGAGAGAGATATATCGATGTGAGAGAGACACCGACCGGTCGCCACCCAAACGACCCCAACCAGGCCGGGGACAAACCACAACCGAGGTACATGCCCTCAGTGGGAACCGAACCCAGGACTCTCCAGTCCACGGGCCGATGCTCCAACCACTGAGCCAAACTGGCAAGGGATTTTTTTTAAAGTGTGCCATGTGGTTCTTTCTCATGTCTGAGTAAATTTGGAAAAGTCTTCTAGTAGTTTCTTTAGCATCATGTCGAGAGCTTCTGACCTCCATCTGTGACTAAAAAGAAAAGATAAAATCTAAAAATCATTGCCCAGCCGGTGTGGCTCAGTGGTTGAGCGTCGACCCATGCACCAAGAGGTCGCTGGTTCGATTCCCAGTCAGGGCACATGCCCAGGTTGTGGGCCCGATCCCCAGTGGGGGGCATGCAGGAGGCGACCAATCAGTGTTCTCTCTCATCAATGTTTCTCCCTCTCTCTCCCTAAGTCAATAAAGAAAAAAATAAATAAATAAAAACCTAAAAATCAACTAGAAGTTTGTAACAGGAACAAGAAAAACGCCCCAAACACATTAAAATTTTTTTTTAATTTAAGAAGGTCACAAAAGTAACACAATAAAGGAATTGTCATAAATCACTGAAGATACAAATCATTTAACAACTACAGAATGATTCACTGGTTTTTTAAATTGAAAAAGTCCCAAGTATTTAAAAATGAAGTTTAGATAAATTAAATATTTTAAAATTAAGTTTTTAGAAAACACAGGCAAAACTTTTCCAAATACAGTATGGAAAAAATGGTAGGTTTTCTTAGCATAATAGTAAAAAAATAAATAAATAAAAATTAAGTTTGACCAAATAAAATTATGCAGTCTATTTTATTTTTTCAAGAGGTGCGTGTGTGTGTGTGTGTGTGTGTGTGTGTGTGTGCTTATTCCAACGTGAAAGGCAAACTGAAAAACATTTGTCCTTTGAAACAAGTTAAAGGGATGGATGCCTTCTCTCCTTCCCACTGCCCACCTGCTTTCCCTAACTGAAGGAAAGGAGTGGCTGTTTTGGTTAAGGCTGCTAAGCCTAACACAGGGAAGCATTCAACAGAGTCACTAGAGTTCAGGACTGGAGTTCCAGCTAAGACTAAAACTTAGTTAATTTTGCTTTACTTCTGCTGAACATATATTTGCATCTTCTATGTAGGTATCCTTTATGGTATCTTGTATTGGGCAAAAGTTAGATATTTCTAACTAGTATCTCATTCTCAGAACAACTTCAAACATGTAATATAGTTCATAACGTGCATCAAATATATCAGATGGCATGTATGCTAATGAGCTTCTTATACAAGCTCACGTAAATTGATAACAAAAACTCTAGGCCCAAGAAGTAAATGGGTAAAGAACAAGAATGGGTAATTCAAAAATAGAAAAAAGTACAACTAATTAAACATGTAATATTCCATCTTACCAATAAACAAAATATAAATCAAAGCAATAATATACCGACTTTGGTCTACCAAACTCATGAAGATAACACATCCTATCATCATGTTGGAAGACATCCTCTTTGCATTGTGACAGAGACACTGCCCTGTGACTCACCCATGCTAGAATGTGTTCTACTTTAATGAGGAAAAAGCAAGTCATCATGTGGGTGAGGAGAAACTCTGAAATGATTGGGGATACTGCAAGTATGTTGTTTCAAGGGGCTGAAAGGAGCTAGATACTGCAAAATCATAGTGGTGGAAATTAAAATGTAGCAACTATCAGCTGGATGCCAGGCAATATAAATGATACCTCTTTACCCTCATTACAACTCTATAAATTTGAAATATTATTTCCATTTTACAGATGAGGCAGCTAAGACTCAGAAGACTGCCCATGACCAAACATCTCGTAAATGGCAGAGCTGAAATGTAACACCAAATCTGACCATCAATCCAATGTTCCTTGTAGTATAAATTTTCATCTTACTTGTAAAAGCAAAATTAAATTTTCCAAGAATAGGGAAATGACCAATTATATGCCTCAGTCACTTTGACACAAAGTCACTTAGTATCTTTAATAAGATATCTATTACATACTCAGTATCTACTATTTTCTGGGTCCTGTGACCTATGTTCTATGTTATATCATTTCATTCTCACAATATTAAGTAGCCTGGATTATCTCCTTTTAACAGAGTCTAACTGAGGCTTAGTGGTTAAGGAACTTGCCCAAATCAAAGAAATAAGAACTACAAAGGCAATATTCAAATTCAAGTCTATCTGACTCAAAAGTTTGGACTTTTAACCACTATGCTGAGCTTGTGCTAAAATTCCAGGATTATCTTTAGATGATTCAATGCTTTTTTGCTTCTGGCCAAAATGCTGCCTTTAAATACAATAGTCTCCACCCCACCCCAACCTCCACCTTATCTACGGTTTTGCTTTCCATGGTTTCAGTTACCAGCATGGTTTCAGTTACCTGCAGTCAACCATGGTCCTAATGACATTAAATAAGAAATTCAAAAAATAAATCCGTTTTAAATTGCCCGTCATTCTGAACACCTCACTTCATCTCATCATGTAGCTATTTTATCATCTCACATCATTACACGAAGTCTGAGTGCAGCACAATCAGACACTTTAAGAGAGAAACCATATTCACCTAACTTTTATCACAGTATAGTGTTACAATTATTCTATTTTATTATTGTTGTTGTTGATCTCTTCCTGTGTCTAATTTATAAATTAAATTTTATCATAGGTACATATAAGAAAAAACACAGTATATATAGGGTTCAGTACTATCCGAGGTTTCAGGCATCCACTAGGGGTCTTGGAACACATCCCCCACAGATAAAGGCAGACAACTGTACTATTTCATCAGGCACATTTTTGCTAAGGATAAAACACTGACTGAGAACTCTCAGAACCCATTCTGAGACACAGCTACTACTCTTATTAGACCTAAACAAATGAAAGTGCAAATTACGACATATACAGTCTTTTTTCCCAGTCTTGAGATTTCTCTTACCTGGTTATAACTGATAAAGTTATTCTTGCTAATCCATGCTGCTTTCTACTCCAATAGTTAAACCAGAAGACTCTCATTTGTTCTCTTTGAAAATGAACATCTATTGTACCAAGGTAGAATCTTAGGGCTCAGAACACAATCCCAGGATGCCCCACAAGCCTCCAACTCTGGGCCCCATTAACCCTTGAATCAGGTTTTAAACAATAATTTAAAACTATTTATTGTACCCTACCAACCCCACAAATACCATTTTCTACATGTGTCATTACCTGAACAAGGTTAGGCAATGCGCTCCAAGTCACACTCTAGCTGTGCCTCAGTTATCTCCTCTGAAAATCTATGTAGTACAGTAATCCTTTGTCAAGCCACCCAAGTTCCTAAAATTTCCTTATTGTAGGAGGCTTTGTGATTAAGAAACTTAAGACTTTGTGGAGAAAACAGAGCGGTAAGCTGAGATCCCAGGTACACATATTTACCTTTACTAAACTAAAACAAAGGTGAGACTGGAAGGGCAGTGGGGACAAGGACTTGGGTTTCTTCTCTTCATGCACAACAGTGCATAAAACAGGGTTGGCACACAATAAGTATTCCATAAGTGTTGAATGAAGAAAACAATAGTACTTTCTGGATCCTAAGTTTGGGGTAATGAATTACTACACAATTATTCTTCATTTTTATCTTGTTTCCCAAGATGACCTCAAGAGATTGTAAAACATGGCTGATACAGGCGGTGATGATTAAAGGAAGAAGTAAAGCCCTGGCTGGTGTGGCTCAGTTGGCTGGGCATCATACAATGTACCGAGAGGCTGCTGGTTTGATTCCCAGTCAGGGCACATGCCTGGGGTTGGGGGCTCTATCCCCAGTAGGAGACGTGTGGGAGGGAGGCGTGCGGGACGTAGCTGGTCAACGTTCCACTCCCACATTGATGTTTCTCTCTCTCTAAAAATCAACTTTTTAAAATCTTAAAAAAGAAAAAGTAAAGAAGAACAGTTTTTATTAATGGAGAGGGGGGAGTGCACAAATTAAATACTTTTCTTCCTTTGACTCCAACTGAGTCGTCTCAGTAGTATTCCAACAGTTACACTGTGTCCTATAACTTTATCAAGTGTATCATTCAATACACATCTAGAAAGGGACTACTGCCCAAGCCCATCAGAAGGAACTTTCTTATTCTTTTAAAGAATGCATGCAATGGAGGCACTGTGAAAGTTGGAGTAAGGCATTTCACACTTAACTAGCAGTCAGGCTTTTTGCTCTATATGGTATAAATTTTTACTGCACAGAGACCTGAAGCATGGAGAAAGCTTTTTTGCTTGGTCCTCAAAACTCTGATTCTTTTCCATCAACACTCAAAGATGTAAGAAACAATTTAAGAGCTTTCTCTAATGATTCCTGTAAAGCCAACCACTTCACACGTGGTAAAGTTGTCAAATCCTCCCTGGTTCATAAAGTTATGCTGGTGATACAATTTTTTATTTATTTGTGCTCTATCAGAAGGGAAATACTACAAAACCTAAGATCTTTCTGAAGTATCTTTAAAAGATGCCTTATTTTAGGTCATGTGTTGATTATTAGTAAAGCATGAGCAATAGTGTAACCTTCCTGTTTTGCCTTCTGTAAAACTACAGCGTTGTTTTCAAAGACAAAGAAACAGTAGAGCCCAGTAGTTAGCTACTTAACTTTTTCTTGGCCTCAACTTTACCTATAAATGATGATACTATCTACTCCCACGGGGCTGCTGCAGGGATTAAATGCACATTTATACTGGGCTGGTACACACTGATGAAGCCCCACTTGCACATTAGTTTTTAAATATCCACTGTACAACATTCAGAGTTCCTAACCTGATGCTGTGGTCCCTCCCCTGGGTCCCAAACATTTCCCAAAATTCAATAAAAACATTACTCTTAGGACATTAAGCTTTTAGGATCCTGCTCCAGTACATGTTCTGAATCCCTGGTACCCATTTGTTATTAATTAAATATTCAGAATATTTTCCTTGACTAAATGGAGTATGTAAGGCACAGTACAAGACACACAGTAAGTAGGA
This sequence comes from Tadarida brasiliensis, assembly GCA_030848825.1. Taxonomy (NCBI): domain Eukaryota; kingdom Metazoa; phylum Chordata; class Mammalia; order Chiroptera; family Molossidae; genus Tadarida; species Tadarida brasiliensis. The sequence continues at coordinate 123,707,791 of CM061258.1, forward strand.
AGTTAGCTGTCAGGATGTCTCCAATATGATTTAACATGTAGCTGATTTAATAGTTCTTTAGTATTTTGATCACTCCCTAGAATAATCAGGGGTGGGAAACCTTTTTTCTGCCAAGGGCCACTTGGATATTTATAACATCATTTGAGAGCCATACAAAATTATCAACTTAAAAGTTAGCCTGCTGTATTTGATCAGGTTAATTTGGTGAGGCCTGTGATGTTATCTAGTATTGATTTCACAGGTCTCTTATGGACCGTGGGCCAGACGTTCCCCACCCCTGAGGCCTAGATCAATGGATTTAAGCAACAAAATTGTGTTTGATTAAAAATATTGTTAAGGGTAGAACTGAATAAGAACAATGGTTTCCAACTGTGACTGGAACAAAAAGGTATTTTAAATGTTGATTCAATTTTCTTGAGATTTTAAATCCAGAACAAGTACAGCAGTAATAAACTATGCTTCACCATGTGATCACCAGAAAACAAAAAATCTTTGTTTTTCTCTATTCCTGCTTCCATTCCAGGCTTCCTGCTCCTTCTTTAGAAGCTCTGGGGGTTGTTAGTCTCTGAAATATAGCTTGCTTATGAAATCATCTGAAGAAAGCACTGGAATGATAAACTGATACATAGATAGACAAATAAATATTAGCTATCAAAAATTATCAGTGTATTCTTTTTTAAGTAATATATGATCAACATGCTTCCAAAACAAGCCAGTGCCAGAGCTAAAGAGCTGTTTTTAAAAAATGATCTTTGCCCTGGCTGGTTTGGCTCAGTGGTTAGAGGTCAGCCTGGGACTGGTCAGGGTCGTGTATGTCTGTCTTGCATTGATGTTTCTCTCTCATCTCCCTCCCTTTCACTCTATCTTAAAAAAAAAAAAAAAAAAAATCAATGGAAAAAATATCCTTGGGTAAGGATTAACAACAACAAAAACAAAAAAGAAGCGGACTTTTGCCCTGGCAGGTTTGGCTCAGCTGTTAGAGCGTCGGCCCGCGGACCAGAGAGTCCCGGGTTCGGTTCCCGCTGGGGGCACATGCCTCAGTTGCAGTTTGTCTCTGGCCCCAGTTGGGGTCGTGTGGGTGGCAGCCAGTCGATGTGACTCTCTCACATCGATGTTTCTCTCTCTCTCTCTTCCTCCCTCTCTCCCTCCCACTCTAGCTGAAGATAAATGCAAAAAAATGTCCTCCCTCAGGTGAGGATAAAAAAATAATAATGATAAAGAAACAGACTTTTATTCTTAACCAAGTTTCCAAGGACATTCTGAAAAAAGAACATTAACTCCTTCCCTGCCTTTACATTATACAGGCCACAGGGCATCTTAAATTTTATCCATCTATCCTTATACCTCACTGTAAATTTTTCAATACATTACTCCCCTGTTGTTTCAGGAAAATATTCATAATATACATTTAAAATTTTTATTTATTTATTGACTTTAGAGAGAGGAAGGGAGAGAAACATCGAATGGTTGTTCTACCTATCTATGCATTCACGGGTTGATTCTTGTATGTGTCCTGAGTGGGAATCGAACCCAAAACCTTGGCGTATTGGGAGAGGGACAACTGAGTTACACCCTATCGGGGCCATAATATATACATATATTTCAAATATTCAAATATCCAACTATTCATACCACTCATTATATTAGTCCATGTTTTTATTAGGTGAATCATGTATTCATTGCACCAAGAAATAAACATCTAGTCATCTGTACATAAAAAAGCTGGTCAAGAATTTAATTTACAAAAATCAACTTTCATATAAACAGTGTGCCACCGAGTGGCAACATTAGTGGGTGCTATTTAACTGGAAATGGCAGCAGTGTTAGAAAGAAACAGCTCATTAATACAGAATTCCACAGGGGTACTGCAGCCTAACTAGTTATGCTCAGTTTGACTCAACAATCAAGAAGGCTCTAGAGCCCTGGCCGGTTTGGCTCAGCGGTTAGAGCGCTGGCCCATGGACCAGAGAGTCCCGGATTCGGTTTCCCCTAAGGGCACGTACCTCAGTTGCAGTTTGTCCCCGGCCCCGGCTGGGGTCGATTGGGTGGCAACAACTCGATGTGTCTCTCTCACATCAATGCTTCTCTCTCTCTCTTCATCCCTTTCTCCTTCCCACTCTATCTGAAGATAAATGCAAAAAATGTCCTCGGGTGAGGATAAAATTAATTAATTAATTAATTAATTTTAAAAAGAAGGCTCTAGAGCTATGCAGTTCAATAAAATTAAAATTCTGCTCCTCAGCCACATTTCAAGGACGCGATAGCCACATGTGACTAAACTTCGGCTTTATATGGACTCTCTAATACACAAGGACAAAAAAATGATGCTGACAGTACAAACTGCAGTAGAAACTGCAATTTTGCCTTAGGGGGGTTTCTCCTGATTTTTTAATGCTGGCAATAAAAAAATGTAAAGAATGATAATAAAATCACCATGTGGAGACCAGAGAAGACTGGGGAGATACGACAACTAAATGCATCTTATATCTTACATTGGATCCTAGAATAGAAAAACGTTAATGAAAGAAATGGTGAAATCCATAGTCTGGAGTTCAGTTAGTACCACTGTTGGTTTCTTAGTTTTGACAAATGTAACACAGAAATGTAAGATGTTAATAATGGAAAAACTGGGTGAGGTATACATGGGAAACTCTCTGTAGTATCTTTTCAACTTTTCTGTAAATCATAAATTATTCTAAAATATAGAGTTTAGTAGACACCAACAACAACTGTGGGCCAAACCTGTCCCACGAGTTTCCAGCTGGTACTCTCTAATTCCTGTAAACCCAAACCATAAGCACCACACAGATATTACACATAGCACAAAGATCAGCAATACACTTTCATGAATCAGAACAAACATGACCAATTATGAAGGAAGCTGCCACCAAAGTAAGGATAAGTGAGTAAAAGAGTGGGCAAAACAACATAATGCATTTTGAAGCAACTTTCGTATACTCAGCCTAACATTCTCAGAAGATTCAAATCTGTTCATGTTTGATGTATGGATCTAAAAGGATGACTTACATTTTGGAAAATATATAAACAACAGGTAATCAAAAGGTTATGTTGGAAAAACAAATAAATATCCATGGGATAGCCAGTCAAAAAACCAAAACAGAATATAATCAAGTGTCCCAAAGTTAAGAGACATCATCACATCCTCAGAAATCAGAAAGGGAGGGACCAATGGCAACTGTGGCAATCCACTGGAAGGTAAGCTGAGAGGGTGAGAAATGCTGAAAGACATCCTTGGCTGAGAAACTGGATTAAAAAAATACAAAAAGGAATAAACATGAGAGAAGACTACTCTGAAAAGTGTAAGGGAGTGATGGAAACAGGTTGGTTAGACTATGGGAGGTCAGATTAAAGAGGGCCTTGAGAGCCAACCAGAGGAATCTGGTCTTGAACCAGAGAGCAACGGACAATTTAACATTCCTATATAGGGGAGTGGTGAGGAAAGTGGAGTTTTAAGAAAATTTGCTCACATTCCTGCTAAATTAATATGACAATGTTCCTCCCAACATCATTCTACACCCCTGCAACATTCTTACGCATCCAGGTTCAAAGCCATATATCACCTTCAATCCTTCTTCTGATCTCACCAGTTGTTGATTATGCCTCACACATCTGTCACACATCTGTCATCCATCTACCCCTACTGCCAAGAAGACCTCAGCTCAAATCCTCATGACCCTTTCTACTCCTTCTCTACCCTCTCTCGTACTGCTTCTACTGGTGACACTGAACACTACCGACAAAGAAATGTTCCTAAGGCACAGCTTATAACCGCGATCTCTAAATGCATGCATTCTCTAACCAGCATAAGCCCTCCAGTCTGCCAACCTCCGGGCCTATCTGTATTTTGCCACTTCCCCCAACACTCCTATAGTCACTCTCTAAATATTTCCTGTTCTTGTCCACCTGCATCCTCTGCTCAGAGTGCCTTTGTTTTTCTCAGCTCCATCTTTGAGCCAACACTTTCCATACAGAGTGAGTGAAAGCTTTAAAAAAGGGACCAAGAAAACAACAACAAAAAAAACCAACTCCTCTGCTTAAACTCTTCAGTGGCTCCTAGCAGTCTATAAAATAAAAGTCTCATCTCCTCGGTACATTCAGGATATGAGGCCATTTTTGAACTGATTCCCACCTATCTCTTCAGAGAAACCTTTCCAACCTGCTCACTTATCACTGTATATTTAATGTTCTAGAAATTCCACCACTGCATATAACACCACATTACTGCCTATCTCCGTGCCTTCATCATGCTGATCCCTCTGCCATTTCATTCTTTTTTTTAGATTGGCTGTTAAATCATTTAAAGATTCATAATCTCAAGGTCTTCCTCAAGGAAGCCTTCCTTAACCCACTATGTTAACCTAATTATCACCCCTCTAGGCTCCAGGACAACTTAGACATTTACTTTAACCAAATCACATCATATATACTGTGTATGGGTGTGTCTTTCTATTGCCACTTTCTCCAGTAAAATGTAAGCTAAGACTGTTTTTGTTTTTTTGTTGTTTCTTTTTTTTCATTTTCTGTTCAGATAGAGTGGGAGGGAGAGAGAGAAACATCGACGTGAAAGGGACACATCGAGTGGCTGCCACCCGCACGACCAACCAGGACAGGGGACAAACTGCAACCGAGGTACATGCCCTTAGCGGGAACCGAACCCGGGTCTCTCCGGACCGCAGGCCGACGCTCTAACCGCTGAGCCAAACCGGCCAGGGCGCTAAGACTGTTCTTGTCCACTCTTACACAACTGTGCCTAATAAATGTCAACCTTGACCAATGCTGACCTCAAATTAAAATAGGCAGTATTATCAACCAAATGCACAGACATACTTTTGATACAGCTCAAAGTAAAAATTCAGAATCTTTAGGCCTAACAAGTTTAGCATCTGAGAGCCCTACACTTTCAATACCAGGCAGTAACTCTTACAAGGGTGAAGAATTCCTGATTTAGGATCTGAGAGGAATTCAGTTCCTGTTACCCTACCTCCCTGAAGTCTTTTGCTTGCTGTGTACTGGGAGCTGTTCAACCTGATACAATGACCATAAGGTTAGCAATCTACTGTCTTCAGTGATAATACAGAGTGGATGTCATATCTTTCTACAGGAAGGAGTGGGGGACAATGTATACAAAGGACAAGAAATAAAGCAAGGGAAAACTTTTGATTGAAGACTGAGGGAAAGGTACCTGTGCTCAAACACTTAAATCAAGGGAAGTGGTGTTCATCTTCAGAGACAGTTGCAAAATAGGCCCTGAGGCAGTATATTCTAAAAGTGTAATATCCACCACGATAAAGTATGAACCCCAAAGGATGACTCCAATGTGGTATCACTGAAGAAGCCTGCCCCTGACCCTCTGATTCTTTCATTCTTGTCTCTCTCCCACTCTAGAGGTGAATAAAAATGCATATAAACAAACTTGCTTTAATGGAAGAAAAAAAAAAGAGAAGAATAAAAAATAGCTTTAAACAACGTACCTTTGATTTTTTGTTCAGTGGCCTAAAATAAAAACAAACAAACAAAAAACAATGTAAATATGAAACAAAGAAATGGGTTGTTATGATAAAATGCTCATAGATTATATATAAGACATATATACACTTTTATTAGATAAGGAATCTGTCATTTAGATGAACTACATAAAGAAAAGATATGTAAAGAAAGCATGCTTTTCCCACAGATGTGCCCAATTGTCCCTGATACAATGTTTATTAATAAAATTTTTAAAAATGTTTCTGTAGATGCAATGCAGAGAAGACTGTATGACAATGTACAATAAAAAATGGAATTGCACTTATTTAGTTTTAAAATAATTTTTATATAATCGTCACCTTTTCATTAATGTATCTAATGAGTTTTGCACATGTTTAAATGGCTTCAAAAATTGTTTCAGCCCTGGCTGGTTTGGCTCAGCGGTTAGAGCGTCAGCCTGCGGACCAGAGAGTCCCGGGTTCGGTTCCCACTAAGGGCACATACCTCGGTTGCAGTTTGTCCCCGGCCCTGGTTGGGGTCGTGTGGGTGGCAACCATTCGATGTGTCTCTCTCACATCGATGTTTCTCTCTCTCTCTCTCTCTCTCTCTTTTTCTCCCCCTCTCCCTCTCGCTCTATCTGAGGATAAATGCAGAAATGTCCTCGGGTGAGGATTAAAAAAAAAAATTGTTTCACATTATAAAAGATGAATTAAGTTTTCTGAAAGAAAAGCTAAAGATAACCACTTGAGCCTAATTAGTAATAACTAGGCTGCTATTAGAGTTAAACATAGTTAACCTTTAAGTATTTTTCATTGGGGAAAATTTTCAAACATATGCCACTTCTGACATATGACAATTCATTAAAATTACCATATTCAGAAGGTAAATTCACATGGACATGCGCCCTGCTTTCCATGCCTGCCTCTATTTCCACTGTCTGTGACACAATAGGGAGAGGGGCTTGGGCACAGTAGAACAGCCTCATGGTGCCTCAAAGAGAGAGAACTGATTATAGTCAGAGGCCACAGCAAAATCAACTTTTTGATTAAGACCAATTGTATGGGAGCCCTAAAAAATAAAAGATACAAGGATAGGCAGAGAGTATAGGAAAGACTGAATAATTTTAACTGATAACCAGGAATCATTTCTAAATGAAGATAAAGCATTTCTTAACTTCCTGCCATGGGGCTTGATAGTTCACTTTGCTTAGTCATAAAATTATTGTTAACAAAAATACCAATTTTTAATTATATCATTATAGAGCTACACGGTAAAGAACTATATGGCAATTGCCTTAATAGTAAAGACACACCAAACATTAATCTTTTCCCAGAGAGCCGAGTCAGTCCAGGAACTGATGTGCTTTACCAAGTTTTAGAGCACTAGTGATATGTTAAGTAATGGAGGCCCATCTTTTACTTTATATGGATCAAGTATTTTTTTAAAAAACTGATGGAAAGACAATGGCAAAAGACCAGTCAACTAGGTTGAACACTAAATTTCTGGAGAAATAGTTTTAAAAATCTAATAGTAGTAAAACAGTCTTATTAGAGAGAACTCGGTATATAAATAGTTTGAAGTATAGAAGTGTCACGTCAAACAATAACATAATTTTCTGAAGCCAAAATATTAGCATAAAAATTATTGTTATTTTTTTTAATCCTCACCCGAGGACATTTTTGCATTTATCTTCAGATAGAGTGGGAAGGAGAGAGAGGGGAAGAGAGAGAGAGAAATGTCGATGTCAGAGAGACACATCGACTGGCTGCCACCCACATGTCCCCAACCGTGGCCGGGGACAAACTGCAACCGAGGTACGTGCCCTTAGCAGGAACCGAACCCAGGACTCTCTGGTCTGCGGGCCGACGCTCTAACCGCTGAGCCAAACTGGCCAGGGCATAAAAATTATTTTAAAAGTTGCAAATCTTTTCTTTTAAACTCTCCTATTTCTTCCACAGTTAACTTCCAAAGAAAACTAAGTTACAGTACATGACCACATTACTAAACTCTAAGATATACAGTGTTGTTCCTCTAGGCTTTACAACATAAAGGATACCCATTCTGCAAGTCCTTTGGGAAAACTCTGTGTTGCTTCAGAACAATGATCAACCACATTCTGTTTGCTGTCATCTACAGAGAATGGCAACAAGGAGACACCTAAAGGTGTCTTCCCATCAGAACATTGACTGATATAGTGAAGAAATGTAGGTTATAGAATCCAAGAGCTCCTAACTGACTAGGAGGAATGGAACTGATAAGAGTTCCATTTCTTTAAAACAGGTTTTTGTGGGTTGGTCCAGGACCTAGTATATTACTCAAATTATTTAAGAGTGTTTATCTGCACTGTTTAAAATGGTAGCCACTATTCGTATATGGCTGCTGAACACTGAAATATAGCTAGTCTAAATTGATATGTATAAAACACAGGGCAGAATTATCTCATTAATATTTTATACCGATTAGATGTTAAAACAGTAATTTTTTGGTTATCTATTGGGTTACATAGAATATATTAAAATTAACTTCAACTGTTTCTTTTTGACTTTTGAATGACCTTGTCATTTAAACTTTCTGGGTCTCAGCTTCCTAATTCCTCAAATATAAGGGGGGAAAAATCTGTATTGTTTGCCTTCCAGGGCTATTATGAGGCTCAAGTAAAATATAAAAACATCTTTTGTGGGAAAATACACAACATTATTCAAATGTGAGGTATCGTTATAGTATTAAAGAATTCTGAAAAGTCTAGAAGCAGGATACTTCCATTTTGAATATATTTTTTTCCTTAAACAAACAAACAAACAAACCTGAGCTGTGATTCCACAAGCAATTATCACAACTGCCTCAATTCATTAATGAAGGCACCAGACAGGTGGCAGACACAGCATGCTAGGTGTTTTCTTTCTGTTGGGCTCTGCACCACTTGTCTCAACTCCTCCATCCCTAAGCACACTTGCTGGTTAAGAGGTCAGAGCCTGAAGCTAGACTGCCTGGCTTTGAGTCCTGGCCCCACCACTTACACACTGTGACCTTGGTCAAAATTAGTTAAATTCTCTAAAGCTTGGTTTCCTCATCTATAAGACAAGAACAAAAACACCTATCTAGGGTGACAGTGAGGATAAAATGATTTAACTCATATACAACTCATATACAATGCTCAGGACAATGTCTGGCATACAGAGAACATTCATAAGATAGCAGTAGCTACTGCTGCTATCAATCCCATCTGCTGGTGCTCTGGCTTAGTCCTTTCTCTCATGTTTGCAAATGACCCAACTTAAACTCACTCCCAGTCTCCAATGTCTTGCTTTTTTCTCTTTTTCTAGTCATCTACAATGTCTTAACAGTGCCAGGTATTAATGCCAGGTATCACCTGTTTTAAATGAGATAATTAGTGGTAAGGGAGTTTTTCTATGATTTCTTAGCAAAGTCTAGAACCCAGGTCTGCTGAATTAAAATGAGTTTAAAAAGGAAAAAGAGAATAATCTCGTGCTGCTTAACAATGGGGATCCATTCTGAAAACTGCGTCATGAGGTGATCACAGAGGCACTTATGCAAACCTAGATGGTATGGCCTAATGCAAACTTTGTCTACATGGTATGACCTAACTTTCCCTCTACCCTCGGGGTCTTTAACTGAGACATCTGTAATAAATGACAGATTAACAGAAGAAAAACGAAAAAGTTTAGCAACACATATACCTCCTATATACATGGGAAAGACCTAGGAAAACAAGATCTTGCCAAAATAGCTGAACCCACCACTTTAAATACTTTCTTCAGCTAAAGATGGAAGATGTTGGGGTTGGTGGGAGTCAGTTATGGAGGGTCCCAGGAAAAGCACAGTAAAGAAGATTTGTAAAGGTGGTAATGCAGATGGCATTACCTTCTGCACTAATGAGAGTTTCTAGAGATAATGTCACCCCCCTCTTCCTGGTACAGGAAGGGAAGACACCCTGACAAATGGAGATTTCCCTTACAATGTAAATGTCTTTTACACAGGGTAACTTTTACTTGGTTTTCAGAGCTTCTCCATGTCTGCTGTTTCTTAAAATTAGCCAGCCTAAAATAACCCTTATGCCAAAGAGACATATTTGGGAGTGACAAATTCTGTTCCCCCATAGCTCCTAGGCTACAAACCTGTACCACATGCTACTTGTACTGAACACTGTTGGCAACTGTAACACAATGGTATCTGAGTATTGCACCAAGCTACCACCATACCATTTTACCAGGAGATGGGAACATTTCAGCTCCATTCTAATCTTATGGGACCACTGTTGTATACATAATCAGTCATTGACCCAAACGTTGTTATGCAGCACGTGACTGTAGAAAGCGAAAATAAGGGGCAGGACCGTAAGGGGACACTCTAGATGAGTGCAATGCTTCAGGCCTGGTTATATTACCCCCTAGCTTACTGAAAAAACAAACAAACAAACAAAACTGCCACTTAGACCACTTAATATGATCCCTAGTCTCAGAACAAAATGGTCTTTGGGAGACAAGAAAAGTAAACACTAAAATTTCTAAAAGAGAATGAAGTCTCATTTAAACTCAAAGTGAACACATTTAAATCCACAAAGCCTATAAAAGTCCCTTCAGCATTTAACACTAAGTAATAAAACAGTCTCTCTTAAAAAAAGATCCCAATTTGTATTGTTGCTTCCTTCCAGCCCTCAACGATTAAATGCTTTCTAGGAACTACAATTACAAGTTTAAAGTAAAGGTTATACTAAATTATCCCCTCTATAATTAACGCATTTCTCAACCTCCTTTTTCCTTCTCACTGTATTTCCTCAAGACTCCTTCTGAAAATTTCTTCTAAAAACAGAACCTGGATATAAATCTAGGTAACAATTTACTGCTACTGTTGTTCCCCCCTTTTTAAGTACAGAAACTATATTCCCAATGCTATGTTAAATTATGTTCTAAGTCTTAGAATCAGAAGATAAGTAAATAGTCATGCTTCTGAGATGTGAAATAGGAGGTTTTTGCAAAAAAAAAAATTTTTTTAAACAAAGCCATCCAATCATTGAGCTCTATTAATAGAGATGTATTGGGGTTGAAACACAATAAAAATCATGTAATTTTCGTGTAATATTTCTTTAAAGATGAATTTAAATAAATTTATATTTAAATAATAGACAAAATAAGAAAAGCTATCATAATAAAAACATTGTAGTGAGCCTTGTTGGTGTCTGGTTGTTTATATAAGGAGTTGTGTTATCTGTTTTTTTGTTATTTTTAAATAAAAATATAACCTGTGGTCTGAAGTTCAATTTCTTTATAAGACTACAGTGGCTACTAGAGACTGTTTTTTTGTAGCCATGGCATAAGACCTTTTAACGCCTTATAAAAATGACCATAATAGCCCTGGCCGGTTTGGCTCAGTGGTTAGAGCGTCGGCCCACGGACCAGAGAGTCCCGGGTTCGGTTCCCGCTAAGGGCACGTACCTTGGTCGCAGTTTGTCCCCAGCCCCAGTTGGGATCATGTGGAGGGCAGCCAATCGCTGTCTCTCTCACATCGCTGTTTCTCTCTCTCTCTTCCTCCCTCTCTCCCTCCCGCTCTATCTGAAGATAAATGCAAAAATGTCCTCGGGTGAGGATAAAAAAAAAAAAAAAAAGACAATATATTATTTCCAGCTTTAAAGTTCACCTTTAGATTGTGAAAACAAAGCAAATGCATAATAAGTTCTGTATAGAAAGGATAAAGCCATCATACTGAGTTCTGGCAAAGCACCAGCTGAGGAATAGAAGATTTTGATTTTATTCCTAGTTCCAGCACCCTGATGAAACCATGGTTAGACATTTAACTAACTTTAATGTTTGGGTCCCTTATATATATAATGAATGGATTAGAACATAGAGTATCTGAAGTTTTTTTCAGAAATAAAATACATAGATTTTTTTTTAAGTGTACACAGATGAAATAGGCAAATTGTTTTTCCTTTAGTGAGTTTATGTTCCAACATATAATGGGCCTGCCTACATGCCTTATGTAGATGTCCGCCACCTACCTGGATATACCTGCTTGCTCCTACAACAGAAAAGCTCGAAGAAACTGGTCTCAAAACTCTTGTAACTCAGTCTTTCATATGGGCTGTAAATGTGCCACCTTGAGAGTTTTTTGTTTTGTTTTTTAAAAGCTATTTAGTAACAGCATCTAGAAATACCAGGTATCTTCACTTCACCAATGGGTTGTATTTAAATGCAGTCGTAAGCTGGTTATTTGGAATTTGAAAAACAGTCTCACAGTGGCAGTCTAGCCTACTAAACTTAACATTAGAGGTATTAAACCTTCCTTTATATTGTGTTCACTGACTAGGTAGTACTGTGTCTGTGGGACATACAAAATACCTTACCAATGTTGAAGGTCTGGCAAAAGAAGAAAACACTCCCCCATCTCTCTAAGCCTCTGAGAACAGTTTTAGTAGGACATGGTTGAGATGAGAGACTAGAACCATACGTCGAGGCAGGCATGAAGTGGGAAAGAACATGAAAAGCTGTCACTTCAGATCTAGTGAGAAGCCAAATGGCACAAAAATCGTCATTTATAGGTTACAGATATTGAATTGGTGATTTAGAAACTGGATATGAAAAACACAAACTTTAACAACGAGAGCCATAATTTGTATGTTACAACTTAAAAATTATACTCACATTACATATTTTAAAAACACAATATTCAAAGAAATTCCAGTGAATCCTCCCTTTCTTAGAATGTCCTCAGTGAATAAAGTAAATTCCAAACAAGCATGCTTCTTTATATAATAACTTAGGCCTCTTCTCTAACTGTTTCATATACATCCTGACTTACCAGCTCAATCTTAATATTCCTTAGAAGCAAGGATCAATAGGGATCAACACTCAGATGCTTGCCAAACTACTGATTCTACATAAAGTATGCCCAAGAATCTTCCTCAATAAATCTCTTAAGTTTCTTATAAATTCTTTTCATTAAGTAAATGGCCTTCACACCATGAGTCTGATAAGCCTTCCCGCAATCTTAGACTTGCAGAGGCCACAACTTTTTCATAACAAATCCTGAGCAAAGACTGACCAGATTGCCAAGACCATCCTATATCACAGGCCTCTGACAGAGGCCTAAGGGCATTGTCAAAAGTCAATGCCAAAACTCGATAGTACTAATACAGCTCTTCATAAAAGCAAAGCAGGATAACTGTACTAGAAGCCTATTCCAAATCCTAACTATGATGATTATTGGTGCATCTCTTTACACTCACTCCTGAGAGCAACCAAAAGGCCAATGACAGGAGTCACCTATCATCTCAACCTTAATCTTCCTCCATGGTGCTGTGTACTCCGCCCCTCCTCAGGATCTGCTGATCACAACCTAAGCTCAGCACATCCAAAATTGAGTTACAGTAAATCCTCACTCAATGCCCTGAATAGGTTCTTGGAACTATGGGGAAAGGAGTAAAATGAAACCAATAGGCTAATTGATATAAACAAGAGTTAAATTCCTACATCTCATCAACACATTATTCAAGGACCAGTTCTGTGTAACCTCTAACCTGGGTAACTGCTCCCAAAATGTATTTAGTCACTCAATCTGGAAACTAAGAGAGTCAATCTAGGTTCCTCTCCCTTTATATCTTTTCAAAAACTTCTGTGGATTTTTTTTAGTCCCTTCACCAGTATCTCAGCTTCTAGTTTCTTCCCCTTTCAATCCAATCTACAATTTGCCAAGGTAAACTCAATGGCCCAAACCCCTAGAAGAGCTGACAGCTACCACCAACCTCCCTAGTCTTGCTCTCTGACATTTCTACCCTTGACTAGCTCCCCATCAGAATCCATACTTTACCACAAAGCTATGGACACTTTCTTCTGAGGATAGCCTGTTTGGAATCCTTTTGTATTCTGCTCCTTCTTCACTTGGCCAATTTCTATTCCAAAAAAAACTTCCCTGTCCCCTGCCCTGTTTCAGGCTGAGTTAAGCACTTCTCTCTGTGCTTTAACAGTTCCCTACCTACCATAATTTTGTATCTTATGTTCTTCCCTATTAAATATTATAGAGCTATGTTGCTGTTATATATATCCAGTTCCCAGCACAGTGCCTGGCACAAAAGAGTTACATATAAATTAAAAATTAAATAATTTTTCATTAGAATACAAAAATGGAACAGTAATTTCACTGGGTCTTTTAGAACAATTAAGAGCCTTGAAAGCTTGATACTATAAATGAGAGCCAGCTCAGTTAACCTTCATAAGACTTTAGTATTAACTTGAAAAAATTTTTGAAATTACTAACATAATCTTTTATTTTTCTGCAATTTGTATTGCTTTGGTTACTGTTTCTGATGATGTACTGGCTAGACAGCTTTTGCAACAAATTGTGTCTTAGATTTATTTAAAATAACATAATGGAAACTGCAAATTTTAAAAACCACTCCAGATACTAAATAAAAAGCGAAAAGGAAATTGACACTTTATTTTCTATTATGTACATTACTATTTCCTTTACTACTATATTCTTGTATTACTTTATTTCCAATTGTGTATCATTATGTGTATGTATTACATTATCTCGTTTAATTTAATTCTCATTTTACAAAACATAATAAAACTTTTAAGGCCCAGAGAGAATACATAAAGTTTAAGGCCACAATGCCCTGCATGCCATATGGGAGAGCCAAATTTCAAATCCGTTCTATGCATCTACCAATTCCATTCTCTTCTCACTTACAAAATGATGGACTATGAAAACCTAGTAACAGCTAATTGAAAGGTAAAGACCTATTTAAAGCACTTACCTTTGGGGAAAAAAAGTTTTGGCAAGATTAAATAACTATACATTAAGTTAAATTAAAATTAAATTGTATGCATTTGGCAAGTTACTATATATATATAGTCAAAGACATTAAAGGTTAAAATGAAACTGCACTGAAGTTAAAACATTAAATCGAATGCTTTAAAATTCAATAAGAATAATTTTATTTTTAAATTTGTTTCAACTGCTTAATATAAATAGTTTATACATATACTACCTTCTTTTGAGCAGCTTCCTTCTTTTTCTTGTCGTCTTTTTTCTTTTTCTTTTCTTCCATCAACTGTTCTTCTTCTTGCACTAAATCCCTGAACCATACAGTTGCAATTAACTTTCCCAAAATGCATTAAGAAATAAAAATAATGTTGCATACAGATTCATTTTCACTCTATTAGAAGTAAAGACATGGCAAATTATTCTTTTATCATTCACTGTAATAAACACAAATTGCAACCTAAATCTATATAGCCACCATATAGAGTTTTTATCTTAATGTCATTATCAAGGAAGACAACCTGAAATTAGCTAATGTTACATTGAGAAACAATTCTATAATATAAATAACATCACGTGAGCCAAGATACCTTGCTTCTGGTCCCAATGATCAATTATTAGTAGCTAATGGCAATGTCACAATCCTCTTCTGCCCAAGTATCTTGGGGTATCTTTGGCTGTCCTTGCTCTAAAAAGCTATGCAACTATTTTTAGAACACAAGCTATTCATATATAGATGATGTATTTCAGTATTATAATAATTTCACATTCTAAAAGCATTCTAAACTATTCTATAAATACTTGGGAAACAATAAAGTATTAAGTAAGCTTGTTTCAATTCTTAAAATCACAAATACTCAAACTTGTCAAAAGAACCTCTGGCTCAGGATTTCAAAATGATAGACTGGGCAAATGTGTTTGCCTCTTCCTTTTCACTCTATCTTACTGAAATGTTAGGAAAAAAGGTAATAAATCTATTCAGAGCTGAGAAATAAATAAGAATAAAGGAAGCTCCAACCCAAGAATAAATACAAAAGTCCTAAATGAATGTATGTGCCATCCTCTGGTGGGGCTCTAGAGAAGCTCCTTTATCAGAGCTGGGAGAGGAGAAATTAGAATGGAGCAGGACTTCTGAAGGATTAGAAAGGCCACTGCTCAACTCCTCCCTGGCACTTTCCATTCTCATGCCTACATGGTTAAAAGTGCAGCTGCATTTGAATCCAGCCTAAAACTAAAGAAGCACTTTCTAAAGACTCTAAACCTTAAATTATAAGCATATTAAATGTAGGCTTTACTGAGTAAAAATGTGTTCCCAGCTCCCAGTGTGGCATTTGGCAAATAAAGGGTGTTTATAAGTTTAAAAAGAATTAAAAAAACTAAACCGTTGGCAGAAGGCAGGTTTGGTGCCCCAGATCAAAGCCTTTCTTATTGGTAACTACTGCCACACCCCTCCCTCACACCCTAAAGTGAAGCCTGCCAACCACACCCTTCACACACACAGAGCTCAGCTCAGCATCAGCCCTCCTGTTTGAGGGAGGAGCCTACTGGGTAATAAAAGCTAAGCAAAGTTAAGGGGAACCCACTCCAGTTACCTACATTAATTGCCATAGAGTCTATAACCTAAACTCTTCATTCATATCAACAGACAACCCAAATTCATCAGATACTTGAAGAAAATCGACACACAAAGAGAAAGTATCTACCTAAACTCTGCCTTGAGGAAGCTTTCCACAAGGAACATTATGAATATCAGGCAGACAAGGAGAGATTCAAGGGATGGGAACTAGAAGGTAAGATGAGAGGGACTGTCCACCCATGCACCAAGAGGTCACTGGTTGGATTCTGAGTCAAGGCACAAGCCCGAGTTGCGGGCTCGATCCCCAGTAGGGGGCATGCAGGAGGCAACCACCGATCGATAATGTTTCTTTCCCAGTGATATTTCTACCACTCTTCTCCCTCTCCCATCCTCTCTCTGAAATCAATAAAAACTTTTTTTTTAAAAAAAGATGAGATAGGCAAATACATGAGAAACTGGAAGGGGTGCTGTAAGGTGACCTAAGTGAGATTACACAAAGCTGAAGTTGGCTCTGCTGACAGATGTAGATAGTGGAGATGCAGGTAGACAGTAACAATAAGTGAGTGACACTATGCATAACTGATGATCATTTAGAACAGTGAAGAATGACTGCTAAAATCAGAAGGTGGAAGAAAAGGACGACTACTTGTTATATTTCGTCACTTGTCCCGAGTAGAACTGTCATGTGGCTAACAGAATAGCAAAACATATTGGTGCCAACTGTAACCATGACTTACTCACTCCCCTATACTGGAAAGTCAAGGATCAAGCCAGCCACAGCATATGAGAGGAAGAGGAAACAAAGGTAATTAAGTTACATCATGGCTGAGTTACCCATCAAAAGCTGATTACTATCTCTAAATACTTAACCATCTACAGGCTCAGGTTCCATATTGAAATTGGGGATATACATCTCCTTCATAACATTTTTATAAGGATGGAATGAGGCATGGTTACTTAACACAGTGCCTCTAGGAAGCATTCAAATGCCTAGTCATGAACCCTTCTCATGCATGCTCAGTGGCACCCAAAAAATGCATTTGTTCTACTTTTCTCTAGATACTCTGGGCATATATTATGTAGCAAGGTCAGGGATGTTCAGCATCTGTTCCTTACATTTTGGGAGTCATAGGCACACACTTCTCTAATCTTCTGCGTCACTAACTTTACTCCATAGATGTTCCCTTACTATCTACCTGGAACTTTTTCTCCCTTCTCAAACTTCATTTTGAAAGCTTCTTGATGAGGTTAAGCAACTGTTTTCCCAGCAAAAATCGTCTCCTTAGTACTTAAATGAAGTACCACAGTTCCTCTCAAAGAAATACTACAGCATCTGCTGATACTATAAGCATAGGGGAAAAGTTCTGTTCCTCAATACTCTCATCAAGGCAAACTAACCACTTTTCCCACATCTCCTCCTTCAGAAAGTCAACTGGAAAAATATATATAAGTAGTCCACCTGTGCCCAAACACTTCAGCTCTCAGGATTTAAATGCTACTAGAGATCCATCTAAGACATCTGGCTCTATCATTTACAGTATCTAGCAAAAGGAGTAAGGTTGATGGGCCTAATGGATCTACCTGATCCATCATATTTGACACATGCTTCACAAACACAACATTCCACGCAGCAACTGTTCATCCCCTGAACAAATCTGCAAGTTCTAGATCTAGGAATGAGAACAAACTTCTCAGCGATTAAAGTGTTAGTGACTATGCTGAGTACTTTATGTATACTTTCACTTTTAAAAAATAATAAATATGTTTCCCTTTTATAGATGAAAAAAAAATTGAATCTCAAAAAGGTTAAGTGACTTGTCCAAAGTCATAAAGCTAGTACAGTGTGGAATCAGGATTCAAATCTGGTTCTCAAAATCACGGTACTCCCCTGGCCCTGTGCTGCTGAAAAGCCAGCCTTAGAGTGCAGCTGGCCTCTCCCATGTGTAGCCAAGCCCTGTTTAGGCAACCACAAGCTGTGGATAGCTTGAAGCTTCGAATAGGTTCCTAAGAGCCAAAAGTGGACAGTTTTTGACAGTAGCTAACACCAAACACCTCTGGGGAAGTCTGGAACTGGCAAACAAAACAGCCTCAGTCAACATAAGAGCAGGACACAAAGGGAGATCACAGCAGGCACTAAACACTGCCAACACAAAATACATTTTGCATTTTTTCTTTTTTTATTGCTTTGTTACTATTTTCTCTCTTTTTTCTTTGATCTCTTATTTTTCTCCCTTTTCTTACTCTATGTTTTTCTTCTTCTTTTGCTTATTTGCTTTTCTTAATTTTTTTCTTCTTTCTCTTCATTTTCCCTTCCTCTTTTCTTTACCATTTTCCTTTCCTATTCTTTTTTCTCTCCCTTCATATTCTTTTTTCTTCCACCTCATATTTTCTTTGCTTATTCTTATCCTTTTTCCTAATTCTCATTTCTTTTGTGGTTGTTTTTGCTGTTGTTGTTGGGGGTCCTTTGAATGTTTTTGCTTTGCCTCCTGTTTTGTTTTGTTCCATCAGCAACTGTACATCAGTTCACACAATGTGGTCAGGGTTGAGCCTCACAGTCAGTCAGCCTGGGAGGAGACCCCACCCATGAACAGGACAACACAATCAAGACCCAATTAGAACAGGAGAGGCCAAATAACCTACACAAGGAACATTCCTACAGCATCCAGCTCAGGAGATCAAAGAGAATGCACCACTGGGTCCCACAAGACACTTACTAAATAAGGCCACCCCACGAAGACTGGAAATCATAGCAGTTTTATCTAACACATAGAAACAAACACAAAGAAACAGCTAAAATGAGGAGAGAAAGAAACAACCCCCAAATGAAAGAAAAGGAAGAATCTCCAGAAAAAGATGCAAGCAACTTGTAAAACATCGAGTTCAGAATAATGGTTATAAGGATGCTCAAGGAATTTAGTGAGAATTACAAGGAACTGAATGGGAACTACAAGGAACTTAGTGAGAACCACATCAGCATGAAAAAGGACATAGAAACCATGACTAAGAACCATTTGGAAATGAATACCATATCTGACATCAAGAATACACTGAAAGGAATTAAAAGTAGGCTGAATGAAGCAGAGGATCGATCATCATCGATTTGAAAGACAAGACAGAAAAAAAAAAAAACCCAAATCACAGCAACAAAAAGAAAAAAGAATTTAAAAAAAATGAGATAGTTTAAGGGAACCTTGGGACAACATGAAACATAACAATATCTGTATCATACCAAAGGAGAATAAAGTGAGCAAGGGACAGAAAACCTGTTTGAAAAAATGATGACAGAAAAGTTCCCTAACCTGGTAAAGGAAGAGTCACACAAGTTCAGGAAGTACAGAGTCCCCATAAAGATGAACCCAAAGAGACCCATACCAAGACACATCATAATTTAAATGGCAAAGGCTAAAGACTAAGACAGAATCTTAAAGGCAGCAAGAGAGAAACACTGAGTTAACCTACCAGGGAGTTCCCATAAGGGGCCAGGTGATTTCTCAACAGAAATACTTCAGGCCAGAAGGGATTGGCATGAAGTATTCAAAGTAATGCAAAGCAAGGACCTGAAACAAAGATACTCTACCCAGCAAGGCTATCATTTGAAATGGAAGCTGAAATAAAGAGTTTCCCAGACAAAACAGGCTAAAGAGTGAGTTCATTACCACCAAACCAACATTGCAAGAAATAATAAAAGGACTGATTTAAGAAGATGAAGAAATATAGAAAGAGAGGAACATAAAGTATAAAAATGGAATTCCGGTCAAGATGGCGGCATAGGTAAACGCAGTACTCGCCTCCTCCCACAACCACATCAAAATTACAACTTTAGCCCTGGCCAGTTTGGCTCAGCGGTTAGAGCGTCGGCCTGCGGTCCGGAGAGACCCAGGTTCAGTTCCCGCTAGGGGCATGTATCTCGGTTGCAGTTTGTCCCCGGCCCTGGTGGGTCGTGCGGGTGACAGCCACTCGATGTGTCCTTTTCACGTCGATGTTTCTCTCTCTCTCTCTCTCTCTCTCTCTCTTCCTCTCTCCCCCTCCCAATCTGAACAAAAAATGAAAAAATGTCCTCAGGTGAGAATAAAAAAAAAAAAAAAAATTACAACTTTACTACAGAACAACCATCCTTCAGAACTGCTAGACATCAAGCTGAATGGAAGTCCTACAACTACGAAATTAAAGCAGCAGCCACATCAAGACTGGTAGGAGGGGCAGAGGTGGACGGGCTGGTCCCAAACCCACGTGTGGAGGATAAAAATCAGGAGGACACCTCGGCTGGGAAGGTCCTCCCTGAGGAGTGAAGGGTTCCCCTATGCCACACCAGGTGCCCGGCTCAGGGTTCCAGTGCCAGGAAGAAAAGTCCCCATCACTTCTGGCTGTAAAACTAGTGGAAATTGAGGCTGAGGGAAGCTGAGGCTTCTGGAGCCCCAGGCAGTTCCTCTTAAAGGGCCGAGCACTGACTTACTCGGACCTGCTCCCTCTGAGCTCCAGCACAGAGGGGAAGCACCTTGAAAGGCACCAGACACATATGGGGAAGAACTCAATTGTTTGGCATCAAGGCGAGGACTGGAGAGGCAGCTTTCTCCAGGACAGACATGCTGGCAGAGGCCACTGTTCCTTTGGTGAGCCCTTCCCCCACAGGACAATCAGATATGCACCATATCTGGGACTCCAGCAACCTGGCTCATACTGTTTGCCCCACCCTGGTGATTCCCTGAGGCCCTGCCCCACCCAACTTTCAGGCCCACCAAAGCTGTTTCCAGTGACTTTACCATAGAAATGGCCTGTCTTGGCTCCTGCTTCAGATTTTCCTAAACTCTCTCAAACAAGCAGCACCTGGCCACAGCGAGCCCCATACCTCTCATTAACTGGCCCCAGGCCCAGCACTAGAAGCATCCAGCCAGGGTTCACAGCTTGGCTTCACCTGGGCACCTCCAATCCCAGCACAAGCAGCAGCCATTGGCAGATCACTTTGTAGCTTATGCCTGGTGGCCCTGGGAAGAACACAGGCAGTGGCTAACCTTGCCCCAGAGCCAGTACACCCAGTGGACAGCTTCAGACCACATCGAAGCACCACCACCCAACAACCTCCATAAGTGACACACTCAAGGAGTGGACTCAGTGGGTACCAGAGCACTGCTAAAGTAATTCTTGCTCTGTGTGGTGGGCCCCTGCACAACTGATCATCCAACGTAATCAGAGGCCAGTGGTCAGTGGGCACAGCCAGTCCTTGCAGCTGATCAGCCTGAGTAAAACCCTCCCACTGACGTGCCAACAGCAATCAAGACTCAATTACAGCCTGGTCGGTGTAGTTCAGTAGTTGAGCATCGATCCATGCACCAAGAGGTCACCAGTTTGATCACTGGTCAGGGCACAAGCCAAGGTTGTGGGCCAGATCTCAGTGGGGGGCATACAGGAGGCAGCCAATCAATGCTCTCTCTTCGATGTTTCTATCTCTCCCTCCCTCTTCCTTACTCTCTCTCCAAAATCAATAAAGAAAAAAAAAAGAGACTCAATTACAACAAAAGTCCACACGAGGGGTGCACCTCGAGGGCCCAGGTGGGTGGATCAGAGAGGCTGTGCCACTGGACCCTACAGGACACCTAATACAACAGGCCCCCCTACGAAGCCTAGGAGACATAGCAACTCTACCTAATACATAGAAACAAACACAGAGAGGCAACCAAAATGAGAAGACAAAGAAACATGTCCCAAATGAAAGAACAGAACAAAACTCCAAAAGAACTAAGCAAAACGGAGATAAGCAATCTAACAGATGCAGAGTTCAAAACACTGCTTATAAGGATGCTCAATGAACTTAGTGAAGGCCTCAAGAGCATAAAAAAGGACCAGTCAGAAATGAAGGATGCGCTAACTGAAATAAAGAATAATTTACAGGGAATCAATAGTAGAGTAGGTAAAGCCAAGAAGCAAACCATCGATTTGGAATATAAGGAAGCAACAAACACCCAATCAGAACAGCAAAAAAAATAAATAAATAATAAAGAATCCAAAAAATGAGGATAGTATAAAGAGCCTGTGGGACAACTTCAAGCGTACCAACATTCGCATCATGGGGGTGCCAGAAGGAGAAGACAGAGAGCAAGAAATTGAAAACCTATTTGAAAAAATAATGATAGAAAACTTCCCTAACTTGGTGGAAGAAACAGACATACAAGTTCAGGAAGCAGAAAGCGTCCCAAACAAGATGCACCCAAAGAGGTCCACATCAAGACACACCAACAAAATGCCAAAGGCTAAAGACAGAGAGAATCTTAAAAGCAGTTAGTTACCTACAATGGAGCTCCTATAAGGCTGTCAGCCGATTTTTCAAAAGAAACTTTGCAGGCCAGGAGGAAGTGGCAAGAAATATTTTTAAATGATGAAAGGCAAGGACGTACAACCAAGATTACTCTATCCTGCAAAGCTATCATTTAGAATTGATGGCCATATAGTTTCCCAGACAAGAAAAAGCTAAAGGAGTTCATCACCACCAAACCAGTATTATATGAAATGTTAACAGATCTTGAAGAAGATAAAAAAATATGAACAATAAAATGGCAATAAATACATATCTATCAACAATTCAATCTACAAACAAAATGAGCAAGCAGAACAGAAACAGACTCATAGATGGAGAACTTTTTGTTGGTTGCCAGATGGGAGGGGAGTTGGGTGAAAAAGATGAAGGGATTAAGAAGTACAAATTGGTTGTTAGACTGATGAACCTTAAAGGGAAGGGGGGAGGTGGGGTGGGAAGAGAGAAACCAAAGAACTTATATGCATATATACATAGCCAATAGACACAGACAATAGTGTGAGGAAAGCAGCAGGAGGGTGAAACTGGAGAGGAGGGGGTCAAGGTGGGGGGGAGAAGAGATAAGTTTAAAAAAATAAAGTATAAAAATGGCAATAAATAAGTACCAATGGCCCAGCTGGTGTGGCTCAGTTGGTTGAGCATCGTCCCATGTACCAAGAGGTCACCAGTTCAATTTCCAGTTGGGGCACACGCCTGGATTGTAGGCTTAATCTCCAGTGGGGAGTATGTAGGAGGTAGCTCATACATATTTCTCTCTCTCTCTCCCTCTCCCTTCTTCCCTCTCTGAAATCAATAAAAACATATTTTAAATAAATAAGTAAGTCGCCCAGCCAGTGTGGCTCAGTCGACTGAGTGTTGTCCCATGGACTGAGAGGTCCCGGTTCAATTCCTGGTCAGGCCACATGCCCAGGTTGCAGGCTCAATCCCCAGTAGGGGGCATGCCAGGGGCAACTGATTGATGTTTCTGTCTCACATCGATGTTTCTATCTCTCTCACTTCCTCTCTCTAAATAATAAAAATAAATAGATAGATAAATACCAATGATAACCATTAATGTAAATAGATTAAATGGTCTATTTAAAAGACACACGGTAGCTGAATGGATAAGAAAACATGACCCATATACATGCTTTCAACAAGAGACCCACCTCTGAACAAAATATTCACACAGACTAAATGTGAAGAGATGGAAAAAAATACTCCACGCAAATGGAAACGAGAAAAAAAAAATGCTGGGGTAGCAATACTCATATCTGACGAAATAGACTTCAAAACAAAAGCCATAAAAACAGACAAAGAAGGTCACTACATAATACTAAAAAGATCAATCCAGCAAGAAGCCATAAACATATATCCTTGTAAACATATATCCACTCAATACAGAAGCACCTAAATGTATTTAAAAAAAATTTTTGTGGACTTTGAGAGATCGACAGCAATACAGTCATAGTAGGGGACTTTAACACCCCACTATCATCATTGGATAGATCTTCCAGACCAAAAAAAAAAAATCTACAAGGAAACAGTAACCTTAAATGACATGCTAGAATAGATGGATTTAATTTATATTTATGGAACATTTCATGCCAAAGCAGCCTATACATTCTTCTCAAGTGCACATGGAACATTCTCAAAGATAGATCAAATGTTAGGACACAGAATAAGTCTTAACAAATTCAAAAAGACAGAAATCATACCAAGCATCTTCTCAGATCACAATGGCATGAAACTAGAAATCAACTACAATAAAAAACTGAAAAACACACACACAGGCTAAATAGCTTATTGGTATTAAACAATGAATGGGTTACCAAGGAGACCCAGGACGAGATAAAAAATTACCTCGAAATAAATGAAAATGAACACACAACAACCCAAAATCATGGGATACACCAAAAGCAGTTCTGAGAAAGAAGTTCCTAGCATTACAGGCCTACCTAAAGAGGCAAGAAAAATCTCAAATAAGCAATCTAACTCTACAACCTACATGTTCTACATGAAAGAGAACAAAAAACGCCCAGAGTAAGCAAAAGGAAGGAAAAATAAAGATCAGAGCAGAAATAAATGACAGAGAGTCTAAAAAACAATACAAAAGATCAATAAAACCAATAGTTGGTTCTTTAAAAAGATAAACAAGATTAATGAACCTTTAGCAAGACTCACCCAGAATCAAAGAGAGAGGACCCAAGTAAATAAAGTCAGATATAAAAGATGCAAAGTAACAACTGAAATCACAGAAATACAAGGATTGTAAGAAAATACAGTTGTCCCTCGCCACTTTGCGCTTCGACTTTCACGGCTTCACTCTATCACAGTTTTTTCAAATATATTCATTAAAAAGTTGATCGAGTCCGGCCGGTGTGGCTCAGTGGTTGAGAATTGACCCATGCACCAAGAGGTCGCCGGTTCAATTCCCGGTCAGGACACATGCCCAGGTTGTGGGCCTAATCCCCAGTGAGGGGCATGCAGGAGGCGGCCAATCGATGTTCTGTCTCATGGGTGTTTCTCTCTCTCCCTCTCCCTTCCTCTCTCTCTAAAAAAAATCAATAAAGAAAAAAAAAAAACACTTAAGTTGATCGAGACAGTGTAAATGATACAGCGCACGCTCAGTTGTCTGAGTCAATTATACACCCCTGTATTACAATTAAAATTAAAATTACTGTACGTATGGACTGTAGGCCTATGTATTCGAGCACCCCCACAAATCCTTCAACACCAGGTGCAACCGCTCGACCACTCCTTGTGTGTGGGCAATAACTTTTTTCCAAAAAATCGGGTGTGGTGAAACCAAGCCAATCAGAGCATGCTGTTCACTGATTGGCTATCCTATCCTCTTCCTATCCTGGTCACTGATTGCCTCAGCCTCATGCAAGTTCGTTTCTCTCATACACACTTCTACATTGCTACGCATCGGAAGCATCTTTGCTCTTGTAAGAGTTTGTGATTTCTGAGAACTTTTATCTAAGCCCCAAAATGGCTCCTAAATGTGCTGCTGCTTCTAAGCCTTTTGACGATGAAACTAAGTGCCGCAGGAAGATGCTTACCATCCAGGAGAAGTGGAAACTCTTGGATATGATCAAAGATGGCAAGAAAATTGTGGAGGTTGCCTGCCATTACAACTTGAATGAGTCTACCGTTCGCTCCATTCGTAAAGATGAAAAGAACATCCGTGCAACGGCTACTGTCTCTTTCAACAAGGAAGCAAAGCGTGTTGTGACAAGTCATAATAAGTTCATAGTGAAAAAACGGAGTCTGCCCTAGCCGTTTGGATCAGCGGCAGCCGCAAGAAAAACATTCCACTGGATTCGCTGGTCATCTGGGAGAAGGCGAGGCAGCTCTATCAGCGCTTTACGGCGGACGAACCTCAACCAGGAGGTTTGTCCGCCATGAATGTTCTGCAACATTCATGGATTTCACAGCGAGCAAGGGTTGGTTCGAGAAGTTCCAGAAGAGGTATCATCTGAAAAGTGTTGTTCTCCACGGAGAAACTGCCTCTGCTGAACAGCCTGCAGCAGAGAACTACGTGAACAACACGTTCCAGAAGATCCTTGAGGAGGGAGAGTATATTACAGAACAGGTGTCCTTAACTGACGATGATCTGGTGGAGATGACTAAGTCTGTGAGTGAGGAGGAGGAAGAGCAGCCAGAGGTTCCTGGGGGTCAGGAGGAGGAAGATGGCCTTACACTTGAGCGTTTCTCGCAAGTCGTGAGAACTATTAAGGTAGTACAGGACATGATTGGCGAATGGGACCCACAAATGATGCGTGCATTGTGGTTCTGGAATGCACTTGACGGAGCGATAGAATCCTACAAAAGCCTCCTCATGCATATGAAAAGACAGTGCCAGCAATTGCCTATCACGATGTTCTTCAGCCGCGCACCCAGACACCCACTGCCTACTCCTAGCACTCCTTCAGCGGAAGACGACGACAACCCACCTGCTGAAGATACTGCACCACCTGATGACTGAGTTCGTGCCTTCAGAAGAGCAGTAACCTTGCTCTTTGCTGTGCAGTACATCTCTTCATCTTCATCGCTTCATCATTTAACAAGTAGCCCTATTTTCATAGGTTAGTGGTTGTAAGAACTGTGTGTGTAATTAAACGTACAATAATAATAATATGATATTTGTAATGTCTAATGTCGTATTTTCTCTTATTTTGTCTAAAACATTGGGTTAATACGAGTGTAATGGTGACTAAAGCGTGTTATTTCATGTCTAGAGGGCTGTAATAATGTTAAAAAACATATTTAGAAGGACGTAAACAGGTTTTCTATGCTCTAACTGCGAAAATATTCTATTTATAAATAAAGAATCCTACTTCGCGGAAATTCATTTATCGCGGTAGAGTATGAAACTGATTAACCATGATAAACGAGGGCCAACTGTACTATGAACAACTATATGCCAACAAACTGGACAACCTGGGTGAAATGGACTAATTCCTAGAAACATACAATCTTCCAAACTCCATCAGGAAGAATCTGAAAACCTGAATAGATGGACAGTAAGTAATGAAATGAAGCAGTAATGAAAAAAATTCCAACAAACAGAAGTCAAGGACCAGATGGCTTCACAGGTGAATTTTACCAAACATTCAAAGAAGAACTAATACCTACCCTTCTCAAAGTATTCCGAAAAATTCAAGAGGAGGGAAAACTTCCAAACTCTTATTACAAGGCCAGCATTTTCCTAATTCCAAATGCAGATAAAGGCACTACAAAGAAAATCATAGGCCATTATCCTTGATCATAAACCCTAATATCCTCAACACAGTATTAGCAAATCAGATACAGCAATACATTAAAAAGATCATACAATATGACCAAGTGAGATTCATTCCAGGGATGCAAGGCTGGTACAATATTCACAAATCAATAAATGTGATACATCACATAAACAAAATGAAAGATAAAAATCACATGATCATATTAATAGATGCAGAAAAAGCATTCAATAAAATTCAGCACTCATTTACGACAAAAACACTCAGTAAGGTGGGAATAGAGGGATCATAACTCAACATAATAAAGGCTATACATGAAAAACAGCCAACATCACACGTAATGGGTAAAAACTAAAAGCATTTACTTTAAAATTAGGAAAAAGAGATGTCCACTTTCACCTCCCTTATTTAACATAGTACTGGAAGTCCTAGCCACAGCATCAGACAAGAAATAAAAGGCATCCAAATTGAGAAGGAGAAAGTAAAACTTTCATTATTTGCAGATGACATGATACTGTACATAGAATTCCCTAAATCAGCGGTTCTCAACTTGTGGGTCGCAACCCCTTTGGGAGTCGAACGACCCTTTCACAGGGGTCGCCTAAGACATAACAGTAGCAAAATTACAGTTATGAAGTAGCAACGAAAATAATTTTATGGTTGGTGGTCACCACAACATGAGGAACTGTATTAAACGGTTGCGGCATTAGGAAGGTTGAGAACCATGCAAATAGTCCACCAAAACAACTACTAGATTTAATAAATGAACTTAGCAACATAGCATGGTTCAAAATTAATACCCAAAAATTGGTAGCATTTTTATACACCAATGACAAACTCTCAGGAAAAAAAACTAAAGCCCTGGCCAGTGTAGCTCCATGGTTAGAGCATCCACTCACATAACAAAGGGTCGTGGGTCCGATTCCAGGTCAAGGAAATGAACCTGGGTTGCAGGTTCAATCCCTGGCCCCAGTCTGGGCATATGCAGGAAGCAACCAATCACTCACATTGATGTTTCTCTCTCTGTCTCCCCTCCCTCCCTCTGTTCCACTCTCTCTAAAAAATCAATAGAAAAAATATCCTCGGGTGGGAATTAACAAAAAAATCTTTCTAAAAAATAAAGAAAGAAAAACTAAGAAAACAATCCCACTTACTATTGCAACAATAACAACAACAAAAAAGATATCTAGGAATAAACTTAGCCAACGAGGTAAAAGACCTGTACTTGGAAAACTATAAGACATTGAAGAAGGAGAGGAAGATGTCAACATTGAAAGCATATACCATGTTCATGTATTAGAAGAATTAACATCATTAAAATGTCCATACTACCCAAAGCAATCCACAGGTTAAATGCAATTCCTATTAAAAAACAATGGCATATTTCACAGATCTAGAACAAATATTCTAAAAATTTATATGGAACAAGAAAAGACCCTGAATAGCCTCAGCAATCTTGAGAAAGAACAAAGTAGGAGGGGATCACAATACTGAATATCAAACTATACTACAAGGCCATCATAATCAAAACAGCCTGGTACTGGCACAAGAACAGGCATATAGATCAATGAAACAGAACAGAGAGCCCAGAAATCAACCCACACCTTTATGGTCAATTACTATTTGACAAAGAAGGCAAAAGCATACAATGGAGTAAAGACAGTCTCTTCAATAAATGCTGTTGGGAAAATTGGGACAAGTACATGCAAAAAAAAAAAAAAATGCAACTAGACCACCAACTTACACCATACACAAGAATAAACTCAAAATGCATAAAAGACTTAAATGTAAGTTGTAAAAATCCTAAAAGGAAACATAGGCAGTAAAATCTTAGACATCTATCATAGCAATATTTTTACCAATATGTCTCCAAGGGCAAGGGAAACACAAGAAAAAAACAAAACAAATGGGACTACGTAAAACTAAAAAGCTTCTGCACAGCAAAAGAAACCATCAACAAAACGAAAAGGAAACCCACTATGGGAGAACATATTCATCAACGATTGATAAGGAGTTAATCTCCAAAGTATATAAGGAACCAATACAACTAAACACCAGGAAGACAAACAAACCAATTAAAAAAATGGGCAAAGGATCTGAACAGACAATTCTCCAAAGAGGACATACTGATGGTCAACAGACATATGAAAAAATGCTCAACATCACTAATCATCAGAAAGATGCATATTAAAACTACAGTGAGGTATCACTTCACACCTACCAGAATGGCTACTATCAATAAATCAACAAACAAGTGCTGACAAGCATGTGGAAAAAAGGGAACCCTAACATACTGCTGGTGGGAATGTAGACTGGTGCTGCCACTGTAGAATACAGTATGGAGTTTCCTCAAAAAATTAAAAATGGAAATGTTTTTTGACCCAGCAATCCCACTATTGGGTGTATATCCTAAGAATCCCAAAACACCAATCAGAAAAAAATATATGCACCTCCAAGTTCATAGCAGCAATATTTACAGTAGACAAGATCTGGAAACAGCCCCAGTGCCCATCAGTAGATGAGTGGATGAAAAAGCTGTAGTACACTTACACAATGAAATACTACGTGGATGCAGAAAAGAAGGAACCCTTACCTTTTGCAACATCATAGATGGACCTGGAGATTGTTATGCTAAGTAAAATAAGCCAGTCAGAGAAAAGATGAATACCATATGATCTCACTAATACATGGAATCCAATGAACAAAATAAATTGATGAACAAAATAGAACCAAAGGCATGGATACATGGAACAGACTGACAAATGTCAGAGGTGAGGGTGGGGGGGGTGGGGGGGCTGGACAAAGGACAGTGAAGGGATTAGCTAAAGAACATACATGCATAGCCACAATAGTGTGGAGAGAGACAAGGGAGGTGTGGTGGTGGGGGCTGGGTGGAGTTCGGCAAAGGGGGAGAATGGGGGCATCTGCAATATTGTCAACAATAAAAAAAAAATTTTTTTTTAAAGTCATGGTCTTTCCTTCCTTTCCCTTCCCAAGCAAAGTATTTGCTCTGTACAGGAGCTCCAGAGAATTATTTTCCTTTAGTTGCATTAAGTGATAGATCTTCCTCCCCAGTCTGCACCTCCACAACCCTTTTCTTATTTCCTTCCACCTCTTACAAGAACACATAATGGAATGTTATTGCGGAAATACAAAGTATTAAGAGTTCCAAGAGGCATGGGGATGTGTGATCAGGGGCCAGAACAGCAAAAGAATCAAAGACAAAGAATGGCCCTGGCCGGTTTGGCTCAGCGGTTAGAGCGTCGGCCTGTGGTCCAGAGAGACCCGGGTTCGGTTCCCGCTAGGGGCATGTACCTCGGTTGCAGTTTGTCCCCGGCCCTGGTTGGTCGTGCGGGTGGCAGCCACTCGATGTGTCCCTTTCATGTCGATGTTTCTCTCTCTCTCTCTTCCTCTCTCTCCCTCCCACTCTATCTGAACAAGGAATGAAAAAATGTCCTCAGGTGAGGATAAAAAAAAAAAAAACAACAAAGACAAAGAATGACCAGCCACTGGTTTTGACAAGAGGGAACAGGCACTGGTAGTCTTTAAGACTGCAATTCCAGTATTTTTTATTTTGTGAATGTTTGTGGGAGATGGTGTGGGAGAAACAACTAGACCACAACTAGTGAATGGCCAAGTTGCAAGGTCCCACATTTGTGGAATTCAATAGTTTTTAAACAAGAGAGAAATAGAAGGTATCTAGAAAACTATCAGAAATGAGCAAAAATGTACTTTTAAAAAAAAACTCATCAGGAAAAATGCAAGGTGCATGACAGAGTACATAGTATGCTACCATTTGTGTAAAAATCAAGAAAGAAGATATGTATTCGTAGTTGCCTGTATGTGTATAAAATAACCCTGAAAAAACACCAAAGAAACTAACAGTGATTGTGGGGGAAAGAGCAGGAGGAAAGATGTGGATTTCGGGTGAGCGGAAGGGAGATCTCACTGTATAAATCACATTGGTTATATGATTTTTGACTTTTGATTGCTGATATAATTAATTGTATCAATGGATTTTCTAATATTGAACCAAACATGCATTTCCTAATATAAATCCAACTTAATTTTTATTTATTTATTTATTTTTTTATCCTCACCCGAGGACATTTTTTCATTTTTTGTTCCGATAGAGTGGGAGGGAGAGAGAGGAAGAGAGAGAGAGAGAGAGAGAGAGAGAAACATCGACGTGAAAGGGACACATCGAGTGGCTGCCACCCGCACGACCAACCAGGGCCGGGGACAAACCGCAACCGAGGCACATGCCCTTAGCGGGAACCGAACCTGGGTCTCTCTGGACCGTAGGCCGACGCTCTAACCGCTGAGCCAAACCGGCCAGGGCCCAACTTAATTTTTAAAATAAGTTGCTGGGTTTTCTTTCTTTCCTTTTTTAAAATCCTCACCTGAGGATATTTTTACATTTATCTTCAGATAGAGCTGGAGGAAGAAAGGGAGTAAGACAGAGAGAGAAGTATCGATGTCAGAGAGACACATTGATTGGTTTCCACCTGCACAACCCCAACTGGGGCCAGGGACGAACCACAACCGAAGCACGTGCCCTTGGCTGGAATCGATCCCGGGACTCTTTGGTCCATGGGCAACGCTCTTACCACTGAGCCATACCGGCCAGGGCTGGGTTTTCTTCCCAATAAAGGCAAATTAAAGATAGAATGCTATACCACTTTTTTTTTTTTAAACTAATTTTAATTGGCAAAATGTTCAAGAGTAAAGTATCCAGTGCTAGCAAGAATGAAATTTAAGAAGTTCTCTCTTACCCTGGCCGGTTTGGCTCAGCAGTTAGAGTCGGTCCATGGACCAATGAGTCACGGATTTGATTCCGGTCAAGGGCACGTACCTCAGTTGAGATTCGTCCCAGGCCCTGGTCGGGTCATGCAGGAGGCAACCAGTTGATGTGGCTCTATCACATCGTCTCTCTCTCTCTCTCTCTCTCTCTCTCTTTCCCTCCCTCCCTCCCACTCTATCTGATAATTAGAAAAATATCCTCAGGTGAGGAATAAAAACAAAAAAAAACAAAGAGGTTCTCTCTTATACTGCTTGTAGAAAATTACTAAAAGTTCTTGGAAGGTACTGTGGTAATAATTTTAACAAATAAAGCTAGACATATTCTAACCAGCCACCCCATTCTTTCAGCTTGTATCTTATAATAATAAAGCGCTAGCACATGAGGCCATATGCATATGAAACTTCACTGCAAGGTTTACAAGGGCAGAAAAGCAGAAAAACACTGAATTTCCATCAATATAGAAATGCCTGTCATAGCATAGCATAGCATATGGTATTGAAAAGGAGTTGATCTGTTTTGTTAATTTGAAGGAATGGCCCTAACATACCATTAAATGAAAAAAGCAAGTTGCAGAACTGTGAACAATTATATCTATATTTTTAAGTTGTCTGTTTGTATATGTTTGTATAAATTTATACAAGACATGAGGAAATACCCTCCCGAACTACAAACATCAGAGTAACCTCACAATTGGACTATGTATTTAGGGCAATTAAGTTCTTTTAAAAGTACATCTGTGTTTAAAATGTATGGTAAGGATGCACTGTTTTTGAAAATTACTACAAAAATTTAATAAACACTACAATGTCTAGGATTTGCTTTGTCTACTCCAGGCCCCACTCCATTCCCCCCTAAGAAAGAGAAAAATGAAACAAGATTGACAAAATGTTTGCAATTGCTGAAGATGGGTAAAGAGAAGCAGGTTCCTTATTCCATTTGGTTCTATGTTTATGTATGTTTGAAATTTTCCATACGACAAAAACAAACAAACAACAAAAACACAAAAGCCTCCAGACTAATGAGTAAAGGTAACAATGAGGGAAATTGGGTGGGTGTCATAACCAAGAAGTCTTAGGACCAGGAAGAGAATGGGTAAGCCAAGTGTCCAAATGGCAGCAGAACACATATGGGATCTAGACTGTCCTTCCTAGTCCTGCTCTTCTTGATGTTTGCTGGTCAGTTTTTCCTACAACTGAATGTGATTAAAAGCAATCACTTCCAAAGGGTACTCTTGTAAACCACTGTTGGAAGTATGGACTAGTAAAGCCCTGGTGAGCAATTTGAAAGCATCTGTTAACACTAAATTTTTTAATGTCACTATGTTATGATCCATCAATTCCAATCTAAGCCTCTAGAAAAAGAATTGTTCAAATATAAATACTGCAAAATAATAGCCTAAAAGCTAGTCAGAAGGAAAAAGTTTAACACAGCAGAATGTATTCATACTATGGAGTACTACACAACAGTCCAAGAAAAGGAAGGGGTTGTAGATTCCCATGGTGTACAGAAGAGTTAACACAGCAGGTCAGAGACTGCAATCCTTAGAGAAGATTGAGAAGTTGGTCCTAGACCAGTGTCAAGAAACTTGGGTTTCAGGTAGGTTCCCACCATTCCCTAACTGATAAGGGTAACTGTAAAAGCAATATGGTTTTATGATGAAAACCTGCTTTCCTTCTGGGAGTCTGGAACTTCGGTACATGTTAGGCAGAGGGCACCTACATGACCAGCCCCAACAGAAACCTTGAGTACTGAATTTGTAATCAGCATTTCCATAGACATTTTATACATGTTGTCATAATGTGATGCTAGAGAAATTAAGAACATCCTGTGTGACACCACAGGGAGAGAACTCTTGGAAGTTTGCACCCAGTTGCCTCTGGATTTTGTCCCATGTGCCTTTTCCTCTGCTGATTTCAGTTTGCATACTTCACTGTAATAAACCATAGTCATGAGTATAACTATATGCACAGTCCTGTGAGTCTTCCTAGTAAAAAAATCACCAAATCTGAGGGTGGTCTTGGGGACCCCAGACAAACATGGTTTTATAGAGAAAGATCTCTAAAATACACTACTGAGTCAAAAAGGTCATGGTCCAGACCTAGGTGTATCATTTGTCAGAAAAACAAAAAGAAAATCCAATTTAAAAAGGACACATTTTCCACCTGGCCAGTGTGGCTCAGTGTTTGAGTGTCGACCCATGCAACAAGAGCTTGCCGGTTCGATTCCCGGTCAGGGCACATGCCCAGGTTGTGGGCCCAATCCCCAGTGGGGGGCATGCAGGAGGCGGCCAATGAATGTTCTCTCTCATCAATGTTTCTATCTCTCTCTCCCTCTCCTTTCCTCTCTCTCTAAAATCAAAAAAGCAAAAATTAAAATTAAAAAAGGACACATAGCCCTGGCCAGTTTGACTCAGAGGTTAGAGCGTCGGCCTGCAGACCAGAGAGACCCGGGTTCGGTTCCTGCTAAGGGCACATACCTCGGTTGCAGTTCATCCCCGGCCCCAGTTGGGGTTGTGCAGGTGGGAACCACTCGATGTGTCTCTCTCACATCGACGTTTCTCTCTCTCTCTTCCTCCCTTTCTCCCTCCCGCTCTATCTGAAGATAAATGCAAAAATGTCCTCAGATGAGGATAGAAAAAAGAAAAAAAAGGGACACATATTCCACAATGGATAGGGAAGCAGAGGGGAGCAGACCCTCAAGGTACCTAGATGAGCTGACTCTGCATCCAAATTATTTAATAATAACCTACACAATGTTTAATCAATAAACCAGTAAGAATGTGCTTAAGGATTCCTATAAACCAAGCAGTCTGCTGTGCACTGGGAAAACCCAAGCAGAAAACATTATTTTTTTTTCTTCAGATAGAGCGGGAGGGGGAAAGGGAGGAAGAGAGAGAAACATCGACATGAGAGAGAGACATCGAGTGGTTGCCACCCACACAACCCCAACTGGGGCCAGGGGCAAACTGCAGCCAAGGTACGTGCCCTTAGCGGGAACCGACCCCGGGACTCTCCGGGTCCGCGGGCCGACACTCTAACCGCCGAGCCAAACCGGCCAGGGGAGAAAACATTATTTTAAACTACAAATCTACAGAAACAGCAATACAGCATACCCGAAATAAGGAAGCAAGCAATCATTTGGTAGAGACTGTAATCAAGTTTAGAAGAATAAGACATGCATATGAGCTGTTATAGCTATGGAAGGCTTCATGAAGCAGTAAGAAGTTAACCTGGGTCTTGAAGAGGCAGGATTTCTACACACAGAGAGGTGAGCCTTTTAGGCAAGGGAGCACAGATAGACATCAGCAAAGCATGGAGACTTGTCAACCTGACAATTTTTAGAAATCAGTATTGACAGGGATGAAAAAAGGGAGGATAAGTGCTGTGTAAAAGTAGGAAATCAATTTTCTGAATAGGGTGAGAAGACTGTTGCAGTAATCCAAGTAAATGTGTAACATCCTGAACCATGATGGCAGCAGAAGAAATGAAAAGCAAAGAATAAATCCAAGTTAATCATAAGAAATTGAAATGGATGACAATATTAATAAGAATGACAAAAGAGAGCTATATTAATGACAACTCCAAATTTTACAAAGCAAAGATTTTTTTTTAAATCCTCACCCAAGGATATTTTTCCATTTATCTTCAGATGGGGGGGGGGGGGGGAGAAACATCAATGTGAGAGAGACACATCGCTTGTTTGCATCCCACACGACCCCAACCAAAGCACGTGCCCTTGACCAGAATCAAACCCGCAACTCACTGGTCTGCGGGCCAAAGCTCCAACCGCTGAGCCGAACCAGCCAGGGCGAAAGTAAAGATTTTTAAATGGAGGCTCTGCTGTTAGAAATAATAATGGGACAAAGGGCTAGATCTTTCTACACTGCTTTAGGAAAGAGAAAATAGGGGCAACTTTCCAGAAGGCCCAACTAGTCTATCAGCCAGCAACTTTACCATAAGCCAGCTCATCTTCACACAGAAGCCTGCTGTACGTTACAAGCTAGTTATAAAAATACATTTCACATCTTCCAGCCTTCCTGCTTCCCCTTTTTCTATCTACTAGCCAATCCCCTTTTTTTTCTCCTCCTGTCTTCCTATACCAAAATGTTTCACCAATGCCAGTCTAGCACTACACAACAGAAAGCAATTGGTAACCTTCAAAACTATAATTTCACCAGACAGAGATGGAAACCCAATTACAGCAAAAATAGATTAGAGTTAAGTCAGGGGTTTGGATCAGTTTTTCAAAAATTCTGGCAGTGGTATAAAAAGAACAGGATAAAAATGAAGTTTTTTGGATTGTTTTAAAAATAAGGTTAGACTCACTTATTTGGAGGTAGAAAAGGGGTTAAGGAATAAAGGTATCAGAGAAGGTGATAACAGATGGTGTAACATGAGAGAGGCTAGTTTACAGCTACAGGTAGTTTATATCTGCAAATATTAAAGTAGTTAAATAAAATTGGTACATCCATAAAATGAAATACTATGTAGCTATAGAACAGATAAAGAAGGTCTCCATGTTCTGGTATGAAAGGATCTAGAAGGTGTATAGTTAATTGGCGAAAGAGATAGGTTCAGTATATTATCTTCTGTGTTAAAAGGAGGAAAGAGATAAGAATATACATCCCCATGTGTTTGTATTTGCATAAAGAAATTCTGGAAGCACACACACAAACTAATAAAAATACTTATTTGTGACAGGACTATGGGGAGGAAAGAAGAGACAGGATGGCAGCAATATTGTATACTTCTAAATGGTACAGGTATAAGGGGGACTGGAAAGTAATGTCGTTTCTGCATGTTTCGATTTTCAGTTGTCATTTATCAGCTCATTGTGTAGTTCAAAATCGTGCCAAAGACATTTTAAGGTTAGAGTGACTTGTTTACTCGTAAATAATTAAATCTTAATTTTTTTTTTGCAATTTATAGTGAAATGGCCAGCCAAATACCAGAAGAGGTACATATCCGGCATTGTATCCTTTTTGAGTTTCACAAGGGTAGTAAGTAACGCAACAGTTGCTACCACAAACATTTGCGATGTTTATCCAAGTGCATTAGACGTTCGTAAATGCCAAAGGTGGTTTTCTAAGTTCAAATCCAGTAATTTTGATCTTTCTGACTCGTATCGATCAGGAAGACCAACAACTTTAGACAATGATATGTTAAGGGTGGAAGTGGAAGCAAATTCGTGTCAATCGAGGAACTGTCAAACACTCTTAACCAACCTTGGTGGACCATCCAAGAACATTTGCAGCAAATTGGTAAAGTAAGCAGAGCAGGTGTTTGGGTCCCACATAATCTGTCCGAAGAAAACAAAGCTAACCGGTCCACCACATGTAGCTTATTGCTTCAACAGCATAATACAGAAACGTTTTTTGATCGCTTGATCACTGGAGATGAAAGATAGGTCCTCTATGATAATCCAAAATGCAAAAGGCAGTGGCTCTCTCCGAATGAATTGCCACGAAGTACAGCTAAGCCCGGTTTACACCCCAAAAATGCACTTTTGTGTGTTTGGTGGAGTATTCGCGGGGTCGTTCATTTTGAAGTGCTGAAACCTGGACAAACTGAATGCAGGCCTTTACTGTGAACAATTGGATCGAGCAAATCAATCTTTAATTGAAAAGTGCCCAGCGATTGTCAGCAGAAAAGGCGTTATTCTGCAACACGATAATGCAAGACCATACTGCACAAGACGAACCCTGGAAAAAATTAATGAATTGGGGTGGGAGGTATTGCCTTACCCACCATACTCGCTTGATATTGCACAATCGGATTTCCATTTATTCCGATCGCTACAACATTTTCTAAGTGGCAAAATATTTGAAAATTTGAATGATGTCCAAAATGCCATCTCCAGATATTTTGCTCAAAAACCAATTGATTTTTATCGATCCAGCATTGAAAATTTGCACACTAAATGGCAAAAGGTTGTTGATAACTAGGGTGATTACATCACTGATTAAAAATAAAAACTTGTTAAAAATTTACCTGTTTGAATTAATGTCGTAAAAAAATGACATTACTTTCCGGTCCACCTAATACCACCTTAACCAAGTATAGTTGAAGTTACCATTACCAGTAATGAGATAAATGGCCATCATGAACCTCCTGATATGATGCACTACACAAAACACAGCATCAGTTCTGTGCTATTCCTGCCAAAAATGTACAACCTGAATCTAATCAAGAGGAAACCAGACAAATACAGACTTAAGGGACATTCTATCAAATAACTAGCCTGTAATCTTTAAAAAAATACCAAGGTCGCCTGGCTGGTGTGGCTCAGTGGTTGAGCGTCCACCCATGCACCAAGAGGTTGCTGGTTTGAGTCCCGGTCAGGGCACATGCCCAGGTTGTGGGCCAAATCCCCAGTGTGGGGCATGCAGGAAGCAGCCAATCGATGTTCTCTCTCATCGATGTTTCTATCTCTCTCCCTATTCCTTCCTCTCTCTCTAAAATCAATAAAGTAAAAAATTTTAAAAAAATACCAAGGTCTTCAAAAACAAAGAAAGACTGGGAAA
This sequence comes from Tadarida brasiliensis, assembly GCA_030848825.1. Taxonomy (NCBI): domain Eukaryota; kingdom Metazoa; phylum Chordata; class Mammalia; order Chiroptera; family Molossidae; genus Tadarida; species Tadarida brasiliensis. The sequence goes on from CM061258.1 coordinate 123,745,996, forward strand.
CTGTTGCAAAATGCAGATAACTAAACAAACATAAAAAATAGATGCAACCTATGTTCCTGGATTAAATCTCCAACCATAAAAAAAATTTTTTTTTTATTTGCTCTAAAGGCATCATTGAGACAACTGGCAAAATCTAAGTAACATCTATAGATTTGCTTTAATATTACTTTCCCAATGTTGACAACGGTTCTGTAGTTACCTTAAAAAATGTCTTTGATTTTTGTAAGTAGTTAAGCTTTTAGGGATAAATGGACATCATACCTCCAAGTTCAGGAAAAAAAGTATGTGTGTAAAAAGGATGACAAAGCAGATGTGATTAAGTGTTAATAGTTAAGGAATAGGGGCGAAAGATATTCATGAATTCTTTGCTCTATTCTTACAAAATGTCTCTAAGCCTGAAAGTATTTTAAAATAAAAAGCTCAGGTTGAGGACAGTTAGTGAGATTAGAAATTACCCGACCATAATGACCAAAGCATTCTATAGTTTACAAAATGCTCTGAGATATTATCCATTTTGAACCCCAAACCCTGAAACACAGAACTGATGTTATTCCCATTTGACACTTAAAGAAACTAAGAATCAGAAAGTCTAAGTGACTTCTATGGTACAAGGCAGTAAATGGTAAGGCTGACCTAAAATTCAGTTTGCTAATTTAAATTACCCTCCTAAATTCTATTCCTCTTTTGAGGTTTATCTTAATTACTAGTTCCTTTCCAACTCATACAAACCTCACCCTTGACCTCTAATTAAACAATGCTCATTTTCTAATTATTTCAGATGTTAATCTCCCTCTTCCAAATAAGAGGGCTCTGGGAACAAAAACCAGTTCTTCTTGTACAGTGCTCCCCAGCATTAGGCACTCCACTAAATGCCAGTTCCTGCTTCCTTGCTTTTACTAAGCCTCTAGCTGCATCACCACCATACACTCTTCATCCTTACTTCCACCTACATTCTACTTCTTTAAGGATCAGTTTAAATCCAATCTACTATTTAAAACAAGCATTTCCCTTTCATATAGCATGCAGTTCAGAGCTCTGCCTCCAATGACAAAGAGAAGTGGGCTTAACTCTCAACTCCAGCGCCTGGTGTGTTAAAAATTGTTTCTTTTCTCTAAAGTCATCATCTCATTTATGAGTGGTCTCAAACTGTACCTCCCTCAAAGGGCTGTTGTAAAGATTAAATTAGGTGATGTGAAGCGAGTGCTTAACAGATGCACATAATAAAGTACACTCAATGTTAACCTCAAGACACCAAATACAAAACACTGTGCTAGGCTAAGGTTGCAACCAAAGGAGGGAGAGCATAAAGTAGAAAATGGAATTGCCACCTCTTAGAACTGCTATCATCAAGAAGACAGGGTCAGAAGTGTTCTCAAGGACATGGAGAAAAAGGGAACACTTGTGCACTGTTGGTGGGAATGTAAATTCGTTCACCTACTACAGAGAACAATAAGGAAGGTCCTCAAAAACTTAAAAAGATTTCCCTGGCTGGTTTGGCTCAGCGGTTAGAGTGTTGGCCCGTGGACCAGAGAGTCCCGGGTTCGGTTCCCGCTAAGGGCACGTACCTCGGTTGCAGTTTGTTTCCAGCCCCGGTTGGGGTCGTGTGGGTGGCAACCACTCGATGTGTCTCCCTCACGTCGATGTTTCTTCCTCTCTCTTCCTCCCTCTCTTCCTTCTACTCTATCCGAAGATAAATGCAAAAAAATGTTCTCGGGTGAAGATAAAAAAAAAAAAAGAAAAAAAACTAAAAAGACAACTACCAATGACCCAGCAGATCCACTACTGGATATATATCCAAAGGAAATGAAAACAGGATATCAAAAAGATACCTGCACTCCCATGTTTATTGCAGCATTATTCATTTTGGCTAAGATATTAAAATAACCTAAGTGTATGTCAGTGGATGAAGAAGATGTGAGATATACACACACATAATGTAATACTATTCAACCATGAGAAAGAAGGAAATTCTGCCATCTGCGATAAAATGGAAGGACCTTGAGAGCATTATGCTAAGTGAAGTAGGTCAAACTGAGAAAGACAAATACTGTATGATATTATTTATATGTGAAATCTACAAAAGCTGAACTTGCAGAAACAGGTGGTTACCAGGTGAGGGAATTGAAGAGATATTGGTAAAGGGTACAAACTTACAATTAGAAGAGGAATAAGTTCTGGAGATCTAATGCACAGAATAGTGATTACAGACAACAATACTGTATTATACATTTCAAAGTTGCAAAAAGCCTAAGTCTTAAATGTTCTCACCACACACACACAAAAAGGTAACTAAGTGACATGTTGGAGGTGTTAGCTAATGATTTGGTGGTAATCATATTGGACTATTTAAATGTGTCACATCACACCTTGAACTTATACCAAGTTAAATGTCAACTATTTTTCAACAACAACAACAAAATGCCACACAAGGACAGTGCACTAACTGCTGGGTGGGTGGGGGGGGGGGGGGAATGGAATTGATTTTACTTGTTAATCATACCTTAAAAAGCTGAAAATTTTTTAGAAAAAAATGAAAATGAAACTCAATATATAAGAGCAATTATTATAGCAGAATGAGGTAGATACCAAACCAACAAACAGCCCAGGACCTCAGATTCCAGATTCCAAACCAGACCAAACCAGGTACCAGGTAACAAAAGAAGACAAAGATCACAGGAAAACTACAGATCAATAACATGCATACAAACACAGAAACCCTTAATGAAGACTAATAAATTGAATATAGCAACATATAGAGGATGCTACACCACGCCCAAGTAGGATTTATCCCAGAAATGCAAGGTCGGTATAACATATGAAAATCAATCAACGTACTACAACATATTAATAGAATGAAGGGAAAAAACTACACAATGATTTCAACAAACAAAATAGACAAAATCCAACACCCTTTCATGACAAGATAAAAACATTCAAAGCAAGAATAGAAGGAAACTTTTTTTTAAAATCCTCACCCGAGGATATATTTATTGATTTTAGAGAAAAAGGAAGGGATGGGAGGGATAGCAAGAGAGAAATCTATGAGAGAGAAACTTCCATCGGCCACCTCCCATACGCACCCCGACAGGGGATCGAACCCACAACTTTTTGGTGTACTTAATAAAAGGCATCTACCAAAAGCCCACAGCTCACATCATACTTATTTTTAAGACTAAATGCTTTTCCTCTAAAATTAGAAACGTGACAAGGATATCTGCTTTTGCCACTTCATTCAACATTATCCTGTATGTAGCTTCTTGTTAGAAAATTGGGCAAGGAAAATAAAGGGCACCAAGGTTGGAAAGGAAGTTAGAAAATTACCTCTATTCACAAATGACATGACCTTATATATAGACAGTTCTAAGGCGCGCGCGCGCACACACACACACACACACACACACACACACACATTCTATTGGAAACAAAAAAAGGAGTTCAGCACAGATGCAGGGTACAGGATTAACATACATACAAAAATCAATTGTCTAGCCCTGGTCCCTGTGGCTAAGTGGTTAGAGTGTTGGCCCGTGCTCTGAAGGGTCACGGGATCGATTCCCAGTCAAGGATGTGTACCTGGGTTGCAGGTTTGATCCCTGGCCCCAGTCGGGATGCAAGCAGGAGGCAACCAACTGATGTGTGTGTGTGTGTGTGTGTGTGTGTGTGTGTGTCTTTCCCTCTCCCTCTCTTCCTTCTGCTGTCTCTGAAGATCAATGGAAAAAATATCCTCTGATAAGGATTAACAAAAAAATAAAATAAACTGTCTGATGTGCTACCACATGGATGATCCTTGAGAATATTATAAGTAAAATAAGCCAGTTACAGCTCTGGCCGGTTTGGCTCAGCGGTTGGAGCGTCGGCCTGCGGACGAGAGTCCTGGGTTCGGTTCCCGCTAGGGGCACGTACCAAAAAAAATAAATAAATAAGCCAGTTACAAATGGACAAACATTGTGATTCCACTTATATACAGTACGTGGAACAAATCTGGGATTCCACTTATATACAGTATGTGGACAGACAGAACAGTGATTGCCAAGGGTTGAGGGGAGGGGAGAATTTTGCAAGATAAAAAGACTCATGGAGATGGATGATGGTGATAGTTGCACAACATTGTGAATGTGTTTGGTATCACTGAAATGTACACTCAAAAATGGTTAAGATGGTAAACTGGATATACCAACATTTAAAACTTTTGTGCTTCAAGGGACAACATCAAGAAAAAATGAAAAGGCAAACCACACAATGGGAGAAAGTATTTATAAATCACTTATCTAATAAAGGACTTGTATCCGGAATATGTAAAGAATTCTTACAACTCAACAATAAAAATATAACCAACTTTTAAAATGGGCATATTTGAATAGCCATTTCTCCAAAGCAGACACACAGTGGCTAATAAGCACAGAAAAAGGTCATTATCACTAGAGAAATGCATATCAAAACCACAATGAGACACCACTTCACACCCACTATGATGACTACAATCAAAAAGAACAATAACAAGTGTTCAGAGAATGTAGAAAAGTCATACATGGCTGGTGAGAATGTAAAATGGTGCAGCTGCTTTGAAAACAGTCTAAAAGTTCCTCGAAAAGTTAAACAAAGCCCAGCCAGTGTGGCTCAGTTGGATGTCCCATGCACCAAGAGGTCACTGGTTCTATTCCGAGTCAGGGCACATGCCCAGGTTTCAGGTTCAACCCCCAGTAGGGGGCGTGCAGGAAGCAGCTGATCGATATTTCTCTCTTATCAATGTTTCTCTTTCCCTCTTCCTTCCTCTCTCCTCACAAAATATCAATAAAAGACATATTTTAAAAAAAAAAAAGTTAAACATAGAATTACCATATGCCCCAGCAATCCCACTCCCAGGTATACACCCAAGAGAACTGAAAACATATATCCACACACTTATACATGAATGTTCACGGCACCATTATTCATAATAGGCCAAAAATGAAAACCCTAATGTCCATCAACTGATGAACAAATGGATAAACAAAATGTAGTACAGCTATACAATATCTTTTGCCCATAAAAAGAATGAAGTACTGCCACACACTACAACATGGATGAACCTTGAAAACATGCTAAGTGAAACAAGCAATTCACAAAAAGCCACAATATTGTATGATTCCATTTATATGAAATGCCCAGTAAGCAAATCCAAAGAGACGGTGTAGCCTGGCTAGTGTGGCTCAGTGGCTGAGCGATAACCCATGCACCAAGAGCTAGCTCGCTGGTTCAATTCGCAGTCAGGGCACATGCCCAGGTTATAGGCCCAATCCCCAGTGGAGGGCATGCAGGAGGTGGCCAATCAATGTTCTCTTTCATCGATCTTTCTCTCTCCCTCTTCCTATCTTTCTCTCTCCCTCTCCCTTCCTCTCTCTCTAAAAATCAATAAAGAAAAAATTTTTTAAAAACAAAGAGATGATGTAGATTTGTGGTTGCCAGAGGTTAGGGATAGGGATGAATGGGGAGCGAATGCTAATGGGTACATGGTTTTGTTTCAGGGGCGGAATGGAGATGATTAAAATGGTCTGAAATTAGGGAGTTGTGATAATTGCACAACTCTGAGAATATACTAAAAACCACTGAATCGTGTATTTTATTTTATTTTTTTTTATCCTCACCCGAGGACATTTTTGCATCTATCTTCAGATAGAACAGGAGGGAGAGAGGGGGGAAGAGAGAGAGAGAAACATCGATGCGAGAGAGACACATCAACTGGTTGCCACCCACACAACCCCAACCAGGGCTGGGGACAAACTGCAACTGAGGTACGTGCCCTTAGCAGGAACCAAACCTGGGACACTCTGGTCCGCAGGCCGACGCTCTAACCGCTGAGCCAAACCGGCCAGGGCTGAATCGTGTATTTTAAGAGGGTTAATTTTATCCCAATGAAGATGTTATTAAAAATCGAGGGAGAAACTGAAAGGAACATTCAGAGGAAGAAGAGTTGAGGATAAGAGGTAGAGGAAAACTAAACAGATAAGCTGAGCACAGACTAGAGTTAGGGCTTAAATTCCAGAGTCACTAAGGAAGCGAGCAAAACTTTCTAAGAAATAGTGAGCAACAGGCTCAGAACAGCCGCTTGAGGATGACTAACTTGCAGCACAGAATGCACACTTTATGCCCCTTTCTATCTTTACATGGTAAGAGTCTCACTTACATGCCTCATATTACCTAGAAATTCACAAGTAGAATATTAAGTAAAACCTATTTCTCTAATAACCTTTGTGAGGTAAATTATCAAAGAGTGAAGTAATACTTAAAAATACACTTAAAATCAGTGCATACTATTTGTGTTTTAGGGGATACTTCAAAAAAATAAGAGAAAGAAGGGACCACAGTCAACAAAACACAGATATCAAAATTATAAAAGTATTCAGTATCACTGCAGCAAGCTGCTTAATAAATGCTAGCTGATTTAAAACCACTAGTAACAACAGCAAACAAGTGACTTGGTTTAACAGTGTTTGTTATACAAAATCCAATCAATTACTGTTTGCAGAAAATATCTTGTAAAGTTCAAAGTATAAATTCCGTAACTAGGTTTCAATCTGTTTTGAACATTCCATTAGAACTGGGAACTCAGCTGAGTCATTGTCATATAACATACTACTACTGAAAATTCAAAATGCTGTCCCCTAATTACAAGAGTAGAAATGCTAGGATTCTGCTTCATAGCCAACTCACACAGAGCATGCAAATCATTTAAAAAATAAGACTACCTTAATAAGAAATTTAAACTATATTAGTTTCACGTTTGTTTGTTTTTAAAAGAAAAACTACACCTTAGTGGAATGTTACTTTCTCTCTTTTGAATCTCAAAATCGCTGTGACCCTTTACCATCTGGTCCCTCTGTGGAATTCAGGACAAGAACTTCTGTTCTGATGGCACAATGCCACTCTAACTTCAGTAGGGCATTCTTTTCAAAAATGCATATCACAAGCCCAGGTCCTATGTTTCGTTCTCTTACCAGGGTTATAAGTTTATCACTTGTAAAACTGAAAATAGGCAACTCTGATGTCCAACCATAAGGGAGCTCCCTTACGAATAACCCTTCAACAAGGCTGCAATCCTTACAAACTCATCAATTTAAACCTGAAGACCTGTAATTATTGTAATTTCAACAATTCAGATTACAGACAGTTCAAACTAATTGTCTGACACATTGTAAAATAAAAGAAACAGTGAGTTAGTGTAAGGTAAACATACTGGGTAAACTTTGTTAATTTACTTTAAAATGGGGTGGGGGGGGCACTGAGAACAAACATATCACCTATGTGATATTCCTGCCAAAAGGTCTAACCTGGATCTAATCACAGAAACAACCAGGCAAATACCAATTGAAGCCTGAAAACATGACTAGTCTGGACTATTCCAAAATGTCAGTCATGAAAGGGGAAGAAAAGGACAAGAAGCTGCTCCTGATGTAAGGAATAACAGACAAGGCAACTAAAAGCAGCCCCAGATTAAGGCACTGAGGCTTAAATCCACATTTAGCATATTTTAAAAATGTGAATGTAGACCCAATAGACAGTAACAAAGTTAACTTCCCTCTGCATGACGACAACTATTCGTTGTTATGTAGAATGCCCTTGTTCCTAGGAGGCACATGACATAGCAAAACAAAACTAATGTGGCAAATGGTAATATTCAGTACATCTAGGTAGAGATACAGTACAGGTATTCATTGCACCATTCTTGCTTCTTTGCTTAGGGCTAGAATGATTTTTTTTAATTATAAATGGGAGGACATTTTTTTCGATTTTGCATGAGAGACGTGTCGTAAGTCAGTCTTAGCAGAATGCATATAGCACATACCTACTTCAGTCTTTGCAATCATGAGCAAGACTTTTGAGGTTGTCATAAAATACAACTCTAAAAGACTTGAACTCATACTTGCAGACTGACGTCAGATGCCAAAATTCACAAGAGGTTACAGAACAGCACTCAGATTTTTTCATGACATTTAATTTAAATTTTCCAGAGGGTTGTTACACATTTTAAGTTAAGCTTACAGTTTGTGATTCATTTATTCTATCAAAACTGACTTACCACATAGCTGCTAAAGTAAGCTAGAAAGAAATCTACCAATATGAATTTGCTGGCCTACAAACCATATCACAAGAAAGTAACAGAAAACCTTAACCAAATCAAATGATTGTTTTTCCAGGGAGAAGTTGATGAATTGCAGGACCTAATGCCCTGGTTTATGCCTGTTGTTCCTCATCTTTTCTTATTCAGCATCTGTCCCAGGCAAAAGCATCTCAGATAAAAATGTCCCAGTTTAGATGCTATATCATACAGTACTACAGCACTCTTAACAAATTTTCTTAAATATGATGGTATTTAATAGTTGGTTTAGAAAAACAAACAGCATAACATGAAGCATGTTAGACAATATGCCCCTAATTACGGTAAATTCATTACTAGAATGGGCACAAAATATAGAGAAAAATTGTTCTTACATTTTTAGAAAGAAAGGAGAAACCAAAGTTATCTTTTTCTCTATTGTGCAATGTAAAATAAAACACCGCACAGTTGGCCCTGGCCGGTTTGGCTCAGCGGTTAGAGCGTCAGCCCATGGACCAATGAGTCGCGGGTTCGATTCTGGTCAAGGGCATGTACCTTGGTTGCAGTTCTTCCCCAGCCATGGGCGGGTCCTGCAGGAGGCAACCAGCAGATGTGTCTCTCTCACATCAATGTTTCTCTCTCTCTTTCTCCCTCTCTCTCTTCCTCCCTCCCTCCCTCCCACTCTATCTGAAGATAAATGGAAAAATATCCTCGGGTGAGGATTAAAAAACAAAACAACACCGCACAGTTGGAAGAACCCTATAGTGAGAGTCAAAAGGCCTGTCACTTGTTAGAGAATATAACCTTGACTAAGTTACTGGGGACTGTCTTAACTACAGCTTTCTCATTTGTAAATTGAAGGGATCAAAATGCTGACTGGTCTCTACCTAATGTCAAGGTCCAGCTCTAAATACTCGGTTATTCCATGGCTTTGGCCTCCAGATAATTTTAATTACATCAGTTGAGTTAGACTTTTTTACAACTAGAAAATGTAACTTGCTCGGCCGGTGTGGCTCAGTGGTTGAGCATCGACCCCTGCACCAAGAGGTCGCCAGTTCGATTCCTAGACACATGCCCAGGTTGGGGGCCAATCCCCAGTGGGGAGCATGCAGTAGGCGGCCAATCGATGTTCTCTCTCATCGATGTTTCTATCTCTCTCTCTCTCTCTCTCTTCCTTCCTCTCTAAAAATCAATTTTAAAAAAGAAAATGTAACTTCCCTTCTCTCCCCAAACTTCTATTTCTGTTCAGAGGCCAGGTCAATCTCTCAGTCACCCAAGACGAAGGGCCATAGACTCCTCTCACAATTCGTCCCATATTCCACTGCCTCAGTATGTGACACTCTCACACCTTTTCTGTCACTTCAATTCAGGTCTTCATCACCTCTTGCCCAGATCACTAGTTATCATTATTCTACCATCTCATTACTTGGCCCAAAAGCATACAATAGCTCCTCACTATCTAAAAAAGTATGCAAAAAGTCTTCAATCTGATATGCAAGAACCTCTCCACCTGCCCCCCACCCTTATATGCCAATCCAACTGAACCACTCACTGCTATTACAAAATTCCCTGTACTTTCTGGATTGTATGCCTTTATTCCTGCTGTTCTTACATTGCCCTTTTCTGTTTTTCAAAATCAATTCCATTCTTAAAGTTTTTTTTTTTATTGATTTTTAGAGAGAGGAAGGGAGAGGGAAGAGACAGAAACATCGATGAGAGAGAACACTGACTGGCCGCCTCCTGCACGCCCCCCCACTGGGGATTGGGCCCACAACCTGGGCATGTGCCCTGACCAGGAATGGAACCAGCGACCTCTTGGTGCATGGATCAACGCTCAACCACTGAACCACACTGGCCAGGCTCAATTACATTCTTTAAAGTTCAGTTCCAATGGTGATCATCCCCACAACATTACAGTTGCCTCTTTTGTTTTTAAATTTTTATGTTTTTATTGATGTTAGAGAGAGAGGAAGGGAGAGGAAGAGATAGAAACATCAATGAGAGAGAAATATCAATCAGCTGCCTCCTGCATGCTCCCCACCTGGGATTGAGCCTGCAACCTGAGTACTTGCCCTGATTAGGAATCAAACCGGTGACCTCCTGGTGCGTGGAACGACGCTCAATCCACTGAGCCACAGTGGCCGGGCCAGTTCCCTCTTTTGAATGTCCATGATACTGACACAAAGAGACCATTTTAATGGCCAAGGGTGAAGAAAGATAGTTTACCTAGGGTGGTAAACTCAATTGATCTCATGTGCCAATTTTGTTGACCTGGCACTGGATACCTGGCACACTGTCTTGAGGACTGGTAACTTAGCAGAGGAAAAGGTGAATGGCAATACAACTTTGATATTCAGAGACTAGAGCTTCCAAACTAGGGATCCACACAATGGGATTTACACTCCCATGGTATTAAAAGATGTTTAAATCAACTGAAGTTAATTTAACATTAACATGGTTATCTTCAGGAAAGACAAAGATCTAGAACAGCGGTTTTCAAGTGGGGGCAATTTGGGCACTCCCTCCCAAGGGGGCATTTGGCAGTATCTGAAGACATTTCTGATAGTCACAATTGGGTAGAGTATTACTGGCAGATGCTAAGCAGTCTACAATGTATAGGGCAGACATTACAATAGTAAATGATCTGGTCCAAAACGTCAACAGTGCTCAGGCTGAGAAATTTCTATCTAGAAGTACTGCATGTATCTATAGGTTCTGCCTCTCGAGAGACTCAAATATTTCAAGATGAGAAAGCATGTCTCTAATCACAGACAATATAGTCTGATGGCGGACAGCTCCTCCAATTACCAGTAGTGGGGCCTCCCGAAAGTTACTTAACCTTCCTGTGCCTCTAAGTCTTCATCTGTAAAACAGGGATAATAAGAGCATCTACCTCACAGAACGTTCCAAGAATCAGATGAGTCCATTTAAAGTCTTTGGAAAAGTATGCCAGGCAGATATAAGCATTCAATAAATTTAACTTCTTTCATTCCTCTCCTCCCTAGGGCCTTGTCTTGCATTTGGAACATTGAAGATACTCAAGAAATGTTTACTAAGTGAATAATGCTTGGACTTCCTGGGGAGGGCACAAAATGGGTCAAGACAGATAGATGCTTCTTATTTGGGAAAAAGGAAGCATAGAGCTAGAGATAAAGGTAAAAGGAAGCATTTACCCACCTAATCACATCTCTCCCTCCATAGAACACTTTTACCCTTTAGAAAATGTTCCCCTTTCATGGTAACCTCCTTGATATTTGTTTGTTCTTTTCGTCCCTTCTGACCAACTGAGATCCTCAAGTATATGAAGGAGATGGTGTCTTCTTTGGACCTCTACCATCATCTATCCTATATTAGTTATTTATGTATTTATTATAGTCTTTCTATTAGATTGTACAAGCTTTCCATGGCCAGGGACAACACTTGACTCCTTTTTATATATAAGGTCCTACACACTTAGCAATTGTCTGGCCCAAGCCTGTCATTTTATAGATTAGGCACAGAGAGGCTAAGTGAATTGCCAAGAGTCAAGGTCAGATTGTAAGAGGCAGAGTTAGGATTCAAATTCTGATACATAGCTGATACAGAGACTCCAAGTTCTATCTAATTGACTGTAATAGAATATAAAAATTATACCTGTGGTAGAGACTACTTTTTAATTAAGTCCCAGAAAATCTCTACAGAAATTATACTAATATAGTTACCTGACAAAGAAAAAATGGAGAGCGAGCCCTGGCCAGTTTGGCTCAGTGGTTGGAGCACTGGCCTGCGGACCAGACAGTCTCGGGTTCGGTTCCCGCTAGGAGCACGTACCAAAAAAAAAAAAAAAATGGAGAGAGAAATAGACCCAGACTTCAAGCTCCTTTCTGCTGCTGAAACTACACCTTAAAAACTCCACCTGTTTTGTATCTTAACATTTAATAGCTTTTGACAACAAAACTTACTTAAATGTGCAACGAACAGAACAGAATCTTTAATGATCACCTTAACAGATTCATATCTCAAAAACTCAAAGACCAGTAATTTGAAATGATTCTATATGGTAAAAAATAGGCAATTTGAATTGTGTGTTAACCTCAACATAAACCTAAATCTTACAATAATCAACTACAAACTACATTAAGACCTGAGATAGGAGAAATTTTATTTTATTCTGTTCAAGTGAAAGAAAGCTGCTCACTGATTAGGTTAATCTAGAAATTTCTCTGAATGTCCCAAAATGATGCAAAAGAAAGCAGCGAATAAGAAAGGAAAAGACTGTAAGACAGGAAATGTTCAAAAGAGTGCAATGCTTTGATGCTTAAGCAATTACAGCTCAATAAAGCTAAACAATTCCATAAAGGCATCATTTGAAAAACAAAAAACTTCCTATGTGGCGATGATTTAAGTTACCAGTGCAAAGCACTCAGGCCCAGTAAGAATGATAACCACTTACTGGGAACATTACTTTTAATTATTTTACCAGCCTATAAAAGGAGCGTAGATACGAACAGTAGTTTCAAAAGAAAACAAAACGCAGTTTCTGCCACTTAAAGTTCAAGGGCAAAACTGTTCCCAGTGCAACAGAATCCTCATGACTACAGTGTTTGGGGGGGGGGGGGGGAGGGAATGCGAACACATAGTATCTTTTTATAAAGGCAACAATTTGAATTACAAAGTAATAACGGGGAAGCCAAAACAGTTTGACAGCCCGCCATAAGTGCCGCCTCAATCATGAGTCACACAATGCCTGCAACCACTTACAATAGTAATTAATGCACAAGTCCCCTAATTAAATTCTAAAAGGGTGAGAATGCTTTAACTAAGTTTACAAGGACTGCTTCTCGCTGGGGGTTTTCTCCCTCCCAAAAAGGCAAACACGAGTAATTTCGCATCTCCCGCAATCCCTCCATCCAGGATTCCCTGAGGCCTCATCTCCCGAGAGTGTTCCCTGCCTGCGAAAGAAAATGACACGGGGGAACTTGTGAACCCAAAAAGGGCGCACACGCCAAAGCGGGAGCACACGATTAAAGGGGCGAGAGGCGGCAAGCGCGCCCGTCTTACCTGCTAAGATTCCTCTCTACGTCTTTGGTAGCTTTAGCTTCCAATTCTCTGGAACAGAAAGCAAAAGAAAAGGAGGGATGCGCGTGAAGCAGAGCTGCTGCGGCAGACGCTAGCGCCGCGGCCGGTGGGGGAGGGGCGGGGCCGGGCCCGAGGCTGCAGGGCTGCAGCCCGACTGCGGTTAGGGGGGCCGGCGACCCCCGGCCCGGCTCCAGCGGCCCCTCGGCTCCCGTCCGCGTCCACAGCGGAGCAGCCCGCGCCCCCACGCCCGCCCAGGCCCGAGTGCTCGGGGACGCCCGGCCCGCCGCCACCCGCGGTCGCGGGCCCTGCGGCAGCGCCCGAGGCTCCTCCCGCCAGAGGGAGGCCGCAGCGCCGCTCACCTCATGTGTGTAAAGTGCACGAGCGAGTGGGGCGCGGCGAGTGAGGCCGCGAGCCTCAAGCCCTCCGCAGCGCCGCGGGGACAGGCCCAAGCCGCCGCGCCAGCGCCATTTTCTACACCGACCCGCCGCCGCCGCCGCCGCCGCCGCTACCGCCGCCGCCGCAGGCCCCAGGCCGGAAGTGAATGCCCGCTCCGCAACTCCTTCCGGGGCGCCACGGCCAGCGGCCTCAAGATGGACGCCCTAGCAACTAGGCCCGCAGACCGGGCAAGCGCGTGGCAACCGCCGAGCGCGGCGCGCGGCCCCCCGCCCCGCCCTCCCTGGGGGTCGCCGCGGCCCAGGCGCCCCGCCGAGCGCCGGGGGCCCGCGGAGTCCCGAGCCCGACTTGTGTCGCTGCGCCGGCGCCGATCTGACTTGAGTCTTCCCCTCCTCCTCCTTTTCTGCGACACCAGTTCCCTTTCCTGCCGCCGGCCCCTCCCCCGCGAATCACACACCAAAAAAAAGAAGAGGAAAGAAAAGAAAATCTCCTAAACCGCAAATTCTGCCCCTGCGGCAGCCTGATGATCCGGCGCAGCTGTGGTTAAGTTTGACCTTGAGCCGGTTGTTTAACCTCTGCTCCCGTTCCCTCCTCGGGCAAGGAATGCATACGGAGGCGTGCTGGCAGGGTTAAAAGAGGTTTTTTTCCACCTAATCTGGCAGACCCTTGGACTCAGCCGTTGCACTTGCACGAGTTTCTGTCCAGAAAATAATCCTTAATATCTACAAATAGTTCACCATCCAAATCAGAAGTCCTGGCATTGAGGGTGAAACATTGTAAACGGCCACAATGTCCAATGTGACGAGGGGGCAGTAAAAACGGAAAGACTGGTATGCCTTAGGACAGCGATTTTCAATCTTTTTCATCTCATGGCACACAAACTAGTTACTAAAATTCTGCAGCACTGACCAAAAAAATAGGTATAATTTTGATTCATCCACACCGGACGGCTATTGTCATGTTTGTTGGCTGTTGTCATTTTTTTTTTTATTTGACAATCTAAGGGAAAATAGGTCAGTGCCCCTGATTAAATAGTGAGGTAAGGCTAATGCTTGTCTTAAAAATTATTGCAGCACACCAGTATGCAGCACGTTGGGATACCTGTAAAAACCATGGGAAACGAGTAACAGCCTCAGGGAAATGGTTACAATAGTGAAAAAGTCAGGTTCCAAGGTAGCTCACAGGGTAAGAAACATACAGATACTTAAGACACAGTAAGATACATACGTGTAGATAAAGTGAGAAAATATACCTACCTGCATGTATATAGACACAAGATATATACAAACCAAAAGGGAGATTGGTAGATGTACAATATACACACAGGTGGATACAGTTAGACACATAGATTCGTGTGCATTCTTTCCACCCTCTCACAACACCTTTTTTCCTAATCTGAAAATGATTCTTCCTCTGTACTTAAAATCCATTCTTTATTCTGAGAAAGAATGGATTTCTTTCTCATCCTATTTTCTTCTTTCTAAACTAGGTTCTTCCACTGGCTTTTTAAAAAATTCCCAAATCCCTCCCATTAAAAAGAAACAAAACCACCCCTGACTGCCCAGTTCCTATCCTCTCTCCAGGAGATATGTAATAAATAACTTAATGCACAGAAGGTCCTAAAGCAGGTGTACCAAAATATTAATTTTCTTCTCATAATATATTTGGCTTTTTGTTTTTTTATGATAATGTTGAAAAAAGCCTAGTTTTTAAAAAATAAGGTTTACAAAATGTAAAATATAGGTAGGGGGCACCAAATAAATGCTAGTGACTTTCTTTTTCCTGCCATCATCCCTACCCTCAATTCATCCATACATATATTTGGTTTGGCTTTCTTTCATGGTTATTTTTATTTAAAATGTTAAAAATTATATTACAGTATTTCTTTAGGAATTAAAAAATATGAATTACAGTATGCTTTCATACCAGGTTTATGAATAATTTTCCACAACAGCATAAGACAATGAAAGCAATACTACTTATCAACATTTGCACAATTGTCAAGATTAATTGACTTTTTAAAAAATTAGTCTTTCTCTTGGAAGTAGGGAACAGACTGACAAACACAGGGGGGAGATAAACCAAAGAACTCAGATGCATATATGCACAACCAGTGGACACAGACAACAGTGTGGAGAAGGTAAGAGGGGGGTAGGAGTGGGGAGGAGGGGGTAAATGGGGAAAAAGGGGGGGAACATCTGTAATACTTTCAACAATAAAGATAAAATATAAATAATAATTTAAAAATCAGGCTTTAGCCCGGCTGGTGTGGCTCAGTGGATTGAGCTTTGTCCCATGGATTGACAGGTCCTGGTTCGATTCCTGGTCAGGGCGCATGCAGGTTTTGCGGGCTTGATCCCCAGTGGGGGCGGGGGGTGGTGGTGCAGGAGGTGGCAGATAGATGTTTCTCACATCGATGTTTCTATCTCTAACTCCCTTCCTTTCTCTCTAAACAATCAATTTTAAAAAAAACATTTAAAAAAATCAGGCTTTCTTCGCTTTGAATAACTCAGTGTTTCTTTATTGGGGTGATGTGTCCCTCCTTCTCCCAGGGAACATTTAACAGTGTCTGATTTTTGTTGTCACAACTGGATACTATGGTATCTAGTGGGTAGAGGGCTAGGGAGTCTGCTAAACATCCTACAAGGCACGGGACAGTCCCCCACAACACAAGAGTATCTGAACCAATATGCCAATAGCACCCAAGATTGAGAAACCCTGAGACTAATTCTCAGCCCCAGGGAAGTTGAGAAAATATGATTTCTTGAAGATCCTTCCAGAGTGGTTTGACATGTCCTATATGACACCCCCAGGGTTACATGATGAAGTCATGTTAATTACTTTTTAATTATCTCTTACTTAAACTTGGTGCACAGGAATAGGTCAAAGTAACAACCAGAACTATTTCCTTATCAGGAACCTCCGGGGATCTTCTCTAGTTATCTTTTTTCTTTATTAAGTAGTCTCTTTTGCCCTGGCCGGTTTGGCTCAGTGGTTAGAGCGTCAGCCCACAGACCAAAGAGTCTCAGGTTCGATTCTGGTCAAGGGCAGGTACCTTGGTTTTGGTTCGCTCCTCGGCCCTGGTCGGGATTATGCGGGAGGCAACCAGTCGATGTGTCTGTTTCACAATGTTTCTCTGTTTCTCTCTCTCTCCCCCACCTCCCCCTATTCTATCTGAAGATAAATGGAAAAGTATCCTCTGGTGAGGATTTTTTTTTAAAAAGTCTCTTTCTATTGAATATTTTCCATCACCATACAAACATATTCTAGTCACTTCCCCACTCCCCAAAAAAGCACAGGAACAAAACAAAAAACAACTTTGTTGATGCCCCATTCCTCTCCTGCTCCATGTTTCTGCTCTCCTTGCCAGCTAATTGAAAAGTGTTCTGCACAAGCTGCTTCCAGTTGCTCACCTCCCTTCCCAACCCACTCTAACCTGACATCCTCGATCCTACTCCAAAATTACTCTCATCAAGGTTACAAATTACCTTGAACCTGCCAAACTTGGTGGCAACACATCTATCCTGATCTTGATTTCCTTCTTAGCTGTATTTGCCACAGCTGACACTCCCACCTTCTTTAGAGAGACTCTTTTCCTGGCTGTCATGACAGCACAGCCTCCTGAATTTCTTTTTCCCTCTCTAACCATTCCTGTTTTGTATCTTTTGCCAGTATCTCTTGCTTCATACCAAATAAATGTTGGAGATCCTTCAGACTCTGGTCCAAACTTTCTCTCTCTCTCTCTCCCCCCAGGATCTCCTTGGGATTGTGATCTCATCCATTCTCTTATATTTAAATACTGTTTAAATGCAGATGAATCTTAAATTCATATCTTTAGCCCATATTCGCCTGTGTATGCCTGTGAAGTGCTAGGTGCTGTGTTAGGGCCTGTTGTCTGGCACCTGTGAGGAACTGCTCTGGTGGATTAAGTCTAAGGGGGCAAATAGGGTTGTTTATTTGTTTAAAGCAAACTGTAAAGTGTACAACTACAAACTATGACAAGTGCACAGAAGGAAAGGAATGTCCTAAGAAAGTATAAAACAAAGAAACATATAACGTAGACTGTGTGGTCAAAGAAGGTTTCTTTGAAAATGTAAAGCTTTGCCCTGGCCGGTTTGGCTCAGCGGTTAGAGCATCGGCCTGCGGTCCAGAGAGATCCGGGTTCGGTTCCCGCTAAGGGCATGTACCTCGGTTGCAGTTTGTCCCTGGCCCTGGTTGGTCGTGCGAGTGGCAGCCACTCGATGTGTCCCTTTCACGTCGATGTTTCTCTCTCTCTCTCTCCCTCCCACTCTATCTGAACAGAAAATGAAAAAATGTCCTTGGGTAAGGATTAAAAAAAAAAAAAAAGAAAATGTAAAGCTTTCCCTGAGAGCTGAAGGATGAAGGGCAGCCAACCCAAGACCCTACAGCAGAGGAGAGGTCTCAGGCTAGAGGATTTTTGTTGTTGTTGTTGTTTTGATTTTGTTTTTTAAATATTTTTATTGATTTTTTAGAGAGAGAGGAAGGGAGAGGGAAAGAGAGAGAGAACCATCAATGTGAGAGCAAAACAACAATCAGCTGCCTCCTGCATGCCACCTACTGAGGCGAGCAGGAAACCTGGGCATGTGCCCTGACCAGGAACCTGTTTTGTGCACGGGATGATGCCGAACCAACTGAGCCACACCAGTCAGGGCTCAGGCTGGAAGTTTGACTTTGTGGGTCCTCCTTGTGGACAAAACAGATTTTATACTTTAAATCCACCTGGTACCATTTTTATTTTACTCACATAATCAATTAGGAACAAAACCAGAAACAGAGCCCTGTATAGAGTAACGGGTTTCGTTAACACCACTCATTTAAGTAAGCAAACATGATGTTCTACAACAAGTATAGTCCCTAGGTTAAATAAATATTAGAATTTTTGCAGGACTCATGGTTGAAGTCTACAGTTAGAGAATTTAATGTATGTGAAGTTAAATGCTTTTTCAATAATAAATTTTTATGGAATAGTTCCGGAAGAATCTACAACTATCTCAGGAAGATCTTTGCTTCTTCTTAGTAAGCATAATGAGAAATAGAGGCTGTACAAATTTAAATTTAAATAAGGCCTTTTCTCCATTTGTCTTTCTTTCTTGGGTTCTTTGTTCCTTTGGTTTCTGAAGTCACCAGAAAATAAATGTTCTCCAAACCTTCTTCCTTATTTTACTGAGAGAGTAAATGACTAGCCTGGAACTAGGGAAATTATGTACTTGAAAGAAGATGATTTTTTTTTGGTCCTCCCAAGGCTTTACCATAAAATACCATCACAAGATATGTATGTATTTTTTTAGGTAAAGCTCACTCGAAATATTTTAACTTTAGAAGAATTTTCACAATAATGTACAAATGGACATTGAGGCATGAACATGAACAAAATTTCCTGGAGAGTGTGTATTTGTTTTAACTAAAATTTATTTGGTACTTAATAAATATGTGCCAATCATGCACTGTTCTAAGATAAGTACTTTACAAATATTAACTAATCATTTTTATTGTCCTCGCATAGTCCTATGAGGTAGGAATGCTATCCTCATGTTAGAGATGAGGATAATTGACTTGTCCAAAGTCACATAAATAGTATCTAGCCAGGCAATTTGGTGCCCACGCCCAGGTCACTAACTACTACATTGTACATCTCTTTTCCTCTTTCATATGGGACCCTGCAGCCCCTTTGAGAAATATTTTAATACCACCCCTGTCTCTATTCCCAAATGGTAAACATAGATAATATAAGCTACCTAACACATATGTTCAAAATATATATTTAATGACTTATCTCTGATATAAAAGAGAAAAGAGATAAAAGAAATATAAAAAATTGAAATGTCCTTCTCAGGGTATATCACAGCTACAAGCACATGCATGGGGATGGTCTGCACCGGAAGCCACAAGAAGGTGGGCAGGTGCTGGCCCCTTGGAGTAGAATCACTACTACAAATGCCGGTTGACACAGCAGTGTCACACTGATTATTCACACACCAAGACCTGTAGTGATGTTGGAGATGTAATTTTTCTGGAATATAGAACAAGGCCCAGTCAAGTTCTGAACAACTGGGAAACAATTCTCTCTTAATTTATGTGTTTATTGCATTACTGGTAATCTCAGGGTATATCACAACTACAAAAGTAAGACGTCAGGTCTTCAGATAATTATAAACGCGCCTTTTACTACGTGAATGTCCAGTGAGGGGAATTCTCCATTTTGTGGGCCTATCTTGTCCATCCTTCAGGGCTCCTAGCCATTGAATCTTAATAGCAACCCCCCCCCCCACACACACACACCTCTTTGTGATAACCAAAAACACTTTGGTGGTTTTCCCCAACTCTCTGATGAGTATTGAGAGCCATTGCTATGGAGTGAGAAGTGGAGGAAAGAGTCCTGAGGAATTCTGATACTCCAGTAAAGACTAGCAAGATAGGAAGGAAAACAGGGTTAAAGGTAGTATAATGGGGCTGAGTGATGCCTCCCAGACTGACATTTCAAAACTTAGCCTCGTTATTCCTTCTCTGCTTCCTCCCCCCACCACACACAAACTCCCTAGAGGGACCATTTCCCCTAGCTCAGTAATAACACTTCCAGTCACTAAGCTGCCCCAGCCAGAAAACTGAGAGTCAATTTCAACTCTACCCTCTCCCTCATCCAATCCATCAATAAGTTAGTTATTTTGTCTCCAAACTTCTCTTTTATTCTTCCTTTCCTTTGTTTACCACTATACACTCTGAAAACTCCAGTTTCTCTCTGTTCTTCCTCTTTTTGTTGTTGTGGTGGTGTAGTTTATATACAATAAAATGCACACATTTGAAGTGAAAAAGTCAATGAGTTTTGACAAATAAATACACCCATGTGACCATTCCCACAATCAATATATAGAACACTCCCATCACCCCAGAAAATGTCCTTGCGCCCCTTTCATTCACTCACTTGCTCTCCCCAATGCACACTCCTGACACTAGGAAACTACTTTTCTGATTGATGTTACTATAAATTACACCAATCTGTTCTAGAATCTTATGCTATAAATGAAGTCATATAGTATATATCCTTTTGTGCCTGGCTTCTCTTGCTGAACATAGTGTCTGTGAGAATCGTTCATGTTGTTGCATGTATCAGAAGTTCATTCCTTTTTAATACTGAAAAGCATTCCATTGAATGAATGTACCACAATTTGATTTCCATCCTCCTGTTGATTGACATTTGGGTTATTTCCAGTTTGGCGTTATTATGAATAAAGCTGCTATGAACATTCTTGTACAAGTCTTTTTTTTTTTTTTAATCCTCACTGGAGGATATTTCTCCATTTATCTGCAGATAGAGTGGGAGGGAGGAAGAGAGAGAGAGAAACATCGATGTGAGAGGGACACATCAACTGGTTGCCTCCCACACGACCCTGACCAGGGCCGGGGATGAACCGCAACTGAGATACGTGCCCTTGACTGGAATCGAACCCGCGACCTGTTGGTCCGCAGGCCGATGCTCTAACCGTTGAGCCAAACCAGCCAGAGCCAAGTCTTTTTTTGTGGACAGCAGACATATGGTTTTATTTCTCTTGGATAAATAGCTAGGACTAGAATTACCAATTTATAGGATAAGTGTATTTTTTAAAAACTCTATAAGAAACTATAAAATATTTCTAAAATGCTTACATTGGGTTACATGTCCAATCCCAGGAAAAGTTCTGGTCGCTCCATGTCCTCCCCAGCATTGCATATGTTCCCTCCTAGCCTCTTAAAATCATTCCCCAAAGAGCAGCCTGAGGCACTTTTCTTAAAAAGAAAACTTGATCATCTTACTCTCCAACTTGAAACAATTCAAAGGCTTTCCAGGGCTCTTGATTCAAAGCCTAATATCTTTCCAATGTTATCACCAGTCACTGCTCCCAAGCTCCAGACAACCCAAAATTTTTCTTTCATTTGCTAAAAGGTGACCAGCTCCTTTACCCAGCCTGCTTCTAACCATCCTTCAGCTCTTAACCCCCATGCAACTGCCTCAGGAAAGACCCCCATCAGCCTTGACTGGATTAGGTCTTTCAATTACATATTCAAAGGCACCTTTTACTTCTTCACAGCATGATCATATTTGCATAAAGTATTTCTTTTTCTTTTTTTTTTAATCTTCACCGGAGGACATTTTTGCATTTATCTTCAGATAGAGCGGGAGGGAGAGAAGGAGGAAGAAAGAGAAACATCGATGTGAGAGAGACACATTGAGTGGTTGCCACCCACATGACCCCAACCAGGGACAGGGACAAACTGCAACCGAGTTACGTGCCCTTAGCGGGAACTGAACCCGGGACTCTGGGGTCCGCGGGCCGACACTCTAACCGCTGAGCCAAACCAGCCAGGGCTGCATAAAGTATTTCTGCCATTATTTGTTTAATCTTTGATTCTCCAGATTCTTTGTACGTTCCAGGAGAGCAAGGACCATGTCTACTTTGTCATCACTATATCTTTAGCATCTAGCATCTAGTACATTTGGGCCCTTAATGATATTTATTTAATGAAAGAATGGTTTTTCCATGCTTTGCTTATTGTCACTAAAGTGGTCTTTCTAATAAGTAAACCAGTCAGATCCTGCTGATGCTTAAAATTCTTGAATGGTTCTCGATATTCTGTAGACTATTATCTGACTACCTAACTTGCTCCATTTCCCAGAATTCCTATTTTGTGCTCCAGTGATACTGAACTATTGATATTTCCTTGTTTTTTTTTTTACATTTGTGTTGTTTTAAGCCACCAAGTTTATTTATTTATTATTTTTTTATCCTCACCTGAGGACATTTTTTCATTTCTTGTTCAGATAGAGTGGGAAGGAGAGAGGAAGAGAGAGAGAGAGAAACATCGACGTGAAAGGGACACATCGAGTGGCTGCCACCCGCACAACCAACCAGGGGCCGGGGACAAACTGCAACCGAGGTACATGCCCCTAGCGGGAACCGAACCCGGGTCTCTCTGGACCGCAGGCCGACACTCTAACCGCTGAGCCAAACCGGCCAGGGCTTGATATTTCCTTGTGTTTTCAATGCCTCTATGACTTGAACATGTTATTTTCTCAGAGTGGAACACCTCACTTACTATGTCTACCTAACAAACTCAGACTTCAAAACCCATTTCAAATGATTCCTTCTTTGTTAAGTCTTCCCTGAAATTCTCTGGAGCTTATAATAATATAGATGGGATTCAAGTACCAATACTAACTAAGACTTTGATGAATCTTGTTCCTTCCTATTCAGGTAGAAACTCAGCCATCTAGAAAGAACCCCTTGAGTATTTAGGTTTGGAATCTCTCACGTTCTCATGAGATAACTAATTTTTATCCAATCACTCCTGGCAATTTGTCTGTTGTGTTCAGTGTTGTATTTTCCAGCACCTGGAGCAGTGCCCAGGACATAGTAAACATTGAATTAATATTTGTTGAATGATAAAGAATGTCATCTTTTTTTCCAAGCAGTTGTATAATGTGTGTCAAGGAGCATCATTGTTTTGCCAGGTACCTGCTTGTTACCATCTTGACCTCCAGCAAGACCTGTCTAGATTATCCTAGACATCTGCTTGGTTTCTTCAAAGTGCTAGGTTTTGCTTTATCTTACAGATGCAAACAATATTCTTTCCATAATGCTCGTTTGCCATCAGATCCACCAGGCACCTTCATTGTTTTGTTGAGGATCAAGTGGGTATTTCTACCTCTTACCAGGTCCCTCAACATTCACTGCTAAAAACAATCACTTATTGTTTCCTTCTTTTTTCTCTGAGTGGAATAAGCAATGATGGCACCCTGCTTTTGCTAAAGGGCCAACCTCCTTCACTCTCAGTCCATTAATTTCAGTGGAGAAATACTACAGTAAGCATTTTTATATTAAAAAACTTTTATTCCCACTGATTAAATTTGGGATAATTTGAACATTGAAATAAAGAATTTTAGTAAGGATTATAACCCACTCAACAAAGTAGAGAACTATATT
This sequence comes from Tadarida brasiliensis, assembly GCA_030848825.1. NCBI lineage: Eukaryota > Metazoa > Chordata > Mammalia > Chiroptera > Molossidae > Tadarida > Tadarida brasiliensis. The sequence continues at coordinate 123,769,498 of CM061258.1, forward strand.
TCTTTTTTTTTTTTATCCTCACCCGAGGACATTTTTTCATTTTTTGTTCAGATAGAGTGGGAGGGAGAGAGAGGAAGAGAGAGAGAGAGAAACATTGACGTGAAAGGGACACATCGCGTGGCTGCCACCCGCACGACCAACCAGGGCCGGGGACAAACTGCAACTGAGGTACATGCCCTTAGTGGGAACCGAACTCGGGTCTCTCTGGACTGCAGGCCGACGCTCTAACTGCTGAGCCGAACCGGCCAGGGCGAGAACTATAATTTTGTATAGACACATGCGTATATCATTCATTCACTCATTAAACATGAAATGAGGAACAAGGACTTCTACTTCCAACCAAGATGGAGCAACAAAAACTCTATTTACCTTCCCTCCAAAACAACTAAAAATACAGACAACATTTATGAAACAAAAAGTACATTGAACATCAAATAATAAAAGACGGTGATCTCAGAGAGATGGGAAACAAAGGAGGTGAACCCCATGATTTCCCTAGATTACTGTTTGAGGAGAGTTTCCAGGCAATGGTACAGTGGTATGGGAAGGGGAACCCAAGCAGAGTGGAATCCCTAAGTAGAGGCAATGTAGCTGAGAGTATGGAGAGATCAAGGTGGATAGTGTTCATAAGTCAGAGTACCAGAGAGGAGAGAACCACACAGATGGAGAGGGTCATGCTTGGATCTTTAGCTGAGAACTCAGTAGTGCATGCTTATCATAAAACTACACAACAAGATTGGGGAAGAACCACACAAAAGGACTGAAAGAAACAATACCCAGGGCTCACAGAGAGCTTGGAATAGTTCCTGTTCCCATCAACCAGGGTAGAAAACCTGCGGCATCAGTTGAAATACTCAGGAGGATTTTGCATCACTATTGGGCCAAAGTTAGCTCTAATCACACTCTGCTCTGGTACTACCCAACAAAGCTAACAGACATCTTTAAAAGTTCAAACTGTTTTCAAGTAACTTAACGACATTCCGGAACAAAACCTAAGAACACTTATATGAATACCAAAAGCTGCAACACTCAATGGTAAAATTCAGAATGTCTGACTTCCAACAGGAAATTACCAGACATGCAAAAAGAGTAAAAAAACACGATTCAAATGAAAAGAAAAATTAATCAATTGAAATTGACCCAGAAAGGCCATTGATGTTAAAATTAGGAGGAAAGCCCTGGTCGGTTTGGCTCAGCGGTTGGAGTGTCAGCCTGCAGACAAGAGAGTCCCAGGTTTGGTTCCCACTAGGGGCACGTACCAAAAATAAAATAAAATAAAATAAAATAAAATAAAATAAAATAAGGAGGAAAGAACATTGAAACAGTTATGACAACTGTATTCTACATGTTCTAAAGTTAAGTGACAATTTGGAAGGTGCTTTTTAAAGGAAAACATTATATTTTTGAAAATGAAAACTCCAATGTCTGAGAAAAAACTATATGGAATGAGATTAACAACAGACTAGACATGGCAGAACAAAAGAAAATATAGCAAGAGAAACGATCTAAAATGAAAGATAAGAAAAAAGACTAAAAATTAAATAAAGGGATTATCAGTGAGCTGTGAAACAACTTAAAAGCCTAATATATGTATTATTGGAGTCCTTGAAGGAGAGAACTGGGGAATAGAAGAACTAATTGTAGAAATAATAGTAAAAAAAGTTTCCAGGGACTTCAGGTCAAGGTGACAGTGTAGGTAAATGCAGTACTTGCCTCCTCCCACAACCACATCAAAATTACAACGAAACTACAGAACAACCAACATTCAGAACCACCTGAAATTGAGCTGAATGGAAGTCCTACAACTAGGGAATTAAAGAAGCTACATCAAGGAGGGGCAGAGGCACAGATGGGCTGGTCCCACACCCATATGTGGCGAATAAAAATCAAGAGGGATAACTTGGCTATGAAGGTTCCCCTTGAGGAGTGAAGGGTCCCCATCCCACACCAGGCCCCCCAGCTCAGGGTTCCAGGGCCAGGAAGAGAAGGCCCCATAACTTCTGGCTGTAAAAACCAGAAGCTTCTGGAGTCCCAGGCAGCTCCTCTTAAAAGGCCCAGCATGGACTAACTGGGACTGGCTCCCTCTGGGCTCCAGAGCAGGGGAGGCAGCTTGAAAGGCCAGAGATATAAGGGAGAGAACTGTGTTGTTTGGCATTGGGGTGAGAGCTGGAGGGGCAGCTTTCTCCTGGACAGACATGCTGGCGGAGGCCATTGTTCCTTTGGTGAGCCCTTCCCCCATAGGGTCAGCAGATGGGCACCATATCTGGGACTCCAGCAACCTGGCTCACACTGTTTGCCCCACCCTTGTGATTCCCTGAGGCCTTGCCCCACCCAAATTTTGGGCCCACCCAAGCTGTTTCCAGTGGCTTTACCATAGGAATGGCCTGTCTTGGCTCATGTTTCGGATTTTCTTAAAATCTCTCAAACAAGCAGCACCTGGCCTCAGCGAGCCCTATACCTCTTGCTAAGTGGCCCCAGGCCTGGCACAAGCAGCAGCTGGCCTTGGTTCACAGCTTAGCATTGCCTGAGCACCTCCAAGCCCAACACAAGAAGCAGCCATCTGCAGATTGCTTTGTAGCTTATGCCTGGTGGCCCCAGATAGAACACAGGCAGGGGCTGACCTTGGCCTGCACTTTCGGAGAGGTCCCAGAGCCAGCACACCCAGTGGACAGCTTCAGACCATGTCAAAGCACCACCACCCAACCACCTCCACAAGAGACACACTCAAGAAGTGGACTCAGTGGATACCAGAGCCTTGCTGAAGTAAGTCTTGCTCTGTGTGGTGGGCCCTACACAGCTGATCATCCAAGGTGGTCAGAGGTCAGTGATCAGTGAGCAGAGCCAGTCCTTGCACCTGATCAGCCTGAGTAAATCCCTCCCACAGACGTGCCAACAGCAGTCAAGATTCAATTACAACAGAAGGGTGTACAGTTCCCATGGGGGGTACACCTCACTCAAGTGCCCAGTTGGGGTGATCAGGGAGGCTGTGCCACTGGACCCTACAGGATCTATTACAATAGGCCACCCTACCAAGCCTAGGATACGTAGTAGCTCTACCTCATGCACAGAAACAAATACAGGGAGGCAGCAAAAATGAGCAGACAAAGAAACATGTCCCAAATGAAAGAACAGAACAAAATTCTGGAAGAAGAACTAAGTGAAATGGAGATAATCTATAGATGCAGAGTTCAAAACATTTGTTATAAGGATACTCAAGGAACTTAGTGAGGACCTCAACAGCATAAAAAAGAACCAGTAATCCCAGCCAGAGTGGCTCAGTGAATTGAGCATTGCCCTATGTACTGAAGGTACTGGTTTGATTCCAGGTCAGTCAGGGCACATGCCTGGGTTGCAGACTCGATCCCCAGTGGGGGGCATGCAGGAGGCAGCTGATTGATGTTTCTCTCTTGCATTGATGTTTCTATCTCTCTTTCTCCCTTCCTCTCTTTCTAAAAAATCAATCAAAACATATTTTAAAAAAAGAACCAGTCAGAAATGAAGGATGAACTAACTGAAGTAAAGAATAATTTACAGGGAATCAATAGTAGAGTAGGTGAAGCCAAGAATCAAGTCATCGATTTGGAATATAAGGAAGCAAAAACACCCAATCGGAACAACAAAAAGAAAAAAGAATCCAAAAAATGAGCATAGTAGGGGTCAACTTCAAGCATACCAACATTTGCATCATGGGGGTGCCAGAAAGAGAAGAGCGAGAACAAGAAATTGAAAACCTATTTGAAAAAATAATAACAGAAAACTTCTCTAACTTGGTGAAGGAAATAGACATACAAGTCCAGAAAGCACAGAGAGTCCCAAACAAGATGAACCCAAAGCAGCCCACACCAAGACATATCATCATCAAAATTCAAAAGGTTAAAGACAGAGAGAGAATCTTAAAAGCAGCAAGAGAAAAGCAGTTAGTTACTTACAAGGGAGCTCCCATAAGACTATGAGCTGATTTCTCAAAAGAAACTTTGCAGGCCAAAAGAGAGTTGCAAGAAATATTCAAAGTGATGAAAAGCAAGGACCTACAACCAAGATTACTCTATCCTGCAAGCTATCATGTAGAATTGATGGTTATATAAAGAGCTTGCTTCCTAGAGAAGAAATAGCTAAAGGAGTTTATCACCACTGAACCAGTATATGAAATGTTGACGGGTCTTCTTGAAGAATAGGAAGAACAAAAATATGAACAATAAAATGGCAATCAATACATATCTATCAACAACTGAATTTACAAACCAAATGAACAAGCAGAACAGAAACAGACTCATAGATACAGAAAACTCTGGTTGCTTGCCAGATGGGAGGGGGGTTGGGGGGATGGGTAAAAATGGTGAAGGGATTAAGAAGTACAAATTGGTTGTTAGACTAACAAACCTCAGAGGGAAGGGGGTGCAGGAAGAGATAAACCAAAGAACTTATATGTATATGTGCATAACCAATGGACACAGACAACAGTGTGTTTGAAGGCAGGAGGGGGGTGGGAGCAGGGAGGGGGGTAAATGGCGGAATAGAGGGGTATATCTGTAATACTTTCAACAATAAAAAATTTTTTGCAGCCCTGGCCGGTTTGGCTCAGTGGTTAGAGTGTCGGCCTGCGGACCAGAGAGGCCCGGGTTCGGTTCCTGCTAATGGCGTGTACCTCGGTTGCAGTTTGTCCCCGGCCCCAGTTGGGGTCGTGTGGGTGGTGATCAGTCAATGTGTCTCTCTCACATCAATGTTTCTCTCTCTCTCTTCCTCCCCCTCTCCCTCCCACTCTATCTGAAGATAAATGCAAAAAAAAAATTTTTTTTCCCCCAAATTTGATGAAAACTGTAAACTACAAATCCAAGAATATCAACAAATCCCAAACACACACACACACACACACACACACACACACACACACACACACCATGGAGAAAATAACAAGGAACATCATAATTAAATCATTTAAAGACAATGATTAAGAGAAACGTCTTAAATGCAGTCAGAGAGGGAAACTTCAACATGGCGGAAGGAAAGCAAGGAAGAGATCCTGGTTACAAAAATGGAGTCTGGCTCCCACAACCACATCAACATTACAACTGAGCTACAGAACAACCATCATTCCAAACTGCTTGAAATCTAGCGGAATAGAATAAGTCCTACAACTAGAGATTAAAAGAAGAAACCACATGGAGGCTGAATCAATGAAAAACATATACTTGGGTGAGGATTAAAAAGAAAAAAGGACATGGAAACCATAAAAAAGAACCAGTCCATGGTGGCTCCTGGTCTTGGCCTGGTCCCCACTGCGCAGCCTGGGGCACCATCCATGGTGGGCACAGTAACCCAAGGCGGGCTAAGTGTCCCTTCCCCGCCCAGCTAGCGGCATTGACCCTTGGTGGGCAGCAGTCAGTTTCCAACAAACTCCTGGCCTGGAGTGGGGTGCTCAAGTGGCAGAGAAGTGCAAACCACCTCTGTGGGCACCAGCCACATGTTGACGCAGTCACTGCCTTGCCAGGTGTACATGAATCATGGCAAGGACTTGAACACAGAGCAGTGACCCTCAAAGATGTTCAAGCAGCTCATCCCCAGGGAGCTGCTGACCACACTGTGGTCTTTGCTTAGGAAGTCATGGACGGTCTGGTTCTATTTTTCCAACAAGGACCTGGAGTCCCTCAATAGCCTCTACCACCTTAAGGGCAACGGCTTCGCAGGCTGCGCGTGCTTCCTCTGCACAGGCGCCTGCTAGGTGCACCAACTTACTCTCCTGTGCTCGTCCATGGGCTCCATCCCCTACGACCAGAACAGCTTTGTCAGTGGTATCCAGCAGGTAATCACCAACTTCAGGCAGGGTCAGCAGCAGAAGCTGGAGCAGCAACGAGGGATGGGGGCACCCACTGCCTGGGGCTGGACCCCCTTCTGGAGGACCAGGCAAGGTCCTGGCAGTATCTGCTCCAGCCCGAGCCTCAGGGCACTGTGGAGGCCTCTGCAACCCAGGGCAGCTCCAGCCCCAGGGTGCTGCCCCCCCCACCCCCAGCCCTGGCACTGCCCCAGGCCCTCCTGGAGCAGCTCCAAGCCTGCCCCCTTCTGGACCTATCCTTCCAAATCAAGGAAAGCCTTAGAATGGTCACAGCAAAGGAGCCCAGGGAGACATGACCACTGCCATGTAATGTGGATCCTGGAGCACAAAAAGGACATTTAGGGAAAAATAAGGAAATCCGAATCAGGATGGACTTTAGTCAATAACATATCAATACTGGTTCATTAATTGTAACAAAGATACCAGACTCACCTAAGATGTTAAGAATAAGGGAAACTGGGGGTGGGCTATGAGTTAAGGTAGATGATAAGTTAACTATAATTTAAGAATGTATAGGTAAACCCTGAAGCAACCACTTAAATAATACAATAAAGAGTTATATCTAATAAGCCAACAAAGGAGTAAAATGGTGTAACGTAAGGGTCCCACATTGTTCTTTTGCATGTGGCTATTCAGTTTTCTCATCACCATTTGTTGAAAGACTGTCCTCTAACTATTGAATGGTTCTGACATCCTACAAAGCAGTAAAATGGAATCATAGAAATTACTCAACTAAAAGTATGGCTGAGGGGAGGAAAAATTTAAACAAAGAACAAATAGAAAACAAATAGTCACATGTAAATTTAAAATCTATTAAGTCACATCATATGTAAGTAGTCTAAGCATACTAATTCAAAGTCAGAAACCATCAGATTGAGTAAAAAAAGGATCTATTTGTATGCTGCCTATAAGAAACTCCCTTTAAATACTAAGACACAAATTGATTAAAAGCAAAAGGATGGAAAAAATAAACTAAGCTAACACTAGTAAAAAAATAAATAAATAAAAAGCTAAAGTGGTTATATTAATATCAGACAAAATAGATTTTTGAACACAGAATATTACCAGGGAAATAAAAGGGTGAATTCATCAGCAGGGCATAATAATCATACATTTATACAGCTACTAAAAGAGCTATAGAATACAGCAAAAATGATATAACTGAAAAGAGAAATGGACAAATCTGCAACTATAGCCAAAGATTTCAGCACACTTTTCTCAATACTACAGTAAGTCAGTAAGAACATAGAATATCTGAACAACACTGTCAACCAACTTGAGTTAATTGACATATTAGAACAATCCATATAATAACAGCAGAATACACATTCTTTTCAATCACATGCACAATATTTACCAAGATAAATAATATTCTGAATCATAAAACAAATCTCAATAAGTTAAAAAGAAATCCAATCATACATAATATGTTCTCATACCTTGATGAAATAAAATTAGAAATTAACATCAGAAAGAGATCTGTGAAATCCCTAATGATTTGGAAACAAAATAGCACACTTCTAAATAAAACAAAAGTCAAAGGAAAAATCAAAAGGGAAAATAGAGTGTATGAATAAGTGAAAATGAAAACATGGCATACCAAAATGTATAGAATGTAGTTAATACAGTGCTTAAAAGGATAGTAATAGCACTCCAAATATCTACATTAGAAAATAAAGTCTCAAACCAATTATCTCAGTTTCTACCTTAAGACACTAGGGAAAGCAAATGAAAACCAAAATAAAAAGAAGAAAATAAATAATAAAGATCACAGTGCCCAGCTGGTGTGGCTCAGTGTATTGAGTGTCATCCCATGGACTGAGAGGTCCTGGTTCAATTCCTAGTCAGGGTACATGCCCGGGTTGCAGGCTTGATCCCCAGTAGGGGGTGTGCAAGAGGCAGGCAATCGATGTTTCTCTCTCATATCGATGTTTCTATCTCTCTTTCTCTTCCTCTCTCTCTAAAAAATCAATAAAAAATATTAAAAAATAAATACATAAAGATCAGTGTGAAAATAAGTGAAAGAGAAAACAGAAAAACAATAAAGAAAAATCAGTGAAACCAAAAGTTGAGAAGAGCAATAAAATTAATAAACTTAAAGCCAGGAATAAAGATAGAAAACACAAAGCAGCCCTGGCCGGTTTGGCTCAGCGGTTAGAGCGTCGGCCTGCGGTCCAGAGAGACCCAGGTTCGGTTCCCGCTAAGGGCGCGTACCTCGGTTGCAGTTAGTCCCCGGCCCTGGTTGGTCGTGCGGGAGGCAGCCACTTGATGTGTCCCTTTCACATCGATGTTTCTCTCTCTCTCTCTCTTCCTCTCTCTCCCTCCCACTCTGTCTGAACAAAAAAGTGGAAAAATGTCCTCCAGTGAGGATAAAAAAACAAAACAAAACACAAAACACAAAGCAGTAGTATCAGAAATGAATGAGGTGATATCACTACAAATTCTGTAGACACTTAAGTGACAATTAAAGAAATAAATAAAACAAATTCTACCAAACTGTTCCAGAAAATTAAATAAAGAGGAGGAATATTTTCCAACCACTTCTATGAGATGAACATTACTCTAGTACCAAAGACTATGACATTGTAAAATAATAATAATAAGGAAAATCACAGACCAACATCTCTAATGAACACAAACACACAAATTTAAAGCAAAAAAAACCCCAAACAAACCCAAACCCAATCACATATAAATATGATCGTATTTCAGAACCAAGTAGTGTTATCCCAGAATGCAATCAATGTAATTTATCATATTATAAAAATAAAAAGGAAAAACCATACAATCATGCAGAGAAAGCTTTTGACAAAATACAATATTCATTCCTGATTTTAAAAAACAAAAAATAAAAGCTCATAGCAAACTAGAAATAGAAGGAAACTTCCTCAACATGAAGAAGGTATCTACAAAAATTCCACAACTAATATCGTACTCAATAATGAAATGCTGAGTGGTTTCCCTCTAATATCAGAAACAAGATAAGCATACCTGCTCGGACCTCTTCTCTCCAGTATTGTTCTGGAGGTTCTAGCCAATGCAAAAGCATGGAAAGAAAGAAGTACAGCTATCTTTAATCACACACAGCATTTCCTCTATGCAGAAAATCCTATAGCATCTACAAAACAACACTACTAGATTTAATAAGTGAGTTTTGCAAGATTGTAGGATACAAAAGCAATACACAAAAATCAATTGCATTTCTATAGAATAGCAGTGATCAACTGGATTTTGAAGTGAAAAATCATAACTGTATTCAATGGCATAAAAATGTGAAATACTTAGAGATAGATTTGACAAAAATCTGCAAAACCTATATATACACTGAGAACTACAAAATAGTGTTGAGAAAATGAAAGAGTGCCTACACAGACTGAGAGGTATGTAGTGTTTATGGATTGGAAGACTCAGTATTGTTAAGGTGTCAGTTCTTCCCAAACTGATGTATAGATTTAGTGGAATAATAATCAAAATCCCCGTCTTGCCGGTGTGGCTCAGTGGTTGAGCAGTGACCCATGCACCAATAGGTCGCCGGTTCGATTCCTGGTCAGGGCACATGCCCAGGTTGTGGGCCCAATCCCCAGTGGGGGGCATGGAATGCAGGAGGCAGCCAGTTGATGGTCTCTCATCCATGTTTCTTTCTTTTTAAAAAAATTTTTTTTTCCTTTATTGATTTTAGAGAGAAAGGAAGGGAGAGGGAGAGAGAGATAGAAACATTGATGAAAGAGAACATCGATTGGCTGCCTCCAGCATGCCTCCCACTGGGGATCAGGCCCACAACCTGGGCATGTGCCCTGACTGGGAATCGAACCAGTGACCTATTGGTGCATGGGTCGATGCTCAACCACTGAGCCACACCAGCTGGGCTCATCCATGTTTCTATCTCTCTCCCTCTTCCTTCCTCTCTCTCTAAAATCAATAAAGAAGGGGGGGAAAATTAAAATCTCAGCATGCTTTTTTTGTTTGGTAAAAACTGACAAATTAATTCTAAATCTCATATAGAACTGCAGGGGACATAGAGCAGCCAAAACAACCTTGAAAAAGACCCAAATTGAAGGATGTAGACAATCTGACTTGAAGACATAAAGCTGCAGTAATCAAGAAAGTGTGGTATTGGCTTGAAGATAGATAAATAGATCAGTGTAGCAGAAGAGTCCAGGAAGAAACCTATGTACATACAGTCAATCATTTTCAGAAAAGGATGCAAAGGCAGTTTAGTGGAGCAAAGATAGTCTTTTCAATAAAGTTTGCTGTATATCCATATTTTAAAAAAACAATACCTCAAACCATTCCTCACATCATATAAAAAATTAGCTCCAAGTGAAATCAGAAACCTAAATATAAAAACCCAAAGTATAAAACTTTTAGAAGAAAATCTAGGAGAAATCTTTGTTACTTTTGATTACACAATGATTTCATAGTCACCAAAAATACAATATATAAAATATCAAATTTAAGAGCTTCAGCTTTTCTTTTTTTTTATTTATTTTTTCTTTATTGATGTTTAGAGAGAGAGGAAGGGAGAGAAAGAGGGAGGGGGGAAGGGGGGGAGAGAGAGAGAGAGAGAGAAACATTGATGAGAGAGAACATCAATTGGTCACCTCCTACATGCCCCCCCACTGGGGATCAGGCCCATGACCTGGGCATGTGCCCTGACCAGGAATCGAACCAGCGACCTCTTGGTGCATGGGTCGATGCTCAACCACTGAGCAACACCAGCTGGGCGAGCTTCAGCTTTTCAAAAGACCCTGTTCAGAGAATAAAAGGACAAGCCACAGATCTGGAGCAAATATTTGCAAAACACATATTCAATCAACAATTTGCATCCAGAACATATAAAAAGTAGCCACAAAACTCAATAATAAGAAACAATCTACTTTTGTTTTTTTAATCCTCACCCGAGGATATTTTTCCATTTTTGTTCAGATAGAGTGGGAGGGGGAGAGAGAGAGAGAAAGAGAGAGAGAGAGAGAAACATTGACGTGAAAGGGACACATCGAGCGGCCACCTCCCACACCACCCCAACCGGGGCAGGGTATGAATCGCAGCCGAGGCACGTGCCCTTGACCAGAATCAAACCATGACTCATTGGTCCGCGGGCCGACGCTCTAGCCGCTGAGCCAAACCGGCCAGGGCCCTACTTTTTAAATGGGCCAAAGATTTGAACAGACACATCAGTGAATAAGATATATACATGCTCAACATCTCTAGTAATTAGGGAAATGCAAACTAAAACCACAATAAGATACCACTACACACCTATAAGAATGTCGTTGGTGAGGATGTGAAGGAACAGTAACTTTCATATACTGCTGGCGGGAATGTAAAAATTATTCAATTACTTTGGAAAGCCATTTTGATAGTTTCTTAAAAAGGTAAACACGCACTTGCCATATAATCCAGCCATTACATTCCTGGACAGTTACCCAACAGATATGAAAGCATTTGTTCATACAAAGATTTGTGCATGAATGTCCACAGATGCTTTGTTTTTAATACCCCAAGATTAGCCAATTGTCCATCAACAGAAGAATGGATAAACAAATTGGCATATATCCATATCATGGAATATTCTTCAGCACTTAAAAGGAATGAACTATAGCTCAGCCGGTGTGGCTCAGTGGACTGAGCGTCATCCCAAGCACCAACAGGTATCTGGTCCGATTCCTAGTCAGGGCACGTGCTCGGGTTTCGGGCTCAAACCTCAGTATGGGGCATGCAGGAGGCAGCCAATCAGTGTTTCTCTCTCATCAACGTTTCTATCTCTCTCCCCCTCCCTTCCTTTCTATCTAAAAAAATCAATAAAAATATACTTTAAAATAATAATTTTTAAAAAGTAATGAACTATACAGAACATGGATGAATTTCAAAATAATTATTTGAAAGAACTCAGACAAAAATGTACAGTGTGTATGATTCAATTTATCTAAAATTCTAGCTCTGGCCAGTTTGGCTCAGCGGTTAGAGCGTCGGCCTGCAGTCCAGAGAGACCCGGGTTCGGTTCCCGCTAAGGGCATGTACCTCGGTTGCAGTTTGTCCCCGGCCCCTGGTTGGGTCGTGCGGGAGGCAGCCACTCGATGTGTCCCTTTCACGTCGATGTTTCTCTCTCTCTCTCTCTTTCTCTCTCTCCCTCCCACTCTATCTGAACAAAAAATGGAAAAATGTCCTCGGGTGAGGATAAAATAAATAAATAAATAAATAAATAAATAAATAAATAAATAAATAAATAAATAAATAAATAAATAAAAAACAAAAACAAATAAAATTCTAGAAAATACAACTTATTCCATTGTAATAGAAAGTAGATCAGTGCTTGGGTTAGGGAAGATTCAGGGAAAGGTGAGACTAAAAGATTACAAAAAACCAGGAGAAAACTTTTGGGGATGATGGATATGTTTATTTTCTTGATTGTGGTGATGGTTTCCCAGTTGTATACTCATGTCAAAACTTATCAAATCATACACTTTAAATATATGAGCTAATAAGTCTGTTTCCAAAAAAAGTTTGACAAGGAAGAGGATATTTACATCATTCAAAATACTTCCTCCAAATTATCTATAAATTAAAAAGGAAAATGAATAACTTTTTATTAGGGAGGCCCGGAGCGGTGAGTGATTGTCAGGACAGACACTTGAAACCTCAGCACAGCTAAATTGTGGGGCACTCTTCAAAGCAACTGACTTGTCTTTTTTTTTTTTTAATCCTCACCCAAGGATATTTTTCCATTGTTTTTTTTTTTTTTTTTTAGATAAAGAGTGGAAGGGAGGGAGGGAGAGAGACACACACATCAATGTGAGAGAGACACATCAACTGGTTGCCTCCCACACCACCCTGCCGAGAATCAAACCACTGTGCAAACCAGCCAGCAACTGTTCTTGGTTGAAGGAGAATAAAGAGACATGATAGTTAAAAGCAATGCTTGATTCTGAACTGGATCTCTTTGCTAAAAATTATTAAGATAATTATGAAGCTCATGGGGGTCTGAGGGTTAGATGATATCAATGTTAATTTCCTGATTTCAATGATTGTGTTGAGAATTACCCAGCTTGTAGGAAATATTTACTAATATATTCTAGGGTGATGTGGCATATATTTGGGTCTATTTCCAGAATGGATTTGCAATTTACTCTCAATTGGTTAAGAAAAAAAGTTATTTTTCTGTACTTCCAATTTTTCTGTTAGTTTGTGATTGTTAAAAAAGTATTCTATTTACACACTTGTTTATGTATTTGAGAGCTCTATGGCCTAGATCCCTAGAAGTAGACTAGCTGAGTCAAAAGATATGAACATTTAAGAAGGCGGGAAATATTACCAAATTGCTTTTCAAAGAGATTGTGCCAATTTACACCCTTGTCAGCAATTTATGAAAGCACCTATTTCTTCTTGCTCATTTTGGGCACTATTATACTCTTTTCTTTTTGCCAACCTGTTATCTCATTTTAATTTGTATCTCTTCAGTCACCAGTGATGTTGAGAAACTTTTTATGGATTTATAAGCAATTGTATTTCTTTTATTCATGAAATACATCTTTTTTATTTATTGATTTGAGAGAGAGAAAGGGAGAGAGAGAGAAACATCAATTTGCTGTTCCACTTATTTATGCATTCATTGATTGCTTCTTATATATGCCCTGACCAAGGACCGAACCTTGACCTTGGTATATCAGGATGACTCCCTAACTGAGCACCTGAGCACTACATTTTTATATTGTCAAATTTTAAAGGTAATATTTTCCTTTTTATTTATAAGTAGTCTTTATATATTAAGAAAATTGTTTTTCTGTCTGTAGTCTGGATTGTGAAACACTTTTTTTTTTCTAACTTACTACCTTTTGACTTTGTGCTATTTTTATTCTGTGTAGCTATTTTAAGTTTATATAGCTGATTTTTCTTTGTTAGTTTCTGAGTTCTGTGTCTTGCTTAGAAATATTTTCTCCAATTCAAAATTATATGTGTGTATATACTTTCATGGCTTTTTTTCTTGTTTTGTATATTTACATTTAAATTGTTTATCTGTCTGGAATTTATTTGGTGTAAGGAATCAGATAGGTATCCAGCTATAACTTACGTTCTTCCAAATGGTTAGCTAATTAACCCAACACTGATTACTGCATTGTATAATTTTATTTTTCTCTGATTCAAAATATGATTTTACCATATGCAGGCATACCTCAGAGACATCGCGGGCTTGGTTCCAGATGACTGCAATACAGCAACTATCACAATAAAGTGGGTCACACGAAGTTTTGGTTCCCAGTGCATATAAAAGCTATGTCTACAGTATACATTAAGTGGGCAATAGCCTTATGTCTAAAAAAATAATTTATATATCAATTTAAAAATACTTGACTTCTAAAAAATGCTAACCATTATCTGATCCTTCAACGAGGTGTAATCTTTTTGCTGGTGGAGGGTTTTGCTTTAATGTTGATGGTGCTGACTAATCAGGCTGATGTTTGCTGAAGGTGGAGGTGGCAATTTCTTAAAATAAGACTACAGCGAAGTTTGCCACATTAATCGACTCTTTCATGAACAATTTGTCTGTAGCATGTGATGCATTTTACCCACGTTAGGACTTCTTTTTTTTTTTTTTATCCTCACCCGAGGACATTTTTTCATTTTTTGTTCAGATAGAGTGGGAGGGAGAGAGACGAAGAGAGAGAGAGAGAGAAACATTGACGTGAAAGGGACACATCGAGTGGCTGCCTCCCGCACGACCCAACCAGGCCGGGGACAAACTGCAACTGAGGTACGTGCCCTCAGCGGGAACCGAACCCGGCTCTCTGGACCGCAGGCCGACACTCTAACTGCTGAGCCAAACCGGCCAGGGCAGAACTTCTTTTATTTTTTTATTTATTTAAATCCTCACCCGAAGATTTTTCCATTTATCTTCAGATAAAGTGGGGGCGGAGAGGGAAAGAGAGGGAGAGAGGAACATTGATGTGAGAGAGACACATCCACTGGTTCCCTCCCGCACGACCTGACCAGTGCCGGGAACGAAACACAACCAAGGTCCATGCCCTTGACTAGAATCGAACCCAAGACCGTTTGGTTCTTGGGCAGAGGCTCTAACTGCTGAGCCAAACCGGCCGGGGCAGGACTTCTTTTAAAACTGAAGTTAATCCAGCCCTGGCTGGTAGCTCAGCTGGTTAGAGCATCGTCCCAATGCCAAGGTTACAAATTCAATCCCTGGTCAGGGCACAAACAAGAATCAACCAATGAATGCATAAATAAGTGGAACAATAAATGGATTTTTCTCTCTCTCTCAATCAATAAATTAAAAAACAATTGCAGTCAGTCCTCTCAAACCCTGCCGCTGCTGTAGTGACTAAGTTTATGTGTATTCTGAACCAGTTGTTGTCATTTCGTAGTCTCCACAGCGTCTTCACCAGCGGGAATTCCACCTCCAGAACCACTGTCTCTGCTCACCCACAGGAGCCGCTCCTCCTCCGCTGAAGTCCAGCCTGAGATCCGGAGCGCGCCATGTCTCAGGCCCACTTCTGACTCTGGTTCTCTGGCGGTTCCCACCACGCCTGCAGTCACTCCCCCCTGAAGCCTGGGACCCCGACAGCCATCCGCGAGGGTTGGACTCAGTTTCTTCCCAACTCCTGTTAACGTTAATATTTTGACATCTCTTCATGAATCACAAATGTTCTTAATGGCATCTCTAGAATGGCAAATTCTTTCCAGAGGGTTTTCCATTTATTTTGCCTAGATCTGTTAGCTCTAGCCTTACAAATTTATTTCTTAAATAATAAGACTTGGAAGTTGAAATTACCCCCTGATCCCTGGGCTGCAGAATGGATGTTGTGTCCGCAGCCGTGGAAACATTAATCTCACTGTCCGAGACGTCTCCATGGAGCTCTCAGGTGACAGGTGCCTTGTCAATGAGCAGTAACATTCTGAAAGGGGCCTTTTTCTGAACAGTGAGTCTCAGCAGTGGGCTTCAAACACGCAGTGAACCGTGTTGTGCACAGATGTGCTTGTTGTCCCATCTGCAGCGCAGCAGAGGGGTGAGCGTGCTCCTTCAGGGCCCTGGGGTCAGTGAGCGCCGGCCTCCAGTCCAGTCCCCAGCTGCACGGGACCCCAGTGAGAGGCAGCCGTCCTCCGAAGCTTGCAGTCGCGCTCTGGCTTCTCCTCTCAGGCAGTGGAAGTCCCAGATGGACTCTTCCTCCAGGGCGGCCACTTTGTCGACAGTGGAAGCATGTTGTGAGTGAGCCCCCTTCGGGGACGACCCGAGCCGCCGCGGCTGGATCACCGCTGCAGCCCCCAGCCCACTCTGCCTCCCCTGCACGCTGACGCGTGGACACCGCTGCTGCCTGCACCCTTGGGAACCAGCCTCCGCTGGCTCCCACTTTTCTTCCGCAGCTTCCTGACCTCAGCCTTCCTAGAACTGCAGCGTCAGGGCTTTGCTCTGGAACAGCTTTGGGCATATGGGAATGTTGTGGCTGGTTTGATCCATCCAGACCCCTAACACTTTCTTCATATAAACAAGAATGCCGTTTTACTTTCTCATCACTGGTGTTCACTGGAGTAGCACTTTTACTTTCCTTCAAGAGCTTTTGCTTTGCATTCACAACTTGGCTATTTGGTACAAGAAGCCTGGCTTTGGCCTACCTTGGTTTTGACATACCTTCCTCACTAGGCTTAATCATTTCTAGTTTTTGATTTAAAGTGAGAGACGTGTAGTGTGTAGTCACATGTACTCGAACACTTAGAGGTCATTGTAGGCTTATTAATTGGCCTACTTTCAATATTCTTGTGTCTCAAGGAATAGGGAGGCCCTAGAAGAGGGAGAGAAAAGGGGAAAAGGCTAGTTGGCCGAGCAGTCAGAACACAAACAGCGTTCATTGATTAAGTTCTCTATCCTACATGGGTATATTTCATGGACCCTTAAAACAATTACAAAAGTAACATCAAAAATAACTGAGCACAGGTCACCATAACAAATATAATGGTAATGGAAAAAGTTTGAAATTTTGTGAGAATTACCAAAATATGACACAGAGACATGAAATGAGCAGATGCTGTTGGGAAAATATACTTGTTCGATGCAAGGTTGCCACAAACCATTAATTTGTACAAAATGCGATATCTGCTGCCCAGCTGGTGTAGCTCAGTGGTTGAGCGTCGACCCCTGCACCAAGAGGTTGCCGGTTTGATTCCCGGTCAGGGCACATGCCCAGGTTGTGGGCCAAATCCCCAGTGGGGGGCATGCAGGAGGCGGCCAATCGATGTTCTCTCTCATCGATGTTTCTATCTCTCTCTCCCTTTCCCTTCCTCTCTCTAAAAATCAATAATAAATAAATACATAAAGCCATATCTGCTAATCACAGTGAAACAAGGAATGCCTGTACTAGCTTCTCAAATGTATTTGGGTCTCTTTCTAGATTCTAATCTGTTTCATTAATCTGCCCTTTTCTTCATGTACCAGGACAAAATTTTTTTGATCAATGCAGCTTTATAAGATGCTTCAATACATCCTAGGGTTAATCCCTCTTTATTACTTTCCTTTTTCAGAATTTTCCTAGCTAGGCTCACTTGTTTGTTTTTCCATGGGAACTTTAGACTCAGTGAGTCTACTTCCAAAAAACCCTCATAATGTATTATTATTGATGTAAAATTCAACATACAGGTTAATGTAGAGACAATATGCATCTTGCCCTGGCCGGTTTGGCTCAGCGGTTAGAGCGTCGGCCTGCGGTCCAGAGAGACCCTGGTTCGGTTCCCGCTAGGGGCACGTGCCTCGGTTGCAGTTTGTCCCCGGCCCTGGTTGGTTGTGCGGGTGGCAGCCACTTGATGTGTCCCTTTCACGTCAATGTTTCTCTCTCTCTCTCTTCCTCTCTCTCCCTCCCACTCTATCTGAACAAAAAATGAAAAAATGTCCTCGGGTGAGGATAAAAAAATAAAAATAAAAATAGAGACAATATGCATCTTTACATCATTAAATCTTCTTATTGGTGGACAGCGTATGTATTTTCATTTGTTCTTTTACTTTCCTTCATTTTTGTTGTTGCTGATTTTGTCCAGTGGGTGTTGGTGCTTTTTAATTTTTTTTTTTTTTATCCTCACCCGAGGACATTTTTCCATTTTTTTGTTCAGACAGAGTAGGAGGGATAGAGAGGAAGAGAGAGAGAGAGAAACATCGACGTGAAAGGGCCACATCGAGTGGCTGCCACCCGCACAACCAACCAGGGCCGGGGACAAACTGCAACCGAGGCACGTGCCCTTAGCGGGAACCGAACCCAGGTCTCTCCGGACCGCAGGCCGACGCTCTAACCGCTGAGCCAAACCGGCCAGGGCTGTGTTGGTGCTTTTTAAAGTACAATTGTTTTTTCTATTTGGTTTTCAAGCTTTTTAAAAAAAACATAGAGCTGCTATTGCTTTTGGATATTAGTTCTATTTTTCCAATCATACTCTTGGATTGTCTAGATATGTCATTATATTTCCTGCAAGTAAATATCACATTGTTTCCACTTTGCAATTCTTAAACTTCTATTTTAACCTTGGCGCATCTAGAATAATGTTAAGTAATAGTGGCAATATTATTTTGCTTATCTTGTTCCTAACTTTAACGGAAAATACTTCGAGTGTTCTGACCTTAAACATGATGCATTTTAAAACTTAAACATGTTTTTTATCACATCAATATTGGATGTTGAATTTTATTAAATACCGTTGTAGTCTCTAAGAAGGGCAATGTAGTTATTCTCCTCAAACCAGTGTTAACATTTTCTCTAAAATCTACACAGAGTCTGTATAACATCGAGTTTGAGCAGCCAGACTGAGTGGCTCAAATCCCAGATCTCCCACTTACTATATGTGTGACCCGGGCAAGTTTCTCAGCGTCTCTGACTCCTTTATAAGACAGAGTCAGCAATAGCACTAGGCTCAAATATTAATAGTTGTTGCAGGCTATAAATGAATAAATATACATAAGGTCCTCAAACAGAGCCCAGTTCATAGTAAATGCCCTATAAGTATTAGTCATTAGAATTGTATTCTTGGAATAACCCCAATTGTAGTACTGAGTTTTTGTTTGTTTAAATAAACTGAGTTATTTATGTATGGAAGTACAACATGCATCTAGAAAAGTGCAAAGCTTGATCAAACACACATGCAACTAACTTCACCCCAGAAGACCCCCACATCCCTCCCCACAGGAGACCACCACCCTTGTTGCTAACAGGTTGTGGCATATTGTGGTTTTAAGGTGCTACTGGATTGTGGTGTGTGTATCAATATTATGCTGTACCAATTGCATTAGACAAGATTTAAATAAATGGAAGGACATCTAGAAGACTTAATATTGTTAAAATGCCAACACTCTTCAAATTGATTGAGAGATTTAACACAGTCTGTAATGGAATTCCAGGCGTATTCTTTATAGAAATTGACAAGCCAACCCTAACATTTATATGGAAATGTAAGGAATCCAGAATAACCAAAACCATTTAGAAAATGAACAAAGTTAGAGGACTCACATATCTCGATTTCAAAAGTTACTACAAAACAGTATTCAAATAGTTTGATACTGATGTAAGGATAGACATATAGATCAATGTAATAGAATTGAGAATCCAGAAATAAAGCCTCACATTTATGATGAATTGATTTTTAACAAGAAGAATGTTAAAATAATTATATGGGGAAAGAGTCGTTTTTTCAACAGATGGTGGTAGGACAACAGAATTCTCAAATGCAAAAGAATGAAGTCTGATCCCTAGCTCATGTCACGTACAAACATTCACTCAGATGGGTCGAAGGCGTCCATGAGAGCAAACACTGTAAAACTCTTAGAAGAAAACACAAACATGATCTTTATAATCGTGGATTTGGCAATGGTTTCTTAGCTGTGACACGAAAAGCACAAGCAGCAACAACAAAGTAGGTAAATTAAATATGTAAATTGAACTTCATAAAAATGAGAAACTTTAGCACATCAAAAGACACTACCAATTAAACAAAAAGACAAGCCACATAACAAGAGAAAATATGTGCAAATTATATATTTTATGAGGAACTTGTATCTAGAAAATAAATACAAGGAACTCTTACAACTCAATAATAAAAAGACATATAACCCAAATAAGAAATGTGCAAAGGATACATATGGACATTTCTCTAAGGAAGATACACAAATGGCCAATAAACTCATGAAAACATGCTCAACATCATTAGTCAGCAGGGAAATGCACAAGAAAACCACAACGAGGTATCACTTTACATCTACTAGGATGGACGTGATAAAAAAAAAAAAAGACAGTAACAAATACTGAAAAGAATGTGGGAATTAGGGATCCTCTTATTGCTGGTGGGAATGTAAAATGGTGCACCCACTTTGGAAAACGGTCTGGTAGTTCCTGAAAAGTTAAACAGAGTTACCATATGACCTATCTACTCCACTTCTAAGTATATACCCAAGAGAAATGAAAGCATGTTCACATGAAAACTTGTACATGAATGTCTTTAACAGTTCTATTCATAATAGTCAAAAGTAGAAATATGATCCCACATCTAGGAATATACCCTAAGAAGCCTGAAACACCAATCAGAAAGAATATATGTACCCCTATGTTCATAGCAGCACTATTTACAATCGCTAAGATCTGGAAACAGCCCAAGTGTCCATCAATAGATGAGTGGATAAAAAAGCTGTGGTACATATACACAATGGAGTACTATGGCTTGAAGATATGATCGAGTTTATGTATAAAGCTGGCAAGAAGAGGGACATGTAAAGATTACCTGCATGAGAACACAGGAAAGGAGGCAACTGATGGGTTTAGCAGGAGGCTTGCTTGTTTGTTTAGGGTAGGAGAGGTTGAGCTTCTTGTACAGGAGGACGAGAAAGAACTAGCAGAGTGAGAGACGCTGAAGAAGTAGGAACAAGGTTGATGGATGGACCCCAGAGCCCGGGTGGAGGAAATCACCTTGGCAGGAGTCCAGTCTCTCTTCCATAAGACCAGAGGGAAGGAGGCAAGGATGAGTTCAGATACTAATTAGTTGATGGTGCAGAGAACTTTTTTCTTACTGAACTCCATTTTCTCCGGAAAGAAGGCAAAATAATTTGTGAAAATGAGAGAATAGAGAGCAGGAGTGTGGGTTTGAGAAGAGGGGCAAGTTAGAAGAGCTTAGTAAGGGGAGCAAGAGAGGAACTGAGAGGGTCTCAGGAGCGTTGGGCTGGCTGCCGCAGAAGAATGGATTCTAAAGTGGCAGTGAGCGGGCTCTTGAGGGCTCCCCTGCAGTCCCCTGCCCCCTTGTTTGGGAGCCATCTCCTCCTGAATCACCTCTGCCTCAGGCCACACAACTCCAATCCTTCCAGTGTTACTCATACATTTGGCTTTGAGCCTCTCACTCTGGATAGTCTCCTCTGCACTGGCTGCCTTTTGGCAACCTTCCTCCCAGAACTGAATGTTCTTCCCTAGCAAGGGCCAATTCAAGTCTGCCACCCGTTTCTGGGCCCAATGCTTTTATTAATTCAGCCTGGGATGACCAGCTGCCATTTGGCATCCTCCTGGCATTGGGTCAGTGACAAATCCAAAGAGCACAGAGAAATCTGCCTGATAATGTCAGTCCCCCTTGTTAGCCACAGGAGAACATGGGGCAGAAGGAGACCAGTGGTTTGTCAAAAATGCTAGAAAAATTGTTTAACACATTGGTGAGTGGAAAATGTCTAAAAGTGTGGGGTTGGGGATCAGGGGTGGAAAAGCATATGCATCTCACTGGGAAAGGCTAGGCAGGCAGATAGGCAGACACAGCACCCACAACCTTGAACCTAGTTACTGGGCACAGCCAATCAAGACCATCACCTTGAACCTAGTTACTGAGCACAGCCAATCAAGACCCACAGCCCATTAGGGTTCAGGAGTATAGCAGGAAAAAGAGAAGGTGTGAAGGAACCCTCAGGGACGCCTTTTAACCCCAGCTATTACCAGATATTGGTCAAAGTAGCTGGACACCTGGAGGCATAGGGTCCCTTACTGTAGAAGGGGCAGGACAAAGTGAGGTAGATCTAGCATCAGATATAGATGTAAACCTGTCTCTGCTGCTTATTTGCTGTGTAACACTAACATCTGTCACATTGCTTAGCTTCTTGGAGCCTCAGCTTCCACCTCTGTAAAACGGGAATTAATAATATCTATTCCTCGGGGTTGGATGCTCAAGAAATGGTATGAGTGCCCCCACTCCCCCCAGCACAGTGCTTTCTTGGCCATCTCTGGGCCTTTGTGTTTGCTATTCTCTCAGAAGCTCATTTGACACAACCCAGCTGTGTCCAAATATCCCCTGGTCACCCTGCAGGTCTCATGGGGCTTTTGTCCATGCCCAGCAAGCCTTCCTGGGTTAGGTGTGTGTCTTCTGCAGTCCCACAGTGCTGCCTCTGCTTACTTCCTTGATAGGCCACACCCAGCTCTCCACCTGTCCTCTCCCCTTCGTGCATGGAGGCAGGAGCAGCGTCTTTCTCACCGCCCAGTCCCAGTTCAAGGTGCACACTACACAGTCAACAAATGTGTTGATGAAATGAGGTTTTGGAGGTTAAATGAGATCAGGAATGTTTAGTCCCTGCCTCCCAAACCACACTAGCTAGGGAGTACAAGTGGGAACGTGAAAGACTACTTGTGCATCTTCTACCCTTTCTCCCAGCTTTTTTGCTTTTCTTGAAATTCTTTCCAAAGAATATGGGGAGACCCCAGGGAAGAGTGCATACACTCTGGAAACAGAATGCATGGCTTCCAATCTGGCTCTACCACTTACCAACTCCATGATGTATCCTGTCTGTGCCTCAGTTTACTCATTCATGAAATGAATCATAAAGGTGCTATGGAGAGTAAATAAATTACTATTGACTACATGCTTGTAACAGTGCCTGGAACATAGTAAACACCTTGCAAGTATTTAATAAATATCTGAAAAATGCTCCACATACTAGTCCTCCTGGCTGACCTGCACATTCCTTCCCTCGCACTCCAGCTGCCTGTGATGACCCCCAGCACTGCTGGTGCAGGTCTTGTGGGGTCCGATCTCTGTGCACAGGTTTGCAATTAGCCACACTCCTATGATTACTGCAACCATGCTTCTCAGACTGTAATGTACCTATGACTCAACTGAAGGTCTTATAGATTCTGACTGGAATCTGGGTCAGGCCTGAGATTCTGCATCTAAACAGGCTACCTGGTGATGCTGATATTGTAGGTCCATAGGTCCATGGGCTGTATTTTACGTAACAAGGACCTAAACAACAAGGATTTGTTTTCTCACAAATCTGTGAGCAATACCATATTAGAAAGAGGATTAAAAAGAAAGATAAAAAGATACCCAGACATAGGTAGTTTCTGCCATAGTTCCAGCATTTTCATGTTATCAGGGTCTGTGTCTCTGTGATTCTCTTGGCCACAAAATAGCTGCTTCAGCTCCAGCCATCAAGTCCATGATTAAGGCAGAAAGAAGGGGGATAGGTAAAGGGGAGGGCCAGTTCCGAGTGTGCCTTATTAATACAAAAGCAAGGCTCTGCTTACATCCATCTCATTGGCAAGAATGTTTTCATGTGGTCACCACTAGCTTCAAGGAAGAATGAGAAGGTGTTTGGCCACGATCCTGGATATGAGATAAGCAACTGTCAATGTCAGCTGAAGTCTGTGATTATGCCCAGTCATGTACACACCACTTCTTGCCACTCTCAGATCACAAGATTAATAAAATAGTATCTCCTTGCCTCTAGGGCTCAAATCTGTGACCAAGGTGGATGGTAGAAAGGTCATTTGAGTCTTGGACAGTTTGGCTCAGTGGTTAAAGAGTTGGCCTGAGGACCAAAGAGTCGCCAGTTCGATTCTGGTCAAGGGCACGTACCTTGGTTGTGGTTCGGTCCCTGAACCTGGTCGGGGTCGTGTGGGAGGCAACCAATCGATGTGTCTCTCAAACATCGATATTTCTCTCTCTCTCTCCCTCCCACTCTATCTGAAGATAAATAGAAAAATATCCTCGGGTGAGGATTTAAAAAAAAAAAGATCATCTGAGGGCTAGTCTCAGAATCAACCCTTACCCCTGACCCATTATGTTTGAACAGAATAAGCACCTGTAGCATGAATTCTTTCCCAGGAAGCTTTTGAACTATTATATACATGAAGAGAACAGTGGAGCCCCTCCTCCCCATCACCTCTTCCCTCTCTAGAGGAACAGCATAGTGATCTACTTTGAGAAAGGTGCTCCACTCCCACTCTCACCCCTAATCCCTTATGCTTTGGCAAAACTGATGAAACCTAGGCGCAAGGCTGAGCTAACCAGGGCACTGCATCTCACTAGACTACTGGCGATTGGTTCAGGGCCAAATCAGTCACCAGAATGAAAATTAGAAAGATCTTATACTTTAGCACAAGGAACTGGTGACAAAGTTAAACATGCTTTTCAGTCAATTAATGTCCTTGGGAAATGAGATACTCTGAGACAGGAATTCCTACACCTTTATCTACCTTTTATTCTTGTTAATGATGTACATTATTAGTTTCCATAGCATTTTTTGGTACTATGATAGCAAACCAATCATCAGAGCTAAAGTCAGCAGAGCTGGAGTCCTCGGAGATCTGTGGGGCTGTGCCCCACCCCTCACCCCCACCATGGCTGACGTTACCAGTTGACAGGCAGCCAATCTGGTAATGATGAGCCTGACTGCCTGTAAGGGTACTACCCCCCTAGGGGACATCAAGGCATATTAACAGGGGTGTTCTCAGGGAGTGACTCCAGTGGTGATTTCTCAGGCATTGTGGCACCGGGAGAGCCAGGAGAGGGTGTTTGGGGGCAAGGATCAATATTTAGCTTGGCCACCAAACCTCACCAGTTAAACTAATCACCAAAGCTAAACCAATCATTGGAGCTAAAAAGACTCGATGCAGTACTTTTGCAGGAAATAATGGAGAAGCAGACTTGCTTTCCGTGCTGAATGCCAACAAGGATGGTGAAAGCTTCAGAAGAAGCTTCAGGAGGTTCCCTTGAAATCACAAGGAGGGTAACTTAACTGCCACACAGCCCACTATGAGGAGATGAAGTGGAGAAACAGAGAAAGAAAAGAGACACAGCGTTTGTGACTCACATAAACCATGCTTGGGCCACTCTGTTTGGTGACACAATAAATGTTCTTCCTCAGACTAAGCAAGTTCGCACAGGGCTTCCACGACTCACCGCGGAAACACCTAACGGGCCCACATGGTCGTTTGGAGTAATTGCAGGCATGGGTTCTAGCATCAGACAAACTGGAGGTTGAATCCCTTCCCACCACTTGCTGACTGCTCAACCTCACTTCCAAGAGCCTCTGTTTCTTTGGCTACAAAGGGGAAACACAAACTCAGCCGTGGGTTTTAAAATGAGAGGTCCTGTGAAGTGCTGAGCACAGGGTCTGGCAACTCAGGTGCAAGGAATGTCACTGTACTTTGTGGGCTTTTTCTAAGTCAAATTAAAGCCCTGGGGGCCCCAACAGCTCATTGGACCTACCAGAAGTTTTGGCTCAGCCATTAAGGCAGATGGTCCTGGTAGCTGCTCTTAGGTCTTGCCCTTGGGTCACTGCACTCAGCACCACTGTCTGAGTTCTCATGTTGGTTTTTCAAGACAAGTGCTTGGCTGCTGCTGTGCAGAGCTTGGCCACAGGGGCTTTGGCTAAGCTGGGAGCTCCAGGCCACAGTCCAAACGGACACATGAGGTCATTTCCCTCTGAGATACTGCTACCTTCTCCGAGTGTTGCAAGAAGAGGGACATGGGTGGAGACATACCGGTCTCTGGCCCACTTTAGTCCTGGGGACAATTCTGCTCCTGTGACTTTCACTGTTGTGTCTCCCCTCCCTCTAAGACACATGTGCCTTCCTCCCATCATCCTCAGGATGACCCAACATACGTTCCACTACAAATAGATTTAAGAACAAAGCCAGAGATGGGGTTGTTTTGAGGATATTTCTGCTTCCTTCCATACCAACCAAGACTCTTCAGGTGAGAGAACATAATTGGTTTCCTTCTTGGAAGAAGGGAGGCAGAAATCCACTGGAAAAAATTATGAATTAATGGCTCACTAAATTATCTTGCCATAGTACAAGTATGTTTATTATGGTTATTTTTCATGGTGCTATAATTATTATTAAGCAGTTATGTAAAATATACTGCAGCTGGAAATATATTTACCAATTTTCCCTGGGGCAAATAAAGCTTTGGCTCAAGTCTGAGACCTCTACGACTTGCAGTAAATGGTTTCGTATCTGGCACCTGCTGGAACTATGATAAATATTAGCTTTCCTCCCTGGGTTTACACTAAGAGTAATTCCTGGTGAGGTGTTAACTGCCTCTTAAAGACTAAAAATTTCAGAATTACATGTACAATATGACACCACTTATGTAAAAAATTTAAAAAGTTCAGACAGCAACAGTATACAGATTTAACAGAAAAGGAAAACATTGGGAAGGATGTACTCCAAACACACTGAGCAAGGACAGGGCAGGGAAGCCCAGGATTGGCCATGGCAACTAAAGGGGACTTTAACCTTATCTGTTACACATTAATTATTTTTTTAAGGAGAATATATTCATGTATTATATGTGCAATTAAAATAATTTGCTAACAAGTTACCTTATAATTTTAAAAGGGTAGCCAACATAAATGTGAAAAGATGCTCAACATCACAGTTATAAGGTAAATGCAAATCAAAATTACAAGGAGATATGACCTCACACCTGTTAGAATGGCTACTGTCAACACAACAAGAAGTAATAAGTGTCAGAGAGGAGGTAGAGAAAAGGAAACCCTTGCATACTGCTTGTGGGAATGTAAATTGGTACAGCCACTATGGAAAACAGTATAGAGGTTTCTCAAAAAATTAAGAATAGCCCAGCAATCCCTCCTTTTGGTTACCTACCTGAAAATTTTGAGAACACTTATTCATAAGGAGATATGCACCCTTATGTTCATTGCAGCATTATCCACAGTGGCCAAGACATGGAAACAACCCGAGTGTGCTTTGGTAGGTGATTGGATAAAGAAAATATAGTACATATATACAATGGAATACTACTCAGCCATAAAAAGATGGAATATTGCCATTTGCAACAACATGGATGGGTCTTGAGAGTATCATGCTAAGTGAAATAAGTCAGGCGGAAAAGGACAAGAACCATACGGTTTCAAGCATAAGCAGAATATAAAACAAAAGGCAACAAATAACCTGGCTGGTGTGGCTCAGTGGTTGAGCATTGACCCATGCACCTAGACGTTGCTGGTTTGATTCCCAGTCAGGGCACACGCCCAGGTTGTGGGCCCGATCCCCAGTGGGGGGCTTGCAGGAGGCGGCCAATTGATGTTCTCTCTCATCGATGTTTCTATCTCTCTTCCTCTCCCTTCCTCTCTCTCTGAAAATCAATAAAGAAAAAAAAAATGTTTTTTTAAAGTCTACAAATAGCCCTGGTCGGTTTGGCTCAGCGGTTGGAGCATCGGCCTGCAGACTTTAGAGTCCCGGGTTCGGTTCCCACTAAGGGCAAGTACCTAGGTTGCAGTTTGTCCCCGGCCCCACGGGATTGTGTGGGTGGCAGCCAGTTGATGTGTCTCTCTCACATTAATGTTTCTCTCTCTCTTCCTCCTTCTCTCCTTCCCGCTCTGTCTGAAGATAAATGCAGAAATGTCCTCAGGTGAGGATAAAAACAAAAAAAACAAGTCAACAAATAAACAAAAAATCAAATTTATAAGTATAGACAATAGAATGGCAGCTACCAGAAGGGAAGAGGGTGAAGGGAGGACAAAGAGGATAAAGGCAATCAAATATATGATGACTGAAGGAGACTAGGCTTTGGGTAGTGAGTACACACTAGAGTATACAGATGTCATATTATAGTTATATACCTGAAATTTATATAATGTTATTCATCGATGTTTCCCAATAAATATAATTTTTTAAAAAGTGGATGGCAGATCTTATCCAACATAGTACTATAAGTCCTAGCCACAGTGACCAGAAAAGAAGAAGAAATAAAAGGCATCCAAATGAGAAAAAAGGAGATAAAACTGTCTTTATTCGCAGATGACATGGTATTGTACATAGAAAACCCTAAAGACTCCACCAAAAACACTGCTAGATTTAATAAATAAATTTGGCAAAGTAGCAGGATACAAAATTAACATCCAGAAATCGATGACATTTTTATACACCAATAATGAACTCTCAGAAAGAGAAACTAAAAAAAAAATCTCATTTACCATTGCAACAACAACAAAAAATGATACCTGGAAATAAACGTAACCAAAGATGTAAAAGACCTGTACTTGAGAATCTACAGGACATTGAAAAAGGAAACAGAGGAAGATACAAACAAGTGGAAGCATATACTGTGTTCATGGAGTGGAAGAATTAACATCACTAAAATGTCCATATTACCCAAAGCAATCTACAGATTCAATGCAATCCCTATTAAAATACCAATGACAGATCTAGAATAAATATTCCAAAAATTTATATGGAACAAAAAAGACCCTGAATAGCTGCAAAAATCTTGAGAAAGAACAAAGTAAGAGGGATCACAATACCAGATATCAGGTTATACTACAAAGCCATTCTAATCAATATAGCCTGGTACTGGCACAAGAACAGGCATATAGATCAATGGAACAGAACAGAGACCCCAGAAATTGACCCAAGACAATATGCTCAATTAATATTTGACAAAGGAGTCAAGAATATACAATGGGGTAAGTACAGTCTAAATGATGTTGGGAAAATTGGACAGCTATATGCAAAAAAATGAAACTAGACCACCAACTTACACCATACACAAGAATAAACTCAGATAAAAGCCTTAAATGGAAGTCATGAAACCATAAAAATCTTAGAAGAAAACATAGGCAGTAAAATCTCAGACACCTCATGTAGCAGTATTTTCTCTGATACATCTCCTAGGGCAAAGGAAACAAAGGAGAAAATAAACAAATGGGACTACACCAAACTAAAAAGCAACTGCACAGCAAAATAAATCATCAACAAAATGAAAAAGGAACCCACTGTATGGGAGAATATATTCACCAATGATACATCTGATAAGGGGTTAATTTCCAAAATATACAAAGAACTCAAACGACTCAACACCAGGAAGACAAACAATCCAATTTAAAAATGGGCAAAGGGCCAGAATAGACACTTTTCCAGAGAGGACATACAGATGGCCAATAGACATATGAAAGAAATGCTCAATGTCATTAATCATCAGAGAGATGCAAATTAAAACTACAATGAAGTGTCACCTCATATCTGCCAGAATGGCTACTATCAATAAATCAACAAACAACAAGCACTGCCGAGGATGCGGAGAAAAGGAAATCCTAGTGCACTGTTGGTGGGAATGCAGATTGGTGCAGCCACTGTGGAAAACAGTATGGAGTGTCCTCAAACAATTAAAAAATGGAACTTCCATTGGACCCAGCAATCCCACTTCTGGGAATATATCCTAAGAATCCCGAAACACCAATCAGAAACAATATATGCATCCCTTTGTTCATAGCAGTATTATTTACAATAACTAAGATCTGGAAACAACCCAAGTGCCCATCAGTAGATGAGTGGATAAAAAAGCTGTGGTACATGTACACAGAATACTATGTGGCTGTAAAAAAGGAGCTCTTACCCTTTGTGACAGCATGGAGGGACCTGGGGAGTATTGTGCTAAGCAAAATAAGCCAGTTAGAGAAAGACAAATATCACATGATCTCACTTATATGTGGAATCTAATGAATAAAATAAACTGATGAACAAAATAGGTCCAGAGGCATGGATGCATGGAGCAGACTGACAGAGCTCAGAGGGGAGGGTAGACGAGGGGATGGGAAGAAATTAACCAAAGAACATAAATGCAGAGCCCATGGACACAGACAATAGTGTGGGGAAAGCCTGGGGTGGGTTGGGGACTGGGTGGAGGGGGGCAAAGGGGAAGAAAATGGAGGACTTCTGTAATACTGTCAATAATAAATAAAAAACATATTTTTTTGTAAAAAATAAAATGGATGGCAGAGGAGTCACATACTCCAAATAAGGGGATCCACTGAGCACTTGGTGCTTTGCTTTTTGGCCCTTGGGTCTCTAACGTGAGTTTCTATAACTTCGTGTTTTTTGTTTTGTTTTTGTATAAGAAAGGGACAAGGAGTCCTTTCTCTGCAATCTGGTTGACTCACTCTTCCAAGTACCAAAGACCTTCATTTTTCTGAACAGTCCAGACCTCCAGCAAACTGCAGGCAGGTCCCGCAGATTGTAAGTGTGGAAGCAAAAAGGGGAGACGTGGGCAATGGAGTGAGAGATAATCAAGAATATTGGTGAAAAATCTAGCCACATCTTGAGGTCAGACTTAACTATCTATACCCGCTAAAGACCTTTATATTTCTCTCACGCAACACGTTTGAAAGATCTCACTTGTCTAAACAAGTATAGCCTTTATAATGAGTTCATGTTCTCTTTAGTTGTCTTATCTAATAGTACTAATCATAGCTGGCAGGAAACACAAGTTTGGAATAAAGAGGAGTTACCCTACTAAGTTAGCATCATACAGTCAAAAAACAGAACAAAGGGCTTGGCATTATGTAAACCCAGATTTGGAACTACTGCCACCATGCCAGCCACCATGCCAGCTTGCGGGGCTTACTTTACATCCCTGACTTTGGTTCCCTTATCTACAAAATACATGCAGTCCTCCCTTACTTATTCACGGCTTCACTTTCCACGGTTTAAGTTACCCATAGTCAACTGTGCTGCAAAAATATTCAGCGGAAAACTCCAGAAATAAACAGTTCACAAGTTTTAAATTGTGCGTCATTCTGAGTAGCGTGATGGAATCCCATGCTGTGCAGTTTTGTCCTGCCCGGAAGTGAATCATCCCTTTGACCAGCAGGTCTATCCGTTAGCCACTCAATAGCCATCTCTGTTGTCAGACTGACTGTTGAGGTGTCTCAGAACTTGTGTTCAAGTCACCCTTATTATTTAAAATGGCCCCGAAGCATAGGCGTAGTGATGCTGATAATTCAGATGTGCCAAAGCCACAGGTGCCTCCTGTAAGTGAAAAGGGGTGTGTGTGGGAAAAACATAATATATGTAAGGTTCCGTGCGATCTCAGGCTTCGGGTATCAACTAGGGGCTTGGACCGTATCCCCCATGTATAAGGAGGGACTATAGTACCAAGTAAAATAGTATTTGCGGACACATTGCAATAATGCTTTCAGTTTTCATATAGTAGGCACACCGTAAATATTAGGGTTTTATACTATAATAGCAATAATTTTTGTGTACCTGGTCAGCCAGAATACAGGAAGGTACCATTCCTTGAAGCTTTTTGTTGAGAAAAACCTCCACTTTTGAGGACTATGGAGTGGGAACTTCCGGCTAAGTAATTTCCCTTCCCTGACACTTCCTATTCCTTCTCCCTTTAAAAATTTTTTCTACACAGCAGTATCACCATATGACAGACCTTACATGTGTACCTGCTAATTTTTTAAGAAATGTATTTTTATTGATTTTTTAGAGATAGAGAAAGGAAGAGAGAGATAGAAACATTGATATGAGAGAGACACATTGATCGGCTGCCTCTCGCAGGCCCCCCACTGGGGATCGAGCCTGCAACCTGGTCATGTGCCCTGACCAGGAATCCAACCAGGACCTCTCAGTCCATGGGACTGATGCTCAATCCACTGAGCCACACTAACCAGGCTTGTACCTGCTCATTTTGTTTATTGTCTGTTCCTGCACTAAAATGTAAGTTCTAGAAGTGTAGTTATTGGTGTCTGTCTTGGTCACTGCTGTAGCTCAAAAAATGTGTTGGATGAATGAATAAGTATTCTTAAATTTTCTCCAGGCCATAGTCTCAAAACATTCAGAGTTTGAGGAAGAATAATCGTCAATGTGTACATTTTAGCCTCCAGCTCTAGGTCTCTCCTTCATGTGTTTCTAAACGCCATCCACACCAGACATCTTATAGCGTGGTCCAGCTTCACCTTAAACCCTGGTCACTCTCCTCACTGCCACCAGAGGGCTCATTGGATCTGGTCATGTCACTCTTCTCTGGAAGAAGCTAGGTTGCCCTTGATGTTGACATCTCCATCTTACATGCTTATACCAGTTAGGATGCTCCTGGATTTTCTTTAAACCAGAAAACATATCTTCCACTGGCTTAAACAATATGGACATGAATTGAATCCAATAAGGAGTCCAGTTTGGAGTAGAGCTGTAGTCTGATGGATCTAGAGGCTTCCGCTCTGTTGGCCTTGGCCCAGTCCTCTGTTGCCTTCATAGGCTCGAAAAGAGAACGAAGCTTCAGCGCTGGCCTCACTTCCTTACTCAACAGTGTTTGGAAGAGGAGAGACAGTGCATCCTGAGCTTTCTCTCAGTGTCATGAGTCCTTGTCTAAATTCCCTCTGACCTCTCTGGACTGAGTTGGGTCATTGACCTTTTTTAAACCAATCCTTGTCTCTAGGAGAATGCCATACTCTGACTGACTGAGGTTGGATTTCTAAATCAGTCACTGACATGGAGGATGAAATATCATAATTGGTTTTTATCATCCAGGCTCCTCCCTTTTCCTGCTTCCTTGGAGCAGAGGGTCAATGCCCCAAGTAGCTTCAGTATGGCAGAGAGAAGGTAGAAAGGAAACAGAGAAGGGGTAACATGACCTCCTTCCCAATTCATCTCGTAGCATCCTGTACACTGGGGTCCTTCAACAACCACAATTGTTATTTTGAATAAATGTGAATAAATGAGTAAATGGATGAGTAGGGTTTCACCTGCTAGGGAAGAAAAAAAAGATGTCCAAGAAGGTTGAACAGTCTATGAAGCCACTGCTTCTTAAGATTTGTTACAACTAGAGGCTAGGGCAGAAGGGCCAGAAAGAATGTCCAGAAATTAGGCTGAGCATATCCATCAGGACCCTCCAGAGAAACAGAATGAATAGGATGTATATGTAAAGAGATTTATTATATGGAATTGGCTTCTATGATTCTGGAGGATAAGCCCAGACCCAGAAGAGCCAAAGGACTGTTTCAGTCTGAGTCCAAGTCTGAAGGCCTGAGAACCAGGAAAGCTGATGGTGTAAATTCTAGCCTGAGTCTGAGTCCAAAAGCAGCAGTAAGGCAGAGAGAGAGAATTCTTTCTTACCCAGCCGTTATTCTATTCAGGCCTTCAACAGATTAGATGAGGCCCACTCACAAGGAGTGGGGGGCAACCTGCTTCACTCAGTCTACTGACCAAATGTTCATCTCATCCAAAAACAGTGTCATAGGCACACCCAGAATAATGTTTAACCAAATATCTAGGCACCCTGTGGCCCAGTCAAATAGACACATAAAATTGATCGTCACATTGGGTCATACCCAAATTGGAAATATCTCAAATGCCATGGTAAAGAGGTTGGACTGATCCTTTTGTCATTCAGTCATTCCCACATTTGTTGATCTCCTACGCCATAGGCTATGCTGGGAAGTGCGGATAAGATGGTGAAAGAAGACAGATATGATCCCTGACCTCAGGAAGTAGAGGGAGATGTAGACACTGAATAGCTAATTATCTAGATTCTACCTCCTCTTGTAGAGTGCCTCTCATTGCTTATCTCCCAATTTGCCAGGAAGACAGCACCACCGTCTTCTACCTTCCTCTCAGCTCCCAGGGTTCCCTGAAGGTGCTGAGAGCACTGTCCTAAGTGCATGCGTTCACTTATTTAAACCTCAGACAGCTCCATGCAGTGGGCACTGGGACAGTCCCCATTTAACAGAGAGGTTAAGTAATTTGCCCAAGGACACAGAGCTAGGAAGTGGTAGAGCTGAGATCTGAACCAGTCTGTCCCACTCCAGAAGACAGACTCCTAACCACCATGCTATATATGCCCCCAGTGGGTACCATTCTATCCCCACTTTACAGATGAGAAGTCACTCAGGCTAGGATTACTTAAGGCCATGGGGTTTAAGAGCTGAATTGAATACAGGCAGATAACAGAGATTAAACTTCCCATCACAGTTACATACCATCCCTGAAGAGGCCTCTGTCAAAGCACCAATCATATTGTACATGTTCAGTTATTGATATGTCTGTCTCCATTCTCCAGGGCAGAGGCTCCTCGAGAGTAAAGACCTGATATATTCCGCCTTTCTTCTTCAGCTCCAGCACAGTTTGGGCGTTTAATCCAGTACATAAATGTTTGTTGAATGAATAAAATGATGAATGAATAAATGATTGTTATTGGAGTTCCCAGACCCAGGGTATGCCCTGTGATTAGAAGGATTTAGAAATATTCTTAGCAAATCAGGGGTGTACGTGAGCCTCTGTTTCTTCAGCCTCAGAAAGAAACAAAACACTTGAAAAGAAAGAAAATGGGGCGTAACAAGGATTCTGGGTTGGATTCCATGACATCACCCTCAAGTCGGATGTCTGGACCGGTAAACAAAGGCTCTTGTGACATGGGCCCTAGCTGGGCCAGCCACTTGGCTGGCCTGGGGGAGGCAGTTAAAGTGGCCTCAACGCTGGCCTCCACCCCAGGCTTCAGCCCGGGTGTCTCTGCATTCAGCAGGTATCTCGTCCAAGGGAAAACCAGGACAGGAAATCATGTTGCCATGGAGACCAGAGAGGCCCTTCTAGACACAGGGGAAAATAAACACATTCTGGTTGGACTTAACCCCCTAGTCTGAGAACTCGTGGTTTTCACTAGAAATGTTCAGTGGCCTCTTCTCCAGGGGTCCTTGGCACAAGGGCTGAGCAGCAACTCCAGCCCACTCATAGTCCCTGGGGACAGTGTCACCCCAGGGCTGAAGGAGGAAGCCATTTTTTGCCCATACCTAAGACCTTCTCAGTCACCTTTGTGGCTGACAACGACTAACATTTATTTGGTGCTTGCTGGGTGCCAGGCCCATTTCTACATATTTTAAATGTATTAGCTCATTCAATCCTCATGACGACCCAATGAGGAAAGCATTGTTAGTATCATCATACTCATTTTACTGATGAAGAAACTGAGGCACAGGGAGATTAAGTGACTTGCCCAAGGTCACCAGATAGTTGATAGTGGCAGTGGAATTTGGGGCATTTTTTTTTCTTTATTGATTTTAGAGAGAGAGGAAGGGAGAGGGAGAGAGGGAGATAGAAACATTGATGAGAGAGAACATTGATTGGCCACCTCCTGCATGCCCCCTACTGGGGATCGGGCCCACAACCTGGGCATGTACCCTGACCGGGAATCGAACTGGTGACTTCTTGGTGCATGGGTCGATGCTCAACCACTGAGCCACACCGGCTGGGCAGAATTTGGGGTACTTTGAGAGTTCTTGGGACAGAAAATAGCACTTAAGAACATAGGGCTTTGGAGCCTCCAAAACTAGCTGTGTGACCTTGAACAAGTTAATTAATCTCTCTGAGCCTCAGTTTCCCCATTGGTATATAAGCATAGACCTTGAAGGACATGTACAGAGCACTTACTCTAAGCTAGGCGCTATTTTGGGCCTTGAAAACACAGTGGGAAAGGAGACAAATTAGTCCCAGGACCAGGCAGCTTAAGAACGGGCAGGTGTATTTGGGACACAGAGAAGTGCCCTCTGGAAGCCCCAAGGAGGGAAGGAGGTGGCCCCCAGCAGGAACTGGAGGAAGCCCAGAGGCTGGAGTTCCCATTAGCAGGGAGGCTCGGCCAGAGCTGGGTCCGAGGGCTCCTGGTAGACTTCTGTGTAACTAGAAGAGGTGGAGTTTGCTCCCAGACCTGACTCTTAGTGAGAGTGGAAGGAAGTCAGGTTCAGTGCTAAGAGTCTGTCCTGGCTGGCCAACTAACTATGGACTGACAGCTGACTCTGATCTGCCCCTCGTTTTGTTTTCAAATATGTTTTTATTGATTTTTTTTAGAGAAAGAGGAAGGAAGAGAGAGATAGAAACATCGATGTGAGAGCTACATCAATCAGCTGCCTCCTGCATGCCTCCTACTGGGGATCGAGCCTGCAACCCGGGCATGTGTCCCAACTGGGAACTGAACCAGGACCTCTCGGTTCATGGGATGGCACTCAATCCACTGAGCCACACCAGCTGGGCATGCCTCTTGTTTGTGTACGGTCCCTGAACTAAGAATGATTTTTCAATTTTTAAGTCACTGAAAAAATCAAAACAATATAATTGTGTGAAACTCAAACTGCAGTGCCCACAAATAAAGTTTTTTTTTAAATCCTTTTTTTGCATTTATTTTCAGATAGAGTGAGAGGGACAGAGGGAGGAAGAGAGAGAGAGAAACATCAACATGAGAGAGACACATCGACTGGCTGCCACCCACACAACCCCAACCAGGGCCAGGGACAAACTGCAACTGAGGTACGTGCCCTTAGCAGGAACCGAATCTGGGTCTCTCTGGACCGTAGGCTGAAGCTCTAACCGCTGAGCCAAACCGGCCAGGGCCCCAAATAAAGTTTTACTGGGACACACCCACACCCACGTTCAGAGACTGTCTCCGGCTGCTCGTGGGCTGCAATAGCTGAGTGCAGTCATTGCATCAGAGATGTAGGGTCTGCAAAGCTGAAAAATATGGGGTGTCTGGCCCTTTCTGAAGGAAGTTGCCAAACCTTGGGCAAGACATGTCTGGCTTTGGGGTGCAAAGTCTAATGAGGGAGAGATGGTCCATCAGGACTTTAGAAGAGAAGCAAGGCCAGGAAGCAGCAGTGCCCTGTGAGTTGTGTTGATGGCAAAGTGCCGGGCGGTCCTTCTGAAGTAAGTACTATAGTTACTCTCACTTTACACAGGAAGACACAGGGCACAGGTAGGGCTAAGGAGCTTGCTCAAGGTGACACAGCTAGTTGGTGACAGAACCAGAACTTGAAGTGGGGCGCTTTGTCTCCAGCGCTGCACTCTGCCACCTCTCCCAGAACACGGATGCCATGCTGCACCTCAGCTGAGGGCTGCGACTTCCACTGCGCCTCACCTGAGCCACCACCTCAGGCATCGTGGAAGCTGCAGGGCCGTCTGTTCCTGCCACCATAGCTCTTCGGATCCTGCCTGGTGCTGCAGAGTTTTAATATTTGGCCAAGTGTTTGTGCTGACTATTGTCTACTTGCCCTCAGATCCAAGCTCCACAGCACTGAAGGACACAGGGCTTGGGAGCCTCCAAAACTAGCCATGTGACTTTGGGTAAGTTCATTAATCTCTCTGAACCTCAGTTTCCCCAGTGGAACGTAAGAGCCCACTTTCAAGGAGTGTTGCAAGGGTTGAATTCAGTGATGCATTTATTGAGCACTTACTCTATGCTGTATACCCAATGCCTTGGGAGGCCAAGCACAAGAACTCAAAGAGGTTCCTTACCCTCTGGCTTCCCAGTGGTTTGACCCCTAGGGATCCCAGAAGGTGACTGGAGGGAAGGAGGAGAGTAGGTTGGATATTTATTCTCCAGCTTCTTCCCTGTGGGGTGTCTGGGGACTGGTGGCTTAGGGTCACAGCTCCTGCCAGGTGGTCC
Organism: Tadarida brasiliensis; assembly: GCA_030848825.1. Lineage (NCBI taxonomy): Eukaryota > Metazoa > Chordata > Mammalia > Chiroptera > Molossidae > Tadarida > Tadarida brasiliensis. The sequence continues at coordinate 123,806,780 of CM061258.1, forward strand.
TCTCCACATAAACTTCTCAGCCTCCAGTGACAGTAGGGGTGATAACAAAGCCCACTCTAATTAGTACCTGAAGATGCTTGTGGTTTTCTGACACCCTGCCCTCCTTTGGAAAGAGTCTTTTATTAAATGCTCTTCAAATTACCTAATTAGAGTGTGCCTTCTCTTTCCTGCTGGGACCCTGACTGATGCACTCTTCATTTAAATTAGTTTTCCAGGCATGTCTGGCCAGCTCAGTGCCTTCTGCCCAGTCTCATCAAAGGCCTGCTCTCCAGTTCCCCAGCACAATAGTTGCAGCTCTAGGTCCCATTACAGCTTCATGTCAGGGATGAATGACATCTCACCTGGTGAGGGTGTGGGAGGCAGGTACTTTTACAGACAGATGGATGGGGATGTAATAAAGCAGAAGCTAAACACAGAGGAATTTGGCAACACTTCAAAATTTTAAGATAGCCTTTTTCATCCAGCAGTTTCATCTTTAGCAATTCATCTCAAGGACATATTCATACTACTGTAAAAAGATGTACTATTGTAAAATCAAACCAACTGTCTAACAGTAGTTGACGAGTTAAATTAATTCACTCAACAGATATATTTTGAGTACCTACTAAGCTTCAAGCACTGTCCTAGTCCCTAAGATACAGCAGTAAACAAGCTTTATGAAGTCTTATTCTCATGGAACTTACCTTTTAGCAGGTGAATTAAGTATAACATGTATATATAATGAATGACATGCAACTGTGCAAAAAATATGTGTAGTTCCATATGGATGAGCATAGAAAGATGTCCACAAGATATCATTAAATAGAAAAAATATCTGGCTACAGAATAGCAAGTAAAATAGTATCTCATTTTTACTTATTGGATTTAGAAGAATGGAAGAATATAAAACAAACTATTATTAACGATTAATTGCAAAGGCAGGGTAATCATGGGCTTTCATTTTCTATTTTATACAGTCTCACAATTTGAGTTTTATTGGAATGAACTTTACTAATTAAAAAAAGATACTTCCGCCTGGCTGGTGTGGCTCAGTGGTTGAACATCGACCCATGCACCAAGAGGTCACCGGTTCAATTCCTGGTCAGGGCACATGCCCACGTTGTGGGCCCAATCCCCAGTGGGAGGCATGCAGGAGGCGGCCAATCGATGTTTTCTCTCATCGATGTTTCTATCTCTCTCTCTCTAAAATTGATAAAGAAAAAAAAAGATACTTCCATTTTGAACATTAAACCTCTACTTTCTTCCTTTTGGTTTTTTATTAATTTTTTTTTCTTTATTGATTTTAGAGAGCAAGGAAGGGAGAGGGAGAGAAACATCAGTGAGAGAGAACATCAATTGGCCTCCTCCTCCATGCCCCCCACTGGGGATCGGGCCCACAACCTGGGCACGTGTCCTGACCGGGAATCGAACCGGCGACCTCTGGTGCATGGGTCGATGCTCAACCACTGAGCCACACCAACTGGCTGGATATACCACTATTAACAGAGGCTATCAGAGAGTTGAGATCTTGCAGTTTGAAATTGAGTCTTAGGTCATGTATTGTTATCTATATTTACGTAACAAATTACCCTGTAATTTAGCAGCTTAACGAGACAAATATTTAGTATCTCACAGTTTCTATGGACCCCCATCTCTCACAAGGCTGCAGTCAACATTTTGGCCAAGACTGTGGTCTCATCTCATGGGTCAGGTAGGGGCACATCCACTCCCAAGCTTACTCACATGCCTTGCTGGCTGTTGGTTGGAAGTGCTTCCTCAATACCTTGCCAAGAGGGTCTTCCCATAGCACAGCCAATAACATAGTAGCTGCCTTCCCTTGGAGACAGCAAGCAACATGGAAACCAGAGACTTTTCACCCCCCAATCTCAGAAGTGACATCCTATTACTTCTTTTGCCATATTCTATTCACTACAAGTAACTGAAAAGGCCCAACCCACACACACAAGGGGAAGAGAATATACAAGGGCATGAATATCAGAAGGTAAGAATCATTGGCCACCCTCTTGGATGTTAGCTACCATTGAAAAGATAGTTCAGCAACCACATTAACAAAGGCTACAAAGAGAGATAATGGAGACTTCCGGTCAAGATGGCGGGTAGGTAAACGCGGTATCGCGTCCTCCCACAACCACATCAAAGTTACAACTAAACTACAGAACAACCATCATTCAAAACCGCCTGAAATCAAGCTGAATGGAAGTCCTACAACTACGAAATTAAAGAAGAAGCCCCATCAAGACTGGTAGGAGGGCGGAGGCGGACGGGCTGGTCCCACACCCACGTGTGGCGGATAAAAATCAGGAGGACACCTCGGCTGGGAAGGTCCTTCCTGAGGACTGAGGGGTCCCCGTCCCACACCAGGAGCCCAGCTCAGGGTTCCAGTGCCAGGAAGAGAATCCCCATCACTTCTGGCTGGAAAACCAGCGGGAACTGAGGCTGAGGCAGCTGGGGCCCTGGCAGCTTCTCTTAAAGGGCCCGCACACGGACTTACTCGGGCTTCCACCCTCCAGGCTCCAGCGTGCGGGAAGCAGCTTGAAAGGCACCAGAGTCATATGGGGAAGAACTGAGCTGTTAGACATTGGAGCGAGGGCTGGAGAGGCAGCTATCTCCAGACAGACGTGCTATCAGAGGCTTTTGTTCTTTCGGTGAGCCCTCCCCTGGGGCAGCAGACAGCCCCCATATCTGGGACTCCAGCAACCTGGCTCACACTGTTGGCCCCGCCCTGGTGATTCCCTGAGGCCCCAACCCACCCAACTTCTAGGCCTACCCAAGCTGTTGCCAGTTGCTTTACCATAGGATTGGCCTGTCTTGGATCCTGCTTCAGCTTTTCCTAAATTCTTTCAAACAAGCAGCATCTGGTCTCAGCTAGCCCTATACCTCTCGCTAAGTAATACATAGAAACAAACACAGGGAGGCAGCCAAAATGAGGAGACAAAGAAACAGGTCCCAAATGAAAGAACAGAATAAAACTCCAGGAAAAGAACTAAGTGAAATAGAGTTAAGCAGCCTAACAGATGCTGAGTTCAAAATACTGCTTATAAGGATGCTCAATGGACTTAGTGAGAAACTCAGTGAACTTAGTGAGGGCCTCAAGAGCATAAAAAAGGACCAGTCAGAAATGAAGGAGGCACTAACTGAAATAAAGAATAATTTACACAGATTCAATAGTAGAGTAGGTAAATCCAAGAAGCAAACCATCGATTTGGAATATAAGGAAGCAAAAAACACCCAATCAGAAGAGCAAAAAGAAAAAAGAATCCAAAGAAATGAGGATAGTGTAAGGAGACTCTGGGACAACTTCAAGAGTGCCAACATTCGCATCTTGGGGGTGCCAGAAGGAGAAGAGAGAGAACAAGAAACCGAAAACCTATTTGAAACAATAATGGCAGAAAACTTCCCTAACTTGAAGGAAACAGACATACAAGTCCAGGAAGCACAGATAGTCCCAAACAAAATGAACCCCAAGAGGCCCACACCAAGACACATCATCATCAAAATGCAAAAGGTTCAAGACAAAGGGAGAATCTTAAAAGCAGCAAGAGAAAAGCACTTAGTTACCTACAAGGGAGTTCCCATCAGACTGTCAGCTGATTTCTCAAAAGAAACTTTGCAGACCAGAAGGGAGTGGCAAGAAATATTCAGAGTGATGAAAAGCAAGAACCTACAACCAAGATTACTCTATCCTGCAAAGCTGTCATTTAGAATCGATGGCCATATAAAGAGTTTCCCAGACAAGGAAAAGCTATAGGAGTTCATCACCACCAAACCATTATTATATGAAATGTTGAAGGGTCTTCTTGAAGAAAAAGATAAAAAAAAATGAACAAACAAAATGGCAATAAATACATATCTATCAACAATTGAATCTACAAACAAAATGAACAAGCGGAACAAAAACATTCTCATAGATACAGAGAACTTTTGTTGGGTACCAGATGGGTGGGGGCTGGGGGGAGGGGTGAAAAAGGTGAAGGGATTAAGAAGTACAAATTGGTTGTTAGACTGACAAACCTCAAAGGGAAGGGGGGTTGGGGGGTGGGAAGAAATAAACCAAAGAACCTATATGTATATATGCATAACTAATGGACACAGACAACAGTGTGGGGAAAAGCAGGAGGGGGGCAGGAATGGGGAAGAGGGGGGCAATGGGGGAAAAATGAGGAACATCTGTAATACATTCAACAATAAAGATAAGTTAAAAAAAAAGAGAGATAATAGAGGAAACGGGCAGTTCAAGACAGGAGCTGTTCAAAGAGTAATTTATTTATTTTTTTATTTATCCTCACATGAGGACATTTTTGTATTTATCTTCAGATAGAGCAGGAGGGAGAGAGAGAGAGAGAGAGAAACATCGACGTGAGAGAGACACATCGAGTGGCTGCCACCCACACTACCCCAACCGGGGCCAGGGACAAACTGCAACTGAGACACATGCCCTTAGCGGGAACCGAACCCGGGACTCTCTGGTCTGCAGGCCAGTGCTCTAATCACTGAGCCAAACTGGCCAGGGCTATTTTTATTTATTTTATTTTATTTTTTTAATTTATTTTAAAATATATTTTCATTGATGTTTTTAGAGAGAGAGGAAGAGAAAGGAAGAGAGATAGAAACATCGATTGACTGCCTCCTGCATGCCCCCAGTAGGGATCGAGCCTGAAACGCAGGCATGTGCCATCACTAGAATCAAACCGGTGACCTCTTGTTCCATGGGTTGACACTCAAACACTGAGCCATACCAGCTGGGCCAAAGAGTTATGTATTAGTTTAATGAATAGGTACTGGGCACCTACTTTGTGTCCAGGTACTATTCTAGGTACTGAGGATAAAATGATGAACAACACAGACCAAGCTCGAGCTCTCATGGAGTTTATAATATAGCAAAGGCAAGACAAGGCAGCTCGAGATTATGAGCCTAAGAAACAAGACAGTAGTCATGCAAATCACAATCAATTTCACAGGTAGACTCCTCACATCTGTTACTGACTGGACTTGGTGAGTGAGGCATTCGAGGATGGCTCCTATGTCACAAGGTTGGGGCAACTGATGGAGTCTGGTGCCTTTGCCTGTAGGGAAGAAAACTGGAGGAGGAATAGACTTAGGGAAGGATAGCAAGCCCAGTGTTGAACATGTTGAGTTGAAGGACTCTATGAAACAAGCAAGTGACATTCAGGAGGCTATTGGTCACCAAACGAGGGAAAGAGTAGGAAGAAAAGCCAGAGTGGCACATTCTTCCAAGCTATAATTGTGAAGTCGGGTAACCTCCAGTACTGAGAGAAGCAAAGGTCTCCAGGGATGTGAAGGCTGAGGTGGTGTGAACTCCATATCCTGTGTGTGAACTCCATACCCCATATCTACAGTGAATCCTCTTCCAAAACTAAAATGCCTCCACATCCTTTAGCATCCTGTATTCTTAGAAAACTCAGATTACCTACCATCTTGCTTTTTAAATGCAAAATATCTTTTTGTGCTTCTCTTATAGTTTCAGTTTGTCTCTCCATGCTCCAGAGGACTTGCTTCTTTGAAGCTGTCCCACTTTGGAATTAGAAAACTGCTCGAAGTGGGTAGTGTTGGTGGAGAATTCAAGTGGATTGACTGAGGTGGTTCCTTTGGCAGCTACTCCATAATCTTTCTTGTGATTCTTTCTAAAGAAGTTTATTTCACATAATTTTTCAGATTTAGAGCAAACTCTGTGTTTGTGTGTGTGTTGGGGGGTGTTAAGACAATAAATAAAGAGTGGCAGCTTCTGTCATAATACGTTGAACAATTTACCTGCTTTATGTGTTGCTGTGTTACAATGGAAAGGAAGCCCAGGCTCCATTACCTGTGAATATGATATACCGTTGAACCCAATAATAAACCACCTAGGTTCAACAACTGTTCACATGTTGCTACATTTGCTGTATACATGTGTGTATGTAGGTGTGATATAATAAAAAAGTAATAAATATTTGATCTTTGTCACAAGTTCCTGGCACACAACTCCTAAAACCCTTGAGTGAGGAGTGTCTTTTGTATGCTAATGAGATGACTGGTGGCTGGGGTTCCTCTATGGCTTCAGGATTGGAATGGTCACCAAAAGTCTAAAGCATGATTAAGGGATTGAAACGTTCAGCCCCACTGACCTTCAGGGAGAGGAGAGGGGCTAGAGACTGAGTTGATAACCAAAGGCAAATGATTTGATCAACCTGCCTATGTAATGAAGCCTCCATGACAACCTGTAAATGATGGTGTGCAGAGAGCCCCTAGCTGGTACACACATTGAGATGCTGGGAGGGGTACCCAGAGAAGGCACAGAAGCTCCACGCCCCTTCTCCCACCCCTTTCCCTATACATTTCTTCCATTTAGCTGTTCCTGAGTTGTACCCTTTCTTTTTTTTTTTTTAATCCTCACCCGAGGACATTTTTGCATTTATCCTCAGATAGAGCAGGAGGGAGAGAGGGAGGAAGAGAGAGAAATATCGATGTGGGAGAGACACAACGAGTGGTTGCCACCCACACAACCCCAGCCGGGGCCCGGGACAAACTGCAACCGAGGTACATGCCCTTAGTGGGAACTGAACCTGGGACTCTCTGGTCCATGGGCCGATGCTCTAACTGCTGAGCCAAATCGGCCAGGGCCTTTTTAATAAAGTAGTAAATGTAAGGAAAGCACTTTCTTGAGTTCTGTGTCCTGTTTGAGAGTAAATGTTCAGACCTGAGCTGGAGGTTGTGGGAGTCCCTGAACACAGAGCAGCTCAGCCAGAAGCACAGGTGACAACCTGGGGCTGGTGACAGGCATCTGTAATGGGGCAGCCCTGTGGGACTGAGCCCTTGCCCTGTGGGGTGTGCGCTCACTCTGGGTGGTTGGTGTCAGAGATGGACTGAATTGTAGGACACCCTGCTGCTGTGCAGAGAACCAGAGAATTGGTCGTTGGAAAATAGCTCGGAGTAAGTATATGTGCAAATAAATTACAGACATCATGACAGTTCTCCCCGAAATATTTTGTCCTGTCTCACCTACAAATAAAAACATTCTCCTACACAAGCACAATACTGGTGTCACACTTGGCGAAAACTGACAATGATTTCCTAATGTCATCTCCTAGGCAGCCCGTACTCAAATTTCACCTCTGCTCTCCAATGTCTTTTATGGCTGTTTTTATTTTCTATGTCAGGATTCCATGTAGGATCACAAATTGCATTTGGTTTTTATGTCTCTTTTTATTTCTTAGAAAAAGATCCTGGGGGAGGAGGGAAGAGATAAACCACAGAACTTATATGCACGTATGCATAACTAATGGGCATGGACAACAAAGCTGGGGACGGGGTGCAGGGGATGGGGAGGAGGGTGTCAATGGAGAAAAAAGGAGAAACATCTGTAACAAAAATAAATTAATAAAATCTTAAAAAAAAAAAAAAGAAAGAAAGAAAAGATCCCTACCTTTTTGTAAATGACATTGATATTTCCAAAGCATCTGGGCCAATTGCCTTGAAGAATGTTCCTCATTCTGGATTAGCATGGTTGTTTCTCTTCAGGGTGCGATACCTAACTTTTCTAGGTCTTATATCTCCACCTGTGCAATGGGTAGAGCAACAGTAGCTGCCACCTGGCTACTACATACTAGTCCATAGTCAGCATGAGCATGAGATGTAACGCTGCTTATACAGTGCTGAGTACAGCATCCAGCACACAGTGAACGCTCGATAAACGGTGCTGTTGTCACCATCGTGATCAATACCTCATCATCCTCATAGTCATCACCATCTACAGTTGTCCAGGCTCCAAGCTGTGTGGACACACAAACTTTTCTGATTCTTCCCTCACCCTTCTGGGATCTCTTATGCTGGTCTGGCTCTGTTCCTTGTCCTGGAGAACTTGATTGATTAATCCCAAGACAAATGAATCTCCCAGCCCCTCAGAGAACTGGCATGTAGTCTTGCCCATCCTCCTAAGGACACCCTCTTTATTCAGAATCACAGTTTCATTACCCAGATGGCTGAGACAACAGTGAGGCATTAAGTGGTGTGTAATGCCCACCCAGGGAGGGCACTGGTGGTGACCTTGGTGCTGAGGCTGTGGGTGCCGCACTGCTGCAGTGCTGATGGAGGCATGCTGGGAAAAGGACATTGGCTGGTGAGGGAGGTGAGGGATGTGCTGCCAGGAGACTGGGCTCAAAGCCAGATGCTAATTACGTCGGTCTGGGAGTGCCGGTACCTGTCAGCTGTCATCTAAGGAAGTGTGGGGGCTGGTGGGAGTGGGGGAGGTAAGAGAAATGAGAAAGGTGAGAGAGACTGACAGGTTGGAGAAATCCACTTGTTCCCCTAGGGTCCACCCTCCCTTCAGACCCAAGCTGTCTGGGAGAAATTGTGGCTGTCACCATAGCAACCGCAGCAGCTGATGCATGAGGCACAGTGTCTTTATCAGGAACCTCGGTCAAGCTTGTGCCAGTAGTTTTCCATCTGAATCTCATTTCTCCAGTGAAAGGAGAGACCAGAGGCTGGGGATGGCAAGGGTGGGGCTGGGTGTCTGGAGATGGGGATTGCAGATGGATGAGAAGCAGATATTTCATCTAGCTTTGACAGGACATACTTTAAATGTTCACACTGCTTCAAAATTCCCGTCAATTGCACATGAGCTGCTGCAGCAGCTCCCACGGCCTTTGGGAAGGTATGAAGCACCACTTTCTGTCAACCTTTGCAGGAAGGTCGTCTCTGGTTGTGAAGAGGACCAGGCTGCGGGGCAGACTGACCTTCGACCCTCAGCTACATACTTCCCAGCGGAGCGGCTTTGGGCCAGCGACTTGACCTCCTAATGTCTCAAGTCCATCATCTGTAAACGGAGGCAGGAAAAGTGGTTGCCTCAGGGATGTGGTGAGAACTGAACCAGCAGAGGCTCGGAGTAAGCCTGACACCCGACCCATGTTAGAGGCACAATAAGTGGTTGCTACTATTACTACGAGTATTTTCATCAGTATACAACTGCACCTGCTCTTACTGCGCCTACCACTGGTACTGATACTGGTCCTGTTGTTACAGTGACTACAGTGACTACTACCACTCTTCCCCTTGCTCCTCCTCCTCCTGTCACCATGGAGATAACACCCTGAGGCCGATTATGAATCATGGGTGACTCCCTCTTCTCCCAGGAACAGTACCGGGGTGCCTGAATTTGCCATCACCTTGGGGAGCTGCGGTCAGAGGCTGGGACGACGTGGTCACCGCCCTCTGATTGTGAGTCTAGTGCTGGACAGAGGCAGGATGCCGCACACCTGGGGACCCGTCAGCGCCAGGGCTTTGCCAGACGAGACTGTGCAGCGGGTGCATTTCAGTATTTTCCAGACTTGTCACTTGAGTACCCCTCTCTATTTTTGTCCTGAGTACCACACACATTGTTCATTATAGCAGGTTTTTCCCTTAAATTGCTTCCTTTTTTATTGGCCAAATAACTGTGGTGCTAAAGAAAACTTCACAGCACTATGAAAACTGTAAACTACTGTCACTCGCCATGAAAAAGGTAGCCATAAGAATAAAAACGATGGACACTCCTGCTGGAGTCTGAGACTTGGACTTCCTCTCTCTGTTAGGGGATTGGCAAGAGTTCGAGAGGTGCTGAAGACGCGCGAGCACCCACATGGACTCGCTGTGATCAGAAGTGTGGAGGACAACGGAAGGGAATGACTTGTCCCCTGTGGCTCCGTGATGTCTAACGCCCTGTGTGTCCCACCTAACGTCACTGCTAACCTTAAGAACGGATAATAACCTCATCTCAGAGGGGGAGGGCTGAGGCCAACTGCCAGGGACAAGTGGACAGCCAGGTGGGAGGAACCGTGTTAGTGACAACATGAAGATATACCTTCAGGCAACTGTAAGTATTTCAGTCGCTGAAGGGGAGGGGGACAGACAGACAAGGGCCACATCACAAAGGCTTTATTCGGGATACTAAGAATTCAGATTTCATTCACCGAGTGAAGTGCAAACATTGAAATATATCAAAGACAACAATGACAAGATAGTAATAATAAGCATTGTTTAGAAGTGCTTACAATGCAGTAGGCATTGAATCTTCACAATAGCTATAGCTGTGAGGTTGGCAATACCATCCCTGTTCTACAGATGAGAAAGCTGAGGCTTAATGAGGTTAAGTAGCTTGCCCAAATATGGTAGATTGCAAAAATGACCCCAATTCTCCATCCCTTCCCCTGCCCCCATGTCTGTCACCTTGCAAAGTGACTTTGCAGCTCCTTCCATCAAAAGAGGTATCTATTTTCCTACCCACTAGCCTTGTGAGCTGCTTGGACCAAAAGAAGGCAGGGAAAGGACAATTGGCCAGTTCCAAGTCTAGGCCTTCTGAGGCCATGTGTGTTCGCTGACATCATCGCCTGTGCAGGCCTGGCTGGCCTTGTGCAGAATGATAGGCCAGGAGGAGCAAGTCCAGTTATTCCACCTGAGGCTCAGACATGTGACAGGCAAGACCAGCAAAGCCACTTCCCTAACCTGCAGCTAACCACAGACCCAAGACTGAGCCAGACAAGACCAGGACCACCATTCAGCCGGCTCATGGTCTCATGAGCAATAGGAATGGTGCTATTTTAAGCCACAGCAACTTAGAGCAGCTTCGGTCAGTAGAAGCTACTGAAAAACCGAGATAACCCAGCTAGTAAATCGTTGGAGTTCCTATTTGCTCCCAGGCTTAGCTCTCCCCCCACCCCTGCTGTGCTTCTGAACACCATTTCTCAGGAGCACTCAGGTTTCCGGGTGATACTGGCAGATATCATTCCCTTAGTGCAGTGCTCAGCTTTTCACGGAACGTGGACCACACCACGTCAGCTGCGGGTCCCAACCGCCACCTCACAAAGATGAGAGCGACGCACTAATAGCATGGGTTCAGAAGGGGCAGGGAAGGACTTGCTACCACCGAGAAAATTTTCCACAAGTGGCACCTTCAATAGTTCTTTCAAGGCAGTGGTTCTCAAACATAAGTGATTTTGACCCCCTAGGGGCACTGGCAGTGTCTGGAGACACTTTTGATTGTCACAGTTGGGGAGTGGGGTGCGCAATGGGCATGTTGTGGATAGAGCAGGGGTGCTGCTAAGTAGACATCTTACAATGCACAGGACAACCCCCACAACAAATTATCCAACATACCAACAGCAGGGAGGTTGAGAAACCCGGTATCAAGGTAATAGGTAAACAAGACCATTGTGACTAAGGTCACAATGATTTTGAGCTGTGGACCTCAACCCTGATTATGCATCCAGGGATTTAAAAAATATATATCAATGCCTATGCCCTGGCCGGTTTGGCTCAGCAGTTAAAGCGTCAACCTGTGGACCAATGAGTCACAGGTTTGATTCCTGTCAAGGGCACGGACCTCGGTTGCGGTTCTTCCCCAGTCCTGGTTGGGGTCATGTGGGAGACAACCAGTCAATGTGTCACTCTCGCGTCAATGTTTCTCTCTCTCTCTCCCTCCCTCCCACTCCATCTGAAGATAAATGGAAGAATATCCTCAGGTGAGGATTAAAAAATATATATATATATGTCAATGCCCAGCCCTGATTCCCAGAGACTCTGATACAAGTGGAGTGTGCTGAAAACCACTACTTTAGGAAAAGTACTATGACAATGAGTCACACAGAGAAGATAGTGAAATGATGTTTCACAAAAATGTTTGCCCCTTCTCCTTGTCTGACCAGCCTCTCTGCCTCGAGTCTCGCACCCCGATGTGAGAATCTAACTGCGACCCTCTCACGATTCCTTCTCGTCCTGTGGCTTTCCTCCCCTGGTTTCGGTCTGTCTGCACTTCTCTTCCTCACCACCCTACTCCAAACAAACTTTTCTCTGACGCAAACTCTAACTGCTCACAGATTCTCATGAGGCCTTCATTTATAGAAGGTGTTTCAAGATTTATTATAGGCTTTTCCTGGAGATCTGGGATTGTTGGCAGGGCACATAGGCGGGCAGACTTGTCTGACATCTGCTCACTTTAAAAATTTATTTTATTTTATTTTTATTGTTTTGTTAATCCTCACCCGAGGATATTTTTCCATTGATTTTTCAGATAGAGTGAAGGGAGGGAAGGAGAGAGAAAGAAACATTGATGTGGGAGAGACACATTGATTGGTTGCCTCCTGCACGATCCTGACCAGGGAAGGAGATTGAACCTGCAACCCAGGTACATGCCCTTGACTGGGAATCGAACCTGAGACCCTTCGGTCCGTGGGCCGACACTCTAACCACTGAGCCAAACTGGCCAGGGCACGTCTGCCCACTTTTTAAATTCACTCTTTCTTCTGTGCACGAAAGGGTTAACTCAGCAGACTTTTGATCTGCTCCTGGGAAATAATCTAGAAGTCCTTGGAATATCCTAACTGATAAGAGAGTAGGCCTTGGGCCATGCCAGATCAGTTTGACCTCTGGAGAGAATGGAGACAGAGTAACTAAGGTCAGCCACATAGACACTCCATGCCCACATGACTGGCCCCAGTAAAAATCCTGGACACCGAGGCTTAGGTGAGCTTCCCCAGTTGCCAACACATTGTTGCTGGAGAATTTGGCATTTTGATTCCACTGGGAGATGCAGTTGGAGGCCAGCACCAGGTTCTGCCCTGTGCACCTTTCTCTTTTGCCGATTTTAATCTGTATGCGTTCACTGTAATCAACTTTGTGAATATAACAGCTTTTCTGAGTTCTGTGAATCCTTCTAGCAGATCCTCAACCTGAGGATTATCTTGGGGACCCCTGACACATCTTTCCACTCCCTCCTCTCTTTTCCCTTCTGGAATAAACTAAGAGATTCCTCTACTTGTGTCCTGCGAGGCAGTTCCGACCATATCCGGATCATTTGTGGTCTCATTCTCTTGACTAAGTAGTTTATCAAGCAATCTCTTTCAAACAGATTCAGTGCTTCCCATGGAACTGATGCTGGTAAAAATGAATTTCTCAAGATTATACACACTTTTTCAAGCACTCCTGTGTAAGATACACATACACACACATAAAAACACACACACAGAGCTGTCTTTCAGCAGAACCAGCACTAGGAGTTGCTTCACTGCTAGAATGTGGGAATCATTTGCAGTTACTATAAGGCCAGTGAACATAATGAAAAACATAACTGGCAGGGAGCCAAGGATCGGCCTTTCCCACCACCTCACAAAGGGCTACTGGCTAAGTCGATTCCATCGTCTGAATATGCCATAATATTCTCAACCAATCGTCTGTTGTTGGATTCTTGGGTCTTTTCCAACATTTTTGCTTTTCCAAATAAAGCACCAATAAAGATTTTTGCATAATAATTATTTTTTATAATTTTTATCTTATCATAAATTTCTACAAATGGAATTTCTGAGTTAAAGAATACAGATATTGTAAGATCTTTAACAGATTATATCTTTTGGGGACTGCCTCAATTAAAAATTCATTGAGTGTTTCCCGGCTTCCTTATTACATTAGGCACTAATTACTTGCTCTATTAATTAATTAATTGCTCTATAAATAGGAGGACAACTAGCTAAATTATAGTACATTTACACAACAGAATATTATGCTGTAGAGAATAAGGGGAGTTTCTGCAATATAGAAGTGGAAAGAAGCAAAATGATAGACATTTCCCATCCCAATACAATGAAGTGAACAAAAAAATGACAAAATCTAGATTAAAAAACAAAAAAACAAAAACAAAAACAAAAAACACTGGGAGCATTTAGAGGGAAAAAAGGAAGGTTTGTGCCCCCCATATTGTGGCTTTAAAATGTCAATGGAAGAAATACAGAAGTTTCCTGAAATCAGTAGCCAAAAATCCTGAAAAATCTTACTGCTGTCCCCAGTTTGGAGAAAAGACAATGTAGAGGATGAGCCAGCAGCCTCAGGGAAAGCCTCCCCCTGCCCCCTGCCAGAGGAAAAGCTCCTTACTTCCATCCCAGTGTCCTACTCAGAGCTGAGAACCAGCTGGTACTGGCCCAGTTGTACCCAGACGGCGGGGGAGTATGAGGAGCTGTAGACTGGGTGCAAGCACCACGCTCTAACTATCTCTTTTCTAAAGGACTGGACTGATCAAGAAAATAAATCAGATAAGTCCCTGGAGGGCAGAGGGCGAGTGTGGCAGCTGGAGGTTCACCCTGCCTGCCCCTTGTCTCTCCTCACTTCTGGCTAAGAGGGCAATTTGAGGAATCTCCAATGAGTCCTAGGATGGAAAGCGGAGGCAGCTGCCATTAGTTACTACCATCCACAGGCTCAGGTTAGCTGTTTGCTTCACTGCCTGTGCCACCCCCCCACCCCCCCTGGCAAAAACTGACAAAACAGAAACCCAGCAAGCATCCCTATTTTCTTTTATTTTGGAAATTTAATAGATATTTTCTAAAGTTGACAAATCAGAAAATAGAGATTTAAAATATAACCTGAAAGTATAAAAGGCAACCTAAAATGTTAAAGCTAAAAATGACCAGAAACACACAGATACAAAGTGAGGTGGAACAAAGCAAGCACAGTCCATGTATCACATTATTGAAAACAAAGGAAATGTTAAAAATAGAAACACAAGATGAGAGAATTAACACAGGTCATATCTGTTATTTCAATAAATGTATGTGGACTTAAAAAAAAAAAGAAGCAATTTAAAGAGAAAGACTTTCCGATTGGGTCAAAAGAGCAAAAGCCAGCTTTTGTTTGAAAACAAAAGAATATGTTAGACAAAGTTTCTCCGGAAGGTTGAAAGGCATAAAGAAAGACATGCCAGGTAAAGGTAACAAAAGAAAACTGATGTCATGATATTAATAATAGACAGAGCTGAATCCAAGGTTAAAGGAGGCAATCAAGATCAACTGGGACCTTTTATGATGACAAAGGCTATGTATACTCTATAATTAGGCTAAAACTTTAACGATCTGCGAGCGCAGTTGAAGACAGCTTCAAAATGACAGAGCATCAACTTCCTGTAGCTCATCTCTCCCAGTCCACGATAGATAAGAAAATTAAAAATAAAGATTTAGAGGATGTGACAAATTTAATAAAGCTGGCACTGTCATTTTGTATCAAATGCTATAATTTTCATACATCTTTTCATGTGCCTGTGGAATTTTAAATATATATTTTTATTGATTTTAGAGAGAGGAAAGGAGAGAGAGAGAGAAACATAGATCAGCTGCCTCCTGCATGCCCCCTACTGGGGATTGAGCTCAAAACCTGGGCATGTGCCCTGACCAGGAATCAAACCGGCAACCTCTTGGTGCACAGGACAATGCTCAATCCACTGAGCCATAGTGGCCAGTGGAATTTTCACAGTAATGAACTGCATATCAGGCCACAAAGAAAATATTAACAAAATTCAAAAAGTAAAAAGAATATAGGCCATTTTCAAATCACAGTATAAGGAAACTAGAAATTAACAACCAAATTAGAAGGGAAAAAACCTACCACCCATCTAGGTTGAGGAGAAGTGTGTGGGGGAAGGGGGAGAGAGATCAAAGCAAAATTTTAAAACAAACTTGCTTAATATCTTGAATAGTAAAATATAGTTAATACATATCAAAACCTATGTTATATGGCCAAAGCTGTGTTAAGAGGAAAATATATAGCCTTAAACAAATACATTTCTAAAGAAGGCAAAAGAAACAAATGAATTTTGTATTCAATCAGAGAAGTTAGGAAAAAAACAAAACACAGCAAACTATCCTAAGAAATCAGAAGAAAGAAAATAGTAAAGAAATTAGTGAATTAGAAAAAAAAAATTAAGTACAATTGGTCAATCCAAGAATTGGCTCTTTGGGAAAGTGTTGGTTAAAATAAAACAGATAAACTACTAAGTGGACTAATTAGGAAGAGTGGGAAACCCCCCTTAAACAGAAAAAATGAAAAGATTTAGTACCTAGCAAAACATGTGCCATTCAATTTGAAAATCTGACTGAGAAAGATGATTTTCTAGAAACATATAAATAACTGTACCAAAATAAACACAATGTTAGAAATCTTAAAACAGTAAGCAGGAACAAAACTGAAAATATTATCAACCAGCTCCCTATGAATATCCACCAGAGCCAGAGGGCTTCTTAGAGGAATTCTCCTAAATAGCTAAGAAATAAACAATTCTGTTTCTACATAAATTCTATATGTATCAGAGAAGTAAAGAATGCTCATATTTTCTGTGAAAGCCACATCAAAATTGGAAAATCATTTCACAAAAACTATATACCAACCTCATTGATAAATATCATATGTTAAATAAGATATTACTAAAGAAAACCTAACATCAGAAATGTAGGACATGATCAGCATTCAGAAATCTATTAATAATAATCATTGTTCAGCCCAGCTGGTGTGGCTCAGTGGTTGAGTGTCGACCCATGCACCAAGAGGTCGCCGGTTTGATTCTTGGTCAGGACACATGCCCAGGTTGTGGGCCCAATCCCCAACGGGGGGCGTGCAGGAGGCGGCCAATCAATGTTCTTTTTCATCGATGTTTCTATCTCTCTCTCTCTTTCTCTCCCTCTCTCTCTAAAATATCTAAAGAAAAAAAATTTTTTTTAAATCATTGTTCACCATGTATTATTTTTAAATTGTTGTTAATCCTCACCCACGGATATTTTTCCATTGATTTTTACTTTTATTTTTTAAATATGTTTCTATTTATTTATATTTTTTTAGAGAGAGAGGAAGGGAAAGAGAGATAGAAACATCTATGTGAGAGAGAAACATCAATGGGCTGCTTCCTGCACCCCTCCTACTGGGGATCAAGCCCGCAACCTGGGCATGTGCCCTGATCAGGAATCAAACTGGGACCTCTCAGTCCATGGGATGATGCTCAATCCACTGAGCCACACCAGCCGAGCATTTTCCATTGATTTTTAGATAGAGTGGAAGGGAAGGAGAGAGGGAGCGGGGGATAGAGAGAGAGAGAAAGAGAGAGAGAATCATCAATGTGAGAAAGACACATTGATTGACTGCCTCCCAAATGACCCAACTGAGGCTGGGGATCGAACCTGCAACCCAGGTACGTGCCCTTGACTGGGAATTGAACCCGCGACCCATGAATCTGTGGACAGTCACTCTAACCACTGAGCCAAACCAGCCAGGGCTCACCATGTATCTTGATTCCAAACAAGTGTCATAAAATAATCTAAAAATGTTAATGTCATTAGCATAAAATTGAAAAGTATTCTCTGATGCCTTTTTAAATCTCAACTGTATCCCTGGCTAACTCCCCACCCCTGTTTTGGAAAAAACATTTCTAAAATTTGAAACATGCACTCCATTTTCCTTGATAAATCTCTCTAGAATTTTATTTTATTTATCTTATCAAAGATCTAGATCAAGAATTTATTTAACATTTGTTTTCTCTATTGTTTAATTTAGTAATGTCTGCTTTTATCATGAGGGATTCCATCTAGCTGCTACTTTAGTTTATTTAGTTCTTTTTCATAACTTTTTTGTTTTTAAACCAGAAATTCATTTCTTTTTATTCTTTCTTAATAAAAGCTTTTAAAATTATGGTTTTGCTTCTGATGGCTGGATGCCCATATCATCAGTTTTGTGTTATTTTATGCATAAACAGAAAGTGAAGTTTTAATTCCCTCTTTTCCCCAAAGTAATTTTTAAAAGTCTAAATATTTTGATGTTTTCATTAGCCTGATGTTATTTACTTATAATTTGTTTTCATCAGATAATTTCACTTGTAAAATTTCTCCCATTGGAATTTACTTAAATTTTTGTTTGGCTTAATGTATTATTTTTATGCATTTTCTTTATGTTTGAAAAGCATAAGTATTTTTGATATGTATCTATTATCTAACATTTATTGATATCATTATTCAAATCTTGACTTTCTTACATTTTGTTCTGTCAGAATGAGAATAGTTTGTTAATCTCTTACTCAATGTTAGTTTTGTCACTATTTCTTATAATTTTGTAGAAATCACTACTTTTAATCATCCAAGCCTTTGCCTGAGACTTGTTTTAAATTAGAGATGGTACATACAATGGCATTTCCCACAGAGATCTAAGTTGAAAAACTGTTGACTCCAGCTCTTTTGAGAAACACGTTAAAAAGATAATATATGCTAGTCGTAAAATTAAGTTAAAGCTGTACTTTTATGAATTTCTGGCACCATCAAATTAAGTTTTTGTCTAAGTTGGATAACAAAGAAAGGCAAGAAACTTTCTTAAATTCAGAGTTTGGCTTTAATAGTTCCAAGGACCATTAAAGTCTTAAAACAGCCCGGCCTGTGTGGCTCAGTGGTTGAGCATTGACCTGTGCACCAAGAGGTCACTGGTTCAATTCCCAGTCAGGGCACATGCCCAGGTTTCGGGCTTGATCCCTAGTGGGGGGCATGCAAGAGGCAGCCAATCAGTGTTTCTCTCATCAATGTTTCTATCCCTCTCTCCCTCTCCCTTGCTCGCTCTCTAAAAACCAATAAAAATATTTTTTTATTAAAAAAAATGTTTTTTTCTTTATTGAAGAGAGAGATAGAAACATCGATGAGAGAAAACATCGATTGGCTGCCTCCTGCATGCCCCTCACTGGGGATCGGGCCCACAACCTGGGCATGTGCCCTGACCAGGAATCAAAATGACGACCTCTTGGTACATGGGTCGACGCTCAACCACTGAGCCACACCAGCTGGACATACAAATGTATATTTTTTAAAATCTTAAAACAATGGGTATTTCATACAGAAAATGGCAATGGCTAGCAAAATTTGAGCTACATTGATCACGAGAGGTTAATTTTTCTTCCTGGTCCAATTATAATGAACTGAGCCAGCATGTAAACTGTATGTTCTCTTGGAGCCAGGAAAAGCTCTTGTGAGACTGTTCGCCTTACCTCAGTCATGTCAGAGAAGCAAATGCCAGGTGCAGTGGAAACGGTGTAAAAGCACAAAGCAAAGTTTGTCTTTGGCATTGTCTAACATTTTTTCTCTCAGTGCTTCACATTTTATCTCATCGATGTTCATAAATGTCATGATCTCTTAGAGGGGTTTACCTTCTATCGTAAAATAATACTCTGTCCAAAATGCTTGTGGGTATATGTCCTCCTTCCTCTAAAATTGATATTACTCTTCTGTTTTCTTTATCTTTGTATTTCTGATGTTGTTTTAACCATATCCCCTTTTTTCTCTTAAGACTTTGGATTCACTTTGCATTAGGTTTGTCTCTTGAAAACATAACTAGATTTTTAAAATCTAGTCTAAAGGGCTCTATTTTTTTAATGGAGTGGGTTAAATCCTTTTCTGTTACATTAGGTCTTATTATCCTCATCATGTTTTATACTTGATGAAGTTAACGATCCGTGTTTATTTTTCCCTCTTGTCATTGGCACTGTGAATCACGCCGTCTTCTTGGAGTTATTCTGCTTTTTATAGATGTGTTCATCTCAGTTTATTCACGGACACACATCCTCTGCTCAGACAGTCAGAGTTTCCGTAACCCTGCCTCAGTCTGGGCAGTGATCTTAGGGAAGTGGAATTCAGGTTCAAATGGGCTCAGTGCTTCCAAGGAACTCCCATTTCCGGCCCTTTTAGACCAAGTTCAAGACCATTCTCAAGCCGCTCTGCTGATTTAACTGTTTTCCTGGACTAATCTATTTACTCCATGTCAAGTAGGCCCGGGGAACTGGGGATAACAATACATTTATCAGGCTGTGCCCTCTGGGCTGGAGGGTGAACTTGATCCATGGGGAGGCAGAGAACTGGTACTGGGGCGTTGGGAATCTGAGCCTCCCCCAGTCTCCACGGTGAAGAAGGGCGAATCAATGGTCCAAACCTGTTGATTTTTACCCCTTTTTCCTGAGGAAGTCATTTGTTCCTGTCTTCACTTGTTTGGATCCTAATTACCCCTTAATCGACATCTATATTTAAGAAACAAAGAAAGCAGAAGACAAGAACAGTGGACATGGAAATAGGAACTACAAGAACTTGGTGGGCTGGAAAACAGCGAGATCAGTGTGTTGGATGCCACTTGGGACCGTGGTCTGGAGACTTTCAATGCACCAGCAGCTTGGAGGGTCCCCTGGATGTTAGCCAAAGCACTGGTGGAGGTGAGCCTCTGAAGTCAGCTTTGACCACTGCCTGGCATTTTCCATTTCAGTTTACAGAAAGGCTGCTATACAATCTGTATATCTTCTTTTCGAATAACTACTTCTGACGTGTATTAAATATTAAAACCATGAGATAACACTTGTTTAGACATCATATAATCTGTATTGCCGTTAATTATATTTAATTGATGTCTTTGTTCATCTTCCCACTTCTGTCAAGACTTCCCCTTTCTTAAGTTCTTTTTCCAAATTAATTTTAATTCTATGAGTAATACTTGAGTGCATTATTCCTATTAAATCCAAGTGAGCTTCTTTCCTCTCTGCCTGCACAGAGGCACAGAGGTAAGCGCTCTGGTGTGGCTCTATCTATTCTGTCTGTCTATCTATCTATCAAATCAATTTAAAAATGCAATATATTTTTAAATGATGTCACATTATACATCGTGCTTTCCCTCCTCCCCACATAGAAGTATGTCTTAGAGATCTAATCACATACAGTTGAGCCTTGAACAATGACGAGGTTGGGACACCAACCTTCATGCAGTCAAAAATCCACATAACTTTTGACTCCACAAAAATTACCTACTAATAGCCTACTGCTGACTGGAAGCCTTACCAATAAAAGTTGACTAACACATATTTTGTGTGTTATATGTATTAAATACTGTATTCTTATAATAAAGTAAGCTAGAGAAAAAATGTCATTAAGAAAATCATATGGAAAATACATTTACAGTATTTATTGAAAAAATTCATATAAAAGTGGACCCACACAGTTCTAATCCATGTTGTTCCAGGGTCAGCTATATCTATTTTAAACTGTGGCATAAAATTCCTTGGAATAAATACACCACAATTTGTGGCCATAAACCCAGTTGATGGATATGAGGGCTGTTCTGATTTGTGGCCATTGTGAGCAATGCTGCAAGGGACCCCCGACTACATACCTTCCTGTGCACTTGGGTAGAGGTTTTTTAGGGAAGAAAATAAGCAGTGGAATGGCTCGATTTATTGCTGTTGTTTTATGTTTCTAGACGATGCTGTCAGTACAATAGCTGCTAGCCACATGCAGTCACCGAGCACTTGAAATGTAGCTAATGTGAGTGGAGAACTAAATGTTTAGCTTTATTTAATTTTTAAGATTTCGAAACTGAATCAATACATTTTTTTTCTGTTAAATTCAATTTTATTTTAGTAGGACAAACAATTGCACTTTAATAATTGCATTGCATAAAATATTATCTTTATAGTGTAGGGTACATGCTGGGTGCATGTAGTTATGCCTTGTTATAGGTTGGTCACATGTGCATACTTCTAGGGTCACATGTGAACATACCACCAATCTAATTGGTCTCAGTGGACTGATTCAGTGTGAATGACATTTTCTGTGCACTGACCTAACACTGTAAAGTGTTTATAGTATGAGTTGCATGACACCTTTGTAAATCATAATTGGTAATTAAATCAAACATATTAATTTAATTATAATATAATTCTATTAGTTTTCTATGGAGGAACACAATTTATTTTTTTCACTTTGGACAAAAATTTAACTTCAGCCCAGCTGGTGTGGCTCAGTGGATTGAGCACTGTCCCATGGACTGAGAGGTCTCGGTTCGATTCCCAGTCAGGGGACATGCCTGAATTGCAGGCTCAATCCCCAGTAGGGGGCGTGCAAGAGGCAGCCAATCAATGTTTCTGACATGGATGCTTCTCTCTCTCCCTTCCTTTCTCTCTAAAAAAAATCAATAAAAACATTTTTTAAAAAAAATTTTAACTTCATAAGATTCAAAATGGGTATTTTATTTTCCAGCACTATTTATCCCTCTTCCACCACCATCCCCCTGTTGTCCATATCCATGAGTTTTCTCTTTTTTCCCTTTTTTGCTCAGTCCCTCCCCCACCAAAGCCCCACCACCACCACTAAAGCTGTCTGCCTGCTCTCTATCTATGAGTCTGTCTCTATCTTGCTTGGTAGTTCAGTTTTAGGGGAACACAAACTTAAATGTAAAACAGAGACATACGCCTGGCTGGTATGCCTCAGTGGCTGAGCACCAAGAGGTCACTGATTTGATTCCCAGTCAGGGCACATGCCCGAGCTGTGGCCTCGATCTCTGGGAGGGGATGTGCAGGAGGCAGCCAATCGATGTTGATGCTTCTCTTTCTCATCGATGTCTCTATCTCTCTCTCCTTCTCCCTTGCTCTCTCTCTAAAAAAAATCAATAAAAAACATTAAAATAAAAATAAATAAAACAGAGACATACTACTGATGCAGAATCAAATGGAGATGCAGAAGCTAGTCGATGACCAGAATAAAGAAGAGACTGGGACTTCCGGTCAAGATGGCGGGTAGGTAACCGCGGTCTCCCTCCTCCCACAACCACATCAAAGTTACAACTAAACTACAGAACAACCATCATTCAAAACCACCTGAAATCAAGCTGAATGGAAGTCCTACAGCTACGAAATTAAAGAAGCCGGGGAATCTGAAAGGGTTAATAATGTTTTAACAAAATTAAACTCCATTCTGACCCTCAGTTGCTGCACGTGCACACCTTGGCAGTTTCTTCTTGTAAACATGAGGGCCTTGAGAAACCCGAAGATAAAGGGTTGATGAAGGCCTTGAGAAACTCAGAGACCATAAGTAAAAAAGAGATTAATGATGGCCCTGACCTCTGCCAGAGCAGACTCCTTACCTCTGAGACAACTCCTACCAACCCAGACAACAATTACAAAGAGTGTGAGGTTTTTTTTCTTTTTTGAGTGTAGTTTTTTTTTAGTTTCTGTAGTTTGCCACTATAAAGCCTAGAGAAAAAAGGGACTGGACGGCTAAGCTTTCAGGCTTGGCCCCTGTCCTGCACCCAGGCGGATATAATAAAGCATCTTTGCTCTACATTGGCCTTGTGTTGAGGATGTGATCTCCCGCCGGCACGCACACACCTTTTATTTGGTGCCGAAACCCGGGAGGTCTGTGAGGACCCTGCATTGGGGGCAACCGCGGGCCCCTGGAGTCCTCCAGGCCTCCTGTCGGACCGGGATCGATCACATCCTCAGCCGGATACCGGACCTCCAACCTTTCCTGCCGATCCAGCATCAACACCGGACACTAATTCACGGGTGAGTGTTCATTTGCCTACCGGTCTGATTCTCCGGGCTGTCTCGTTACCCTCCGTCCGGGACAAGAGAGCCAGGCTCTCAGTCACTACTGTGTGATCGTCCCTCCGAAAATCCAGCGCTGGTCGGGACATGCTCCTCGGGAACCAGGTTCCCTCAGCTCACCATATATCTGGGGACGCCTGGTATAGGTGAGTTGCACGTCTCTCTACTCTAGGGGAGAAGCGGGGACGCCTTCTTCTTCCTCTAGAGTATCCGTCCGTCGGACCGCTAGGCCGCAATCTCACACAACATGGGAAACGCTCAATCTGCCATCCCTCGTACAACACCCCTAGGATGTCTCCTAAAGAATCTATAGACCCTAGGGCTCGCTCAGGACTTGCGTCCCAAGCGACTCATTTTTTACTGCAATACCGCATGGCCTCAATATAAATTAGACAATGGGTCACAGTGGCCTGAGAACGGCACCTTCGATTTCAACATTCTCACTGACCTAGACAATTTCTGTCGAGGGCAAGGAAAATGGTCTGAGGTTCCTTACATCCAGACTTTTTTTGCACTCAGAACACACCCCTCTTTATGCGACTCTTGCTCTCCCTCCCAAATCTTCCTGCTACACTCTAATCCTCCCAAACCTCCTTCTGAAGACAGCGCGCTAACTTCTCCTGTTTCCTCCTTTGACCCAGCCAATCTCGCTCTACCACCTCCTCCCTCAGCCCCTCCGGCAGGGTCTTCTCCTCCGGCCCCTTCTGCGGGCCCCCACCCTACCCTGAGCCTCCTACTCCAGTTTCGTCTCCTCTACCTCTGCAAATGACTCCCTCAGACACACGATCGGGAACCATCTTTGGTCCCTATCCGTCCCCAACCTCAGCCCCCGTTTTAGATGTCCCCTGAGGGAAGTAGCGGGAGCTGAAGGGATTGTCAGAGTTCATGTCCCCTTCTCTCTCTCAGATTTGTCCCAGATAAATAAAAGACTAGGATCCTTTACTGAGGATCCCACCAATTATACTCAGGAATTTGAGTACCTTACCCAGTCTTATGATCTAACTTGGAATGATATTCATGTTATTCTCTCTTCCACCCTTAATCCGGAAGATAAAAATCGAGTCTGGATTAGTGCTCAGGGCCATGCCGATAATCTGAGGCGACAGGCCCCCACTAACCCTGTAGGGGCCGAAGCAGTCCCTAGCCAGGACCCCAGGTGGAATTATCAGGACAATGAGGCAGGTAGGAGAGCCAGGGACCATATGGTAATATGCCTCATTGAGGGGCTTAAAAAAGCCTCACACAAGGCGGTTAATTATGAAAGACTATCTGAAATAATTCAGGAAAGGAATGAAAACCCTGCAACCTTTCTATCCCGCCTTACACAGGCCATGAGAAAATATACTAACTTAGATCCCACTAGCCCAGAAGGAACTGTCATTTTAAACCTGAGATTTATCTCTCAGTCAGCCCCGGACATTAGAAAAAAGTTACAAAAACTTGAAGATGGCCCTCAAACCCCTCAACGGGAACTTCTAAATCTAGCCTTTAAGGTGTTCAATAATCGCGATGAAGAGGCTAAACAGCAAAGAATAGCAGAATTCCAAATGTTTGCCTCTGCCATCAGAGCCCCCTCTAATCAAAGGAGCCAGCAAACCCCCTTCAGGGGACAGAAGAAGGGCACCCACCAGGATCAGCAGAGCGAGCCTCCAGGCCCCTGCTTTAAATGCAATCAGATTGGCCACTGGGCGAGACAATGCCCCAATCCCCGACCACCGCCTAGGCCATGTCCTCAATGTGGAGGACCCCACTGGAAGTCGGACTGCGGACAGACTGCGCAGAGTCGGTCCTCATCCCTTCCTCTGGCTGGCGGATCGGGCAATCCAGGCCTTGATCTGATTGGCCTCGCGGCTGAAGACTGAAGGTGCCCAGGAACGGACGCCCCGACTGTCATCTCGAACTCCGAACCTCGGGTAACTCTGATGGTAGCAGGTAGGCCAATTTCATTTTTAATAGATACCGGGGCAACCTACTCTGCCCTCCCTGAATTCAAGGGACCTCTTCAACGGTCTGGGATTTCAGTTGTGGGAATTGACGGCCAAATATCACAGCCCAGGGCAACCCAGACACTCACTTGTTCTCTAGGCCCCTATATCTTTCTCCACTCATTTTTAGTGTTACCAGCCTGCCCCACTCCCTTGTTAGGGCGGGACATTCTATCTAAACTCCATGCTACTTTAACCCTTACTCCCTCTCTCTCTGCCAACCACTCTCAGTCTTTACTTTGTCTCCTCCAAGAATCGGCCTCCTCTCCTAAAACAACCCCCCAACCACTACCTCCAGAACTGGTTAACCCCATAGTGTGGGACACATCCCTCCCCTCTGTAGCTAAGCACCATACTCCAATCAAAATATCTCTCAAAGATCCCTCATTTTTCCCTTCCCAGAAACAATACCCTATTCCCCCAGAAGCACAAAAAGGACTGAAACCTGTCTTAACCCGACTCCTAAAGAAAAATATACTCCGCCCTACCAATTCTCCCTATAATACTCCCATCTTGCCTGTACGCAAGCCTGACGGATCTTACCGCCTAGTACAGGACCTCCGCGTTATAAATCAGGCCGTTCAGCCGATACACCCAGTTGTTCCTAACCCATATACCCTCCTCTCTCAAATTCCAGCTAACACACAGTTCTTTACGGTCCTAGACCTTAAAGATGCCTTTTTTACTATTCCCTTACATCCAGACTCTCAAAATCTTTTTGCTTTCACCTGGACTGACCCAGACACTGGACAGTCCCAACAGCTAACCTGGACTGTTCTCCCTCAAGGATTTTGGGACAGTCCCCATCTGTTTGGGCAGGCCATAGCCAGTGACTTGCGGCAATTAGACATAAAAGGGTCGACTCTTCTTCAGTATGTTGATGACCTCCTCCTTTGTAGTCCCACCAGAGAGGATTCTGAGAAACATACCACCCGTTTGTTGAATTTCCTTGCAGAGAAAGGGTATCGGGTTTCTCCTAAAAAGGCTCAACTTACAGCTCCACGAGTAACCTACTTAGGGCTCACTCTCACCCCCCATTCCAGAGGGATCCCTGCAAGCCGAATCTCCCTCATCTCTGAAACCCCGGTCCCAGAGACTAAACAGGAGCTTCTTTCATTTTTAGGCTTGGCGGGTTACCTCAGGCTGTGGATTCCTAATTTTGCACTTCTAGCTAAACCTCTATATCAGGCCGCTAAAGGGAGTCTTGATGAACCCTTAAATCCTGTCACTCCCATTAAGGCTCCTTTTCAGAAACTACAGCAAGCTCTCACCCAGGCTCCTGCCCTCACTCTGCCAGACTTAACCAAGCCATTTATTTTGTACATAGATGAAAGGCAAGGAGTAGCAGTTGGACTTCTGGGGCAGCTGAAGGGGCCCACCCTCCAGTCTGTAGCGTATCTCTCCAAACAGCTGGATAACACCGTCCTGGGATGGCCCCCATGCCTCAGGGCTTTAGCAGCCGCGGCAGTCCTCACCCTAGAGAGCCTAAAGATTACCCTTCATAGCCCAGTCACTGTCCACTCCTCTCATAATTTAAAGGATATGCTATCTCAGAGACACTTACAAAACTTAATGTCACCCTCTCGCATTCAGCAGCTACACACTTTATTCCTCCAGACGCCTCAGGTCTCAGTAACATCTACTTCTCCCCTTAATCCAGCAACTTTACTTCCTTTACCATCCGAAGGAGAAAAGGAAAGGACACACTGCTGTTTAGAGATCTTAGACTCCTGTCTATCTCCCTTTCCCTGTATCAAGGACAGCCCCCTTCCAAAGGCAGATCATACTTGGTTCATTGATGGCAGCGCCTACAGCAAGCAGGGTGCCTCCTATGCCGGTTATGCAATTGTAACCCTGGAACCTAAAGGGGTTATTGAGGCTGGTCCCCTCCCTCGAGGCACAACCTCTCAAAAAGCAGAACTAGTCGCCCTAATCAGAGCTCTAACCTTAGCAAAGGACCAGAGGGCAAACATCTACACTGACTCTAAATATGCCTTCCATATCTTGCATTCACATGCTTCCATCTGGGCTGAAAGGGGCTTTCTCTCAACCCAGGGGACACCTATAATTAATGGTAAATTGATTAAAAAACTCCTCGATGCGGCCCACTGTCCTCTAGAGGCAGCTATTATACACTGCAGGGGCCATCAAACCCATGGAACTTCGACTGCTCTAGGCAACAATTTTGCTGACACAATCGCCAAACAGGCAGCCAAGGAACCCTTACAGGGCCAATTTCTTTCTCTAGCCTTAATAGAGCCTGTTTACTCTCCCTCCGAAAAAGCAGATTTTCAAGCACAGGGGTACCAAACTGAAGGCCCATGGTTCCTCCTAAATGGCCGATATATTTTGCCTGAAGAACAGGCCGATTCCATCTTACACACTTTACACCAGTCCTTCCATGTGGGCCACAGACCCCTGACCCGTTTATTACTCCCTGTACTTGCTTGCTCACGCCTGTCAGACAGATTACAGAAAATAACTAGGAGATGTCAACTTTGCTATGCTGTCTCCCCCCAAGGGTGCCTTAAACCTCCTTCTTATCCTACACATCAGGCAAGGGGTCTGACCCCAGGACAAGATTGGCAAATTGATTTTACACATATGCCCCCAATTAAGAAAATCAAATACCTCCTAGTGTTAGTAGATACCTTTTCAGGATGGGTTGAGGCTTTCCCAACCACCTCCGAAACTGCCGGAACAGTTACACAAACTCTCTTGGACCATATCATTCCCAGATTTGGGTTACCAAACAGCATACAGTCTGATAATGGTCCTGCCTTTGTCAGTCGCATCACCCAAGAAGTTTCTGAAACTTTAAACATAAAATGGCACCTCCATATACCTTACCGACCACAATCCTCTGGCAAAGTAGAAAAAATGAATTCAATTCTTAAAGCACAATTAACCAAATTGACTCGGGAAATGAGACAGACTTGGGTCACGGCCTTACCTCTAGCGCTCATGAGAATCAGGTCTATACCAAGATCCCCCACTTTTTATAGCCCTTTCGAGCTAATGTATGGCCGGTCATTTCTACTAGGACCTGCCCCAGACCCAGATAATTCACCTCCTATTGGAGATTATATCCCTGCTCTAAATCTCACCAGAACTCTCCTGCGAGAGGCTGCTAACCGTCTGCTACCTCTTCCAGAACCCGAGCCTAGGGCAGAGAACAGTCTAGCTGGGAAGGAAGTCCTGATCCGCCAACTCTCAGACAAGCTTCAGCCTCGGTGGACCAGACCTCACGTAGTCATCTGCAGCACACCCACAGCTGTGAGGGTGCGCGGACTCCCCCACTGGATCCATCGGACCAAGGTCAAGGCAGTCCCGTCGGAGCAGCAGGCCACCTGGAAAACGGAGATTAAAGAAGGCGGAAACACGGGCCCTTCCACTCTACCTGGACCATTGCCTAAACCTAAGTATTCCTGCTCCCCCCTAGGACCCACCAAGGTCAGACTAACCAAAATCCCAGAAGACGAGCAACCTGAGCCGTGAGTAACCATGATTTTCCCTTGGCAACAGCAAGAACAAACATTCCAATTTACTCTATTCTTTCTTATCTCCCTATTCCCAGGGGGACATTTTGCCCCCATACCCCCTCTTCTAGAATCATCACACCTGGAACGCTCCCTTAGTCTTACTCAAGATCTTCTAATTAAGGCTAATTCCTCCTATGCAGCCAGCTGCTGGATGTGTCTCTCCATGTCCACCTCAGCCTACTCTGCTCTACCTATTCCGAGTAGCGACACCTATCTTCTTCCGACCACTCTTATCTATAAAGTTCAGAAGGGGGCCACCTTTTTTGAGAGAGCTGATACTCTCCTAGGAGGTTATCCCACCTCAGCCGCCAACCGAGCAAACAGGCTATATCATACCTACTATTCGCATCTTGAGGAATTTAAACCTTCAACCCCCCCTGCCCAAGGGCCAGTCACTCTTAATACCCCTCTCCTTTTACCCGCTCCCTTATGTTTTACTGCTCGAGGCACCGTCCCAGTAGGCCATCTTCCCTCTAAGCTCTGCAACATCACAGTAAACATTCAATTTCCCCAGAACCATCAAAATAGCCAGGTCAATTATCAGGTATCTCCAGAAGCAAACGGATTATTTATTAATCCCGTTCGCTTCACAGAACCCCCTATTCTTATGGCCTCACAGCACAAATGCTCCTATCCCACTAGCAGACTCCACCCGTGGCTCACTACTTCCTCCTTAAAGTTACTCTGCTCTAAACAATCCTTTACTCATATCTCCCCCCTTGTCGGGCCTGCCCTTTCCTCTACCCTGACTGCCTGGAGCTCAGAGACAGTAGGACGGAGCCGGCCACTCATCCATCTAGTCTCTCTTCATCTCTCGGCTTGCATCACCCAATCGGGAGCTTTCTTTTTATGTGGAACTAACACCTATATGTGTCTCCCAACTAATTGGACAGGAACTTGTACCCTGGTCTATCTCACCCCAAACATCAACCTAGTTCCACCCCATGAGCCTCTCCCAGTTCCTAGGACTCGACTGGTCAGGCAAAAGAGCAAACGAGCAGTACAGGTAATCCCTCTCCTAGCTGCCCTAGGAATCACTACAGCGGTGGGCCTGGGGGCGGGGGGACTAGGCACCTCCCTGTCTTACTTTCACTCTCTCTCCAAAGACCTCCAGAGCTCCCTAGAAGAAATTGCCTCCACTCTGGTGAGACTCCAAGATCAACTCGACTCCCTGGCCGCTGTCACATTACAAAATCGCCGAGGCCTGGACCTCCTAACGGCAGAAAAAGGGGGTATCTGTGTCTTCCTAGAAGAACAATGTTGCTTCTATCTCAACCAGTCAGGGCTGGTTAGAGACGCAGCAACTAAACTAAAGGAACGGGCTCAACGAATCCGTGAAAGACAGAAGGGGTCCTGGGATCAATGGCTCCACACAAACTGGGTGTCTTGGCTATTACCATTTATCGGTCCGCTCACCCTCATTTTTATCATTTTAGCATTTGGACCCTGCCTCTTGCGCCTGATTACTAAGTTTGTACAAAATCGGTTGCAAATTTTAGTCAACCAGATGGTTGGACAATTTGTTCTAGCACAGGTGAAAGGATCCTATCACCCCATTCCCCAAGAAGTTATCTAACAATTCCTTTTAGGAGTCCACGACAACCCCATACCTGCAGGAAGTAGACAAAGAGAAACTTCGCCCCTTTTCCCTTTTTTTTTATCATTATAAGGTGGGAATGAAAGGGTTAATAATGTTTTAACAAAATTAAACTCCATTCTGACCCTCAGTTGCTGCACGTGCACACCTTGGCAGTTTCTTCTTATAAACATGAGGGCCTTGAGAAACCCGAAGATAAAGGGTTGATGAAGGCCTTGAGAAACTCAGAGACCATAAGTAAAAAAGAGATTAATGATGGCCCTGACCTCTGCCAGAGCAGACTCCTTACCTCTGAGACAACTCCTACTAACCCAGACAACAATTACAAAGAGTGTGAGGATTTTTTTCTTTTTTGAGTGTAGTTTTTTTTTAGTTTCTGTAGTTTGCCACTATAAAGCCTAGAGAAAAAAGGGACTGGACGGCTAAGCTTTCAGGCTTGGCCCCTGTCCTGCACCCAGGCGGATATAATAAAGCATCTTTGCTCTACATTGGCCTTGTGTTGAGGATGTGATCTCCCGCCGGCACGCACACACCTTTTAGAATCAAGACTGGTAGGAGGGGCGGAGGCGCGAGGGGCTGGTCCCACACCCACGTGTGGCGGATAAAAATCAGGAGGACACTTCGGCTGGGAAGGTCCTCCCTGAGGACTGAGGGGTCCCCGTCCCACACCAGGCGCCCAGCTCAGGGTTCCAGTGCCAGGAAGAGAATCCCCATCACTTCTGGCTGGAAAAACCAGCGGGAACTGAGGCTGAGGCGGCTGGAGCCCCCGCAGCTCCTCTTAAAGGGCCCGCGCACGGACTTACTCGGACTCGCACCCTCCAGGCTCCAGTGTGCGGGAAGCAGCTTGAAAGGCACCAGAGTCATATGGGGAAGAACTGAGCTGTTAGACATTGGAGCGAGGGCTGGAGAGGCAGCTTTCTCCTGGACAGAGGTGCTATCAGAGGCCTTTGTTCCTTTGGTGAGCCCTTCCCTGGGCCGGCAGACGCCGCCATATCTGGGACTCCAGCAACCTGGCTCACACTGTTGGCCCCGCCCTGGTGATTCCCTGAGGCCCCGCCCCACCCAACTTCCAGGCCCACCCAAGCTGTTGCCAGTTGCTTTACCATAGGATTGGCCTGTCTTGGATCCTGCTTCAGCTTTTCCTAAATTCTTTCAAACAAGCAGCATCTGGTCTCAGCTAGTCCCATACCTCTCACTAAGTAATACATAGAAACAAACACAGGGAGGCAGCCAAAATGAGACAAAGAAACAGGTCCCAAAGGAAAGAACAGAACAAAACCCCAGGAAAAGAACTAAGTGAAATAGAGTTAAGCAACCTAACAGATGCTGAGTTCAAAACACTGCTTATAAGGATGCTCAATGAACTTAGTGAGAACCTCAGTGAACTTAGTGAGGGCCTCAAGAGCATAATAAAGGACCAGTCAGAAATGAAAGATGCACAGTTAGAAATGAAGGAGGCACTAACTGAAATAAAGAATAGTTTACACAGACTCAGCAGTAAAGTAGGTAAAGCCAAGAAGCAAACCATCGATTTGGAATATAGGAAGCAAAAAACACCCAATCAGAACAGCAAAAAGAAAAAAGAATCCAAAAAAATGAGGATAGTGTAAGGAGCCTCTGGGACAACTTCAAGCGTGCCAACATTCGCATCTTGGAGGTGCCAGAAGGAGAAGAGAGAGAACAAGAAATCGAAAACCTATTTGAAACAATAATGGCAGAAAACTTCCCTAACTTGGTGAAGGAAACAGACATACAAGTCCAGGAAGCACAGAGAGTCCCAAACAAGATGAACCCCAAGAGGCCCACACCAAGACACATCATCATCAAAATGCAGAAGGTTCAAGACAAAGAGAGAATCTTAAAAGCAGCAAGAGAAAATCAGTTAAGTTACCTACAAGGGCATTCCCATCAGACTGTCAGCTGATTTCTCAAAAGAAACTTTGCAGACCAGAAGGGAGTGGCAAGAAATACTCAGAGTGATGAAAAGCAAGAACCTACAACCAAGATTACTCTATCCTGCAAAGCTGCCATTTAGAATCGATGGCCATATAAAGAGTTTCCCAGACAAGGAAAAGCTAAAGGAGTTCATCACCACCAAACCATTATTATATGAAATGTTGAAGGGTCTTCTTGAAGAAAAAGATAAAAAAATATGAACAAACAAAATGGCAATAAATACATATCTATCAACAATTGAATCTACAAACAAAATGAACAAGCGGAACAGAAACATTCTCATAGATACAAAGATCTTTTGTTGGGTACCAGATGGGTGGGGGCTGAGGGGAGGGGTGAAAAAGGTGAAGGGATTAAGAAGTACAAATTGGTTGTTAGACTGACAAACCTCAAAGGGAAGGGGGGTTGGGGGGTGGGAAGAAATAAACCAAAGAACCTATATGTATATATGCATAACCAATGGACACAGACAACAGTGTGGGGAAGGGCAGGAGGGGGACAGGAATGGGGAGGAGGGGGCAATGGGGGAAAAATGAGAAACATCTGTAATGCATTCAACAATAAAGATAAGTTAAAAAAAAAAGAGACTGGAAGAAGGTACAGCACAGACTTTGGCATGAATGGCAGTAGCAATTTGCTGTGGCAAAACAAAACAAAAATGCTGTGTTTGTTTTAAAACAAACATTTAAAAAATAATAAAGTGGAAATATTGAAACATTTTCAGCAAATACACAATGAATTTGATAAGTTTTTTCTCAACGTTAATAAAAGAATTGGTTTAACCCATGAAAAGATGCCCAGTAGCACTCATCATGAGGCAAAAACAAATCAAGACCACAATGAGATCCTGCCACTAGGGTGGCTGTTACACCCACGCACCACAAAACAACAACAACAACAAAAAACAAAGCAAACAAAAAACAGAAAATAAGTTTTATAAGGACCAACAGAAACCTTTATACTTTGCTGGTCGAAATATAAAATGGTATAGTCGCTGTGCAAATCAGTACGGCAATTCCTCAAAAAATTAAACATACAAATACCACATGATCCAATAATTCCACTTCTCGGCATGTAACCGAAAGAAGTGAAAGCAGGGATCTGAACAATTACTGGCACACACGTGTTCATAGCAGCCTTACTCACAATAGCCAAAAGCAGGAAGCTTTTGGGTCCATTG
Organism: Tadarida brasiliensis; assembly: GCA_030848825.1. Taxonomy (NCBI): domain Eukaryota; kingdom Metazoa; phylum Chordata; class Mammalia; order Chiroptera; family Molossidae; genus Tadarida; species Tadarida brasiliensis. The sequence goes on from CM061258.1 coordinate 123,840,204, forward strand.
GCCAATGACTGGATTAACAAAATGTGTTCTATAGATACAATGGAATACTATCTAGCCTTAAAAAGGAAGGGAATTCTGATACATGCTACAACAGGGATGAAATTTAAAGACATTATTGTAAGTGAAATAAGCCAGTCACAAAAGAATGAATATTGTATGATTTAACAGGAACCTTATATGAGGTTCCTAGAACAGTCAGATTCATGGAGACAGAAAGTAGAATGGTGACTGCCAGGGGCTAGGGGGAGGGACGGGCAGTTTGTGTTTAATGGGGACAGAGTTCCAATTGTAGAAGGTTTTTAAAAAGTTCTGGAGATGAATGGAGGTGATGGTTGTACAATAATGTGAATGTGCTTAATGCCACAGAACTGTACACTTAAAAATGGTTAAAGTGGCAAAATTTATGTTATGTATATTTTACAATAAAAAGATAACCTATGGAATAGTGGCCTGAAATCAGAATAAAATGTTTAACAAAAAATTTTAAAATAAGTTTTAACAGGATGAGTGCTTGCAATTTTGACCAGCTATAAAATAACTTGGCTTCTATACACACATGCACACACATCATTTTTAATGGGAAGATGGTAAAAGAAATTATTTCAGTTATGAAAAATTTTTAGAAAATTATGAGGAAAAGACTAAAAAGATATTTTATAAAAAGTAAGCAATCTTCAATTAAGCCACCAATTGCCTATAGAATAAAAGAACTATCAGAGATAATTCAAATTTTGAAAAATAGGCCATTTTAGCTGAGTCATGGCCATGTGACAACTGTCCAATTAATTTGTTGGGTATATTTAGTCTTAAAGATCTAAAATTATTAAGAAACATTGCAAATACATGGCTTTAAGAAAAACAAACTGTGGCAGAGATTGTTTGAATCTGACAAGAATTTCAGTTGGATATTAAAAAAAATTAGTTTCTTTCATATCAGCTGGTGCTCCAGCCACGTTCAGTCAAAAATCTGGATTTATTGAGAATTTCAAAACGAGATGAATGTTTCCCTTATTGCCTCATTCTGCCATATGATACATATTGGAAATACCTGCACTCCTTTGCAGAGGCAGACTCCATGGAAAGTGTCCTGGACACAGTCACTAAAACCGCTCAGTGTATCCGTCAGAGGCTGTGGCCCACTGTTTGTGGGAAGGAGCAGGGAGCAACGACTGTGAGGACCTGCGCCTCATCTCTGTTCTTTGGTTGAGTCATGGGACAGTTTTACAAAGATTTACTCTGCTATCAATTACAATTCAGCATTTTCTGGAAACAAAAGGGATTTTTACACAATGTTAAATAATCAAAGATAAAACAGGGCAGTGTGAGTGATGTTTTCTCACAGCCGAGATAAGTTTGAAGCTCTAAGGAAAGAAAAAGCAGACTTGTCACCTAGCTAGAAGGGCACAATATTTACACTGAAATTGAAACTTTTCGTAATACAATTTAATAAGAATGATTTTATACATTTTCTTTGGTTTTTTTTGTTGTTTGTTTTTAAGGCACTGCTGGGATTTGTACATTTTCTAATATGAGGTAGTATGCAAAATATGTTGAATTGTAACACTAGCATTACATAAAGTATCTGCAAAACCTATAAGAAAAATTTGAAGAATGTTTTATTGCTATTGATAAATTTAGAGTTACTTTTCGACTTATCCAATACCCGTTTACTTTCCATGTTAATAATCCGAGCTGCCAGGGTAGTGAACTGACGGAGTAGGGGCAGGCTCAGCTTGGAAACGGATATGCTGTTGCTTCAAACAAGGCTTCTAAGAAAGATGAATTTGCTGTGTCAATGAGGAAGTGATGAAAGGAAAGTGATTTTTTTGGGTAATTGATGCAGTAATTGGAAAACTTTTAAGTATGCATGGAACAACTTGGGTATGTGATTCCACTTTTTCAGCTGTAAATATAAATATAGATCAAGTAGTTCCATTGTGAAACTTAGTGTCTGGATTGAGCGGTGCTGTGAGTATAAACACACCCTGGATTTCAAACTCTTAAACCAACAACAAAAAAAGGGAACATAACTTATTAATCATTTTTATACTGATTACATGTTGACACGAGGAAATGTTAGAAATATTGAGTTAAGTAAAGTATCATATTAAAATTAATTTCACCTATTTCTACCTTTTAAAGTGTGGTCACTAGAAGATTTTAAATGACATACATGGATTCATTATTATCCTGTTGAATCCCTCCCTTCTTATCTGCCCAGATCTCCTTCTGGAAGAGTTACCCACTGTGATTAGGTCTGACAAAGAGGGCAATTTACGGTGCTTGCCTCCTCTCTCAACTTCCACCATGGAAGCTGAAGGAGCCAGATCCAAGAAGGTGGCCCTGAACCTGGGCAATGAGAGGCTTACCTGAGGCTTTGATTCTGGAGTAAGAGGTGCAGAGACAGGTTTGGTTGGAAGTCAAACTCAACATAGTGGCAGTGAGTGGACCAGACTCTAATTCCCCAAATGGTACTGCTGTTACTAATGGGGGTAGGGCTGATGGATGTTGCAGAACTGAATAGAATATCCACCTGAAGTGTAGCCAGAGGAAGATGGTGTCAAGCATCAAGTCTGAAGGCTTAGGCAAGCCTCCAAATAGAGAATAAAAAAGAAGGACGGGAACCAGGAAGATGGGAATGGATGGAGAGTGGAGTGGAGCAGGAGCTGTAACAAAGAATGAGTGGTGGATGGGGTGGTAGCTGAAAGGAACCACGGGAAGATTAAGTAAGAGTTAGGTAAGGACTCCATGCCTGTCCTAATCTGCTGTTCTGCTAAGAAAACCATCCTCTGAGTTCTGGAGTGAACACCTGGTTTAATTTGAGAAATAGAACTCTCTGGAACTGTTGATGTCATGGCAACCATGAAGGTACTAGTGGGGATTCCTGCTGACAAAAGGAGCCACAGGCATGACCTCCTCTGCCCTGCCTCCTGCATGGGCAGGGAGGTGGCTCTGTGGAGGACTGGAGCCAGGCTCTGCCCACTTCCTGTCCCCTCATTCTACTTTCTCTATAGACCAGGTCATGCTGTTCCCATCAATGGGATGGATTCTGTTCTTAATCCAGAGAGATTTAAAGGTTCAGGAGCTCAGTCCCTCTGGCTATTATTTCAAGTTTGATTAAGGGTTTAACTTATAACTGAGCTTCTGCAACCAAGTCCTTACCTTATGCTCTGGTTCTGACCAGGTTTCCCTTCTTCATTACTGTGCTTGAGTCCCTGTCTTAACACATTGCTTGGGATGTCACTTATTCCTCCCAGAGGCTGAAAATGTTCCTTTGACTTTCAGCTCAGTGACCACAGCCCTGCTTTCCGTCCATCCCTGCCTGACTTACCTGGATCTCAGATGGTCTGAGATGTTCCATGGCTTGCTCCCCATACCCTGTGCTGAAATATTGTGACAAAATTGCTTGGTCTTTTAGAGTCTGACTACCCACTTAAATGGACAGTTCCTTTGTTCTGTTACAGATCTGAACTCCTCACATGGTCTTTGCCTTGAGCCCTTCCTCATGGCGTCTCCTATGCTCTGGTTTACCCCCAGGAATCCGATCCTTTTAGGAGCCACCAGATCACAGCCACTGACTTGGGTAAATCCTCTGCCATGGTCACTCCATCATCTCAGTTCTCTCTGCCTAGGAAAAGTGTTCTCCAAGGAATGCAATGAAACTCAGCCTATCAATATACTTCTTTCTGGCCTTTATTTTAATTAATATCATTTCAATTTAACAATTTGCCCCCACCCCAGCTTTCTCTTCTGTTATTTTCCCCAAGAGACTGGCTTCTCTGCACAACCTCCCTTGATGTATTCTAAGTGCCCACAGTAGTGCCTGCCACAGAGTAGATGCTCAATAAATAATCATTGAGACTTCAGTCAAGATATTGGTGCAGGTAAACATGCTATCGCCTCCTCTCAAAACCACATCAAAATTACAACTAATCTACAGAACAACCATGAAATCGAGCTGAATGGAAGTCCTACAACTACGAAATTAAAAAAGAAACCACATGGAGACTGGTAGGAGGGGCGGAGGTGGACGGGCTAGTCCTACACCCACATGTGGCGGATAAAAATCAGGAGGGACACCTCGGCTGGGAAGGTCCTCCCTGAGGAGTGAGGGGTCCCTGTCCCACATCAGGCTCCCAGCTCAGGGTTCCAGTGCCAGGAGGAGAATCCCCATCACTTCTGGCTGTAAAAACCAGCGGGAACTGAGGCTGAGGGAGGGTGAGGCTGAGAGAGTCCCAGACAGCTCCTCTTAAAGGGCCCATGCATGGACTTAATCGGACTTGCTCCCTTTAGGCTCCAGCACAGGAGAAGTAGCTTGAAAGGAACCAGAGACATACAGGGAAGAACTGAGTTTTGGGCATTGGGGGGAGAGCTGGAGAGGCAGCTTTCTCTCAGACAGATGTGCTGTCAGGGGCCATGTTTCCTTTGGTGAGACCTTCCCCCACAGGGGGAGCAGATGGGCGCCATAGCTGAGACTCCAGCAACCTGGCTCACACTGTTTGCCCTACCCTGGTGATTCCCTGAGGCCTTACCCCACCCAACTTTCAGGCCCACCAAAGCTGTTTCCAGTGGCTTTACCATAGGAATGGCTTGCCTTGGTTCATGCTTTGGATTTTCCTAAAATCTCTCAAACAAACAGCATCTGGCCTCAGTGAGCCCCATACCTGTCACTAACTGGACCCAAGTCCGGCACTAGGAGCAGCCAGCCTTGGTTCACACCTTGGTCTCTCCTGGGTACCTCCAAGCCCAGCACAAGAAGCAGCCATCTGCAGATCACTTTGTAGCTTATGCCTGGTGGCCCTGGGTAGAACACAGGCAGTGGCTGAGCTTGGCCCGCACCTCCTGGGAGGCCCTAGAGCCAGCACACCTAGTGGACAGCTTCAGACCACGTCAAAACACCACCACCCAACCACCTCCACCAGAGACACACTCAAGGAGTGAACTTAGTGGGTACCAGAGCCCTGCTGAAGTAATTCTTGCTCTGTGTGGTGGGCCCCTGTACAGCTGATCCTCCAAGGTGGTCAGAGGTGAATAGTTAGTGGGCACAGCCAGTCCTTGCAGCTAATCAGCCTGAGTAAATCTCTCCCATTGATGTGACAATAGCAATCAAGACTCAAATACAACAAGAAGGTTGTATAGTCCATACAGGGGGTGCACCTCGCTCAAGTGCCCAGCTGGGGTGATCAGGGAGGCTGTGCCACTGGACCCTACAGGACATCTACTATAATAGGCCACCCTAGGAGGTCTAGGAGACATAGAAGCTCCACCTAATACATAGAAACAAACACAGGGAAGCAGCTAAAATGAGGAGACAAAGAAACATGTCCTAAATGAAAGAACAGAACAAAACTCGAGGAAAAGAACTAAACCAAATGGAGATAAGCAATCTAACAAATGCAGAATTCAAAATACTGCTTATAAGGATGCTCAATGAACTTAGTGAGGGCCTCAAGAAGACCAGTCAGAAATGAAGAAGGCACTAACTGAAATAAAAAATAATTTACAGGGAATCAATAGTAGAGTAGGTGAAGCCAAGAATCAAACCATCGATTTGAAATATAAGGAAGCAAAAACACCCAATCAGAACAGCAAAAAGAAAAAAGAATCCAAAAAAAATGAGGATAGTGTAAGGAGCCTCTGGGACAACCTCAAGGGTATCAAGATTTGCATCATGGGGGTGCTGGAAGGAGCAGAGAGATAGTGAGAAATTGAAAATCTATTTGAAAAAATAATGGCAGAAAACTTCCCTAACTTGGTGAAGGAAACAGACATACAAGTCCAGGAAGCACAAAGAGTCCCAAACAAGATGAAACCAAAGCAGCCCACACCAAGACACATCATCATCAAAATGCAAAAGGTTCAAGACAAAGATAGAATCTTAAAACCGGCAAGAGAAAAGCAGTTCATTACCTACAAAGGAGCTCCCATAAGACTGTGTGCTGACTTCTCAAAAGAAACTTTGCAGGCCAGAAGGGAGTGACAAGAAATATTCAAAGTGAAGAAAAGCAATGACCTACAACCAAGATTACTCTATCCTACAAAGCTATCATTTAGAATTGATGGACATATCAAGAGCTTCCCAGAAGGAGTTCATCACCACCAAATCAGTATTATATAAAATGTTGAAGGGTCTTCTTGAAGAGGAAGAAGAAGATAAAAAATATGGACAATAAAGTGGCAATCAATACATATCTATCAACAATTGAATCTACAAACCAAATGAACAAGCAGAATAGAAACAGACTCATAAATACAGAGAACTTTTTGTGGTTGCCAGATAGGAGGGGGGTTAGGGGATGGGCGAAAAAGGTGAAGGTATTAAGAAGTACAAATTGGTTGTTAGACTGAGGAACCTCAGAGGGAAGGGGGGAAAGGGGGACAAGAAGAGATAAACCAAAGAACTTCTATGCATATATGCATAACCAACAGAGACTGACAATAGGGTGGGGAAGGTAGGAGGGGAATGCAGTAGGGAAGAGGGGGTCAATGGGGAAAAAAGAGAGGATATCTGTAATACTTTCAACAATAAAGATAAATTTTTTAAAAAATTAAAAATGAATATATAATCACTGAAGTGCCCACAATAGTGCCTGCCACATAGTAGGTGCTCCATAAATAATCATTGAACACATGAAAAAGAAACTATGGCTCAGACTCCTCAGAGGAATCAATACTCATTAACAGTGACCCATGTTTACATAAAACACACAGGATAAATCCTACAGTAGCAAAAATAGTTTTTGTTTTATCAATTCTGGTCTTAAGACTATCCCTTAATATAAACAGCAAGTGGGTGTATATGAAAGCGGGAGTTTCTTTTCCTCCCCAGTTTGAGGTGGGTGTCATTTTAGTCTGCTTTTCCACTGTCACTGCTGATCAGCTTTACCAGCCACTAACCTAGTTGATGTCACCCCAACCCAGCAGACCCCACCTGCTAGCCTTTTCTCATAATTTTGCTCTTGGACCTCTAACTTGTCTTCCTGACCCCCTTACTCTACAAACCCCATTTGTCCTCTGCAGTTGGCCACTGATTTTCCTCACACTGTGAATTGTATTGGAGACAGCATGGGTGTCGGAATGGCTGGAAGGTGACTCACCACTGAGCTGTTTGAAGAGGGACATGACACAGCCAAAGATGGACCCACCTTGAGAAGGTGACAGCCACTGTGGGGCATGGTGCACTGGCTTATCTTGGCTAATGAGGGTTTCGAACCTCACCTTCTTTCTCTTACTCAGCTCTGATTTCATCCCTAAGTCATCCATTTGTCAGAACTGTGAGCTGACATGTCCTCTGGCTTCCTTAGCTGGCACCCCAGGCAGCTCTGGGCTGAACAACTGACCCATGGCACCAGGTGAGTACACTACCTGTTCCATTCCTCGGGCCGCAGAATGTCTTGAGAGCCAGGACACCTGGCTTCTAGGCCTGGCTCTGCCACTAGTTGCATGACTTTAGGCAAATCACATCACCTCTCTGGGCCTCAGTTTTCACACCTGAGAAATGAAGGGGTTGCATTATATTAGTTATTCTCTACTTTTAATTCCCCCGCCCCCGAACATAGCCAGTGATGTATATACACCTCTAAGACTCGCACCCATATGCAGCTCCTATGTGCTGACTTCCCCACTCTCTTCCTCACTCAGGAAAGTCTTCAGGATGCAGGGGAATGACAGGGAACCTTTCAATGTGTTCTTGTTAATATTATAAAGAGTTAATAATCTGCAAGCTTGGTATTTTGACTGCAATAGTTACACACATCAAGGATTGAATTACCTCCTCTCAGAATGAAATGCAGTGGGGAGCATAAGGAAGAAAAACTCATCACTTGAATGGTGAGGAATGGACGTGAGATGGGAACATGGACCTGCTGGTTTTTCCATTGGTCTCAGCCGTGCCAAACCTCCCATCCTGCAAGGTTCTCATTAAGCTGAGAGTTACACAAATCATTTTTAGCCCAGCCAGCATGGCTCAGTGGATTGAGCACTGTCCCATGGACTGAGAAATCCCAGTTAGATTCCGGGTCAGGGCACATGCGCGGGTTGCTGGCTGGATCCCCAGTAGGGGGCGTGCAGGAGGCAGCCGATCAATGTTTCTCTCTCACATCGATGTTTCTATTTCTCTGTCCCTTCCTCTCTAAAAATAAATAAAAATGTATTTAAAAACAAACAAAAACCAAATAATTTTTATACAAAGTCCTAAAATGCAAACCAATGACTTCAGCTTATGCTCACCTAAAGAAACAAAGACCTGTACCTACACTGGAAGAAAACTTGACAGAAAGCATATTACAGTTGGCCCTCATTTATCGCGGCGAATCAGTTCCAGACTACCGCGATAAATGAATTTCCGCGAAGTACTATTCTTTATTTATAAATCGAATATTTTCGCAGTTAGAGCATAGAAAATCTGTTTACGACCTTAATACGTTTTTTAACATTATTAGAGCCCTCTAGACATGAAATAACACCCTTTAATCACCATTACACTCGTATTACCCAATATATTAGACAAAATAAGAGTGCCCTGGCCGGTTTGGCTCAGCGGTTAGAGCGTCGGCCTGCGGTCCAGAGAGTCCCGGGTTCGGTTCCCGCTAAGGGCACGTATCTCGGTTGCAGTTTGTCCCTGGCCCCGGCAGGGTCGTGCGGGAGGCAGCCACTCGATGTGTCCCTTTCACGTCGATGTTTCTCTCTCTCTCTCTCTTTCTTCCTCTCCCTCCCTCCCACTCTATCTGAACAAAAAATGGAAAAATGTCCTCGGGTGAGGATAAAAAAATAAATAAATAAAAAATAAGAGATATTAGACGTTACAAATATCATATTATTATTGTATATTTAATTACACACACACACAGTTCTTTTTTTTTATGATTTTGTCCTAAATATTTACTTTAAATATTTTATTTTATTTTATTTTTTTATTTTATTAATTTACTTTTGTTACAGATGTTTCTCCTTTTCCCCCCATTGACACCCTCCTCCCCCTCCCTCCCCGCCCCATCCCCAGTTTTGTTGTCCATGTCCATTGGTTATGAGTACCTGCGTACAAGTTCTGTGGTTCATTGCTCCCCTCCCCCACCCCCTCTTCTGGCAATTGTCAGTCTGTACCCTACTTCCACATCTCTGGGACTACCCTGTTCCTCAGACTGTTCTGTTCATTATATTCCAGAAATAAGTGAGATCATATGATATTTGTCTTTCTCTGTTTGGCTTGTTTCGCTTAGGATAATAGTTTCCAGGTCCTCCCATGTCGTCGCAAAGGATAAGAGATCTTTCTTTCTTACAGCTGCATAGTACTCCATTGTGTATATGTACCACAGTTTTTTTATCCATTCGTCTACTGATGGACACTTGGGCTGTTTCCAGATCTTAGCGATTGTAAATAGTGCTGCTATGAACATGAGGGTACATATATTCTTTCTGTTTGGTGTTTCAGGCTTCTTAGGGTATATTCCTAGGAGTGGGATCACTGGATCAAATGGTAATTCAATTTTTAATTTTCTGAGGTAACACCATAGTGTTTTCCATAGTGGCTGCACCAGTCTGCATTCCCACCAGCAGTGTACTAGAGTCCCCTTTTCTCCACACCCTCGCCAACACTTGTTGTTTGATGCTTTGTTGATGGCGGCTATTCTGACAGGTGTGAGGTGATACCTCATTGTTGTTTTAATTTGCATCTCTCTGATGATTAGTGATGTTGAGCATTTCTTCATATGTCTCTTGGCCATTTGTATGTCCTGTTTGGAGAGGTGTCTATTTAGTTCCTCTGCCCATTTTTTAATTGGGTTCTTTGTCTTCCTTTTGTTGAGATGTATGAGCACTCTATATATTTTGGAGATTAACCCCTTATCTGATGTATCATTGGCAATTATGCTCTCCCATATAGTGGGTTGCCTTTCCACTTTGATGGTTGTTTCTTTTGCTGTGCAGAAGCTTTTGAGTTTGATGTAGTCCCATGTGTTCATTTTTTCCTTTATTTCTGTTGCCTTAGGTGATATATCAGTGAAAATTCTGCTGCGTATGATGTCTGAAATTTTGTTGCCCACACACACAGTTCTTACGCACAACCACTAACCTATGAAAATAGTGCAACTGGTTCGATGATGAAGCGATGAAGATGAAGAGATGTACTGCACAGCAAAGAGCCAGGTTACTGCTCTTCTGAAGGCACGAACTCAGTCATCAGGTGGTGCAGTATCTTCAGCAGGTGCGTCATCGTCGTCTTCCGCTGAAGGAGTGCTAGGAGTAGGCAGTGGGTGTCTGGGTGCGCGGCTGAAGAACATCGTGATAGGCAGTTGCTGGCGCTGTCTTTTCATATGCGTGAGGAGGCTTTTGTAGGATTCTATTGCTCCATCAAGTGCATTCCAGAACCGCAATGCACGCATCATTTGTGGGTCCCATTCGCCAATCATGTCCTGTACTACCTTAATAGTTCTCACGACTTGCGAAAGATGCTCAAGTGTAAGGCCATCTTCCTCCTCCTGACCCCCAGGAACCTCTGGCTGCTCTTCCTCCTCCTCACTCACAGACTTAGTCATCTCCACCAGATCCTCGTCAGTTAAGGGATCCAAATGTGTCTCCAGCAGCTCATCCACGTCATTGCAGGTCATATCCACGAAGCCTTCTCCTCCCAGCATCCGGGCTAGCCTAACTGCCTTATCCACTGCTGAGTTGCTTATATCCTCTGGGGAGTTGTTCACGTAGTCCTCTGCTGCAGGCTGGTCAGCAGAGGCAGCTTCTCTGTGGAGAAGGACACTCTTTAGATGACACCTGTTCTGGAACTTCTCGAACCAACCCTTGCTCGCTGTGAAATCCATGAACGTTGCAGAAGAGGGTCCTGGTTGAGGTTCGTCCGCCGTAAAGCGCTGATAGAGCTGCCTCGCCTTCTCCCGATGACCAGTGAATCCAACGGAATGTTTTTCTTGCAGCTGTCGCTGATCCAAATGGCTAGGGCAGACTCCGTTTTCACTATGAACTTATTATGACTTGTCACGACGCGCTTTGCTTCCTTGTTGAAAGAGACAGTAGCCGTTGCACGGATGTTCTTTTCATCTTTACGGATGGAGCGAACGGTAGACTCATTCAAGCCGTAATGGCAGGCAACCTCCATGATTTTCTTGCCATCTTTGATCATATCCAAGAGTTTCACCTTCTCCTGGATGGAGCATCTTCCTGCGGCACTTAGTTTCATCATCAGAAGGCTTAGAAGAAGCAGCATGTTTAGGAGCCATCGTGGGGCTTAGATAAAAGTTCTCAGAAATCACAAACTTACAAGAGCAAAGATGCTTCCGATGCGTCGCGATGTGGAAGCGTGTATGAGAGAAATGAACTTGCATGAGGCTGAGGCAATCAGTGGCCAGGCTAGGAGGAGGACAGGATAGCCAATCAGTGAACAGCACGCTCTGATTGGCTTGGTTTCACCACACCCGATTTTTTGGAAAAAAGTTATTGCCCACACAAGGAGTGGTCGAGCGGTTGCACCTGGCGTTGAAGGATTTGCAGGGGTGCTCGAATACATAGGCCTACAGTCCACATGTACAGTAATTTTCATTTTAATTGTAATACAGGGGTGTATAATTGACTCAGACAACTGAGTGTGCACTGTATCATTTACACTGTCTCGATCAACTTTTTAATGTATATATTTAAAAAAACTGCGATAGAATGAAGCCACGAAAGTCGAAGCGCAAAGTGGTGAGGGACGGCTGTATCCCCAGTAGGTCCTCTGACTTAGAGATGTTCACAGGCAATTGCGACTCTGTGCGGTTTTCACCTCAACACTAGTTTTCTGATCCTCATGTCAGGTGTGCCTGCAGAGTTCTAGTCTATTGACAGGTGTTGTGAGTCTCCCTTCACAGCTGCTGGTTTCAGTAACTGAGGGTGATAGCTGATGAACTAGGTATCTCTAAGGTCTCACCGAGTGTGGCTTCCCATCCTCTACCTGGCTTCACTCTATAACTGTGGTTCCCTCTGTCCCCAGAACATTTCCCACACTCTTTTCTGCTTTCTCTCCCTAGCTTTCATCACCATCAAACATACCAGACATCTGATTTATTTTATTATTTGCCCCTTGCCTAGAATGTAAGTTGCATGGAGTCAGATAAGTGCTCAAGTAATACTTTTGAAACAAACGAACCTCAGCTGCTCCTGCCTGGTGCCCAGCACACCTGCAGCAGGAGGGAACGCCATGTTACCCAGACAGCAGATGGGTCAGGAACGGCAGGAGAGGCCGATCCGATGTGGACAGGTGTGGCTTTCCTACTGTGACATCTGTGCCACAATCACAAATAGCGATGTGAAAATCCTACACAAATGTTTGCAAATGAATTTTAGAAGTTCATTAAAATTGAAAAAGAAAGAAGTCCAGAAATATCTATCAATAGGGACTAGCCCTTGGGATATTGGGAAACTGTGAACTCTCTGGCTTCATATGGTTTTGCATCTTTTCAATTCTTGATAATAAGAGCCACTGAGTCAGTAACAAAAAAAATGAAAGAATAACATGCCACAATTGAGTGGAATTTATTCTAGTACAGTAAAAGCTGTTTAATGTTTATAAACTTATACTTACAAATCACAAAGCCCTACAACATTTTATAAAAATCACAAAATTAATATGATAATAATGAAAGAATGCCTGGCTTACAGTAGGCACTCAAATATCTCTTCAAGGAATGAATGAAAATATATTAATATGTTAAATCATCCCAACAGGTCAAATAAAAAAAAAAAACTAGGCCATTTAACTATTAATGCTAAAAAAGCATTTTAGAAGAATTCAGCGTACATTCCCGATGAAAACCCTGGACACGTTCCCATCAATGTTCAAGAAGCTTTTTGTCATGTGTGTGCCTCCCTGCAAACCACTGCCAGCTGGCTTTGCTGGCACCATGCCATGGAGGCTGCTCTCCCAAGGCGATCAGTGCCCTGCTTATTGGCAAATCCAATGTATTTGGACAGGGACCAATAAACATGTCAAGAATTAAGGAATAAATGGTAAAAGAATCTCAGACCAACAGTCAACATCATCCTTTTTTTTTTTTATCCTCACCCAAGGACATTTTTGCATTTATCTTCAGATAGAGCAGGAGGAATAGAGGGAGGAAGAGAGAGAGAGAGAAACATCGATGGGAGAGAGACACATCAACTGGTTGCCACCCACACAACCCCAACTGGAGCCGGGGACAAACTGCAACCGAGGTACATGCCCTTAGTGGGAACCAAACCAGGGACTCTCCGGTCTGCAGGCCAACGCTCTAACCACTGAGCCAAAATGGCCAGGGCAACATCATCCTTAACAATAAAACACCAGAGTTGCCCCTTTAAAGTCAGAAACTGAGCCAGGATGTGAGCTGCCACTATCATATGACATTTTTCTCTGGAAGCTCAAGCAAAAGCAAATACACACCCGGAGACAAAACAAGGTATAGCTGTTGGAAATAAGGAGACAGAAATCATCTTTCCTTGCATGTAACCTAGGAGAATCATCTCAAAACTATCAGAAATAATAAGAGGGTCCCAGAAGTTTATAAAATAAATGCACAAAGAGCAATCGTTTTCCCTATGGAGTGTTTTTGGAATGATAAGTGCAGAGACAGGTCAGACACAGAGAAAGCACAGGGTTCCACAAATAAGAAGGAACACGATCTAGGTGAAAAGTACAGAATTCCAGTAGCACAAATTTAATAAGAAGAACTTGTATGAAGAATAAGACTTTTAAAAATTGGCTACATATGAAAAATAAGTGATGCTTAGGTTGTGAATTTTATATTCAAGTCTAGGTGACAGACAGAGGCTTGGTATTTACCCTGGACAGATCAGGCTTAACCATGAGGAAGGGTCATGACTGCTGAAATAGTAATAACTATGGACAGTGCCAGGTGGGTACTGAAAACATCAGGGATCACTTTGCGTACACCTGAAACTAATACAAAATAATATTGAATATAAACTGTAATTGAAAAATAAAATGGAAAAAAAGAAAACTGTTGTTGGAGGGCTGACATTGTACTGCCCTGGAAAGCATGCCTCAGCCCACTTGTTGCAGCTGTGACCTCTGCCTCAAGTTCTGAATTTGTAGCCTCAGCTGCCCGGAGAGGGCCGTTCTGCTCTCTTAGTGGGGAGGCGACCTGACAGTTGTGGGAAAGTGTAAAACAAGTGTGGGGACGAGTGCGTGAGACCTGTGGTGGTAATACCTGTGTGTTGGCTTCAGCAGTAGATGTGTACAGTCCTGTGATCATCTGTGGTTTTCATATTTTATTTGAGCTGTTGAAACCCTTAAATGAATTTTACACAAGTAATGGTTATTTATTTTGAAACTGATTGATCGAATTACCGAACTATTCTAGGCACTGGGCCTAGAGTGATGAAATAGAGGTCAAATCCCACCTAATCAGAGACTGACACAGAAAACAAACGAATAAACAAATACAGAGCCCTGGCCGGTTTGGCTCAGCAGTTAGAGCGTCAGCCCGCGGACCAGAGAGTCCCAGGTTCGGTTCCCGCTAGGGGCACGTACCTCAGTTGCAGTTTGTCCCGGCCCCGGTTGGGGTCGTGTGGGTGGCAGCCAGTTGATGTGTCTCTCTCACATCGATGTTTCTCTCTCTCTCTTCCTCCCTCTCTCCCTCCCGCTCTGTCTGAAGATAAATGCAAAAAAATGTCCTCCGATGAGGATTAAAAAAAAAAAAAAAAGACAAATACAGAATTATTATGATTGTTAAAAGTGAAGCTAGCCCTGGCTGGTTTTGGCGCAGTGGTTAGAGCATCGGCCTGAAACTGAAGGGTCTCGGGTTCAATTCCCGTCAGGGGCAGGTATCTGGGCTGTAGGTTTGATCCCCGGCTCCGGTCAGGGTCATGGGGGAGGCAACCAATCCATGTGTTTCTCTCACATTGATGTTTCTCCCTCTCTCTCTCTCTCTCTCTCTCTCTCTCCCCCCCTTCCTCCCTCCCTTCCACTCTAAAAAAAAAAAGTGAAACTAAACTTGCTTATGGCAACAGGCATGAATGGCGGTGCCCTGGACACTGACGATCTGTCAGAGGAGGCTCTGAGCCGGCTAGGTGCCGAGGGAGCCGCCACGAGAAAGCCAGCAGCACGCAGGGGCGCCGGGGGCGGGGGCGCGGGGGGGGGGGGCGCCGGGGGCGGGGGCGCCGGGGGCGGGGGCGCCGGGGGCGGGGGCGCCGGGGGCGGGGGCGCCGGGGGCGGGGGCGCCGGGGGCGGGGGCGGCTCGGGTGCTCCTGAGGCTGCGGCGGCCACAATGGCTGGGACTCCGGAGGGAGGCGGGAGGAGGTCGAGAGCAAGCAGGTCAGGGAAGGCCTTGCAGACAGACCGTGTGGAAGAGTCTGGATTTTGTTTCTAACGTGAACCGACAGTCGTTGCAAGGTTTTGAGCACGGGGCCCCGTGATCTGATTCAGGGTTGTGAACGCCCACAGGGCCGCGGCGAGGTGCGCAGCCTGCAGCGAGGAGAGCTGCGTGGAGCGGCCGCCCTTAGCCGGTCCGGGGGCAGATGACATCAGCTGGGAGATGCTGACCGTTGTGAGTGGAGAGCAGTGAGGAGTCAGGAAGGGAAGGTCGAAGAACTTAGCGGTAGACGGATTGGATGTGGGATGTGAGGCAATCAGAAATCAGGGAGAACGTCTAGGGTTTTGGACTAAACACCTGGACAGTGGTAAGATACTGGGGTATGAGGTGGTGGGAAGGACGGTGGGTTTGTTGAGGGGAAATCAAGAATTCTAGTTTGGACCTATAAAATGTGGGGTGCCCATTAGTTACCCAAGTGGAGATGACAAGTAGACAGCTGGAAATGGGGAACCACAGTGGGGCCTCAGCCTGTAGATGACATTCACAAATGTTACGTGCTGTTGAGGTCGTGCCCTTGGCATTCCAATATTTCGGTGAAGTTGAAATAGGACTGAGGGGAGCAGGAGGCAGACCAAGAGTGGATGTCCAGAAACTCAAGGGGAGAACCTGATCGATGGTGTCAAGTGTGGCCGCGAGGCTGAGAGGGATGCTGAGCAGACTTGGCCATTGGATGGAGGTTCCATGGGCCTCCTAAGAATCTGGCTGGATTGGGCAGCGGTGAGGCCAGAAGTACACGCGGGGGTCTGCACATCGTATGTTTAAATGTTTAAATGCTATCCACTAAGCAATCTGCTCAGTAAAATACTATCTTCCTCCCTTGATAAACATAGAGTCATATCTACAAAAAGGTGAGGTTTAAAATTAGAATTCTCCAATTCCTTGTGTTCCTCACCAGAGTGAATTGGCATAGAGAGAACTGTCCCCTGACCTGCTTCCCTCCCTGCAGAGTGAACATCCAAGCTCCACTGACACACACTTCCCCAGCCCTCCACCCTGGCACACAGCCGTCGCTCAAGGTGGAGACACACACCAGATCGCTTGGTTCTAAGGAACAGCCCCTCACAGGCCCCGGGAGCTGGGTTGGGGCCATTTAGAGAGGGAATTCAAGGGATCTAGGCACCCTGAGTGAGGTCTGGGGAGGGGACAAACTCCAAGTGGCCATGTTCCCCTCCCAGGAAGGCAGAGCTGGTGGTGGTGGAGTGGGGCCCCCCCAGCCACTGGGCCTGCGGGCAGTCTGGGTGGTAAAGCGAGGGGGAGACTCCAGGTAAGGGGGTAGCAAGTGGTCCAGACAGCTCTAGGAGAGAATTGTTCCTGTAACGGAACAGAAAGCCCAAGAGAACTTTGTCTTATTTGTGTTCCATTGTTGTTTGTTTTTTGTTTGTTTGTTTTTTGATCCTCACCCAAGGATATTGTATTTTATTTTTTAAAATTGATTTTAGAGAGAGGGGGAGGGAAAGAGAGAGAGAGAGAAACATCAATCAGTTGCCTCCTGTATATGCCCTGATGCACGAGCCCCAACCCAGGGATCAAACCCAAAACCTGGGTATGTGCCCTGACTGGGAATCAATCCCACAACCCTTCGGTGCATGGGACTCTGCTCAACAAACTGAGCCACACCAGCCAGGGCTATTTGTCTTTTTAAAGATAGCACTTATGTTCGCTGGTGGAAGTAGAGGGAAAAGTCGGTGGGGAAGAGAGGGTGGGAATAATATGGGGTCCTTGTGCCCGTGAGGGTGCTGGGGTCCAAGGTGTGGGTGGGTTCTTGGCCTACGGGGGGAGCATGGACAATTCTTTCACTATAGGAGAGGGAAGCAGAGGAAATGGCACAGATACAGATAGGCTGGTACATCTGGCAATGGGAAGGGAAAAAGTCACTCTTTTCTAATTGCTTCTAATATTCATAATTACCCAGTAAGTGAGCTCTTCCATTGAGAGTGTAGAGAGACAAGCTGTGAAGAGTTATCTGGGACACTTAAAAGTGGTGAAGCTCGGCCAGTGTGGCTCAGTGGTTGAGCATCGACCCTGCACCAAGAGGTCACCAGTTCGATTCCCGATCAGGGCACATGCCCAGGTTGTGGGCCAGATCCTCAGTGGGGGGCATGCAGGAGGTGGCCAATCGATGTTCTTGCTCATCAGTGTTTCTATCTCTCTCTCCCTCTCCCTTCCTCTCTCTCTAAAATCAATAAAGAAAAAAAATTTTAAATGACAGAAAAATGCATATGCACATGCAAATTTAGCATATGGATCCACAATTGCTGAAAAACAAGACAGAGTCCTATCAATCAATCAGAAACAGTGAGGAATTCTTGTGAGATAGAATACATAAGCGGTCAAATCCATGGCCAAGCAGGGTAGAGATATTTGATGCTAAACACTCCTGGAGGGAGGCAGCTCTTCCCAGGGGAGCCCGGGGGAACCCAAGATTAGTGTAAACAAATCTGAGTCCTGAGTGGTCCCCCAGGCAGTTGTTAGGGTATAAGTAAGGGCTGCGTGCTGCCTGGCTGTGTCAGACTCCCCTTGTGCCGGCAGCTTCAGGAAGGTCAAGTTCCAGGGATAAAGACCCAGGACCACTTTTTGAACAAGGGAATCAATCATTTTCCTGGGGAAGATTGGCCTGGACTGGAAAACAGAGCCTTTCTTTTTCTCTCTCTCTTTCTCTCTTTCTTTCTATTTCCTTTATTGATTTTAGAGAGAGAGGAAGGGAGAAGGAGAGAGATAGAAACATCAATGAGAGAGAACATCACCTGGCTGCCTCCTACATGCCCCCCACCGGGGATCGGGGGCCCACAACCTGGGCATGTACCCTGACCAGGAACTGAACCAACAACCTCTTGGTGCATGGGTCGACACTCAACCACTGAGCCACACTGGCCAGGGAGCAAAGCCCTTCTTAACAGGGTCTTCTAACAATAGGGGCTGAGGTTGGGGAGGAAGAGGAAGGGTGGTCTCTGGTGCCTGCCCCCACCCCCCACCCCACCCCTGCCACTTCCCTGTTACAGCACATGGGTAGCTCTCCAAGGTAGGACACTTTACAGTAGCCACAGGAGCTGCAAAACGAGGCTAGTCGTGTCCTACTAGCTGATGTTCCAAAAGTAGATGTCTTCTACCCTTCTTAGTACCTGAATAGCATGCAGGACACGACTAGCCTCCTGTTGCAGCCCCTGAAGCAAGAAAATGGATCTCATTTGGAAGGACACTCCAGCTCCCAACACTGCAAATTCTAGAGAAAGGACATGGCGGATACAAAAAAGTGTCTGAAAAGCCCACATATGGCTATATCTAAATAAATGTGGATATGCATATTGTGAAAAAACAATTAAAACCTGGAACTAGAATTTCATGATTTCAACATTGAAGTTGGGCCAGGAAAGGGCTTGAAAGTCTGTTATGGCTTGAATTGCTCCAGGGTAGGCAGTAGATAGACACAGAGTAAGTCAAGGTAATATGGCAGGTTCATATGGGAAACAGTGTAATTCCCAGATGCTTGGTACTCGAATTTTAAATAACAAGTAGCAAGAATTTGGATAGTACAGTGTGCCAGCCTTATTAAAAAGAAGTGTTTAAATATATTCAGATCCTGAATTTTGGTAGAGAACGTTGAAACAGCAAAAGTTGGATACTGAGAAATATCATGTCAGCAAAAGGAATACTGTTGTTTGCCATCAAACATTAAAATATACACATATGGGTATATGTATATGTATGTATAATGGATTCAATTAATTTTGTTCTCTTAAATTAGAAAGCACTGCCCGGCCAGTGTGGTTCAGTGGTTTGAGTGTCTCCCATGGACTGAGAGGTCCGGGTTCAATTCCCAGTCAGAGCACATGCCCAGGTTGCGGGCTCGATCCCCAGTAGGGGGCATGCAGAAGGCAGCCAATCAATCTTTCTATTTCTCTCTTCCTGTCTCTCTAAAAAATCAATAAAAACATATTTTTAAAAATTACAAAGCACTAACTAAGATTATGAGCTATTAGATAGAGCAGCAAGTATTTGGTGGCCCTGACTGGTGGTTTTGTATATTTGGATAGGACATATACCTAACGAGTGGTGAAGTCTCTCGTTAAGGATCAGTTTCATGAGCAGCTAAGTCCAAGAACATGCCTCACACAAAGGCTGGGCGACTGGGTTCACACCTGGGTGGAAGTCGCAAATGAACTCCTAATATTTCTTGTTTGCACTCAACCCTAGACAGAATCTCTTCATGTTTTCTGGCGTGGTGTATGTTTGTAAATATGCCCAATAACATGTCATTGATTTGTCTCTCTAGAAAATGAAGAAAATCAAGTGGTAAGAGAGAGTCAGTGCCTGCCGCCGAAGTCGCCTGTTTCACGGTTCAATTTCCTGACATCTTAGCCTCAGCTCCGAATATCCTATTATGTTCAACCTGAATGAGAGGTTCAAGCTTTTCAAGCTAGTGACCACAGTGTGTTGACGCCCCACTTGAAATCATAGAGGTACCATTTCCGTACAACACTGATAAGGGTAACAAGGCCCAGATGGATGGTCTGGTCTTTCACAGCATTCTCAGTGTCATAAAGAAATCTCATCTCCTCTCTCATTTCAGTTATTCACACGAGCGCCTCCCCTTTGGACAGACAGTCAGCCTGCTTTAGTGTGGAAAAGCAGTTTGGGTACACGCCATGCATTTTTCCACAAACACACAGCAAAGACTTGCTCAGTTATTGAGATTTGATGCTAACAATTTTCATTGCTTCTTCAGCCAATAAGACAGGACGCACGCTGCTCTAAGGAAGGGCCGCAGCGGGCGGTCCAGCGCTCAGACAGAGCTATTTTTGAGTAGTCAAGTGAGGTAGATGGCAAAAAGGCCCAGTTCTTCAACCCTCCTTGCATCCATGCCTGTCGTCACATAATGTTGCAGCATCCTCTCACTCGCTCTCTGAGTTCGCCACGTGACCTGCTGTGACCCAGGGGGAGGTTGATGAATGTGACACAAGCAGAGAGCTCTCAGTGCCTGCATATTTGGGCTTGCTTATTCTTGCTCATAAGCCTGTGCCGTAGGCCATGTGTGCCAGCCTGCCGGAGGATAAGATCTGTGGATGGAGTAGAGCTGCGTGACCCCAGTTGTCCCAGCTCAGTCTATCCCAGACGAGCCAAGCGCTTGCTAATACCCATACCTGTGAGAAGCCCCGCCAGGAGCAGCTGACTGCCTGCATGGCCCAGAGCCGCCCGGCTGGCTGCACAGCCATGTGACCTTTGCAGTCACATGGGCTCCTGTGCTAAGAAAGGCTCCATGCTTGCTTGGTTCTGCTGTTATCATCTTGAAATCGTTAATAACTTTTGACTAAGGGACGATGAGTTTTATTTTGCACTAAACTCCACAAATTATGTGGTTTGCCTCGCCCTTATCTTATCGCTGACTGAGTGAGCCTCGCTGAATGGGAGCGGCCACCTGCAGGCCTACAGACTCGTGAGATAAACTCTTATTATTTATTTATTTATTTTATTTTAAAATAATTTTTCTTTATTGATTTGAGAGAGAGAGAGAGGAAGGGAGAGGGGGAGAGATAGAGACATTGATGAGCGAGAACATCATTAGCTGCCTCCTCCATGCCCCCCACTGGGAATCAGGCCCACAACCTGGGCATGTGCCCAGACTGGTGACCTCTTGGTGCATGGGTCGATACTCAACCACTGAGCCAGACCACCGGGCATAAACACTTATAATTTAAAAGACTGGGTTTGCCATTATTTCTGCATTATTATAGCAACAGATGCAGCTCTTTGTTGGACACATGACGTCCTCCGTCAGTATTCTCTCCAGCACACTCCTATCGGCACCATGTCTCACAAATATAACATTGGATTCATTGATAAACAATTTGAATTATCAAGTATCTCTTTTTCATTCAGGCATACAGCACTGAGATGCAGAGAGCTGGACATACTTTCCCACTCACGGTTTCACTCAGCTGCTGAACTGTCGGCTGGCGGGTCACAGTCGTGCGGGGGCGCAGCTGCGCGCCGTCCGCGCTGTGCACCGCCGCCCTGTCGCCAGGTTTGCTTGCAGCCACTTCTGCTTTCTCGCCAAGCATTTCATTTGTCCTGAATTTGAGGCTGCTTTTACAAGTATGTTGACAAGAGGGGGTTAAAGCTCTTGTTCAGGAAAACCCAGTTTTTAGATATTCATAGCCACACTTCTCACTCACACTTTTCCTTTGAGCTTCTCGGGTGAGATCATCACGCTCACAGATGCTCCTGTCCCCACAGATCCCGAGTCCTGTTCACCAACTATGCTCTGAGTTGTGGTGTTTGTACTACTATTTTTATCATTGCTTTTGCACTTCAGGAAACCACTTTTTAGTCATTAATCTATTTTTGTTCGTCAGAGCCATAACACAACATAATAGTAACAATAAAGTAATGTGCACTTTACACACACAGATCATACTGTGTCATGATACTGCCCGCACAAGCCAGCCGAGTGCTGAGCTTCAACTGCCCCTTGCGAGGGTCTGACCAATGTGAGCCATCTGCACAGCTGAACCATTATTAAGAATATAATGGTAATTGATAACTTTTCTTCCATTTCAAAGTTTAAAAATTCTTAAGCATGTATTTTTTCATTGTTTACACCGCAGAAACTGCCAAACTATTTGAGGACCATTTGTTTTACAGACAAATTGATCACATGTTAGAAACAATGACCTAAAATATAAAGCCTGAGCTTTTTAAAAACAATTTTTTTCTTTATTGATTTTAGAGAGAGAGGAAGGGAGAGAGAGAGAGAGAGAAACATCGATGAGAGAGAACACCAATTGGCCGCCTCCTGCATGCCCCCCACTGGGGATCGGGCCCACAACCTGGGCATGTGCCCTGAGCGGGAATCGAACCTCTTAGTGCTGGGTCGACGCTCAACCACTGAGCCACACTGGCCGGAGAAGCCTGAGCTCTTTGACATGGTATATAAGCCTAAACCATTCCATAACTAGTCCCTTGATTAGCATGACAACAGCAGTTTTTATTTACTGAGCCCCTACATGACACCATGTGAACAGGTGCCATTCTAAGCATCACAAATGGATTCTGTCCTGTCAGACTCACAGTAACCCAGTGGGAAGCACTAGTGAGGTGATTGTGAATGTACAGATAGGGAATTATGAATGACAACAATTACTTGCTCAAGGTCACAGAGCCAGGAAGAGGCCAAGCAGGAATGTGTCCCAAGGCTTGTCTAACTCTTAATGACCACTCCACTTGGCTCCCCACTCTGCTCATCGGCCTCCTCTTCCTCACTCTCCCTCTCTGTGTGCCCAGCCATGCCGCACCACCTCCCACTCCCGGTGAAGGATCCTCTGCCTGTGTCTGTGCCCATCTTGTCCCCTCTGTCTTGTATGTTCTCCTTCATTTCTCCCCTTGTAACCTGGATGAACTTCCACTCACCCTTCAGGACCCAATTTATTTATTTATTTATTTATTTTAAGTTATTTATGTATTTTTATCCTCACCCGAGGACATTTTCTTTTCCAGTTTTGTTCAGGTAGAGTGGGAGGGAGAGAGAGGAAGAGAGAGAGAGAGAAACATCAACGTGAAAGGGACACATCGAGTGGCTGCCTCCCGCACGACCCCAACCAGGGTCGGGGACGAATCGCAACTGAGGTATGTGCCCTTGACTGGAATCGAACCCGCGACTCATTGGTCCGCAGCCGACGCTCTGACTGCTGAGTCAAACCGGCCAGGGCTAGGACCCAATTTAAGAGTCTTCTCTAGCCCTGGCCGGTTTGGCTCTGTGGTTAGAGCGTCGGCCTGCAGTCCAGAGAGACCCAGGTTCGGTTCCTGCTAAGGGCATGTACCTCGGTTGCGATTTGTCCCTGGCCCCTGGTTGGTCGTGCAGGAGGCAGCCACTCGATGTGTCTCTTTCACATCGATGTTTCTCTCTCTCTCTCTCTCTCTCCCTCCCATTCTATCTGAACAAAAAATGGAAAAATGTCCTCGGGTGAGGATAAAAAAAAAAAAAAAGTCTTCTCTGTGAAGGCTTTCCTCCCACCCACTCCCCGGATGTATACCTTGTCTGTGACATCACCTAAAGTTTACATCTTTCCATGCTCCAGACAATGATGCAGAAGTGTCTAGGGTGACAGCTGAGTTATTAGGAGTCGCACTGACAGAACATAACTTACTCCATTGTATCTGAATGTCCCCTGGTATGTCATCAGCCCGATCCACTTACTGACTTATGCCTCAATGAATAGGCAATTCCTTACCTTAAAATGTTATTCTCAGGTGGTTGGAGAATAGAATTAATTCTTAATGCGTCTGTAATAGCAACTAGTTAACTTCACGAGGCACGGGGAATCTATGCTCCATTGTACCTCTCAATTACTCTGAGAGTGAGACCCACGCTAATGGTAAAGTTTCCAAATTCATTATATGTGAGGGATAGCTGGGATATTACTTTATAGATACTTAGAAAACGCAGCTTTCCCTGGCTGGTGTGGCTCAGCTGCTTGGGCATCATCCGAGCACCAGGACGTCGCCTGTTTGATTCCTGGTCAAGGGCACATGCCCAGGTGGCGGGCCCCACTGGGGGTGTGCAGGGCGCAGCCCCTGGATGTGGTGCTCCTACATCGATGTTTCTCTCTCTTTCCGTTGCCCTTCTTCTCTCTCTAAAAATCAATAAACTGTTCTTTAAAAAATAAAAATAAAAAAACACAGCTCTACCAAGGCGACAAGAATATACCTGCAGAGCTGCTGTAATTAAGAAGCTGTACGTGAATCAGTTTGTTACGTTCTCTCTGAAGAGAAAGCAGAAGGCAGCGGTTTGGAGCCATGGTCCCTAACCCCCGTGAACACTCACTTCAGCAGCATGCACTCTGAGCCTGCACCCTTGCAGGCTGTGCATTCACTTACAGTTTACGTGTGTGTACTACTGTAGTCACATTCAGTATACTATAAAACATCCATGAAATGGAAACTAAAAGGAATGAGGTAAAGAATAAACATAAATAAAAATTCCACTATTTTCCATCTTTACCCTGCGGACCATCTGGGTACCTGCTAAGATACATTCACACTATTGTTGAAGACCAAGAGTCTACCAATCATTCACTGGACAAGGATCCAGGTCCACCCAGGCAGACCCAGGTTCCAGGCCCATCACCACAGACTCAAGCACCAGGCCCACCCAGTGAACCCAGGCTCCAGATCCATCCCCATGGGTCCAGGTACCAGGCTGGTCCTCATGTACCCAAGCACCAGGGTTGCTCACCTGTTGATCCAGCCACCAGACCTATCCACCCAAGGACTCCAGCAGCAAGCCCACCTATGGATACTATCAGATGGCCCACCCAAATTCTCTGGATGGACTGACAGGTGAAGGCTTGACTGCTGGAGCCAGTCTGTCAAGACCAGAAGACGTGCCTCCTTCCTCAAATGCACAGACACAACGCAAGGCCACAAGGACCGTGAATAATCTAGGAAACATGACACCAACAAATGAGACTAATCAAACTCCAGTGACTGGCCCTGAAGGAATGGAGCTCTATGAATTTTCTCATGAAGAATTCAAAATAATCTTCTTAAAGAAATTCCATGAACTACACGAAAACACAGATAAACAACCTAAATAAAATTAGGAAAACAGTGCACACACAAAATGGGAAGTTCAACAAAGAAATAGAAACCATTAAGAAGAGGGAGAAGCCCTGGCTGGTTTGGCTCAGCGGTTAGAGCGTCGACCTGTGGACCAGAGAGTCCCGGGTTCGGTTCCTGCTCAGGGCATGTACCTCGGTTGCAGTTTGTCCCTGGCCCCAGTTGGGGTCGTGTGGGTGGCAACCAGTCGATGTGTCTCTCTCACATCGATGTTCTCTCTCTCTTCCCCCTTCTCTCCCTCCTGCTCTATCTGAAGATAAATGCAAAAAATATCCTCAGGTGAGGATAAAAAAAAAAAAAAAAAAAAAAAGAAGAGGGAGAAATCCTAGATTTAAAGACTACAATGACTGAACTGAAGAACTAATTGAAAGTTTCAGTGGCAGACTTGACCAAGCAGAAGAAAAAAAGAGTGAGCTAGAAGGAGGATTATTTGAAATCATCCAGTCAGAGGAGCGAAAAGAAAAAAGAATGAAAGAGAGTAAAGAAAGCTTATGGAAATTACAGGATATCATGAAAAGAAATAATCTATGCATTTAGAGTCTCAGAAAGAGATGAGGGGAGGAGGGGCAGAAAGTTTATTTAACAAAAGAATTTCCCAAATCTGGGGAGAGACACCCAAGTCTTGAAACTGATAAATCCCCCTAAAATTTTAACCCAAATGATCCTCTCCAAGACACTTTATAATAAAACTGCCTAAAAGAAAATTTAAAAAAATTTAAAGCATCAAGAGAAAAATAATTCTCACTTATATGGGAACCCCAATGAGACTATCAGTGGATTTCTCAAAAGAAACCTGGCAGGATAAGAGATAGTGAGATTATATATTCAAATTGCTGAAATAAGAAAACTGTCAACAAAGAATACTTCACTTGGCAAAGTTGTCTTTGAGAAATGAAGGAGAAAGATTTATTCAAACAGAAGCTGAAGGAGTTCATCATCACTAGACTCGCCTTACAAGAAATGCTAGAAGTTCTTTAAGCAGAAATAAAAGGATGCTAATTAGTAACATGGAAATATAAAACATACTGGTAATGCTAATTGTATAATCAAGTTCAGAATACTCTAATACTACAATATGGTGGTGCATTAACCACTTAACTATAGTATCAAGGTTTAAAGGACATAGTATTTTTTTTTAATAAAATATGTTTTATTGATTTTTTAGAGAGGAGGGGAGAGAGAGAGAGGAACATCAATCGGCTGCCTCCTGCACACCCCCCCCACCAGGGATCGAGCCCGAAACCTGGGCATGTGCCCTGATTGGGAATCGAACTGGGTGGGACCTCTCAGTCCATGGGAGGGCGCTCAACCACTGAGCCACACTGGCTGGGCTAAAGCACATAAGTATTAAAAAGTATAGGCGGCTTTCTCTGTGGAGCCCGCTTGGCCTTTCCCCACCCCCTCCCCCAAGTGTATTCTCTTTGCCTCTCTCTTTCTTCTAAGCCCAAGGGCCCTTCTTTGGCTGTAACTTGCTCCCTGAACCCATTTCTTCTATGGCTCACTTCTACGTCTGTGACTTTCTAAATAAACTTTTTCTTATTAAAAAAATAAGTATATCTACAATAATTTGTTAATGGATATACAATATAAAAGAGATAAATTGTGACATTAAAAACATAAAATATAGGGGGAGTGAAAGGGTAGAGTTTTTGTATGTGATCAAAGTTAGGTTATCAGCTTAAAATACTGTTATGTCTAGAAGATGTTTTATTCAATCCTTGTGGTAACCACAAAGCAAAAACCTACAGCAGACACACAAAATTATGATAAAAAGAAGTGAATCAAAGCATACCACTAAAGAATATCATCAACTAACAATGAAAGACAGTAAAAGAGGAGAGAAAATAAAAACAAACAAGCAAGGAGACTGCAAAACCAGTTAGAAAACAATCAGATGGCATTACCTATCAATAACAAGTCCTTACCTATCAATAATTACTTTAAATGTAAACAGATTAACTTATCCAATCAACAGCCATAGAGTGGCTAGTGGATTAAAAAACAAGACCCAACTATATGCTTCCTATAAGAGACTCACTCCAGCTTTAAGGTCACACACAAGTTCAAAGTGAAGGGGTGGAAAAATATATTCCATGCAAATGGAAACCAAAAGAGAACAGGGGTTATATCAGACAAAATAGACTTTAAGTCAAAAGCCGTAATAAGAGACAAATAAAGTCATTATATAATGATAAAATGTTAATTCATCAAGAGGATATAACAATTGTAAATCTTTATGTACCCAATATTAGAGTACCTACGTATATTAAGCAAATGCTAACAGGTCTAAAGGGAGAAATAGATTACAATATAATAACAGTAAGGGACTCTAATACACCATTTCAATAGTGGATAGATTATCCAGACAGAAAATCAATGAGTAAACATTGGACTTGAACTATACCTAAGACTAAATGAACCTAACAGACATATAGAGAACATTCCACTCAACAGCAGCAGAATACACATTCTTCTCAAGTACATATGGAACATTTTCAAAAATAGAGCATATGTTACGTTAGGTTGCAAAACAAGCCTTGGCAAATGTAAGATGATTGAAATAAAAAGAAGTATCTTTTCTGACCACAATGGCATGAAACTAGAAATCAGTTACAAAAGGAAAGCTGGAAAATTCACAAATGTGTGGGAATTAAACAACATGCTATTGAACAAGAAATGGGTCAAAGAAGAAATCAAAAGGGAAATATAAAAATATCTTGACACAAACAAAAATGGAAACACAACAAACCAAAACTTATGGAATGCAGCAAAGCAGTTCCAAAAAGGAAGTTTAAAGTCATAAATGCTTTCATTAAGAAAAAAGAGAGTAAGCTTCCTAAAATGAACAAACCCAGCCAGTGTATCTTATGATGATGGTTACTTCTTTTTTTTTTTTAATCCTCACCCGAGGATATTTTTCTATTTATCTTCAGATAGAGTGGGAGGGAGGGAGGGAGAGAGAGAGAAACACTGACATGAGAGGGACACCTCGACTGGTTGCCTCCTGCACAACCCTGACCAGGGCCGGGGACAAACCACAACTGAGGTACGTGCCCTTGACCGGAATCGAACTCATGGCTCATTGGTCCGCGGGCCGATGCTCTAACTGCTGAGCCAAACCAGCCAGGGTGAGATGGTTACTTCTTGAGGTAGTTCCCAGTTCTGGAAAATGAGCATCCTCAAGAAACCCCAGAATCTAACAATAGCATGCCTATATCATGATGTCTTGTCACTGCTATAACCTGATCCCACAAGCTCCAAATTGGTTGTATTTAATAGGTCTCTGCAGGTGGAGAAAGCTTTCTTTGCTTTGGTTATTAATGGTGTACGAGCTGCCCCTTTCTGGGACAATAAGAAGCAAAGTTTTGTTGGCATGCTGACCATCATCAATTTCATCATATCCTGCACCACTACAACAAATTAGTCTTGGTATACATCTATGAGCTGGAAGAACACAAGATAGAAACTTGGGGAAAGGTGTATACAGGAATCCTTTAAACCACCTGTCTACATTTCTCCTAATGACAGCTCTTTGGTGCTGTCTCTTTGCTAATTCAAAACAAGATCCACAGGTGACAGTTTTTGACCCAGGATCAAGCAACACCTTGTACATTCTTACCCACAAACTTTATTACAAAGCAGTAGCAATCAAAACAGTATGGTACTGGCATAAAAACAGACACACAGACCAATGGACCAGAACTGAGAGCCTAGAAATAAACCCATGCATATACAGTCAACTAATATTTGACAAGGGAGCCAAGAATACTCAATGGGAAAAGGATAGTCTCTTCAATTAGTGGCATTAAGAAAACTGGATATTCACATGCAAAAGAATAAAATTGGACTTCTATCTTATATCACTCACAAAAATGATCTGGAAATGGATTAAAGATTTAAGTAAGACCTGAAATGATAAAACTACTAGAAGAAAGCATATGGGGAAACTTCTTGATATTGGTCTTAGAAACAATTCTTTAGGATATGACAACAAAAGCAAAAGCAATAAAATAGAAAAATCAGTAAGCGAGACTACATCAAACTAAAAAGCTTCTCCACAACAGAACGGGGGTGCCGGGAGACGCCCCCACCGCGGGGGAACCCAGGCGGAGCGGGGGTGCCGGGCGACCCCCCCCACCGCGGGGGAACCCAGGCGGAGCGGGGGTGCCGGCAGACGCCCCCACCGCGGGGGAACCCAGGCGGAGCAGGGGAGCCGGGAGACGCCCCCACCGCGGGGGAGCCCAGGCGGAGCGGGGGAGCCCAGCGACCCCCCCCACCACGGGGGAACCCAGGCGGAGCGGGGGAGCCCGGCGACCCCCCCACCAACGGAGGAAGCCGGCAACACACAGGAGAACTGAGCAAACTGAACAACGAAATTGACCCAGAGACATGGAGGGTGGAGTACGGGATGACGGGCCTCAGAGGAGGGGGGGGAGGCGGGGGAAAGAGATAAATCACAGAGCCTATGTGCATGGGTGCATAACCAATGGACATGGACAACAGGGATGGGGACGAGGAGAAGGGGAGGGGGAGGAGGGTGTCAATGGGGGAAAAAAAGGAAAAACATCTGTAACAAAAACAAATTAATAATAAAATAAATTATAAAATAAATAAATAAATAAATAAAAATAAATAAATAAAAAGCTTCTGCACAACGAAAGCAAAGATCAACAAAATGAAAAGACAACCTACAGAGTGGGAGAAAATATTTGTAAACCATTTATCTGTTAAGGGGTTAATATCTGGAGTATATAAGGAACTCGTACAACTCAACAGGAAAAAGAGGAAACAATCCAATTAAAAATGGGCAAAGGGCCCTGGCAAGTGTTTCAGTTAGCTGGAGCATTGTCCTGTACACCAAAAAAAGTTGTGAGTTCTATCCCCAGTCTGTACACAAACGAGAGGCAACTGATTGATCTTTCTCTCTCTCTTAAATTAATAAAAACATCCTCACCTGAGGATTAAAAAAAATAATGAGCAAAGGAATTGAATAGACATTTTCCCAAAGAAGACATACACAACAGGTACATAAAAATGTATTCAACACTACCTCACACCTGTTAGAATGGCTATTATAAAAAAGCCAAGAGGCAAGTGTTGCTGAGGATGTAGAACAAAGGGAACCCTGGTGCACTGTTGGTAGGAACGTACATTGGTGCAGCCACTATGGAGATTCCTCAAAATATTTAAAATAAGCCTGGCCAGTGTGGCTCAGTGGTTAAGCATCAACCCATGCACCAAGAGGTCGCTGGTTCGATTCCCAGTAAGGGCACATGCCCAGGTTGTGGGCCCGATCCCCAGTGGGGGGCATGCAGGAGGCAGTCAATTGATGTTCTCTCTCATCGATGTTTCTCTCTCTCCCTCTCCCTTTCTCTCTCTAAAATCAATAAAGGAAAATAAAATAAAATAAAATCAATAAAGAGCCCTGGCCAGTTTGGCTCAGCAGTTAGAGCGTCGGCCTGCAGTCCTGGGTTCGGTTCCCACTAAGGGCACGTACCTCGGTTGCAGTTTGTTCCTGGCCCGGTTGGGGTCGTGTGGGTGGCAACCACTCAATGTGTCTCTCTCACATCAATGTTTCTCTCTCTCTCAAAAGAAAAAACAAAAACAATAAAGAAAAGTTATTATGAAAAAAGAAAACATTAAAAATAAAACTACCATGTGTTCCAGCAATTCTATTTCTGGATATATATCTGAAGGAAATGAAATCACTATCTCAAAGCTATATCCGCACCCCCATGTTCACTGCAGCATCAGTCACAATAGTCCAGACATGGTAACAACCTAAGTGTCCACTGATGGATGAATGGATAAAGAAAGAGTGGCACCCTGGCCAGTTTGCTCAGAAGTTAGAGCATTGGCCCATGGACCAAAGGGTTGTGGGTTTGATTCCCCATCAAGGGCGTGTACCTGGGTTGCAGGTTTGATCCTTGGCTGTGCGAGAGGCAACCAATCAATGTGTCTCTCTCACATCAATGTTTCTCTCTCTCTCCTTTCCTCCCTTCCACTCTATCTAAAAAGCAATGGAAAAATCCTCAGGTGAGGATCAACAAACAAACAAAAAAAGAAAAAGAAAGAAAGAAACAGTGGCACATATATACAATAAATAATATTCACCCATAAAAAAAGAAGAAAATCTGCCTTTTGTAGCAACATTAATAGGCATTATGCTAGGTGAAATAAGTCAGACAGAGAAAGACAAATACTGTATGTTCTCACTTACCTGTGAACTATAAGAATTTGAACTCAGAAATGTTGATTGCCAGGGGCTAGAAGCAGAGGAAATAGGGAGATGCTGACCAAAGGGTATAAACTTCCAGCCATGAGATGAATAAGTGCTGGGGATCTAATGCACTGCATCATGACTTTAACAATACTGCATTATATTCTCAAAAGCTGTTAAGAGTAGATCTTAATGTTATTATCACACACACACACACACACACACACACACACACACACACAACAGTAATTATGTAATGTGGTGGAGGTGTTAGCTAGTACTATGGTGGTAACCATGTCACTATGTCTGTGTATCAAATCACCACATGTACACTTTAAAATTATATGTTATATATCAATAAAGCTGGAATAACAAAGAAAATTAATATAATTTACTACACTAAAAGAATAAAGTAGGAAATCATTTCATAATCTCAAAAGACAGAAAAAGTATGATAAAATTAAGAAAACATTCATGGTTAAAATTAAAAAACACAAACTCTGAGAAAAGAAGAAAGACAGAGGAATTTTCTGAATCTGATAAAACAAAACAAAAACAAAAAAAAAAACCTTTCAGCAAACATGTTACCTAATTGTGTAATGTTGAGTGCTTTCCTTTTGAAATCAAAATAAGACAAAGAAAATTGCTTTTGCCATTTCTATTATATTGTATTAGAGGCCTTAGTTGGTAGAATAAGGCAACAAAAAGAAATTAAAAGATGTAAGGATTGGAAAACAACAAAATCAACTTGCAGAAAACAGTCTGGCATTTTTTGGTGAAGGTGAAATTAGGTACACTCTGGGATCCAGCACTTTCTCGTCTACATACATACCTAGAGCAATTCTTGCCCAAGTACACAGACATGCAGACTGCTCACAGCAGCATTATTCACAACACCCGCAAACTGAGGGTGGGGACTGGGTCCCCATCAAGAGCAGAATGGATAAATAAATTGTGGCACTGATTACTATACATCAGTGAAAATACGTGAATAATAGCTACAAACAATAACGTGGATGAATCTCAAAAATAAGATACTGAGCAAAAATATGTCACAGAAAAATATCTGTGGTATGATTACATTTACATACAACTCAAAAAGTTGAAAAAACCAACTTAGGGTTGCACACATAGGTGATAAAACTAGTAGAAAATTATTATTACAAAAGTCAGAATAGGGTTTACCGCTAGGAAAGATGAACAGGGATGCTATGGGAGGGCTTCTAAGGCATTAAGTGGTTGTTACAAGGGTAGTTTTATTCTTTATGCTGTACATATATCGTTTATACTTGTTTTAGGTAATATATTTCACCATAAACGTTTGTTTTTTTTTTATAGCAACTCTTTTTAGATCTAATGAACAGTCTACAGAGAATACTAAGGGCAGAGGAATATATTAAAAGGCATCATGAACAATCAATCACCAAAGTCCAGACTTTGGGAAAATCTAGAGGATGGCTTATCTTGTTTCTTCAACACAAAATTTCAAGGAAAAAAAAGGAGATAAAGAAGGAGCCTGGAGCCCAGCCAGTGTGGTTCAGTGGTGAGCATCGACCCATGCACCAAGAGGTTGATGGTTTGATTTCCAGTCAGGGAACATGCCCAGGCTGTGGGCCTGATCCCCAGTAAGAGGCATGCAGGAGGCGGCCAATCGATGTTCTCTCTCATCAATGCTTCTATCTCTCTCTCCTTCTCCCTTCCTCTCTCTCTAAAATCAATAAAGAATATATATATATATATAATATATATATATATATATATATATATATAATATACATATATAATGTATATAATATATATATTTTATATATACATATATATTATATATATGATATATATATATCATAACCTGTTCATTCACACACACTTTGGATCCCATTCCCTTTCAAATGGACCACTCCAATAGTTTACATGATCCAGAGGCTCCTGATATTATTTTGTTAAGGAAACATAAAACAAGACAGTTTCCCTGACCTGACTCATACCTAAATAGTCCTGATTTGTATTATCCCTTTTACAATTTACTTACCTTCATTCATTCCTTAACCCACTCCATGTGATTTTCATTCTCACCGCTTCACCAAAACAGCTCTTATCAAAGTCTTCAGCTACCTCTATGTTGCCAAGTCAAATAGACACCTCTTGTCTTCAATTACCTCAATGTGTTAGCAACATTTGACCCAGTTGACATAATGCTTGATTTTTTTCTGCTCTTTTCCCCCCTACCACACCCAAAGTATTCTAATTCTCTCCTAGTCTTTACACCTTAGGAAATAGTATTATCAAGTTTGGGGCTTCTTTCACATGTCCCTTTTCTTCAGCTCCTATCAAATCCATCAGCATGGCTTCTTCTTTCTACATCTTAAAGCATTTTTCTGATCTATCCACTCTCATTTCATCTTCACTATAATTACATTAAACTTAATTGCCTCCTATTTCCCAAGCAAACCATCTACTTCCTTCCCTCAGGGCCTTTGCACACGTTGTTGCCTTGCCTAGAACCCTTAAAATACATTCTGAGTTCCATATGGCCCAAGTTTTATTCTAGGGTAGCACTCTCCCAAGTCTTCCTGGACTCCAAGTCATCCCCAAATATACTGTGAGAGGAGAAGGAGACAATTCTACATTACATTCCAGATGTACCCTCCTGATCCATGTCCAAAACCAACACTCAGGCTCCAGCTTGTTCTAAGCAGAAAACAGTCTGTTATATGGCCAAGTCTAAGTTCACCTTCCATCATAGCAAAATTGGTACCAGATTTTCTGTTGGCTTTCAGTTCCTCCCATAATAAAGGAAGACAGTATCCAGTTTATCAATTTGAATTCATGCAGGAGAATGGAAACAGATAGACACAATATTTTGTAGCTCCTCTGGTCAAGAGGTATCTCTCTCCATCCCTTGACCACATGACTTGTTTAGGCCAATGAAACACTCGTAAACATGGCATCAACAGATGTTTGAAAAGTTCTCGTGCACTGAGGTTCCTCCTCTGTTGCTGATTTTGGAACCCAGCCATCATATGAAGACTGGGCTATCTCTCTTGATATGGAGACACATGACCTGGTCCATTTCAATTGCTCCTACCACCTGGCTGGTGTGGCTGAGTGGCTGAGCACCAAGAGGTTGCCAGTTCGATTCCCGGTCAGGGCACATGCCCACACTGTGGGCCCAATCCCCAGTGTGGGGCATGCAGGAGGCGGCCAATTGATGTTCTCTCTAATTGATGTCTCTCTCTCTCTCTCTCTCTCTCTCTCTCTCTCTCTCTCTCTCTCTCTCTCTCCCCCTTCCTCTCTCTCTAAAATCAATTAAGAAAAAAAAATTTTTTTAATTAAAAATCAATTGCTCCTACCAATCAGCAGACACGCAGTGAGACCATCTAGGATGAACCACCTGCAGCCAGCTTGTCAGCTGCCTGGCTGCACGAGTGAGCCCAGGCAGGGACAGAGTGCTGTGCAGATGATCCTTGCTACAATTGCCAACTCCCAGCATAATGAGCTATAAGTAATCATGGGTTTTTGTTAATTCTCACCGAAGGATATTTTTTCCATTGATTTTTAGAGAGAATGGAAGGGAGGGAGGGGGGGGAAGAGAGAGAGAGAGCAAAGTAGAGAGAGGGTGTAAGAGAGAGAAACATCAATGTGTCTCTCACATCGATTGGTTGCCTCCCACAAATCCCTGACTAGGATCGGGGATTGAACCTAGAACCCAGGTACGTGCCCTTGACTGGGAATTGAACCCGTGACCCTTCCGTGTGCGGGCTGATGCTCTAACCACTGGGCAACACTGGCCAGGGCAATAATTGTTGTTTTGAGCCTTAAGTTTTAGGTGGTTTGTGTGCAGCAAAAACTAACGGATACACATCTTGAAGTTTTTTCACATTGCAGATACAATTGTGCTCCTTCCCTACTTAAAATACTTGAACCATTTTTCATGATCCTGGGCTAAAACCTAAGTCACTTGGTAATGCCTACAGAGACCCACCTAACCTGGATGGCCTCACCTCCTAGCACTGTCCCACTCACACACCGTGCTCCACCCATCAGCACTGTTGCTGCTCCTCAAGTGGCCCCAGCCCTTGCCACCTCGAGGCCCTCTCACATGCTATTCCCTTTCTCTGGGATGCTCTTCCTGGCTTTTCACCTGGTTGACTCCTGCTCCTCTCTTAGGTCACAACTTAAATATGACATCAGCAGAAGGGACTCCTTTGACCAACTCTTTTCCTTCAGCCTCCAAAAGAAGTGTGTCTCCAGTTACATATTCTCATGGTGTCCCGCTATTCTCTTTCCTAGCAAATACCCCAATTTGAAATAATGTTTTGTGTGATGATATGTTTAATAGCTGCCTTCTCGCCCTGGCCGGTTTGGCTCAGTGGTTAGAGCATCGGCCTGCGAACTGAATGGTCATTGGTTCGATTGCCAGTCAAGGGCATGTACCTGGGTTGCAGGTTTGATCCCCGACTTGTGTGAGAGGCAACCAATCAATGTATCTCTCTCACATCGATGTTTCTCTCTCTCTCCTTCTCTCTCTCTCTCTCTCTCTCTCTCTCTCTCTCTCTTCCTTCCTCCCTTCCACTCTATCAAAAGATCAATGAAAAAGATCCTCGGGTGAGGATTAACAACAACAACAAAATAATAGCTGCCTTCTCCACTGGATTGTAAACTCCATGGGAACAGGACATTTTATTCACAGGTAGCACCAAACTTTGCACAGTACCTGTCAGAGAAATGTGGATAAATCTTTTTTGAGGCAGATTATCACACTGGTTAACTGTGTAGACTCTGGGGAACAGCTGCCTGGGCTCCAATCCTAGCTCGATCACTCACTGGCTGAGTCACCTAACTAACTGCTTTGTGCTTCAGTTTCCCCATCTCTAAAATGGGGATAAAAATAACACCCATTCCTTGAGTTGTTGGGTAGATTGTGCTCAATAACTGTCAATTATTTCTTGCCAAACGACGTCAGTATACCTGGAAAACAGTGAACCAGAGCTCTGACCCAGCCAGCATCTCCCTCCTGTGTGGCTGAGGACACTGCTATGATTCACTTTATATTCACCTTCCCCATGGCTCGTTCCACAGCCAGTGCTCTGCCTCCTTCAGCAAAGGTGCAGCCTCAGACTCCGAGCCAGCTCTGGGAGATGACACCTGAGTGAGTCCCTAAGCACTGAGCACCGGATTTTGTCTCCTGATTTAAGGCCTGCTTTCTCCAAGGAGAGTGAGACATTTGGGGTCAGAGAGCACTGTCTCCTGACTGCTGTAACTGCCTTTCTATCACTTGATGATGCCCTGAGCGGGGATCTGGAGCCAACAAACATCCACCCAAGAAACAGTTCTGATGACCCCCAAGAAATGCGTCAGTTGCCCTCAGTGCGTATGTGCACGCACACACATCCACAGCGGGAACCGGGCCATCTACAGTGTCTTAGTGAGAGAAACGTCCATTTCCCATCACCAGTCCTCGGGAGCTGCTCTTGCAGGTTCTGGACAGAAACAACATAAAATCTAGGTGTTCGACAAAATTATCTTAAAAGGTGAAGGGGAGAGGAACGCCTAAGACAAGCAGTAGGGGAGAAAGAAAGAGAGACAGAAAGTGAGGGTGAATAAAAAGAGAAATAACAGGGGGGTGGGGTGGAGAGGGAGAAGGTGAGAGGTAAGAGAGACTGAAGAGAGAGAGACTCAGAGGAACAAAACAGAGGGGAGAGAGAAGAGGGAGAGAGGCAGGGTGGGAGGAGAGAGGGAGAAGCCCCTTCCTCCCAGTACAGCGCAGGCAGCAAGCACTGCCCCCGGGAAGCCTGCTTAGGTTTGGGGCCGAGGGCAATAGCTCCCCACGGCCAGCAGGCACTTTCCTTCCAACATGCCCAACCAGGATGCCTTGTGCGTGCTAATGAGGCTGTCTGGGCAGCCTCACAGATAATTGCTCAAAGTGCTCGGGAACTTACCAGACTGGGAGTCAGTGGGCTGCAGACTGATGGGGCACAGCTTCGGGGAGACCTCAGCAGAGGGGCCTGGTCTCCAGGTCCCTGGTGCTCACAGGTTAGTGGCTGTAAGACGACAGGTTTTCCATTCAGTCAGGCTCCCACCCAAAGGTAGGGAGAGCCAGACCAAAAGGCAAAGGAGAGGAGGGGAACCTGCTTGTGTTTTTGTATTTAAATTGTTTTTGAGCCCACGTAGCCCTGAGAGTCACATGCTGCCTCCAACATCACCGGAGTCATCACATGACACAGGTCCCCCATCATGTGATGAGAAAAAATCTGCCTAACTTCAGCCCCCCACCCCCACCTCCAGCTCCCAGACTGACAAAGTATTTCTGGAGGAGCCTCCCTTCTCCCCCAAAATCAGTGCTAGAGGGAGGGATGCAGATGGAGAACCCTCAGAGCCCATGCAATGCTAAGATCCTGATGAATAGTTAATGTGCGCTCCTCCCTCCTCCCAGCCAATGCGACTTGGAGCAGTGCCAGCCTCATTTGAATCCCAGCCTTTGTGAATAACTCAAGTCGCCAGCAATTGCAGGGCGTTTGAGCTCACACCATCCTGCCTCATTCTGGGAAGTCCCACTCAGCTGCCGCCCCTCCCCACAGCTTCCAAGCCTCTTCACAGAGCAGTGGGAGTGGGGTGGAGGGGGACTGTGGGGCTGTGGAAAGGGACACTGCTCCCACTGAACCCTCTAGTCCTCTTTCCAGCTGCTGCAGGAGTCCGGTGGGGCCCCGTCTGGCTCTCTGATTAGGTTGTCTCCTCTTCACTCAGTGAGCGGGCTCTGCTCTGTCTGCAGCGCTCGCTCTCTCTCTCTCTCTCTCTCTCCCCCAGTACAATTAAATAGATTTGATTTAAAAATCTGTTAGGCTTATTTCCTCCCTAGGTAGTCACCTCCGTTTCTCATTTATTCATTTACTCAAACAATCTTTTACTAAACAAATGTTTGGTAGAGCACCTACTGTGTTGCTGGGCACAGAGGAAGGAGAAAGGGAGGAATCTGATGTTGAAGAAACACGTAAAACAAGATGTCTGGCATCATCGGTTAGAAGCCACAGAAACATAAACAGATGGAAATTGGAGAGTCCACACTCAGGCAGACACGGAAATCCTCTATTTGTCTACACCCCCACTTCCTAGCTGCCGCCCCCTGCCCTGCTCTGCCCAACGGGAAATGCAGTGCAGCCACCTCCGGATGAACTGGTCTGGGTCATTTTCTCGGCTTCAGACTCAAAGGAAAGATTTTTATTTTGTCACTCTACACCCTAGGGTTGAAACAAAGCCCTTTTTAGTCAGGTATTTTATTACTTGTTTGGGGACACATCCTCACTGAAACAGGTCCGTGGAAGTGGGCAGCTGCTGCTGGCCGTCGGCGGCCTGAAGATCGGCGTCAGCGAGTGCTGGAGGAGGCGGCTGCTGACGGGGGGCCGAGAAGTGGACGGGACGTTCTGTTCCTGACACTATGGAGGACCAAGTAATCATGGAGAAATTCTGAGTAAAATACATCAGACATTCTTTAACTGTATAGTTGAGTTCTCTAAAAGGGAAGAAGAGTCTGGCCGGTGTGGCTCAGTGGATTGAGCGCCATCCCATGGACTGAGAGGTCCCGGTTCGATTCCCAGTCAGGGCACATGCCCGGGTTTCAGGCTCGATCCTCAGAAGGGGGCGTGCAGGAGGCAGCCGATCAATGTTTCTCTCTCACATCGATGTTTCTATCTCTCTCTCTAAAAAATAAATAAAAACATATTTAAAAAATAAAATGGAAGAAGAAACAGAAAACCAGAGAGCTAAGCACATGAGTTAATACTGTGGCAACCTTGGTAAATTGGTGCTGGCTGGGGACATGGCAGCCTTAGGATTGCAACCTCAAGAAGGTATAGGAGACAGTCTTGTATCTGGGAGCTGAAACTGAAATTTCTACATCAACTTAAGGCCCTTAAAGTATACCCCCCTGAAAAAATGCAACAAAAAAAAGTTTACCTTTATATCCAAGGAAACATGGTAGCTGTGTGATTTGCTTAAATTCTGGGTCAAGGAAAAATGACTCTCCTAATAATTAATAACCAAGGCCTGTACTTGTGTGCCTTTGATATTTTTATAATACTTTTACGATTCAGATATACCAAAAATAAGAAATAACACATAAAGAGAAGAACCTTGGAGAGGCAAGTTCCATAAATTCAGGCCTCACAGAATTCCTACAGATTCTTAATCTTGTTAAAGTGCACCACAGAGGAAGCAAAAAGACAACCCACAAAATGGGAGAAAATATTTGCAAATCATATATCTGATAAGGGATTTGTATCTAGACAATATGAAGATCTCTTACAACTCTACAGTGAAAAGACAAATAGCCCAAATTAAAAAATGGGCAGAGGATTGGAGTAAACATTTCTCCCCCCAAAATATGCAAATGTGGCCAATAAGCACAAGAAAAGATGCTTAATATCATCAATCATTAGTGAAATGCAAATCCAAACCACAATGAAATACCACTTTACATCTACCAGGGTGGCTGTAAAAAGACAGACAGTAACAAGTGTTGGGAAGAATGTAGAGAAACTGGAACTCTCATACACTGTTGGTGAGAATACAAAACGATGTGGCTGCTTTGGAAAACAGTATGGCATATGATCCAGCAATTCCACGAAGACCATTAAGAACTGAAAATATACATCCAGAGAAAAACTTGTACAAAAATGTTTATAGAAGCATTATTCATAATAGCCAAAGAGGAGAAACAAGTCGAACACCCATCAGTTGACACAATGGAATACTATTTGGCAATAAAAAGTAATAAAGAGCTGATACACACTACCACATGGATGAACCTTGGAAACATTATGCTAAGTGAAAGAAACAAGACATAAAAGGCCACATGCTGTATGATTTCATTTATATGAAATGTCCATAACAGGCAAATCCACGGAGCCCGAAAGTAGATTCATGGTTGCCTAGAGCTGAGGTGAGGAATGACTGGGGAGTGATAGATTTCTGAGGTTTCTTTTTGGGATAATGGATGTGTTCTAAAATTATATAGTGGTGCCCTGGCCAGTTTGGCTCAGCGGTTGGAGCGTCGGCCTGCGGACCAGAGAGGCCCGGGTTCAGTTCCCGCTAAGGGCACGTACCAAAAAATAAATAAATAAAATAAAATTATATAGTGGTGATGGGTGTGCAACATCGTGAATATACTTAAGACCAACAAACTGAGTATGTTAAAAGAGTGAATTTTTATGGTATGTGAAATATATCTCAGTGAAGCTGGTATTAAAAAGTGGATCATAGTCCGGTTGGTGTGGCTCAGTGGTTGAGCGTCGACCCATGCACCAAGACATCGCCAGCTGGATTCCCAGTCAGGGCACATGTCCAGGTTGTGGGCCCGATCCCCAGTATGGGGCATGCAGGAGGCGGTCAATCGATGTTCTCTCTCATCGAACTTTCTATCTCTCTCCCTCTCCCTTCCTCTCTCTCTCTCTAAAATCAATAAAGAAAAAATTTTTTTGCAAAAACTGAATCATAAAGAAAAATAATCCAGCTGTCAGAGGAGAGTTATCTATCTCTTATCCAGATATTTTTATTTCCTTTACTGGTCCTTATTAAAGTGAGGTTTATTCAACAAAACAAAACAAAGTGGATCATTGACTTAAGTGTAGAACCTAAAGTTATAACATTTTTAGAAGAAAATACAGGAGGAATCTTTGTAAACTTGGGTTAGACAAAGATTTCTCAGAAACAGCACCAAACTATGATCTTGAAAAGATTAAACGTATAAGTTGGATTCAATGAAATCAGAAACTGGTCTGCTAAAGATTGTGTTAAGTGAATGAAAAACAAGCCATAGGTAAGAAGGAAATAAATCTACATATGACATATTTGATAAAGAACTTAATCTCAGAATAAGAACTCTCAAAATATAATTTAAAAATGAGTAAAACATTAGAACAGACACTTCACTAAAGAAGATATTTGAATGGCAAACAGCACATGAAAAAGTAATTAACAGGAGTCCCAGCCAGGTAGCTCAGTTAGAATGTTGTTGCAAGTTCTATTCCCAGTCAGGGCACATATCCAGGTTGTGGGTTCAATCCCTGCTTGGGGCATGTGCTGGAGACAACTGATCAATGTTTCTCTCCCACATCGATGTTTCTCTCTCTCTCTCTCTCTCTCTCTCTCTCTCCTCCCCCCCTTCCTCTCTCTCTCAAATCAATAGACACATCCTTGGGTGAGGATAAAAAAAAGTAATTAACTGTAAATATAAATTAAAACTACAATGAGCTACTACTTATTGTTAGAATGGCTAAAATTAAAAAGACTGACCATAATGTGTTGATGAGGACATGGATCAGCTGGAACTCTCAGACACTGCTGATGGAAATGTGGAATGGTCAGCCACTTTACAAAACTGTTTGGCAGTTTCTTAAAGTGTTAAACAGACATCTGCCATATGGTCCAATATTTCGTTCCTAGGTATTTACCCATGAAAAATGAAGGTATGTGGTTTCTTGAGGGTTGAGAATGCGAGGATAAGAGGGGGACTTACTAATGGCACTAGAAATTATTTAGGGGTGACAGATATGTTCATTATCTTGATTGTAGTGATAGTCAATGGTTTTGTAGGTGCATACATATGTCAAAATTTATCAAATTTTGTAGTTTAAATAGGACCAGAGGCATGGATACATGGAACTGACAGACAGATCTCGGGGAGAGATGGGGCAGGAAGAAATCAACCAAAGAACTTATATGCATAACCCATGGATACAGATAATAGTGCAGATAAGGCAGGGGGTAGGGGCAGGAGTGGGGTGGAATGGTCAATGGGGGGAAAAGAGGGGATATCTGTAATACTTTCAACAATAAAGATAAATTTTATTTTAAAAAATTATTTTTTCTTTATTGATTTTAAGAGAGAGAGGAAAGGAGGAGAGAGAGATAGAAATATCGATGAGAGAGAACATCAACTGGTCGCCTCCTGCATGTCCCTCACTGAGGATCAGGTCCACACCCGGGCATGTGCCCTGACTGGGAATCGAACTGGTGACCTCTTGGTGCATGGGTCAACCCTCAATCACTGAGCCACACCGGCCAGGTGCAATAAAGATAAATTTTAAAAGAAATAACCCTACAAGGGAATTGTATCATCTTACAAGGGAACCCACGTGACAAACCTCGCACACAGTTGCTAAATGCAAGGAGCATAAGAAAACCTTTAAAAAAATCTATCATATCTCTACAAACCCTATTATATCCATGAAAAAAGAACCGAAAATTATTTAAAAGGGAACAATAAGAAAACAAAAAAGAATTCTGAGAAATTGTAAATATGCTAGCAGAAATAAAAATTGAAAAATGTTGAAGAAACTTCACAACAAAACACATAGATGGAAAATAGGTGAAAAGGGGTAATAAAATTAAAAGGATCAGCCCAGGAAATCTAATATGTAAATAATAAGTCGCAAGAGAAGAAAACCCGAAATGGAGGATATTATCCCACAGTAACAGAATGTTTTCTAGAACTGAAAGACACGGATTTCTGGATTGAAAGGGCTCACAGAGCACTCAGCAAAACAAGTTTGTTTGAAAAGACTCACATCAGTGCACATCATTGGTTTAAAAAATATCCTTAGGATAAAAGGAGTTCCCAAAAGTTTCCTGGGAAAGAGGAAAAAAATCACACACACAGGGATTAGGAGTCAGAATGGCTTTGAACTCCTTATCAGCAACACCAGAAGCTGTATCGTGAGAAATGCCTGTGATATTTCCAACCTACAATTCTGTGCCCAGCCACTCCTGTCAGGTGTGGAGTGGGCGGAGTAAGGATACTTTTGATCTGACAGGCTGTCAAAAAGTTTACCTCTTATGGAGTTTTCTCACTAGAACATGTGTCCTCCACCCAAAATGAGGAAAAAAAACTAGAAAGAGGAAGAAAGACACAGAATGGAAGATGCAAAGGCCCGGTGCAGAAGAGGGCGAGGGAAAGTCCCAGGGTGACAGAAGAAGCTGTGAGCTCACACCTGTGCGGCGGGCCAAGAGGACAGCACCTCCAACAGAAATAGACAGAAAGGAGGTTCTAGGAAGGGTGTCACAAAAAGACAAAACAAACAGACTTGAAGAAACACTGCTCTATTTGAATACACTGAGACGAGGTTATCATTTTCGGTAAATCATTTTTTAAA
This sequence comes from Tadarida brasiliensis, assembly GCA_030848825.1. Taxonomy (NCBI): domain Eukaryota; kingdom Metazoa; phylum Chordata; class Mammalia; order Chiroptera; family Molossidae; genus Tadarida; species Tadarida brasiliensis. The sequence goes on from CM061258.1 coordinate 123,883,535, forward strand.
CGAGCCAGTTATTAATTCCAGGAAAAACAAAATGTTACAAGAATCCTAATATACCAAGTGACTTGATTCTGAACAATATATATTGACATAACAATGTACACACCATTTAGGTTTAGCCCAAATGATAAAGCTTATGTGGAGGAAGGGAGAGGATGTATGCATGTGGGGGTGGGGAGAGGATGTATGCATGGGGGCGGGGAAGGAGGTGCTACATCAGTAACAGCGGATACGGGAAAGACTCGCAGAGTTGAAATAGATTGTCTCTGAAGAATCGGAGTCAGGGTGCAACGGATAGGGCAGAAAACTTAAGTTTTTTGTTGTCTTAAAGAAATTTATGACTTTTTAAATTATGTACAGCTTTGTTAGAAATAAAAACAAAAGAATTTTAAAACCTGAAATTGAGCCCTGGCCAGTTTGCTCAGTGGTTAGAGTGTCGGCCTGCAGACTGAAGAGTCTTGGGTTCGATTCCGGTCAAGGGCATGTGCCTCGGTTGCGGTTCAGTCCCAGCCCTGGTTGGGGTCGTGCGGGAGGCAACCAGTGGATGTGTCTCTCTCATCAATATTTCTTTCTCTCTCTTCTCCTCCCACTCTATCTGAATATAAGTGGGAAAATTTTCTTGGGTGAGAATTAAAAAAAAAAAGCCTGAAATTGAGAATGTGTATTATGATCTGGGCAAACTCAATGAAGATGTCAAGGTGGTGTGAGGGTGGAGAATTAGGTTAGTGTTGGACTTACTACAGGTGACTTTAAATGCTTGACTGCAATGCAACTTTGTTTTATTGGCATTTTCATTACCAGTGACATATAACTTTTTCAAATGTTAATTGGCCCTTTGTATTTCTGTGTAATAGTATAGCTTGTAATTTAAAAAAATTTTAGAGGGAAAAAAGAAGTTGCTTTTTAAAAGGACCAGCTGCAGCTTCTTCTGCCCTCTAATGGCATAATTCATCACAGAGGAATTGCATCTTGTTCAAAAACATACCTTACTGATTAATTTCAGTGTAAAAGATAAAGAACCTATGACAGAGGACAGAAAAGAAGGGATGATGTTGTGCACAGAGAATTACAGGATTATGTGATGTGTTCTGGGAGAAATGTCATAAAACTAATAAAGATTGAGACTCTAGCATAGCGAGATCAGAAGAGAAAAAGCAGCACCAGGACTAAATACCAGGAAACCAAAACAGAGCAAGCCAAGCCAAGCCAGCTCTCCAGGTCTTAGAGAATCATCAGAAATGTTTCCAGTTTATTGGCCAATTTGAACAATAAAGACCTAACCTATTAAAGAGAAGGTGATCCTAGAACTGAAGGAAAATGGATCAACACTTGGGCTATATAATAAAATTTTGGATTTTTTGGATATGACACCTAAACCAGAAGCAACAAAATAAAAATATAAACAAGTGGGACTACATCAAATTAAAAGGCTTCTGCACAGCAAAAGAAACCATCAACAAAATGAAAGACAACCTACAAAGTGCAGAAAATATTTGCCAACTATCTATCTAATAAGGGGTTAATATCCAAAATATATCTAGAATACATACAGCTCGAGACTTCCGGTCAGGATGGCGGCGTAGGTAAACGCGGTCTCACGTCCTCCCACAACCACATCAAAGTTACAACTAAACTACAGAACAACCATCATTGAAAACCGCCTGAAATCGAGCTGAATGGAAGTCCTACAACTACGACATTAAAGAAGAAGCTGCATCGAGACTGGTAGGAGGGCGGAGGCGGACGGGCTGGTCCCACACCCACGTGTGGCGGATAAAAATCAGGAGGACACCTCGGCTGGGAAGGTCCTCCCTGAGGACTGAGGGGTCCCCGTCCCACACCAGGCGCCCAGCTCAGGGTTCCAGTGCCAGGAAGAGAATCCCCATCACTTCTGGCTGGAAAAATCAGCGGGAACTGAGGCTGAGGCGGCTGGAGCCCCCGGCAGCTCCTCTTAAAGGGCCCGCACACGGACTTACTCGGGCTTCCACCCTCCAGGCTCCAGCGTGGGGGAGGCAGCTTGAAAGGCACCAGTCATATGGGGAAGAACTGAGCAGTTTGGCATTGGAGCGAGGCTGGAGAGGCGGCTTTCTCCTGGACAGACGTGCTATCAGAGGCTTTTGTTCCTTTGGTGAGCCCTTCCTGAGCCGGCAGACGCCGCCATATCTGGGACTCCAGCAACCTGGCTCACACTGTTTGCCCTGCCCTGGTGATTCCCTGAGGCCCCGCCCCACCCAACTTCCAGGCCCACCCAAGCTGTTGCCAGTTGCTTTACCATAGGCTTGGCCTGTCTTGGATCCTGCTTCAGCTTTTCCTAAATTCTTTCAAACAGCCTCTGGTCTCAGCTAGCCCTATACCTCTCACTAAGTAATACATAGAAACAAACACAGGGAGGCAGCCAAAATGAGGAGACAAAGAAACAGGTCCCAAATGAAAGAACAGAACAAAACTCCAGGAAAAGAACTAAGTGAAATGGAGTTAAGCAACCTAACAGATGCTGAGTTCAAAACACTGCTTATAAGGTGCTCAATGGACTTAGTGAGAACCTCAGTGAACTTAGTGAGGGCCTCAAGAGCATAAAAAAGGACCAGTCAGAAATGAAGTTGGCACTAACTGAAGTAAAGAATAGTTTACACAGACTCAATAGTAGAGTAGGTAAATCCAAGAAACAAACCATCGATTTGGAATATAGGAAGCAAAAAACACCCAATCAGAACAGCAAAAAGAAAAAAGAATCCAAAAAAATGAGGATAGTGTAAGGAGCCTCTGGGACAACTTCAAGCGTGCCAACATTCGCATCTTGGAGGTGCCAGAAGGAGAAGAGAGAGAACAAGAAATCGAAAACCTATTTGAAACAATAATGGCAGAAAACTTCCCTAACTTGGTGAAGGAAACAGACATACAAGTCCAGGAAGCACAGAGAATGCCAAACAAGATGAACCCCCAGAGGCCCACACCAAGACACATCATCATCAAAATGCAGAAGGTTCAAGACAAAGGGAGAATCTTAAAAGCAGCAAGAGAAAAGCACTTAGTTACCTACAAGGGAGTTCCCATCAGACTGTCAGCTGATTTCTCAAAAGAAACTTTGCAGGCCAGAAGGGAGTGGCAAGACATATTCAGAGTGATGAAAAGCAAGAACCTACAACCAAGATTACTCTATCCTGCAAAGCTGTCATTTAGAATCGATGGCCATATAAAGAGTTTCCCAGCCAAGGAAAAGCTAAAGGAGTTCATCACCACCAAACCATTATTATATGAAATGTTGAAGGGTCTTCTTGAAGAAAAAGATAAAAAAATATGAACAAACAAAATGGCAATAAATACATATCTATCAACAATTAAATCTACAAACAAAATGAACAAGCAGAACAGAAACATTCTCATAGATACAGAGAACTTTTGTTGGGTACCAGATGGGTGGGGGCTGGGGGGATGGGTGAAAAAGGTGAAGGGATTAAGAAGTACAAATTGGTTGTTAGACTGACAAACCTCAAAGGGAAGAGGGGTTGGGGGGTGGGAAGAAATAAACCAAAGAACTTATATGTATATATGCATAACCAATGGACACAGACAACAGTGTGGGGAAAAGCAGGAAGTGGGCAGGAATGGGGAGGAGGGGGGCAATGGGGGAAAAGTGAGGAACATCTGTAATACATTCAACAATAAAGATAAGTTAAAAAAATACAACTCAATAGCAAACAAAGAAATAACTCAATTAAAAATAGGCAAACGTTTTAGAAATTTCTCTAAATGATTATCCAGTTCTCTCAAAACTACTAAAAAATTTATTCTTTTTACATTAACTTATGCTGAAATTGTTATTAAGTACTTTTATATTTGGGCCAATTTCTAGAGTATCATGCAATCGCACTGACTTGTCTGCCCAGTCCAGTACCGTGATTTGAAAACTGTACACCGGAGGTCCGGCAGTGTGACAGTGAGCACTTCGCACTCTAAGACTGTGTGTCTCTGAGTGCTTTCTCCACGGCCAGGGGACAAAAGCCAGTGTGGCCTGGCCTCCTTCCTGGCAGAGAGACCAGGTATAGCAAATCCACTTTGGGATAGTCTTCCCCTACCCCCATTGATGTTGAAGCCCATGACTTGGGTTTTGTTTGGGCGATTTCCATCATATAAAAAGTGACCTTTAAGGGAATGACCCTCATGTGCTCCATGACCTCCCCGTCCTTGCAGGTTATGAGGGGCTCACAATGCCCAAGGCCTTCTGTTTGTATTTTCCAAGAGGCATCTGCCTTCTTAAAAAAGACAATTAAAAAAAAAAAAACAACTTTAAAAATGTGGTATTGTGGCTAAACCACGTCTGCTTATGTCTGTTTCCCCAATATTCATGTTTCTTCAAATTTGTTATTATTCTTGTTTCAGAAAATGAAAAAGAATCATTCTACCAGCTTTATTTACACATCATTAAGCCTAGCTTAAAGCATACTTATAAATAATGATCAAAATTGTATTAAGAGCCCGGCCAGTATGGCTCAGTGGTTGAGCTTTGACCCAGGCACCAAGAGGTCACCGGTTCAATTCCTGGTCAGGGCACATGCCCAGGTTGTGGGCCCAGTCCCCGGTGGGGGGCATGCAGGAGGCGGCCAGTCAATGTGCTCTCTCATGGACGTTTCTGTCTCTCCCTCTCCCTCTCTAAAATCAATAAAAGAAAAAAAATTTTTAATTGTATTAAGAGGAGCTTCTGGTCAAGTTGGTGGCATAGGTAAACAAGGTACTTGCCTCCTCTCACAACCACATCAAAATGACAACTAAACTACAGAACAACCATCTGTGAGAACCGCCTGAAATCTAGCTGAACATAAGTCCTACAACTAAGGATTTAAAGAATAAGCCACATGGTAGGAGGGGCGGAAACTCAAAATAGGCTGGTCCCACACCTGCATATAGTGGTTAAAAATCAGGAGGGATATCTTGGCTGTGGAGGTCCCCCCTGAGAAATGATGGGTTCCAGCCCCCGACAAGGCCCCCAGCCCAGGGTTCCAGTGCTCGAAAGAGAAGTCCCCATAACTTCTGGCTGTGAAAACCAGCAGGGATTGTGGCTGAGTGAGGAGGGCGGCTGGAGTCCCAGAAGTTCCTCTTATAGGGCCCGTGCACGGACTTGCTCAGACTTACTCCCTCTGAGCTCCAGTTTTGGGGCAGTGCATTAGGGACATAGGGGGAGGGAACTGAATTATCTGAAATGTTGACAGAGACCATTGTTCCTTTGCTGAGCCTCCCCCTGCAGGTTCAGATGAGTGCCTTATCTGAGACTCCATCAACCTGGCTCACACTGTTCTACCCACCCTGGTGATTCCCAGAGACCTCTCCCCACCCAACTTGTAGGCCCACACAAGCTGCTTCCAGTGGCTTTTCCATACAAATGGCCTATCTTGGCTCATACTGAAAACTTTCCTCAAAATCTCTCAGAGGTTCACAAACCCCAAACAAGCAGCATCTGACCTCAGGGTGCCCTGTACCTCTTGCTAAGTGGCCCCAGGCCCTGCACTAGTGGAAACCAGCCTTGGTTCACAGCTTGGCCTCTCCCAGGCATCTTGAAACCTAGCACAAGTAGCAGCCATCTGCAGATTGTTTTGTAGCTCATGCTGGGTGGCCCTGGGCAGGGCACACGAGGTGGCTGACCTTGGACTGCACTTCCCAGGAGGCCCCAGAGCCAATGCACTGATAGCCAGCTTCAGACTATGCTGGAACACCACCCAACCACCTCCACAAGTGATACATTCAAGGGGCAGATTCATCAGGCAACAGAACTCACTGAAATGAGTCCTGCTCCATGGGTGTTCCCTGCAGAGCAGCTCCTCCACAGTAGTCAGAGCCAGTCCTCACAGCTGATCAGCCTGGGAGACAATCCTTCCCACTGACTTGCCAATGGCAATCAAGGCTCAACTACAATAGGAAGGTGCACACAGCCCACATGGGAGGACTACCTTGAGCACCCAGCTCAAGTGACTGGGGAGGCTGTGCCATTGCACCTTACAGGACACCTACTATATAAGGCCACCCTAACAAAACTGGGAGACATAGCAAATCTACCTAATACATAGAAACAAATACAGGAAGGCAGCCAAAATGGGGAGACAAACATGTCCAAATGAAAGAACAGGAGAAATCTCCACAAAGAATTAAATGAAATAGAGGCAAGCAAACGACCAGATACAGAGTTCAAAACAATTGTTATAAGGATGGTGAAGGGACTTAGTGAGAACTTCAACAGAATAATAAGGACATAGAAACCATTAAAATTAGTCAGAAATGAAGAATACACTAGAAGGAATCAATAGCAGATTAGACTAAGCAGAGGATCAAATCAGTGATTTGGAAGACAACGTAGCAGAAAAAAAGAAAATAGAATAAAAAGAGAGAATGAGGACATTTTAAGGGACCTCTGGGACAACATCAAGCATAATAACATCCGTATCATAGGGGTACCAGAATGAGAAGAGAGCAAGGTATTGAGAAACTATTTGAAGAAATAATGACTGGCAACTTCCTTAACCTGGTGAGGAGAAAGACACACAACTCCAGAAAATGCAGAGAGTTCCAAACAAGGTGAACCCAAAGAGACCCACACCAAGATACATCATAATTAAAATGGAAATAAAAAGTCTGGTCAGTGGTTGAGCATCGACCCATGCACCAAGAGGTCACCGGTTCAATTCCTGGTCAGGACATATGCCCAGGTTGTGGGCCTGATCCCCAGTAAGGGGCATGCAGGAGGCGGCCAATCGATGTTCTCTCTCATTGATGTTTCTCTCTCTCTCTCCCTCTCACTTGCTCTCTCTCTAAAATCAATAAAGGAAAAAAATGAAAATAAAATGAAAATAAAAGCTGGTATAGCAATACGAGATATAATAGACTTGAAAACAAAGGATATAGCAAGAGACAAAGACCCAGCCTTTCCACTTCCAGATATTATTTGAAGAAACTCAAAACACTAAATTGAAAAGACATTTGTATTTACATGTTCATTGCAGCATTATTTACAATAGTCAAGATATGGAAGGAAGCAACTTGTGTCCATCAACAGATGAATGGGTAAAGAAGAGATGGTACATATATACAGTGGAATATGACTCAGCTATTAAAAAAAATTAAATCTTGCCATCTGCATCAACATGAATGGTCCCAGAGGGTATTGTGCTGAGTGAAATATGTCAAAGACAAATGATTTCACTTCTATGTGGAATCTAAAAAACAAAATAGAAAAACAAGCAGAATAGAAACAGACTCATAGATACAGAGAACATTTTGATGGTTACCATATGGGAGGGGGTTGGAGGGTGGGTGAAAAAGGGGAAGGTATTAAGAAGTACAAGTTGGTAGTTACAAAATAAACACATGGATGTAACTTATAGCATAAGGAAGAGTCAATAATATTGTAATAACTATGTATGGTGTCAGATGGGTACTAGAGTTATCAGGGTGATCACTTCATAAATTATATAAATGTCTAACACTGGGTTGTACATCTGAAACTAATATAATATTGTTCATCAACTGTAAAACTTTATAAAATTAATTGTATTAAGGTGCCAGTGTTTCTACAAAAGAATATTTTATTTTGAATCTTATGTCCTCTCTTATATTAATATTTTTTACTACTAAGAAGGTAAAACTAAATAGAAAACTATATTGGCCAAGCCAACTTAATAGCAAATTACCAAATAGCCCCATTTCCAAGAGGAAAAGCAAGATTCATGCTGGTGTTGGGTTTAATATAAAATTACTGCTCAACCTCCATTAGCTTTTTTTTTTAAATCCTCACCCGACAATATTTTTCCATTGATTTTTTTCAGATAGGTTGGGAGGGAGGGAGAGAGAAACATCGATGTGAGAGGGACACATCGACTGGTTGCCTCCTGCATGGCCCCAACCAGGGCCAGAATTGAACCCAAAACTGCGGTATGTGCTCTTGACCAGAAATCGAACCCGTGACTCTTCAGTCTGCAGGCCAATGCTCTAACTGCTGAGCCAAACTGGCCAAGGCACCCTTCATCAGCTTAAAAAAAAAAGTGCACAAAGAAATTAGCAATAGCTATTTTTGTCACATTAACATGATCTTTAAAATAATCTCAGAGACTGGTAAACTGTTTAGATAGATTACACTACCAATTCCCGTGAAATCTGAGTATTACCCTAACTCCCTCTTTCCCACATGAATGTGCTGAACTATTAATTACTCACTTACAGCAGCCCCCAGTACCCTTTATAAATGACTGAAGTGGCTTATTCAACTCTCTTCTTTCATGACCATGTGCAATTCTTAAAATTGAAAGTGTCTATGATTTATGAAAAGAAAAAGTAGGGCACACTATATACATATCTATGTATTAGTGAGGCTTTTTTTGTTTTGTTAAAATGAGACCTGCTGAAGCCAGATGGGTAAATGGCATTTGTATAAAAGGACTCAGAAAAGGGCATGATCCAAATCAGGGCTTTTGTTCCATGTAGTTTTGTACAATGACAGCATTCATTAAAGACAGGAAAAAGTGGATAGACGTATGGGGACACTTGCATAAATTAGGATGAATAACCCACTAACTAGCTTTCCATACCTCTGAAACCCTGGCTTTACAATTTCTGAGGACTTAGCTCCCTTCATTTGGCATTTGGAGACCAGCAAAGGAGTTACTTTTAGGTCCGACTGTAGGCTCTCCAATTCCTTTGTCTCACTGAAGCAGCTAGGTATTGGAAGGATATTATTTTCCTAACGTACAGTAGCTTAAAACTATTTTCTGCCCTAGAAAAAGGTGACACACCACTGTTTTTCAGGATGTTTGCAAAATGTAACTTCAAAGCTTAAAAAAAAGTTTCATTTTACCAATTCAAACATTATTATCTGCAGGGCATAGTTTGGCTTCTGGAATTAGACCAGACACATTCCTTTGGAGGAGCTCCCACTTAGTCCAACGAGGGAGCCGACCAGGCAGAGCCCATAGAAAACAACATGGAGTATCACTACAGCATGTTCAGTAAGGCGATGGCTATTGTACATGGGCGTGGGCAGGCAGGCACTGAACAATGAATAGGAAACTGTGAGACAGGCAAAGGAGGAAGGAAATTCCACCAGATGAAAAAGCCAAGAGCAGAAGATATGGAGATACAACATGGTCTTTTAAAGGGGGACCAGCAAAACTAGGTGGGTCTTACATGTTGTCCAACCCCTCTACATGGCAGGGAGGAGTAGGACTGATTAGGCACCAGGCTTGAGTATCCAGGGCTGGACTGAACCTTCATAGGCACTGGAGTTTCCTGCTCAATGTAGCATTAGACATCACTTTAAGGAATAAGTACAAGCACCTAACAGTGCCTGGCAAAATTATTTTTAAAAATTTCTTTCAAGTCTTTAATTTCATTAAGCAGTACTCAGAACCCTTATCTAAGTTAGGGGGTTAAACTGTTTAGGTACAGCAAAATGGATAAAGGGGAGCAGATTAGGGGGATGGTGTGTGGTAGAAATGACAAAGTGCAGGCAACCACGGGAAGAACAGTAGAAAGAAGAGTGACTAAGTGATGAGTTGACACCTTGACATCCTGAACAAGGATGGAGCCGACCAGGTTGTAGACAAAATGTTGAGTTTAAATTTAGGAGAGAGACAATCACAAGTGATGATTAACTCCAGAAAATTGTCATGAGTGGACTGCAGTTAAAGTGAAGGTCAGGTGAGCTTAAAGATGTAAGAACAATAAACATAGGTAATGAAACTGACCCCACATGACAGAATTTATAATTAGAATGAGTTCTGGGTGCCAAAATCCTGAGTATGGGAGGTATCTGGATTTGGGTCCAGATTACTAGGAAGGACCTAAGAGTGTAGTCTTGCCCTAGCCAGGTGGCTCAGTAAATTGGAGCACTGTCCTGTACAACAAAAAGTTGTGGGTTCGATCCCCATTTGGAGCACGTATGGGAAGCAACTGATTGATGTTTCTCTGTCTTCCTCTAAAATCAACATTCCCTGGCCAGTGTAGCTCAGTTGGCTGGGTGTGGTCCTGTGCACCAAAAAGTTTGCTGGTTTGATTCAGTCAAGGCATATGCCTGGGTTGTGGGCTTGATCCCCTGTAGGGGGTATGCAGAGGCAACTGATCAATATTTCTCTCCCACATCGATGTTTCTCCTTCCCTTCTGCTCTCTCTAAAAACTTATTTAAAGTCTTTAAAAAGAATAGTTGAATTTTCATTAAAAAAGAAAAAAATGAATAAACATGTCCTCAGGTGAGGCTAAAAAAAAGTGTAGTCTGGCTCAAGAATTGAAACAAAAGGATTAATGTGTTTGTGGTGGGGTGGGGAGGGCTGGGAGTAGGCAGGACACACATCCCATCCCTGGTGATGGATGTCTGGGGATTAAAGGAAAGTGGGTTTCATTGAAAGGCAGCATTTCCCAAACTTAACTGAGTCCCAAACAGCTTTCATGATGTTAATAGCATTCGTGGGTCCCTCATATAATTTCTTTAAATTACCTAATAATTTTTATACATTAGAAACATATTTAAGAAAGTATGTTTGTGTATCACTAGAAATCAGGTTCTAACAACTGTACACAGTACTGTAGCCATGCACACTCTGGAGACCCTGAGTCAAGGTAAGGAGACAGGTTAATAAGCCAACTGCTGCTATGGTGAATCCTCTCCTTTCCCACCACCAGGCCTTCTTAATCCCTGTTTATATGGCTGTTTCCAAAGTGTCCTAACTCCCAAATCCTCTGAATAGCTTTTCACTGCCTACACTCCACTTCCTGAACCACAGCAATGAAGGACATCCATCAACTGTATGTAGTGCTTTTGCTACCTGGGCAAAGACACTCACTGGTGTACCCTCTGTAGCTGGCGCTTTGCTTATTTCTGGCCACCTACTATCCACCTCAATAAAGCATATGTTCTGTTTACTTCAAAATCTTGTATACTCAGTTCACCTTAAAGGCTCAAAGGGCATTTTAAATAGGAAAATGGAAAGAGAAAAAGACATGACACTACTTTCTTCAAATAATGTAATATTCCACATTTGAAAAGTTTACTGAAAACTTTTATTGTAATCAAAAGTGACATAACGGGATTGTAATGAATTCAGCAAATCATTCTGCTGATATTTTAGAACTGATACCAGCTTTTGCCAGGCAATTAAAAAAATTCAAATGTGAAAATTTCACAGTAAACTCCACCCCAACTAATTAATGGTGGTTAAAAATAATAGGTCCTAGCAAAAACTCTCATGTTACATGGTCACAACTCACAATTCTGTACAAAAGTTCGTGTTATAAAGCTCTGATGTAAAAATCAAATAATCAAGCAGCAATATTTTAAGTGCAGCACAGGGTCTTCCATATCATTATTTACAAGGCTTGAATCTCTTTACATTATAACAAAATTTAATACAGATGACTTAGTAATTAAGTCAATTTTTAAAATCTGTCCTTCTACACAGTGACAGATTTCACTTTTTGGTCATCTTTCTCCTTCTCCTTTTCTTTATCTTTGCTCTTCTTTGATTTCTTTTTCTTGTGTTTGTGTTTCTGGCTTTTTTCCAATTCTGCTTCAGGACCTGCATGCTTCTTATGCTTCTTATGTTTTTTATGTTTCTTGTGCTTTTTCTTTTCCTTCTTCTTCTTCTTCTTCTTGCTGTCCTGACTTTCTGCAGAGCTGGCACTGCTACTGTGGCTTCGAGTCTGGCTTCCAGAAGGGCTGTGACTTCTACTTGGACTGACACTAGGACTGCTCTGACTCTGGCTCCTGATGACACCTACCTGGCTGACTGCTGCTGCTGCTGCTGCGTCTGGGCTCTCTTTCACTTTCTCCACAACTTTATCTTTCAGTTCCTTAGAAATTTTTCCTGAAGCTTCTTCCTCTTTTATTACTGATGCACTGCTTTCACTATCACTTTCATTATAATCTGGTTCAAAAGCAGCTTCATCAGTTTCTCTAGTTAAGTCAGAGCAAAGTCGGGAGGGGTGACTTAACTGGGGTTTAGACTTGGTAGCATTCTTGTCAACTTGCCCAGAAACCTGCTCTTTTTCAATCTGTGGGTCTGGTGGGTTAAGTACATATAGTAATTTATTGCCACTTGACTCTTTACTGTTCCTTGTTTCTAATACCTGCTTCTCACGATCCTTACAAGGATTTTTATCTACAGATTTTGTCTCTTCACATAAACGTTTAGTATCATAAGTGGCTTTATGATCATGAGGTTTTTTTTCTCTTGAGGGACTAGAATTACTTTTTTTGGAATCTCCTGTTCCCTTCTTAGGCAAATCTCTTTCCTCCCTTGGCTTAGTTTTCTGTCCAGATGCAGAATCTTTACTCCGAGAAGGAGAGTCTTTCCTTCTTGTTAATTCATTCCTTTCATCTCTACGTTTGGAACTTGAATATTCTCTGCTGTCATAGTCCGTTTTTTTGTCTCTATTGGGAGTAAAGTCTTTATTTGAGCAACCTCTAGTGGAATCATGCTTATCTGAAGTTCTAGTCTCTTTGGAAGATTGAGACAAACTTTTAAAATTTCCTTGTTCATTGAGACGGTCCAAATTACTATCTTTCTCTGGCTGAGTACTGCTCTTCCTCTTTTCAGGGTTTTCCTTTTCCAACACTGAGTGATCTCTATCTTTGGTTTTCCCTTTTTCACTAGATGTGGAGTTTTTTGAACTTTTGACCTCATGCTGTACAATTTCATTGCTCACTTCCTTGGTGAGTTTCTGAAGTTTCTCTGCTGGCTCACTTTCTTTTTCAGTATACTTGACTGTATTTGGTGGTTTAGTGCTAACATTTTTTATAACACTGGCAGGTTTTCCTACACTTGATATAGGCTGTGTGGCTTTAACTTCTTCTTCTTCAGATTCGAAGTCATCTTTATCCCATTTGGACTGAGGAACCTGAATCATAATAATGACATCTTCAGCAGGAGCTGTATTGTCATTATTATATTCTTCCATAGTTTTGATGACAGTTCGCTTTGTATCTGTTTTTTCTTCAGATTTTCTCACAGGACTGCCTCCAGTTGAACTTGTACTTAAAAGAATTAAAATATTTTTAATTAGTGAATAATTTACTTTTATTAAACACTGATAAATGTAAAAAGGCTAACTTAAATGTGTTTTTAACTTCCAAAAGGAATTATTTTGCATTAACAGATATAAATGATTTAAGTATATGACTGCATAAAAACAATGTGACTTACCCCCAAAACTTACAACCTTATCTTTAACAATTCCTTTCTTTAGAGACAAGAGTAAATCAGCCTAACCCCCAATATCAATACACATTCTTAATGAACATATTCCACTTAAATAAAAAGTACCAGCATGGATAAAATTAAAGATAATTCTCTCCCAAAACAAACACCCAAACCCACCCATCCACCGCTATCAGATACCTGGTGTAGTCCACAAGAGTGGAGCTGGATCCTTCAGTTCCAGTTACTTTTCGTCTGACCTTTCCTTTGACTTTTTCTTGTTTAACTTTGCTAGATGTTGACTCCAATTTTTCAGAGGGTTCTTTTGTATTAGATACATTTTCTGTACTTCCGATTTTTTTACCAGTTTCTCTGTTGAGCTTGATTTTTTTGGCTGGGGCTGTTGATGAAGTTTTGTCCTTTTCTGGGGTCCTATCCATCTTTTCAATATCAGGTTCCATTTTGCGTTTTGGTGATGGTTTCACTATTTCAGTTACTTCTAATTTAGAGATTTTCATCGAAGATGACTCAAAATCTTTATCTACACCTTTTTCTTCAGTTTTTCTCTTTCTTTTTTCTCCCTTGCTGTCAAGAGGCTTACTTTTCTCATTAGACTTCTTGGTCTTGTCTTCCTTACCAGTTAGTTTTTCTGATTTGACATCTTTGGGATAGTCCTTCTTCACTTTTTCCTCTTTGACAGGTTTTGTCTCTTGGTGTTCTTTTGCTGACTTAGAGTGAGCTTTTCTGGGGGTGCCAACAGTCTTTTCATCTTTTTGAGAGGAAGATGATGATTTAGTACTGTCAGTCTTTGGAGTCTCCTCTTTGGTTTTTTTAAGTGGAGGTTCAGATCGAGGAGATTTTTCACGCTCTGCCTCTAGTTTTTCTTGAGCTCCCTTAGCAGGTTTTACAACATTTTCTTTTTTGGACACAGCAGATCCATCATTTTTTCGTTTGGTCTTGTCTCCTTTTGCTTTTGGTTTATCTTTTTCTCTCCTGTCTTTTTCAGACACTGATTTAAAAGTGATGGATTCTGCATCCATTGGTTCATCTCTAACTGGTGTAGCATCATCTCTACTTGGGAGAACAAATAATGAGTCTGTTTTATTTTCTTCGCCACTTGTAGGTTCTCTTGATTTCCTAGAAGTTTCTAATAACTCTGGGTTTAGAAAGCCTTCACTCTCGTCCCCCTTTCTTCTCCGTCTATGTTTCTTATGTTTGCTTCCTTTACCATCTCCTGGAGCATTGTCACTCTCCTTCTCTTTTGACTTTGTACTATCCTTCTGATTGTGACTGTCTCTTGTTGAAAGCTTTTCTGGATAGTTGCCACCTATGTTTCGACTTCTATGACTTTGTCCACCAGAATAATCTTCTCTCCGGCCTCTTGTAAAGGGAGAATTCCTAATATTAAGTGGTAAAAACCGCTCTGGAGAAAAGTTTTCTCTATTTGCTGATGGCCGAGGCTGTGCTCCAGCGGCATAACCTTTGTAATATTTTTCATACCACTCTCTGTATTTCCTCTCCCATTCTCGGTAACGTTCTTTTTCAAATGGGTCTCTAAAGTCAACACTCCTCCCATAATAGGCTTTCATGTCATAAGGTGGTGGAACTTCTCTGTATCTATTAAAATATTCACGTTCTGTTTCCCCTTGAGGTACAGTACGTTTGTTGGGAGATTGTCCCCTAAATGCTTGAGGGGATCTTGATCGTGAATGATATCGTCTGTATGGGGGTGACCTTGACCTAGATCGATGATATCCATGAGATCTAGACCGTGAACGGTAATTTCGACTCTTGCCTCTGCCTCTTCTGGGATATGGAGGTGATCGTGAATAGGAACGAGAGTGTGAGCGGCTAAATGATCGAGAATAAGAACGTGACCGCGTTGAGCCAGATCTTGATTTAGAATAAGTATAAGAACTTCTTGAGTATGAGGAACCACTATAGGGAGATTTAGACCTAAAAACAAAAACAAAACAATAGTTGATAGTTGAGAAATATATACAAAATAAAACACAGACTCTTAGATTGTAGCATGCTTCTCCTCATGGTTCCATTTTTCTTTATATCAAATTTCATCTTGGACAATTAAAGAGGCACAGTGGCCTCTATTGGAATGGAATAAAGTACACTACACAAAGATCAGGATCAATCACTTGTTACAAAACAAAAGTGAAGTCTTAACAATTAGAGTGAAGTGCATTAATGTACCGTGAGTTATATGAGCTAATTAACTTAACATTTAAAAAAAATGCCAATTAAATGTAAATTTTACTTCCTATCTGCTTATTTAAGTATGAGTAACTTTTTTCCTATTTTGGACAATATAATCTAGCTCGAAAAGAAACCGCATTTCAAGTGTAAGTTTAAAAAATAAGTCTTTTAAACAAACTTCCAGGGAATTTTTATAATTCAGTTTTTCCATCAATAAAGCAACTTATATTCTACCATATATCATAATTGCACAGGTTAATGTTCCAGCAAGAAGCTGTAGCCTTAAGTAACAGGGTCCTCAGAAATGTGCTTTGGCTATTCCCCTATTTCTTTCCTTCCACAAACATTTCCCAATTATTTCACACTATAAATAACTTAGAGGGACAAGGGTACTTTAATCCCCATAACTGCTAGTTCTACACAATAGAATTGACATTGAGACATTATTTCAATAAAAGGATATTGGGAAATAAGCTACGTCTCCATCTCTATATATCTGGACCGAATCAGAAAAACTCCGTAAGTGCAGTGTTACTTATATCCATAGCTAATCCCTGGATATGCAAAGTCCCATTTGTAATTCTGTTGTGAAGGCTTGCAAAACACTAACCTGGAAAATGAGCGCCTACGCTCCTTTTGAATCTTTTTGTATTCCATCAATTCCTTAGCAAAATCATTTGTAAACTCATCTAGCTTGGACTTTTTCTTTTCCCTAGTAAAATAAAGTTAAAGAGTGAACGTTAACAAAAACCATTTAAGAAAACTAACAAGACAAATGTAATTAGACCATGAATGAAATGAATGAAATTGCCATTAGTTTTCCACTTTAAAACTACAGATAACTAGGAATCCCTGAGGAAGTTGCTTGTATGGCTTTGGTTCGATTTCTAGGTGATTTTTCTTATACTACCTGGAAACACTGGAAAAATGTTTCCAAAGATACCTGCTTAAGGTTACATCAGAAAATGAAAGTGCATAATTTCAAATGAAAATACTTACTCTTCTTTTAGCCGTCGCTGCTCTCTATAGAATTCTTCCCTGGACAGAGGTGGTGCTTGTGTTGTTGGGATGGTATTTGAATGAGCGGCCTGCACTCCTGATGACACCCAAGGTGTTGATAAATTGGCTGGTGCTGGAGGGAACCCTGGGGGAGGGACACTATACCCAGCAGGTGGTGGCTGGCCAGGAGGAAACTGAGGAGAAAACTGTGGTGGAGGAACACCTGGAGGGAGAGGCAGTGTATGTGGAGGAGGCGGGTACAAAGGAGGGGGTGGGACAGGCACAAAAACTGGAGTTGTTGGTAGTGATGGACCTTGAGTTCTCTGTGATCTTTCGCTGTGGTGTCGTCCACGGTTTATACTTCTGGAGAAATAAATTCCAAGATATTATTCCTTCAAACTAAAATCATCTGAGACAAACAAACTTGTCTTTCCTATCCATAATTATTTTCAAACTTATAAACAATGGAATAGAATAAGAACAAATAAGTATAAGAACACTGACATCATTTATATGTACCATCATTTATACGTAAAAATAATTATAAAGGCCACCTAAAGACTGAGATAATATGTTTATGGAGCCTTCTCTATGTGGTGATGGTATATTTAAAATTTGTCTTTTGTGAAGTTCACATTTATTATAACGATCTCATTAGTTCCTGTAAAAGAAGTAGCTAAACTGTCTCCGTAACCTAGGCACTTAATTTTCCCCAAAATATCTTCCCAAAAGTTTAAAAGGAGGTCAAAGACCACCAGGAACTTCTGTTAAGTTGATACTCATTTTACCCAAAGAGACTGCAGACCATGGGGAAGATGGGATGTCTAGAAAACGGGTAAAAGGAGCTTGTTATCAAAAAAAAAAAGTTTAAAAGGAGGAAAAACACTTCCTGTAATCTTTTTGAGGGAAGAAGTAGGTAAAGAATCTCCAAAGTAGAATAAATACTAGTTTTAACATTTGTAATGAATAATTAAAAATTTCACTGCTTTCTCTCAAAGGGTTAGGTAAAAATTACAGTGATGGCCAAGGTTTCTGATTTGTGCCTCATCAAAGAAAGAGTGGCTTCTTTAAAAAAAGTGGGTTTCTTGCCCTGGACAGTGTTGCTAAGTGGTTAGAGCGTTGTCTTGTGCACCAAAGAGTTGCAGGTTTGATCCCTGGTCAGGGCACTTGCGTGAAGCAACCCATCAATGTTTCTCTTTCACATCGATGTTTCTCTCTCTCTAAAATCAATGAAAAGCATATCCTCGAGTGAAGATTAAAAAAGAGCAATAAAATTAAATGAAAGAGTGGTCTTCCAAATGGATATGTTAAAAAATTGACAAATTAGTTTACTTGTTTTTACTTACGTAGACATGTTTGTAAGAAAAGTTCAATTTCACAGAAAAATTTTCTATATGCATTACAGTAATTTCAAGTTTATACTGAATAGGTCTAGTAAATGCGTGCATTCACCAGTCACCACCAAGTAAACAAATGCACATGGCTGGGGTGTGGCTCAGTGCACGTCAGAACATCGGCTGGCATGCATTAAAACTGCTGCAGAAAGCCATGCGACAAGACAACAGAACAAATTACCACACATGATGCGGTGTGATTGCATGCTGATCATCTGCCAAGTGGTGACTCTTGATTTAAATATGTAGACTATAGTTGTAGATATGTAAAAAGTATTTATGTCAGCAAAATTACTACAGTGTTTTTCCCAACATATGGTCTATTTGCCAAAATTTGTTAAAAATAACAGTAAATTAATAACAAAAACAAACAAACAAAAACCCTGTTAATTTAATTGTAAGTAAATCTTGCTAAAAGCACCGTAAAATTAACAGGGTGTTAATTTTCACATATGGCATACAGACCGGAAATTCTGTTTGTTAAATCCGAAGTCCATCAACTCGAGGTCCGCAAAATCAAAGGTTTAGTGTACCTTTCACTAATGCTGTCATAAAGTTAATTTGGAGTACCCTACACCCTGGGGGGTGAGTATGACCTATTTATTTCTTAGATTAACATTGCTTGTGCCTGTGCAGGGCAAGAGCCCCGAACAACAATCTCTTTGTCTCTTTTTTTGAAAAAAATAAATAAATAAAAACAAAAAATAAAAAACAAAAAGACTGGGACAACTGAGTACAGAAGAGAAATAAACACAATTCTTTCCTTATACTTGGGAGCTGAGCTGGTTAACTTATATACTCTCCTGGGCCTTAGTGACTTCTTTCTTTTTTTTTTGGTACGTGCCCCTAGCGGGAACCAAACCCGGACTCTCTGGTCCGCAGGCTGATGCTCCAACCGCTGAGCCAAACTGGCCAGGGCAGTTAGTGACTTCCTTCTACCCTCAAAATAGTAAATGTAAGCCATCAATCTGTAAACCAACTGCTGAGAGGGAGAAAGCAGTCAGTGGGAAGGAGCCTTAAAAACCATCATTAAAATACTAAGTGTAATCTATTTTTTTTCTAGGCCTCTTAAGGGCTACTACTGAGGACTTATGTAAAATAAGTGTAAACCATTGCTGTGCTTTAATTTCTCTGTTATATTTTTCAGTATGTCATCAGATTAGTGTTTTTCAAGATGTTTAGCAAGCATACCTGTAGCAGCTCCTCTCCCCCCTTCTAATTTGCTGTGGCGGAGAAACCAGATATCCAAGCTTGTTGGAACTGTGTGGAAAGAAAGATAAAATAGGCTTGATTATAACACATTACCTTTTAGTGAGTATACATTAATTTTAACTATTCTGAAAACTTTTTCTTACTCCCTGTTCCCAACTCTTATGATTCCAGATAGAGTAGATAGAGCAAGCATTACATTTACTTTAACCAATTTTTCTGATTAACATATCATAATAATAATGACACCACAATATAGAATATTTTCTGCATTATGCATGGCTGGTGTGGCTCAGTGCACTGAGCATCGTCCCTTGGACTGAGAAGTCCCAGTTTGATTCCGGGTCAGGGCACGTGCCCAGGTTGCGGGCTTGATCCCCAGTAGGGGGTGTGCAGGAGGCAGCTGATCAATGTTTCTTCTCTCTCTCTCCCTAAAAAAAAAAATCAATAAAAACGTATCAAAAAAAAAAAAAAGAGAATTTTCAGCATTATATATTAATTAGCATTCTATAAGTTAGTCTGTGAACTTACAGAAAAGAAATAAAGCCTTTTATCTGCTGGGCACTGTGTAGGCATTTTACATGTTGAGGTGGGCAGTATAAATCCAATTCTACAGATGAGGAAATAGGCTGAGGTGAAACCACATGCTCACTGTCATGTGTCACAAGTAAATGGAGGAGCTGGGATTCAAACCCAGGTCTACCTGTCTCCAAATCTCACATTTTTTCTATTGATGATATGGTGCTAGTCTCTCATTTAACAAATTTTTTCTAAAAGAAATTTGGTTTATCTTTCAAACAAAAAAAAAAAATCAAAGTTTTAGAATATAAGCCTATTTATCAAATACAGAAGCTTGTTTATATGAATTACATAAGTAGAAATGATTGCATAAATAGAAAGACAATAAATAAAATCTAGTGATTTTTAATGCCACAGAACATCCTATAAGAAGATCAAAGTTCTTTCTATTTCAGGACAGAAAACCATATCCTATAGATTTTAAAATGCAGTAAATTCCATTAACACAGACTATTCAAAATGAGAAATTTTGTGTTGGGTAGGCTTTAATCTCAATATGTATTTATTCAAATTTTGAATACCCAAATTAAGAACAGGAAAAAGTTTAATCCATTAGGATAAGTGACTTAGTATTTAAACTATTCTTTCTAATAATTCTTAGCTATTCATTAACTGAGACCTTGTCAAGATCACCATTTAAGACGTAAAAGTTAAAAGAATTTGTGATATTTTACATAAAAACTATGTTAACACGACATATAAAAGTTTACAACAAAAGATATTCAGCAATACACTGCTTAGATCGTAGTTTCCATTATCTAGATCAAAACAGTCAGCTGAAGATTATTTTAATCACATACTTACTGCTCCCAACCTGGTCGACCACCACCCGGACGACCAGCGTTTATTCTTACTGGACCTTGGAAACAAAAATAAACAAAAACAGTAAATAAATATTAAATTGTGTTTAAATCAAGTTAAAGGAAAAAAAGTCCAAACCCGAATGATTTTACTCACCAGTTGTAGGGATCAGCTGTCCATGCAATAATGACTGTCCAAGCAAAGATGGGGCACCAAGTACAGGCACTTGGTAACCCTTTAGGAAAAAAAACACAAATAAAAAAAAGTTAAAAAAAAAAAAAAAAAAAAAAAAGTTAAACTCCCAGCCCGCCAAAACAAAAAAAAAAACCTCTATTGTTAAAAAAAAAAAAAGTCTCCAAATTTAAAAGCCAGTAAAACTTACCTTCTCTTCCATGAGAGCAGTAATTGCAATTGAAGAGGTTCCCTTTGAATGTTCTGATGCAAGGGCTGCAGCTGGCAATATTTTATTATCAGAATCCCTAGAACACAATATAATTTACAATACATTAAAAAGTCATTAAACATGGAGGATTAAGAGTAAAAGTTACAACTGTTTATTCATCACCTGCATTAAGATGAATTAAATCAATGATGATGAAAACTTTTGAGGAAAGTGAGAGACTGGACTTTTGGGAGTCCTTCAAGTAAAAAGTAACAAGAAGAAATCTCCTTCAGAAGCACCATCTATGATTTATAATGGATATGATAGAAATCGGTTCAGTTGCAAAAATAATAAAGCTTGAAAGAAAGAAGTTCAAAACCGGCCGGTGAGGCTCAGTGGTTGAGCATCGACCCATGCACCAAGAGGTCGCTAGTTCAATTCCTGGTCAGGGCACAGGCCCAGGTTGTGAGCCCAATCCCCAGTGGGGTTCATGCAGGAGGTGGCCAACTGATGTTCTCTCTCATCAATGTTACTATCCCTCTCTCCCTCTCCCTTCCTCCTTCTCTCAAATCAATAAAAAAAAAATATTTTTAAAAAAATGAACCTCAAAATGTGAGACAAAAAAAATAAAATAAAAAAATACAGGATTAAGATTAAATTCTACTTCCAGATCTGCCATTAAATCAAAGGGGCAATTCTCAGATAATCCAATGAAGTCTGGGCTTTATTCCCACTGTTAATCAAATAAAAGGCTAACCTACTTAGGTCAGTGGGATTTCTTAAATA
The DNA here is from genome assembly GCA_030848825.1 of Tadarida brasiliensis. Taxonomy (NCBI): domain Eukaryota; kingdom Metazoa; phylum Chordata; class Mammalia; order Chiroptera; family Molossidae; genus Tadarida; species Tadarida brasiliensis. The sequence continues at coordinate 123,905,063 of CM061258.1, forward strand.
TATATGTAAGGGTCCCACATCTGAAGGTTTTGCTTTAGCATGTCTGGAACCAGGTCCCTGGCATCTGTTTTTTTAAAACTGGTTGAGTTGGCCAAGTGGCTCAGACGGTTGGAGCGTCATTCCGTGTACCAAAAGGTTTCATGTGGCATGCGAGAGGCAACCAATTAATGTTGTTTTTTTCCCCCTTCTCTCCAAAATCAACAACAAAAAACAAACAAACAAACAAAAAAAACCCCAACATATCCTTGGGTGAAGATAAAAAAAACAACAAACAAACCCAGCCCTGGCCAAGTTTGGCTCAGTGGTTAGAGCGTCAGCCCGCGGACCAGAGTATCCCAGGTTCGGTTCTTGCTAAGGGCACATACCTTGGTTGCGGTTTATCCCTGGCCCCAGTTGGGGTTATGTGGGTGGCAGCCAGTTGATGCGTCTCTCTCACGTCGATGTTTCTCTCTCTCTCTCCCTCCCTCTCCCTCCCGCTCTATCTGAAGATAAATGCAAAAATGTCCTCGAGGATAAAAAACACCCAATCCACAACAACTTGTTGACTTTTTTTTTTTTTTTTTTTTTTTATCCTCACCCGAGGACACTTTTTTCATCTTTTGTTCAGATAGAGTGGGAGGGAGAAAGAGGAAGAGAGACAGAGAGAAACATCGACGTGAAAGGGACACATCGAGTGGCCGCCACCCGCACGACCAACCAGGGCCGGGGACAAACCGCAACCGAGGTACATGCCCTTAGCGGGAACCGAACCCGGGTCTCTCTGGACCACAGGCCGACGCTCTAACCGCTGAGCCAAACCGGCCAGGGCCTTGTTGACTTTTTAAAGAATTTATTATGAGTCACTGAACTTCATTGGTGAAACTTCCCTTTCATTTCTCAAGTGGGAGCATTTAGGTGAGTTTACACCACTTTTCTACATAATTATGCTCCAAAACAATGATTATTGCTGGCCTCTGTACCTCTACCAATGTTTTATGCCCTTTCTAAACCTATTCAAAACTGTTCTTAGTTCTGCTCACATCTGTTCATTTCCAATACCATCGTTATGACCACAAGTGAATTCTCACCCTTGTCAACTGCAGAGCTGTTATGGGATATGATTCAGTATTTAATAGGGGGTGTTGGCAACCTGTACAGATTTTGACCCTGGGATGCTTAATTACTGCCAATCAATCTCCTTCATCTGCCTCTTCATTCAAATAAGGCTAAGCCATTTCTTACAAGTCACCCACCTTTATTGAGCACAGTGGTCCACAAGGACGTACAAACTGCAAGTCATTAAAACAATATACAACCATAAAAGCCACACTACTGTTCTCACTTGTTTCCCAACAATGAGAAATCCACAGACCTACCGGAAAGGTCCATCTGATTTTTCCGAGTGGACTGATATGGAGACTGTTGCAGTTATATCCGGTACAGGCGCCGGGGTAGAAGATGAATTTCCAGGCACAGCAGGGGCTAAGGAAGACTGATTCGAAGTTAATGAAGATATAGAGGGAGCCGGGTGACCTGATGAAGATGTCACTGGAATCATCAGAGGATCCTGTTGTCTTGATATTGGAGATCTCATCAGAGGTTGTAGATTCCGTTGAATGAGCGGTCTTGGAGGTGGTATTGGGGGAGGTGGTGGGGGTAACTGTTTTCGTAGTCTTTTCGTATATCCAGTTTCATTTTTGAAGTTATTGACAGCCTACAGACACCAAAAATAAAAATGTAGAAAATGTAATGTAGTTTAAAGTACAGTTAAATCAATTAAAAGATTTTAATTTTTTTTTTCATAAAAGGGTTATTATAAAACAAATAGAAAGCTACCTGTCGTAAGAATTTATTGGCAATCAAACCATCAGGAGAGACATTATTTTGATGACATGTTGGACATGTATGGTCATCTGATTCCAAGAGTGCTGTTCTTATGCCTATGTATAAGATTTTAAATATTAATAAAAGTGTAGTACTGCTCAGTTACATTACTGTTTTCCAAACACACATCACTAATCACTTCTATTCTTAGATTAAGAAACTTAAAAGTAAAATCTCTTGCCTCATAGCACTCTGCTCTAACTTTTTTACCTTAAAAATAGAAATCATGAACATAATTTAAACATTTAAATTAAGAAAAAAAAATCACTCTTTTCCAAATACTTTTGTCTTTGTTGAGATAGTAATTAGAATATTACAGGAAAAATTAGTCTAAAAACACCCACAAAATTTTAGATGGCTTACATAGGGTTAAAAAAAATCATCACGAGAAAAGGGCATTATAAGAAACAGAAGCATTATTCAGTCTAAGAAACCAGAGACATCTATGGCACAGTAAGCAGGAATAACACTAAATTACAGATTGACTGATTATGTTCCAGTGTAGTAAAAAATATTCAGCAATCAGTGATTTGTTAAATCCAAGATGCACTCTGAAAAAAGTCTTAGAGAGACCTCCTCTCCTCACTGGTCTTCACTACAGAGGCCCCAAAACACAGATTTGTATTTCAAAACTATCTTTAGAAATGAAAAAGGCCAGAGGAGTGAAATTCTCAGATTATACTATTTTCATTTCAGCAAGAAGGGACGAACTTAGAATAAGTGGCAGAAAAAAAAACACGTGCTAATGTAAGTGATCAGAAAAAAACCTCTCAAGTAACCACATGGCAAAATTTTGGGTATTTGTTTCCAGAGAGCAGTTCTGAATCTCACTTAGGAATTTAATAGAGTATGCCTTCCTTATGCGTAACGGGGTGGTAGGGAATACATTCCAAAACCCCAAATGGATACCTGAAACCTGGGGTAGTACTGAATCCTATACATACTATGTTTTTTTCCTATACATACATACCTTTTCACTTAAAGGAAGCACTTTCCAGTTTCCCTTTGGCATACCTGAATTTCAAGTATTCCTATTCTTGTGCTATGGGGCCATTATTAAATAAAATAAGGGTGGACTTGAATACAAGAACTGCTAGACCATTGCAGTAGATGTGATAACCAAGATGGCTATTAAGTGACTAATGGGTAGGAAGTGTCTATAGCCTGGAGACACTGGACAAAGGGATGATTCACATCCCAGGTGGGACAAACCTGCTCGGCACAAGATTTTATCACGCTCCTCAGAACAGCGCACAATTTAAAACTTATGAATTGTTTATTTCTGGAATTTTCCATTTAATATTTTTGAACTGTGGTTGACCCAGGTTAATTTAAACCACAGAAAGCAAAACCTCAGATAAGAGGGGCGCTATAGTAAGATATTTTTCACAATCCAGGAAAGTGAATTAGTTACCATTTAAAAATATTTGCAGATTATTATCTAAGTTCTGTATACCATTTAAAATGTATAGCAAACAAGAATCCGACATTTTATAAAACCTCAGTTACAATCAGTCACCCTGAGGTTAATTCTAATATTAAAAGGGCAGAGAGGCTATGGTTTAAAAAAAAAAAAAAGTGGCAGCAAAAACAGAGCTCTATTAAATTATCAACATTTCATATTCTATTAAAATACACAACGTTGCTAAGTGCTTTTCCAAGTAAAACAGCTGACCCTTGTACATGAATATGAACTGCATGGGTCCACTTATACATGGATTTTTTCCAAATAAATATGTACAGTACTGTAAAAGTATTTTCTCTTTCTTATGATTTTCTTAATAACATATTCTTTCCTCTGGCTTACTTTATTGTAAGAATATAGTTTATAATAAATATAGCATATAAAATGTGTGTTGACTGTATTTTTTTGGTAAAGCTTCTAGTCGACAGTAGGCTATTAATAATTACATTTTGGGGGAGTCAAAAGTTATACTTGAATTTTTTACTGTACAGGGAGTCAGCACCCCAAACCTTTATGTTGTTCAAGGGTCAACTGTATACATATTCTAAAATATATGTCTTCAAAGTCTCACTCAGCATGCCTTACATTCATCACAGTAGCTGTTTCCACAGCAAGGAATGACAACGGCATCAGTCATAATATCTTTGCAGATGAGACACAGCAACTCATCTGGAATAGGGTCATCTTCTTCAGAAGAAGAAGATGGTTCCTCTGGTAAGAAAGGTGGTTTTTCTTTCTTCCCAATTGCATATGCTTCTCTGTAAAAGAAGGTTTAGCATTTTACACTGTTAAGAAAGAAAAGTATTTCCAAGACATTTGTAAGTTCTACTATACCATAATGGGAACGTATCATTCAGTACAATGCCTAATTAGCTGACAAGAGTGTAATACTTTCCAAAATAAGGGAGCAATTATAAACATTCTCTGTCTAAACAAAAAAAACACATAAAATAAAATCCTCACCAAGTATACAAAAAGAAACAAATGCTATAAAAGTGGCTGAAAGGATCTTAGAATCCCTAGCTCTAAGAACTGAGGGCCAGAGAGGTCAAGTGCACATTCAGTGCCACAAATGGCACAGACAGGATTTGAACTTAGACATGACAATACCCTGATCACAGTTTTCTACCCTATCATGTTTCCTGAAGAAATAAAGTTCCCCTCCATAGTCTATTAGTCTAATTACCTGTAAAGGTAATTAGAGTGAATGTCAAAATATGAGAAACTAAAATTGGGACAATTAAGGGGAAATATGTCACCAACCACACCAATAATTAATAGCCAGTGGTCTACTTATAATTAGTCTTTTAAAAGATTTATCTATTTATAGTCAATTTTTCCTTAAATAATTAGAATGTGTGTTACAAAAATTTAAAGTAACACCTCAGTAAACATTTTGGGTCCATTTTTTTGTAGACATGTATTATGCAGAAATGTTGGACATTAAACATATTAAAAATAAAAAACCAAAACACACTATTCTCAGACTCATCATCATCATTTCCAACATCCCCCATCTTCTCTGTAATCAGGCTATTTGTGAAACAGGAATTTTAAAGAAATCCCTTCTATCTCACTTGGGAACAGTGTGTTTATCTCAGCTGGACAGAGGAGGTACCTTAGGTGTGCTATTTGTGCTGCAGCTGCTCCACAGACATCACCACGATTCCAGAAATAAGTGTCAATTTGCTTATGCCCCACTGTTCCCAATTTGTGAAAGAGGAGTCTCCCACTGCCCAAGAGAGAAAAGAAAAGGGAAACAAAACAAAAAAACGAGAAGAGAGGATAGAAAAAGAAACAGAAGAAGAGTCTGAGTTGCTTATTAGTGGTGTTAGTGGAGAGGGTGAAAGTTTCAATTAAAATATTTGGGCTCCCATCTTCCCCAGCATTTGCTTTGTGTTTGGCATAAATGGACTTTTTGTATTTCAGCATTCAAAAGCAATGAAGTTAATTATTAGCTATGGTTCACAGGTGATGCTAATTTTCCCAACACAAGTATGTATTTAAATACTTTTACTTCTATATATTATTAACATGAAGCGGTCTGCTCTTAAATTGTGTCTGTAAAAAAAATGATCAATTTCAACCTAAAATTGTTTGAAAGCATGTATGAAATGTCTGAATCAGAAACAGCATAACAAACTGCTCTAAGATGAACCACAAAAACACAAGATGGTAACTGATAAACAGATGGAGGTGAAGTTAAGAAAGTGAGCAGGGTAGGGAATTTAGGAAAACAATAATTCTTATCTGAGAACTAAAACCATTTTTATTGAAGTAGCTATGCAGAAACACTCAATCTTTTTGATATCACTCCACGGCACAGCCATTTTCACTGTCCTCTCACGCTCACTAATACTACTTTCAACAATACAGCAAGAAGCTGAGGAAAAACTGTGTTACAAATTTCTTTTGTGTGTCATTGAGAACAGGGACATCTATTTTCTGAAATGAGGTCTGTCAGGGTAACTTCACAATCTCCTGAAAGACTTGTTTAAATACAGAATCGGAGTCCTAGCACATAGCTTCTGCATCAAACGGGGGTAGGGGGGCCACAGCGGCAGTGGCAGTGGCATGCGTGTGCCCAGACCACTGAACGTAAAAGATTCTTATACGCTATAATGTTAGAGAACCACAGTCCAAAACACTTAATATTGTGTTGTGTGAGTTCACAGCTGTTGAGGGTAACAAAAAAGGTAATTAGAAACATTAGTAAGAGCACATAAAATGGAACTTATTTAGTTGAACTATTTCCCTAGGTTTTCATGTCTATCCATTTCATTAAAAAAATTAGCTCATAAAACAAAATTTGAAAATACATTAAAAATGAGCATTAAGGTATAGCTTATAGTGCTAGTGACAACCTGAACTAATGGCTTACAAAAAATACCATATTTTAGAATCTTAAAACTCACAGATACCTCAGTATTTCACTTCTTCTTGGCACTTACATTTGCCTTGGCATATTGCAGAACTTTAACTCTTAAGCCTCTTGGTTCTCAAAGTGATTAAGATATTTGTCTTGTTCACTTAAAAAGTTCAAGTGGCATGTAAGATTATGTGGGAGTATGTATATGAATGAGGAAGAAAGCAGGAAATGACAGAAAAAGAAAAAAATTAGAAGACTACAAGGGAAGTGGCACTCTCTGGTAACAAAAGCCCCCAAATCCATTTTAAATATGCTTTAAATGGAGCAGACTGCAGCCTCTCATTCATAACACAGAAGTGGCCAAGTCCCAAGCCCAAGACTAAACAGAACACTGTAACCCGGACTGACTGCAGCCCCCACAGGCCACACCTAATGTGAATACTCACGCATCTATAGTTGGTATTGCGTATTTTCCTGTGTTGGTGAGCATTGCACCTTTCATGTTAGGATCTTTCACTTCCATCATGAAACTTCTGGGAATGCCAGTGCTCTTTTTAATCCTAGGACCAGATTCAAAGTTCTTATCCTTTTCAGATGAAAAAGGAGAGAGGAGGAAGAGATATTTAATATTAGCTAACATGCAGTGTTCACTACCTACATATATTATGTGTAGTGCTTTACAAAATTTCATTTAATCCTCACAATAGTCATTTCACAGGCAAAAAGTAACAGGCTTGGAGAAATCCAGTAACTTGCCCAATCTCATTCAGCTATTAGGTAGCTGAGACTGGATCTGGAGCCGGGCAATTTGGCTCCAGAGGCTATGGTCATTTACCACTGTACTAGAGAAGACAGTATTTACCAAGAAAAATAAAACTGCTAATAAATAATTGTAAGAAAAATAAGCTGTACCATGTTTTTGTACTCTGGACTTACCCCATTTGTTGGGCAATTCTTAATATAATGGCCAGGTTTGCCACAGCGGAAACAAGTATAAGATGGAGGTGGTGGACCTAGAGGTTTCTTCATGTAACTGAAAGGGAGAAAAAAATTACATGTACACAAAGATGTGAAAAAAAAATGCTTCTGATTGGGGGAGAAACCACCCCAAAGATGCTATTAGTATAAAGTACTTATGAACTTACTTGATTGGGTCGTATTCATGGCCAGATTGCGACATCATTGCTTTAATTTTATCTTCTTCAGAAGCATTGGCTTCAGCCAGATTGGCAGTCTGTTTAACAGGTAATTATTTGACACACACATTAGAAACACATTTAAGACCACACAGCCAAAGACAACACCACTCATCCTGTAAAGAGCAGTATCTAATCTTGCAAAAAAAACAGCTATTTACACGTATAACCCAGAAGAGGCACCAGGAGTTCCTCAGGTGTTTTGAGTATCTGCGGGGCTGGAGAAAGTCTTTCTGGGGGCACTCAAACCTTAGACCCTGTTTGTACCTTGCGTTAAGATCTACATACTACTCCTTTAAGAGTTAAAAACTGAGTTTAAGTTTAGAGAGAAACACTTGATGTTTTTCAACCTTAAAAATAATTCAAGTGTCATAGCATTAAGGCTATAATTTATACTTACAACTGGGAGATAGGGTTGGGGGCAGAATAACTGAACACATCATGCAGCTGATACTAAAAATCAGAAGGCCCTTTAGGGAGCAGTGTCAGTTTCAAATTAAATACAAAGCACATGCAATGAGTGTTCATAATTTTAAATCCAACTCTCCAAACTATGATGAACTTCACCTTCAAGGTATATACAAATCTAGATATAAGCAGGGTCTAAGGCACTGAGTCCCAATAACTTGTATGTTCAGGCATCTAGCACTCGTATCAGTCATTCACTGGGTTTCTATCTTTACATTCATTCACAAAACAAGCAACCAGTTTTAACATTTTATTGTAATTTTATATACAAAGAATGCTTAACATTAACAGAGCTTAAAACAGCAACATTTACAGAAAACTGGATTACATATGTTGAACAACTAATTTGTTTGAACCCAAACATTCATTTACAAATAGTTAAAAAAATCCCCCAAATCTCCAAAACTCCCCAACTGCTTTCCACAGAGAAACAATGGTAGGAATAGACCCAAACTCAAATATGGTCCTTACAGTACATAAGAATTAAAACAGTAAACTACAAGCTGCTAATAATTTAACTCTATGCTAAACCACTTTGTATTAGAAAATTATGAGAAGATGGTTTCAGCCCACTTTGTTTTAGAGTCATCAATTTTAATATTTAGTTTTCCCAGAACAGGAACTTAAAGCTGTATTTGTAACTAGGACACTTTTGGGGGTACATTCTAGGGGAAATGGACACACCCTATAACAAAGCCAAGGGAAAAGAAGGACAGCACCAATGGAAAACGCATAAACTCATTCATCTTAGTTGCTAAATTTGGTTTTATATTTGTGATGGTAGGAAAAAAAAGATTTTTGGAAAACTTCCTTTTTGTCCCTGAAAAATCTGCCTATTCTGTAATATCTGCCCCCCCCCCTTTTTTTAAAAAAAGGCATGATTTGCAAGCTAAATCTATCGTTTAAAAAAGTAGTTCATCACTAGTGCTTTCCCAAATAAAAAGTACACATTGTTGAGCAGAAAATGTAAGCAATCTTATAGCAAAACATGGCATATACAATGATTTCAGGAGGTAACAATTGCCCCCTGCTAAACATACACATTGGTATATTCCTGCAAACAGCTTTATACATTTACACAATTCATGTAGTCTGTGTTCAAACAAATTAGGTTGTTTAAAACTTTTTCTAATGCAGACAGACTACAAGTCTATAGCATAAAGAAGCAACTGTATCACATTTAATATATTGACCTTCATGGGTTCAATTCAAATATTCAAGGAAGAACCATGCAATCGTCCATGTAAAGGAAAGCTTCTATTTGGCTGCTTAAAGGAAGTCCACATAATTTACAGCCAAAACCAGGGAATTCCTCCAGAACTTTGTTAGTTTCCAATGCATAATTAAACAAAATATATGAGGGTTTAAAAGTAAGTGTGGCTTCATTGTGTTTCTTCTGTCTTGAAGATGAAAATATTCCAACATTATGGTGAGGCTGACAAAATACTCCCCCTATCTTCTCAAAACCACAACTACTCTTTATAGGATAGTAATAATATATACAATGTTTTTACAAAATATCTCCTCCCCCACCCAACCCCTCCAAAAATAATTGTTCCACATAAAAATACAATGTTAAAAAAAGATTTATATTTTCAAGAATATATGTATATATACCTTTGTAAGCTGGGCCAGAGAAATAGACGCAGAAGAGTCATCAATCTGTTCACAAAAAATTAAACACACATTCAAGTTCCACACTGAAAACATCTGAAAGTGATCATTTAGTTCCTATTGCCACTTAATGTTTAAATATTGGGCATTTTCCTAGAAGTTTTCTGAAGAATGTTACTTTCTAAAAAATGTTTTAAAGCTGAAAGTGTTGCTTACCCCCCCCCCCCAATCTTTCCCTACATGTTTCACACACAGTAATAAAGGCTAACAGCTGAGGGGGGCTCAATCACAATGAGTAAACAGGGTAAAGAAAAGTATATCACACAGGCGCTCTAATCTATTCAGACTGGTGACTAAATGCTAAGTAAGAGTCCAGTGTCTGTCAATAGTCTCTAAATTTGATGATGCTCAAGATAATGGACACTAGAAGAAAGATCAAGAAATCTAAGTTTCCTGGAATGACATTATATAAACTGTAAAATAATTAGTTCTTTAAAGGCTCAGATAATCTTTAATAAAACAACTCCCACATAATTGTGACTTTTTTTTTTTTCAGCATATACTGCTCAATATTAGCTTCTTGACAAAGAAACCACAGCTTTATCAGGGCAAAAATGTTAAGCCAAACAAAAGGGGGAAACAAAAGGTGCCCTGGGGCAAACAGAGCTAGCACATATGAGGATGACTTTAATATGTGGAGAAAAAAAAGTTAATCAAATGGGGCAAGTATTATAAATGAAAGATATAAGGGAGCTTTAAAAAATGTATTTTTCAAATGTGACATTCCAAAATTTTGCATTATTTGGTCCTTGACATGATTTTAATGTTTTTTAAAAGTGTATATGTATGTGCATATATGTACACACACACATACACATATATCTTTAGCATGTAACTGTGAAGATACAATTTCCCTAAAGGTGTACCCAAATAAAAACATTAGCTTCCTATGTACTTAGGAAGTTGTTACAATTCTCTCATGCATTATTGGTCCATAACTCTAGTTTAAAATGGAGAGAATGTAACAACAAGATGTCTGAATCAAAGAAAAAAAAAAAGTGAGTCTTCATCAGGTATTTTTCAAGTATTCCAGAAACTCAAGAGTATTAAGAGCAGCATAGTTTTAAGAGTCCCAAACAGAAATGTATCAAGTTTCAATGTGAAGTTCTTAGCACAATGCCCACCACAGTAGGAATTCAATAAATGCAAATTAAAATAACGTTGGTTAAATTTAAAATACATCTTATAAATATCTTAGGATTTAAAAAATTAGTTTAATGGATATTATTTCTGAGATACTTAAACAAAAGGTTCTTCGCTCTATATATGGAGGGAATCTAGAGTTCATAATGTACTAATCCCACACTCCTAATATACAGCTATATATAATCCACCACTGGGGTTCTCACTCTTGTCCAATCTCAAGGGGTAAATTAAAAAATTTTTTGAAAGAATTTACAATATCCTACCTTTTAGCCAGAATATACTGACCTAGTCAATCTATTTTAAAAAGGGTTATATTTTATATCAACCAGGAATTATCTGAATTTAAATAACAAGAACTGAATAAACTGCTGTCAGCCATCATCTATATATACTATGCTTCTAACTAATGAAACAAGTAGCCTTTAAAAAATGGTCCATTACTACCTAGAATATGATACTGATCATTTCCTTAGAAAGAAACTGGTCAGTTATATTAACTTTCTTACCACTGGAACTAAAAAACTAACATTTTTGTTCTTCCCACTCCTAACACTTAAAATATAGCTTTTTGTTATGCCAGGCTTTCTGCACTTTCTTTTTAGCTTTCTGCCAACCTGTTATGAGTATTGTATATTTATTGGGTTGAAAGTGGTTTCAGATATTCAATGGATCTAAATCATTTTTTGCCACCAAATAATCACCATAGCACCTAAGTACTTTATAATCCACAGGAAGTCAAATGTACCACAAATTTAGAAGGGCATCTAATTGTTTTCTACATATAGCAAGGTACAAAAAAAATAAGTGAAAACTGCTGACAAGGAATGATTTAAAAATGACTAGAAATTTGTATGTACTAAACAGCAATAAATACAGTAACTCTCAGATACTACTGATAAAAAAAATTCTGCCACATTTAAAAAAAGCAGTCTTCACAACAACTGATTGATGCACACTGTAGACATTAAAATTAAGACACCTGCCCTGGCCAGTTTGGCTCAGCGGTTAGAGCGTCGGCCCGCGGATCAGAGAGTCCTGGGTTCGGTTCCCGCTAAGGGCATGTACCTCGGTTGCAGTTAGTCCCCAGCCCCGGTTGGGGTCGTGCGGGTGGCAACCAGTTGATGTGTCTCTTTCACATCGATGTTTCTCTCTCTCTCTCTCTTCCTCCCACTCTCTGAAGATAAATGTAAAAATATCCTCAGGTGAGGATTAAAAAAAATAAATAAAAATAAAAAATAAAATAAAATTAAGACACCTCCTCACATGTAATTTGTGGTATTGCTTCCGGGAACAAGAATCTACAATCTTTAATGCCAAATATACCTGCTTGAAATTCAAGGACCCTACACAATGTAATTCTGATGTTAAGTTAGTAGGAAGAGCACCCAGTTTTGGAGTCTCAACATGGAAAGGCAACTAAGTAAACAAAGCTGAGGAGTACAGACAGAAATAGCCATCCTTGGTTAGAGATGGCCAAGTTACCAAAATGTACATACATTCACTTTTACTAATCAGAATTTAAAAACCTGGTTTAGTGACTTTATCTTACTTGGCTTTTGTGAATGTGTACGATACATGTGATTCTTAAGTCTCCTAAGATTGGAATAAATTATGCTTGATTAATTTCTTTTCTCATCCTAAATGTCAGCAAATGTACCCCAAGCAAATAAATGACGGGGATATTGTTATCTAATGTCTCCATTTCAGATAATTCTACCTAAAAATTAAAGCCACTTTTAAGTACTAAAAAAAAAAAAGAAAAGAAAAGAAAGAAAGAGAAACCTAAATAAGCATAAAATAAACTGCTTCTTATAAGTATAATACAGACATGCCAGGGAACACACAAGGCTAAAAGAATGTTAACTTTATTTATGAACATGTGATTTGTGTTTATACACATGCTAATAAACAAAAGGGAAATAACTGTTTTCAAGAAATAAAACTTCATCTGAATTAGTTTAAATACTATATAAAATGTACTTCATACAAAATGTGTTACATTAACTACTACAGTCACCAGGATAGCCATCTATTTTGTGCTAGCATTTGGATACATAAAAATCAGTTTTAAACCAATCACCAGCAAAACAGAAACTTGGACAGTTTTTACAGCATTATGCTTAAAAAAAAAAACCAAAAACCCATGTACCCCAAAAGAGGGGGGAACCCCAAACACTATGAGTTTGGAATCACTATATTTAGTTCCATAGGAACTAAAGGCCATATATATTTTAAAGAACAAGTCCAAAGTTCAGATTTTCTATGTTATCATGTTTAAGATCCAATGATCCAAGGTTAGTTAAATGCCTGATACACAATTCAAGATCAGTATTTAGAAAGGATAAAGTGAAACAGCAAGCAGTACCCTTAAATTCTAAATGAAGATTTCAGACACCTTGTGTACAAATCAGCCTAAGCAGTCAACTGTTCAGAGAACCATCCAGTTTACAGAACTCGATTACTGCAGACCTGTGTTTGGAAACAAGATGCTTCATCTCACAACTGAGGAATGCTACTAAGTATTAGCTCAAAGCCAAAACAGTGTCATACTTCAGGTAAATCTGTGATAAAATTAAGACTTTACCCTGGTTAAGGGCAGTTACCTTTCATAAGCTATAGCTCTCAATTAGCTTACAATTGATGCATTTTAATAGCTTATGAGAAAGAGGGAAATATTTTAATTTGGACAACTGAGCAGACTAGAACTGAAAGACCTTGTATTAAAATTTGAAAACAATGTACTCAATTGTATGAAATCATCAAAATCATTGAGGAGACATAGATATACTTGAGGGGACCAATTTCAGGTTTCACTTTATAGTATGGATAGAAACAAAGAATTGAAGCTCAAATTTGCCAAATAAAGGAAAACTAAAGCTGCATCAATGGTCTCTGGAAATCTTACTTCTATAATGTGTGTGAACTTGGGAGAAAGTATAAACTTTAACATGAGCTTCACATGTTGCTAATGCACTTTTCAAAGCCATCCATCAGGCAGAAAAAAAAAAAAATCTAACAAAAACTAAGTGATACAACGTGAAAATGGCAAAATATACACTCCAAACATTTTTTTTATTGCAAGAAACAAAAAGCACACAACAGCCTGTACATACATACAAAATACTAACTATAGACAGACAGATGTAGAACATGTTATCATGTTCATTAGTGTAAAACCTACATGATCTAAAAAGGATCATACATTAACTGTACAACACAGTGTCATACAGGGTTGCTATTATTTAATATGAAACAGTGTTTTTTGGGCACAAATTACCCATTTCTTCAAAATGACTGTGCAAATTATGCCACATATATCCAGATTCAACTGAGCTGTCATCAAAATACATTTTATTTACAATATGTACTATGATCCGTTGGATATTAACTTCTAAAATTATTTACTTCACTGCTACATTATAAAGGTAAAAAGCAATGTGTAGAAAAAGTGTGAGATTGTGTTTTTACATACTGCTTTTGAAGTTCCCATCACTGGTTCAGTTCGACTTCTATAAAACAAAAACAAAAATAACATTAGCTCTGAGCAGCTATTTAGGATTTTTTGTGCTAGAAAAATCTTAATATATATCTCTAATCACACAGTTATAGGACAATGTTCCTTTAGAACAAAGATTTAAAAACAGCTAGTTTCCAAAATAATGAATACACTACCTTGATTAATCTTTACTGCTTTGAATACTAACAGTTTAAGATGCATTTGTGGTTAAAAAAATAAATCTACTCTGGAGGCCTGCCAGACCTCTAGAATCTTCAGGGAAAGATGGATTGTAATTGAGTGAAAATATGATTCATTTCTGGCCCTGGCTGAATAGAATAATGGTCTGAAAAATTTAAGTATGAGACAGTTATTAAGACAATACCCCACATCTGACAACCCACCTCAACAAACTCATATGCCTTCTGACTTATTGCCACTTGGAATGTTTTCTGAAAGGCAGTATGAGGACTTTGTTAAGAAACTTTGGGGTTTTCTTAACAGACTACAATTAAACATTTCCCCTGCTTTTTATAGGTACAGATGTCAATTTTCATACACCAGATCTTCTTAAAGCAAGAACACTATTAACATTTGTAATGGATCCCTGAGAAAATGCTGTGCTCCAAACACAGGTTGATACTTTAATAATATATATTTTTAAATTTGAAAAACACTTTCTTGATACTTAGCTTACTTTTAAGTTTATATACGATTCGATAGTTACTTTAATTTTTTAAAAAGTCTCAAAACAAGAATTCTAACTTCCAGAAAAATACAACATAGTTTGACAGAGTATTTTAGTAAAGAGAGTAAGTTAAATGGTAATGGATAATTAGACAAATTGATTTTTAAAGAGCACACAAATAAGCCCAAAAAGAAATTCCTTCAAAGGCCCCACAAGAAACAGGCCAGAGGTTGAATTGCTATATATAGCCTTTGAATGCTTAGTTTTAGTTCAAATTTATGCTGTCCTGACTATACAGAAATTTCAGACTGTAATGAAAGGAATTTCTAAGTTTGTGTATTATTTGGAAGTCCTGAGATAAAAATAGTTTTCATGTTCTAATATTTGCTCAACAAACTCAAAGGCATTAGAAAGGAAGTCATATCCATAGTAAATCAACATGCAGTTCTCTAACAGCCAACTGATTTCCTCATGTACTTCAAATAATTCCCCAAGAGTTTTTGAATAACAGAAAAATCTGAAACTCAATGTTTTTAAAAGGTACTTGGTAAATTAAAGTGTAATTTCACACTAGATTCTAAGAATTAATTTTTTCCTTATAACTTTTTACAATTACATTAAACATACAGTGTTCACTTGGTACTGACAGCCAAAAAAAAAAAAGTATTCAGCTTTTTAAGTTGTTATTATACAGAAGATATTATACAAAAGGACCTCCAAATGTTAAGATATGAAATAGAACTTCACAGCAAACAATGAGAATAATCTGTAAGAATGAACACTTGTCCACACAAGGTAAAGCTCCAAGAAATGACTGTACCTCAATTCCTTTTTTTTTTTTTTTTTTTTTTTTTTGGTATGTGCCCCTAGCGGGAACTGAACCCGGGACTCTCTGATCTGCGGGCCGACGCTCCAACCGCTAAGCCAAACCGGCCAGGGCAACTGTACCTCAATTCTAAGAACACATTCTATTTCCTAGAACTGACAAATTGGCAAATTCCAGAATTTTTTATTAACCAAAAGCAGAATTTGCCGAAACTTTAAATAAGGCTATCTTAACTTCTAAAGGGAAATCACTACCCTTTAAATAGTCTACGTTGTGCCCTGGCCAGTGTGGCAAAGTTGGTTGGGTGTTGTCTGGTGCACTGAAAGGTTGCTGGTTCAGTTCCCAGCCAGGGCACATGCACAGGTTTCAGGTTCGATTCCTGGTACAGGATGTGCAGGAGGCAGTGGATAGATGTTTCTCTCTCTCTCTCTCTCTCCCCCTCTACCTTCCTCTCTCTTTAAAAATCAATTTTTAAACAATCTTAAAAATAAATAGCCTAAGTTGCTGCCCTTTTCACATATTATGATTCTGCTATCACCATTTAAATTGCAAGAAAGTATAGAAAGTTAAAGATACAAAATGTTAATCCTGCCAGCTTTGCTGAATTTCTTAAGCTCTAGACTAGTCCTAAGATATTGCTATCTTCCTACTCCAATAATGGCCATTTACCATGTACCAGGCACTGTTTATTCATATCCCTATTTCATTTTGAGGATTCTAAGGCACAGACTTTAGGTAACTTAAACAAAGTCACACAATTAGTGTGAAGCAGTTAAGTGAAATCAAACCTAAGTCTGATTCCTGTATCTGCTCATAAATCCTATAAACTCTCTAGCCTCCCAACAAAACCCCTTTTGATGAGGAGCAAATGTTAGCATTACTGAATACTCTCGATGCTGTCAAAATATTTATGACAGCTCTCTTAAAAAACTTACATACATATTTTAACAGTAGGGAAAGAAAAGAAAGTGTAGAGGCAAATAAAATCAAAGGGTACAGAAATATTTGTTCACTATTTGGACATCACTGTCTCGTCTTTCTAAATATACAGCAAAAATTCTTCCTAAAAGCACTTACTCCCAACTACAGGTTAAGTTGACATACTTGTGGGGAAGAAATCAGGAAAAAACAAACCCGTCCTCACAGTTTTAAGGATTGAGGAGATATATTCATTAGGGTCAAATAATGAGTTTGGTTCTAAAATACCCTTGGTTCTTTCTCAAACAAAAAAAGTCTATTATTTTAAGAACTTAAATACTTGAAATTTGATACTTACATAACATACGTCTTGCTTGTAGATTTAACACCTCCAATAGGAATTCTTCTAACAATTACAGATGAATTCTTAGGAATTAGAGCATTATCATCAGTATACTCTGTAAATGAAATGATAGAATTGAATTTCTATTTGGGGAGTTGGGTAAGTTACAGTCCTCAAGAATAGAGAACTTCAACCAAATATGAATTTTATGGGAAATAAATTTAAATATAAAAAAGCATTAATAACTACATGTTCCTTGCATCTAGATTACTGATACTGTCAGAATAAATATCCAAAGCTGTAAGTAACTTCTCTTCAAAGGACACCAAACAGTCAGCTGGTTCTTGGCCCTGGCACTTCCATTTTGTGGAACCCCAAATTTCAGTTAATTTAGCCAGTAATGCTGAACATCTAAACTATGAGAAAAGCTGTTATTTATAACAAAGAAATTCTGTCTCTCCTAGCCCCTCAACATATGTATTACTGGGGGGAAGACTAAAAAATTAAATCGACGTGTTTTGAACACAGAAAAAAGGGTTTTGTGATAGAAATTAAGTAGGATACAACTTTGAATAGAATGTTGATTCAAGGAAGGAACTGACATTTGAGACTTAAAGACTGAGAAGCCAGACAGATGTGCAAAAAGTCTAGACAAAGAGGGTTTTGGTTAGAGGGACAAGCAGGTGAAAGAAAAAAAAAGACGAAACAGCTGAAGAAAATGAAAGGAAATAATGATGTGAAATACAGGTAGATAGGTACTGATCATACATTGATTTACATTTTGTTTCTAAGTACAACAGAAAGTCACTGAAAGATTTTAAATAAAAACAATGACAATTTTATATATGTTAAAAACAAAAAACGATAACTCTGGTATCTAAGTGGAGCATGAACCCATAGAGAAATAAAGGTAAAAACAGGCTAATATGGCAGCTACTCTGCAGTCCAGGTAGGAGATAATGATGGTCTGTGCTGGGATATGAGAGAGAGAAATGGAGTCAGAATGTTTGAGGCGGAACAGCTAAGGCTTGTGGATGAACTGAACTGGGGTGAGGGGGGTGAAGGAGAAACAGGAATTGGGCACGAATTTCTGGGTTCCTGGTTTAAGCAACTAGATGAACAGTGATGTCATTTTCTGAAAAGACAAATGAGGGAGGTGAGTGGATTCTATTTTTCCTACTCTTTTAACTATTATTAAAGTAAATGGACAAAGGAATTTAACTATGGTAAAGAGATAAGGAACTTGTAAAATTACCAAAAAGAAAAATAATCCACTACAGGGAGATAGATGTAAAAATGTACCCATCTCCTTTAATCACACAATCAGACATTAGGGTTTACTGTTAAGATTATGAGTTTACTTGTTTCATTTAAGTTACTCAGCATCAAGTGATTGACTTCCAATTATTTCACATCTGTCACATATCTAAGCATTTTGTATGTATATAAATACACACACACACACACACACATCAGTAGTATTACTTTTAATCATAGTAATGTTAGTATTTCTTGTTATGAACTAAGTTGTTCAGGAAAGGGGTCTTTTCAGTATATTTTCAAGAAGTAGGCTGTATCTCACAGGTATTCAGTTAGACTGATGCAATTTCCTAGATCCAGGAATACCAATGTAAGCCCTGGCACTTCCATTTTGTGGAACCCCAAAATTTCAGTTAATTTAGCCAGTAATGCTGAATGAACTATGAAAAAAGCTGTTATTTATAACAAAGAAATTCTGTCTCTCCTAGCTCCTAAACATATGTAATACATATGTATTACTTGCATAGTTCATGACAGTCCCAGATCCGAAGCAAGCTGAGTAAGAAATATTAGAAACAGAGATGGGGAATCTTTAAAAATCAAATTCTAGAATCAAAACTTGGTGTCAAACACCTGACAGTTTCTGAACATGTAACAACTCTCAAAAGTGTTTAATGGGGGAAAATAGCAAATGCATCCACAGCTTTCCATGACAATCAATTTAATCAGTACAGTGCTGTGTCACACTAAAAGCTAGGTGCCCCCACACCAGATGTGCTAATTGACCTTTAATTTTTATGTACCTGAATTACATCGATGATTTTTTACCCTTAAATACCTCTTTTATAAGTAGCCTGTTAACTTCAAAAGACCAGTGTAATTTTTTTATCCCAAAGCATATGCAGACCATGGACAGAATGAAAAACAAGGTGTATGTGAGAAATGGAGAAAGGTATGTAGTAAGAGCATTTAAAAAATACTTCACCCTCAGCTTCGAAATTCTTTCACACTAAGTTCAAAATGAAGGCTGTTTTTTCGGGATGGTGGTGGTGGTGCAGAAATGTAGGTAAACAAGTTAATGTAATTAAGTTATATAGAAAAAACATAAAAAGATCATTGTGGATTTATTTTGAAATGTAGTCTAGAAATAAAGAAGCAGGAGTCTTAAATCTAAAACATGAAATTCTGAGCCAAGCATTTTAATCTAATCAATATTTAAGGGTCCTAAGCATAGACAGATTAGGCAATTTAAACATTAATTCAAACAAACTAGTGATGATCCAGTTCAGCATTCTCTCCTAAGCAATCTCCTAATTATGAAGCTATAAACATTTATTTTGTACTCTTTAATTCACTGGATTGTGCTAAAACCAAGTGGTACTCTCAGTTGCCTTGTGACAATAAAACTCATTAAGTGACTATCCTCTGCACTACAGTATTTCTCCCCTAATTTGAGGATTGCAAATAATGCACATTTTCTCCCCTGAAGCTCCTTCTCTTAACCAACCTAATATCAAAGCTTTCTCCAATAAGGACAGTTTACACAAATATATAAAATAAATATGCTGCCGGGCAAAGAAGGTATTTCCCCGTCCTTTGGGGTTTATCAAAATAATACTCTATACATTATTTCCTGGTTTAGAAAAAAATAACATGTCACAAAATTCTTAAATTTTGAATAAGAATTCCATCGACCTTCCTCTATCAAATTTACTTGGTCTAACAAAGTTGTATTCAATTATTAGGTGGAAAAGATGGACCAAGTCTAGCCCCAAATGATTAAATTTGCCTTAATATTCTCTAATTCCATCGTCTTTCATTCATAAGAACCATTACCCTATCAAGATGGCCTGAAATTCTTATAAATTCACCTGTTAAGTGTGACTGTAATACTTAAGGAATGCTTTTGGTGGCCTTAAAGAAACAGTGTTTCCCTTAAGGTATTTTGTTGAATATCTTTAAAGCCTGTTTCTCAAAGGTTCATGACCACCAATTTTTCCTCTCCTTAAGTACAGAGATGCTACACATAATTACTACAGCCTCACGTGAAGTGTCCCTTAGGTTTGAACTTTTTTTAAAAAGGGGGAAGCGAAGAATATCCTTCCACATACTGTCCTGTGAATAAATTTCTTCCTTAATGAATATTTTGAGTCATGATTGCCAGTACTGCTGTTCCCTAACAATACGATCATATTTATGTCTGAATGCAAATGAAAAACAGCCCTTTTACATGACTAGACATACTCTATCTACCAAACTGGCTAGAAGTGGGAGATCCCCCCAATTGTGATAAAAAAACAACAACCCATCACCATAAACCAAATTTAGTAATCAAGAAAAACCCTAACCTAATTAGAAGTTCTTTATTTCTTCTCATGCCAACGATAAAGCTTAAAAGACTGACCAACTGAAAACTACAGATCAGCATTACAATACCGAAAAAAAGAAACCAAGACAAGTTGAGTCAGCATCTGAAAGGGTCATTTGTCACGTTTTCATATCTACTGTTAAAGTCTCAATATTATAAAATGCATTTAAAAAGAAGAGTACAATCAGTGGTTACTGGTACTCACATGGCAGCAGCCTACTGTTTTCCTGTATCCTAGTATCAACTATGTATAGTCTACTATCACTACTTTCTTCAAAAGTCTCTACATTTGATATTTCATAAACGTCAACAAAGAGCTCAACTACTTAATTATTGTATTATGAGTTCTGAAATTGACACACAAATGTGGTTACACCTCAGAACATATCAAGTTCCAAAAGCAACTCCAACACTGAAGACCGGCTGGATTAAATCCTCAAAAATATTCAAGTGAGGCTCCCTTCTCGCAACAGACAACTCTGACATGAACGCTGACAGACAGGAGGGAAGAAAGGACATAAAACTTGCCAGTAAGCCCCAAAACTTTGTTAGCTTAGAAAGTCAGAGAATTATCTCGGCTGCTTTTCCAACACAGAAGCCTTGCACGTGTTCCCCCTCCCCTCCTTCGGATGAAAAGGTAGAAAACGCCACTAGGCAGGCAAGCACGCACGCACCCCAAGGACCCCCACCCTCTCCCACCGAAACCTTCATTTTCAGACACTTGAAAGGAATAACCAGGCTCCCACGTTTGTGGATTAGCTTGTTACACATGATCCACGTATGCAGAAATCAAATAAAGCCAGTTCAACGCCAAGGCCGAGGCTGCCGCCCCTGGCTGCCCACTAGTGTATCGGAAGCGTCAGAAAGTCCCACAGGAGCCATAATGGCGGTTAGTCTTCTGCCAGGAGCCTCGCAGCTCGGCCCGTCTTCACCCGGCACCGACCGCAGTCCATGTGGCTCTTACCTTCCTTGGTCTGCGCGTTGGTGATCTGCAGGTCGGAGTCGGTAGCTTTCAGCTTCTCTCTCCCCATGATCTGCTTCTTTAAGTCGCAGAGGGAGATGTGCAGCCCATCAAAGGTGACGGTATCATAGTTGCGTTTGGAAGAGAATTTATAATGCACACAGGACATGGTGCCAAAGGACTCCTAAAGTTCAGCGAGGAGACGTGGACACGCTCAATATATGTATATTTATAAACGTAAGAGCAGAATATTTACACACACAAAACACTCAAAGACACGGAAGGACCCTAAGGTCTCGGATTAAATACCCCCCAACCACAAGCAGGGGTTCGTAAAAACAATAATCCAGAACCCCCGGTACTCAATCACTTCATGTGCAAGAAGGCGGACGAGGACGGGGAAAGGGAAATGGAGAATCCGCCAACGGGCACAGTGTCACCCGGCTGGGTGCCCCTCGCTCATGCTAAGGGCCGGCAGGAGACGGGGGGCAGGCGGTGCAGTCAGTAGCGGTCAGTCCACACGTTAAAAGTCCGAGTGACCCCGCGGGGTCAGGGGTCCATAGTGCGGCCGCACCTCCCGGTGGCTCTCTCCGTGGTTTGGGGTGACCCGGGCCCCGGGAGAAGGCCGAGGGGGGAGGGCCTAGGCCCGCAGTCCACCAGCGGCCTCTCGCCTCCTCCTGGCTTCCGGACGAGCGGCGTCGGCTGCCCCAGGCCCAGGCCCGCCACCCACACACACAAGCCCTGGCGCCGGCTCCCCGGCGGCCACAGCGGCGCCGCGGCCTAGGCCCAAACGCGCGGTCGGCGGAGGAGAGGCCTTCCGCAGGCCGACGCCGCCGCCGTCCCCGCCGCCGCCGCCGCCAAGCCGGCACCAGGACTCCGCTGGGCCTCCAGGCGCTGCCTCACCACCCCGGGCCCCGCCGGCGGCCGGGGGGCTTCGCGGACCCTGGCGCCGCCGCCGAGGCTCCCTGACGCTTCCTCTTGCCGAATGCTCCGCGCTTGTCTCGTCTTCCGCTGCCGTCGCCTCTAGGCCCAGAATGGCGAGAACACGCCCGGAAACCGCCAGGCGACGACAACGGCTCCCTTTTAGCACTGCCCCGCTGCCGCTCTCGGGCCCTCACCAGGAGCCGCCGACACCTCTGAGCCAGGAACTATGGCGGACGCGGCCTGACTGCAGGCGAGCGCCCACTCCGGGGTCTCTTAAGCAGGGATTGCACGGGCGGCGCTTGCGGGCGGAGCCGGCGTGCGCGCGTCGGCGGCCCGAGGGGCGGGGCTCTGACGTCACAAAGCGCACTCTGCCCCACGTGACCCCGCGCTTTGTGACGACCGAGCCCGGAACCGGAACCAGCCGCCTGGGGGTCGGGAGAAACCATCTACCTCAAAAGAGAGGGGGAGACTGCAAATAGGACCGACTCATGGGGCGGTTCTGGGAGGGGAGCTCCGATTTCAGCAGCGACTGCCCGGCTAGTTTGCACCACAAAGCGGAGTTGCTGACAGGCGGCTGGTTAACTTCCCTTGCCCACAATCTCCAGCTCCTCTCAGCCTCCCAATTTAAGTAAACATTATGGTTGCTATGCAAGCAGCCCCTAACTTCCCCCTCCCAACAGACTCGCTACCTTAAGATCTTCCAAGTGGAGACTATGGAGCAGTCCCAGGATAGAACTGATAACAACTACTATGAAGGTCTATTGAGTCTTACTATGTGCTAGGCGCAGGGCTCAGCGATTTATAACACTGCCAGGCTGTGAAGCCACGTTGTCGGGTTGGAACACTAGCTGTGGGACTCGCAGATTTAACTCAGTGCGGGGCTTTTTTTGGCTGCGAGAAGGGCACCAGGTGTTAGACTGGTGGAGTCAAACCTGACCTTGGTTCAGCAACCCTGGTACTTGAGTTCTGGCTAGGAAAGACTTCAGAGCCAAGACCATAAGAGAAAGTTTATTTGGAAAGCCACAGAGGTAGAAGAAGTGAACTGTAGAAGAAATGGGCTCAGGAAACAAGGGACAGAAGCAAAGGAAGGGCCCTTGGAGGTTAGGAGAGAAAAAGGTAAAGGTGACACTCCTTGTGGGGGGTGGGGTGGGGTGGGGGTTTAACAAGAGGGATAAGGGAAAGGCTTGGGCATGCTCCCGGGAGAGAAGTCGCACTGGGTCCTCCACCCTAAGAGCTTAACAGTGGAGAATGTTGGAAGTCCCAGGGAAGGTTATCAATAGAATATTCATCAGCTTTCCAGGTGTGTCCTTTCAGGGGCTGGTCTCAACTGATTGGTTGGCGCCAGGGCTGGGAGTCCTTAGTCATCGCAGCTGGTCCTGAGGTCAGCCATAGCATCACTGTCTGGTTTCGCTACTTTGTGGTCATAAAAGTCTCCTGCAGGAGTATGGGAGTCTCATGAGGCCATTCTTTGGCCCCCTGTTCCTCCTCCAAGGGGGTCTACCACATGACTAGCAACATGCCACTGGAGGAAAGGTCAGGGGAGGGCCTGAGCCACATGACCAGCATATGCTAGGAGAGGGAAGGTTACCCAGGGCGAGGTCCTTGTTTTCACAGTTCTCCCCATTGCTAGACACCTGGGGTTTTCTGCCCTGGTGATCTGTACCTGGCCCATTGTCCTTTCTCTGATCGTATGAGTTGATAACTGTCTACCACAGTTTTATTGGCTGGAAAGTGCTGTTAAATTCTAGTCTCCTTGCATCACCATATATTTTGGGTG
Source organism: Tadarida brasiliensis (assembly GCA_030848825.1). NCBI lineage: Eukaryota > Metazoa > Chordata > Mammalia > Chiroptera > Molossidae > Tadarida > Tadarida brasiliensis. The sequence goes on from CM061258.1 coordinate 123,929,305, forward strand.
GTGAGCAAACAATGCAAGATACAGATGTTGTATTATAGATTTGTACCCTTGAAACATATGCTATTAACCACTGTCATGCCAATAAATTCAATTTCTAAAAAATTCCATTAAAAATGGTACTTGGGCCTGGCTGGTGTGGCTCAGCAGTTGAGCACTGACCCATGCACCGAGAGATCGCCAGTTCGATTCCTGGTCAGGGCACATGCCCAGATTGTGGGCCAAATCCCCAGTGGAGGACATGCAGGAGGTGGCCAATCGATGTTCTCTCTCATCAATGTTTCTATCGCTTTCTCCCTCTCCCTTCCTCTCTCTCTAAAATCAATAAAGAAAAACAAAAAATGGTAGCCCTGGCCAGATGGCTCAGTTGGTTGGAACATCATCCCATACAGCAAAAGGTTGTGGGTTTGATTCTCAGTCAGAGAGCCTACTTAGGTTTTGGGTTCCATCCACGGTCGGGGCATGTATGGGAGGCAGCCGATCCATGTTTCTCTGTCTCTGTATCTCTCTCCCTTCCTCTCTCTCTAAAAAGATCAATGAAAACATATCTTCGGGTGAAGATTTTTTAAAAAGGTACTTGGTTTACTGGGTTGGTATGGATTAAATAAATGAATAGATTTCCATTGTTTAGAAGCATGCCCAGCACATGGTTCAGTGTGTGTCAATAAATGTGGTTCAATCAATGTCAGTTTAACATCAACAAAAAACCCCAAGTGGTCAGCACTACCATTATCTCCAATTTAGAGATGAGGGAACTGAAGCCAGCAATCATGAACTTTCTGAATTCCCACAATCAGGGCAATGCCTGCTCAGTGGCAGGTCTGAAATCTCATTCCTAATTATAAAAGCCGGGAACTATGCCAAGAATCCCCTCAGTGGATTGGAATATTTTTTCCTTGGAGTATGGGGATGTTATAAAATTCATAATATAATAAAATTGCATTCATAAATTGTAACATTCACTATCATTTACAATGCATTTTCCTCATCCTTGCTGAGTCAGTCACTGAGAATAAGATTACACAGCCAAGCCCTGGCTGGTTTGGCTCAGCGGTTGGAGTGTCAGCCTTCGGACCAGAGAGTCCTGGGTTTAGTTCCTGCTAGGGGCACGTACCAAAAAAAAAAAAAAAAAAAAAAAAAAAAAGATTACACAGCCAAAAGGGGACCACGTTTGCTAGGGACTTCCTAAATGCTCACTCCAAATTCCCTCTGAACTTGGTTTAAATCAATCATCATCTTGTCAGAAAAGTATTCCTAAGGCTATCCTATCTACAAGCAAAATAGAGACAGACTCATAGATGGAGATGGAGAGCAGGCAGACAGCTCTGGTGGTGATGGCGAGGTGTTGGGGGTGGGGGGGAGGTGAAGGGATTGAGCAAAAAAGAAAAAAAAGAGAGAAAGAACTCATGGACACAAACAGTGTCCAGGGGAGGAGGGTGGAGGTGCAAGAGGGTATATGAAAGATAAATGGTGATGGGAAAAAATAATAAAATGTTATAAATAAATAAATAGGACAGCCATCATTCTCTATACCTTACTCTTTTGTTTTTTCCCAAGCACTTATTACTATTTGACATGGTATATGTTTAATTTTTAATTTTCTGTCTCCCCCACACCTCAGAATAGAGATTTGTTTTTTTTGTTGTATCCCCAGCTCCAAAAACACTGACTAAACATAGTAGGCACTCAATAAAAATGTGTTGAATAATTACATTTGTGTGTGTGAGTGATCTATAGAGATACCATGGCAATAAGATTTTGATAAGTCAAGGGCAGCCCCAGAGATGACAATACAATTCAACTCAACCACACATCAACATCAGTGCTTTTCACGTTGTCAAAATTAAACTGAGTACATTTTAAAGATCTAAGTGGCTTTATTGAAAGCAAACAGAGGGGAGCTCCACCTGGCTGTAGAAAAGGAAGGTTGCCCTCCTAAGGGGAGCAGAAAGGGCCTGTTAACCCGATTATCTCACTAGGACCATGTTGACTGGCTAAAGGTTACATTACTGGGAAGCTGCAAATGCAATTAGGTTAAGTATTAAATTTTGGTTTGCCGACGTGGGCCTAACTCCATTTTTTAAAACTTATCTTTATTGTTGAATGTATTACAGATGTCCCTGCTTTTTCCCCTGGTGACCCCCTCCTCCCTCCTCCCTCCTCCCACCACCCTCCCGCCTTTCCCCACACTATTGTCTGTGTCCATCGGTTATACATATAAGTTCTTTGGTTTATCTCTTTCAGCCCCCCGCCCCCCCCCTTCCCTTTGAGGTTCGTCAGTCTAACAACCAATTTGTACTTCTTAATCCCTTCAACTTTTTCACCCATTCCCCCATCTGACAACCAACAAAATGTTCTCTGTATCTATGAGTCTTTTTCTGTTCTGCTTGCTCATTTTGTTTATAGATGGTTGTTCTGTAGTTTAGTTGTAATTTTTTTTCTTTCTTTATTCTAGAGAGAGAGGAAGGGAAAGGGAGAGAGATAGAAATATCGATGATGAGGAAGACATGGATTGGCGGCCTCCTGCATGCCCCACACTGGGGATTGGGCTCACAACCTGGGCATGTACCCTGACCAGGAATCGAACCGACGACCTCTTGGTGCATGGGTTGATGCTCAACCAGTGAGCCACATCGGCCGGGCTAGTTGTAATTTTGATGTGGTTGTGGGAGCAGGTGATACCGTGTTTACCTATACCACCATCTTGTACGGAAGTTTTTTGGGTCCTCTTCAGAATAACTATTTTTCCTGAAGAATCTCTATGAGAAAAACGGGGAAATTACATCTAATGATAGAAAAACGGGACAAGAAAATGAGGGATCGTCTTAGTATATATCCTTAGTATATATGTCTTTAGTTAATAGCTTCACACCTAATTAATGCTGATTTAATCAGCTTGATGAGATCAAAGGAGGCCATGCCCTTAGGATAGAATGGATCAGGACCCAGCCAAAAAAATATGTGTCCTTGAAAAAATAACAGTTGACACTTGAACTAGGGGTGCTAACTCCCACACAGTAAAAAAATCTCCATGTCACTTTTGGTTCCCCCAAAACTTAACTACTGTCATCACTCAGTTTCCATGGGGGGATTTGTCTCAGCACCCCCAATACCAAAATCCTGGACTTAATTCCCTTATGTAAAATGGTACAGAACAGTGCGTACCGTCAGCCCTCCACATCCTGGATTCCTAGCCTTGGATAGAAAATACTATTTCCGTTTGAGGTTGGTTGAATCTGCAGATTCAAAACCCAGGGATACAAAGGGCTGACTGTATATTTACTGGAAAAAATAATCCGTTTATAAGTGGACCTGTGCCGTTCAAACCCGTGTTGTTCCATGGTCATCTGTAGTCAGTGTTATGATCTGGTCCAACTGTTCACCTCAGGCAAGAGCCCTTTACAAAGCTTTGTTCACCCCAGATACTCTTATTTATGGAGACCTCACTTCATATCACATCAAACAAGTCAAAATGCATCCACAACCCATATAAAATATAGTTAGGATGAGATTTAATTGAGTTGTTTGACTAATGGACAAAATGTTATATTTGGTTCATTTCATTAAATTCCTTAATTTTGTAGGTTTCTTTTAGTAACATGGAGCTGTTCTCCCTGCTACTTAGCCTTCCTCCACCCAATATTTTCGTAAGCCCTTGAGAGCCTTTTGTCCTGTACCCACAATGAATGAAGCATCCCTTTCCAAGCTCCTCATCTGGAACAATTCTGCATCTCCCACTTCCTGAGATTTTAAACCTTTGTCATCCTCAAACCCATTGTGCCCTCACACCTCCCCAAACACATACATTTAGTAGAGCCCCTACCTTATTTCCTTGTGCCAAGACTTGTTTCCAAGAGCGGTATTGGGAGACCCAAGAAGCTCTCTGTCTGTCTGCTGCAGGGAGTTTGCATTGCTGCCCAGGCTGGGAAGTTAGAGGCTGTCATGCACACTCCTCATCTAATGCTGCCAAGCGCCCAGCGCATGACATCACCAGATTCCAAGTCTGGCCTCAGCCCAGATTCACAAAAGGTATGTCCCTTATGTCACCAATGCATCTTCCCCAGATGACTGATTATCTTCATATTTTATTTATTTAATATAGCAGCCTACAGAAAGCTTTGCATTTTTATTAATAAAATCCCTCAATCTTTTTTCCTTCACCTATAAACTTTTAAAAAAGTGCTTTCTAGCCTCTCAGTGCCCACCTTAGATATTTATTTGCTTATGTTTCCTTCTAATTTCTGTATGGACTTCATGATTTTAAATTAAACTCTATTCTGTTTGAAGTTTTTATGTATAGGGTATAATATAAAGTGAAGATCATTTTATGCCTTATAAAATTGTGAAATATATTATTAATAAAGAAAAAAGCATAAAATATGTACTTTGGTTTGATGCAAGCTATACATGTTTTATAACTATTAAAGAGTTTCTTTTAAACTATGTTTTAAAATTACATTTTATGGTGATTTATAACAGATGGGATGATGTTTTTGTTTTTTAGAAGATTTTTGCAACAATGTAAATTGGACTCTTTGTTTTGTATTCTTAGCAATATTTTAAGGTACATTCAATTTGTTGAAAGCTAAAGGTCATGGATTAAATCATCCTATGAATTGAGTTTTTGAAAACTGATGTGAGCAACCTATTGTTTCTCCACTTTTAACTCATGTATTCATTCAACATACATTCAAATGGCAAAATGAAGAAGTCTGAAAATCCCATGTGTGGGAGATGGGGATCAGTGGGATCCCCTATGATCATTGGTGAGATATACATTGGAACAGTATTTGGGAAACAATTTGGCATTCTCTTGCAAGTGTAAGTATTCTTATACTCTATAAATCAGTAACTCCACTCCTGGTCATATGCCCAAGGCCAAATTGAACTCATATATATTTGTACAAGAATTTCATGGAAGCTCTTTTTAATGGTGAAAAGCTGAAACAACCCATATGCCCATGAAGGGAGAAGAGATAAATACATTATAGTCTTTCCAGACAGTGGAATATTATACAACAGTGAAAATAAATAAAATACAGCTAATGCAACAACATGGTGATGGGGTCTTTGTAGCTGTTCTTGAATCAAAAAAGCAAGTCTCAGAGGATGATAAATTGTATAATAAATACCCTTTGTGTAAATTTCAAAACAAGTAAAACTAAACAATACATTTAACACATCTGAAAGAAAATGATGGGAAAACACAAAATACAGCATCATTATTACCTCTGAGATGGAATGTGAGTTATTGGTAATGATCTTGTTTTGGGGTGGGTTCACAGATATTCATTATTTTACTAAAAATAAACAAAGACAGAATAATTAAAGTCACAAGGAGCCATGCACACAACAATGTTGACAAGAGGTCATGAGATCAGAATTATGACTGCTCCACTGATTTTCACCTCTTCTTTCTTCTCACTGCTGGCAAAGAATGTCATGGACATTCATACAGAAGAATGAAGCGCCTTAGAGAAGCAAAAAGTAGGCTAGCTCCCTAAACTCTTTCACAGCACTTAATGCCTTAAGTATAAATAAAACTCAGTTTTACTTATACCTTGATAATTCGGTTCTAGTTTTCTTGTGTTGAGATCAGAGAAGGGACTTGGCTGACAGACTCCTGGTGACCTGGAGCCAGACAATGCCACCAGTGACCTCACATCATCAAGGGTCTTCCAACTTCACTCCACCCTTTACAACTGGGACTCAAACCAGGAATATTTTTAAGATGTGGGCCTCATCCAGCCGGTGTGGCTCAGTGGTTGAGCACTGACCCATGCACCAAGAGGTCGCCTGTTCGATTCCCGGTCAGGGCACATGGCCAGGTTGTGGGCCCGATCCTCAGTGGAGGGCATGCAGGAGGCAGCCAATCAATGTTCTCTCTCATCGATGTTTCTATCCCTCTCCCTCTCCCTCCCTCTCTCTCTATAATCAATAAAGGAAAAAAAAAAAAAGGTGAGCCTCATAAAAGTACCAGGTATGCTCTAACCAGACAGACACATACCACACTGGCTTCCCCTTGGAATTCAAGGGCTCAAGGTAAATATGAAGGAGGAGCAGCAATGAGAATGGTACTGTAATAGAGCTGAGGCAAAGCCCAGAGGTCAGAGAAGCCTCGTCTCTTTTGAGTGAATGCAGTTTATTCATTCATTCCCAGATACAAACTCTGTCATGAGTGCCGATGTGTGCCAGGCACAGTGCTGGGTGCCTGGCCATCAGCAGTGAACAAATCTAAGCCCCTGCCTGCAGGGAGTTTACTATAAGTAAGGGAAGTCATCTACTTTTAGAGGCTCCAAAATTTGCTGTGTGACCTTGGGAAAATAACTTAACTTCTCTGGTCCTTGGTTTCCTATAAAGCCTGTTTCATGGGCCCTGTGTGACTGCACTCAGGGTGCTTGGTCAAATGCTCTGCTGTTGCTGTCTTGGCATTCCTCATAATTTTCATTTTCATTTTGTCCTGAGCCCCGTGAATTTTGTAGCTAGTTTTGGTTTCTTGACTTGTGAAACAGTTAAAATAGTTCCTTCCTAGAAACAGAAAATAGGGGTTGGGGGAGGGGGAAATGGGAGATGATACTCAGTGGGCAGAGTTTCAATTTTGCTAGATGAAAACGTTTTAGAGATCTGTTGTACCAAAAGGTGAATATATTTAATGCTACTGAACTGTACACTTAAAAATGGTTAAGATGGTAAATTTTATGTCGTGTGTTTAAAAAAAGGACAAGCCCTGGCTGGTTTGGCTCAGCGGTTAGAGCGTCGGCCTGCGGTCCAGAGGGACCCGGGTTCGGTTCCCGCTAGGGGCATGTACCTCAGTTGCAGTTTGTCCCCAGCCCCTGGTTGGGTCATGCGGGAGGCAGCCACTCGATGTATACCTTTCATGTCGATGTTTCTCTCTCTCTCTCTCTCTCTCTCCCACTCTATCTTAACAAAAAATGGAAAAATGTCCTCGGGTGAGGATTTAAAAAAAAAAAAAAAAGGACAAAAGGAAAAAACAGTGCCTTCCTGATAGGGTTATTAAGACAATTCCATGACAGTGCCTGGCACAAAAGCACCATTTAGGTGTTGTTTGGGAAGTAAATTCAAGTGGCAAATGCTAGAGATGTCTCTTTGAAGTACTTCCAACTTGGATAAACAACACCACCACCAAAAACTATGGCTGGTGTTTCCTCTTCCCCACGCCCTGTGCCAAGTAGTTTTAATGTCTTCCTCCTTCAATCCTCCCAAGAACTCTGTGGATAGGTCCCAATGTTGTCCCCATTTTATAAGCTTGGCAACAAAGTTCAGAGAGGTGAGGTCACATGCTTGAGGTCACACAGGAGCCACGATTTAAAACGGGGCGTGTCTGGCTGGGAAGGGCGTTCTCTTCAACACTGACTACTTTATGGCCAAGGTGGAAGGGGCTGCCTCTCTCTCAGTACCAGGACTAAAGCTGGTCCACAGCCAGCACTGTCCTGCTGGCTCTCCTCCCTCTGACTCCCACTTATCCTCGGGTATGTCTGATCTGTTTTTATCTGCCTCTACTCCTAGATTAAGTTCCAGGAGGGCACAGACCTCATCTGCTTCCCTAGGGCACCTGGCAGGTGCTGGGGAACTGTAGGTGGAGTCCCAGATGACTCTTGATAAGCGGTTCCATCTGGCTTCTCCAGCACTAAGAAGCTTGTAGATTAAAGCAGGCAGTGGCCTTGAAGTTCCCTCACACTGCAGACAGTCCTTGGAGGAAGTGCAGATGGGGCTGCCCTTGCACAGGCCTCCACTCAGGCTTGCACATCCCCTCACCCACTCCGCGCCCGCGATTGCTGGGCCCATATTCCTGGCACTGGGCTCTGTGCTGTCTCCTTTATCCTACACTATCTCCCTTCTTCTTACCTGTGAGCTAGGTGCGGTTCTTCCACATTTTACTCAGGGGAGTCCAAGGTCACAGCTACTAGTGATGGAGCCAGGCTCAAACCCAGCGGTGAGCTTACCTTCCAAGCTGCCGGGCGCTCCTGGTGGTGTCTGTCACACCTGTGCCTGTCTCGGGCAAACACCTTGCCTTTGGTCTGCTGGCTTTGCTCCTGGAGAACACTGGATAAGCAGGGGAGGAAAAAACATTCATTCATTTCATAGATCTCAATGAGTGACAGCTTGTCCCAGGCATGGTTCTAGCACTCAGCTGTGAATAGGACAGGCCAGGCTTCTGCCAACCTGGAGTTTGCATTCCAATGAGGGAGGGACACAGAAAGCAGCTGGACAAGCAGGGCGAAGACATAATTGCAGGAGGCGCTAGTGTTGTGAAGGAAATACAGCAGCGTTAGCGAGATGGAGCATGACGGGGCAGTGAGGTGATGACACTGGATGGTCAGGAAAGGCCTCTGAAGGAGGTGACCTTGCAGCTGGCATTTGAATGACAAGGGGAAGAAGTTTCTGGGTGGGGAGAATGACAAATGCAGAGTCCTGAGGTGTGATGCAGGGACAGTCAGGAGGCCCATGTGGCTGAAGAATGGATAATAGGGGATGACAAGGCTTGTGCCAGAGAGAAAAGCAGGGGTCAGATCATGTAGGATTATAAAAGCCATTCAAACAACTTTTTTTTTTTTTTAAATCCTCACCCGAGGATATTTTTGCATTTATCTTCAGATAGAGCGGGAGGGAGAGAGGGAGGAAGAGAGAGAGAGACACACATCGACTGGTTGCCACCCACACAACCCCAACCAGGGCTGGGGACAAACTGCAACCGAGGTACGTGCCCTTAGTGGGAACCGAATCCGGTCTCTCTGGTCCGCGGGCTGACGCTCTAACCGCTGAGCCAAACTGGCCAGGGCCAAACAACTTTTGATTTGAGAGAGGAATATTCTAGAAGTTATGAGAACTCAGGACCACCCTATGTTAATGTTCAGGGCAATTTGAGTATGGGGGCAGGTACCATGGGTTCCTAGGACCCAAGCTACTGCTGAACTATGATGACCTTCAGCAGCATCCTGGGAGTTTCCAGGGACCTGGAGAGGCCCCAGAGAGCACAGGGATGTCAGGTGTGGTTTATTTAAAAGGCAGAAGTTGGGTGACACACACACTATGCATGGCTCATGGCATCTGTCCCAGGGGTCACATGGCCGGGACTATGGCTCCAGACGGGGGAAGGATGGATCCCAAGATGGATCCTGCAGCTCCTGGAGCCTGTTCCACCTGCCGTGCAGGCTGGTGACACAGATCTGTCAGGAATGGTTCGAAGGTGATCCTGATAATCTCGGCCTGCAGGTTGGTAGAGGGCCCGCGAGGGACTGGAAGTCAAAGCCCTCCTCAGTGAGGCAGGAGAAGGGAGACCGCAGGGAAAGCAATGCCATAGGGCTGCCCAGGCCGGAGTTTGTTTCAAAGGCAGAGGGCAGACCGTCTGACTCAGCAGGGCTTTGTGGGTGATTCCAGGCACAGTCAGGATCAGGAACCACCACATTCTTGGTGGCACATGGTTAAGTGCACAGATGCAGGCGCCTCATTTCAAATCCCAGCTCTGCCAGGTACTTTGTGAGGGGCACTGAGAAATCACACAAGCTCACTGTGCCCCCGTTTCCTCACTGTCCAATGGAGTCGATAATAATAGCACCTCAGTCATAGGTTATTCCAAGGAACAGAGCACCTGAGGGCAGAACCCACACAAGTGCCACAGGGGCCGTCACTGTGCTATTCCACTGACCTCAGGCCCACCCTATAAGGAAGCTTCATTACTATTCACATTTACAAACCAGAACTGAGGTTTAGCGACCTTTCCAAGGTCATACTGAAAGTATTTTATTTGCAAAACAAAAGGACAAAAAAACCACACTCCATCCCAAAAGCTCACATGATCTGGGGTTCAGCAGGCAGATCAGTGGCACTGCCTGCAGACAGGAGGCAATAATAATACTTTCTTGTCCAGCCAGTGTGGCTCAGTGGTTGAGCATTGACCTGTGCACCAAGAGGTCGCCAGTTGATTCCCGGTCAGGGCACATGCCCAGGTTGTGGGCCCAACCCCAGTGGGGTGCATGCAGGAGGCGCAGGAGGCAGCCAATCGATGTTTCTATCTCTCTCTCCTTCTCACTTCCTCTCTCTCTGAAACCAATAAAGGAAAAAATTTTTTTAAAATAATAATAATACCTTTCTTGCAGCGTTGTCCTGTGAAACGTGGCAGTTAGAGGCAAAATCCTGGTCACAGTCACAGATCAATCTTGCGCAAATAACAGCTAGAAACTCTGGAGAAAATGTAACTACCTTAAAACACCGGGGAACGACTGAACCGGGGCAAGTGCTAGAGGGCTGTCTTCACTTGGAGGGAAGGGACAGCAAGGGGTGAGTGCCCTGTTTTCAAAGGCAGGGCAAGCCTGTGCCAGGGGAGGGTAGCTAAAACTCTGCTAGAACACTACCTGGTTTTACTGTTCCGAAGAACCAGAGGACAAGGTTGTACAAACACAGCCTCTGGAAACAGAGGGGGATTCCTGGAAAGAGATCCAGAGAAGGGAGCCCCAAATTCTCATGAACTCTGCCCAGATTTCTGGCAGAACCCTTATATGCAGGGCAACTCCAGCTAGAGCTAAGCAGAGTGAGCTGGGATTTCAGCTGCCGCTCACCCAGGGGAGGCAGTCCTGCAGGGTGAGTTCAGCCTGCCATGTGCTGGTACAAAAAAATATGAATAGATAGTTAAGTGCAAGGCACAGTAAAAACCAGTGCATAATATGCTTCCAAATTATATATACATACGTATTTGTATATGGACATGTGCATATATGCATGCCACATGTGTATGTACATACACACTTCTATATATTGTATCTAGAATATTTCTGGAAGGCTAAAAGGAAACACCGCTGATAAGAGTGGTTACTTTTTGGGAAGGGGGAATGGAATTAGGTGTTGGGTCGACCAATGTAGGAGGCAGAACCATTTTTGTTTCACTTATGTTTGTTGTTTTTTTTAAATATGTTTTTGTTGATTTTTTAGAGAGGAAGGGAGAGATAGAAACATAGATGTGAGAGAGAACATAGATCAGCTGCCTCCTGCTCGCCCCCTACTGGGGATGGAGCCTGCAACCCGGGTATGTGCCCTCACCGGGAATCCAACCGGGACCTCTCAGTCCGCGGGAGGACACTCAATCCACTGAGCCACACTGGCCTGGCTTGTTTTTTTTTTTGTTTTGTTTTTTCCAGTCACATTCATTGATGTATAATTTCATACAGAAAAGTTCACCCTCTTTGGTTTACATTTTTCTGATTTTTGGCCAACATATACCATTATGTAACAACCACCACAGTCAGAATACAGAGTATTTTTGTCACCCTCCAAAATTTATGGTCAACCCCTCCCTCTTGCCTTTTCCAGCTCACCGTGTAGATGGAACCGTACAGGATGTCACCTTCTGAGGCTGACTTCTTTCACCTAGCAGGTTGCATTTGAACTTCATCCATGTTGTATCAGTGCTTCATTCCTTGCTGCTGTTGACGGATCCCCTGTTGTCTGGATACACCATGGTCGCTGTGTTCCTCGGAATGTGTGGGTTGTTTTTTGTTCTGGCGATTGTGACTAACTGCCTTAGACTCCATGCACAGGTTTTCGTTGCTCCTTGGTCAGTACCGAGGAATAGGTTACTGGGCCACAAGGTACGTGTCTGTTTAACTTTGCAAAAGCCTGCCCACCTGTTTCCATAGTGGCTCCGTTCACACCCCACCAGCGATACAGCCTCATGGGCATGTGGCACTGGCCGTCCTTTTTCTTTGTTTTGGACATTCTAGTGGGTACGTAGGAGTACCCACATAAATTTCCCTACTAGTTCGATAAGTTGGGGCATCTTTTCATGTGCTTATTTGCCACCATATATCTTTATAACAGCACTTTTGAGACATAATTCACATACATAACATTTACCTTTTAAACATATACAATTCAGTAGCTTTAAGCATACTCACAGAGGTGTGCAGCCATCACTGCTATCTAATTTCAAAGCAGGTTCATCTCCCGTGCCCATTAGCAGTCATTCCCACTCCCCTCCCCACCCCAGCACCCAGCACCTGGCGACCACTAATCTACTTCTTGTCTCTGCAGACTTGCCTATTCTGGACATTTTATATAAAAGGAATCACACAGTACATAGTCTTTTGCAGCTGGCTTCTTTCACTTAGTATCATATTCTCAAGGTCCATCCATGTTACAGCACGTGTCAGTAATTCATTCGTTTTGTGGCTGAATGATATTCCATTGTATGAACGTACTATTTTGTTTGTTCATTCAAGGTGGCCATTTGGCTTATTCCACTTTTTGCCTATGATGAGCAATGCTGCTGAGAACATTCATGTACAAGTTGTTATGTGGACACTTGTTTTCATTTCTCTTGGTATATACCTAGGAGTGAAATTGCTTAGTCAGATGGTAACTCACAGTTTAACTTTGTGAGAAACTGCTGAACTGTTCTTTAAAGAAGCTATATTATTCCACATTCCCACCAGGAATGTGTGAGGGTTCAGATTTTTCACACCCCACCAACATTTGTTCTTCTTGATTATGGCCATCCTGGTGGGTGTGGTTTTGATTTGCATTTCCCTAATGACTGATGATAAGCATTATTTTGTGTGCTTATTTTGGCCACCAATTTTGCTCATTTGGTGATTTAGCCTAGATCTTCATCCCTGAGGGTTCTGAGCCCCTGGTTTTCATGCCTAGAGGAGGCCGGGGTTGCTGTAATTGCCTCTTCACAGTTAAAATTGGGCACAGGAGCACCAAGAGACACCCAGTAAATCCTCTGAGTTTCAGAATCCTCCTCTCTGTCCTCATTATGTAGCAGCCATCTATGTCCTTGTGCTAATGAAAGTCAATTAGCTCTGCGAATACAGTAACTGCTGGTTTTTGCCTGCTGGGCTACTGGTATACAGAGCCCCAAATGACCAGGTAGCAGGTTTAGGTTAGTGGAATGATTACCATGTCTCTTGGTAGGAGCATCCCTCCTCTGGGAACCAGGGCCTTTAAGTTCAGCAGAACTTAAAATTTCAGGGAGAGGAAACAGATTTCTAAGTGGGTCACTGGGAGTGACAGTGGAGAGACCACTGCTACCCCTTGGTTCTCAGATCTGTTCCTCATACCCTGTGGGGACACACCACCATATAATGGCTGTTGGTCAAAGGATATATTGCATCCTGAGGGACAGCACCTTGACCCCAGGCTGTGCTTTTTAAGAGGCCATTTCAGTGTTCTATCAGACAAGCAGCTACTGAGTGATGGGGAATGTCATGTCCATGGCCATCTCTCCTTCTACATAAGGTAAGTCCCTTAGCCTAAGAGTTTGTTATCCAGTGCCCCAGGATGGAAAATCAGACACATTGCGAGTCTTTAGATAGTGGTGCTGACCAAGGTACCATGGACAGGAAATGTAAACAAGCCTATACTTGGGATCTATATGACTCACAGTAGGGACAACTCACTGCCTGCTCCAGGGTAGAAATGGTCCAATGCAATCAACTTCTCACCAGTGGGTTCGTTGGGTTCTTCTAGTGAAGGCTCCATACATAGTATCAAGAGATGATGCTGACAGGCAAAATGTTTATCTGCAGCAGTGGCTAGATTAGCCTTGGTGGGAGGGAACCATGTTGTTGGGCCTTTGCTGGGTCCCTGCAACATGATTATTTCACTCAAGGGCTCACAGTTATAGCTCAGTTTTAACTGAATACAGAGGCTGGCCCATCTCCATGGGACGACTCATCCTGTCCACTCAGTTCAATTAACTTCTTTTGGAGTATGCTCTCTGGTGGGCATTGACATGAGGCACTAGGACACACCCTCTTTGTGCCTCTCCCACAGACCCATCTTCTGCTTCAAGATCTCTGACTTACTATCTTGCTCCTTCAAGGCTCCCAACCAGTCATCGGAAGCCATTCACCACTGCCAATAAGTCACTTCTCTCTTCTCACCAAGCTGATGACCAGGTCTGCTGCCCGAAGCTCTGTCCAGTCTCTTGAAGCTGTCCCTGAGCAGGGATACAGTGTATTTTCAGCTCACACTGAAGTATTGAGCATCCATGGACTTGGCTTTGGTTTTCTTATTCTCTGTGGCTGTATGTAGGAAACCCTTCATAAGGACATACGTATAAATAAGAGTGTCAGAGGTAGACAGCAGGGAGGTCTGGGTCACATGGTTGCATGACTTGATTGAACCCCGTGGACCTGCTCAGAAATGGTCCTGAGTGGGCCATTTCCACTGTCCTATGGGTTTCTGTTGTATTTGCCCACTCTTATGACTGAGTGGGTCCAACAACAGCCAGCTTATATTGGGTGTCCCATGGTTAGGTACCTGGTTTCTTTTTCTTTAAAAAAATGTTTTAAAAATATGTTTTCATTGATTTTTTAGAGAGAGAGAGAGAGAGAGAGAGAGAGAGAGAGAGAGAGAGAGAGAGAAACATTGATACGAGAGAGAAATATCGATTGGCTGCCTCCTGCATGTTCCCTACTGGGGATCGAGCCCAAAACCCGGGCATGTGCCCTGACCGGGAATGTAACCAGGACCTCTCAGTCCATGGGATGGCGCTCAGTCCACTGAGCCACACTGGCTGGGCGGTACTTGGTTTCTACTAGGGATAGAGTGTACTGGTAAAAGTGTGGGGTTTGGAGTCAGACTGGACTCAAGTCTTGGCTCTATCATTTTTGAATGTATTGTTTAACCTCTTTAAACCTCAGTTTCCTCCGCTATATAATACCATAGAACCTTCCCATCAGGGTACTGTGAGAAAGAGCTGAGAGATGCATGTGAAATGCTCAGCGTCATGCCAGGCAGGGCCCACATTGAACAAGCAATAACTAACTCTAAGTAACAGTGTTCATGAAATGTAAGCCCCTTCAACCCACATGACTGAGGGCATCCTGAGCCTCTGGCTGACCCCAAGCGAGGTCCCACCTGAGGCTCCAAAGATGTAGTGCAAGGCGACAAAACCACGCTGAACCTGTTTTTGCTGTTTCTAGTCCAGGTGGGAAGACCAACCACCCTGAAACAAGCTGGCTTTCCATGGCATTTCCAGTGTCATAGAGAAAAGAGTGTTTGAGTGAGGAGTAAGGGACCTCTGCTCCCGAGGGCAAGGATGGCATGTGCTTTGTCTTCATAGCATGGCGCCCAGCACGGATGGAACGTGTTGAATGGAGGGCCGAGTGTGACTTTGGGGAAGGCTTTTCAGAACTGAGCTTCCAGGTGTGAAAATGGGCATACAACCTTTGTACAGACTGTCTGTGGTGTTGCAGTGATGTAGTGGAGGGCCTTATAAACGGGCTTTTTGTCTCTGAATGCATGATGATGGTCTTCCCAACCAGGCGCTGTGCCTTGTGGATAAACAAGAGGGTTCTGAAGCCAGCCAGGATTCGGTTAAAATCCACCCCTGCCATGTATAAGCTGTGTGGACTTCACCACGGGTGGAACTTCTCTGTGGATGAGCACAATTCAGCATTTAGTAAGCTCTCAGGAAAAGCCCTTGCTGAGGCCCATCGATATTTAAGCTTTTTGACATTTGAGCACGCTTCCTGATCATTTTTTAAAAAAAGATAAAGCACAAGTCAGATGTATTGGAGTTGTCCATAGTCAGCAATGGTGCTCTCCTTGCTGGTCTTGCTGTTCCTGCACCCAAGTGCTCCATGGCTGCCACCACATCATGCCGTCTTTCCCCTGGCTGCACACCACGTGCTTACCCTCCACACTTCCACACTCAGGCGTGGCAGTGCACATGAAAAACTGGGAGGTGTTTGTGTTGGTCCAGCATCTGCCATGGACAAGACGTCAGGACCCGTATGCTGCAGGATGAAATTCTCGTCATCAAATTTCTCCCCATAGATGGACTTGCTGCCTGTGCCATTATGGTGTATGAAGTCACCTCCCTGGCACATAAATCCTGGAATAATTCTGTGAAAGCAGGGAACCTTTACAACCAAATCCTTTCTCCTCAGTGCTCACAGCACGAAACTTTTCTGCTGTCTTTGGAACTGTGTCTACAAACAGATGGAAGGAGACTTGGTCCAAGAGCTTGCCGTGGACAGCAATGTCGAACACCCGTAAGGTTCACCCTGGCTTGGCATGGATGGCTCTGGGCAGTGGTGTCTGTAAGGCCCCACTGAGTTTTCTGTTTGGCCACTAGAGGTCAGACAAACCCCAAAGTTCAAGGCTCCTAATTCAGAGGGAGAAACAGGTGTCCAAAGACAAAAGTCACCTTGTCCTGTGAAACTGGACACGTGTGCCGTCTCCGGTGTGTCTCTGACCGGCCCAATCAGCATTCAGGTTCTATCACCAGGCCAAGAGGATGGGGACACCCACTGAGGGCAAATATGCTGAGTTACTTCTGACAAATACCGGGAGACAAAGAAAGACAAAGCTGAAAGTAATAATAAGAATTTCTGGGTGTCAACTATGTGTTGGAAGCGTTTATAAAGAATTTTACAAGTATGAATCAGCTTAATGCTTATAAAACTCTATGGGGTAGGTATTTTTAGTTTCCCTTTACAGATGAAAAATTGGCACAAGGACATAAGCAACTGAGATGAGCCTGGGTGCAGCCTGACGGCCACTAAGAACCGGCTGGTTTGCTTCAGGCCGGGGAGCTCTGAAACGCACACCCCAGGCCCAGATCATTTTGGTCTTTTGGCCACATCTTTCAAGCCTGTTGGAAGATGGAGGGCACTCAATCCCTTCCTTTTTCTTTCCTGTCTGTGGCCCTTTGGGGGACACACAGACACAGGTTCAAATCCTGGCACTGCCATTCGCCAGCTGTGTGGCCTGGGCAAGTATGTACCTCGCTGAGCTTCGGTTTCCGCTCCGTGAAATGTAGAGCCTTCCTCACGGGTCACCCTCCAACCTCTCCGACTCCTGTCTCCTCGGGAATGTGAGTTCCTAGAGGGAAGACTTCTTCTCCTTCTCCTTCTCCTCCTCCTCCTCCTCCTCCTCCTCCTCCTCCTCCTCCCCCTTCCCCTCCCCCTCCTCCCCCTCCTCCTCCTCCTCCTCCTCCTCCTCCTCCTCCTTCTTCTTAATATATATATATTTAATTTAATTTTTTTCATTACCATTTAGTCCCCTTATACACTCCTCAACCTCCATCAATCTCCCTACCCCTGCAATCACCACACTGTTGTCCGTGTCCATAAGTTCTCTCTCTTTTTTACTCTATCCCTCCACTCCTCTAGCCCCCACCCCCAGCCAGAGCTGTCAGCTGCTCTCTATGAGTCTGTCTCTATATTGCTTGTTAGTTCAGTTTGTACATCATCATTTAATCAATTTACCATTTGTTGTGTCTTATATATTCTATGTTTGTTATTTTTATTTATTTATTTATTTTGAATTTATTGGGATGACATTGGTTAATAAAATTATAGGTTTCAGGTATACAGTTCGATAATACATCATCTGTATACTGTACTGTGTGTTCATCACCCCAAGTCAAGTCTCCTTCCGTCACCATTTATCCCCCCTTTACCCTCTTCTACCTCTCCCCACCCCATTTCCTTGTGGTAATCACCATGCTGTTGTCTGTTTCTATGAGTTTTTGTTTAATTCCTTCACCTTTTCCACCCAGTCCCTAACCCTCCTCTCCTCTACAGCTGTCAGTCTGTTCTCTGTATCTATGAGTCTGTTTCTATTTTGTGTGATAGTTTATTTTGTTCATTAGATTCCACGTGTAAGTGAGATCATGTGATACTTATCTTCCTCTGACTGGTTTATTTCACTTAGCATAAGACTCTCCAGGTACACCCATGCTGTTGCTAAGGGTGAGATTTCCTTCTTTGTAATGACTGAGTAGTATTCCGTTGTGTAAATGTACCACGGCTTTTTTTGGTTAATTCTTACCCAAGGAAAATTTTCCATGATTTTTTTTTTAAAGAGAGAGGAAGGGAGGGAGAGAGAGAGAGAAACATCAATGTGAGGAAGACACACCAGTTGATCGCCTCCCAGACGACCCCTGACTGGGGCCGGGAACTGAACCTGCAACCCAGGTACCTGCCCTTGACCGGAATTGAACCCATACCCTTTGGTTTGCAGGCTGATGCTCTAACCGCTGAGCCAAACCGGCCAGGGATGCCACAGCTTTTTTTATCCACTCATCTACTGATGGGCACTTGCCTGCTTCCAAGTCTTGGTTATTATAAATAATGCTGCAGTGAACATGGGGGTGCATATATTCTTTTGAATTAGTGTTTCAGGTTTCTTTGGATATGTTCCCAGAAATGGAATTACTGGGTCATAAGGCAGTTCCATTTTTAATTTTTTAAATTAATTTATTTTTGTTACAGATGTTTCTCCTTTTCCCCCACAGACACCCTCCTCCCTATCCTGCCCCCCGCCAAGCATTGTTGTCTATGTCCATTGGTTACACATACATGCATATAAGTTCTTTGGTTTATCTCATCCCTCCCCACTGCCCCTCTCCTCTGAGGTTTGTCAGTCTGAACCATACTCCTTTCTACGTCTCTGGGTCTGTTTTGTTCATCAGCTTTTTCTGTTCATTATATTCCACAAATAAGTGAGATCATGTGGTATTTGTCTTTCTCTGATTGGCTTATTTCGCTTAGCATAATAATCTCCAGGTTCCTCCATGTCGGCTCAAAGGATAAGAGATCTTTCTTTCTTACAGTTGCATAGTATTCCATTGTGTATATGTACCCATTTTTAATTTTTGAGGTGACTCCATACTGCTTTCCACAGTGGCTGCATGAGTGTGCAGTCCACCAGCAGTGCACAAAGGTTCCCTCTTCTCCACATTCTTGCTAGCATTTGTTTGTTGATTTATTGATGACAAGCACGAGGTGATATCTCATTGTGGTTTTAATTTTCATTTCTCTGATGATTACTGACGTTGAGCATCTTTTCTTTTTTTTAAATATTTTTTTCTTTATTAATTTTAGAGAGGAAGGGAGAGAGGGAGAGAGAGATAGATAGAAACATTAATGAGAGAGAACATCGATTGGCTGCCTCCTGCATGCCCCTCACTGGGGATTTGGCCCACAACCTGGGCATGTGCCCTGACCAGGAATCGAACCAGTGACCTCTTGGTGCATGGGTCAACGCTCAACCACTGAGCCACACTAGCCAGGCGAGCATCTTTTCATATGTCTATTGCTCATCTGTATGTCCTCTTTGGAGAAGTGTCTATTCAGGTCCTTTGCCCATTTTTTAATTGGATTGTTTGTTTTTTAGGTGTTGAGTTTTATTTTTTTAAAAATAAATTTTGTATATTAACCCCTTATAAGATGTATCATTTGCAAATATGTTCTCCCATGCAGTGGGTTCCCTTTTCATTGTGTTGATGGTTTCTTTTGCTGTGCAAAGACTCTTTAGTTTGATGTAGTCGCATTTGTTTATTCTTTATTTTGTTTCCCTTGCCAGAAGAGATATTTTAGAAAAAATATTGCTGTGAGGAATGTCTGAGATTTTACTACCTATGTTTCCTTCTAGGACTTTTATGGTTTTGAGTCTAACATTTAAGTCTTTTTTTTTTTAATATGTTTATATTGATTTTTTTTTTTTTTTTTTTAGAGAGAGATAAGAAGGGAAAGAGAGAAACTTTGATGTGAGAGAGATACATTGATCAGCTGCCTCCTGCACGCCACCCACTGGGGATTGAATCCACAACCCGGGCATGTGCCCTGACCAGAATCAAACTGGAACCTTTCAGTCCATGGGACAACTCTCAATTCCCTGAGCCACACCAGCCAGGCTAACATTTAAGTCTTTAATCCATTTTGAGTTTATTCTTCTGTATGGTGTAAGAAAGTGGTCTATTTTCCGTTTTTTGTACATATCTGTTCAATTTTCCAAACATCATTTCCTGAATAGATTGTCTTTATGTCGTATGTTTTTGCCTCCTTTGTCAAATATTAATTGACCATATAGGTGTGGGTTTATTTCTGGAGACTCTATTATACTCCATTGATTTTTATGTCTGTTTTTATGCCAGTACCAGGCTGTTTTGATTACTGTGGCCTTGTGGTATAGTTTGATATCAGGTAGTGTGATTGCTCCAAATTTGTTCTTCTTTCTCAAGATTGCTGTGGCTATTTGGGGTCTTTTGTGGTTCCATATAAATTTTTGGAATATTTATTCTAGATCTGTGAAATATACCATTGATATCTTGATAGGAATTACGTTGAATCTATAGATTGCTTTGGGTAGTAGGGACATTTTAATGATGTTAATTCTTCCTATCCATGAACACGGTATATGCTTTCATTTATTTGTATCTTCTTCAGTTTATTTCTTCAGTGTCTTACAATTTTCCGAGTACAGGTCTTTTACATCCTTGGTTAAATTTATTCCTAGGTTTTTTTTTTTTTTTTTATGCAGTTGTGAATGGGATTATTTTCTTAGTTTCCCTTTCTGATAGTTCATTATTGGTGTATAAAAATGCAACTGATTTTTGGACGTTTGTTTGTATTCTGCTACTTTAGTGCATTTATTTGTTAGTTCCAGTAGTTTTCTGGTGGAATCTTTAGGATTCCCTACATACAGTATCATGTTATCTGCAAGACTTCTTGTTCAGTACATTCTTTCTAATGCCTAGAACAGTGCCCGCCATATAGTAGGTACATAGAATATTTGCTGATGGTTGCTTGACTCTTCTCATTGAACATTACTTAAAGTGGAAGTGCCCCTCTTTCTATATTCCCACCAGAAAGGTATGACTTCAATCATTTCCTAATGACTGTAAAGCCATTGATTTATTCATTCACTCACTACCACACACTTGTGCTTCTATTTTATAAGTTCTGGGACTATGAAGAGGCATAAGGTACCTACTCTCGAGAGTTTCAAGCCCAGGATGAGACAAGTTGGCGGTTTTGAGTCAGGTCTCAGCAGTCATTCCCTGTGAGATTCACCACCCGTGGATATTTCCTGTGTTCTTGACCCTTGTCCATTTATTTATGTATTTATTTTTTATCCTCACCCGAGGACATTTTTGCATTTATCTTCAGATAGAGTGGGAGGGACGGAGAGAGAGAGAAACATCGATGTGAGAGACACATCGAGTGGTTGCCTGCCACCCACAGGACCCCAACCGGGGCTGGGGACAAACTGCAACCGAGGTACATGCCCTTAGCGGGAACCGAATCCGGGACTCTCCAGTCTGCGGGCTGACACTCTAACTGCTGAGCCAAGCTGGCCAGGGCTGACCCTTGCCCATTTAGAAGCAGAGCTCATTGTGGCCTCCTCTGCTAAGGGAAAAGCTGCTCTTGGGCTATACAGTCTCAGATGGCACAGAAGTGACAAGAACTGGGAGCATGTCTGAGGCTGCCCTGGAAAGATGGCCATGGGCAGTCTGGGTCGAGTCTAGGCTCTTATTTGAATGGATAGGCAAGAAGGAGCAAGCTTCCCTGGTCCAAGTAATCTGTTAATCCTCCTAAAATTGATGGCTAAAAAGCCAACCACAGGCTGACATTTTGTATATTGCTTTAGATCCTAAATGCAAATGGGTGCTTTACAACCCAGTCATGCCTGTTTATTTTAAGGTCTGCGAGCTTCAGCTAGTTCAGGGGAGTCTGGTGACTGAGGGAGGAAGTCTCATTGCAAAGGGGCATTGCACAGTCTCTCGGGGGACCCCATCACTAGGAATCCAGAGCCCAACCATCCTTTGAGAATGTTCTGGTAGGTTTGACATCATGGAGAAGATCAGGTGGACCTTGAGCAATGGTTGGGGCACACACAGGAATTGTGTGTACTCACCCCTTATTTGCACGATTATCAATCTGCAACATGGCAGCTACCACTGTCCTTACTGGACCAGCTATGAGGCTTTCAGCCCTGAGCCTGTGCAGGGGTCCCTCTGGGTAATAGCAAACATTTCAGTCGTACTTGCTAGGGGTCAGTCATTATTCCAACTCCTTATATAAATTAACCCCCACAGCAGCCTTGTGAGGTGGGTACTGTTAACAGCCCCATTTTACCAAAGAAGAAACTGATGTACACAAATTCGTATCAGTGGTCAAAGGTCACAGAGCTGGAAAGTGGCAGAGCTGGATTTGAATTTAGATCGTCCGACTCTTTCTCTTGGATGTAAATAAAGGCTGTGGTGCTTTACCTAGTCTGGAGGATGACTTTTTCTTTGGCCTTTGATCTTAAAAACTGGAAATTTGTTCCCAATTGTTTTCAGGTTTTACAGGACAACTTCCTCCCTGAGCGAATGGGTGGGTGACTTGTGTTAAGTTGCCTGGGGGATTAGGGTGGGGACAGAGGCAGTGTACTTAGAGGTGGAATATATCACCTCTGTCTCTGGGTACCCTGCTTCCCACTTCCTCTACCTTCACAACATTCTACTCTTGTCAGCCTCAAGTTTTGGGGGTGGGGTTTAAGATTCTGTGGCCAACTCAGGTCTGCCCTTCTGGGATGTCCTCTTTAGGGCAGCGCTGGCCAATAGAAATATGATGCGAGCCACACACAGCATTTAAAACTTTCTAGTAGCCACCTTGAAAAGGTAAAAAGGTATCAGTGGAATTCATTTTAATAATGTCTTACTTTAACCAGTATGTCCAGATTATCATGGCTTCAACATGTTGCCAGTATAAAAATTCATTACATTTTGTTTTCATGTTTTTTTAATCCTCACCCAAGGATATTTTTCCATTTATCTTCAGATAGAGTGGGAGGGAGAGAGAGAGAGAGAAATATTGGTGTGAGAGAGACACCTCAGTTGGTTGCAGGACTCTGACCAGGGCTGGGGACCAAACCGCAACCGAGGTACGTGCCCTTGACCGGAATTGAACCCAAGACTTTTTGGTCCTCG
The DNA here is from genome assembly GCA_030848825.1 of Tadarida brasiliensis. Lineage (NCBI taxonomy): Eukaryota > Metazoa > Chordata > Mammalia > Chiroptera > Molossidae > Tadarida > Tadarida brasiliensis. The sequence goes on from CM061258.1 coordinate 123,952,031, forward strand.
GGCCAATGCTCTAACCTGAGCCAAACCAGCCAGGGCACATTCTGTTTTTAGAAGATGGCTTTAAGTCCTAGGGCTATGTTTATTTCTAACTTAATCTCTTTTGGAGACATAAGCTAAGCTTTATTCCCTTTTACCAGAGTATCTTCCCTTAGTTTGCCAGTTGTGGCATGTTTTCCAGAAAGCTAAGCCCTGCCTCAAGTTTGCTTAGCACGCAGTACAATATGTATTCATTCAACAACTACCTGTTGCAGACTTCATAAGATCAGTCGTGTCCAAGTGCCTGGGGAAATGGGAGCACATTCTCCCTGCAGAACAGGAATCTAAGATCTGCAGGGGTTCCCTCAAATCTGCAGCAGAGGCCTGACTAGCACAGGCCTGTGGGGAAACCACTGCAGGCCAAGGAAAAGACCACCAAGAAGATTCACGCAGACTTTACACAGGGTCAGAAATTATTTGTTCTTATCAATCTGAAAGAAAAGAGCGCCCAATGCATGGAATATCAAGCAGAACCCTGAGAAAGGCATTGCCTAGGTAGTGCCCGAATTAGCTCTAGACTACGAGTTGTTTTGGACCTGTCTAGCATTATTAAGCAGGCCTCAAAAAGTTCAAATCATTTCCAGTAACTTAACTGCATCTTAAAACCAAACCCAAAAATATAAGAAAAATACAAAAAACCTTCAGCACTTAACAACATAAACTTCAGAGTTTGGCATTTGATAAAAAATTACCAGGTATGCCCTGGTCAGTTTGGCTCAGTGGTAGAGTGTCGGCCTGCGGACCAATGAGTCGCGGGTTCGATTCCGCCCAAGGTCACCTACCTCGGTTGCGGCTCATCCCTGCCCTGGTTGGGTCGTGCGGGAGGCAACCAGTTGATGTGTCCCTCTCACGTCAATGTTTCTCTCTCTCTCCTTTTCTCTCCCTCTCTCTCCCTCCTACTCTATCTGAAGATAAATAGAAAAATATCCTTGGGTGAGGATTAAAAAAAAAATTACCAGGTATGCAAAGAAGCAGAAAAATATGAGCTATAATGAGGAGAAAACTCAACCAATAGAAACAGACCCAGAAATGACACAGATGACGGACACTCAAACAGCCATTAGAAAGACACTCCATATGCTCCAGAAGGGAGAGGAAAGTACGAGCCGCTTAAGGAGAGACACAAGAGATACAAAAAGGACCCAAAGCAAACCTCAGGGTCTGAGGATCTCAAGGAAACCCAAGCATATCTTGGGCCCGACACTTGCTGTGTAACCACAGGCAAGTTAATACACGTCTGAACTCAGCTTCCCTCACCCAGCACACAGCAGTGACATATATTGAACGTATGTTCTGAGCCAGGCACTCTGCTAAGAGTATTCCACAGCAACCTATGCTGTAATTATCCGCTACGTCTTACAGAAGAGGAAACGGAAGAATGAGGCACAGAGAGCTTAAGTAACTTGCTGAAGCTTGCACAGCTCAGAAGCCCTGTGGTTCCAGGATTCAAATCAGAGCCCAAGCCCCTAGCTTCTATACTATTCTCTCAACTCTCTAAGGCTGGAAAAATGTAGTATTTGCTGCATAGGGCTTTTTTAATGTTAATTTTTAAGTTTCAACCTCACTGAGGTATAATTGACAAAATCGTAAGCTATTGAAGTGTACATCATGATGTGATACCCATATACATTGTGACGGGGTTCTCCTCATCCAGTTAATTAACACATCCACCACCTCACATATTTATCTTTTCTTTTTTCTCTTTTTTTGTGAGAACATTTAAGTTCTACTCTCTTGGCCAATTTCAACCATACAGTACAGTGTCATCCGCGGTAGACCCTATGTTTCACCTGCGATCCTCAGAACTTGCTCATCATAGAGCTGAACGTACACAGCCTCTCGTGTGGCTATACCAGATAATCCACACGAATGTGTTCACTTAGCACAGAGTGCTCAAAGAAAAAAAAAAGAAGGAATTTTCAAGTGGGTTCGGAAGGGCTGGTGTGAGAAGTAAGGTCAGGAAGACCGTGAAGGAGCATTAACACCACCATTTACCAACCCTGGACAGAAGGCTTGGGAGGCCACGGCCTGCTTGGACTGTCGTGCAGGACCCTTGCTGCCCTTGGGCGCCCCGCCGGCCCACATCCCCCTGCCCTTTCCCTGGGAAGGAGGCGGTGAATGAAGACTTCCTTCTCTTTCTCACCCTACATGGCAGGCGTCCGGGAAACTGAGCTCGGAGAAGCTGATTGAATTCTCTCTGGTGTCTTTTGCTCTTTTTTGAGTTGCCAAACTTTTTATTTTGTTTAAAGATATTCTCAAATCTCAAAAAAAGCACGCCCAGGCACAAGGAGCAAATGATCCAGTGTGCTCTGGCTTCCAGAGTGCTCTTCATTGCATCCTGAAAGATTTCGTTGGTCCTGGAAATGGCTGGTGACACCTCGGTGGGAGCTTGGTCAACTCTGCCGTTTCCTGTCCACATCTGTCCCTGGGGCCAGTACTAGAGGAAAGCAACCTCCAGTTCACTAAATCCACAGACATCACTTAACAGGTGGAACTGTCTTCTTTTCTGAACCGACTCATTTGCATAAATATTTCTACAGCTTTTTTCAAAGTTCATTTAGTACAATGTTACATTTATTCCTTATAGTTCCTTTTATTGTTTCTTGTTAGAAAAATAGTACATGTTCCTTGTAGAATACTTAGAAAATGTAGGTAAATAAAAATAATAAATACAAAATTTTCAGTAATGCTGCCAGCACACTTTAACTTTTGACGTCTATTTCCCCAGCATTTAAAAAATGCCCGTGATGAGAATGGGCCACATTTTTAAAGCTGATGCATCATGGATGTCTCACTCAGCCATTGCTTATTCTTCTGTAACATACGTTTTTGTGTGGCTTTGTGATAAATATACAGGCAGGCTATTTTAATGAGAATTTGAATTATACAATTTGAAAAAGTGAGATATAAAATATTAATTAAATCTTACTTTATGGGAAACTTTGAATAATGTGAATCTTGCTTTGCATTTATTTTTTTGTAGGAAATTTAATACTGCACAATGTGAGTTTTGCATCTGGTGAGGTCTTCAACCATGCTATCCCTTGTATGAATGTGACTATCCATTACTACCATTTTTTAGCCAGTGTTGTATTAATGGCTACTTATTACCTCAGTGAACTTCTTTGAAGATAAACCTTTGCACATGTCAAAGATGATCTCTTCAGGAAAAATTCTTACACGTGGCATTGCTGGGTCAAGGCTTTTGATACACATTGTCAGAATCCCACCCTGTAGGTGGTATCAACATTTACTTAACAAATATTTCACAGGGCTTATACGTGGCAGGCACTATTCTGAGAACTATGCACCCTCACAATGATGATATGCAGTAGGTCAATTACAGTCATCACCATTTTACAGATGAGGAAGCTGAGTCAGCCACACGTGCCCGAGTCAGCCACACGTGCCCGAGTCACACAGACAGTAAGTGGTGGAGCTGGCTTCTGAGTCCCAGCTCTTAACTACCACCCTGTGCTGCTTCTCCGATCTTCACAGCGGCAGACTACAAGCTGGCCAGTTCCCTGCACCCTCGCCACACAGGTAACGCCTGCCTGCTCAGCGGGATTGGGAATATGCCACTTATGCTGGGGAAATCAATTCACCACAAGGTGATTTCTGAGTGCTGATACTATGAGAGAGAGAAAAGGGCTGGGGACAAACTGCAACCGAGGTACATGCCCTTGACCAGAATCAAACCCGTGACACCTTGGTCCGAGGGCCGACGCTCTTACCACTGAGCCAAACTGGCCAGGGCTTGATTTCTTTTTTAAGAAACCCTATCCAGAAGGCAGGAGCAAGGAGAAGGTCAAGAAGGGAAAAATGAGGGACATCTGCAATACTTTCAACAATAAAGATACATTAAAAAAAGAAACCCCAGTCTGACCGATGTGGCTCACTGGTTGAGTGTTGACCCATGCACCAAGAGGTCACCAGTTCGATCCCTGGTCAGGGCACATGCCCAGGTTGTGGGCCTGATCCCCCGTGGGGGGCATACAGGAGGTGGCCAATCGATGTTCTCTGTCATCGATGTTCCTATCTCTCTCTCCCTCTCACTTCCTCTTTCTCTGAAATCAATAAAGGAAAAAAAAAAAAAAAACCCATGTAATATTTTCGGAAGCTTGCCCCAAGGCAGAAGAGACCTCTCGTCTTCGGCCTTCATATTTCTGGGGTCCACCAGTTCCCCCCAAGTCTCTGCTCATGGCACCAGGATTTTAACTCCTAAGCTATGTGGGCCCTTCCTCTGCTGTCTGCCATGGAGGCTGGCTCCGAGTTTCAGGTGTTTGTAGCCCGAGAAGTCCCTCACCCAACCCTTGCTTTACTCACACACTGCAGGGAGCATTGTCTCTGAGTCCAGCAGAGGCAGGAAAGTCTGGAGCTTCCACGAGGGAGAGGGCTGGGTTTCTGTACTCTCCCTGAGCTCCCCTGCAAGATGACTAATTCTTCCCCAAGACATAGTCTAGACCCTTGTCTTAGTTAGGGTAGAAATGCTAAGCTACTATAACAGAAATACCGTAGTCCCCAGTTATCCACGGTTTTGCTTTCTGTGATTTTAGTTACCCACTGTCAACCATGGTCCAAAATCATTAAATGAAAAATTCCAGAAATAAACAATTCATAAATAGCGTGATGAAATCTTGCGCCATTCGGCTCTGTCCCACCTTGGACCTAAACTGTTCCTTTGTCCAATATCTCCAAGCTGCATATACCCCCACCCATTAGTCCCTTAGTAACCATCTGTCATCAGACAGACTGCTGTGGTGTCACAGTGCTTGGGTTAAAAAAACCTTTATTTTACTTACTAATGGCCCCAAGCCACTCATGTAACTTTAATTACAGTATATTGTTATAACTGTTCTATTTTATTAGTTATTGTTGTTCATCTCTTCCTGTGTACACTTTATAAATTAATCTTCATTATAGGTATGTATGAATAGGAAAAAACATAGTATGTACAAGTTTGGTACTATTGGAGGTTTCAGGGTTTTAGACATGGGGGTCTTGGAACATATCCCTGAGGATAAAGGGGGATGACTGTACCCAATAATACATGGCTTAAAGAATAAAGTAGTTTATTCTCTCTCATGTAACGGTTTGGTGAGCATTTCTGATTGCTGGATGTCGCTAATCCACAGGTCTTTCAGAAACAGGTTCCTTCCATCGCGTTGCTTTATCCTATACCAGGGTGTCAACCTCTTCTGTGTGGTCAAGGGTTCCATCCTAGGGAAAGGGAAAGGACATGGAGGAGCCATGCCCACTGCTTAAGGTGTAAGTGCACATCACTTCCACTTGAATTCCATTGGCAAGAACCGAATCACATGGTAACATCTAAGTGCAAGGGAGACTGGGAAATGTAGTTCAGATGCATACCCAGAAAGGAGAGAATGGATTTGTGGGAGAGCTGCTACCATTCAATAGACCCTCCAAGAAGGAGACAGACCCAGCTGGGCATCTGTCTGCACATAATGAGGTTATGCTATTTCTCTTTCTTGCTCCTCATCCTATATCATATCAATGGGTGAATTTAAGAACAAGATGTATAGGCAGCTGACATTTATTTAGTCTGAGTACACCAGCCTCAGGGGCTCTGGAAACTCACTCCTAAAAGCATGTTTATCTTCTTATTTGTTCTATCTGACTCAAAAATTATCCCAGAGAGCAGAGTACACAGGGTTTAGACAGAAATTTCCGAATGAAAAGCCCAGCTTTACCATTACCTATCTTCTGTGGGACTTCTGTTACTTAAACTCTCTGAGTTTTAGTTTGTTGTGAGAGTTGTAGAAGCATGCGGAGAAGGCCAGGTACAAATCCTGGGTCTGTGACACTAGACAATTCTGCTAATTTATCTAAGCCCTGGCTTTCCTGGAGAATGGGGTAATACTCTACCTCTTACTGTTGTATGTTGTATGTCCTGAGTGCAGAAGTCAGTGTTGGCTCACAGTACTGAGAAATTCAGAAAGCAACCTACCTTTGGGCTCAAACAGTACAAACATCCTATCGCCCCGTTTCCCTCTGTAGGTCGGATTCATCCTCAGACCAACTCTACATGGTGGAAAGATGGCTGTGATGTAGCTAGAGGGAGAGTGAAATCTCTCAGACACCCCTTCATGTCTCAGGGGCTCTGATAGGTTATGATCTTGTCCCTGAACTAGGGTTTGAGGGATGAGATTTGTTGATTGGCTTAAGCCAATTGAGCCCCACTCCTGGAGTTAGGGATAGGGTCACTCTCAAACAACTATGTGGTAGTCACATAGTTCCTCCGAGGGAAAATGGGTTGTAGTTACCAGAAAGGCAGCCAAAACAACAGATGTCCACGGCAGAAAATGTGTGTGAAGGATGAATTAATTGGGCCTAATTATGGCCCAATTTTTATTTGTTTTTTTGAAATTATGATCTGATTCCTTCTGATGATAGATCAACTAATCATGGTCTCTGGCAGTTTTCTTTCATTTCCCTCTTAATTGAGTCCTAGAGTTTCCTTCTATTGCTTTGCCCATGCCAATGAATGCTTTCCTTCTCCCACAGGTTCATCAGGCACCCCCAAACCAATGGACTGAAGGGAACCCACTAGGAATTCATATATTTTTTTAACTTGCAGTGTTTGTCTTTGAAAAAGCAATGAACTTTTTGTCTCCAAAGACTATAATATACAGATTAAGAAGTCTCAGTATCAAAGACCTTACAGACAAAAAAATTTATATATAGAAATCTTATTTAATGTATATAATTTCATTTACTATACATTAATGTAGATAAGTAGAGTAAACTTTTGGGGTTTCAGTTTCTCATTTGTAAAATCTTGCAATGGAACTAGGTGCTTCCTAAATTTCTTTTTGGCATGAAGACCGCCCCCCTTTTTTCTTTATTGATTTTAGAGAGACAAGAAGGGAGAGGGAGAGAGAGATAGAAACATCCATGAGAGAGAACATCAATTGGCTGCCTCGGCATGAAGACCCTTTAAAGAGGAAGCATTATAGTATATCAACATTAATAATGGCCCAAATTATTGAGTACTCAACTCTAAACTCTAACATATATATCTCATTCAATCTTCACAACAACCATGCAAGGTATGAACTATTAATACCCTCTTTAAATAAGAAAACGGAGGTCATGTGACTTAGAGCTGGGGTTCAGGTTGGTCAGATTCCAGAGTCTGTGCTCTTAATCACATTATATTTCCACTGTGACTTCCTCTGGGGAGGAAAGAACTCGGATTTTGGAGCCAGAAAGCTTTGGATTTGAATTCTAAACTCAGCACTGTGTGTTTTTGGGAAAGTCATTTAACCTCCTGAGTTTTATTTAGTAAGATGTACGATGGAAATAATAATTATACCTTATGGGAAAGGAATTACAATGAAGGTAGTTGAGTTAATGGATGTAAAATTTTTGGCTCATAATTGGTGCTGAATAAGGGACATTGATCAGAATGACCCACTACACTAAGCTAATTAATAGAATGCATTGCTACCAGGCACACGAGAGCTCTGTGAATGCACGTCTGGCTCCTGACTCACCACTTTGAAGCCCAGCATGAATGTGCTTGTTTATGTGATTGTCTCTAATAAAACCTTGGCTGTTTCCAATGGAAGTACATGCACTGACATAGACAACTGACAAATGATGGGCAGGATCAACATCTTTTAAATACCCCTCCCAATGAATGCTGCTTTGCAAACAGAAGTGTTTCTTGTCTTTCAGTAATCTGGGTCATTTTTCCTATTGAGGGGTACCATTTTCTCTATTATGGCCACATCACGAGATTCATTTTTCTAGGAGTGAGGAGGGCTACAAACACGTGCTAGCACAGACCACAGGACAGAGAGGAAGGAAGGTAGGATGCATGGGGCATTCTGCACAGACAGGGAGGGAGTAAAACAAGGCCCTCCCTTTCTGTCTGGAGCTTGGACATAAGAGTAGAGAAGAGGAAGGACAAGGGGTGAGATTAATGTGTCCTGTTTTCCTCCCTCTGGATCAAAACTCTTGCCAGATGGGTTAAAAGGTGTGGAACAGAGTCAACTAGAGGCATTTGGAGGAAATGCAAGAGCAGTGGGGTTGCACCCCAATCCCCATTTGGGGCACTGGAGTGTAAATGAGTCCAGGGGCCGGCACACAGATGGGGAGTCTGCATGACCTTTGGCGGTGCAGTGTGCTTATAGAGAGAGGTCTTGCACTGGTCTCAAGTCTCTGTCAATTCCCCAGTGCCTGTGAACACCCCCGCACTCCCTCCACCACCATAAGTCGGGACAAAGAAAGCAACAAAATGTGTTAGCTGTGTTTTTATTGTAAAGGCCAAAATGGCCTTGTAGCCAAGAGCTTAGGATGGATTGCCTGGGCCTGGCAGATTAAATTGAAGTCACCAGCAAATCTCTGAGAGATCCACAGAGCCAGTAAGAGCCACGGCGGAACATACCCATCACAGGGTGTTGGCCCAGCCACCCAGGAACATAACCCAAGTGGGAGAACTGAACATGAGTTCTGCTAGCTGTGGGTCTCAGCAGCAGAGGCCAGAAGTTGCCTCAGTGACCAGGCAGGACAAGATGTCACTATGGAGGAGGGCAGTGAGGATCCTGGAGGACAGCCGGGTGAGCGGCAGGTGGGCCTGCCCACCCCACCCCCAACCTGGAGGACATGTGAGATTTTCCAGCACCTAGATACCACCTGGAGAAGGAGAGAGATAGCACTGGTAGCAAATTTGAACCTTAAAGAGGATTAAATATTCATCCAAAAGAAATGGAGCCAACTTGAGAGAGAGTGTTCTGAATGAGAAGTGACCAAGTTACCGTAAGTGGGAGGAAAGATTTGCCCAGCTCAGCCATATGGACAAGCTCAGGAGAGGCCTGCGTGGTGAACTTTCAAACTCAAAGACCTAAAGCAACCACAAAGGGTGGTCTGAAATTAAAACTTTTAACTAAAAGTTCATGGCAGGTAGTCATGTCCTAGGCCAGCATCTCCTCAGAACAAAGGTCAACATTTACCTTAACAGAGCCTGTGTATTGTCTTTTTGCATCTACAATAACATATCTTTGGAATATTAAAGTAATTTTCCTTTTTCCGAACCCCTCAAAGCACAGGCACCACATTCCTCATTGTTATTGTGTTAATTGTTGCTGTTAACTATCCTGTACCCACCCGTGTAAACAATGTATGTGTCTATCATTTTACTTTTCATCCAATCCCAGAGGTTTCCCTGCTTTGCTTTCTCCCACCTCCCTAATCTATCACCCATGGATTTTATGTAACTCATTTGCATCTTTTTTTATTGTAATGTTTAAAATAAGGGGCAAAACTGCTATTCTCAGAGCATTATCTCAATCTGTAGAGGTTTTGCTTCCTGGCATTTGTCAACAATTTTGGCTCAAACTCACGAATATTCTTCACAGGTTTGAATGTTTCTTTCGTTGACAGCCATCAGTGGGATAGGAGCCCATGGACAAGCTGCTTATAGACAAATGAGAAAGCCCACGTTTTTCACACTGAGTTGTATGCAGCAGATACTGTTGGTCGCCCTGATTTTAGTCTGGTCACTGTGCCCTGTGGCCTTGTGAGTGATTGGTTGAGGCATGGGCTTCTGCAGTGCTCCTGCCCATGAGCTCATGGAACATCTGCTGGGGGAATCTGGGAAGATTTTCCCTCATTGAGAAGGAAAGACATACAAGGAAGAAAGTTTCTGATCTGATGCAGGTGAGGACGGCAACTGTGGCAGACGACTTGGGAGCAGGGGTCAAGGTAGCTGAGGCCTAGCAGGCACTTTTGGAGGACACAGTGGGACGCCAGAAGGAAACTGGCTCCTTGATGAGGTGGTGGGACCACCCTCCCTGCACCCTTCTTGTTATGTTTGAGATGAATGTCTGTTCCTTGCAGCCAAAAGCAATCTAAATGAGGCAGAGTGTGGGTACATTTTTGACTGTGCCACTCCTGTTTCATGAACGTGTCCCTGTGAGTGTAGAAGAGAAAGTGGTGCTAACCGTCATTAGCGTTGAGAACCGCTTGGATGGTTTCCTCCAGGCAAGCTCTATTCCAGACGATTGAGCCCCTCCCCCACCTGACCACGCAGCCACTCTGCATGTGAGCGGCTCCTTTTATTTGCCTTCCATACCTTTCCAAGGGAAGGATGAAGCCATGTTTGTTCATTCTTCTTGAACATGAACTAATGGATCTCTTTTGCCCTTTAAAAACATATTATTAAAATGTAAAAAGGAAGGTGAAGGGATTAGTTAAAGAACATACATGCGTAGCCCATGGACACAGACAGTAGTGTGGGGAGGGGGAAGGGAGCTGGGTGGAGGTGGGCAAATGGGAGGGGATGGGAAGTGGGGACATCTGCAGTAGTGTCAACAATAAAGAATTTAAACGTAAAAAATGTGAAAAAAATATGTTTCTTCCAGAGTTGCCTGGAAAGTGACCGGGAGCAGTCCAACATCCATCTCACTGCCACTCTTTGGCTTTCACTGGGATCACCTTTAACTTTTGCTATGGAACAAAGGAAGTCTTAGAACACAAAATTATTATTTTTTTTTAAAAAAGTGGATTTTAACTGCGGAGCTGACCTAAGATATAAAGCTCACACTGACTGGGGCTGTATAATTTGGCCCTCTTTTTAACACCAGACTTCTCTCTGATTCTCTAAAATTGTATTTACTTTGGTCAAGCCTATTTTTTGCCCCAATCAAATTACATTTCTTGAGTTCACGCTGTACAAATTGTTTCAGGATAATTGACTAGCTGGAGAGAAAGAGTGGAAGCATGAGGACGAGATAGAGAGCAGGAGAGACAGAGGAGAGGAGAGGAGAGGAGAGGAGAGGAGAGGAGAGGAGAGGAGAGGAGAGGAGAAGGGAGGGGAGGAGAAGGGAGGGGAGAGTAGGGGAGGAGAGGAGAGGAGAGGAGAGACAGGACAGGAGAGGAGAGGAGAGGAGAGACAGGGGAGAGTACAATAGAGACAGAGGTTTTAGCATTTTCTGCTTCAGGGCAGAGGAAGAGGAAAGAGGACCAAGGAGTCCCTTGTGAGAGGCTTTTGTGGACCAGAGTAAGAAGTGGTGCCCAACTTCTTTCCACACTCCATGGTTAGAACTTGATCATATGTTGCCACTGCCTGTGAAGGTGATTGGGGAATGTCATCCCTTGTTGGGAAGCCTCGTCTCAGCAATAGCCCTATGCTGTGGAAGGAGGAACATGAACTTTTGTGGAGAGATAGTGCTCCCGCCACGGGAGGACTAAAAGATGTGCATATGCGGGATAGTCAACATAATGGCACAGAGCGAATGCTGAATTAATAATCATCGTCATTAAAGCTCTTCTGATCGCCTAGTGCCTACCTAGAACCTGGGACATATTTTCCTTAAATAAATGTTTATTGTATGAATGGATGAGTTAAGGTAATGAGTGTGAAAATGGTACCAATGGGAGGGATTATAATTGATATTTCTTGAGCTCGTAAATTGCACTGGCTCTGCTTGTTGAGGTACTAATCCCCCTCTGGAGGTACTAATCACTGTCCCCACTTAGTTGGTCAAACGGAAATAGAAAATATTGAAGGCTTTGCAGGCCATTGTCATTGTTGCAACTAGTCAACTCTACGTTGCAGTGTGGAAGGCCACAGACGGTATGGAAATAAATGAGTGTGCTGTGTTCCAATAAAGCTTGATTGACAACACAGGTGGTTGGCAGGCTTGCCCCAGGGCATATTTCCCCTTGCTCTAGAGCATTCAGAATGAAAGGGCACATCCACAAACAGCGCGCGTAACTCTTTAAAAAACACTGAATGAAAGAAGTCAGACACAGAAGAATCTTCCATTTATATGAAGTTCAAAAGCATGAAAAATGAAAACATATTGTTTGGGGGTATATATTAACATGGCAAAATTATAAGGCAAAACAGAGAATTGATTACTGAAAAGGCAGCATTGTGGTTCCCTCTGGAGGGCAGGGAGGAAGGCGTACTTGGGAGGGGCACACGAGGGGCTTCTGGGGTGCTGGCAGCAATCTGACTGCTTGACATGGTGGTGGTTTCACGAGTGTTCACTTGATTTGTTAAGTTATACTTTTGTGTTTTACACATGAAGAGTATGGTCTAGTTCTCAAAAAAATGTTGGAGAAAAATGAATATTAAGAACTATATGCACCATGCTATTATGCTCCATTAACAAACTGAAATTTCTTTTCTTTGGTTAACAAACATGAACCTTTATTCGTACATCATTCTTATTAGTCAACTAATTGTTGTTCAGCCCTGGCTGTGCATCGGAAGCTCTGCGGCGTGTTTCTACCCCCAGACGCAGGTGCCGGAGCGCCCCTGGGAGGTTTCGATGCAGCAGAACTAGGCTGGACCTGGGCCGTGGCAGTTTGCAGATGCCGCCCAGGCGATGGGGGGATGCAGCTGGTGTGATAGCCTCTGCTTTAAACTATGCTATCTTGTTGCAACTTTGCAGAGTATTCCCTCTAGTCACACACTTCACTCAATATTCATCCAAACTGACAAGCTGAGCAATTTTTAAAAATTGCATTTGCCTTGAAGTTAGGTTTCCTTTGAGTAAAAGAGTCTGGTCCTATTCAAAGTGGTATCTCATCTGGCATTTATTCTAGCCTCCCGCTCACCCACTCCTACACTGAAACACCTTGAAACTGCTTTTTGAGACACTCATTTCCGTATTTTAAGCCTTAGCTCTTCCCTCATCCTCTCTCGGGACGGATGGGTGCTGCAGCGGGCTGGCCATCCACCCTAGGGCAGATAAGTGCCTGTTTATCCGTTGCCTTTGTCTTCTGGGCTCTAAGTCAGCTTCCTATCATGAAAGAACATTTCTCCCATCCTCTGCTGACTCATCTTTATCAGCATTTACTGGAGAACCTTATGAATAGCCTTTTTCACAACTACATAAATTCAATGTATGCCTCTTATCCTCAGCCTCTATTTACCCTCCCAAGGATCTCTAGCAATTACAAAATATTTCAGATCGACTTCCTCTTGGAGGAAGTTCGGCACTTCCTCCCAATAGTGTTACAATAAATGCTTAATACTTTGTTCATTGGGAAGTAACTTCCACTTCTGTTAAAGCCGGGGTAACTGTAAGCCCCTATTTGTCTTGGACAGTCCTGCTATATGCCTGGCAATTGTTATTGGTGCTCCCTTTCACTTTAAAAGATGTGTCAGTTTGGATGATGGATTTTGTGGTGACCTTATTAAATATTGAAGTCCATGCTGAAAGATAACGAGAGGAGTCAGGAGACCCAGAGCTTCATTCCCACAAGGCCACTAAGTGGCTGTGTGGGTTTGATAATTACAAACCCTCATCTAAAAGTGTGGTCCCCAGACTGGCAGCATCAGCGTCACCTGGGAGCTGGTCAGAAATGCAGAATCTCAGGCCCAGCCCTAGACCTGCTGAACCAGACACCTAGGTGATTTGGATACACACAACAGTTTTTGAAGTGCTGTTCTAAACCTCACCAGGCTTCAGTTTCCTAGTAAAACAAAAACTGTCCAGCCCAGCTGGTGTGGCTCAGTGGTTGAGCGTCGTCCCATGCACCAAGAGGTCACCAGTTCAATTCCTGGTCAGGGCACATGCCAGGGTTTCAGGCTCGATCCCCAGTAAGGAGTGTGCAGGAGGCAGCCAATCGATGTTTCTCTCTCATCGATGTTTCTCTATATCTCTCTCCCTCTCCTTTCCTCTCTCTCTAAAAATCAATAAAAACATATTTAAAAACAAAAAATAAAAACAAAACAAAAAAAACTGTCCAGCAGTCACACGGCATTAAAAATAACATCAATGTGTTCAGTTGACTCCATTTTAATAACAAATCCGCAGGAACAACAGACAAGTACATTAAAAACATGTACTTACTTGTAGGGTGACTTGTTTTCTTTTTTAAAAAAGTGAATGAATGGAATTTACTATACAATTAAACTGCTACAAACATCCTTGAGTTGTCACCCATAAGGAAGGTGCCCACTTAAGATGACTGTCATTGGGGGAGGGCAGTCCTCACAAGAGGGCAGAGTGAGCAGCCAACGGGAGCTGGGCTGGGTACTCACTGCCCAAGTAAGGAGTATCTGGGTAGGTCACCCACATCATTGAATGTATATTTTACTAAATTTGATGCATTTTCCTCTGGTCTCTAATTAGTGTTGGAAATATTTACTGATTACTCTTTGGTAATGGTAACCTTTACCATGCTGTATTAATGCTTTTCAGACATTTCAAGGCTGTATCTCTAATCTTTCATAATCTTTGATCTGATGTCATAAGAGTGGGAGTGGATACCGTGTAGCAGGCAAACTGCTCTCTGAAAGACGTCTGCCATTTCCTTGAAATTATGTTTTTTTTCCAAATTTGACATACATGTCATCTTCTACTGAAAGAAAGAAAGAAAGAAAGAAAGAAAGAAAGAAAGAAAGAAAGAAAGAAAGAAAGAAAGAAAGATACTTGTTTTAAAAATCCAGATGTTGGCATGGTTTAGAAGATACTTGAGTGCTTTATTTATGATTATTATAGAATTGTTCATGACATATTTTGACTTGCATGAATGCTTATGTCCCCGCATTGCATTAAAAATCCTCACACAAATGAAAATGGGAAGAAAAAATTTTCTCAGTACTTGTTTTTGTCTCCTACTTTTTCCATTCTCAGTCATACACTAAGATCCTGTTTACCAACTCCGAAAAAAAAATAGTTTTATATTCAGATTTCTGGTAACAGCAGAAAAGGAAAAGTCATCTTCATTGGCTTGAGAGGGAACTGTTTCTCATCGTACTGAAACTTAAGGAGCATATGCACTATGCTCTCTGCATGCTTAGGGGCGTGATAGTTACTGGTATAAACTGAATATTTCTGTCCCCAATTTATGTGCTGTAATCCTAACCCCCAAGTGACGATGTTTGGAGAAGGAACCTTTGGCAAGTGATTAGATCATGGGGGGGGGGAGCCCTCATTAAAGGGATTAGTGCCCTTGTGAAAGGGACCCTAGAGAGCTCCTTTGTCCCCAGCCCTGTGAGGACACAGTGAAAACACAGCTGTCTCTGACCCAGGAAGTGAGTCACCAGACCCCGAGGGTACAGGCACCTTGATCCTGGATTCCCAGCCTCCAGAATGCAGACATGCTTTCTGTTGTTTGTAAGCCACCCAGCCCATGGTATCCTGTTACAGCAGCCCAAGTGGAGAAAGGTGGTCACTCATTTGACACCAGGTTGGTAGCTTCAAACAGAGAAGTCTGCAGAGCACCCGTGCCAGCTTTCTGGAAGTCCAGATCAGTGTGAAGTCCAGGGTAACTGCTCCCACCAGACACAGGAAGTAAAGGTGACTCACTTCAGAAAGTCTGGGTGCCGAAGGGGCAGGCATTTCCTTACCAACCAGAGAGATGTAGGCAACGGAGAGCCCCAGAGGCTGGCAGAAGTAGCTGGAAGCGCAAGCAGTCAGAGCAACAGAGGTTGGCATTGGAGGTGAAGAGTGGGCACGCCGGGGCTCGGGTGGCGGAGCAGTCATCAACAGCAAGATGCACTGGGGCTGCCCAAGTAAGGAGTATCTGGGTAGGGCACCCACAGCATCGAATGTGTATTTTACTAAATTTGATGCATTTTCCTCTGGTCTCTAATTAGTGTTGGAAGTATTTACTGATTACTGGGCAGCAGCAGCAAAGGCTCAGGGAATAGAAAGGGCTAGAGCTGGTGCAGAGCGACCCCCAGGCTGGATCCGGAGGCCCATCTTGAGTGAGAGACACCTGCCTCTTTTGGAGAACTCCAGAGACACACAGGAGGGAAGTGTCTCACTACTTGATAGGTATTGCTAGCCATTCTTTGGACAAAGGACAAACTGTGAAGAAGGACCCCTGTATGGCCAGTGATATTTTAGACGTCACCTAGCGTTATTGGAATTTGAATGCAATAACTAACCGCTACCCCCCAGGTAGAGCCTGGAATCCCCTCCTCATTATGGTTGGTAAATTGCTAGTTGAATGGTACCACAGTGACTCAGCGACCCTGCTGGCCTTTGGAATACCCCAAAGAAAGAGAAAACATTGGACATTACTGGGATTTTAGTCCCATTAGCCTCCAAAGTGAGACAACGGGTGTGAGGAGAGGACACTGCTGAGGCAGGAAAGTTAAGCCTGAAAGTTTCTTCAGGAAGAGGTGGAGGAGGGTGGGTCCATTTATAAGGATCTTTTCCATTGTAACAGACAGAGAAACCAAGCTAACTGGCTTAAAAATAAGACGTTGATGCATGTAACTGAAGAGTTCAGGGGTTATTTGGCTTAGGCGACTGAGATGGGACACTCTCTGGTTTGGATCCCACCCTCTGCCTGGGCTCTGCTTTCCTTGTGTTAGTTCCATTCTTGGCTGTGAGTCCAGATGTTAGAGGTTTAAAGCAGCCGCAGTGTGGGGGTGAGAGAGGGTACGTGTCGAGATGGCTGTACCAGATAAGGGCTACTGGGACGGTCAAGGAGATACAGTAAGACAAACCTCCAGTGGATTTATGGCTTAGAACCAGCAGAGACCAGCTCGATCCAGCAAGGTGACTAATTTCACCTTTTAGTAACTCTCATTATATGCTCATTGTAACACATTAACACACTAAACCACACACCCCAAGCCACCATAGTTGGAAATGGAAAGCCCATATAAGGACACAAAAAGGCCAAAAGAGGTCTTCCGAGAAGTCTCTACCCCTTTCCCCAGAAAAATCCTGAATATTCTTCTCCCTTATTGAATGCCCTACCTCTCAATTAAATGAGCCTCAATGAAAGAAGTAAACCCTGCTAGGGAGGGGCTACTCTGTCCGTGGAGTAGCCACTCTCTGTCTCACTGCTTCACTCATAAACTCACTTTCACTTTAAACTCTGTGCTGGCTTGAATCTGAATTCTTTCCTGCATGAAGCCAAGAACCTACAGTGGGTCACAAACCCCCCGGAATGCCTGCATCAGGAGTGCAGATAGCGGTTGGTCCCTAACTGCTTACTGTCTAGTTGGTTCATTTTAGCATCCCATTTCATTTTAGTTCATTTTACAAAAGGACGACTCTAGTATATGGCCCTTCCAGCCCTTCCATCTATGTGTTTAAATAAAGAAACAGAGCCCAGCTGGTGTGGCTCAGCGGACTGAGCATCACCCCATGGACTGAGAGCTCCCAGCTGGATTCCCGGTCAGGGCACATGCCCGGGTTGTGGGCCCGATCCCCAGTAGGGGGCGTGCAGGAGGCAGCCTATCGATGTTTCTCTCTGACATGGATGTTTCTCTCTCTCTCCCTTCCTTTCTCTCTAAAAGAAATCAATAAAAACATATTAAAAAAAAAATAAGGGAACAGGGATGACAGCAGAATGAAAGGCTAAGGTGCCCTCCCCATCCCAACCCCGGGGGACAGTGTTCCTCTCAATAATGGGAGAGAGGCCCTTTTGAGTGAAAGCTGAACTTCTAACCCAGCCTCAGGGGGCTCGCCTGATCCTGAGGTAGTTTGGACAGCCTCTCTCTGGAAATCTCTGCTCCTTGAAACCTATGAAGACATGAAACCAAAAATGTCACTCGAAGACAACAAACAAAAAATGTAATTCCCCAAATGGAGCCTGGCATAATGACAAGTGGCCCCTGGGGGGAGGACAGTAAATTCTACATCCATGCTGTGTGCTATTGGACATACCTTCAAACCGTTTTCTACTCCTTTGCAAAAGGAGAGAATTGAACTTATCTGAATGTGTGCTAGTAATCCTTATGAGTACTCAGTCGTCTGACAGCTCTACGATGTGGCTTCTCATTTCCCCCACTTTTTGGAAGAGCAGATGGAGGTATGGGGAGGTGACCTCCCTGGGATTTGAACTCCACTCTGTCCCCTCTGACAGCTGAGATTCCAGAAAGATTCTGCAAAGCTGAAACTACCAAGGGCAAAACCACCTCTCTGGGCTCAGAATCCCTGGGGCGGTCATTCTCTGTTGATTCGTGTTGTTGTTGAATGAAGGAGCCACATGCTGTGTTCACAGGGACCTGGGGACAGACAGAAGAGGAACCACTGGGGGTATGAGGTGAAGCTAGAGAGGCTGAGGGTGTTTGCTGGACAAGGTAATTCTGACAGGAGACTTTTCACTGGGGAAGCCAGACAAAGACTGTGTTAGCAGCGCTCCAGCCCTTAGCTGCTTCTAACACTTGCCTTCTCCATCCTCTGTTAGGTCTCTAAGTTTTGCTCTTTGTTTTCTTATTTTCTCCTACAATTTTTTTTTCAATATAGATTAGACTCCCTTCCTCAATGTTACATTAAAAATTTTTCAACTTTAACTTTTTAATCTTTCACTTTTCATAGGGTGTTTTTTTAAACTTTGATTGTTGTAACTTCTTTGCATTGATTTTCATTCTTTTATTTCAAACCACATCTATTTTGCCTTTTTAAAAACATTGGCCTTGTTTAATTGGAATCTTAATGAAAGAATTATTGTATCTTAAGTATCTATCTAGTCTTTTCATTATCTCCCCCCATCATATTTTAGCATTTTACTCACATGAAGCTTTTAATAGATTTATTTAAATGCAGATGTGTATAAAATAGAAAGTTAAGCCCTGGCTGGTTTGGCTCAGCAGTTAGAGCGTTGGCCTGCGGACCAGAGAGTCCCGGGTTTAGTTCCCGCTAGGGGCATGTACCTCGGTTGCAGTTTGTCCCTGGCCCCGGTTAGGGTCACTCGGTGTGTCTCTCGCATCAATGTTTCTCTCTCTCTCTCCCCTCCCCCTCCCTCCTGCTTTATCTGAAGATAAATGCAAAAATGTCCTTGTGTGAGGATAAAAAATAATAATAAGAATAAAGAAATTAATAAATAAATAAAAAGTTAAATGCTCCCTTCCTCCCTAATCCCATTCCCTGTGAACATTTGGGTGTCTGCCCCATTCAGGGTTGCCCCCCTCCCCGGTAAACCAATAAATCATGTAAACATATTACCACTCACATACTCATTTAAAAAAATATGTTTTCATTCATTTTTTTTAGAGAGAGAGGAAGGGAGAGAGAGATAGAAACATCAATATGACAGAGGAACATTGATCGGCTGCCCCTTGCACACCCCCTACTGCGGATCAAGCCCGAAACCCAGGTGTGTGCTCTGACCTGGAATCCAACTGGTACCTCTCAAGGTCCATGGGACGATGCTCAATCCACTGAGCCACATCAGCAGGTCTCACATACTCATTTTTTAATAAAAATGAGATTACATTATCCTTGATGTTCTGCAGCTTGCCTTTTTTTTTTTTTTTTAAATTTGTGATTGTTCTCATTTTAAACCTTATGTATTTTCTTTACTTTCCCCTCTATAACTTAGATGGAATAAAAGCATCACGCTCACAATTGATTCCATGTTTTATATTTTAGTGATTTATGTAGCAGGGTCATATTCTGCTCTGTGCTTTTCCCCTTGTAGTTTTCCCTGACCCCAGGACCCCTTCTGTTTGAACAATCAGAAATGAAAAGTCTGCTGCCCTAAGGGAGAGTGTCACAGCAGAAGGCCTTGAGCCCCTAAAGCTGAAATAATGGTCTACACCATAGATTTAGAAGACTATTTGCTTAGCCAGTTTTTCCTGCTGTAGAGAAGATAAAAATTCTCTTTCCTGGGCACAGGGGAGGGCAGACCAGACCTTGAGAATGAGGCAGAAGCACAGGCCTTTAAGATGGGAGAGGAGGAACAGGACTCTGTTAGAGATTGAATGCTTGTGTCCCCAAATTCACGTGTTGAAGCTCCAGTGCCCAGTGTGGCTATATTTGGAGTAAGGAGGTAATTAAGGTTAAATGAGGTCATAAGGGTGGGGCCCAGTTCTGAAAGGATTAGTGTCCTTAGAAGAAGAGGAACCAGAGAGCTTGCTCTCTCTCTTCATGTGCCTGAGCCAAGTAAAGGCCACGCGAGGACACAGTGACCGGCTGTCTGTAAGCCTGAAAGAGAGTCCTCACTGCAAACTGAGTCCTACTAAACCTCCATCTCAGTCTTCCAGCCTCCAGAACTGTGAGAATAAAATGTCTATTGTTACCCAGCTGTCATGGCTCAGTGGATTGAGCGTAGTTCCATGCACCAAGAGGTCACTGGTTCGATTCCCAGTCAGGGCACATGCCCGGGTTGCAGGCTCGATCCCCAGTAGGGGTCGTGCAGGAGGCGGCCTATCGATGTTTCCATCTCTCTCTCCCTCTCCCTTCATCTCTCTCTAAAAGGTTTAAAAAATGTTTTCTATTGTTTAAGCCATGCAGTCTGTTGTATTTTGTTACAGCAGCCTGAGCAGACGAAGACAGACTCTAATAAGACAAGTTTGACAATTTGTCACATTCAGCGGGCCTTGGAGAGGAGGCAGGCCTCAGAGAGGAGGCAGGCCTCATTATTATTCATTCACAAATCCTTGATGAGGGCCAACCACATGCCAGGCCCCATTTTAGGAGCCAAGGATATAGCCATGGACCAACAGAAGCAACTCCTGCTTGCATTTCCAAAGCTATCAGGTGCCAGCATGGTGTGACAGCCAGGGTTCAGGAATGGTGGCATGCCGGTGGGATCACAGAAAGGGTGTGAGACTCTCCACACATTTCCTTCTACCCCAGAGTGACCTGGGAGAACCTCAGAGATGCAAGTAGGAGGTGGTGGTCAGTGAAAATGGGAAAAAAGAAAGAGGGAAGAATTGTTGTGGAGGATGTCAAGGGTACCAGAAAGAGTTGTTGGCTCCCCGCCTGTTTTCCTGACTTTTTTTACACAGTGGTTGATAGAATCCTAGACTGAGAGACCAGTTCATCCAGTGCTTCTGAAACTTGGGTGCATCAGAATTTTCTGGAGGACTGATTGAAGCAAAAAATTTCTGGGACCCTCCCCCAGAAATCCTGATACCATAGGTCTAGGTAGGGCTCAAGAATTTGCATCTCTATCAAACTTCTAGTTACTTAGTCCACAGTGTGAGTAGCTCTGATCTAATGTAACATTTAAAAAAGAGACACCCACAGAGGTAAATGACTCGTCCAAGGTCATACAGCAAGTCAGTAGAGAAGATGGACTCAAGGATGCTCCTGTTTGGGCTGGAAGGGTGGGTGAGACTAAAAATATCACCTTCATGACATATTTACTCTTCTCTCCTTAATACTCTAGAGAGATTGCCAAGAGTCACCACCACTAAGCCTGTGATTAAACCATAATAACCACTTTCATGTTTATAAATTTTGTCCTTAAGATCATAGAGGAGTATTTTTAGGCTAGAACTTGGAACTGACACCTCCCAATGTGGGAGTGTGGATTTAAGCAAGTATCTCCCCTTAAGGTTTACCTCTCAGGACATGGCAACTAGGCCAGAAAGGATCTGTCCCCAAGAGTCAAATTGGAATTCTCTAGGGCACCTCACCAGATGTGGAAGCTTTGTGGACATCTATGTTCTTCTGTCCTTCCAACCTCCTAGGGCCATTTATTCATTCATTTATATGCTTCCTCATTACTAATTCATTCAACATATATTTGTTGAATGCTTACTATCTGCCAGGCCCTGGGAATAGGCAGTGAATAAATACACAAGTTCTCTACTTTAAAAAAAATTTTTTTTTAATCTTTATTGATTTTAGAGAGAGAGAGAGAGAGAGAGCGAGAGAGAGAGAGAGAGACATCGATGAAAGGGAACATCGATTGGCCGCCTCCTGCATGTCCCCCACTGTGGGTTTGGCCCACAACTTGGACATGTGTCCTGACTGGGAATCGAACCAGCGACCTCTTGGTGCATGGATTGACGCTCAACCACTGAGCCACATCAGCCAGGCACAAGGTCTCTACTTTTATGGAGTTTACATTCTAGTAGTGGTTGCAAATTGGGGAACCAGACAACAAATTCATTCATTCATTCATTCATTCATTCATTCATTCATTCATCATTCATCATTCATTCATTTAATATTATGTAGTACAGCCCTGGCTGGTTTGGGTCAGTGGTTAGAGTGTCGGCCCCTGGACCAAAGAGTCCAGGGTTTGATTCTGGTCAAGGGCACATACCTCAGTTGCAGTTTGGTCCCCCGCCCTGGTCAGGGTTGTGTTGGAGGTGGCCAGTTGATGTGTCTTTCTCATGTTGATGTTTTTCTCTCTCTCTCTCTCTCTCTCTCTCCCACTCTTTCTGAAGCTAGATGGAAAAATATCCTCGGGTGAGGATTAAAAAATAAACAAATACATATTATGTCATACAAAGGGCGTATACAGGGAGAAATATTGTAGAGTGTCTGAGGAAGCCAGGCTATGTCAGATGGTGGGGTCAAGGAGGTGATCTGTGAGCTGAGAAGGAGCTGGCCATATGACAAGCCATTTCTTTGCTTCTGCTTTGCTGACCCTAATTCCCCACGACTCCCCTAAATCCTAACCCTTCTCCCCTGCCTAGTTGCAAGGTACACCCTTTCTGTGCTAACTACGACTTGACTCTCGTTCCAGGATGTCACTCGCCCTGCAGCTCTCACAGGCAGTGCTTGCTCATTCTCCATACCCCACTTACTCTGGGTCAAAGAGGGGTGCTGGGGCTCTATTCCCAACGCTTTCCCGTGGAATTTAAACATCCCTACTCCACTGAGACTTGAATTATACCACATCCTCCCTCTCATTGCTGCCACTCACCTACTTCCCAGACCCTCCGCTCCAGTCACTGAAGACTTTGGGACCTGGTCCACTGTCTTCATTGTCAAGCCAATACTGACAGTCACTCGTATTGTTCATATGGTACTCTAGTTTAAAAGTTCTTTGACCTTGATCTTTTTGAGTTTCACTTCCACCCATGTCAGTCCCTTTCCATAGCTATAGCCTCAGCCCACATGGGCTCCATCTTAAAAATCTTAAAGTTCTACATTTCAGTTGAAACAGTAAAGCCAGATTTCCTCAAGCCTAATTCTCAGCAGAGTACTACAAGTAAAAGAAATACTACTCCTTCCCCAGAGAGTATATACTGCCACAAAACATACTGCAGATCCTTACTGAAGGGGTCTTGAGACAGTGGTGGAGAGGCGGTACATCACACAACATACAGGAAGACCCCCAAAATTCCCTTTGCTCATCTCCCCAACGTCCCACGTCTTATGGCAGTTCCTTATCTCTTGTCCTTCTGTCCTGCTCAAAGCTGCCAGTCCACTCAGTTCTCCTGGCTCGCTCGCTCCTTTCTGCCTTCGCCTCCTCGTCCCAACTTCTTTTCCTTCTCTGCCTCAAGTTCTGTCTTTTTAAAAAATATGTTTTATTGATTTTTAGAGAGAGAGAAGAAGGAAAGGAAAAGAGGGAGAGAGAAATATCAGTGGAAGAGAGAAACATCAATCGACTGCCCCCTGCATGCCCCCTACAGGGGATATCACACTGGCCAGGGTCCATCTGTGTCTATAGACTATGCCCTTGTGTGGGGCTCTTCATGTGCTCTGTATCTTCATCCATTGTCCCATCAGCAGATCAAACAAAGAGTCCTCCCTCCTTGGAGAATGGGGGTGGGTGGGAGATTAGAAATATTTCTCATATGATTTGTCCTCATCACATCTCTTGGTGTCCATCATTCCTGTCTGTCCAGATCTCTTATTCCCATTCCTCCCACTGCTGTCCTTCCACCTTGCAGAGACCTCCAGGACCTCCTGCTCTCCCAGTGCACTGGCCCCTCGCTGCTGCCTCTGGCCCCTCTCAGCTCAGATCCACTGCAGGATGGTCATCTGAATGATCATTTCCCTGTCCTTAGCTTCTCTGTCTTTACCATTTCTGTCAAGCCAAGTCAGTCCAAATCTCTCAATTAGCCATTTCTGTCTACAGCGGGAGAACATCACAACCTGAGAACCGGTGCCTTGCAAGTCCATGGAAACAGGTGCTGGGCTTTCAGAGCAACTCATTCATCCTTTACTTGTCTGTGACCAGTTCCTTCTCCTGTCCCCGTCAACCCACATCCAGTATACCTGAAGCCAAATCAGGTTTGGACTTTTCAGTTACAGGAACAAATAGTTCCTCTTCTGTCTTGTTTTTGGTGTGTTTATTTAATTTGAAACAGGTTTCTTCCACATGAAATCAAAAGACTCCTGACAAATAGAATTAATGACCCCAAGTTCAGAAAAAGTCCTGCGGGGAGAGGAAACAGCCTCTTCTGAATGAATAGCAAGTGGGGAATAGCTGGTGATTCACCTCAGGTTTGGTCTGCAAATTCAGAGCACAAGTATGGTGGTCTGGAAAGCACAGGCTGATCTCAGAGAGAATATTCTGGAAGACAGTTGAGGAGAGGAGCTCTGTCCTCTTTCTGTCTTTGCTCCTCACCCTCCTTAGGCAGACAGAACTGCCTGCAGTTTGAAATGGACAATCAGACGCTGCTAACAGCTGCAGCCCAGGAACTTCGGTTCTTGGCAAAAGGATCCTGACACAAAAGTATTTCTTTGTGGAAAATTGTGCATTCATCGGGCTTGTTTGAAACAAAATACGATTTGCATCTTAACTTCCTGTAACCAGCTCCACTTCTGAGGATTTCATAATGTCTGATTCTGTGGGACCAGATTGGTGGAGCACATGCTTACCAAAAACACTTTCAATTCAAGCCCAGGTTTTTCTTATTTTAAATAGCAACAGCTGCTACGCATGATAATTATTGTATTTTATCAAAATAAAGTCACCGAGTTGCCTCTGCATGTTCCTGGGAGTTGCTCTGCTGGGGGCTGGGTTCCTCCGGGCTGTCCAAGGAGGAGCAAAGTTTGGATCTAAAAACACAGGCTGTGAGTCTCCAGGGCTGGAGGGGGATGGATGGACAATTTCAAGGACAGGAAGGAAAATAGTCACTAGCTGGAGGCAGATCCAGTGAGATACTTCCCTCTCAATATCTGCTGGGCTTTCTCTCTGCAGTGCCCAGCAATGCCAAATCTCTGAAAGACTGAAAGGATATAGGGAGGGAAGGAACGAAACACCAAGTATCAACTAGGTACTGCACACTGTTAGGGGAACGCCGTAGACTTATGTGGCAGTAGTGTGATTGAGCTCCTTCATGGAGAATTCATATCATGCCATTTCTGCTTAAAATCCTCTTCCAGTGGCTTCTTATTCCAGTGGGCTCAACCTTAGCTGCCCGTTAGAATCATCAGAGAGCTTTAAAAAAACGCGAAGCCCAGATTGCAGCCCAGACCAATTATATCAGATTGGTGGGGGTGGCACCCAGACATCAATGTTTGTCTGAAGATCCCTGGACGATTCCAATGTGCAGTCAACGTTAAGAACCACAACATTAGATCCTAAATTAAATGCACTTCTGACCACAGCCAGGGCGACTCTGACTGATCTCAGACCCATCTTCAAACACTTACCCTCTGTCTTAACTCAGGTTAAGTTACTGGTCTTTCAGTTCTTTGGTCTGCTTTCCACCACAGGAAGACCAAACGTTCATGTCCCAGAAGACCCTCTGGTCTGGCCTCTGCCCACCTCTCAGTTTCTCCTGGACCCTGCCTCCTCTCCAAATGCCCTTGTGTTTTTTTGTGGTCCTTAAACAGATCCTTCCTTCTAGAACCTGTGCTCCTGCAGTTCCCTTTGCATCCTTCTGATAACATATTCTGTCCCCAGGTCCTCCTACGTCCAACTTATTGTTCAGGCCTCTGAGAAGAAAGCCGTCAGCGACCTGCCATCTCTCAACTCCCTGTTAGTTGCCATCTCATTACTGCATTGTTTCCTGAAGTCATCCTGCCTGTCTACTTCTTCTGTGTCTCCCTTCAAGAACGTAAGCTCTGTGAGATCGGAGGCCTCCTAACTGTTCTTCACTGCTCTATCCCACAGGGCTGGCATGAGGCAGGTGTTCAGGTAGTATCCGACGAATAACAAAGTGAGTGCTTAGTAAGTCATGCGATAAATATTGGTTGAATGAATGAATGATCTCATTTGATCCTTCAGGCAACAGGTGTTGTTAGCACCATCTTACAGGTAAGTCACCAGGGTCAGTGGTTAGGTAACTTTATTGAAGCAACAGGAGGTTGTTGGGGCAGAAGGGGAGAGCAGACATGTTGTATTTAGACTATGGACTTTGGTGACTCTGCCATCACTGGAACGGGCAACTGCTTCACTAATTGTCAAGGATGTGTAATTGGGTTTTAACTGTGGGACTCTGAAGGGACTAGTTTAAAACCACATCTGTAGCCCTGGCCGGTTTGGCTCAGCGGTTGGAGCATCAGCGCGCGGACCAGAGAGTGCCGGGTTCGGTTCCCGCTAAGGGCACGTACCTCGGTTGCAGTTTGTCCCCGGTTGGGGTTGTGTGGGTGGCAGCCACTCGATGTGTCTCTCTCACATCGATGTTTCTCTCTCTCTCTTCCTCCCTCTCTCCCTCCCGCTCTATCTGAAGATAAACGCAAAAAAAAAAAAAAAAAGTCCTTGGGTGAGGAAAAAAAAAAAAAAACCACCACAGCTGTAGCAGCCTTTAGTGGAATCTGACTTTCTGACCTTCAGGAGGGTGATGGGAAGGCAAGCATGATCATTGGGAAACCAGGGGAGAACCTCATTATTTTGGGAGTGATGTGCTCTCAGCAAGTCCACAGGAGCCGGAGGCTGGGGAATGGAGCAGTTCTCCCCATCTCAGGGACTTCCCTGCTATTGACTCATAGCAACTGTCATCTGGTCTCTACAGAGATCTGCACCCCACACTGAAACCAGAAACGGCATGAGTCATCCAGTGACAGTCCCAGCAGCCAGCCAGCCAGTGTAGCGGGTAGAAAAGCACCGTGGCTCCTGGCTTCCTCTGTACACTTGGCTTCCTTCGCACAGTCGGTCTAGGAGCCTTTATCAGTATGGAAACCAAGGGCACCTTGGTGCTCAGCTTTGCACCTGGATATAAAAACAACAGGTTGATGTATTAGTCTGCCTGGGTTGCCATAGCAAAATGCCACAGACTGGGCAGCTTAAACAACAGAAACCTATTTGCTCACACTTCCGGAGGCTGGTAGTCTGAGTTAGGTGTCGGCAGGTTTGGCTTGTGCATGGGCATTCCTGTGTCTGTGTGTCCAAATGCCCTGTTCTTATAAGGACGCCAGTCAGGTTTGATCGGGGCCCACCCTACCACCCTCATTTTAACTTAATCACCTCTTTAGAGGCCCCATCTCCAAATACAGTCATATTCTGAGGTCCTGGCAGTTAGGACTTGAACATATGAATTTGGGGGACACAATTCAGCCCATAACAGGTAACATTTATTGAGTACGTAGTACATGTTAGCCTCATGGCAAACTCTTTTACAAACATCACCTCACATAACTCCCCAACTTCACTCTAAAACCAGAAACCCCTCCAAAGTGTGAAAACCTGAAGGGCAGTGAGTTAGCAACACTAGTAAGAAACAAGGTTTGGCCGCGTGGACACGGAGGAGAAATTGAGCCTCACTGTATGGTTTAAGCCTCAAGGTTGAGAACTTCAAGCTCTGAATCACCCTGAACTCCAAGGGCCAGTGTCACAGCAGGGGCACTGCAGTCCCCTTCCTGTAGACGACCTGAGTCCTGCCCGGTCTGCTCAGAAGGAGGCTGCGGGCTCTCCCAGCCTAACGGTGCTGTCCTGCGTGGGTTGCTTTGGCCTTCTCTGGGGTCCCAGACAGAAGGAGAGAGGCTGGCTCATTTCCCTGCTGCAGCAAGGTCTCTGAGCTGAGCTCGCTCTTGATAGGATCCTTCTGCTCCTTGGGTCCAGATGTCTTCCCTGTCAACCATGCTCCCCCGAGAGGCATGCCCATTGCTTCTGGCTTTTTCTCCCTCTCCCAGAGTGTTTGTTTAGCTTCTAAAAAGGGATTTATTGCAGGAAACTTTGGGCACACATTCAGAAACACCCAAATCACAAGGAGAAACTTGTCCAAACTCACATGTACCCATCCATGCAGAGTTGCCTCCACCGATGAGGAGGGCTTTTCACAGAACCGGAATGTCAGTGCTGTCCTTTGCCAAATCTGAGAGCCGAGGCCTCAGATCGTCTTCTGAACACTCCGTGAGATGGGCTCAGAGAAACAACAGCCTTTGTGGGTGTGCATACTGGTGGGGATCATAACAGGACGATCCAGGGAGGGGCGTCCTCCTCAGCGAGGCTAACCCACCCCCAACACGCCCTGTTATTCTCCTGCTGATCCTTTGGTGTCTTTTAGGTGCCTTTCTCTGCTGCTCAAATCGGACAACTCTTTCTCAGTGTAAACTTTAGAAATCAGCTGTTTTCATGAAGCATTTCCCTGTTCTCAGAATTAAGTTGTTTCTCAGCTGCACTGTTAGCACTGCGTATACATCTTTACTCATGCTCTTAATAAGTATTTTGTTCGCCCGTTACTGGGGGTCGGTCCTTTGTTAAGCAATGGAGATACTGTGGTGAGCAGCACAGGTAAGACAGGTTTTCATGGAGTTTGCTTTCTAGGTTGCAGAGACAGACCAAAAGCCCTCTCATCCCAGTGTTTATCATTCCCCACTAGGTCACAGGCTGCATTATCACCACAGTGGTCATCGTCCTCCTCTTCCCGCTTCTCATCTCATCAAACCCTGTGTTACTCACTGTGCATCTCGCTCTCCAGGCACTGCTTATACCTCGCGCCAGGCAGCTCCGTGCTTCCACACTCTGCACCACCCTCCCTCCCCACGGCCCCCAGGACCCAGCACTGTGCTTGCCACGTGGCAGACGCTCAACTCATCTTGGCTGACTTTGTGATTCATCTGGGCAGGTGATGTTTATGACAGAAACATGTGAACCCGAGGGGACCCCAATAGGAATAGATTTTTCCTGGTTTCCTTACCCCCTATCTCCCAAACACACTTAAGCATACACACAGGTCTAACTAGAGAAATAGAGGTGATTTCCAGTACTTATCAGAGGAAATTGATGTGGGAACTTGGTCATACAAGTGATGAAGGAGATGATGGTAAGATGTGGCAGAGTTAAAAAATGGCCACGAATTCTTCCTCTCTCATCAAGAAATAGAGTCTATTTCTTTAGCTCTTGAATCTAGGCAGGTCTTTGGACTCCCTTTGGAGTTCCAAGCTTGAACCTCAGGAGGTTTTTCCCATTTGCCTTTTCTTTCTTGGAACTAGCTGCTAACTGAAGATGCCGGGGCTAGACTGTTGGCTGATGCGAGAGACACATGGACTCCCCATTGCCCCAGATGACAGTCAACCAGCTTCCAAAGTAGAGCTCCCTGTTGACTTGGCAGCTGACCATAGATGCATGAGCGTGCCCCACCAGGACCAGCAGACTTGCCCAGCTGACCCCAGTCTAAATGGCTATCTCTTGAATTGTGAGCTACAAATCAATGGTGGTTGTTTTAAGCCATTAAGTTTGGGCAGTTTGTTACCCAACAAAAGGGAACTAATGCATGAAGTGACCCAGAGATTAGCAACAGTAGGAAGTGGTTGCTGTAGAGACAAAGGGAGGAGGCAGCATAACTGGGCCCAGTGTAATCCGAGCACCCAAAAGACGAGGAATAAGGACGTAGGGTTCCCATGGAGGCTCAGAGGCACAGAGGAGCTGGAGGAGAGGCAGTTGATGGAAGCACAGAGGGGGAGAGATACCCCGGCTTCTCCCTTCTATCTGCCCTCCAGGCTCCCACCTGGGCCTGTCATCAGCTGGGCTCAGCTGGCAGCCAGTGGACAAGGGTCTGGAGACACGGGCTTCAGGGGTCAGCCTTTGTGCAGCACAGAGGAAGGGCTGGGACTGGACCTGAACGCAACAGGAGTGATAACACATTCTCTAGAGGAAAGAAAAAGAAGCGGAATTGAGGACTGAACTTTCAAAACAGCACAACTGCATTCTCATATTCATATTTTATTCCCTATTAGGAATTTAGCTCAGACTGAACATGAATTCTAGCTGTTGGAAAGCTTGATTGCAAGTGTCTCAACTTTTGACAAAATGGTCAAACTGTATTAGCCTATTTATAAAATGTTGCACCCACATTGGCTTGTCAAAAACACAAATCATCAAAACATAGCCTGAATTATGCTATTGTTAGGTCAAAAACACAGACGTTATAAAACACCAATTCGATTAATTTTAATTCATTCAGCAAGCATTAAACACTTCTTATATGCCAACTGAGCACAGTGAAGGCTGACACCACAGAGATGCACATACATATATGCACAAATAATTTCAATAAAGTACAAATGTTGTCACTGAGGTACAAACAGAGTGGGGTAGGGTCATTTAAGTTGGGTTTCGAAGAATGAGTAGGAGTTCACCAGGTGGAAAAAAAAAAAGAATAACTTTTCAGGGGAGTGTGCAAAATTCAGAGATAAGACACAAGATGTCATATTTAAGAAACTATAAGTACTATAGCTTAGTGTGGCCAAAGCACTATGTATGGGGGAAATGTGGAGAGATGAGGCCATAGTGGCAGGGGCTAGACCACAGTGGCCTTATATGTCACATTGAGAAGCTTGTCATTTATAGTCAATTGGGACATAGCAACATTTTATATTTTATAGGATTTTTTAATTGATTTTTAGAGAGAGGAAGGGAGAGAGAGAGAGAGAAACATTGATCAGTTGCCTCCACACATGTCCTGACTATGGATTGAACCCAAAACCTGGGTATGTGTCCTGACCGGGAATTGAACACACCACCTTTTGGGATGATGCTCCAATCACCTGAACCACAATGTCAGGGCTTTATAGGATTTTAAATAATTAAAATAATACATGTTTATTTTAAGGAGCTAAAAATGATATAAAAGGAGAAAAAGAGCCATGATTTCTGCTCTTGTCTATCTTGGAGGCAGCCAGGGATAGTAATCGGGAGGGTATCCTGACATACATTTTTCTTATCCAGGGTTGGTTGGTTTGCTTATCTGCTCTGGCTTGGATTACAAAAGCTGGTATAACTAACAAAAATAAATTAAAAAAAAAAAAAAAAGCTGGTATAACATGCTTATCACTCTGCAACTTGCTTTCTCCCTGCCCTTAACATATACAGACATCCCTTCAGATGAGTTAGATCTAACTCGTTTATTTATTCAACCATTCTCTTACTGGTGGGCATTCAAATGGTCTGTTTTTAGCAATTACAAAAATTTTGCAATATGTCTCCTTGGGGATGAGTCTACACATATCGGAGCTTTCACGTCAGTAAAATAGATTCCCAAAGGTAGGATTCTGCATCAAAGAATATTTGCATGTTTTTTTTTATTTTAACGAGTGTGACAAGATTACTTTTCTAATAGGTTGTAGCAATTCCTATTTCTCAACACTGTCACCCAGAATTGAACATTATCACTCTTTTACTTGAAAACTTTGGAAAATATAATGGGTGAAAAAAAAGCCTGTATTGGTTTAATTTGCATTTTCTTGGCTTCTACACACATTGAATATCCTAGCATATGCTTATTGACAATTTTCATGTTCCCTTTGTGAATTGCTTGCTCATTTTTCTATTCAGTTGTCTTTTTGTTATTAATTGGGAAAAGTTCTTTGACTATTAGTCATTGTTCATCTTTATCCATATCTTTGCAAGGGTTCTGTTGGGACAGGAAAACTTCCCCCTCTCGGTTCTTCTGGCTGAATAAATAATGATATAAGGCAGATTAACAGGAGAAAGTCAAGTTTTAATATGATTAAAACAGGGAATTCATATAAGCACGAAAATGTCAGACAGTGAGGCAAAATGAAACATATGTGTCATTCTGGACTAAGGAGGGGCAGTGGAGGGTCTCAGACTTCAAAGGGAAATAAGGCAATTCACAAGGGAAGAAAGAGTCAATGTTTAATAAATGTTTGTTGGTTGCCCTGGCCGGTTTGGCTCAGCGGTTGGAGCGTTGGCCTGCGGTCCAGAGAGACCCGGGTTCGGTTCCCGCTAAGGGCATGTACTCCGGTTGCAGTTTGTCCCTGGCCCTGGTTGGTTGTGCAGGTGGCAGCCACTCGATGTGTCCCTTTTGCATCGATGTTTCTCTCTCTCTCTCTTCCTCTCTCTCCCTCCTACTCTGTCTGAACAAAAAGTGAAAAAGTGTCCTCAGGTGAGGATAAAAATAAATAAATAAATAAATAAATGTTTGTTGGGCCACCTTGAAACAATGGGACACAGAGAGGACTTGGACTAATAAGGCCTGGCTAGGTTCCTCCTGTCTGTCACGCACTTGTTCCGATTAAATTATCATTACCTGTGATGCTGGCTCCCTTCCTGGAGCAGCGTTTCTGTCTCAGATTCTTAGGCAGTAAGGGCAAAGGCCGAAGGTTTTTCCTGTTTTTTCTTAAAAGTAACCAACTTAAGCCCTGGCCAGTTTGGCTCAGCGGTTAGAGAGTTGGCCTGCAGACCAAAGAGTCGAGGGCTCGATTCAGGTCAAGGGCACGTACCTCGGTTGCGGTTCGGTCCCTGGCCCTCGTCGGGGTCATGTGGGAGGCAACCAATGGATGTGTCTCTCTCACGTCGATGTTTCTCTCTCTCTCTCCCTCCCACTCTGTCTGAAAATAAATGGAAAAATATCCTCGGGTGAGGATTGAAAAAAACAAAAACAACTTAAAATAATTAATATCCCAAAGAGGCATGTTTTGGGGTGGCAACTCTACTGCCCTTAGTCCGCTTTCCTCCCCGATTATCTTTTTTTAAAATTTGTAAATAATTAGAGGCTAACAGGAAGTTGTGAAAATGGTACAGAGTCTCACATACATTTCACCCAGCTTTTACCAAGGGGAGCATCTTATATAACTGCAGTACAACATCAAAACCTCATTTGTCTTTGGATGTAGTTTATGGCACTATTTTGATTTCAATTAATTTACGGTAAATTATAATATCTGGCAAGTCCAGCACTCCACACTTTTTCATTATATTCTTGACTATTCTCAGATTCTTATTTTTTCAATTTAAAATTTTAAATAATTTTAGTCACTTATTCCTCCATCCTCCCCCTAAAAACCTCTCTTGGAATTTTGATTGCAACTCACGTAAGTTATATATTAGTTTGTGAAGAACTGACATTTCAAGATATCAAGTCTTCCTGCCCAGGGATATATTTCTCTCCAACTGTTCTGGTCTTTTGTTGTGCCCTTCGATGAGAATTCAGTTTTCTTCATGTGAACCATGTGCCTTTAATGCATCATTTATTCACAGGCATTTTACAGTGTTTGTCATAACAAATGATGTATTAATTTTCTTTTGCTGCTATAACAAATTGCCATGGAGTTAGTGGTTTGAAAACAACAGGAATTTATTACCTTACAGTTCTGGAGGTCAGACCATCACACCAAGGGCTGAGTTCCCTCTGGAGGCTGCAGGAGACCATCCATTTCCTGCCTTTTCCTTCTGTTCGAGGCCAGCTGCGTTCCTGGCTCACGGGCCCTTTCTCGAATCATTCCTGCCTTGGCCTTCATTGTCACATCTCCTAGTCGGACTCGGCCTCCCTCTCACAAGGTATCCCGATTACCAGGGCTCACCTCATCGCCAGGGCTTCAACTTAATCACATCTGCTAAATTCCTTTTGTCATGTAGAGCAACATAGTTTTAGGTTTTTAAGATTACTTTGTGGACTTCTTGGCATTATTCTATCTACCACGCATGGGATTATTATTTTTTATTAGCTCCATGTCTTGCCCTTTCCTGCTGGCATAAAGAAAATTTTATTCATTATTGTATATTAAGTACTATCATCTACCTTAACAAAGTTTAAT
Organism: Tadarida brasiliensis; assembly: GCA_030848825.1. NCBI lineage: Eukaryota > Metazoa > Chordata > Mammalia > Chiroptera > Molossidae > Tadarida > Tadarida brasiliensis. The sequence continues at coordinate 123,985,600 of CM061258.1, forward strand.
TATTTCAAATAGTTTTTGGTAGAGTCCTTCGGATTTTATAAAAGGAAAATAATGTAACTTTGTTTCTTCTTTTTCCAATATTTATATGGATTATTTAATTGGTAATAATAAATAATACTTAATGTATTACATTAGTTAAGGTCTGCAAAGTAATGCCAAAAATAATTATTTTGACAGAAATGACTTCAGCTTAATGTTATAGGCTAGTGGTTTTTGTAAACAAGCATTATTATTGTGAAATAGTTTTCTTTTTTGTGTCGTGGGAAATAAGCTCACAAATGCTCTCACCTCCACTGGGGACTATACACTCTTACCTCTGGGTCCAATGGCAATTTTTTCAATCACTGGCACAGATGTTTTTTTTTTTCACTCATTCAAACTGAGATGAAATCAGGCCAACTAACTACTTCCACTTCAGGTCTCCTGGGGTCAGCAAGATAAGGCAGTCCCGACCAAGGACACCCAGGACCCATGTCTTCCATTCATCTGCACTTGGGGGGTCATCAGATCTTTGACTCAGACCGAGGAAGGGAGCCCCACATCTGTCTCTGCTTTGGAGTTTTCAGCACAGCTCCAGCTTCCATCAAAACTCTTATTTTGATGTTTCTGTTGTTCTAAGAGCAGATTCTAAAGGGAAGGATTGGGGATACTCATCCATTTGCCATGTTCTAGAATCTCCACAATCACATCACACTAACATTTTGAAGCAGAAGAGTAACATGCTCAGATTTCTGTTTTATAAAGTATTTCTGGAAGAAGCTGAAGTGATTGATTTGAACAGGATCCCAGTTAAAAAATGATGACAAAAGAAACTGTTATATAAAATATGGTATATCCATATCAGGTCTATTACAGTCCTCCCCCTTTATCCGTGGTTTTGCTTTCCTTGGTTTCAGTTACTGGAAGTCAACTCCTGCCCAAAAATATTAAGTGGAAAATTCCAGAAATAAACAATTCGTAAGTTTTAAATTGAGTGCCATTCTGAGGAGTGTGATGAAATCTTGCAAGTCCCACTTAGTCCTGCCTGGGCATGACTCATCCCTTTGTCCCCACGTCACACTGTTTCTGCTCCCCGTTCATTAGTCACTTAGCCCGCTCATTATCAGATCGACTGTCCTGGTGTCTCAGTGCTTGTGTTCAAGTCACCTTTATTTTACTTAATAATGGCCCCAAAGTGCAAAAGTAGTGATGCTGGCCATTCGGATATGACAAAGAGAAGCCGGACAGTGCTTCCTGTAGGTGAAAAGGTGAAAGTTCTTACTGATTTTTTTTTTTTTTTAGGGAGAAAGAGATAGAAACAGTGATCTGCCTCCTGCACGTCCCCAACTGGGGATCGAGCCTGCAATTCGGGCCTGTGCCCTGACCGGGAATCGAACCGGGACCTCTCAGTCCACGGGATGGTCAGGCGAAAGGTGAAAGTTCTTAATGAAGAAAGTAAAATAATTGTATGCTGAGGTTGTTCAGATCCACAGTCAGAATAAATCTTCTATCCGTAAAGTTGTGAAGAAAAAGGAAATTTATGCTAGTTTTCCTGTCACACCTCAAATTGCAAAAGTTACAGCCACAGTGCATGCCTGTGGGGGAAGAAGGGGAGAGGGAGGGGACAGGTGCCAGCATGCTCCAGGGAGGGTGAGCACCTGCCGGGACCTTCCATTTGAGGGTTTTAAAGGCTGGGAGTTTAGGGGAGCGGGACCTTCCATTTGAGGGTTTTAAAGGCTGGGAGTTTAGGGGAAGTCTTATGGGAAGAGCTCAGTAGATTATTCATCAGTTTTTTGTATTTTTTAATCCTCACCCAAGGATATGTTTTTACTGATTTTTTTTTAGAGAGAGAGGGAAAGAGAAACATCCATTGGTTGCCTCCCATACACACCCAGACTAAGATCAAACCCACAACCCAGATATGTGCCCTGACCGAGAATCGAACCCACAACCTTTTGGTGTATGGGACGACACTCCAACCACCCGAGACACCCAGCCAGGATGAATATTCATCAGTTTTATGCTGATATGCCAAAATGAGATTTACAGTCGGCCCTCGTTTATCGCAGTGAATCAGTTCCAGACTCTACCATGATCAATGAATTTCCTCGAAGTAGGATTCTCTATTTATACAGTGGTCCCTCACCTCGTGCTTTGCCGCTGTACTCTATCACGGGCTTTTCAAATATAGGAAGCCAGAACGCCGGAGCGCCAAGTGACGAGGGACGACTGTCTTCCCTTAACTTCATCTGTCCTTGAGTGTGGTTGGCAAATGGCACAACTTGGATTTCTGCTGTCTGTCTCCCTGAGCAGGTGATCTAAGCTATTTACCCTCTGGTTGGGGAGAAGGGCAAACCATTTACTCTTAAGTGTCCCCGGTTTAGGGAAGATGGGTTTACGAGGTGGCTGCAAACTGCTGTTTAACTGTCTCCCTGTTCCACTTGTCCTGGCTCACTGGCCTGTCTCAGTTTGATTAAAAACTCTGTCTCTGTCACCAATAGACGTAGGACCTTGTTTCCAAGACTCCTGGATGCTAACCAGAACCTCATTGTCCTGAGGGCTTAATGATGAAGCAAGGGAGAGGGAGGTGGGTGAGTCAGGGCACTGGGTGAGGCCAGTTTGAGTCATAAGAAAAAAAAACTCAAAATAAAGGGCACATGAAAGAAAATAAGGTTTCTGTGCAGTTACAGTACAAAGACTTCAGCAAGGGGTCCCTGAAAGGCGAGACAACATTCACATAACTTTTATTACAGTATATTATTATACATTTCAATTTTATTATGAGCCATTGTTAATCTCCTCATGTGCCTAATTTATAAATTAAACTTTATTACAAGTATGTATGTATAGGGAAACATATTGTGCATATATAGGGTTTGGTACTATCTACAGTTTTAGCCACCCACTGGGGGTCTTAGGGAGATAGGCCAGTGAGCCAGGACAAGCAGAATAGGGAGACAGTTAAACAGCAGTTTGCAGCCACCTAGTAAGTCCTGTCTTCCCTAAACTGGGGACACTTAAGAGTAAATGGTTTGCACTTCTCCTTCCCAACCAGAGGGTAAATAGCTTAAATCACTCCACTCAGGGAGACAGACAGCAGAAATCCAATTAGTCACATCCAAGGACAGATGAAATTAAGAGAATAAATCTCATTTTGGTACATCAGCATAAAGCTGATAAGTATTCTATTGAGATCCTCCCCTAAATGCCCACCTTTAAAACCCCTCAAGATGAAGGTCCCAGTGATCATTTGCCACACCCATGCTTCCCCCCCCACCCCCCGCCCCAATGCTTCCCCCACAGACAGCATCTCCTAGACTCTAAGGGACCCCCTGAGGCTTGCAACCAGGGCAACAATGGGCAGTGACAGTTCATCCCAGGCAAACCCCAAACCTGTCCCCAAGGCCCCCTTTTCTCTGACTTAGGGAGCCAAAGCAGACCAACCCAGGCTCATTTCCCCACTGGTCCCTCTCCTGTTATGCTAGGCCCTTCCTTGTTTCACTGTCCCCAGCTTTAATAAACGTCCTCTAAAAATCACCTGGACTTGTGTAGTGAAATCTTTCCTGCACGAAGTCAAGAACCCACACACTACTTGCCGGCCCTAGGCAGACCCGCTCAGGGCCATGTCCCCTTTCCAGTAACATCAGAGTGCATCCCCCACAAATAAAGGGGGATGACTGTAGTGCATAAAACTAATCCTCTTGAGATGTGTGTGTGTTGAGGTGGGCCTGGGGTGAGGGTGATGGTTGGTGGCACTTAGAATTCCAATATCCCCTCCATAGTTTGTTCTTCTTCAAACTGGAATTAGCTTGGCAACCAGACTGGGGCCAACTAAGGGAGATGCTGCTTTGGTTCCTATCAGAGAAGGTGAAGCCCCTCCCATGGCTGCAGTCATCACAGTACCTCCCGCTGTTCATCTGGAGCCAATGAAGCATGACCACTGGATTTAACAAGAGCCTTAAAAAGGGCCCTTTGGCATTGGCCCCAGAAGCAGCCAACAAAGGTCAGGAAGGAGGTTAATAAATTAACCCCAAGGCCACCCTCTCCACTGGACCTAGGAGCCTCCCTGGATTAATTATCATCTTGATGGGCAGTGACAGTGTCCAGAGCATGTTGAATATAAATACAGTCCAAGCCATGCAAAACCCATGACATCAAGTTCCCTAGACACGCCACTACTCTACATCTCCCACACCACGTTCCTGGTGCCTTTGACCGGAATCGAACCCGCAACTCTTTGGTCCATGGGCCAAACCGGCCAGGGCTTGAAGCTCATTCTAACGGAGTTTCAACAAATGCCTCTCTTAGTTCCATCTTTCCTAAATTCTAATCTGATAAAACATTCTGTGATGAAGAAAATGTTCATATTAGGGCTGGTCTAGGGTGAGGCAGGTGAAGCAGGTGAGGCAGGTAGGCTGCAAAATGGAAGGAGGCTATTATTTTCAGGTCCCTGGGAGTGAAGATCTTACATTTTGAACTCTAGGTATGGTCAATAATATTGTAATAACTATATATGTTGTCAGATGGGTACTGGACCCTTCATAAATGCCTAATCACTATGTTGCACACCTGACACTAATATAATATTGTATGTCAATTGTAATGAAAATATTTAAAACATTTTTAATTAAAAAAGAAATTTGAACCTTAGGTCCCTCACTCTAATCTCGGCCTGGTTCGTATAGCATATGCCTTCTTCTTTAAAGATTTAAACAGTTTTTTGTATTGATTTTTTAGAGAGAGAGGAAGGGAGAGGGAGAGAGAAACATCGATTGGTGGCCTCCTTTACACTCCCTACTGAAGATTGAGCCCACAACCCAGGCATGTGCCCTGACTGGGAATTGAACCAGCAACCTTTCAGTGCACAGGATGATACCCAACCAACTGAGCCACACTGGTCAGGGCAGCATATGCCTCTTGATGGAGGTGATACTTTCCCCAAGGGGGCAAAAATTGGTTCCTGGTTGGAACCAACCAACGTGCTGTTTTTATGTATGAAGCACAGATATACATACAGTAAATAAACATATATATAGCATATCTATGTTATTAAAACTTCCTAGGGAAGGGTGGTGACTTAGTAAAAAGTATGTAAAAAGGCTTCTTGGGGGAGCAATAATGGAAAAAAAACACTTATATAGAGTACTGAGCATAAGTGACATTGAGCATTTGAAATGTAGTGAGTGGGATGGAGAAACTGAATTTTAAATTAAATTAATTTCAATTTACATACCTGTCTATGGTTGTTGATTACGATGTTACACAGCACAGATTGAGATGACAGACAACACAAATAAGATTATCACAGTCCTGCCCTGGCCAGTTTGGTTCAGCGGTTAGGGCGTTGGCCCACGGACCATAGAGTTGTGGCTTCGATTCCAATCAGGAGCACGTACCTTGGTTGTGGTTCAGTCCCTGGTCTTGGTCGGGGTAGTGTGGGAGGCAACCAATCAATGTGTCTCCCTCACGTAGATGTTTCTCTCTCTCCTTCCCACTCTGTCTGAAAATAAATGGAAAAATATCCTGGGGTGAGGATTTAAAACAAAAAAGATGATCACAGTCTCTGCTCTGGTCAAAAGCATAAGCCTATCCTGGAAACAATGGAGGCTGCCTGGCAAGTCACAATGTAAGCACTGATACCCTCACTCACATAATCTCTCAGAAAAAAGCAGAGTTCCCAGAACCCAATGCATATTCCAGCCATGCACCAGAAAGGGGCAGATGAGAGGCAGAGCAAAAGCAAAAGAAAGATGCTCAACATCACTCATCACCAGGGAAATGCAAATCCAAACCACAGTGAGATATCATCCCACACCTGTTAGGCTATCATCAAAAAATCAACAGACAGACCACAGGGGATCCAACATGGTGAAGGAGTAGGTGGAAGGTACACTCACCTCCTCCCAGGACCAAACAGGAATTACAACTAAATTATACAACAATTAACCTGGATAACCAGTGGAACACTAGCTGAAGAGAAGTTTATAAGCAAGGGTTTATAGAAGCCACATCGAGACTGGGAGAAAGGGTGGAGGCACAAAAAAGGCTGGCTCCATTCCCATGGGTGCCAGCTAAGGTTTTGGAGGGATACCTCAGTTGCAGGGGTTCCCTCTGAGAAGCATGGGGTCTCAACACCAAGCCAGGCTCCCCAGCCCAGAGAACTGGAGCCAGGAAGAGGAGCCCACATAACTTCTGGTTGTGAAATTAGGAATTCTGTCTGCCAGGGAGAGGCGGGAGTCTGCTAGAACACAGGTGCCCTCTTAAAGGGGAAATGTATGAAATTTTGTCAGCAGCTACACACTCTGGGCTCTGGTGGAGGGAGGGCGGAGCAGACTAAAATCCAATGAGGAGAGATGGGGGTTTGTGGCTCTGAGAGAGCTGAAGGGACAGCAGCCAGGGTCCCTGTGCTGAGTTCAGCTCCCACATCACAGATGCCATCTTTCTTGAGTGGAGCACTCCCCTCTCTATGGCATCAGCTTAGGAGAAAGCAATAGCCTCATCCTCTGGGCCCCCTGCTGCTCAACCCTGCAGAGTGTAAGCCCTACTAAGGAGTTAGCTGCCTGAGCTGGGGTTTAAAAATTAGGGTAGACTCAGGAGTGTCAGTGACTGAGTTGTGTGGCTTTAGGGCAAGGCCCATTCCCCACACCTTCCCATAAGCCTTACTGGTGCCTCCCCATCATGGGAGATTCACTAGACCCACTTTCCAGGCTCCTGATGGCCCCACCCTTCTGACTTCTGGTAACTCCACCTGCCAAGGGTTGGGCACAATCTGGGACAGACTGAGTTGTGTGGCTCTAGAATAAGGGCCTTTTCCCCCTTGCAGTCTCAACTAATGTAGAACTCTCCCTTTACACAACAAAATCTTGGTCTGTTTGGGCCTGATAAACTCTGCTGACCTCACCCTGACAACTATAGCAGATCTACCTAATACATAGAAACAAACACAAAGAGGCAGCCAATATGGGAAGACAAAGAAACATGTCCCAAATGAAAGAACAGGACAAATCTCCAGAAAAAGGGCTAAATGAAAAGGATATAGAGTTCAGAGAAATGGTTATAAGAATGCTAAAGGAACTTAGTGAGAACTACAACAGCATAAAAAAGGACATAGAGCCCTGGCCGGTTTGGCTCAGCGGTTGGAGCATTGGCCCACGGACTGGGGAGCGCTGGGGGCACGTGCCTCGGTTGCAGTTTGTCCCTGGCCCCGGATGGGATCGTGTGGGTGGCGGTCACTCGATGTGTCTCTCTCACGTCGATGTTTCTCTCTCCCTCTTCCTCCCTCTCTACCTCCCACTCTAATAAAAAGAATAATAATAAAAAAAAGGACATAGAAACCATTTAAAAAGTCAGAAATGAAGAACATATTACCTGAAATGGAGAATGCACTGGAAGGAATAAACAGTAGGTGGGATGAAGCAGAGGACTGAAGCAGTGATTTGGAAGACAAGGTAGAAAAAAACACCCAATCAGAGCAGTAAAAAGAAAATTTAATTAAAAAGAATGAGGATAGTTTAAGTGACGTTTGGGACAACACAAAGTATAACAATATCCACATCATAGGAGTATGCTGTCTATAAGAGACCCACTTCAGAACAAAAGATACACAGAAAGCGAAGAGAGACAGCAAGGGATGGAGAAATTATTTGAAGAAATAATAACCAAAAACTTTGCTAACCTGGTGAAGAAAAAAGACACACAAGTCCAGGAAGCACAGATAGTCCCCAACAAGATGAAGTTAAAGAGGTCCACACCAAGACACATCATAATTAAAATGGCAAAAGTGAAAGACAAAGAGAGAATCTGAAAAGCCACAAGAAAAAGACAGTTAGTTACCTATAAGCTCCCATAAGACTGACGGTTGATTTCTCAACAGAAACATTTCAGGCCAGAAGAGATTGGCATGAAATATTCAAAGTGATGAAAACCAAGGATCTACAACCAAGACTACTTTACCCAGCAAGGCTATCATTTAAAATTGAAGGAGAACTAGAGCTCCCCAGACAAGAAAAAACTAAAGGAGTTCATTACCACCAAACAAGTATTACAAGAAATGTTAAAGGGCTTGCTTGAAGAAGGAGAAAGAGGAGAAAGAGAAGGAAAAGAAGAAGAAAAACAGAAGAACATAGTTAAAGAATAAAATGACAAATACATATCTATCGATAATCACTTTAAATGTAATTGGTTTAAATGCTCTCATCGAAAGACATAGGGTATAGCTGAATGAATAAAAAAACAAGACCTAGTTCAGCTGGTGTGGCTCAGTGGTTGAGCATTGACCCATGCATCAAGAGGTCATCGGTTCGATTCCTGGTCAGGACACATGCCCAGGTTGTGGGCTCAGTCCCCAGTGTGGGGCACACAGAAGGCGGCCAATTGATGTCCTCTCTCATCGATGTTACTATCTCTCTCTCCCTCTCCCTGTTTCTATCTTTCTCTCCCTCTCTCTCTAAAAATCAATAAAAAAAATTTTAAAAAAAGAAAGAAAATAAGACCTATGTATATGCTGTCTATAAGAGACCCACTTCAGAACAAAAGATACACATAGACTAAAAGTAAAGGGATATATTTCATGTAAATGGAAAAGAAAAAAAAAAAGCTGGGGTAGCAATACTTATATCTGACAAAATAGACTTTAAAATAAAGGCTATTGTAAGAGGCAAAGGACACTACATAATGATAAAAGAAGCAATCAAACAAGAGGATATAGCCCGGCCGGTGTGGCTCAGAGGATTGAACGTTATCCTAGGGACTGAGCAGTCCAGGTTTGATTCCCAGTCAGGGCACATGTCCAGGTTACAGGCTCCATCCCCAGTACGGAGTGTGCAGGAGGCAGCTGATTGATGTTTCTCTCTCACATTGATGTTTCTCTCTTTCTCCTTTCCTCTCTCTCTAAAAAAAAAATGAATGAAAACATATTTTTTAAAAAGGAGGATATAACCCTTGTAAACATTTATGCACTCAACATAAGAGTACCTAAATATTTAAAGCAAATCTTGATGGAACTAAAGGGAGAGATTGACATTAATACAGTCATACTAGGGGATTTTAATACCCTATTGACATCAATGGGTAGATCTTTCTGACAAAAATTAACAAGGAAACAGTGGCTTTAAATGATACACTAGATCAGGTGTATTTAATTGATATCTTCAGAGCATTTAACCCCAAAGCAGCAGAATATACATTTTTTTCAAGTGCAAATGGAACATTCTTGAGGATAGACTACATGTTAGAACACAAAACAAGATTCAAAATATTTGAAAAGAATGAAATTATATCAAGTAACTTCTCTGATCATAATGGTATGAAAACAGAAATAAATCACAGGAAAAACTGAAAAACACACAAAGACATGGAGACTAAATAACATTATACTAAACAATGATTGGGTTAACAATGAGATCAAGAAAGAAATAAAAAGAAACCTTGAAACAAATGAAAACATGAGCACAATAACCCCAAATCTATGGCACACAGCAAAAGCAGTTTTAAGAAGGAAATTTATAGCATTATAGAGGCCTATTTCAAGACACAAGAAATATATCAAATATACAATCTGACTTAACACTTAAGGATCTTGAAAAAGAACAACAAATAAAGCCCAAAGTGAGTAGCAGAAAAAATAATAATAAAGATCAGAGCAGAAATAAACAAAATAGAGTCAAACAAAAATAATACACAATAGCTGGTTCTTTGAAAGATAAACAAGATTTACAAACCTTTAACCAGATTCACCAGTAAAAAAAGAGAGAGACTCCAAATAATTAAAATCAGGAATGAAAGGGGACAAGTAACAACTAACACCAAAGAAATACAAACAATAGTGAGAAAATATTATATGCCAACAAATGGAACAATCTGGACAAAATAGATAAATTCCTAGAAATATACAATCTTCCAAAACTGAACCAGGAAGAATAAAAGAATCTGAATAGACAGATTACAACTAATGGAATTGAAGCAGTAATAATAATAATAATAATAATAATAATAATAACAATAATAAATCTTCCAACAGCCCTGGCTGGTTTGGCTCAGTGGTTAGAGTGTTGGTCCATGGACCGAAGGGTCACAGGTTGGATTCCCAGTCAAAGGCATGTACCTGGGTTACAGGTTTGATCCTCAACCCTGGTCGGGGTCATGCAGGAAGCAACCAATCAATGTGTCTCTCTCACATCGATGTTTCTCTCTCTCTCCCCCCGCACCCTCATCTCCCTCCCTTTCACTCTACCTAAAGATAAATGCAAAAAATATCCTCAGGTGAGGATAAAAAAAAAAAAAGAAAGAAAGGGAAACTAAGAAAACAATCCCATTTAAAATTGCATAAAAATATAAAATGCCTATGTAAAAGACCTGTATTCAAAAAAATTATAAGACATTGAAGAAAAAAATTGAAGATGATAAAAATAAGTCAAACATATACCATGTTCATGAATATGAAGAATTGACATCATTAAAATGTCCATACTATCCACCGCAATCTATAAATTCAACACAATTCCTATCAAGATATGAATGGTGTATTTCACAGAACTAGAATAAACATTCCAAAAATTTATGTGAAACCACAAAAGACCCTGAATAGCCACAGCAATCTTGAGAAAGAAGAACAAAATTGGAGGAATCACGCTACCTGATATTAAACTACATTACAAGGCTATAGTAAGCAAAGCAGCATGGTACTGGCATAAAAACAGACATATAGATCAAGGAACAGAATAGAGATCCCAGAAATAAATCCATGCCTTTATGGTCATGTAATATTTGACAAAGGAGGCAAAAACATATTATAGGGTAAAGACAGTCTATTCAATAAATGTGTTGGGAAAATCGAACAGATACGAGTGAAAAAACAAAACTTTGCCCAGCTGATGTGGCTCATGGATTGAGCGTCATCCCATGCACCATGAGGTCCTCAGTTTGATTCCTGGTTAGGGCACATGCTTGGGTTGTGGGTTTGATTCCCAGTGGAGGGCATGTAGGATGCAGCTGATCGATGTTTCTTTCTCATTGATGTTTCAATCTCTCTCCCTCTCCCTTCCTCTCTATCAAAAATTAATAAAAATATATTAAAAAAATGAAACCTTTTTACACCATACACAAGAATGCACACAAAATTAATTAAAGACTTAAATGTTAGACTTGAAACCATAAAATTCCTAGAAGAAAACACATGCAGTAGCCCTGGCCTGTGTGGCTCAGTTGGTTGGGGTGTCATCCTATGGAACTGGCGGGTTCAATTCCTGTTCAGGGCACATACCCAGGTTGTGGGTTCGATCCCTGGTCCAGGCAAGTATGGGAGGTCATATCGATGTTTCTTTCTCTCTCTCTAAAAATTAATTACAAATGTAAAACTAAACATATGCAGTAAAATCTGGGACATTTCTCATAGCAATAATTTTTTCTGATATATCTCCTTGGGCAAGGGAGACAGAAGAAAAAAAATAAACAAATGGGACTACATCAAACTAAAATGTCTTTGCACAGCAAAGGAAACCATCAACCAATTGAAAACACAACCCCCTGAATGGGAGAACATATTCACCAATGATAATTCTGATAAGGGGTTAATATCCAAAATTTATACAGAACTTATACAACTCAACACCAAAACAAACAAACAATTCAACTAAAAAAAATGGGCAAAGAATCTGAATAGATACTCCTCCAAAGAGGACATACAGATGGCCAATAAACATATGAAAAAAAAATGCTCAAGGTCACTAATCATCAGAGAGATGCAAATTAAAATTATAATATCATCACTTCCACCTTTCAGAATGGCTAGTATCAATAAATCAACAAACAAGTGCTGGTGAGGATGCAGAGAAAAGGGAACCCTAGTGCACTGCTGGTGGGAATGCAGACTGGTGCAGCCACTGTGGAAAACAATACGGAGTTTCCTCAAAAAATTAAACTTGAAACTGCCATTTGACCCATAGATCCCACTTCTGGGAATATATCCTAAGCATCCTGAAACACCAATCAGAAAGAATATATGCACCCCTATGTTTATAGCAGCATTATTTACAATAGCTAAGACCTGGAAACAGCTCAAGTGTCCATCAGTAGATGAGTGGATAAAAAGGCTGTGGTACATTTACACAATGAAATACTATGTGACTATAAAAAAGAGGAAACTCTTACCCTTTACAATAGCATGGATGAACCTGGAGCATATTATGCTAAGTGAAATAAGCCAGTCAGAGAAAGACAAATACCACATGATCTCATTAATATGTGAAATCTAATGAACAAAATAAACTGACAAACAAATTGGAACCAGAAGCATGGATACATAGAACAGACTGGCTGGTGCCCAAGTGGCAGAGTGTGGGGGTGACTGGATAAAGAAAGTGAGATTAGCTAAAGAACATATATGCATACCCAATGGACATGAGATGACAGTTGGGTGAAGGGAGGGGGCAGTGGGAGTGGGTGGAGATGGGCAAAGGGGAGGAGAAAGGGGAACACCTGCAGTAATGTCAAATTAAAAAATTTTTAATTAAAAAAAAAGTGGAACTGCCTTATGACTCAGCGATTCTACTTCTGGGAATATATCCAAAGAAACTTGAAACACTAATTCGAAAAAATATAGGCACCCCTATGTTCATTGCAGCGTTATTTATAATAGCCAAGATTTAGAAGCAGCCCACGTAGGTGAGTGGATAAAAAAGCTGTGTTATGCCCTGGCTGGTGTGGCTCAGTTGGTTGGAGCATCATCCCGTACATTGAAAGGTTGGGGGTTTGATTCCTGGTAGGGGCAAGTACAGGAAGGCACCCAATCGTTGTTTTTCTCTGTCTTTCTTTCTCCCTTCCCCTCTCTCTAAAATCAATAAGCATGTCTTTGGGTGAGGATTAAAAAAAAAAATGCTGTGGTACATTTACACAATGCAATACTACTCGGCTGTAGAAAAGAAGGAACTCTTACCCTTTGAGACGGCATGGGTAGACCTGGAGAGCATGATGCTGAGTGAAATAAGCCAGTCAGAGAAGGCAAGTATCACATGATCTCACTTATCTGTGGAATCCAATGAACAAAATAAATTAACAAGCAAAACAGAAACAGACTCACAGATAGAGAACAGACTGACAGCTGTCAGAGGGGAGGGGTTTGAAGGGCTTGGTGAAAACAGTGAAAGAATGAAGCCAAAAAAACCAAAACCCTCATAGACACAGACACGAGCATGGTGACTACCAGAAGGAAAGGGGGTGGGGGAGGTAGAAGAGGGCAAAGAGGGGAAGAGTGGTGTCAGAAGGAGACTTGACTTAGGGTGGTAAATACACAATATAATGTATAGATGATGTACTATAGAATTGTACACCTGAAACCTATATCACTTTATTAAACCATATCACCCCAATAAATGTAATAAATAAATGTTAAAAATACAATAATTACTGGTAAGGAGGGGAAAAAATCAAAAGACAGTAAGTATTGGCGAGGGTGTGGAGAAACTGCAACCTTTGTTCACGGTTGGTAGAAATGTAAATAGTTCTGCTTCTATGGAAAACAGTATGATGTATGGTGGGTCCTCAAAAAATTAAAAATAGAACTTCCTTGTGATCTAGCAATCCCATTTCTAGTATTATCTCAAAGAGCTCGAGGTGATACCTACACTTCCATGTTCACTGAAGCACTAGTCACAGTAGCCAAGTTGTGGAAACAACCCAGGTGTCCATCAGTGGGTGGCTGGATAGAGAACAGGTGGTATGTACATACAATGGGATGTTATTTGTCCATAAAAGGATAGGAAGTTTGGGTACGTATGGCAGAATGGATGCACCTGGAGGACACTAGGCTAAGCCAAATAAGCCAGTCACAGAAGGACAAATACTGCACGAACAATCTGATACGAGGTATCCAAAATAGTTTAAATCATGGAGACAAAGAATAGAACTGTGGTTGCCAGGGGCTGGGGGGGAAGGGGAGATGGGGAGTTTGTTTGTTTATTTGTTTATTTATTTCCATCACCATTTATCCCCTCTCTGCCCTCTTCCATCTCCACCCACCCCCATTCCCCCCCAAACCACCACAGTGTTGTCCATGTCCATGAGTTCTCTCTCTCTCTTTATTTTTAATAATTTTTATTTTTTTAACTTTTAATTTTTATTTATTTTTTTAGAGAGTGGGTGAGATGGAGGGAGAGAGAGAGAAACATTGATGTGAGAGAGACACGTTGATTGGTTGCCTCCCGCGCGACCCCGATCAGTGCCAGGGATGGAACCAGGTACGTGCCCTTGACCGGAATGGAACCCGTGACCCTTTGGTCCGAGGGCCGACACTCTAACCACTGAGCCAAACCGTCCAGGGCTCTTTTTTTCTTTTTTCTTCAATCTCTCCATGCTCCCACAGCCCTGAGCTGTCAGCCTGCTCTCTATCTATGAGTTTGTCTCTATTTTGCTTGGTAATTCAGTTTGTTCATTAAATTCCACATATGAGTGAGATCATGTGGTACTTGTCTTTCTCTGACTGGCTTATGTCACTTAGCGTCATGCTCTCCAGGTGCGATGGGGAGCTCTCAATCAACAGGCACAAAGTTCTAGCTGCCAAGATGAGTGCCAGAGACCGGCTCAGAACGCTGTGCTCCTGGACAGCAATGCTGGATTGCACACTCAGAGTCTAGGAGGACACATCTCATGTGAAGTGGTTTTAACCACAATAACATTTTTACAAAGATTCATTGGCTATGTATAATTGATAATGGAGAGTTTTTTATAATGTATCAATATTTGCAAATAGTGTAATACGCATTTTTACGTCAGTAAAACATACAACAGACTCACACCTGTACACACGCACGCGTTTCTTCCCTGCAGAGCTGGCTGGTAAGCACTCACCAGGCTGTCCGACCAGCACTCGGCGAAAAGCAGCGTTGCTGTGGTGTGAGCTTCGTCTCTGCCAAGCCCCGCTTCCCGCTTCCGGAGGCCCTGTCCCATGGCAGGAACTGGGCTTCTTCCACCTGGGACTTTGCCCAGAAGTGCAGTTGGGCTCCCGCAGGGAGGCATCCTCCAAGGAGCTGGCCACCCACGTCCCTGCCTGCTGCGTGTGCTCGCTTCCCTCTGCCAAATCACCAGATGTGAGACGTGTCTCAGCACAGGAAAGAAACGAGTGAAGATGGCCAGGATCCTGAGTCCCCAGCCTCCTGCTCTTTACCTGGATGTCAAGACAGTTGTATCCAGTCAAAAGCAACATTTTTTTTTTTTTTTTGGTCTAGGAAATGTTTCTTCATGTGTGGCCTCTAACCATCTCCTTTTGGACACCTGCACATTCCTGGTCCCTACCTGGGCCTGCTGGGTTATAATCTCGGGGCAGAGTCTGCAATGTTAACCTCTCCACTCACTCATTCATCTATCGGGTGCCTGCTGTCTGCCAGGCACTGTCTAGGCTCTGGCTATGTCAGGGAACAAAACAGTTCAAATCCCTGTGCAGGGAGGTCACAGCTACTGGGGAAACACCGGATATATAGTACAGTAGCTACTCCTAAGTGCCAGAGAGAAAAATAAGGCCTGGAAGGGGCATAGGCAATATGAAGGTGGCATGTGAGTAAAGACCGGGGAAGGCTGGTGAGCCCTGTGAATATCTGGGGTGGGGGTGGGGAGTACTCCGGGCAGAGAGAACAAATACAATAGCCCAAGGTAGGAGTGGACTTGGATTGATTTAGGCATACGAGGAGGTCCACATGGCAGAAAAATCCCCAGAAGATTCTTTTGCTCATTAAAATGGAAAATTCCCTGAGTGAGCAAATGTCACTGATCTTTTCACGTGAAAGCCGCCATCCTCTGCACGCCAATGCTTCCAGACTCTTCCTTCAGTTGATTTATTTCTTTCAACAAGCACTTATAGAGCACTTGTGAAATGTCTATGATGGGACAAGGCTGAAAGTCCTTCACTTGTACCCATTTTCCTGCTTCTTTGCCTGTCAATCTGACAATCTCTGACTCCAACTGGATTTCATTCTTTAGTTCCTTGAACCTTGAGTGATGAGCCTCTACCATCCCCAGTCTCTGTTCAGTTACCCTTTTACTCTCTGTATGGCCACAGGATAACATTTGATCCCCAAACCTGGGTCCAATTTCCAGCAAAAGGCCAGCTCTCTCACTGGTCTGCAAAGGCTGTTGGGAGATGGAGTTTAGTCTTGGATACTGCATTTGACGTACCTGCGACACACAGAGGAGGCCATGTGTATCAGGTCATTGGGTTAATTCTGGGTCTGTGGCCCAGAGGACAGGACAGGGATGGAAATATTAATTGAAGTCATAAGCATTTGTTGAAATGCTTTCCATGTGCTAGGTTGGTGATTCTCAACCCTGGTTACCCATTAAAAGTGTCTGGAGAGTTTTTGAAAAAACAAGATACAAGGGTCCTACTCCAAATAACACAGATCTCTGGGAGCAAGGCCCAGGCATCTGTATATTATTAAAGCTCCCCAGGAATAACCTAGGAAGCTTTAAAAAGTATTGCTGCTTGGGTCCCATCCTCAGAGATACTGTGTTAATTTGTTGGGGTACTGCTGGGCCTGGGGTTTTAAAAAAGCTGCCCAGGTGATGTAGTCAAGGCCATTGAGCTAGGTGCTGAACAGCTTAGGAGAAGAGAATTGCCAAGATGAACCAGAAATCTTTCCCATCCTTAAGAATCTTACTATATGCCCAGCCAGTGTTGCTCAGTGGTTGAGCATCGACCCATGCACCAAGAAGTCGCCAGTTCAATTCCTGGTCAGGACACATGCCCAGGTTGTGGGCCAAATCTCCAGTGGGGGGTATGCAGGAGGTAGCCAATCAATGTTCTCTCTCCTTGATGTTTCTAGCTCTCTTTCCCTCTCCCTTTCTCTCTCTCTAAAATCAATAAAGAAAAAAAATTAAAAAAAAAAAAAGAATCTTACTATGTCATAGAAGGCACCATGAATCAAAGTTGACCACGGTACTGGGAAAACTCCAGTCATCCTCTCTCTTGCACCTTGTTCTAGATCTGAAAGCTCAAACTCCAATGGCCTATTTTGATGACATTCCCTTTCCTGTCAACTATTCTATTCAGTCAATCCCAATATACTTCTGTTTGACCTGTTTGTCATTCTCATTTTTTAGTCCTTCTCAAGGGACTTCCCTTCCTGCCTGGGTCCCACAGTCAATCATTCAGTGATACTCTCACCTGTCCTCAAATCCTGTTTCCTTGGCTTTCTGTCACTGTAATCTAAACTCTCCTCATCCATTCACCAAGTCCCACTGAGTCCCTTGCCTGAATATTGCTTGGATGGGTCTGCTACCTTTCATTCCCACGGCCCCTCTCCAATTTCAGGCCACCATCATGAGATTGGATGCCTGCTGCATTCTCCCAAATGGTTTCTCTGAGTCTAGCCATGTCCCTCTCCAGTGCATCCCCTGCAGCTGGAGTGACTGGTCCAATATGCAATAGTTACCATTTCACTTTTATAAATTACATACAGCACATCTACTCTCTTAGTTGTACAGTTATGAAACCATCCCCCAAATTAGGATATAGAACAGTTCCATCACCCCTCAGATTCCATCATGTTGCCACCTCTAACCCCAGGAAACCACTGATACATTTTCTGTCCCCATTGGTTTGGGTTTTCCAGATTGTTATATAAATTAAATTATACAGAATGTAGATTTTTGAGCCTGGTTTCTTGCACTTAGCATATTGCATTTGACATTTACTCAAGTTATTGTGTGTATCAGTGTTTTATTATTTTTTATTGCTGATTAGTATTCTATAATGTGGATGGATGTATCACAGTTGGTTTAGCCATTCACCAGTTGAAGGACATTATGGTTGTTTCCAGTTTGAGTTGTCACGAACAGATCTGCTATAAACACTAATATATAGGTCTGTGAGTGAATGTAAGTTTTCATTATCTTGGGTAAATATATAGGAGTGAGATTTCTGTGGTTTAAGTGTATGCTCAACTTTATAAGAACCTGCCAAATTTATTTTCCAAAGTGGCTCTACCATTTTGCATCCCTACCAGCAATGTATAAGAATTCCAGTTCCTCCACATCCTTGCCAACACGCACCATTGTTTATGTTTTTAATTTTACATGTTCCAAAAGGTGTGCAGCAGTATATCATTTGCATAAATTGTAAATCTGAGCATGCTCCTTCCCTGCTCAGAACTGTCTACACTTCCCATTGCTTTTGGATAGAGCCCTAACTCATTAGCATGGCTTGGAAGAGCTGCTGCGGGATCCCTGCTTTCCTGAGCCCAGCTGTTATCATCCTGTCTCCCTCTTTGCATTTCATGCTCTAGCCACACTGAACCACTTTTAGCAATCCTGATTCACTGCATTTTCTTCATTTTTTCATTTCTCTGTATGTAATGATCTCTGCCTAGAATCATCTGGTCAATTCTTACTCACTTTCCTGTCCTTAACTTAAGGGTCACTTACTACAGATGTCACCAACCACCTTGTTCCACTCCTGTCTCAGTCCTAGCTCCCATGGACTATTCCATTTTCCCCTTCTATCCAGTTTCCCCGCCTCCAACCTGATGCACCCCCTTCTAGCTATTTGTAATTGTGGCAGATTTCAAAAGTAGCCACCATACTTGGCAGCTCTTCCCATCAAGTGAGCTTTTCTCAGCTCCTTTGAATATTTACCCACATAAGGTAAGTATTATTATGTCCATATTACAGACAGGAAGACTGAGCCCAAGATCACATAGCTTGTAAGTGATATACCTGCATTCAAACCCAGGAGTCCTGGCTCCAAGTCCTAAGTTCTTTCCACTAGGCATGGGAATCTGGCTGCTGTGGACATGCTCATCGGCAGCTGTGCTTGCCCTAGACTCTCTCAGTGGGAAGATCACCTTCCTTCTTCAGGGGAGCTCCTCCTACTCCCCTCCACCAATATGGTTCAATGGGGGTTGCCAATCACAACATGCCCTGCTCTTTTGGCTGTAGGGCATCAAGACTTGGCCAAGAAAACCAGAGCCTTTCTTACAATTTTCTAAATTAAAACTATGGGAAGTGACTTCTGGTCAAGATGGCACATAGGTAAATGCTGTACTTGCCTCCTCCCACAATCATATCAGAATTACAACAAAATTAGCAAACAACCATCATACAGAACCACCTGAAATCTAGCTGAATGGAAGTCTTACAACTAGAGAGTTAAAGAAGAAGCCACATAGTGACTGGTAGGAGGGGCGGAGATGCAGAATGGGCTGGTCCCACACACACATATGGTGGATAAAAACTGGGAGGGATATCTCAGCAATGGAGGTCCCCCCTGAGGAGCAAGGGGTCCCAACCCCACACCAGGTCTCCCCAGCTCAAGATTTCAGTGCCAGGAAGAGAAGTCCCCATTACTTCTGGCTATAAAAACCAATGGGATTGTGGCTGAGTGAGACAGAGGGCTACTGGAGTCCCAGGTGTTCCTCTTAAAGGACCCGCACATGGACTTACTGAGACTCACTCCCTCTGAGCTCCAGCACTGGGGCAGCAGCTTGGAACAAACCAAGGACATACAGGGAGAAACTGAATTGTTTAGCATTAGGGGAAGAGCTAGGGGTGGCAGCTTTCTGTTAGACAAAAAGTGCTGGCAAAGGGCATTGTACCTTTTCTGAGACAACACCCACCCCTCCAAGCCAGGTCTACAAGGGAACACTATATCTGAGTTTCCATCAACTTGGCTAACATTTTTAGCCCCACTCTGATGATTCCCTAGAGACCTTGCCCCACCCAACTTGCAAGCCCACCCAAGCCATTTCTAGTGGTTTTCCATATAAATGGCCTTTCTTGCCTCATACTTCAGTCTTTCCTAAACTCTCTCAAACAAACAGCATCTAACTTCTGCATTCCCTGTACCTCTTGCTAAGCGGCCCTAGGCCCAGCACTAGGGGCAGTAATCATTGCTTCACAGCTTGGCTTCTTCTGGGCACCTCCAAGCCCAGCACAAGTAGCAGCCATCTGCAGATCGCTCTGTAGCTCGTGCCAGGTGGCCCCAGGCAGGACACAGGCACTGGCTGACCCTGCACCTCCAAGGAGGTCCCAGAGACAGTGCACCTGGTGGACAGCTTCAGACCATGCCATATTACAATTCTACCACCTCCATAAGCAACACACTCAAGGGGTGGACTCAGTGAGCACCAAAGCCTTACTGAAGCAAGTCCTACTCCATAGGGTCAATGCCCACATAGCAGCTCCTCTGCTATAGTCTCAACAAGTCCTCACAGCTGATTGGCCTGGGGAAGGTCAATCCCTCCTAGTGATGCCAACAGCAATCAAAGCTCAACTATAACAGGACAGTGCACACAGCCCACACAGGGGTGCACCTGGAGTGTCCAGCTTGGGTGACTGGGGAACCTGTACCACTAGGCCCTACAGGACATCTACTATACAAGGCCACTCTACCAAGTCTAGGACACATAGCAGCCCTACCTAATACATAGAAACAAACATAGGGAAGCAGCCAAAATGCAGAGACAAAGAAACAGGCTCTAAATGAAAGAACAGGAGAAATCTCCAGAAAAAGAACTAAATAAAATGTAGGCAAGCAAACTACCAGATACAGAGTTCAAAACAATGGTTATAAAGATGCTCAAGGAACTTAGTGAGAACTTCAAGGAACTTAGTGAGAACTGCAACAGCATGAAAAAGGATATAGAAACCATAAAAAAGAACCTGTCAGAAATGAAGGATACACTAACTGAAATGAAGAATAATTTACAGGGAATCAACAGTAGAGTAGATGAACCTGAGAATCAAATTGATTTGGATATAAGAAAGCAAAAAAAACATCTAATCAGAACAGCAAAAAGAGAAAAAAGAACTTTAAAAAAATGAAGATAATGTAAGGAGCCTCTGGGACTTCAAGTGTACCAACATTTACATAATGGAGGTGTCAGAAGGAGAAGAGAGAGAGCAAGAAATTGAAAACCTATTTGAAAAAATAATGATAGAAAACTTCTCTAACCTGGTAAACAAAATAGACATACAAGTCCAGGAAGTGCAGAATCCCAAACAAGATGAACTCAAAGAGGCCCACAGTAAGACACATCATGATTAAAATGCCAAAGGTTAAAAACAAAGAAAGACTCTTACAAGCAGCAAGAGATAAACAGTTAGTTACCTACAAGGTAGCACCCATAAGACTGTCAGCTAATTTCTCAACAGAAACTTTGCAGGCCAGAATGCAGTGGTACAAAATATTGAACGTGATGAAAACCAAGATTATTTTCCCAGAAAAGCTATCATTTAGAATCAAAGGACGTATAAAGAGCTTCCTAGACAAGAAAAACTAAAGGAGTTCATCACCAGCAAACCAGTATTACATAAAATGTTAAAGGGTCATCTTTAAGAAGAAGAAAATAAGGGATTCCAAAATGGCGGCAGAGTGAATGGAAGCTACACAGATGATCTCCCAGGACCAAACTGGAATTACAACTAAAATAAAGACAAATCGTTGGGAAAAAGCAACAGAAAAGTAGCTTGAGAGGACCATATAACCAGGGACATTGAATGGAGTCTGGTAGGTCTGTGGAGGCATGAGAGGGGGGCTGGGAGCCCACAGACAGCAGTGGTCTTAGCTGTGAGCAGCACCCTCAGGGTTAAGATCCCAAGCTGGCTCCACAGCACAGAGGGCCGGGACAGAGCACTAAATTAGCTAAAGCCACTCACCTTGAGCTCTGGCAGAGGGAGGGCAGACTGGACTGGAACTGTGTGGGGACATTGGGGATTTGGAGAGTGCTCAGAGTTTTTGCTAAGTTGCGGCCAAGCAAGACAGTAGCCATCTTGCTCCTTCCTGGAGCTCTGGGGAGAAGCAGCAGCCCCTCCCTCAGAGATTCAACTCCACCCAGCTGGGCCAAAGAAATGCAAATTGAGGCTCAATAACAACCAGCATCTGCCCCACCCTCAGGAAATCCTCTTATGCTGAACACCTGAGGGAGTTCTTTCATTCAACTGAGAACCCAAGGCTCTTCAAGTAACTGAGAATAATAGCCTCTAGGCAAAAAGCTAGAGGATAACTGAACCTTTCCTGGGCTTGCAAATCTACCCAGGAAAGTAAGACTTGACAGTGGTGTTTAATGTGGGTCCTCCCACGCTCATCCAAACCCAGTAGAGGGAGCCACAAACAGCAGAACACCAACATCCACAGGGAAAATTTGGCAGGCTCTAAAGCCCACTGAGATAGCCAAAATGGTGAAACAAAGAAACAAATCCCAAATGAAAGAACAAGAGACCTCTACCGAAGGTGAGATAAATGAAATGGAGTTAAGCAAGTTAACAGAGCTAGAATTCAGAGCCATGATCTTGAGGAAGCTCAACAGCATGAGTAAGGACATCAACACCATGAGTAAAGACATCAACACCATGAGTAAAGACATAGAAACATTGAAAACCAACCAGCTGGAAATGAGGAAGCACCAAGAAGAAATGAAGAATGGCATAGCAGAAACAAAGAACACATTGGAAGGACTAAACAGCAGAGTAGTGGAAGCTGAGGACTGGATCAGTGAATTAGAAGATAGGGTAGAAAAAATCAACCAATCAGAAAACCAAAAGGAAAAAACAATGAAAAAACAGGACAACAGCTTAAGAGAATTGTGGGACAACTGGAAACATAATAATATTTGCATCATAAGAGTCCCCGAAGAAGAAGAAAATGAGCAAGGGTTAGAGAATATATTTGAAGAAATAGTGACAGAAAACTTCCCTAATTTGGTGAAGGAAGAAGGCATTCAAGTTCAAGAAGCACAGAGAGCCCCAAGTAAGAAGAACCCAAACAGGCCCACGCCAAGACACATAGTAATTAAAATGCCAAAAATTAAAGACAAAGAGAGAATCCTAAAGGCAGCAAGAGATAAGCAACAGGTTACCTACAAAGGAACCCCCATAAGGCTATCAGCTGACTTCTCAACAGAAACACTACAGGCCAGAAGAGAATGGCATGAAGTAATCAAGGTCATGAAAAACAAGGATCTGAATCCAAGACTACTCAACCCAGCAAGGCTATCATTCAAAATAGAAGGTCAAATAAAGAGCTTCCCAGAACAAAAAAAAAAAAAAAAAAAAAAAAAAAAAAAAAAAAAAAAGGCTAAGGGAATACATTAGCACCAAACCAGCACTACAAGAAATGTTAAAAGGACTGCTGTAATTAGTAGAAGAAATAATAAGAAGAATAGAACCACACTAAACAAAAATGGCAATAAATAAGTACATATCAATAATCACCTTAAATGTAAATGGATTGAATGCTCCGATAAAAAGACACAGAGTAGCTGATTGGATAAGAAAGCATGACCCATATATATGTTGTTTACAAGAGACTCACCTCACAACAAAAGACTCACATAGGTTGAAAGTGAAGGAATGGAAAAAAATCTTCCAAGCAAACGGAAAGGAAAAAAAAGCTGGGGTAGCAATACTCATATCTGATAAAATAGATTTCAAAATGAAGGCCATAACTAGAGACAAAGAAGGCCACTACATAATATTGAAAGGATCTATGCAACAGGAAGATAAAACCTTGGTAAACATATATGCACCCAATATAGGAGCACCAAAATATATCGAAAATCTTCTGGAGGACTTCAAAGGAGAAATCGACAGCAATACAATCATGGAAGGGACTTCAACACCCTATTGACATCACTGGATAGATCCTCTAGACAAAAAATTAACAAGGAAACAGAGACTCTAAATGAAGCGCTAGATCAAATGGATTTAATAGATATCTACAGAAAATTACACTCAAAATTGCAGAATTCACATTCTTCTCAAGTGCACATGGGACATTCTCAAAGATAGACCACATGTTAGGACACAAACTAAGTCTCTACAAGTTCAAGAAGATTGAAATCATATCAAGCATCTTCTCCGATCACAATGGCATGAAACTAGAAATCAATTGCAACAAGAACATGCAAAGACATATGAACACTTGGAGGCTAAATAGCATGTTATTAAACAACGAATGGGTTACTGAGAAGATCAAGGAAGAAATTAAAAACTTTCTGGAAACCAATGAAAATGAACACACAACAACACAAAATCTATGGGATGCAGTGAAAGCAGTTCTGAGAGGGAAGTTCATAGCACTACAGGCCCACCTTAAGAAACAAGAAAAATTTCTAACTGACTACCTAACTTCACAACTTAAACAACTAGAAAGCAAGCAAAAAGAAAACACCAGAGCAAGTAGAAGGAAGGAAATAGTAAAGATCAGAGCAGAAATAAACGATATAGAAACAAAAAAAACCCATTCAAATGATCCATGAAACAAAGAGCTGGGTTTTTGAAAAGATAAACAAGATTGATGGACCCTCAGCTAGACTCACCAAGAAACAAAGAGAACCCAAATACACAAAATCAGAAATGTAAGAGGAGAAGTAACAACTGACACCACAGAAATACAACGGATCGTTAACAAATACTATGAACAATTATAAGGCGACAAATTAGACACTCTAAGCGAAGTGGACAAATTTCTAGAAACACATAGTCTCCCAAAACTGGACCGGGAAGAGATAGAAAACTTGAACAGACCAATAACAACTAAGGAAATTGAAGATGTAATCAAGACTCTCTCAGCAAACAAAAGCCCAGGCCCGGTAGGCTTCACAGGGGAGTTTTACCGAACATTCAAAGAAGAACTAACACCCATTCTCTTCAAACTATTCCAAAAAATTCAAGAAGAAGAAAGACTTCCAGACTCGTTTTGTGAGGCCAGCATAATTCTAATTCCAAAACCAGAAAAAGACACTACAAGGAAAGAAAACTACAGGCCAATATCCCTGATGAACATAGATGCCAAAATCCCTAACAAAATACTAGCAAATTGGATCCAGCAATACATCAAAAAAATTATACACGATGACCAAGTGGGATTCATCTCAGGGATGCAAGCCTGGTACAATATTCGCAAATCAATAAATGTGATACACCACATAAACAAAATGAAAATTAAAAACCACACGATCATATCAATAGATGCTGAAAAAGCATTCGACAAAATCCAGCACCCATTTCTGATAAAAACACTCAGCAATGTGGGAATAGAGGGATCATATCTCGACATAATAAAGGCCATATATGAAAGATCTACAGCCAACATCATACTCAATGGGAAAAAACTAAAAGCATTTCCCTTAAGAATAGGAACAAGACAGGGATGCCCACTCTTATTTAACATAGTACTGGAAGTCTTAGCCACAGCAATCAGACATGAAGAAAAAATAAAAGGGATCCAAATTGGAAAGGAGGAAGTGAAACTGTCATTATTCGCAGATGACATGATATTATACATAGAAAACCCTAAAGACTCCATCAAAAATCTACTAGACTTAATAAATGACTTTGGCAAAGTAGCAGGATACAAAATTAACGTCAAGAAATTGACGGCATTCTTATACACCAATGATGAACTCACAGAAAGAGAAACTAAAAAAATAATCCCATTTACCATAGCAGCAAAAAAATTAAGATACCTAGGAATAAACTTAACCAAAGAAGTAAAGGACTTATTTGCAGAAAACTACAGGACATTGAAAAAAGAAATAGAGGAAGATATAAAAAAGTGGAAGCATATACCTTGTTCATGGATTGGAAGAATTAACATCATTAAAATGTCCATACTACCCAAAGCAATCTATAGATTCAATGTAATCCCCATCAAAATACCAATGATATATTTCACAGAACTAGAACAAATATTTCAAAAGTTCATATGGAACCAAAAAAGACCCCGAATAGCCACAGCAATCTTGAAAAAGAAGGACAAAGTAGGTGGGATCACAATACCGGATATCAGCTTATACTACAAAGCTACTGTAATCAAAACAGCCTGGTACTAGCACAAGAACAGGCATATAGATCAGTGGAACAGAACAGAGAACCCAGAAATTGACCAAAGACATTATGCTCAACTAATATTTGACAAAAGTGGCAAGAGCATACAATGGAGTAAAGATAGCCTCTTTAATAAATGGTGTTGGGAAAATTGGACAGCTACATGCAAAAAAATGAAACTAGACCATCAACTTACACCATACACAAGAATAAACTCAAAATGGATAAAAGACTTAAATGTGACTCGTGAATCCATAAAAATCCTAGAAGAAAATGTAGGCAACAAAATTTCGGACATCATACGCAGCAGAATTTTCACTGATATATCACCTAAGGCAACAGAAAGAAAGGAAAAAATGAACACATGGGACTACCTTGTTCAAACTGAAAAGCTTCTGCACAGCAAAAGAAACAACCATCAAAATGGAAAGGGAACCCGCTGTATGGGAGAGCATAATTGCCAATGATACATCAGATAAGGGGTTAATTTCCAAAATATATAGAGTACTCATACAACTCAATAAAAGGAAGACAAAGAATCCAATTAAAAAATGGGCAGAGGAACTAAATAGACACCTCTCTAAACATGACATACAAATGGCCAAGAGACATATGAAGAAATGCTTAACATCACTAATCATCAGAGAGATGCAAATTAAAACAACAATGAGGTATCACCTCACACCTGTCAGAATGGCCGGGCCACCATCAACAAATCATCAAACAACAAGTGTTGGCGAGGGTGTGGAGAAAGGAGGACTCTAGTACACTGCTGGTGGGAATGCAGACTGGTGCAGCCACTATGGAAAACACTGTGGTGTTATCTCAAAAAATTAAAAATTGAATTGCCATTTGATCCAGTGATCTCACTTCTAGGAATATACCCTAAGAAGCTTGAAACACCAATCAGAAAGAATATATGTACCCCTATGTTCACAGCAGCACTATTTACAATAACTAAGATCTGGAAACAGCCCAAGTGTCTATCAATAGATGAGTGGATACAGAAGTTGTGGTACATATACACAATGGAGTACTATGCAGCTGTAAGAAAGAAAGATCTCTTATCCTTTGAGATGACGTGGAGGGACCTGGAGAGTATTATCCTAAGCAAAACAAGCCAGGTAGAGAAAGACAAATATCACATGATCTCACTTATTTGTGGAATATAATGAACATAACAGTCTGAGGAACAGGGTAGACCCAGAGATGTGAAAGTAGGGTACAGACTGACAATCCTCAGAAGAGGGGTAAGGGGGGAGGGAAGAGATAAACCACAGAATTTATACGCATGTATGCATAACCGATGGACATGGACAACAAACCTGGGATGGGATTGGGGGGGATGGGGAGGAGGGTATCAATGGGGAAAGAAGGAGAAACATCTGTAACAAAAATAAATTAATTAAAAAAAGAAGAAAGTAAGATAAAAAATATGAACAATAAAATGTCAATAAATACATATCAACACTTGAATCTAAAAAACTAAATGAACAAGCAGAACAGAAGAAGACTCAGATACAGAAAACATTTTGATGGTTGCCAGATGGGAGGGGCTTGGGGGAGGGGTGAAAAGGGTGAAAGGATTAAAAATTCAAATTGGTTGTTACAGAATAGTCATGGAGATGTAAAGTACAGCATAGGGAATACAGTCAATAATATTCTAATAACTATGTACGGGGTCAAGTGGGTATTAGATTTGTAGAGATGATCACTTAGTAAGTTATATAATGTATAATCACTGGGTTGTATACCTGAAACTAATGTAATACTGTGTGACAGCTGTAATTGAAAAGTAAAAAAATGATTAAAAAATAAAACTATTGCCCTGGACGGTTTGGCTCAGCGGTTAGAGTGTCAGCCCGAGGACCAGAGAGTCCCGGGTTTGGTTCCTGCTAAGGGCACGTACCTCAGTTGCTGTTTGTTCCCCACCCCAGTTGGGATTGTGTGGGTGGCGACCACTCAATGTGTCCCTCTCTCACATCGATGTTTCTCTCTCTCTCTTCCTCCCTCTCTCCCTCCTGCTCTGTCTGAAGATAAATGGCAAAAACAAAAAACAAACAAAAAAAAAACATCCTCAGGTGAGGATAAAAAAATAAATAAAAAAAATAAAAGTATGGGAAGTGGGGCAAAGCTAAAGAGATGTGAACTTGGCTACCACTGATAACCATGCTTTTAACTTCAGGGAGAAAACAGGTCTAAAGAAAAGAAAGCGCCACCCAACTGGTGTGTGTATGTGCGTTGGGGTGCAGAGGATATTGACGGTGGTGGTAGCTGGGAAGACCATGAACTAAATAGAAGCAGAGAACCTGAGTTCCTTCAAGTTCCTGGTTTTATTGTCCATGAAGGTAGCTGCTAGACCTTCCCAAGGTTTAGTTACCTTGGTCAATAAATTCCTTGCTTTGCCTCAGTTACTTGAATGAAACTAGGTCACTTGCAAAAATTCCAAGAACCCTCATAAACCCTTAGACAAATCAATTGAGAGGCAAGGACTAGGCATTAGGTAAAACTGGCTCATTTGAGCATCTCTGGTGGAGGGTTTGTTGGTGACACAGGTGAGGGTGTAGCCTGGGTCCTGGGCTCCCCATGTAAGTGAAAGCTCTCAGCCCAAAGTTCAACTTCACTGCAAGGGCATTTAGGACTTAGGGGAGAAATGAAAATGTGTTCTTCTACATCAGAGGGGGAAAAAGTGTCTAACAGATTGTGAATAATTCAGATTTAATTACTAGGAAAAATGCCTTCCTTCGCTTTTTTCTCTTGGTTCTTTCCCCTGCCTGACGCTTAGACAGCAGGTTTGGTAGATAATTTTGTTCCAGAAATTCTACTTGAGAAACAGGGAGCTGAGTCCTCAGCTTTCTTCTTGTTGGGTGTGAAAGCCAAGTGTTTGGATGTGGGCAGGAAGGAGCAGCAGGTGCTCCCCAGCTCTTCCTACTGAGCGCTGCCAGGCTCGGTGCCCACTGTGGAGGCCTACGCTAATGCCGGGGCCTCTGAGCTCATGGCCCATCAGCTAGGAATTACAGGTGTGAAATGCTCCCAACCATGCAGGCGGGTGCCACAGCAATTCCGTGGTACTGCATCTCAGACTGGGCCTCTTCCCTGCTCAGCAATCCTATTACACACTGACTGCCACTGATTTCAAACCCCATTACTCCTTTGAGCTCTCAGTGCTCACTGGCCCACCCCCACTCTCCCAACCTCTGTCAAAGATGATTTTTTAAAATAACAGCTTTATTGAGATATAATTTATAGACCATAAAATTCACCCTTTTAAAATGTACAATCCAGTGATTTTTAGTATATTCACAACCATCACCAGTATCTAATTTTAGAACATTTTTATCACTCCAAAAAGAAGCCCCATATGTATTAGCAATTATTTCTCATTTCTCCCATCCCCACAACCCCTGGCAAAGATCCACCTTCTCTACTGTCTCGATAGGATTTACCTATTCTGGACATTTCATATAAATGGAATTGTAAAATGTGGTCTCTTGACTGACTTCTTTCACTAACATGATGTTTCCAAGTTCATTTATGTTTTAGCACGTGTCAGTCCTTCATTCCTTTTTATGGCTGAATACTATTCCTTTGCATGGATGTGTGTTTGATTTTTCAATTCATCAGTTGATGGACTTTGTGTTGTTTCCAATTTGGGGATATTATGAGTAATGCTGCTATGCACATTTGTGTAGAAGTTTTTGTGCAAACATATTCCAATTCTTTTGGGTGTACATCTAAGAGTGCAGTTGTAAGTCATATGGTAACTCAAAATGGTAAGATCTTGAGCTAGCATTGAATTGTTAACTCATCTGGCAACTTTTGAGAAACTGCCAGACTATTTCCCAGAGTGGCTGCATCATTTTACCACCCTACTAGCAATGGATAAGGGTTCCAGTTTCTCCATATCCTTGTTCACATCTAGGGTTGGCAGTCTTTCTGATTTTGGCCTTTCTAATAGGTTTAGAATGACACCTCACTGTGGTTGTATCTGCCATGGACCTGATGACCAGTGATGAGCACCATTTGATGTGTTTATTGCTCATCTCTACATCTTCCTTTGTGAATTTTGTTCATGGCTTTTGCTTATTTAAAAAATTGAGTTGTTTGCCCGACCAGTGTGGCTCAGTGGATTGAGCATCGTCCCATGAACTGAGAGGTCCCGGTTTGATTCCCGGTCAAGGCACTTGCCCGGGTTTTGGCCTCAATCCCCAGTGGGGGGGGGGGGGTGCAGGAGGCTGCCAATGGATGTTGCTCTCTCACATCAATGTTTCTATCTCTCTCCCTTCCTCTTTCTCTAAAAAATCAATAAAAACATTTTAAAAATAAAAAGTTGAGTTGTTTGATTTTTCATGTCAGTATGTATTTTGGACACTATTCCTGTGATATATGTGCTATGCTTTGCCCAGTCTGTGTGCGTAGGGTTGTTCTGAGATTATATGCTGAGGACAGAGACCTCCAGGGCATGATCTCCCTCAATCCTCTGCCCCCTTGCCCGGAAACTGAGCCGCAGCTCCACCCATTTCTTAAGGTTTTTCCCCTGCTTTAGAGGAAGGGAAGAGCTTCTCAGTCCAATCCCTCTGCAGAGATCTTGCCACAGGAATGCGTCCTCCCTGTATCTTTGAGTTACCATATGAATTACAATTGCATTCTTTGTCCTCTACTCACACATATTCAAAATCTAAAGTTTCTTCCATTAAAAATAAAAACAAGTGGGAGGAAGGTAAGGGATTTTAAGTGGCTTATCTTAGAATTTTTCTCTTTCTTTTTGATGTTAACAATTTTCAGCATACATCTGAGTATGAAACTTCTTAAATTTATCTGCCTTCTCAGTGCTCTCACCTGTTCAGCTTCTCACTGTTTACCACAGGCTGTAGTAGTTGTCCTGTCCCCCAGCTTATCACCTTGACAAGCACTCCTGACCTCCCTTCCTTCTTGTTTCCATTGACTTGGAGCTTGGGGTTCCTTTCCCACCTTCCTGCCTTCTCTGGAGGTTCTCCTGCAGGCTTTGAGGTGATGGTTTCTACAGTTTTTGTTGTTGTTGTTGTTTGTTTGTTTGTTTCTTAATCTGTAGTTTGTATGCTGTCTGCTTCTCCACTTTCAGCTTTAACTCACAAGTTCTGAGCATCCAGTGACACTTTCTTGTTTTGCCCATGCTGTGATGGGTTCGCCTCATGGGCTTGGGGTAACATAGACATGAGCACTTACACTCAGCTTGTAACGAGAGTCCATCTCCAAGGGAACCTTCTGACATGCTACTTATAGATTGAGTACAGAGCGTGGTGCTGGTTCACTGTAGGCACTCGGTAAGTTATTTGCAGAATAAATCAAGGGACTGCTGGGTGGTAGAGAAGCTTCTAGGCACTCTAAGGCCCCTCAACTCCCACTCCTGACCACTGTACTCGAGCATTCAGGAGCACGAGCTGTAGAAATAGACTAGCTAGGGGACACTGAGTAGCCTATTCTACCTCTCTGGGCCTCATTTTGCTCATTCATAAAATGGGAATGATGACAATTCCCACCTTGTGGCTTGCAAAGAGGATAAATGCAATAATGCACAGAAAGTGTTTAGAATGGGACCTGGTGCCTATTAATCAATA
Organism: Tadarida brasiliensis; assembly: GCA_030848825.1. Classification (NCBI taxonomy): domain Eukaryota; kingdom Metazoa; phylum Chordata; class Mammalia; order Chiroptera; family Molossidae; genus Tadarida; species Tadarida brasiliensis. The sequence continues at coordinate 124,016,985 of CM061258.1, forward strand.
AGGACTGCATTTGTTTTAAATCAACAACAAAACATGTCAGATCTGAGCCACAGAATCTATCTGCTCTCCCTCCCCTGAGTCTGTTTCTTCATTTACCTGAACTTTCCTCCACATTGCACCCCACCCCACCCCCTCAGCATCTATGTGCAAAATCTCTCCCTTCCAAGCAACCCAGAAGCTTGCCACACAGTCTTCCCTTTCATGAGTCTTAATAAAAACCTTAACCAAGCCTGTCTTCACTGTCAGGAGGAGATGACTAAGCAATTAGCATTCCTTACTTAATGTACCAGTATTTCTCTTGGGACTCCAGTACCAATTAGGAGATGGAAATGAAGTTTTGGTCTTGTTTCCTGATGGACATAGTACACTGTGTGGTGAAAATGCCTTCTCTTTGAGGGACCACACAGGCGGATTTGAGAACACCTTTATCTGGGGTGGTACTAGACCATTGACATAGAGGTGATGCTCTTATAAGTCAGGCTTTAGAACTCAAATGTGTCTTGTGTTGTAAGAGCGGCCATATGGACATGTCTGGGCCAGGTTGAAAGGCATGGAGGTATAATTCTAAAGAAAGTGATTGATACAAAGTCACGGAGGATGCATTTCTGGTAAATATAATAAGAAAGCATCATGTACCAAGCGATGCCTAGAAATTTAGATGCTGTATTTCTGGTTGGAAAAAAGAAAGCTCATGTTCATTTGGCAATGAACTATTTATTATTTATTTATTGAGCATCTACTATGTGCCAGTCACTCTTGTAAGTGCCAGGGTGATAGCCCCAAATCTCCGCCCTCATGTTGCTTACATTCCACGTTAAGGGTAGTGGGGTGCCAAGGGGTCAGAGGAAAAGGTAAGTTTGGTTGGCAGTTGAGGATGTTTGGAGATGAACGATGAACGTGACTATAATTCTTTTTTTTTTAATAGGTTTTTTTTTTTTAATTGATTTTTTAGAGAGAGACGTAGGAAAATTGATTGGCTGCCTCCTGCATGCCCCCTGCTAGGGATCAAGCCCCAAACCCGGGCATGTGCCCTGCTGGAATTGAACAGGGACCTCTCAGTCCATGGGACGGCACTCAATCCACTGAGCCACACCGGCCTGGCTGACTAGAATTCTTCAAGGTAGAATTGCAGGGATGGATGAAAGACCTTGGACCCCTGATCTTGCTGGGAAGAGGAGTGGAGAAATTCCAAGAGCTCATTCTCAAGGAACTTGCACGGAGGGGCTGAGAGGTTCTCCCAGATCCTGAGCTGGGCTGGGGCGGGCTGAGGTTAAGTAAGAGGGCAGGCTACCTTGTGTACAACTGGAAGTAGGTTTTCAGAGGACAGGCGCTGGGAGGGTTGGTGTGGACCTACAGACAAGCTTGGCCTTGCTGTGGTGCTGGAGGCTAGAGGAATCCAGGGCTTTGGGACAGAAGAAGACAAGGATAATGCACTGTTTATAGCCTTTCCTTTGAATTCAGGCAGACCTGGGTTTGAGTTGGGGTCTGCCACCTGCCGTGTGTGTGAGACCCTGAGAACGACCTCAGCTCCTTCATCTTTAAAGTGGGGACAGTGCTGCAGCTTGTTGTGTGGACTCAGAAGGGGAGAACGCACACACACCTCGCGGATAGGTGCTTGCCAGCAGCATCATCCTGTTCACAGCACTGTCTCTCATGGCTGATCGCAGCCCTGTCTGGAGGCAAGAGGGAGGAACTTGCCTCCTCTTCTTCAGACCATCACGGCCAGCGTCCTGGGGCTGAGAGGCTCAGATGTCCAGGGCTGCTCCGGCTCCACTCCAGCTGGGCAGGGGCTCCTGGCGCCTCTGTGTCCTTGCGCTTTGAGGCCTCTTTTCACTTTGTTTTTAAATATTTCCCAAAGCTCTAATTGCTATACTTCCTCCAATGTTTTTAATACAGGCAATCAGTGAGTACTGCAATTAGGAGGGCCTAATTACCATCGGCATTCTCTTTCTTCTCACAGAAACCGCCATTGGAACAGTCACAAATAAACCTTAATGAAGACCAAAGATATTTCTCCCGTCTGAAGCTGTTTGTAATCATGATCGGTTATTGTCAAAGCCAGCAGGCAGAGGAGTCCTCGGAAGCACTGTTACATACTCAGCAGCAGCAGCTGGGGGAGTGAGCGGGCGGCGCGGAGCTGGGAGCTGTGGCCTCTGCAGGTGCCAGAGGAGGTTTGTACTCAATCTACTGTTGTGTTTTAATTAATTAACTTGGCCTATAAAGCCTCTCAAGTCACTTCTTTAAAAATGTTATTGACATTCAGCACATGAATGGTAAAGTGTGTAAGTCTTGAGTATAGGATCTGATGGATTTTAAAGATATATACAGATCCCACATCACCACCACTCAGATCAAGGCACAGTTGTCCCCCGTTATCCGCAGGGGATCCGTTCTTAGACTTCGGTGGTTGCCGGAAACTGTAGATAGCACCACACCCTACATGCACTATAGTTTTTCCTGTACATACATACCTATGCTAAAGTTTAACTTATAAATTAGGAACAGTAAGAGATTAACAGCTAATAATAAAATAGAACAATTATAACAATATACTGTAATGAAAGCTAAGTAAATGCAGCATTGTTATGTAAAATAATGGTGACTTGAACACAAGTCCTGGGACGTGGAGACAGTTGATTGAATAACCTCGAGGGCTGCTAAGTGACTAACCAGTGGAAATGTCTACAGCTCGGAGACACTGGACAAGGGGATGATTTACATCCTAGGTGGGATGGAAATTTCATCACACCTTTCAGGAAGGTGTGCAGTTTAAAACTCACGAATTGTTTACTTCTGGAATTTTTCATTTATTATTTTTGACCATGGTTGACTGCATGTAACTAAAATCATGGAAAGGAAAACTGTGACTAAGGGGGGACTACCACAGAGGGCATTTCGAACATCTTGGAAGGCTCCCTATGCCCCTCTGTGGCATGGAGCTTTGAAGAGCAAAAAGCAGATGAACAACACTTGGGTGTATCCCTAGGATGGATAAAGAGACAGACCTTCTGGATGCCTGGTGCCTGGGGGATGCGGGTGGTCCTGAGGGGAAGAACTGAGCAGATGCTGCACAGGTGAGTCAGGCGCTCCCTTAGAACTACCACCCCTTGGAGGGCTGCCCTGACTCGTGTATTGGGACAGCTGAAGTCAGCTGAAGGACACTCTACACCACACGGACAGCAATGTGTGTCATCAAGGAGGGGTGTTGACAATGGACGGGTGAAACAGTGGGCACAGAAGTGGCCCCTGATCCTTTCCTTATTCTTCCCCACTCCAGAGCCTGCCAATGTTCCAAACATTCTTTCTTCAAAATCTATCACTCTCCAACAAATAATAAAGCCCCAGCCATCCAAGCTGCCCAAACCTGCCATCTCAGGTGTCTGCTCCCTGCTGACAGGGGAAGGATGAACTCTGATCTCCATTTCTCCCAGCTTCTCCAGGTGGAGAGGAGGGAGTCTGGTCCCATGGATGAAGCACGCAAGGGCAGAGGGACGTTTCCCCATTTAGCCGCAGCTTGCGTTCTCCCAGCAGTGGTTCTCAACCTTCCCAATGCCGCGGCCCTTTCATACAGTTCCTCATGTTGTGGTGACCCCCAACCATAAAATTATTTTCGTTGCTACTTCATAACTCTAATTTTGCTACTGTTATGTCTTAGGTGACCCCTGTGAAAGGGTCATTCAACCCCCAAAGGGGTCGCGACCCACAGGTTGAGAACCGCTAAAGCAACTGAAACCAGACATTGCTTGCTTTCTATCGAAGACCACACCCTCTAGTAGTAATGCTATGCAGGGGAAATCGGCAAAAAAAAAAAAGGAGATAGGTGTGAGTGGGCTCAAGGCAGTTTTGAGTTATTTTGGAGAAAGGTAAGATTGATGCTGTACTAATTCCCGCCCACTGTTGTGAAATATTTAAAATTGGATACAGCGAATACTAACATCATCATTGAGGAATAAGAAAGTGTGAACGTTTCAGAGGCCTGATGCTACTTGGGCCTAATATTCATTGTGAGGAAACTGACTATTCACACAGAATTGGAATAAGCCCGGCTGAACGCCTTCCGTTGCGTTCAAAGAGGACATTATCTGCTCAAGGGTGGAATGACTTCATTTGCATAATGTCTTTTTTTTCTGTTCCTTCTGTTATCCCAGCTAATTACTTTAGAATACTGGACCTCTGTTATTTTCCCTATCCTTCTTGCCAATACTGACTGTGCTCCTTTTCCCTGTTGATCTATAAAATTGTAGGTAAGCTGAGACACTTCAAAGCACAAGACGTCTTGTGAATCCCCATAGCTGGAGTGGTGATGTTGGTGTAGGACCCCAGGTGCCAGAGAGTGGGTAGGGGTAGGGACAGAGAAGCCAGCTACTCCAGGCCCTCTGCTAAACATGTCTCTTTATGTGATGAGAGGTGGTGGGTTTGAAGAAAAGATTTGAGTTTTAGAACTTCCCCTTCCAGAGATGGACCTGGGATGGAGGTTGACTCAGGTGTTCTGCCTTCTCTAAATTGTCCTGGGACCTTAAGGGGATAGTCCTGGTGCTGAGGGTGGGGATAGGATTAGTATTGGTAACTATCTAACAAATTCTCATTTACTAAGCATGAGTTGGTCATGTGTTAAGTGTGTTGACGTGAGAACGCCCAGACCTGTAGAGAATTTTTATGTTTATTTGAGCTAAACTGACCACAATGCCGTGAAGATCTCAAATGATCTGTAGAGTGACAGTTTGCAGTTTCTTGTATACATTTGGAATTAAGGCGGGAACATGAGGACGACTACATGGAGACGGAAGGAGTCAGGTGCAGGATGCTTGCGATGCTGTGCTCCCTCCGGTGGCCTCTGAGGGGTCTGGAAGAGGATCACTGGCATTTCACAGGTGTGTTCACCTGGGTGCACAGGAGCAATGGACAGGGCTTGCTCAAGGCAAAGATCAACCTTTCACTAAAGAAGTTAAATGGGCAGGTCATGGTGTCATGACTACCCATCATGACCCACCCAGCCAGACATTTATGATCAGACCACCTGTGAGGTGACTCTTTGTCACTGACTTGTACGTAGCCCCCTTCTTGTCCATAAGTGCCATGCAAGCTCTTTCTTGTTTAATTCTTGCTGCACTCAGGTGGTTCTATTGTTATCCTCATTTTGCAGTGTAGAAGAAGAAAAACTTTTTCCTCTATGCTCTTAAGTTCAATTACCAGGACCCTACACAATTAAACCAACTAAAGATAGGTTAATAGGAAAAAAGGCACAGATATTTTATTTGATGTTAGTATTTTAATTTTTTACACATACACAGGATTTCACAGAGAACTCAAAGAAGTGCTAGGTCTGAGAGCTTATATACCATTTTAACAAAGGTCGATACATTTGTGGCAAAGAAGAAAGACGAAGGAAAATGGGTGGGCTTCCAGGGCAGTAAATTGTGGGAAAGTGAAAAAAAAAAAAAAGGAGATAGGTGTGAGTGGGCTCAAGGCAGTTTTGAGTTATTTTGGAGAAAGGTAAGATTGATGCTGTACTAATTCCCGCCCACTGTTGTGAAATATTTAAAATTGGATACAGCGAATACTAACATCATCATTGAGGAATAAGAAAGTGTGGAAGATAAGGGTTATTTCAATGAGATTTGTTTATTTAGATTCAAGTTGGTGCCTTCTCCAGGGATAAGAATCATTTTTTACTGGTGCAGGAAAGAGAAGGGGCACTTCCACAGAGGAAAATTTAAGCCCTCTCTTAAGGCAGAAAGAAGGAGGGCAGAGAACTTTCCCTGCACCTGCTGTTTCTTGATTGCCTTCAGCCCAAAATAACCTTTATGCCAAAGTGGCAGATTTCAAGGTGGCATGTCTTGATCCCCTCCAGCAGTTGAGTAAATGGAAGCATAGAAAGGAACTTACCTAGCCCGGCCGGTGTGGCTCAGTGGTTGAGTGTCGACTCATGCACCAAGAGGTCGCCGGTTTGATTCCCGGTCAGGGCACATGCCCAGGTTGTGGGCCCGATCCCCAGTGAGGAGCATACAGGAGGCGGCCAATCGATGTTCTCGCTCATCGATGTTTCTATCTCTCTCTCCCTCTCCCTCTCCAAATCAATAAAGAAAAAAAAAAAGGAACTTACCTAAAGTAAGTTCAGAGTAGGGCCTCGAACTGGCCAGTTTTAAGGACGGGGAAGGTGGGGCCAGGGCAGCAGGGGCAGAGCTTCCTGTGGTAAGGAGGCCAAGGTCATGTAGCTCAAGATTTCTGCTCTCCCAAGCCCTTTAGCTCTTCAAACACCCAAAACATGGGAAGAAACTGCTCTACCTCAAAGAAGGTGAGCAGGAGAGACAAAGAACCAGGAGGGTGAGGACAAAACTAGGAAACTTCCACCTGGGAGGCTAGGAGTTAGAGAAAAAGGGTCACAAACCAGAGATGAGCCAACACAGAACGTGGAATAAAACCCTGGATTTATGCCTTTTAACAAGGCAGTGTAGAGGGTAGGAGATAGGGAGGAAAGGGTTAAGGCTGTAAAGATTTTTATTGACTTATGTGATTTGTTGCCGGGGGCCAGCCTCGGCAGTCCAGGTTTTCCCACAGGTGTGAACGGAGTCGGCGAAAAGGAGACATGAGACAGAGATCTTGAACACCTCTACTATTTAAGGCTAGCAGAATATTTTTTTTTATATTTTCAGGTTACTTACCAATTTCTTTTTTATTGTTTCCCCTAAATCTTTAGGCAGGTAAGTACAGGCATTCTTTTTTCATTTACCCAACTCTTAGGTATATTACATGGTTAACTAACAACTATTTTAATCCTTCACCCAGACATCACATTGTTGCCTCTCAGTCTCTTAACCTTTAAGATCATTGCTTACACAACATGATTTGTTATCAGCAACCTTTCAGACATTGTCTTATTTAACTACCTTCTCTAAACCCTCTAATTCAGTTTCTGTTTGTTTCCTCTAAGACTCCTGACTTTACTTCTTATCTAAGATTCTTTTAAGTTTTTACCCTCTTTTCTTAAATCTTTATTACTTACTTACCTCTTCTTTCTACAGTCTTTTCTAATATCTACATCGTTGATCATCTACATGTTAATTCTATAATGATTCCTAACAGACAGCTAACAGATAGACAGAGAAAGCAAAGATCAGTCTCCTTCAGCTGCCATCCTGCATTTTTATTTTCCCATTACTCTAGATCTTCAGTCACTGTTCTTTGTGATTCCTGCTACGCAGTGAATCCACTTCTCCAGGGACTATGTCAAACCATGGAGGTCTTCGCATCTCCAGGGACTATGTCAAACCATGGAGGTCTTCGCATCTCCAGGGACTATGTCAAACCATGGAGGTCTTCGCATCTCCAGGGACTATGTCAAACCATGGAGGTCTTCGCATCTCCAGGGACTAATGTCAAACCATGGAGGTCTTCGCATCTCCAGGGACTATGTCAAACCATGGAGCTCACCTGGGACTATGTCAAACTGTGGTGGTCGCTGTTCCAGTGACACCGCTCCCTACAATGTGTGGGGCTGACTGGGCAAATCTGAAATCCACAGGGCAGACTGTGAGGAAGGGCAGGCTGGAAACTCTTGTGTGCATCAGCTCCTGCCCATGGGCAGAATTGCTGCATCTTTAAGGGAAGCCTCCAATCTGCTCTGAAGCACTTCAACTGATTGCATCAGGCCCACCCAGATTATTGAGGATAATACCCTTTACTTAAAGTCAGCTGGTTGTAGATGTTAATCACATCTACCAAAGTCCTTCACAGCAACACTTACGTCAGTGTTGAATGGAATAACAGGGTTATTCACATAAAACTGACCATCACAGTGCTTAATAAACACTTGCTGAGCATTTGAGATCTTGCTTCTTGGCAATGTCGTCAGTTTGGCTCAAATAAACTCATAAACATTCAAAATAAATAAATAATAAGCTACTATTTACTGAGCAATTAATAGATGCCAGGCACTGTTCTAAGAACTCTGTATGTATTAATTTGTTTACCCTTCCCAATAAGGGTATAAAGTCAGTATTATTATTACTTGTGTCCAATTTCAGTGCTGTTAATCAATCAATATTTTCTCTTCTCCTTTCTCCAGGCATGTGGCAGGTTTATACTGTGCTATTCCCTTCAAATCCACTATAGCTATATGACTCGATTTTATCAATGAATTATGAGCAGGGATGATGTGGATCACCTCCAGGCAGAAACGTTTAAGAGTCCATTTATCCTTCTAGAACCTTTCTTTCTTTTCTCCTTGTCCTTTTGACCACCAACATCCAGATGGTGAAACCTCTTCCAGCTTGGGTTACCTGGGTGGGCAATGTGAGCAGAGCCCCAGATGACCACACTGGACATATAGCATGTGTTTTAAGCTGCTGATACTTGAGAGTTGTTTGTTTCCACTGTATAACCCAATTTATCCTATTATCCCATTTTATAGATGAGGACAGTGAGGCATAGAGAGGTTGAGCCATCTATTAGTCCTTGCTGTCTAGAGCCATCTGAGTCCTTGCTGTCTAGAGCCATCTTGGTCCTTGCTGTCTAGAACCACCTGAGTCCTTGCTGTCTAGAACCCTATAAAGACTTTGATTGCCATCTTTTCTAGGGCTCAGTTCCACAGCTTTCCTGTCCTTATACTGGTTCTTAATGGGGGGTTGAGTCCCTACCCAAGACATTTGGCAATGTCTGGAGACATTTTCGGTTGTCACAACTTGGGTGACAGGAGAGGGGAATTGTGCTACTGGCATCTGGTGGGCAAAGGCCAGGGCTGCTGTGAAACATGCACAGGACCTCCCCACACCCCAAAAAAGTTATCCAGACCCAAATGTCAGAAGTACCATTGTTGACTTTCACAAAATTCCTCTGCTGCTGTAGTTAACCATACTTGGCTTCCTTTGCTTGCACCTGGAGACTTGGTTGGGTTGTTATGGGTTGGTTAGTTAATTAATTAATTGAAAACAGTGGGGCATCAGTGCTGGGACTGGTCTTATGTCTGACATTTGCCTAACTGATCTGGAGGAGTATGTGGGGAGAGCTCCATATTCGTGATGACACTTAGCTTGTGCCAGGGAGTGAAATGCCAAGCCACTGGTGACGAGCCACAGGAAGATCTCACCAGGCTGTGTGAGTGGGCAGGGGAGTTGCCAAGGATGAGGTTCAGTGTGGGCAAATGCAAGGTGCTGCATTTGGCAAAAAATAACCTGAGCTATACTTAGAGGATGGAAGAGGATGGAACAGGAGGGAAGCAAATGAATAAGAATGGAAATAACTTCAGTGAGGGATTTCCAAGCTTGATTCTGAGACTCACCTGAGCTCTAGCTGACAATGCCAGGCCCTTCTGGGATGCCCTTGATCACAGGTCTGGCCAGTTTATTTTCTGCAGGAATAGAGACCCAGTTCCCCAAGATTTTATGATTTCCAAGAGAAGCCAAAAATCCTGGCTTTTATGTGTAAGTTTCCATTTTTCCTTTTTTTGGTAACTTTTTATTTTCATATAATATCAAGCCTATAGAAAAATTTGCAAGAATGGAATAAAGAGCTCTTAAACACTTTACCCAGATTCACTAGTTGCTAACATTTTGCCCCATTTGCTTTATTATTGTTTTTTTAAGGGTTATTTATTTATTTTTTCCTTTATTGATTTTAGAGTGAGAGGGAGAGAGAGATAGAAATATTGATGAGCCCTGGCCAATTAGGCTCAGCAGTTGGAGCCTCGGCCTGCGGACCAGAGAGTCCCGGGTTCGGTTCCCGCTAGGGGCATGTACCAAAACAAATAAAAATAAAATAAAATAAATAAATAAATAAATAATCAATAGAGAAAAAAACGAAAAAAAAAAAAAAAGAAACATTAATGAGAGAGAACATCAATTGAATGTCTCCTGAATGTCCCCCAATGGGGATCGGGCCTACAACCTGGGCATTTGTCCTGACCAGGAATCGAACCGGTGACCTCTTGGTGCATGGGTGGACACTCAACCACTGAGCCACACCAGCTGGGCAAGATTCTTATTTAATTCGTCTGAAATGAGCCTGAGCTTCAGAAGTCACCAACAGATAGTTTAAGGACCAAAGTCCATTCACATTCTTACTTCTCTTGATCCATAGGCTGTTTATAAAAATTGAGAACTTACAATAATAAAGCAGTCCAGCCGGTGTGGCTCAGCATCGACCCATGCACCAAGAGGTCACCAGTTCGATTCCTGGTCAGGACACATGCCCAGGTTGTGGGCCAAATCCCCAGTGGGGGGCATGCAGAAGACATCCAATTGATGTTCTCTCTCACTGATGTTTCTATCTCTCTCTCCCTCTCCCTTCCTCTCTCTCTAAAATCAATAAAGAAGAAGAAGAAAAAAAAAGAATCTCTGTGGCAGGGTCTGGATATATATATATATATATATATATATATATATATGTATATATATATATATATATATGTATAATTTTTATTGATTTTTAGAGAGAGTGGAAGGGAGGAGAGACAGAGACAGAGAGAGAAACATTGATGTGATAGCAAAATATTGATTATCTGCCTCCTGTATGCCCCCTCCCAGAGACTGAGCCACAACGCAGGTATTGAACCAGCAACCTTTCAGTGCACAGGATGATGTGCAACCAACTGAGCCATACTGGTCAGGGCTGGACATTTGTATTTTTAAAGTTTCCTCCAACTGATGCTGATGTGTAGCTAGGGCTGAGCTTGGTCCCTCATGGTAATGTCATTCCCCTGATTCAGTCATTCTTCCATCCAGCTAGTACTTATTATCCCGTGCCTACTATGTGCCAGAAATAGTCGTAATCTCAACAGATATGACCATTGCCTTTATGGAACTCTCAGTCAAGTGGATGAATGAATGAATGAATGAATGAATGAATGTCAATGAGCAAGAGATAATGGCCTAGGAGTCACTGAAGACTTCATGGAAGGGACAAGGCTTGATCTTGCCCTTGAAGAATAGACAGAATTTAGAGAGAGCAAGGAAAAACATTTCAGGCAGAAATAACATTCATCAACAAAGTCAGGAAGTTGGGAATAAGTATGGTATAGCTAAGGCTACAGTGTGGACACTGGCCTGATTGGAGCAGAGGTGCGTGTTGACACAATTTGGAAAATAAGATCGTCTAGGTAGAAAAGGTCCCAAGCAGGAAAAATGTAAATCTGAGAATGTTATTAAACTATAATGGTAAGTACTGTTTTTGTGTCCATTTTACAGATGGGGAAGTTGAGGCACAGGGAAATTATGTTGTTAAAGGTCTTGTGGCTGATAAATGCAAGCTGGGACTGAATTCTGGGCAGACACAGCTGCAGAGTTTGTGGGCTTGAATGCTATGTCAAGCTGCCTCTACCCTCCCAAAAGGTAGAGACATAAGTTGGCAAAAGTCCGCTCTGGGGGCAGCAGAACGAAGAAGCATGCAAGGGAAAAACAAGGGTTCTGGTCTGGAGGTTGGCAGCAGGATGCTGCTGGTCCAGAAACGAGTGGGCTGGAGAAGGGAGCTGAGAGACATCTAGCCATGGGTTCAACAGTAGTCCCTGCCTCAAAGGTTAGAATGAAATGAAACGAAAGAAGAGTTCCTGGCACATTGCTGGGCACACTCATGGGGACCTGGTGAGTGTGACTAGTCTTCACAGGTGTTTGGAGGACCAGGATTGCCTGGGATCCTGGCTGTGAACCAGAGTGGTGGTACAGTATTAACATTTATCTGATGCCACCAGCTGAGTCCCGCTGAATACTCTGTAAGCAAAGGCACTCTGAGGCCCACGTGCCAAAGCCTTGCAAAGACCAGAGCTAGCAGTTGTGTGTGTGAGGGTCCTTCCATTGCTCAGGGGTCTAATTCTCTCCTCCAGGTCTCTGGCCTTTGCAGATGGGCTTTGTATCTTGATCTCCAGAGCAAGCATCCAGCTAGTTCAGCCCCTGGGACCTTTCTCTCCATCTCTGACCAACTCCCCAGATGCCCTGTTTTTGACAAACTTCTAGTTCCCAGGGCTGCAAGTTGCTGCCTTTCCCACCTCACGGTGTTCATCAGCTACTTGATCCAGCTCTAAGATCCTTCCCTCCTCACAGTGCCGCAGCCACTTCCCCCAAAGCATGGGATGGGATCACTGGGCTTGGCACCTGGCCGGCTGTTAGAGAGCGTCAGACCCCTTAGAGAAAACGTGACCCCTTTGCAGGTCTCTTTTGATCCTTCTGATTAAACCAAGAGATGTATCTTCTCTGGTGTGAGCATACCTTTAACAGCTTTCCAACATTTGGGTTATATCCTTTTCACAAAGCACAGGCAGCTGGCCCTCAGTTCAGAACAGGCTGCAGCTAGAATACGGCTTGATTTTGTTGTTTTTATGGAATTTATTTTCCCTGTTACCATTGTTTATGGCAAGTCATTCCAGTTACTTTTTTGAAAATATGTTTTTTATTGATTTTCTAAGGAAAGAGAGATAGAAACATCGATGTGAGAGAGAAACATCGATCAGCTGCCTCCTGCACGTCCCCCACTGGGGATCGGAATCCAACCAGGACCTCTCAGTCCATGGGATGACGCTCAGTCCACTGAGCCACACCGGCCGGGCTCCAGTCACCTTTTGAGTAGTTCTATGAAGTTGAGTTTCAAGATATATTTATTGAAGTAGAAACTGGGTCAATTTACAGAATAACGTTAGTAAATGATTGTCGATGTGGTGTGTGGATATGCAACTTCACAAGGGTTACACTCCATCCAATAACAGGTTTGGAGGAAATCAGTCAAGTTAGAAAGCAGAGGCTTAGATATAAATGCTGTCCCTGCTCCTAAGACACACTCTCCTCGAGCCTCTCTTTCCTCATCTGCCAAAATGCGAATGACAATGCCTGTGTGTGGGTTGTTTAATGCCTACTGTGTGTGGGTTGTTTTCAGGGTCCCATGAGGTAGTCGGACATACGTGAGTGCAGTTTGAAAGCAATGGCTTTGGCGTGTTAAGATGAACCGTTGCTAGTCTGTGCTAGACAATCAGGTTCACAGTTGAGTGTGGACAGATGACTAGTTCTCAGGCCTTTCATCCCACAGGGGTGGAGAGGTCTGGGCAGGTCGAGTCACTTCCCTTGCCTCGGTCTCCTTGCTGGGAGGAGGAGAAGTGATATGTGCACAGTGCTAGAACACAGCCTGGCACACAGCAGCGTTCGGTAAGCGTGAGCTCTGCGACCACAGTGGCCGGAGCCCGAAGCGGAAAGCTCTTTGAAGTGTGAAGTGCCGGGGCGGGAGAAGGGGAACCAAAAACTCCAGGAAGTCAGTGTTGGTGGAGGTGACATCATATATTCAAAATATTAAAAAATCCTTCTACTTTCTGCCCCAACAGCCTCTGAGCCTGTGCAAAGCACACCTCTCCCCACAATGTAGAATTAGCTCCGCTGGCTTTATCTTCCTGCAATACTGCTTGCTATGGACTGAATTTTGCCTCACTGCCCCCAATTCATATGTCAGATCCCTAACCCCCAATGTGATGTATTTGGGGATGGGATCTTTTGGAGGTAATTAGGGTTAGATGAGGTCATGAGGGTACCACCCTTGTGAGGGGTTGGTGGCTTTGAAAAAGAGGAAGAGAAGAAAGAGTGCAAACTCACCCTCTCTCTGCCATCTGAGGACAAAGAGAGAAGGTGGCTGACTGCAAGCCAGGAAAAGGGCCCTCATCAGAAATCAGCTGGCCCGCACCCTGATCTCCGAACTGTGAGAAACAGTTGTCTGTTGTTAAAGCCACGCGGTCTGTGGGACTTTGTGATGGCAGCCAGAGCAGACTAACACAATGCCCATTCTCTCTAGAATCCACCCCAAACTTGATGTATGTGTGAATTTGTATAAATACACACACATGTATAATCAACAGTGTGCTAATCATTCTGCCTGTGGTGTTTTATTTAAGCCTCACAACCCTATGGAGGAGAGCACTATACCATGTTCCATTTAATTTTATTTAAAAAATTTTTAAAAAATTGTATTGATTTTAGAGAGAGACAGGGAGAGGGAGAGAGTGGAGGAGAGAAACATCAATGGAAGAAACACTGATCAGTTGCCTTCTGCATGCACCCTGACTGGGGGTCAAACCTGAAATCTAGGCATGTGCCCTGACCAGGAATCGAACTGGTGACCTTTCGGTGCATAGGACAACACTCCAACCAACTGAGACACCCAGCCAGGGCTATACCACGTTCCTTTTTTTTTTTCTTTATAATCCTCACCCAAGGATATTTTCCCATTTATCTTCAGATAGAGTGAGGGGAGGAGGGTGGGAAGAGAGGGAGAGAGAGAAACATCCATGCGAGAGAAGCACATGAATTGGCTGGCTCCCACACGACCCCGACCAGAGCTGGGTACTGAACTGCAACCGAGGTACTTGCCCTTGACTGGAATTGAACCCTTAACTCTTTGGTCCACAGGCTGACGCTCTAAATGCTGATCCAACCTGGCCAGGGCCCATGTTCCATTTAAAGATGAGGAGACCGAGGCTTGAAGTTTAGGTGGATCCTAGCGCTACTGGGTGTGAGAGCCAGGGGTTTGAACACACGCTGGCCCCAGCTAGCCCAGGGATTCAGCTGAGTCACACGATTCTGACATTGGCAGGAGCATCTTGCTGGCCTCGAGAGGTGACAGGGGATCCCTCCTGTTGACCAGAGTGTGGATGAGCAAACTCGGGGTCCAGTTCAGCCGTGGGGCAGTGAGTTTGTGGAGGACGTACCCAGAAGCAACAAAACACTGTGGCTCAGTTGGTTACGGGCAAAACCTTTAATCACATGAGTGCTTATTACATTAGCTGCTTCGGGGCTCTGACAGCTTTGATTTCTGGTCATGTTTTTCTAACACGGAAAAGTGAATGCCTCCCCCAGGGCCACCTGGTCGGTTGGTGTCCTGAGGATTTGTGTGAGTGGACAATAGATAGGGACAACTGTGCACACGTCTGGATATTTGGGGATCCCCCCAAGCCACTACCTGTGACTTTGAGTGAAATCCTCTTCCAAGGAGGGAAGAATGTGGAGGTCCTTCCAATAAAGAAGGAAGAAGGGGAACATCTGGCACAGATACACAGAGAGGAAGGGCATCAGTGGATCGGCTTGAAGAGTGGGGAGGAACAGAGGGGTTAGGACCTGGAGGTTGAGGGACAGAGCGTGGGACAGGGCTGATCCATTTGGTTTCATTCTTTGTAAAAAATAATACCATCACGAGGACCATGCCATGCAACCTCAGAGACACCTCTGCGCCCCGGCCGTGCTGGGCGGGGGCAGGCGGGCAGTTCAGACGGGCGTGGTGCGCCTGTTGGCCAGGTCATTGTGCAGCGCCTCCTTGAAGTCTTTGGATGTGGAATTGTGGAACTGTAGAAAAGCGTGGTCCCGGTCGGAGTTGAGGAGGGTTCCCATGGTGATCTTCGAGGGGTCCCGGGAGAGGGTGAACATTGAGATGTCGGTGGAGGGGATGGTGTGGAAGGCTTTGCCAGTGGGGGACAGGTCTCGGGACCTGGGCTCCGTGGAGCGGGAACTCGAGCGCCGCCGGAATCTGTGCCTGTAGGGTGGCAGGCGGGCAAAAGTTGATTTCCTCAGGAGCTCCGAGTGGGATTTGGCACGTAACTGCTGATGCTTCTCGATGTAGATATGCACGGCAACAACCCCCACGATCTCTGCGATAATGAAGGAGAAGGCTCCGAAGTAGAAGGACCAGCCATACGAGTAGCTCTTTTTGGAGTCGCGCTGCCCGGGGTCCCCAGCATTGGCCGATATATAAACTATGATGCCAATGATGTTGCTTAGCCCTGAGAGAAGGGAAAGAAAAATGCATCTTTTATAAACCTCAGAAGTAACAGAGAGGGAGGAAGGGCTTTGTGGCTGGGAAATCCTGCCCCGCCCTGCTCTCCCGCAGTGTCTCAGGAAATGGAGGGTCAGTCCCAGGTGGCACGCCTTCAGCGAAGAAGACACCTGACTCCTACGGCAAGTGCAGAAGTCAGAGCACGTGTCTTTCCCCTTAGAAGCAATTCTCTCCATCAACACGTGATCTTTGGCAGGAAGTCATTAGGATGGTAAAATGAAGGAGATACAGGGCCCTGCCCTGAGTTCCTCACCTTCAGTGGGAGAGACGGACGTGTAAATGCAATTAGAGCAAAATACAGGGGCGGCTCTCCCAGAGACATGGACAAAATGGTTCGGGAGCCAATGGAGAGAGGTGACTAAGCCTCTTCCCTTTGAAGACAAGGTGACATTCCAGCTGGATCCTGAAAATTGAAGGGGGGTGAGCCAGGAGGTGAAAGGTGATTGATTGGCTGTGGAGTGTGAGAGAAAGAGTGACTTACTGGGGCTCTAGCTTGGATCATGGGGACATTGGTGACATCTTGAGCTAAAAGAAGAGGCAGCAGAGAGAACAGGTTTAGGGAAGAGATTTAGACACATTGCGTTGGAGGTACTTATCGGGAGTCCAGAGTCCAGCTGTAGCTGTCCAGTGGACACACGTGGAGCTGGCGCTACAGTTTGGGGGAACCCATGGGCCCACCAGGAAGGTACAGTAGCTCCTAAGTCTGCCTGTCTGCACAGGATAAGATAATGCTCTAGGTTAGCTGTTGTTGGAGCATCGGTAATTGGGAAACATGCAGCTGTTGTTCCCAGTAGGCAGAGTCCGCCAACTTAGCATCCCCAAGTGCCGGCAGAGCAGCCCAGGAAGTGGCTGCAGAGGCAGTCAGAGAGGAAGCCCCAGGGGGGTAAGAAGAAACAATAGAACCCGGGGCCAGCAGCTGTGCTCATGCCTGACCACCTTTCTCACATCAAGGGCGGAATGTCTCTTTTGTCCCTTTGCCCCAAGGACCTCATCTGGCCTGATACCAGCAATGACTCAGTGGATTGGTACATCAGCTGGCATCACCTTGCCTCCCAATTTCGACCTCCTGCAGGGTGGTGCTAAATGGAGGCTGTCCCTCATTACAGTTCTCAGATCTCATTGGCAAATAATCTTTGCCAGTGGCCTCCTGACTCTTCCCTCCATTTCATGAGCACCCCACACTCTTTCTGGGGATCCCCAAGATATCCTCATGCTCCAGCAACCAAAAGGTTAAAGGTTGTCATCGCAGGGGCCACTGGACTCTGCGCCAGTTCTACCATTCTGACTAGCTGGTGCGCATGCACTAAGGGAATTCGTGTTTGGATATTGTCTCTGGCAACACTCCATCTAGGACTTGCCCCTTGAGGGCAGGGCCAGGGTCTGCTTCTGCCAGTCTCCTCCTGGCATTACTCTGCAAGGCACCCAGCAGTAGGCAGTGAGTTCCAACCCTGAGCTGTCCTCAGTACAGGGTTGACACAGCCAACCAAGGCTGAAAAGTGGCTTCTGTCCTCACAGTGTCACGGCTTAAAGATGAGTAGGTCAGGCACATTCTTTTATATTAAAATGAACATGAATAAGGAGGAGAGAGCAGAATTCACATGAATTTTAAGTGTTAATGGGAGACAGACTTTAAAGACATTGCAGCTTGCCCTGGCCGGTTTGCTCAGTGGTTAGAGCATCGGGCCATGGACTAAAGGATCGCAGGTTCGCTCCCTGGCCCTGGTCCCGGCACATGCAGGATGCAACCAGTCAATGTGTCTCTTTCACATGGATATTTCTCTCTCTCCGCTCCCACCTTCAACTATCTCTAAAAAAATCGATGAAAAAAATATGCTTGGGTGAGGATTAACAACAAAAAATAATAATAATAAATAAAGACATTTTAGCTCATTGAAGGCAGCTTCTTGTAATGTCCCCTAACTCCCTCTGCCAGTAGGAAAACTTTGGGTAAAGTTTGGGAAGCTCCAAATGGAAGTCTTGCCAGAAAAAACAAAAAGTTCAAAGAGAGGCTCAGATGTCGGCTAAAAGTGGGGGCCAGCCAAGTGAGCTGCTGTCTGTTTATAGGGCACTTACTGTGTCAGGCACCATGCAACATCTTTGCTTCACCATCTCAATCAACCATCACAACAGGTCTGCTTTTTTTTTTTTTTTACTTATCTTTATTGTTGAATGTATTATAGATGCCCCCCTTTTTATCCCCATTGACTCCCTCATCCCCAATCCCGCCCCTCTCCTGCCTTCCCCACACTATGATCTGTGTCCATTGGTTATGCATATATGCATATAAGTTCTTTGGTTTATCTCATCCCACCCTCCTACCCCCTTCCTTTTGAGGTTCATCAGTCTAACAACCAATTTGTACTTCTTAATTCCTTCGTCTTTTTCACCCATCCCCCCAGCCCCCACCCATCTGGCAAGCACCAAAAGTTCTTTGTATCTATGAATCTGTTTCTGTTCTGTTTGTTCATCTTGTTTGTAGATTCAATTGTTGATAGATATGTATTAATTGCCATTTTATTGTTCATATTTTTGTCCTTCTTCTCCTTCAAGAAGATCCTTCAACATTTCATATAATACTGGTTTGGTAGTGATGAACTCCTTTAGCTTTTTCTTGTCTGGGAAGCTCTTTATATGTCCATCAATTCTAAATGATAGCTTTGCAGGATAGAGTAATCTTGGTTGTAGGTCATTGCTTTTCATTACCTTGAATATCTCTTGCCACTCCTTTCTAGCCTGCAAAGTTTCTTTTGAGAAATCAGCTGACAGTCTTATGGGAGCTCCTGTGTAGGTTATAAATTGCTTTTCTCCTGCTGCTTTTAAGATTCTCTCTTTGTATTTAACCTTTGGCATTTTGATGATGATGTGTCTTGGTATGGCCCTCTTTGGATTCATCTTGTTTGGGACTCTTTTTGCTTCCTGGACTTGTATGTCTGTTTCCTTTACCAAGTTAGGGAAGTTTTCTGTCATTATTTTTTCAAATAGGTTTTCAATTTCTTGCTCTCTTCTCCTTCTGGCACCCCCATGATGCGAATGTTGGCACACTTGAAGTTGTCCCAGAGGCTCCTTATACTATCCTCATTTTTTTGGATTCTTTTTTCCTTTTGCTGTTCTGATTGGGTGGGTTTTTCTTCCTTGTATTCTAAATCGATGATTTGCTTCTTGGCTTCACCTACTCTAATAATGATTCCCTATAAATTATTCTTTATTTCAGTTAGTGCATCCTTCATTTCTGACTGGTCCTTTTTTATGTTTTTGATGTTCTCACTAAGTTCCTTGGAGGTCTCCTTAAGTTCCTTGAAGGTCTCATTAAGTTTCTTGAATATCTCACTAAGTTCCTTTGAGCAACCTTATAACCAGTGTTTTAAATTCTGCATCTGGTTGATTGCTTATCTCCATTTTGTTTAGTTCTTTTCTTTCATTCGGGACATGTTTCTTTGTCTCCTCATTTTGGCTGCATCCCTGTGAATGTTTCTATGTATTAGGTAGAGCTGCTATGTCTCCTAGGCTTCGTAGGGTGGCCTATTATTGTAGGTGTCTTGTAGGGTCCAGTGGCACAGCCTCCCTGATCACCCCAGCTGGCCCCTCAAGGTGTACCCCTAGTGTGGACTGTACACCCTTCTGTTGTAACTGAGTCTTGATTGCTGTTGGCACATCAATGGGAGGGATTTACTCAGGCTGATCAGCTTCAAGGACTGGCTGTGCCCACTGACCACTGGCCTCTGACTACCTTGGAGGATCAGCTGTGCAGGGCCCACCACACAGAGCAAGACTTACTTCAGCAGGGTTCTGGTACCCACTTAGTCCCTCACTGAGTGTGTCACTTGTGGAAATGGTTGGGTGGTGGTGGTCTGAAGCTGTCCACTGGGTGTGCTGGCTCTGGGGCAAGGTCAGCCACTGCCTGTGTTTTACCTGGGGCCACCTGGCATAAGCTACAAAGTGATCTGCCGATGGCTGCTTCTTGTGCTGGGCTTGGAGGTGTCCAGGAAAAGCCATGTTGTGAGCCAAGGCTGGCTGCTTCTAGTGCCAGGCCTGGGGCCACTTAATGAGAGGTATGGGACTCGCTGAGACCAGATGCTTCTTGTTTGAGAGATTTTAGGAAACTCTGAAGCAGGATCCAAGACAGGCCAATCCTATGGTAAAGCCTTTGGAAACAACTTGGGTGGGTCTGAAAGTTGGGTGGGGCGGGGCCTCAGGGAATCACCAGGGTGGGGCAAACAGTGTGAGCCAGGCTGCTGGAGTCCCAGATATGGTGCCCATCTGCCGCCCCAGGGAAGGGCTCACCAAAGGAACAAAGGCCTTCACCAGCATGTCTATCTCAGAGAAAGCTGCCTCTCCAGCCCTTATCTGGAGGCCAGACAACTCAGTTCTTCCCTGTATGTCTCTGGTGCCTTTCAAGCTGCCTCCCCTCCGAGCTTAGAGGGAGCAAGTCCAAGTAAGTCCGTGCGTGGGCCCTTTAAGAGGAACTGCCTGGGGTTCCAGAAGCCTCAGCTTCCCTCAGCCTCAGTTCCCACTGGTTTTACAGCCAGAAGTGATGGGGATTCTCTTCCTGGCACTGGAACCCGGAGCTGGTGGCCTGGTGTGGGACGGGAACCTCTCACTCCTCAGGGAGGACCTTCCTAGCGGAGGTGTCCTCCTGATTTTTATCCTCTACACGTGGGTGTGGGACCAGCCCGTCACGCCTCCGCCCTCCTACCAGTCTCCATGTGGCTGCTTCTTTAATCTCGTAGTTGTAGGACTTCCATTTAGCTCAATGTCAGGCAGTTCTGAATGATGGTTGTTCTGTAGTTTAGTTGTAATTTTTTTTTTACCTCACCCGAGGATACTTTTCTATTTATCATCAGATAGAGTGGGAGGGAGGGAGAAAGAGAGAGACAGAGAGAAACATCGACGTGATAGAACCACATCAACTGGTTGCCTCTGGTATGACCAGACCAGGGCCGTGGACGAACTGCAACTGACGTACGTACCCTTGACCTGAATCGAACCTGCGACTCATTGGTCCGCGGGCTGATGCTCTAACCACTGAGCCAAACTGGCCAGGGCTAGTTGTAATTTTGATGTGGTTGTGGGAGGAGGCAAGTACCGCGTTTACCTACGCCAACATCTTGACCCAAAGTACAGGTCTACTTTTTAAAAGATTATCACTCTAGCCCGGCTGGTGTGGCTCAGTGGATTGAGCATTGTCCCATGGACTGAGAGGTCCCGGTTCGATTCCCGGTCAGGGCACATGCCCGGGTTTCGGGCTCGATCCCGAGTGGGGGGCGTGCAGGAGGCAGCCAATCGATGTTCTATCTCTCTCTCTCTTCTCTCTCTAAAATATCAATTAAACAAAATAAAATAAATAAAATAAAAGCTTACCACTTTTTTACAGATGACAAAACTGAGACACAGAGAAAGTAACTTCCTAAGTCAACACAGCTAGGAAAAGTTGGGGGTGGGATTTGGACTAAGGATGGCCCGTAACCACAGGTGGATTTAGATTTCACTAACAAAGCTTATGAAGAACAAATGGTATGTGGGCAGTCACTTCCTCCCTGCCACCAGGCTGTTATTTTGTTCCCTGCTATGGCCCCATCTCCCAGTCCAGAGCCTGACCCACTGCAAGAGTGCAGTGCGTATTTGGGGAACCAGCAAGTGAATTGGGATGGCATAAGAATCAAGTGGAACAATGTATAGAATAGCAGCTACTATGTATTGAGAAACTACTGTGTGCTATGCAGTTCTAGGCATGTTATACCAACACATTTAATCCTCTTAACAGCCATAAGAGGTAGAGCCATTATTATCCCCATTTTAAAATTTTTTTTTCTTTATTGATTTTAGAGAGAGAGATAGAAACATAGATGAGAGAGAACGTCGATTGGCCGCCTCCTGCATGCCCCCCACTGGGGATCGGGCCCACAACCTGGGCATGTGCCCCTGACCGGGAATCGAACCAGTGACCTCTTGATGCATGGGTCAACGCTCAACCACTGAGCCATACCGGCCAGGCATTATCCTTGTTTTTAAGATGAGGAAACTGAGGCACAGACAGGTTAAGAGACTTGTCTGAGTTTATATAGCTGGGAAGCAATAGAGCCAAGAATTGCACCAGGCAGCCTGGTTTCAGAACCCATGCTCTTCAGCATTTTGCACTGTGCCTGGCACATAGTAGGTGCTCAGTAAAGGGTTGTCGCTTGCTTGTCCAAGACCATAGACTGTTAGAATAGCTGAGCAAGAAAAGGGCCTTACAGAGTGCTGTCCTCCCAAACTTTCATTTTATAGGCGGAAAAACTGAGGCTCTCTGTGTTCCTCGGGGAGATCAGTGGGGGAGGGGGTCTGGGATTCGACCCCCAGCTCTTGGCTCCTCCTCAGGGCTTTCACTGCTGCCGCTCAGGCTTCCCAGTTCCCGTGTCTAGTTGGCCTGACAGCTTCACAGCGCCTCTGCTCAGAAGAAGCTGCTGGCAACATACTCTTCCCTAACAGTCCCCTTGGGGGACAAAATAATGATCTTCTCCTGTCTAGGAAACCCTCCCATCAGCACAACATATCATCTGGTGGGGCCCTGGGAGCCAGGAGGTCTGGTCAGGCACCAGCCACTGGAGCGTGCCTCTAAGGAGCACACGTCCCTGAGTTTGCCAGTGGTGACCATCTGTCCACAGAGTGTGACGGGGCCATGGAAGCCTCCTCCGCGGTCTGTTGCTGGAGCCGGTTCCCAGAGACTCAGAGCGGGGTGCCGTCCAACCTCCTCACTCCTCCAAAGAGGCGATGGTGGGAGGGAAGGAGAGAAAGGTCTCAGAGGGGCCAGGACTGTGTCGTTGCTGCTTTGCCAGTACTAGAAAGTAATATCGTGCTTTTTATGTTCAGCCTACTTCCAGCAACCCTATGAAGCGGGCAGTACTATTATTTCCCACTTTACAGTTGAGGAAACCAAGTTGTAGGGAGTTGGCAGCGTTCCAGGTCTCCAGAGGTGGAGCCAGGATTCAAATCCAGGAGGGTGGTCTGCTCTTACCCACCGTTCTGTACTCATCCCAGCGTTCCCATCCCAGAAAACACTCTGCACTATCGGGCAAAGCTCGAAGGTCATCACCACAGAGGCAAGCCTCCTTCTCCCAGACTTCTGCCTGTTCTTTGCTTTCCTAAAGCATGTCATCCGGATGGCACTGATTGATGGTGGGGTGGGAAGAGATGGGAAGGAGACGGAAGGAAACCCAGAGGACAGAGGAAGACAAGGAGCGTGGAGACGGCGTGGAGATGAAGCGGGGAGGCAGAGGCAGAGAGTAACAGGCCTTCCTTAGGGTTGGCGCCCGTCCCCCTGCCACCCTGGGCCACCTTCTGGTCAGAGCTGCCAATGTCATCATCTCTGCGGCTGGTCTTTGCTGTGTTCCCAGAGATGCTTTGAACAATATGAAGATTTGAACACTTGAAGAGCTGTGAGCAATAGTTAACCGGCAAACACATACCTCAAAAGGCCAGAGATAGTATATGAAGAGACCCTGGTGAACAGGAAGTTGGATCCCTTTCAAACACCCTGACCCAGGCTCTCAGGTCACATGTCACACGCACATGTGCCCTGCCCCTGTGTGCACGTGGAGGCGCGCACCGTCTTGCCCTCTCTGTGCTGGCCTGGCCCGTTTCCCCTCTTTCCTCCACCCCACCTTAGCGAGGGTGTCCGCATCTCTGCTGCTGATTCAAGTCCGTGGGCCCTCATTCTTTTTTCTTTTTTAAAAAAATCCTCACCTGAGGATATTTCTCCATTTATCTTCAGATAGAGTGGGAGGGAGGGAGAGAGAGAAACATCAACATGAGAGGGACACATCGACCGGTTGCCTCCCGCATGACCCCGACCAGGGCCGGGAAAACCACAACCGAGGTGCGTGCCACTGACAGGAACTGACCCGGGACTCTGGTCCATGGGCCGACACTCCAACCACTGAGCCAAACCGGCCAGCGCTGGGCCTCATTCTTAACATAACAAGTTGCCCATTTTCTTGCTTTTCCTTGCAGGGAACCCTGAATAGCATTGCCTTGTCCCCGTGGCCCTGGCTTGGGCTCAGCGTCTGTGCAGATCCCAGGGCTGGGCCAGGTGCTCACCTGCAGAGACAAAGAAGATGCCCGCGCTGAGGATGACATTGTGTCTGCTGCGGTGGAACTCGCTGGCTGCCACGCAGAGCCCGCCAAAGAAGAGCAGCGTGACGCTGAGGATGGGGAAGACGCTGGAGGCCCTCACAGCCCCTGCGGAGAGAAGGAGACAGGCCTCCACCTGGTCCCCAGCCAGCCCCAGGACCCACCTGCCGCAGGCCTGGGGATGCCCGAGGGAAGCCAGCATGTGAGTTGGGACAGAGCCTGCATCTGACACGGGCGTGAGGCCGGTGCCGTCACCAGGGCCTGTGCTGGGCTCCTCTGCAGTCAGCATCCTTAAATTCTTAACCATTTAGCTTTCAATTTGTGCTTTATGAGGAAGTTTGATGAGCCAGTGCAGCTCCCCCTGGGGGCTTGGAGCCTTGACTCACATGAGATCCCACCACCCACGACCTCCCCACCTCCCCTTCTCCTTGAGATGGGTCCTCAGCTGCCCACTTCCCTGCCCAATCAGTGACCCTGCAATTCTTCGCTCCTGGTGGGGGCTGGGCATGGACACAGGGAGAATCAGGGCACCTTTGAGTGTCCCCAAGCAGGAGGGAGTGTGACCTCAAATAGCAAATATAAGACACTGCCCGTCGAGAGAGGGAGATCGAAGAAGAAAGGAAACTTTTGTTTTGCCCACATTTTGAACCAGGAGCCTGGGATTTCCCTTTTGTGCCAGGCCCCGCAGATATGTAGCCAATCCCGGTCCTGGGTCCCCAAAAGATCACACGCTAGTTACCGAAATGCAGGCTTTCCCCGCACACCCCTACACTTGCACAGGACTGGTTGGTGTGGATATTTGAAATGTGTGGTTATGAGATGTGTGACTGTGGCTGTTTTCCGTGTGGTGCAGAAACATTTGGTGACCAGGTGGTGGCCAGCCCCATTCTAGCCCACAAATGCGGTTGGAGCAGACCCTGAGAGCTCTGGGGCACCTGCCGCCTCACCCCGCGCGGCTGCGGCTGCCACTTCTTCCTAAGTCAGTGGGTGTCTGCTGTGGATTCGTTTTAGCCCCGTGGACACATGGCAGCTTCAGAACAAAAGGGGTTTACTGTTTTCCTTCCTAAACCACCTGGGTCTAAGTTGGGGTCTTCAGGGTGAGGAGAGGACGCTTATTCCAGTTAATTCCCCCAGGGGTGCCTGAGCAGGGCTGGGCCAAGGCCAGTGTCTGGGCATCTCTGCTCTACAGGAGCTATGGGCGAACAAACCTTCTGCTGCAGGTTTAAGCTGTCGCCTACCCAACAGCACACGGGAAAGAGGAAACGACAGAAAAACTAGTGTGCAGAACCCCACCCCACTATGGTGTGGTCACACCAACCCTAGGGCCCGGAGACCCCTTCCAGAACATGCCCTGGCCCTGTGTAGTTGGGTCAGTGGTCCCAAAACCCCCAGCAGGAAATCCATGTGCTGGTCAAGGTCCCTCCTTAACCCTCGCCTAGTTCTGTGGCTACTGGTAGGGCGCAGAGGAGCGTGGTGAGGAACCCCACCTTCCAGAAGGGAGAAACACATTTTGTCCAAAAAACAAAGAACTTAAAGAACTTAAAATCAGTTTTGCAAGTTGTGAAATAGAAGTCACAGTTCTGTTTAGTCTCCAACAGGTCACAATATTTCATAAAATTGGAAAGAACAACTATGAGCACTGTGGTAAAAACCCCACCAGGCATGACTTTAAAGTCCTCCTCTTTTCAGGGGCCCAAGGAATCTCTGTTCCCCAGACTCTGGTCAGGCCACGTCTCTGAATGTGGGCTTTATTCCCCACACCAAACCAGTTTGAGCTGCTGGTATAAATACACCCTAGTGGGCATTTGGGTAAATCCCAGTAAATGGGTAAGGATTGAAAAGAGATAAATGGTATGTTTATGTTGTAAAAATTAGCTTAAATAGGACCGTTTCTTTCAAAATGACCCCTGTACCACTTACATTGTTACATGATTAAAGGCTCATACATAGACCCACAGCCCATCTGCAGACTAGCAGGCGTGAATAGAGCTAAAAATGATTTTAACTGTAAAAACACTCTTTTTGAGAGATGAATTACACACATAATCTGAATAGGACAATTTCTTAACATTTTTATTTTAATAGCAGTTTTAAAAAATCTTAGATTTAAGCCTCTCTAATATAATTAGTCAATGTCTTAGAATTCTCCTTTCAAGTGAATTGGATACACATGTTCATTGAAGAGGTTACATTTAAATTACACTAAATCCCCAATTCTCCTTGTGCCTGGGTCAATGTCAGGCCCGTGTCTGCAGCTGGCCTTCACTCTGGCTCATCTCATGGAACAAAAAGAGGTAACACCTATGGCTTCATGATGAGATGTTGGGCCTGGGGCTAAATGGAAAGTGCATTCGTTTATTTAATTTCATGACCCTGTCAGATGGATGACATTATAATCTCATTTCTGACTAGATAAAGAAAGCTAAGAGAGGCAGAGATAAAGTGGCTTGGCCCAGGTCCAACCCAGCTGGTAGGGCGTCAGGCGGGAGTGAAAGTCCATGTTGACCAGCATCCAGAGATCTGGCTCTAAGTTCTGCGGCTCCCACTTGCTGTATTTGTGACAGTCCCATGTCATTTCTGGGTTATGACCTTGGGACGATCCTATGAAGACACTGGCCCTGCCCTAATAGGGCCGAAACGGAAGGGGAGTCAGAGAGGTGAAGTTGGCTTTGCATTTACACCCCCCTCCCCCACCTTGCCATTAGCGCCTCACCCATTAGCACCTCACCCATTAGCACTTCAAATCAGCCCTCTGGGGAAGGTGAAAACTGGGATTCCAGTTAAAGAAAATGCCTTACATTTCCTCCCAAACAGACTACAAAGAATCTTTCGTTTTGATTCACCAACTTTTTTCTTCTATTTCTAGTTCATCGAAATTAGAGACTTAGATGTCAGAACCACTTGCCGTCTCTGTCTGGCAGCAAAGGTCCCCTGAAGGCTCCTTTGCATGTGTCCATTTCTAGGGGTGGTTATGAGCAGCCTCAAACTCAGAGGCAGCTGGGTGAGCTCAGGGTACCCCTCCCTTCCCCTTGGGGAGACCCGGTAAGTGGGGGAACTTACGAAGGAGATACTCAGCTGTGTCCTGTTCATAGTCAGCGTCATCCGGGAAGTGATCGATTTTCTTGCAGACCCCTCGGAAAGCCCCTGTGGAGACAAACATGGTCCTGAGCTGGGGGAGGAGACAGCCCTGGGCCCCAGCCTGGTCCTCAGACCCCGGGATGAAGACCTGACCCTGGTTTCGGCAGCATGTGCGTAGGTTGGCCTATCAGCATCTTTCTTAGGGCACAAAAGGAGAACAGTAGAGGGGGGAAAGAAAAGACCAAAATTTTGTCTAGATTTTGCATGATTTTGAGATTCCTTTAGAAGAGCAAAGAACTATGAAACATCCACATTCACTGAGGACTGTCTGCTCGCCACCCTTCCCCCCTTAGTGAGGGGAACAGGAAAAGGAAGCAGAACTTACACATGTAACTTACCTGCCCATTTACAGATGATGAAATTGGGCACGGGAAGTTTGCTTGTGCTCACACAGGTGAAGGGTAGCACCAGAATTCCCGTCAAGATCTGACTCCTGGGTGTAGGTTCCAGGAGTAGCCGGCTCTCCCCAGTAATGCTCATACCTGGCACGGCACCGTGCCCTCCCGGCCCTCGCCCAGGACCAGAGTTTGCCGAACTCTGCTGTGCGGCTCACCCCTTCGGGAGGCACAGACCCGGGGCTGCATCTTGGGAAACTGTCAGCATTTCGCTCCCCTTTTCTTTCCATATCAGCTTGACTTAACTCGTTGTGGGTGTTTGATAATCGATGTGGGTGTTCGTTAACTATCCAATTAACCAATCTCTGGGGGCAGCTAATGGCTCTGCCAGCTCTTATACATGACAAACAAGCTCAGAACTTCCACCACAAACAGCGGGGAGTTACTTGCTGCTGCTCTGGTCCCTACCGGCAGAGGTCATGTGGCGGCACCAGGCAGGTGGGGACGTCAGCGGACAAAGTTTGGAATCACACAGGGCCGGGCTTTTACTGTAAGAACTAAATAAGGTGACATATGAAGATGGGTTAATTTTTCCAAAGCTCTCAGCATGTCAGAATAATGGTCAACACTTAAAGTGCTTCCTATGGGCCCGGCACAGAGCAGAAAGCGTTTGCTCCTTCTTCTGTTCACTCTGGTCCACCAGCCTAGGAGGTGGGGCTGTTCACACAGACATTTGTTCGATGATGAGGCCCCAGGGACCACAGAGGAGCTCCCGGTGTCACACCTGGAGAATGGGGACTAAGGCCTGTGGCCCTCCCCATCACACTCTGAGTGGTAGCCATTATTATTATGTGTATTATTATCTTATCATAATGAGTGGCATATATTAATCCCGACTATAAGGAGGCTTCAAGCCAGAGGCATTTCACAGTAAACACAATGCATACGAGGCCATCTTGGTTCGGAATCTTTGCCCACCAGGCAAAGACTGGACTCAAACCAGGAAGGGATGCCCTGGAGGGGAGACCTAAAGACTCAAGGAAATTCTTGGGAGAAAGACAAATTCCTAACTTCTTTCCTGATATTGAAAAAAGGCCTCCATTATTTTTTCTTTAGACGCTTGTGGTTCATTCACACGCTCCTGATTGTTTTTAAGCCCCTGCCCTTCCAGCTGGCTGGATGTAAGTCCGAATAAGGCTCACACATCGAGCACACACCGTATAGCGCATGCAATCCAAGCGCTTTACGCGGTTTATCTTCTCTAGCATTCAAAATAGCCTTACGAGGCACCTGGTATTCCGATCCCTATTTTCCAGAGGAGGAAACTGAGGCTGAGTGAAGTGAATGACTTCCCCAAGGACACAGCTCTAAGTGGCTCACCCTAAGTGCCAGTCTGCCCAACTCCAACATTCCTGACCACCGTTCTGAGCTGCCCTCTCTTCAGCACGGCGTGGGGTTACAAGCAAAGTCCTCTGCTAGGTGGCTTTCTGACAGCTTTGAGGTCCATCCACTGCTGTTGAACTGGACCAGTGGCTCCTCCATCAACCATGTTTTCTCCATGATATATGTCAGGGGCCACTGAGCAGATGAAGTAGGACCACCTATTGTTAGCTGTCTTACATCCTCCAACAAAGATTTCCTGGGAAGAAAAGGTTCTGCTGAAGATGAGATGCAAACCCTACTCAGACGGACCAGCCTACACGCATGCCTGCATCTGCGTGTGACCTGGGCCTTCCCGAGGTGGCCTACAGCAGCTTGAAATGAGCGAGGACCTAGAGCCGGCAAACAGGAGCTTCCAGAACGTCACCAGTTTTTAATGGTCTAAAGCAGCCCACCACCTGTTTTTTTCACAGCCTATGAGCTAAAAATGGTTTTGCATATTTACGTGGTTGAAATAAAATCAGAAGAATATTTTTTATGACATGTTAAAATACATATGAAATTCAAATTTCATTATCTGTAAATAAAATTGTATGGAAACAACCATTCCCATTGGTTTACAGCTTTCACACTTAATGGCAGAGCAGAGTAGCTGTGGCAGAGCGGAGTAGCTGTGGCAGAGTGGAATAGCTGTAACAGAGCGGAGCAGCTGTGGCAGAGCAGAGTAGCTGTGGCAGAGTGGAATAGCTGTGGCAGAGCAGAGTAGCTGTAACAGAGTGGAGTAGCTGTGGCAGAGCAGAGTAGCTGTAACAGAGTGGAGTAGCTGTGGCAGAGCAGAGTAGCTGTAACAGAGTGGAGCAGCTGTAACAAAGTGGAGCAGCTGTGGCAGAGCAGAGCAGCTGTAACAAAGCGGAGCAGCTGTGGCAGAGTGGAGCAGCTGTAACAAAGCGGAGCAGCTGTGGCAGAGTGGAGTAGCTGCGACAGAGATGGCAAAGCTGAAAATAGCCACTATCTGGATAGGAAAAATCTTGCTGATCCCTGATCTAAAGACTTCTTCCTGTGAGGTGGCACAAAGCAGAGTCTGGCCTTCCTGGGACCAGAGGACATGGTCCAGGTGACTTCCAGAGCAGGCGTCAGGCAGAATGGTGTATGGTTTGGGTTTTGTTTTATTTTGTTTACAGGCAGTATTGTAGTGCATGTTTTGTTGTATTTAAAAAAAAATTAAATATGCTTCTGCAATTTGAAATTTAGGATTTGTCACACGAAAGCCTGACTCGAATCTTCTCTTTAAGAATGAGGAGCTCTGCCCTGGCCAGTATGCTCAGTGGTTAGAGCCTCGGCCCGCGGACCACAGAGTCGCGGATTCGATTCTGGTCAAAGGCACGTACCTCGGTTGCGGTTCATCCCTGGCCCTGGTCGGGGTCGTATGGGAGGCAGCCAGTCAATGTGCCTCTCTCATCATCGATGTTTCTTTCTCTCTCTCTCTCTCTCCCTCCCTCCCACTCTATCTGAAGATAAATGAGAAAATATCCTCAGATGAGGATTAAAAAAAAAAAAAAGAATGAGGAGCTCTGGCCCACTTTTCCCGGGGCAACAAGCCCTTGCAGGTGGACATCAGCTGCCCCTCAGATTGGGCAGAGCCTCCACCTGGGCCTCCATCGCTGAGATATCTGTGGCCAATGAGCTCCCAAACACCGTCTCTTCTGCAGCGTGAACACAATGGTAACTCCATGTACCTGTCATGGAGTGAACTGAGGCAGGGCAGGGATCACAGCGCCAGCCCCTGTGCTCACACTTGGCTCATGACTCTTAACCAGGCAACAACATGAAGCACTTAGTACAGTTCCTGACACGTGGTAAGAACGCAGTAAATTATAGCTATTACAGCCGTTGATTTTGGTAGGTATTTTAGGACCAGAAGAGACACAATGGTGCCATGGTGTGGTTTTAGAAAGCAATATGAAAGGAAAGAGAAGTAAGAGTCCCCCGAGGATGACACCAAGGCTGAAAACGAGGCCCTGGCACCTCAAGCCCCACACTCACGGAAACGTGAGCTGGGCCATTTGTACACGTCGCACGGTGCTGGCTCCCAGGAAGAACCACGATTTAGCATGTCTATGTATTTCCTTCCAGGCTTTTCCTCTCCCCGTGCTTTCACATACCAATGGTTTTATAACATTGGGATCATGCTGTTCTCAATGACATATTCTCATGAGTATTTCCCCATATCAGAAGATGTAAAAAAAAAAGGGTGGGGGTGGACTTGCTCATGAACTGCAGAGAATGGAACCAAGAGAGACGTTGACAGCGGACCCCCTGCAAGGATGGAGTCTGGATACAAAGACAAGCCCTGTCCTGGCACAGTCTAAGCTAAGGCACTGGGGCCGGGAGGAGCAGAAACCAGGAAGGTGGTGAACCAGGAAGAGGAGCAGTGGTGGCTGGGCTGGGAGAGAGATCCTGTGGTCGCAGGTGAGAGGGGAGGGAACCTGGGGCAGGGCAGGGCCGAGCTAGGCTGTGAGAACCCGAGACGCCGTAAGAGAGTTGGCACGGAGGGCAGGGCCAGCAGAGATTCCTGCCATGACAGAGTGTCGTTGCAGAGGCTGGCTTTGTGGTGACAGCAGCCTTATCCTGGGTGGAGAGGATTGTGCTGATAGCTTCTCTCTGGCTCAGATGTTGGACGAGCATGAGGGAGGGCATCTCCTTCAAAGTGAACCTCAGAAGTGTTCCCATTAGAATCAAGAACGAGATACGAAGGCCCACCACCGCCTCCCTTACACCAGGATTCTACGGGTTCTAGGTCAAGAAGCAATAAAACAGAAAGAAGAGTTATAAGCGATAGAAAAACAGAATGAAATTGATCATTTTCCAGGTGATAGAATAGTCTCCTTAGGAAGCTGAAGGCTATTTCCTAGAAAAAACTTCAGCGTGAGTGCAGGAGCTCAGTAAGGTGACTTCTTACAAGATATTAGCCACACAATCAAGCTGTGACAATTAAGTCACTGTGGTCCTGATATTTAAATAATACCCCGGGATATTTTTTTCAATGCAGAGGAATATGACAAAGAAAACGGAAGCAGCCCCATCCCATATTCAGATAACCTGTGCTAGAAAATGCAAACAGTATTATATAGAAGGGCATAAGATTAAAACTGAAAGCATTATTTCCCTCATCACCAAAAGTTCTCTTACCTAATAACTTGCTGCAGTGATTTTTGTTAACTGAATGTTGAGTGAAGTCATGTCTAAGCTGAGATCCGCAGGTTAGTTGAAAGTTAGAGTAGGGAGGCGAGTAGTTCCGGGTGTTAGAGGATCTGTCTGGGGACCGCTCTCGTGGTTACAGGTGAGAGGTGATGAAGTGATGGGCTGTGACCTTTGTCCTCCCTCCCCCCCTCCTTCCTTCTTTCCTTCCCTCCTTTCTTCCATCCGTATGTCCTTCATTCTCCCGAATTAAAAAGCACCCACAGTGTACCAGAGCGGTTTTAAGTCCTCGGATTCTGGTCCTCAGAACGGACACCTCACTGGGGAGTCTGCAGTGAGTAACCGAGTGAGCAGGACAGCTGGCGCTGGGGGACACGCCGCCGGCGGTGTGGCGCCCACTGCGCGGGGCGAGGGCAGATGCGGGCGATTTTGAGCAGGGTGGCCTGAGCCAGCACTTCAGCTCAGGTCTGAATACAGGGAAGGAGCCAGCTATGCAGAGCCAGGGAAAGGGCTTTCGGGCAGAGGGGGCTTTCGTCTGAGGAACAGCAGGGAGGTCCGTGGGCTGGAACGGGGCCTCCCGCGGCAGCGTCCCCGGGCCCAGCAGCTGCCCTCGGCCAGCGCGTCAGCGCTGAGGTCTCTGGAACAGCTAGGAGGTTGGGTTGCACAGGACCAGGGTCAGCTCCGCCTCGTCCTTGGGGTTGGGTGACCGAAAGGACCCACATGGTCCTGAGCGGCAAGGGTGGGGAGGGAGTCTGGAAAATGGGATATTCGTGTTTTTAACTCTCGAAGCCCTTGTCACATATGTCCAGGAAAAGCGGTGCTCCCAAGTTCTGTGGCTCAGTCTCCAGTCTGGGTGTTTCCCTCCAGGTCTCAGCGACGTGGGCCCAGCCTGTCCCAGGACACGGCCAGCCACGGTCACGAAGGGGAATAAGGTTTCTGCGCTGTGATTTTACGCACAGGCCAGATTCTCGCAATCTGAGGAAATGTAGGCCGCCCCTCTTCAGCAGGCGTGTCTCTGACCTCTAGAGGGGTCACGCGGTGCAGTGGTCACAGCATAAGCTTTGGGGCCCTCAGGCTTGAGTTCAAATCCTGTCCTACCACTTACTAACTTACTTGGGTGCTTTTGGCTGAGTATTTATTCCCCCCAGCCCTGATCTTCTCTCGAAGACATCAGTAATCTGCAGATGGTTGGGGTTTCCAAAGACGCACTCAGTGCAGGCATGGGTTAGGGCTCTCTGGGCCTTCTCACAACCAGGAAGCAGGCACCACTCCTGGGCATAGGGTGGCGTGGGGGGCGTGGGTTCTGGGGCCAGACTGCCTGGGTTTGAGTGCTGGCCGTGCACGCGTTAGAGCAAGTTACTTCACTTACGTGTGCCTCATTTCCTCATCTGTGAGCTGAGTAGCAGACCATGGGCTTCTATGAGGATTAGAAGAGGTAATATTGTCAAGTGTGTTAGAGCAATGCTGAGCACATGGTATTAAGTGTATGTTAATTTAATAAATACCCTTATAGATGGGGAAACTGAGGCATAAAACCAAAGTCTATTTAACCCCAGAGCCTGAGCTTGTAGAAAGATCTTCTGAATAAGACTAAGACAGCAGCAGACACCAAGAAGAGGGTTAACAAGGAACAACTATTAATGTTATTCCTATTTCTATTTTGGCCACGGGGGTGGGAGGACACCAGAGGGCAGCTGGAGTCATGGCCTCTGTTTTCACCCTCACACAGACATGTACACATACGTGCAGACCTATGTGTGTGGGTGCACACATGTAGGGCAATGCAGGCAGGGAGCCCAAGGAGGCCTGACACTCCAGCAGGAACAGGCTTAGACTGTCTGCCATACCAAGTTTGCGCAAGGGCCAAGCCAAGCTTTTCTGAGCCGTCTATGACACCTCTGCACTGAGTGTTTTCAGCCTCAAGTCAGGAAACACTGGACCCAGGGCAGAGAAGCCTAGGAAAGTGCGTGTGTCATCCAGGGCTCAACTTCCCCAAGTTTGCAGCCCTGAAGGGAGACCTTGAATGGGAGGGGCAGCCGTGCCCTGGAGTCCAGTGGAAGGAGCAGACATCAGCAGAGCCTCTCGGTGGTCTTCCAGGAGGGACCCTCTTGTGAGCAGCCCACATCGATGGTCCCGGAGCAGAATTTGGTGGCTGTGGCACCAGCCCACCAGCCCACCCAGCCCAGCAACAGTGCTAGAGCCTGGTCCAGCCCAGAAGTGCAGCTGACACAGGGCCCAGCGCTCGACACCCATCTCAGCCGCAAGTCCCACGGGTGCACCCCAATGCTAGACTCCAAAGTCCAGCTCAGAGCCCCAGACCAAGGCTGACCGGGGATAGGGCCCTGGGCCCAACAATACAGGCCTTTCGTGAGGTCCCATGGCGATCAATTTGCCTTGAGAAATCCGGAAAGAGGGACGACATCACGTTTGTCTACGGCCCTGGGTGCCGGGGTTAAGAAAACAAAGGTAAGGGCCTGACCATAGCGTGTTCGGCTCCTGGTGCTATAGCAGATTTTTATTATCTGAGGACAAGGTGCCTTAAAACATGTTCGTAGCCTGGGCTGCACATGGAATTATCAGGGGTGAAGGGATGGGGAGGTGAGTTGGAAAATACTGATGCTCAGTTCTGCCCCTAGAGGATCTTAGTCAGTCAGGGCAGCTGGGCTTTTCAGAGCTCCCCAGACAGGCCTAACTGTCCAGCTAAGATCGACAACCGCAGCCCTGGCCGGGTTGCTCAGTGGTTAGAGTGTCGGCTCCTGGGCCAAAGAGTCGCGGGTTCGATTCCAGTCAGGGGCACGTACCTCAGTTGCAGTTAGGTCCCTGGCCCTGGTCGGGGTCGTGCAGGAGGCAACCAGTCGATGTGTCTCTCTCACGTTGATGTCTGTCTGTCTGTCTGTCTCTCTCCCTCCCTCCCTCCTTCCCTCCCTCCCTCCCTCTCTATCTGAAGATAAATAGAAAAAAATCCTCGAGTGAAGGTTTAAAAAAAAAAAAAAAAAGATGGACAACCAACCGCAGCCTCCAGGTGAATCCACTTAAAAATAAGGGTATTATTTCACAATAAATAATGAACTTCAAAGATGTGCTTCCAACTTGTCTTGAAAATAAAACGATCATTTATGAAAATATGTTTACTTTTTGTCTTATCTTTTCTAACGATGCACTAGGGTGAACAAAAAAAGAAACCGTATTACTTTTTGGTGGAGGGGGTCATAATTTTTTTGATAAAATGGCGTGATGGTCCAATGTGAAATCTTTTCCTTTCCTGGCTAGACTGTAGAGCTTGACTTTCACAGTAGGATCATAAAGTGGGTCATTTATGCAAAACATATTTGAGCACGTCATCAGTTTTCTCAAGGGCTTCTCTTAATCCTTTGATATTCACATCCTTGGATGGGCCTATCATGTCATCACTCTCGTCCACTGTCTCTTCCTCCATCACTAAGTGGTGTCCCTCTGCCATGCCCGAGGTTGGCATGTCACATCACCGCAGCAGATCCCAATGCCCCTCGCGTCCATTTCATTAAACACGTCCTATGTGTTTTGCTAAATATGCAGTCTCACTTTGCAACCGTTTTGCCTCCTGCTTGCATTGTGCTGTCACATATTGACAGAAGCTGGCAATCAGAGCCTGGCTGCCAGCCACAGACTGTGAATTGCAGAGCAGTAAGTGGGGCGGGGTGCGGCGTGGCGTGGGGTGGCTCTGAGGAGAGGCTGGTTTCTTCGGTGCTCAGGCCAGTAATGCACATATCCGTGTTAAGATTTAGTTTGCTGGCTTGTCCACACAACCTCACATGTGCAAGGCTTTGGCTAACGTATTGACAGGTAATGAGGACCCTGAACTAAACTTGGTCTCTGAGCAAGATGAAGGACGTGGTATAGCAGTTATGGTGACAGCTTCTAATTCGAGAACCATAGGAGTGAGGAAGTTAGAGAGAAATGACACCCTCTTCTGATGTTACTGAACTGCTGTCGGGGCACAATCCTGATTCCGTTTTGCTCGACAGATGTGCCCTGAGGTGGCCGCTTCACACGAAGCAGCGTCCCGGGCACGTGGGTTATCAGAGCACTAACAGGCTAGGTTCTGGCTCTTTGGCTGTTATATTCCAATAGGGAAAGGCCTACAGTGAACGAGTAAATGAATGAAACAAATGCTTCTGTAAAAAGGAAAGGTAATTTCAGATAGTGATACGCGTCATGAAAATAATAAACCCTGGAGAGAGAGTGACTCAGGGAGGACGAGAGGGACAGGTATGAGTTTGGGTGGACTGGGGAGCCCCTCTGAGAAGGTGGCTTGAGAGGCAAGATGAAGCCCCCAGGAAGATTGGCGAGAAGAGCTTTCTAGGAAAAGGGCACCACAAGCGCAAGGGCCCCGGGACAGGGTAACACTTACTGTGTTTCTGGAACCAAAAGAAATGCAGGCGACTGGAGCAGAGTGAGGGAGAAGCAGAAGACCAGATCCACGCAATGACAGAAGTTGAAAGTACGGGCCACAGTTCTGGAGGGCGGTAAGCTTGCGACATGCACAGTATGATTTCTAGATTTAAAAGGTCTCTTGGATGCCAGGGGCTTGCAGAAGAGCAGGAATGGAAGTGTATTTTCAGAGGAATCACTGAAAGTCACCGTGACCCTTTGAGGACGTAATTGGTGATGGGGCAGAACAACAGACAGCCCAGCCATTGTCCTGCCCCGTACATTCAGAGAGATGCCCAGTAGAGACTGTCCTGCCTTGGAGCCAAGCACGGGGAATCTAGTCGGAAGAAGGGGCTGCTGTGCTCCCTGTCCCTCTCTGCACCGGTTAACGGCCTTCTCTATTTCGAAGAGCCTGGTTTTGGGATGTTTGCTTGATCAGCTCATTGGGTGGGTTTGGGGTGAAATGCTTACTCTGGTCCTAATTATTTAGTTAATTCAGGTCCAACTGGAATACCAGCTTAGCCCAAAACCCAGGTCCCAGCCAGTCCTGAGCAAGGAGCCCAGGGCCCCGCCCACCCTGGCCAAGACCACAGTTCTGGTCTAGTTGTACGTTCTGGATCTCTTTGCCACCTGGCACCCAACACAGCACCTAGAACTTCATAGGCACTGGTGTAGGATTAACCAGTTAGGCAGAATAAGCCTGTGTTTGGGGACCAGCTAAGCAGGGGTGAAGGGACAAAGAAGGAAAACTGGAAATTATTTGATATTTGACTTTTACAAAAGAGCATTAAAATAGCATGAAAAAAAATAGAAGTGTGTTGGTTTTTCTTATTTAATGGCTTAGTATTATTATTTTAATGTTGGGTTATCTGTGAGGGTGGGTGGTCACCATCATCATTTTAGTGCTTCTAAAAGTCTTCCTAATTCTGCCTTAGGAGGCAGTAACAGTCAAGAACTCATCCAGTTTCCAGACCACGGACGCGACGCTGGCTGGGGCAGGGGCTCTGAGAGGGCTGTGGCCTCTTCATCTCTGCGGCTTTTAGGTGGGCTCTTGTTAGACGAAAAGCACACTCCTGGGCCCTACACGATGCGCTGACTTAGATGGAGACGAAAGCCTGTGCTTCTCATCACAGGGCCTGCAGGATTCCAACGCCATGCTGCAGAGCCAGGTGGACACTCGGTCAGTCGTGTGCGTAAAGGACTTGGCTTCTGTGGGTATTTGGGATCTTAGCTGGAAGACAGGCCGGTGGGTTTGGGGGTTTGGAGTATTTGTAGACAGTAATTCCCCTTATGAGAGCTGAAGTTGAGGCCATAGGAGACGTGTTTGAGGTCCCTCAACAAATGACACACAGCCCTGTACTTGGCCTTCACAGTCACTGGTGTCCTTCCCAGAGGCAGCGTGCACAGGGTCACGGGACCCACTGACATTCACTGTGCGACTCTGAACCTGTTTCTCATGCCAGGCCCTCCATTCGTGCCCTCGCTCCTGCAAGCAGCATGTAAATGGCACAATTGCAGAATAATGTGTGGAGGTGTGGGGCTCAAATGATTATTATTATTTTAGTAAATTTCATTTTTTAGAGCAGAAGGTGCAGAGATTTCCCATACACCCCTGGCCCACACACATGCACAGCCTTCCCCAACAGCAACGTCCCCCACCAGATGGCACATTTGTGACAACAGATGAACCTGCATTGACATTTCATTATCACAGAAAAATGAACCCATTAAGGTTCATTCCTGGTGTTGTACATTCTATGGGTTTAGACAAGTGTATAAGGACATGTATCCACCGTTATAGTATCATACAGTTTCACTGCCCTAAAAAGTCTCTGTGCTTGGTCTATCCATCCTTCTGTCCCCCTGACACCTGGCAACATTAATATTTTTATTGTCTCTATAATTAGCCTTTTTCCAGAATGTCATATAGTTGGAATCATACAGTATGTAGCCTTTTCAGAAAAGTTTTTTTCCCTTAGTCAGATGCATTTCGGGTTCCTCCATGTATTTTAATAGCTTGATAGCTCATTTCTTTTTAGCACTAAATAACATTCCATTGTCTGGATGTATCAAAGTTTATTTATCCATCACCTACTAAAGGACATCTTGGTTGCTTCCAGGTTTTTGCAATTATGAATAAAGCTGCTATAAATAGCTGTGTGCAGGTTGTTGTGTGGACATAAATGCCAGGGAGTATCTGGGTAAATACCAGGGTGTGTGATTGCTGGATCATATGGTAAGAGTATGTTCAGTTTTGTAAGAAACTACTGAACAGTCTTCCTGTCCCATTTCGCATTCCCACCAGCAACACAGGAGAGTTCCTGCTGCTTCGCACCTTTGTCAGCATTTGGTGTTGTCAGTGTTCTGGATTTCGGCCATTTTAACAGGTGTGTGTCTTACCTCGTTCTAGTTTGTGTTTTCCTGATGACATGTTCTGTGGCGCATCTTTTCATGTGCTTACTTGCCATATCAATATCTTCTTTGGTGAGGTGTCTGCTACCATCTTTGGCCCATTTATTAATCAGGTTGCTTGTTTTCTTATTGTTGAATTTTAAGAGTTCTTTGTATAGTTTGGCTCACAGTCCTTTATCAGATATGTCTTTTGCAAATATTTCCTCCCAGTCTGTGGCTTATCTTCTCATTTTCTTGACACTATCTTTCCAAAGGTTATTTTTTAAACTCTAATTTAGCAAATTGTTTATTAAAAAAATAACCCAAAAAGTTTTTTGTTTTTTTAAAGTGTTATCTCAACTTATGAGCGATCTGGGCTCAGATTTCTGCCCTCTGTAAACATGTTGCAAAATCAAACCCATAAGACAGGAGCAATATGTTTAAACTATCTCCACAGAAAGCCACTCTTTTTGACATTTTGTGCTATTCTAACTCTGCTCACCTGAGAAAGAGGAAAGAGAGGCTCCTGGACCCATTTCCAGCTACCCTGGGCTGCTCATTTCAACCTTCACTGGCCAGCTCTGCCGGACACTAACAGATTTGCTCCGGAACAAATTCATCCGGGGCCCTGACATTTATCCAGCATCTCTTACTCTCCTCTATTCATTAAGCATGGGCAGTTGTCATGGCAACCATTAACTGCACCTGACATCTAGGAGTAGTTCTGGCGTTTGGAGCAAACACCACACTGGGATTCAGTTCTGCAACTTAAAGAGCCCGGTGCCTCCTCTAACCTCTGTGACAGCGTGGTTCCCCCGCATCTGGTGTGCGGGGCGCTGTGTGAACGAGGCCCCAGGAGCTGAGCAGTGCACCTGGCACCTGTACCTCGGTTATTTTGCAGATTGCTCACTAAACAGGTCGGTATTGATTTGGATAGAGAAGAGTCATGAATATGGATCTGGGCACAAATATGTCTCAGTGAGCACAGGGAAAGCCTGAGAAGGTTACTTCCAGCAGTGGTTACCTCTGGGGGTTGGGAGAGGATAGAATCTGACTGGTGGACGGTGGGTAAATTTTGCCTTTTATTCTGTTTCCAGAGTGGATTATGAATGAGTTTTACTGTGTTGGCTCCATTTCCCTATATTTTTCAAATATAAACTTCTTCTAAAAATAGAGGTAAGAAAATGTTGACCTGATCCTTGCCTGGCACAGGTTGTGTTTTTAATAAAAACAGCTGGCTCCTGAAGGGGAATGAGGTACGTGAGAGTATGTCTGGCGGGGAGAGAGTTCACAGAGCTGAGAGGACTGCACCGTGGAGCTCAGAGCCGTCTCGTGGCTCCTGGTGTTTCCCACAGGCAGCCCAGGTGAGGTGCTGAGACCACGGAGCTGTCACAGGTCTGGCTGGGCAGTGCTCCTCGGGGGTCTGGAGCAGTCTCCTCTTTCTCACCTAACTGAGGAATGATGTGGATGTGAGAGCTTCGATCCCAGGAGGAGAGCAGGAGTCATCAGCAGGGAATGGGGTGGGCACGAGCAGCTGTGTCTGAGATCCAGGCTGTTCTTCTCACATGGACTCATTTGGGGGCGGAACCTGAGCTGAGCTGACTTGAGCAATTATTCTTGGTCATAATTGATCTTACTTTCAAGGATTTCGAAGTTCTGCTGCAGCGCGATGAGCGCATCTGATGGCAGGGTGCTCTCCAGAGGTGTGAAGCCAGCTGTGGTCAGTGCACCTGTGCTTGTCTAAAACCCTCATCATTCTCATTCTTGAAATGCGCAAGTCTGCAAGGCAGGTGTAGCTGCA
This sequence comes from Tadarida brasiliensis, assembly GCA_030848825.1. Taxonomy (NCBI): domain Eukaryota; kingdom Metazoa; phylum Chordata; class Mammalia; order Chiroptera; family Molossidae; genus Tadarida; species Tadarida brasiliensis. Next base: position 124,057,530 of record CM061258.1, read on the forward strand.
GCCGATCACAAGTCCCCAGCCTTGCGCCTTTCTCCATATATTTATATCATACGTTTCAGTATTTGTCTTATATTTATCTTTAAGTCAACTCACTTAAAAAAATCAAATTTATTTTAAAAGGAGACTTTATAACCCAACTGTAAACGGGAAGCAAGTACTGCCAGCTGTAAATAGAAGGCCACTGCAAAAATAAATACGATGAAAATGAAATGATGTTATTAAACCCCAGCTAGATACTGTGAATTGAAAAGCAAATAGCTTTCTTGCCATGTGGTGAGAAGTTATTTAATGCCATGTCCGGACACCCAGCACCAGTCATGATAGGAGAGTCTCTTGCTGGGGGCTGTCAAGTAGTCCCTTAGCAGAAGGAAGGGGCTAGGTAACTCTGTTCCCTCTGGGGTGGGCAGTGCCTCAGAGGCACCGTTAACAGTGCCCTTGGTGTGATCAGAGCAGCTAGAATTTGCCCAAAGCCAACCACCCTGTTCCCACCTGTACAGGAAAGTCCTTCCTGAGGTGTAAGCCTTGAGCCTGTGTTGCTGGCAATTCCGCCTGGAAGGAGCCAGTGTGTGATAACCAGGGCAGTGAGCCTAGAAGCTGGCTTGGGCAGGGGCCGCTGGCTTGGAACTGGGCTCTGGGCAGGTGTTTGCTCGTTCATTTGTTCAAAAGACAGTCTGCAAAGTGCCTACGATGTGCTAATCACCATGCCTGGCTCCAGGGATGCAGGTGATCAGGAGATGAACAGAATCTCACCTTAGGGGTGGGGGAGAGAAGGAACAAGCTCACTCCTGCACAGGCAGGGGAGAGGGTGCTAGGAAGGAAATGAACAAGGTGCCACGAAGGCCAGTCAGTCACAGGGGAAGGCGAGGGAAGCCTCTAGAAAGGGCTGAGGCCCAATGCGGAACAAGGACGAGAAGGAGACATCCTGGTGGGGTGACGGACAAGCACAGGGGCCCCACGAGCTGTCCTCCTGGGCAGTGCTTCTCAAACTCCAGGGGCGGCAGAATCTCATTCAGCAGGTCTGTGTGGGGCCTGAGGATCTGCTTTCTAAACAGCTCCCAGGAGACGCGGATGCTGCTAGCCTAGGGTCCACCCACCCCACTTACAATGCTCCCCGAGAGAAGCCCCCACCTTCTTCTAGCACCATCTACAAACACAGATGTCCCCACCCAGGGTGGTGGGGCTGTGCAGTCCTCCAGCTTCCAAACGTGAAACACTGCAGATGCCTGAAGGAGGCTGTGGTCTCTTTAGACCTCACTCAGCCAGAGCCACCCCGTAGCTGGGCAGAAACGAGGAGACCGCTCTCTCCAGTGCTGTGACTCTGGGTCCCAAGGGAGCCCTGCCTGGGCCCCGTCCTACCAGTCCCTGTGAACTGTGGCTCTCCACATTCTGCCTGTGGTCCCTGGAGCAGGCTGAGGAGCAAACCCCGCCTCCCACGGTCTGATTCCTCTGCGAAGCAAGCGTGTAGTCCAAGAGCCTCGGAGAGAGCCAACCTAGCCGGATAACCCGCTGGTTCAGAGCTCGGGCCCAGGAACAGCCAGCCCATGTGCAAATCTGCTTCTGCCCCTTCTTGTCTGTGCAACCTCGTTCACATTTCTCAACATCTCTAAGCTTCGGTTTCCTCAACCAGAACGCTGGAATGGCCAAGTAATGAGGTCATATACATAGAGCACCTAGGATGTCCCTGGGACACAGGCAATGTGGGCAACAGTGATGGTGATGGTCACTAGGCAGCCTGGTGGGACCTCTCCATTCACATTCATTCAGTCAGTCCCTCACCCATTCCCTAGTTCCAGTCTGGGACACTGGCCTTGCTTGTCATGCTGTCTGTGTTCTCAGTACTGTACGAGGCAGTTCCCATCATGTGATATGTGCATTTTTACCCATATCTCATGAGTGAGGGCACTACAGATCAGGGAAGTGGAGGAAGGGCTTTAAGGGTGACCCAGCCAAGTAGCTGAGCTGAAATTTGAACCAGGTCTGTTTGTTCTTGCTCTCCATGGAGCCACCAGAACAGGACCTTGAAGGGTGCCACACAGCTGGGCAGAACTATCACCCACTCCCAGGACTGAACAAAGCACAGCCTGGATCAGGTTGGGGCTTCTAAGGGTGGGGTGAAGCCTCGGGGTATCTCAGCTGGGCTGCTGGGACACAGCCTGGGAAGGTGTCCAGAGCAGAATGAAGCCACAGATGGATCAATCAGTTGTTGCCCCAGGAGCGGCATGGCTGCCCACACAGGCTGGCTCTGTGGGAGGCGCGAGGATGCACGGGGATGCAGGCCCAACCTTCCCGCAGGAGCTGTCTCATTGAGGAGAGAGAGCGCAGACTCACAGAGGGACCCCTCAGAGCGGGCAGTGAGTGCTTAGTGTGCAGAGGGGCTCCCAGAGTGCTGGGCACTGGGCTGGGGCTAGAAGGAGAGCTGAGCCTGGCCCTTGGCCAGGGCACTGATGGGGGAAGGCATGCGGCATGCTTTAGGGGCTGGCGTAGCCCAGACGATGGGGAGGGCTCTTGCCAGAGACGGAAAGGAAGTTGGTGCCTGCTCTTGATGTCCTGCGGATGGATGAGGTCCAGAGGGTTCCTGAGATCCTCCAGGTGGGGGAGAGCTCAAGGTTTATCCAGCCTGGCTTCCAGGCTGTGTGGCCTTGGGTCAGTTACTCACCTTCTCTGAATCTGTGTGTCCTCCTTGGTAAAATAGGGATAATAGTAGGGCAACCCCAGGTGCTGTAGGGCCAGATGAGACCGTGGCTGTGAAGCACACAGCACGCTGCCTGTAGGTAGTACATGCTCATTAATGTCAATTAAATGATGCTGGGGATGGTGAGGGTGGTGATCAGATAGGGAGAAGTGAAGGCACGGGTGTGTTCTGACCGCTGAGGAAGTACACTGAGAAGTCCAAATGGCCCTCCTTGGACTTGGAGAAGGCCTTTTTCCCAAGTGTGAGGTTCAGCTGGGTGAACCTTGGCCAAAGATACCAAGCAAGTCGCAGCATGCCAATGTGCCTGGCCCTGGGGAAACGCTCAATGAGTGCTTGTTGAATTAATAGAGTTCCAAAGATAATTCTTTGAGGGTCCAGGAGAGATGGGACGCTCAGTTAGGAAAGTGCCAGTGGGAACTGGGAGGCTGGACGCTCCCTGCTGGAGCCGTCACCTTGGGACCAGGGCGAGGCCATGCCCCTGTCCGGGGAGCCTGGTGAAGCTGCAGCTTCCTTGTGGGGCTGAGGGGCTCCCAGCCCTGGCTTCCCCATCAGCACAGCTCAGAGCCCACGGCTCCCATTTTCTAGTTCCCATGGCCTACCCGGGTTTCCTGGTTGCAGAGGTGGGGCTCTCGAACGGCGTGCACATGAGGGGGGGTGTGCAGAGGAGGAGGAGGACGCAGTGAGAGTCCTTGATGACTTCCTGGGTTTTGGAATGCAGCTGCCACATGGCTGCTGGGGAGCTCGGGAACGCAGGGACACGTATATCTACGCTGGGGGCTGTGGTAGCCCACGCGTGTGTGGCACTGTGATGGCTGACAAATCCTGGGGAAGAAAACGGGCTTTGGCTCAGAATGAGAAAGCACCTGTTTTCTAGATTCATCCGTGAGGGTGAGGTGAGGCTCTCTGCCTTTTAAACATCATGGTGTGCTGATGTGAAGGTCGAGGCCACTCACTTAAGCAACAGGTCTGGGGTCGGCCACCTGCACTGGCAGCCCGGACCAAGGACACGCACACTTCTGTGACAGGGCCAGTTCATGGGCACAGGACAAGAGCAGTCTTGCTGGGCCCCGTGCTTAGATGTGTCCTGTGCCTGGATTAACGGACTGAGCTTTTCGCTGTCCCAGGGCCTTAGCACACGTGGTTCCCTCCACCGGGAATACATCTCCATATTCTCACATGGCTGGCTTCATCTTCCAACTCAGCTCACATGTCACCTCCTCAGATAGGCCCTCCCTGCCGTCCTGTGGTGGGACATGATCCCATGTACTCTTGAAGGTGATTCTCAGTGCCTCGTGGAGAAATCGTGTTACACAGTGTGTGCTTGCATGGCTCCCCTCTGTGAAAGACTGAACTGTGACGCATCTGCCCACTCAGCTGGCACTGTGTTAGGAAGTGTGCGACACCGAGACAAACAAGTAATATGCTGGCCCCCAGGAGTGCACAGCCCAGGCCAGAGGCTTGTCTGGTGGTTCTCATGCTGAGAACTTTTCACGGCCCAAAGTTTTCTGTAAAGAGCAGAGTTCCTCTAACAAGTGTCAGGAGGCCTGGGCTTGGTTCCAGCTCTGCCGCTTACTGTGATGACCTTGGGCAGGCACTTAACCTCTCTGAGCCTCCCCTATCTCATAGTGCTACTGTTGGGGGAAAAAGACATCAAGCATGGGAAAGTACCTAGCACTGAGTATCATTTGTTCTCTGCCTTCTTTTTCTACCTACCTACACTCGAGTCCTTTTTCTGTTCAAATGCCTTAACTTTGTACACATTAGAGAGATATAGAGTGGTGGTTAAACCCTTGCATTCAGAACCTGATTCCACTCCATTATTAGCTGTGTGACCTCAAGCAGGTTACTTGACATATCTGTGCCTTAGTTTCCACATCTGCAAAACAAGAATAGTAACTCATAGAGCTGTTGAGAGAGAACTCAGGAAACATAGTTAATCCAGTGGCACTTAGTAAATTCTTAAAGACGGTTAGCTTTTACCACTGATGATATTCATCAATTAAGTGCTTATACTAGGCTGAGGCCTGGACCAGAAGACGCAGGACTACAGCCACAGCGCGTACGAGGACAGACAGCTTGGAGAAATGATGGATGGAAGTGAAAAGGCCACAGCAGCGAAGCTGTCTAGGCTGTGCAGATCCCGGGGCAGAGCGGGAAGCGGGTATGCTGGCCCTGCCCTGGCCCTGCAGGCAGGGGCAGGCAGATGGTTCAGGAGCAGCCACACCCAGGCACGAAGCGAGGAGGGCTGCACCTGAGGACACGCACTGCTCCGTCAGCGGTGTGGCAAGTGCCCGGGTCACTCACCATCAAACCCACACGTGTGGTCATTCACCTTCACTGGCCTTCCTCCTGGGCCCCTGGCTCATCTGTTCATTCAAGCAATGTTTCCTGGGTGTCCAAAAGGTCAAAGGCCACATCCTCTGCCCAGGAGTTTCAGATGTGGCCCCGCCATGGAGCGTTCAGGAGGAAGGGGTGAGGCGGGAGGCAGCGAGCGCATCGCCCTCAGACGTGGACGGGGGGACACGGGTCTCGCAGCACTGGGCCAGGGCTGCTGGAGGGGTCCTGGCCTCCCCGGCCCACCCGTGTTGGGAGAGGGGGGAGAGCCGCGAGTCAGAGGATGCCGTGAAGCCTCTGGGAATGCGGCCCCACCCTTCACACAGCAGGCAGGATGTCCGCCCCGCCACACGTCCCGACAAGCATTGTGTCACCTGTGGGGACTCCTGTTCTTTCAAGAGGCGTGGAGAAGGGGCGGGGCTGTGAGGACAGGACGAGGGCGCAGTTGGCAGCGGCCCGGGACTGGGGTCTGTCCACGCTCGTGTTCCGGACACAGACTCCAGGGAGCTGCATGCCGGAGGGTTGCCGGGTGGGTCCTTAGGAGCAACGCCTGCGGGGTGGTGGAGCTAGGGAAGCGGGGCTGGACAGCGGGAAAACGGGGCTGTGACATGCCTGTCGTGTGGACTCACCAGTTCCAGGGACTCGAGCTGAGACGGCGCGGTGGAGGCGTCTGAAGGACCACCGTGACCCGTCATGGATGCGGATGCCTCTGGGAAGGGCATGGGGCTTGGTGGGCTGCTCCCCTGTTCTGAGGGTGATTCCCAGTGTGGGTTCAGCGGTGCCAGCTGGGAGGGGAGCACCCCAGCATCTGCTGCCCAGGTCAGACAGACTGGAGTGCCAGTCTCGGCTCTGCCACCTACTTGCTGAGAGACCTTGGGTAAGTCACCCTCCAGGAGCCTCCCTTCCCTCCTCCATAAAATGAGGGTGAGGCCAGGAGGGCTCCTTAGGACTGGGTGGGGGCTGCAGGGCAAGTGCTGGCACAGGCTGACAGCATCATGGGGGCGGGCATCACACACAATGCCGACTGTGCAGCTGTGTGCGGGAGGGGCAGGCGAGGGGAGGGGGGACGTGTCCGGAAAAGCTCCTCACAGTGGGGCACAGTTGAATTCTGAAGGAACTGTGTGGTACCTGGCTATTTAGGCAAAGGTTCGGGGTGAGGGAGGTGCCAGGAAGTCAATAGGCCAGCGGTGAGGACGAGGCCACAGACTATCAGGTGGTCTCTGTGTTTTGGGTGCGGTGCCAGAGCGTCCTCCCTCGGCTCCCACTCGTGTCTGCCTCGGAAAGGGCCATGCAGCCTTGCTGCCAGCTCAGCACGGCCGCTCGGCCGCCAGAAGGGAAGGAATGCAAAGGCCAGAGGAAGAGTAGGAACCCGAGCTTCCACGGGGCTAAATCAAAGCCCCCATCAAATGCAAAGAAGCCCAAAGGGCAGTGGCCACGGTGATGCCAAGAAAAGCCCAGCGGCGAGATAATTCCCACCACTGAAGGGCAGGGACACAGCAGGGCAGGTGGTGCCGGCGCAGGCTCCCACCCTCCGACCGGGCAATGCCCACCGCTGCCTGGCGTCGTGGGGTGGAGGGCAGCTCTGTGCCCAGCACTGCTTTGCGCTCAGACCAGACAGCGTGGCCTCTCAGAGACACGCTCGGGATTCTCCAGAAAGGGTGTGTGGGGAGGACAGCAGGGAAGGAACGAATCGATTGACCAATTAGTTCACTCAACAAGCACAGATTGATCATCCTGTGGTTGCCAGGTACTGCTCTAGTCACGGGGCCACAGAGGTGACGATGTTGCGTTAAAACTCTCCAAAAACCAGTCTATGCTGTGGGCAGCGGGGCCCTCGCGGCCAGAGGGATCGCGAGAGAGGCTGACCAGCAGCTGGTTCTTGATCGGGGTGCTGGAGTTTGTGAAATTTCACTGAGTTTAATGCTTAAGATGAATTTCTCTGGAAGCATGCCACACTTTCGTTTTTAAAAAGTTAAAAAATTTAAAAGCTCTAAGTATTAATTAAAAAAAAAACTATCCTTAAAATATGCATAAGGAAATACAACAAATTCCATTTTTTCTATGTCAGCAGTGCTGACAACAGCTCTGGGCAGGTTTTGAACTAGCAGCTCATTTCCAAACGCCTTTCTCTCGCTCCACCCGCCACCTCTTCTTGCCCGGAGCACGTGTGCAATTTGCTATGAATCCAGCCCTGGTGGTAAATAAAAGTCACAGGTCCCTGTGTTCCTGAAACTGAAATGTTGATAAAGGAAAGCAGCCATTCCACAAGTAAACAAATACAGGAACAGGGAACTGCAGATTCACCGCAGACACACCACAGATAGACTGCAGATAGACCATAGGTAGCCTGCAGACAGACCATAGATAGATAGCCTGCAGATAGACAGCCTGCAGATAGACCGCAGATAGACAGCAGATAGATAGCCTGCAGATAGACCACAGATGGATAGACCGCAGATAGACTGCAGATAGACCATAGGTAGCCTGCAGGTAGACTGCAGATAGACCACAGATACACAGTCTGTAGATAGACCACAGATAGCCTGCAGATAGACAGCCTGCAGATAGACCACAGATAGCCTGCAGATAGACCATAGATAGATAGCCTGCAGATAGACAGCCTGCAGCTAGACCACAGATAGACCGCAGATAGACCACAGATCGATAGACTGCAGATAGACTGCAGATCAATAGACTGCAGATAGACTGCAGATCGATAGACCGAAGATAGACAGCCTGCAGCTAGACCACAGATAGACCGCAGATAGACCACAGATCTATAGACTGCAGATAGACCGCAGATCGATAGACTGCAGGTACACTGCAGATCGATAGACTGCAGGTACACTGCAGATCGATAGACTGCAGGTAGCCATCACAGCTGAGAAGAAATCCAACAGGGCAATGGGCTACAGATGGGAGTGGGCACAGTCAGGAAGGTTCATTTTAAGGGGAGTCCCAAATGATGAGCAGAGCTTGCTAGGCAGCAGGAATGCAAGGGTTAGGGACTGCAGAACATGCTGTCGAATGACAGGAAGGTGGTGTGGTGGAGTAGAGGGCACTGGTAGCCCCGGAGCAGGAGAGGGAGCAAGGGACAGACAGGAAGAGTGGGCTTTCACCCCCAGTGGGAACTTACACCCACCTGGGGGCTTTTAAAAGAAATGCTGGTGCCTGGAACCCACCACGGTGGGATGGGGGCCCGGGCTTGGTGTCTTTAAACTCCGCAGGTAGCCCTGGCCGGTTTGACTCAGTGGTTAGAGCGTCGGCCCGCGGACCAGAGGTTCCCGCTAAGGGCACGGACCTCGGTTGCAGTTTGTCCCCGGCCCTGGTTGGGGTTCTGTGGGTGACAACCAGTCGATGTGTCTCTCTCACATCGATGTTTCTCTCTCCCTCTTCCTCCCTCTCTCCCTCCTGCTCTATCTTCAGATAAATGCAAAAATGTCCTTGGGTGAGGATAAAATAATAATAATAATGAACTCCACAGGTAACTCAGTGAGAGCCAGGCGAGAACCGCTGATGCGGGGCCCGGAGGCAGAGGAGCTCGCTGACCTGCAGAGTTGATGGGTCGGTTGGGGTCAGTAGCTGCTGCGATGAGGAGGCTCATTTTGAAAGAGGCATGGAGGCCGTGGGAGAATATTAAGCAGACGGATAGCAGGATTTTATGGGTGTTTTCAAAAGATTTCTCAAGCTGCAGTGTGGGGAGTGGGCTGGAGGGCAAGCAGAGCAGGAGGTAAGTGACGGGAGAAAGAAGGGGAGGCTGAGGGACTTCTCTCTCTTTTTCTTCTCAGTCCTCACCAGAGGACGTTATTCTATTTATCTTCAGATAGAGTGGGAGGGAGGGAGAGAGAGAGGGAAGAGAGAGGGAGAGAGAGAGAGAGAGAAACATTGACATGAGAGGGACACATTGACTGGCTGCCTCCCGCACGACCCCGACCAGAGCCGGGGACAAACCGCAACTGAGGCACGTGCCCTTGACCGGAATCAAACCCTTGACTTGTTGGTCCGCCGGCCGACGCTCTAACCGCTGAGCCAAACCGGCCAGCGCTGAGAGACTTCTCTCGCTTTCTTTGTTGCCTAAGGTCCTAGGGACCCTGAGCATCAGGATAGCCAGAGAGATGAGAAACTTAATCTGGAATGTCTCTCTGTGCCATCTCACTAGATGCTCAGAACCATCCCACGAGGAATAACTCCCCCGAGTGATGACTTCCTAACCCAGATCTATACCCCAACCACCAGGACCGCGAGAGCAGAAAGGAGACGCAGATAGAGGGAAGTCGAGAAGATCAGAAGACTATACAGTTATTTTAAACTGTATGAAAATGACCATTAATGTCTCAACTCATTTGTTGTCAACTAATTGTGTCTGTTGGAGGAAGGCACACAGGCTACAAGGTGAGTGAGGTATGGTTTCCATTTGGAGGCTTCATCTTGCTGGATGGAAAATAATTTCCCAGCCCCATCCCCTGCCTTGGGTGAACGCTTCCAACCAATGCCTACAGCCATGAAAAAGGAGCCCTGAGCCAGAAAAGCCAAGGAAGCAGTGAAGACCTCAGAGAATGGGGCGCACCTTCACTAGGTGGGCAGCAGCCCCTCCTGGCCCACACCCCACTGTGATGGAGCTGGGCTGAGGGACAGCACCCTTCTCCCAACACTGCACAGAGAGGTTGACTGCTCTGGGTCGTTCTGCCTCCAATGCTCTGCTTCATCCCAGTGTCAATCCCTCCACCTCTGGAGAATCCAGATTCCAGCTTCTCTGGAAACTCATCCACCCTGGGAAGAAATAAAAGTGAACATTTTTTTGTGGGACAAAAATGACCCAATGGCTTGGCTGGTGTGGTTCAGTGGATTGAGCATTGTTCCATGAACTGAGAGGTCCTGGTTCGATTCCCGGTCAGGGCACATGCCCGAGTTGTGGGCTCAACCCCCAGTGGGGGGCGTGCAGGAGGCGGCCGATCAGTGTTCTTTCTCACATGGATGTTTCTACCTCTCTCTCCCTTCCTCTCTCTCTAAAAAATCAGTAAAAACATGTTTTTTAAAAAAATGACCCAATGTTATGCAAACTTTTTAGTATGTGGGACCCCTTTTTAATTTATAAAGATGGTCACAGATAATTGAATTGTTATGCTTTTTCTATCAACGAGACAGTACAAATACGGAAATCCCAAACTGGGATTCTGAAGGTCATATCCTGCCAGAGGACATACTTTGCTAGGCTCTTAAAGAGGTTTGGAAAGATTGACAATCACAACCAAGATTTAAAAACTGTAGGGGACACACAAAAGCCTGGATTTCTGGCTTCTTACAAAAATCAGTAGACCTGCCGACAGTGGGCCCACCTTTCTGTAACAGACCACGTGATTTCCAGTTTGCCATCGCCCCACCCCCACCCCTTCCCTTGTGCATAACCCACCTGGCTCTGCAGGCACCTGACTTTGTGAGCCTTGTCTTACAGATTCAAGAGTCCACTGTTTGCCCCATGAGGTCCCAGATTCACAAGCTGGAAAAAACAAACAAAACCTCTTATCTGGGACTTTATAGGACTTTGAGAGCCATTCAGATAAAACAACCTTAGTCACAGCTCAAAAGAGGGCTCTACAAAGAGAGAAATAAACGTAGACATCAGCACAGCTTTCCACCCGGAGCCCTTCCTGAGGCAAGTGGCCCCTGGTTCTCCAAGTGGATGAGTGTGCACACAGTACTTTCAGACCTTGATCTCTTAAAGCAAAAAGGGACTGCGAGTCCCTTGGAAAGCCTGAGAAATGTTATCCTAGGATGTGTCATTCTATTCTGTGTGTGTGCAACCAACTTCATTGAAACCTGATTGGCCACAAATAGGTTCAGGGCATACTTCTCCTCTTCCTGTCCTACCCCCTCCCCCACAAAAAGTTCACGGAAAGCATTATAGCAATATAAATCAAAAGCCTCTAAAATACAGCTATCTTCAAGGAGGGAGAAGACTGGAACCCATATGAAAGTGGATTAGAACTGGAGAAATGAGTATGAACTCATGTTTAGTTCAATATAGATACAAATAGACAATATAGAAATAATTATAGTGATGTCTACACATATGGGTTAGTAGACATACATCCGTTTCCAAGCTTTGTCTGCCCAGAGGGCCAAGAAGCAACAGCACCCTGGTAGCGATGAGCACGACCAGCACCCAGCCCTTGTTTTCTAAGCCCATCCACCAGTAAAAGGAAGCAGGAATACTTGGAGAGATCACTTCTCCTAGGGCGGGGCAAGGCATGTGCAAGATGAGCCCAGAGCATCTTGCAGGCCCGAAGATAAGGCAGTGTTTAATACAACCTGACTGTGGATGGGGGCGGGGGTCAAAAGGACACAGGAGCCAGCCGAAAGAGCCCTAATGGCCACAGCGGAAACAACCTGAGCAACATATAACAATAAATAATGGAGCAATGGATTACAATCCAAGTATAAAATAAGTATCCATGAGCCCATACTGATATAAATAAGTAATGAATAAATAGGTAAATGGGGGAGAGTAGATTAATCTCCTGCACAGGAGAATTCCGCATGGTTTATGTAGAGACAGCCTCCCTCAGGCGTGGCTGTGCAGAGCAACCTCCTTCCAAATACTACCGTATGCAAGGGCGTGGGGAACGCCACAGTGGAGAACCCTGACAAACACGACGTTGGCGGGTGATCAAAGTCAGCATCAACAGTGATGTCATGAGGACGACAGTTTTTCGGTCTTCTCCAAACCCCACACCCTGATGTAGTCGTGAGAAGAGTGTCAGACGAAGCCACGTTGAGGGGCACGCTTCAGTACACATGGCCAGTACCTCTCAACACTGTCAAGGTCATCAAAAACAAGGCAGTCTGAGAAACTGTCATAGCCTAGAGGAGCCCAAACACAACATGGGTCCTGGGAAAGGAACAGGCAAAGATTAAGGAAATCAGAAAAAAATTATGGAATTTAGTTAATAGTCATGTATCAATATTGGTTATTGATTCGTTAGTTGGAACAAATGTAACATACGAATGTAAGACTTTAACAAGGAAACTGGGTATGGAGGTACAGGAACCCTCCATACTGTCGTCAGCCTTTCTGTAGATCTAAAACTATCCTAAGTTAAAAGTTTATTTTAAAATATGCTCATCGTTTTACTTAGGAATTTCAGTTCTAGAAATTCCATCATAAGAAAATGATTATGAATCTGTGCAACAATTTATTGACAATGATTTGTGTATGCCTATTGTTTTTAACTGGAAGCAGACTGAATAGCCAATCAGAAGGGATTAACTGAAAAAGGTATGGTACAGAGTAACAATGAGATACTCTCTGGTCATTAAGTGTGCAATAAAACATTTGCTGATGCAGGAAGATGATCATAATGCTTTAGTAAATAAAAAGGCACATTTTGGGTAAAAATAGGGGATAACTACATAAAGTAAAAAATGTAAATATATATACTTGCTGGGGGTGATATCTGGGCTAAGAGAACATGAGGTTAAGTATTACTTGTTACTTTCAAACTAATTTTTATTTTCTATGGTGAATAATGCATTGCTTCCCTAGTAAAAAATAAAACAAAGCAAAAAACCCCCAAGGTATCAAAGGCTAGAACCCTGACTGTGGCCACCAGGCTCCAATGACCCTCACTGAAGAGGGCGTGGATGGAAATGGTCTTCAGACATCGGACCGGGAGACCTGACAGGTCCCAAAGCCCCAGGCCCACTGCAAATGGCTGGCAGGGAGGCCACTGCTGGGAAATCACCCTGGGGAAGAGTCACATGGTCCCTTCGGAAAGGGAGGTGTATGCATCCTCCCCGTTGTCCCACAGATTTTTAGGAAAATCTAGTAGGGGGTGGGGATAGTTCAAGAAACTGCCTTACTCAGCCATACAGGTCTTTAATCATCAGAATGAACTTTACACCAAGCCCTCTTCACATCCTGAGAGGTGTCATAAAGAACATTCTATTAAATGAGAAGGTTTTGGAAGAAAGAAATGCAATTATGTATATTTATTTTATATATATATATTGTCTTAAGAAAAGAAAGTCCAGGCCTCCAGGCCCAGGCCGTGGACCCCCACTCGGCCCACAGCGACAAGCAGCTTTGGGGTAGAGTCCAGTCTTCCTCTTTCTCCAGGACATCTTTTTCAGGGCAAGGGTTTTTGTTGCGGAACACATGAGGTTCTAGAACCTTGCAGAGCTCTCCCACGCACAGGCCCTCCCTGCCCCTTGCTCTGGCCTTCTTTCCTGGACCACTGAGGCCTCAATGGCAGGGGTATCCATTTGTTCAGGCTGCCCCGGTGGACAGCTCTTGGACCTGCCTGGTGCCTGGGGTCCTCTGTGAACCTCGCTCAGCAACCAAGCGAGTGAGCGCACGGACCCACGCACCTGCGGCTCTGCTTGCTCCCTGTCCTCGCGGGGCACAGTTCTAGGTTTAGAGGACTTCTGTTTTGGTTGTCAGAGGCCCTGTGCCCTGTAACACAGGGGTCGTCCCCCCGTTGCCCATTTTACAACCCCCTGAGCAGCTTCAAAACAAGCGGTTGCCTAGGCCTCAGGTTAAAGCGGGTTGCGGGGGGCGGGGTATAGCCCTGCCCAGGTCATCTGTGTGGCCAGGACAGGGTCCTGAGGCTGTGCTCTCAGCTCCTGTCCTTGTTTGAGGGGCACTTGCAGGGCAGGGACATTTGCAGACTCAAAATGACTGGCAGACTGGAAAAACCGAAGAAGCCTTTTCTGGACCAGCAGTCACCTCCTTGGGACTTTGGTGACTCCGTAGGCACCAAGCAGCCCCTCTGGCCTCTCCTGGTGGCATTCTGAGAATCCCGGTTTAATAACAGCCAGCTAGCAAGCTTGTTCAGGCAGAGTAGTTGCCACGTACACCGAGGAATGAGGAGGGTTAATGCTTTACGGTCTGCACTTAGGAGAAGAGCACCCCGGGAGCCGGGGCTCTGCAAACAGCCCCAGTGCGCCCATCCCCGGCGCCCAGCCTCCCTCCCCCAGAGCGATTCAGGAGTGTCTTCACAGATAATGGTGGTATCTCCCGGAGCTGCTCTGTTGTGGCTCTTATCTCAAAAGTAATTGATTAATTTTTTGTGCGCAGCTGGGTGTCTGGTGAGGAAGAGGTTTAATTTTGTTTTCTGCAGAGAGACAGTCGATAGTGGAGGCTGCACGTTCAGAGGACGCATTTGCAGAAGGGGACCAAGATGTAAAGTGCTGGGGCTCTGTTGGGGCCAAATAGCCCAGCTAATAGTGTGGGAGGGCCATGTGGACCCCCAGATGGAAGTCACCCCAGGGCGGAAGGAGACAGGACCAGGAGTGAGGTGATCCAGAGGGAAAGACAGCCAGGGATTGGCGGACACCGGGAGCATCCTGACCTTGCCATCCTGAGGGCAGACTTGAACCTGAATCTAAAGATCTGTGTCTTAAGCTTTGATGGACCTCATGCAAAATCCTCCTCCCGCAGCTCCTCCAGTAGAGCTTGGTCATGTGACGCCACGGCTCTGGTCCCGATCCTGGCTCTGTTCCTTATTGTGTGACCAGGAGGGTTCCTTAACCTCTCCAGGCTTCAGTTTCCTCCCCTGTGAAACGGGGGCAATTCTAACACCTCTTAGCATTGCTGTCCGGCTTTAATGAGTTATTGTAGGAAACGTGCTCAGAACAATACCCAGTCCATGAATCGCTGAGTCACGCGACGAGTGTCAGCTGTCTTCATTACTCACACCTTACAGGACCACAGCTGCCCGGGGAGCCACTGTGTGATCTCTGCACACTGCGCTCTGGCTGCCACCAGTGCCCGGAGGAGCAGGTGAAACTCTCTGTGGGACTTCCCTGTCCCAGGAGGCAGGCCACGTGGCTTGGCAGCATGGGGTGTATTCTGGAACTAGCATCTCGGGGGGCAGTTGTGACCCACTGGGGCCTCCAGGGAGCACCGCTGGACTCCATTTCAGGCTGCAAGACTGGAGAAAGCTGGACTGACTGTTCAGACCCCATGAAGTAACCTGGGGATGTAGGAAGACATCCGAGGAAAGAAACTGGACTCCCAGCTGAACTGGCAGGTAGAGGTCTGAGACTTGGCCTCTGGGGCACTCTCGAGGAAGCGCTCCTGGGCGCGCACTGCAGTGACACACCTTCCCCCACCTGCACGTGAGGGTGGCCAGCCACCTGCCCAGCCCTGTCCCACTGGCACCAGGCAATGCAGTGCCTATCATTTGAATAGACGCATGTACAAATGAAGAAGTCCTACATTTACTCCTAGCACCTCATTTAGTTCTCATGGTAGCCCTAAGGAGTACGCAGGGCAAGAATCATTTTTCCCTAGCTTTGCCCAATAAACTGGCAGAGGACTCAACCTGGTAACATTCCAGGTGTCAGGCCCTCATTGTTCCTTCTACTCTCGCACACTGTTCCTACAATATCTTTCATGTGTCTGTTTTGCCAGGAGCTAAGGACAATATGGTTTTGTCACCATTATCTGCCTGGACTTCTTCTAAGTGTATAAAGTCATTTGACCTCCTTGCCAAGCGTCCTCTGGCTATGAAGGCAATTATCTCCTTCAGTGCCCTGGAACCTGGACCTTCTGCCCGTCAGAGCAGACAGACTTCTCCGCAGCCGTGGGCAGCTTTGACCAACAGGGCTGGGAACCCGCAGCCTTGGCACAGGTGGCTTTGCTGCCAGCAGGGATGGCGTCGTGTCCCTTCACGCTGGCTATTCAGGGGATTCCTCGTTCCCAAGCCAAGGAAATACTGGCCCGGCCACCTGGAGGGAGACATTCTGGTGTCTTCTTCCGATGTCCTCTCCAAGCTAAGAGTCGGATAAGCTACAGGAAGGAACCTGACCACCTAGGTTCGCCTCCTCGCTCCTGCACCTGAGATCCGGTGCACGGCACGGGGTTTGTGGGAAGAATACAGCTTTTCAGAAGCCGCACATTTTCTCAGAAGGGAGATGAGGCGAGAGCCGTCTTCTATGCAAACGCATTTCTGCAGCTGAGGAAGAGGCTGGTGGTCACATGGATGGGATGAGAGCCAAGAAGACTGGAAACTTCTCAATTCAAGGGGGTTTTTGGTTTAATTTCTTCCACCCGTGATGTTTCCTGTACGGGGCTGAGAACTAGAGGCAGGGTCTAGGGGTGAGAGAGAACGCCCCTCCACAGAGCTCCCTTCAGCAGGCACCCAGAAACATCTGCTGGCCGTGGAAGGTATCACAATGATTATTACCAAGAATAGCACAACTTGTGAAATGTTCAGGGAGGTACCTTTTATTTTAATTATAAAATTAGGGAGGTTCTATTCTCACTCAGGTGCATTCTGATATACTTTCTTGAGTAGGGTGGGAGGAGAGGGGAGTGAAGGACTCTATTGTTATTCAGCCTACAGAGGAGGGAACTGAGGACCCTGAGAGTTCAGGTCGACTTGTTCAAGGGTTCACAGCTGTGGGTGTAGAGGCAACATTCAAAGGCTGGCAGGGTGGCTCCAAGTCCACATCTCCACTGGCGGGCAGGTGGGGCACTAGGCTAAAGGGAACCAGAGACTGAAGCTCAGAGTCGGAGGAGCCTGGAGGTCATCTGGTCTCATTATTTCATGTTTAAGAAAAAAATGGGGGCCGGGGAAGGGCGAGGTTCATTCCAGGGCACAGGGTAAGTAAGGGGCAGCTAAGACTAGAGCTAAGATTCTGGTGTTTCCAACAGAGAAAACTTCAATAATTTCTTGACAGATCCAGGACCTTGAAATCCAAGGGTCAAGGACTTCTTGACTTGGGAGGGGACCCATGTCTGGAGTGGCCATGACATGAAAGGCCAGGTCTACACAGTGACCATCCAAACACTTCCAAGAGCCGGGAGTTCGGCACCGAATGGACTTGGCATCCAAACTGTTGAGTAAAGGGTTCCCTTTCCCCCGCTGGCCGTGGGTCAGTCACACCCCTGGGCTTGGCTTCCTCTCCGGCACGCGGTCTTCACATCCCCTCTGTCCTCTCTGCTCTTCACTCTGCGGAGTTTAGACTCTTGCCCTTAATCCATTTTATTTTTCAGGATTCTTGTTTGGTTTATTCTGGTTTAGATTGTACCCAAATTTCTTAAGACTGACTCAAAGGAAAAAGCATTTTGTTAAAATAGCTGCGTTGCTTTTAAACAATTTGTCCTCCTACTCACTTTTTCTTTTTGGGAGACAGAAACTGAATATAGATTTGTGGGAGAGAGAAAAAGAGGGACCTGGAGTAGAGGGATAGAGAGGAAGAAGGAGAGAGGAGAGAGGAGGGGAGGGCAGGAAGGATGTGAGCCCAGGGATGGCACCAGGACCCCAGCCAGGACCAGTCCCCATTTCTGGTTGTGTACAGGCTGTGACCCAAGGCCAGGCCTTGCTTTTGTCAGAAAGTAGTCAATGCTAGCTCCCTGATCTTAAAGTCACAGGTCCCTAACACGAAGCTTCATTTAACAACAAGAACGAAGGCCCCTCTCTGGTTCCCTAAAGGGGACTTCAGGGAACTGGGGGCCCAAGTCTCGGAGAATCAGGCGCAAACTGCACTCAAGGTGAGGATTCCGGCTGACTGTTTCCCCATTCGTGACTCCCCATAAGGAACAGATGGGAGGACAGTTAATGCACATTCAAATCCCTCCCTTCAATGCTAAACTAGCTGCCACCGTGCTCATCCTGAGTGCCTCCCTCCTCCGCTCCCGGGGTTTCTGCTCCCCTGTGTCCAGGAGCCCGGCTAGTCTGTCACTCCCATGTTCTTTACTTCCGCAGTAACCGCCCCTCATTGACCTGGGTCTTCCTCTCCCTCCTGGCTCATCCGAAGTCTCCAATCTGCCTCCCTGCAAAAGTACACCCTCCTAATCCCTTCCTCCACCCCGTGCCGCCTGTTTCTCACCCCCGTTCGCTCCATGTAATAACAGCTAACACTTAGGTTGGCTTTCCTGGGTGCCGTGTTCAACACATCATACACATACCACTCACTTATCCTTATCACAACCTACGAGGTTGGCACTATTATTGCTCTCTTCTTTGTTTAACAGATGAGGCAACTAAGGCACAGAGAGGTTAAGTAGCTGGTCCTGGGTCACACAGCCAGTTAGTGGTAGAAGTAGGCTTTAAACTCAGGGCAGGCTGGCTCTCCATGCCATGCTCCAAACCATTAAGCCATAATAATAACTCAACCCTACAGGCCTGGCTTTCACCAACACAATTTTTTTCTGAGGAGGGTCCTGAAATGGCCTCCCAGCCAGGCCCGGTCCTCATGAGGCCCTTTGCCTTCTTCTTCTGAGTACTGTGTGCTGGAGCCTTGGGGACCCACTCATGCTGAGGGCACCATGTTTTCTGTGAAACATCATTTTTTTGGGAAGGGAGACATTCCCATCTGATCTTGGTACTAAGGACAGTGGTATATATCTGTACATTCTAAAACTTAATATTATTTGAGCTACTATTTATTGAACACACTCACTGGCTGGTGCTGTGACAAACGCTTTGCACATATTATTTCCTTTGCCCTCAAAATCCCCCCATGACCACAACTATTATCCCCATTACAGGTGAAGAAACGGGGAGATTAAGTCATCTGCACAGGGACAAGCCAGGGAACCTGTCTGTGAGCGCAGGTGGCCGGCGGCCAGGCTCCCTCGTCAAGGGGCGTGAGGACGCGTGGCTCCCCAGCAGCCTGAACCCCCAGCAGGAAGGCAGTGGAACACGAGATGCATGTTTAGACTCATTCTTGGCTCTGTTCTGTCCCATTTTTTTCTTTCTTACTTAGTCCAATTTAAAAATTGAACCTATCTAGCCCGGCCAGTGTGGCTCAGTGGTTGAGCGTCAACCCATGCACCGAGAGGTCATCAGTTCGATTCCCGGTCAGGGCACATGCCCAGGTTGTGGGCCCGATCTCCAGTGGGGGGCATGCAGGAGGTGGCCAATCGATGTTCTCTCTCATCGATGTTTCCATCTCTCTTTCCCTCTCACTTCCTCTCTCTAAAATCAATAAAGGAAAAAAAATCGAACCTATCTTGTCTTACTTTGTGTACCTAGAAACCATGCTACATTTGTTCTGGAACAAGGCGGGTATGCATCAACAAATATATTAAATATTCATTTTGAATTGCAGTACGGCTTCAGACACACAGTAGGTCCTCATCATATCTATGATGATCTTTGTTCTAACCTGCCCCTGACTTGCTAGATTCTAAGCCTCTCTAACCCCCCAGGACTGGGCTTCCCACTGTTCTTAGCCTCCACTTGGAATCTTTCTCTGCTAACAGATAATAGCCAACATTATTGACTGCTTCCTAGGTTTCCTATGTTCTAAGGCACTTTCAAGACTTAACTCAGCCCTGGCCAGGTGCTCAATTGGAGCGCTGTCCTGTATGCCAAAGCATTGCAGGTTCAATCCCCGGTTGGGGCGCATATGGGAGGCAACCAATCCATGTTTCTCTTTCTCACAGAGATGTCTTTCTTTCTCCCTCCCTCTCTCTCCCTTCCTTTTTCTCTAAAAATCAATTTAAAAACCAAACGTATCTTCAGGTGAGGATTAAAAAAAAGACAGTCCCACAGCAACCCCCTTAGGTAGTTATGATTCCCATTTTAAAGATGAGGAAACTGAGGTACAGAGGAATCAAGTCACTTGAATAAGGTCCTACAATTGTAGGTAGTGGAATCAGGACTGCAGACCCCGTGGTCTGGCTTCCACAGCCTGGTACCTTAGCCACTGTGCGGTGGTACCAGCAGCTCCGAGGGCATGGGGCAGCCTTCGTGGACTAAGCCTCAGGCTGGGTCTGCAGGAGGTGGAAGGGAGAGCAGGACCCAGGCACGACACGATGTGTGTGGCCACGGCTGTGTTGATGGCTCAGGCTCACAGGCTCATCAAAGCCTCTGAAAAGCAAGGCTCCCACTCTTGTCAAACTGAACCGACTTTGCAGATTTCACTTGCAATCCTGCCAACTTGAAAGTTTAGCATTTCAGCTGCTCCAGAATTATAAAAGCCTACAAATGCTAAGGTGCTTTTTTTAGAGTTAAAAAAAATGTGTCTTTTCCCCACCATCACACAGCAATCTGAAGGGATTTTTTACAGATTCTTGCCAAATATGTATTTTTAAGATTGCATTGGCCAAAGACCAGAAGTGGAAAATTGGGGAGAAACGTTGAGGAAGTTCTAAGGCACATCCATATGGGGGCAGGGGAAGCTCTCTCCTCTCTGCTGGGGTGCATGGTGCTGATTTCAGCCTTCTTTCTATCTTGGATGACAGAGTGTTTCCTTAGGACACTTCACTTCAGCTGGTTGGGTGGCTCAGAGGACATCTGGGCTGCAGCCTGGCGGGGGAAGACCACCATCACTGCATGGGACGCTCCTGGCTCCACAACGGTCACCAGGAGCCAGAAGGCCCCTCAGTGGACAAAGTTACTGCACCCACTGGGCCACGTGCCAGCTCAATCCCACTAATTAAGTGTCTGCAGTGTGTGTGTGTTTGTCACAGACGCTCCCCCAGTGTGAATCAGCTCAATCATCATTTTGCAGTGTTTCAGCTTCAGATTGCAAACATCCACCAACAAATAGGAGCCTTGCTTTCTAACGAGCTGGAGATGTGTGGAAAATAGAACCACTCACAGTAGTAGTGAGCCACAGATGTTCCATGGAGACGGCGGGCTGTGCCAAGTGCAGACGCTATGTGTGGCCACGAGACAGGATGCAGAATTTCACCACGAAAGTGCTGCCCACAGAGTCCAGGCGATAAAGCATGAAGACAGGCAGGATGGAATCTGGTTTCTTCTTCCAAAGGCCTGGCCTCCTGGACAGCTACATGACACTACATTTGGGAGTGGTCCAAGAAGCTGAATATTTAAATTTGCATAACTGCTACCAAGGCCTTCACTTTCAAAGCAAGGGGAAGAGATGCCTCTAAGGAATCAGAAAGATCTGGGTTCAAATCCCAGCTCCAACACTTGGTAATTGAGTGCCCTTGACAAGTCACTTAACCTTTTGGGATATTAGTTTACTCATCTGCAAAAGGAGGTAACAATAGGACGTATCTGTTGGGTTGTTGTGAGAATTGAACAAGATAGCGCACACAGAGCTCTGAGCACAGGGCTCACTCACAGACAACGTCAGTAAACACCAGCTGTCATCCTCATCGTCGTCGTCATCATCACCACCATCCTTTCTAGCTCTAGCCAAGTTATCCTGATCCTGCTAAGATTCCAGAACTGAGTTAATGTGTATTAATTTCCAGGACAGTGTCCAACACACAGGCCCTCAGCAAATGTGATTTCATTTTCCTTCTCCCCTTGTTACCCCTTCAACTCTACTTCAACACATTATTGCACTTAGTTATTGATAATTAATATTTTCCCAGTATTATGCAGGTTCCCTCGAGACCCATAAGCCAAGAGGCATGGACACTGACCTGTCCCCAAGGAGGTGATGCTCTCACAGGTAAGAGACACTGAGCAGGATGGTGATGCTGCCCCGGAGACCAGGAGGCTCAGAGAGTCTCAGGGAATTTGCTCAAGGATCACAAGGTGGTTTCCAACCCAGTTCATTCTGACTCCAGAGTCTACACTTTTAATCATGCCTGCCTGTTGCCTATCGAGAAAATGGGGAGAGGGCAAACCAAGGGCAAATCAACTTTCTCTTAATGGCTTCATTTCTATGTCTCAAGAAAGGAAGAGAAAGACAGCGAGCGAGCGAGCGAGAGAGAGAGAGAGAGAGAGAAGAAAGCTCCTTCTGAGCATCTTTTGGTTTGTGTGAGGATCAAGCAAACACATCAACCCAGTGTCCTGGGAGCCCACAAACGTACTCAGCTCCCTCTGAATAGAGGAGGTCCTACCTGGGGGTCAGGTTTGCTTCAAGCACCTTACAGAGGAGTATTCCCTCCTTCACGGCAAGAGGCAAGCCTGGGACCACCAGGGCGAGGGCCTTGGACAGCGCAGTCTCAGCCATGGCATCCGCGGAAGTAAATCCCACGCGGTGCTAAGAGCACAGGCCTTGGAGTCAGCCAGAACTGGAATCAAATGGCAGTAGCACCGCCTACTAGATGTGTGAGCCAGCAAGTGACTGGGCCTCAGTTTCCACGTCTGGTAATCACAGTATCTACCTCCCACGTGCGGGGGACGAACAGGAAGACACGCACTAGCTGATCACGTGGGCAGCGCGCAGGACGCGGTTTTGCTGTGGTTTCTGCTGTTTCAGAGTAGCGTCCCCGGGGGCCAACCTGGAGGTGGCAGCAGCGCGCTGAAAGTCACGGTCATATTTGTGCTTCCAACCCCTTCTAGGGTGTCTCCTTTCAGGGCAAAAGTCTTTGAATTTGTGTAGGGGGGGGTCTTTTATTTTAACAATTAAGACATTTGCCTGATAACCACCCTCCCCCCTTGCTACGGGATAGTACTCAGCCAACACCTGTTAAGATAACCTGTGGCCCTCCTCAGCCAGCGGCCTCACTTTGGTAGCCTAGCCTACGCCAGTGGAAGCACCAGCACGAAGCATGGGCATAAGAATGGCCAAGCCAGAGCAAGACAGAACTGGGGACGGACGCGCCGAGACGGGAAGTGGTTGGCCACAGGGCAGTGAGTCCCTCTGTGGACCATCCTGTAGCTATTAGACAGACAGAGCCGATCTGAGTCTGTCGGCAAGGATGTCTGATGTATCCGAGAGAAAGGCCGGGGGTAGACGACTATCTCCAGTGTGACTGAATTTTAAAAATGGAACAGGTTCCCCCTGCCCCAGTGGACACGCATGTGTATGTCCTGAGGGCCGTGCAGGAAACACGCTTAGCTGTTAAGTCAGGTACTTTGGAGTGGGGTGGGGGTGGGGCAGGGTGGGACTTAAGCAGGATATATTACAACTTCTTTTCCTATTTAGGGATAATTTCACTGGTTACAGCAAATCCATGTTACTCTTATAATGTTGGAAGAGGAAATGTAACCTTTTAGTCAAAGATGTTAGAAAAAATGGTGTGAGGTAACCGAGACAGGCAGTCACATCACTAAGAGAATTTTCTTCCTAATCCTAGTCCCGAGGGCGGCCCTCACTCTTCGCGCGCGTGTCCGAGGCCAGCGCAGGCCTCTGCCCAGAGGGAGTGTGGGTGCGTGTGAGACACGGAGTGAACGACCCCGACTCAGCCGGCGTCGCGGGCTCTGGCTTTCAGGGAACCCATGGAACTGGACGTGAGTTTACATGCAGATGAATCTGCTCAGCTGGTTCTTTACACGGAGTGTGTTCTTGAACTTTTCCTTTTCGGTGATTTTACAGTCAATCACACTGGCAGATGACACTTGGCGGGAGGTCTAGTGACTTTGCTGGGTGACAGCTGGGATCACCAGAAAGGGCCTGTCCACGTGGAAACATGCCAACCTGAGCAAGAGGAAATTTTAAATCTGGGTTAAAAAGCCCCAAGAGCAAAAACTTGTTGCTCAAAATGGCATTTGGCGAGTGGCTTTCAAACAGTTCTTAAAAAATACATGAAAAAACAGAAAGCTGAAAATGCAAACAGTGAAGACTGACAGATAACTTAATGGCATAATTTTCAAAGAAACAACGATCAGTGCAGTTGGAGACAAAATGAGAAAATAGAGAAGAAAAAAGTACTAAAAATAAAGCTACAAACCATCACGCCATTCCACTCCATCCGAAACACTTCCGTGTCGCCAGGAAGTGACTGACGTCTAGGAAACAGACGCACTCCCGAGAGAGGCCCGAAGCACACACACAAGCAGGACAGAAGTTGTCGAAGAGCTACTCTCAGAAAGGCCCCGGCCCGGAGGGTTTTACAGGCAAGTGTCCATGCCGGGTAACCTATTTCAGGGCACAAACCATTGATCAAGCTGCTGCAACTCGGACATCAAAACTGGACAAAAATAATGTACAAAAGGCAAACTACAGACACATGTCATTGAAAAACATAGAGAAAACCCTAAGTTACATACTAGCATTTCTATTTCAGCATTATACTATCAAAAACAAAACATGCCCCACCCTGGCTGGTTTGGCTCAGTGGTCAGAGTGTCGGCCCTCGGGCCAAAGGGTCACGGGTTCCATTCCGGTCAAGGGCACGTGCCTTGGTTGTAGTTCGTCCCCGGCCCTGGTCGGGGTCATGTGAGAGGCAATCAATCCATGTTTCTGCCCACCCCCCCTCACCCCCTGCCCCACTCTATCTGAAGATAAATGGAAAAAATATCCTCGGGTGAGGATTACAAAAATAAATTAAATAAATAAATAAGTAAATAAATAAATAAACATGCCCCCAAGGGATTTGTGACAGGATGAATGATAGCTTGCTGATATGAAAGGTATTAGCACAACTCATCCCATTAACAAACCAAAGGAGAAAAAGTTTGTGAGTTCAATTGATATTCGAAAAATGAAACCTCATACTCAATTAAAATTCTTAGTCAACTAGACATTGATAGAAATGCATGGTAAAGAAAACCTTTTGAAACCAATAGCAAACACCTGCTTCTTGGTGAAACTCTGGGGGAGTAGGAGTCACCCCAGGAATTTGCTAAAATGCAGATTACTAGGTTTACATCCGTTCTGGGCTTGATCCTTAGATCTGCAACCATCTTTGAGAAACATGGTCTGCAAGTGTTACAGTTGCGGTTAGGAGCAAGGCAAGGTGCTCCTTAAGCACCCCTATCACTCACCACTATTCTCTAAATCCCAGTCACACGAAAGAGAGTAGAGAAAAATAAGTTCTATCTCCTATTTGCAGGTGACATGTTTGTTTACCTGTAAAACCAAATTAAATTAATTAGAGTGCAGTTGGCACCAATAAGAAAGTTCGAGCAGCTTACAGATTATTATAGCTCGATAACTTCCTCACATTCCAGTAATACTAACCACTTAGAAAATGTCCTGGAAAAAACATCCATTAATGTTAGTAATCACGAGTATAAAAGCTATGCACAAGCTTGAATGAAGAAAATGGTGCAACTTCTGTAAAAGACACAAGAGAAAACATTAATAAATTAGAACTATATTATGTTTTAAATGAGGAAGTCTCTACGTTCTAAAGATGTCGATTGTGCTCAAACAATGCTATTGAGTAAATGTTATGAATATTCCAGTTTTTCTGGCAACTTGACAGAATGGTCAGAAAATTCACTGGGAAAATCAAAGCATAAGAACTAAGAAGATGCATTTAGAGTCTCAAAAAGTGATCTTAATTCAAACAGCAGTATGATAGAACCTCAGACATAGAGTTATGGATGAAAAGGAGAGAACACAAAGTCCAGAAAACGGATACAGATCTATTCTATGTTTACATGGGTTTAATAAAAGATAAAGACCATAATTCAGCTCAATGTAGATGAACTATTTCATAATTCACAAATAGCTTAATTTGCACTGTACACATTTAACACAAGGTAACATGCAAGTTCTTGGGATTTTCCTATCCGTCTGCAACAAACACAGCAGGGAGCTAACAGGGGGCAGAGGGGTAAAACCCTCAGGAGCAGTCTGCCATGAGCCCAGACTGAGTCTCCAGGCCCGTGCAACTTCCTAAACACTCACTAGACTCTAGGCCACATCACAGAAGGGGTGGGAATGGGACTCTAGTCTCCATTCCACTCTTCACTTGATTTTGACCTAGAGCAAATCACTCCATGAACCTGAACCTCAATATCCTCCACAGAAAGTGGGAAAATTGCTCCCAGGCCCTGTCTCACTCAGAGGGTTGTGAGGAAAAGTGACGTCATGCATGAAAGTCCTCTGTAACAGTACAGTGCTGAGTGACAGGGTGGGGTTAAGAGCCAGGCCATGGCAAGAGACTGCCTGAATTTGTACTGTGGCTCCATCCTTTACATCTGTGGGGCTTTGGGAAGGCAATTTCCCCTCTGTACCTTGGTTTTGTCATTTACCAGCTGTGGGTGCTTGGGCAAGTTACTGCATCTCACTTTATTTTGGCTCCCCTTATCATTAAAAGGGTGATGACACCTCAAAGATTGTTACAAGGAGCCAATGATAAAAACAGGCACACTGCTTTGAATAGTGCCTGACATACAGTAACTGATACATAATTCTTGTTGTTTATCATCATAATCACCTCTGGGAATCTATGCCTGTCCCACTCCAAGGTTGGAACACAGGATCAGGCCTAAGCCAATCAGCCCTTTGGGATCCCTAGTCTACAGTGATTGGTTCAATAATGGACATGTGATCTAATCAGAGCCAATGAAATGCAATGAGACTTCTACTTGCTGGGAAAGAAACTCATAGTCTTATGCTGGATTCAAGCATAGAAGAATATAGCCCTGAGAGCTGCCGTTATCCATCTTGTATCCCTGAGTCTCTCTCACTGTTGAAGGAGCCCACTGAGGGTCAACTGTTGGTCACATCTTCTCAATAATCTCCTCCAACAATGAGAGACTCAGGAATACAACAGTTGACCCTTGAGCTGGACCGGGAATTTGGAGGGTCCTCACCCTCTCCTCTAGAACATATGTTCTGCCCAATGGTCCCACAGTAGGTCCCACATTTTCAAGGACACAGTCTTGAGAAAGTAAAGGTATTGTTGAGACCATCTGGACTGAATACTTTACTGAACTCAGTTAAGGCGTCTATATAAACTTTAAAGATTCTAGTGGGTGGGTACAGAGATCTATTGGTCTTACAACCACCTAAGACAAGCCTTGTATGCAAGTTCCCTTGTTTAAAAAACCTGCCACTTACCAGTCTGGGGTGGTCTGCCTCTTTCTTCAGTCTCTCTTGGCCCTCCATGTACAGGGACCAGTTTACAAACAAACACTCATCCATGGAGTCAACAGAGGGGAAGCAGAGAAAAGAATGGCACAAGACAGTGTACTTGTGGATTTGATCCCTGCATTAAGCCATACCGTTACTGTCCAGGTGTATGCCAACAGAACTCTCTCTCTCTCTCTCTCTCTCTCTCTCTCTCTCTCTCTCTCTCAAATCAATTAAAAATTGGGTTTTCTGTCACTTGCAACTTAGTGAATTCTAGATGATGCAACAGTATTATTGGTACTATTACGACCTTAGACAAAATGTCCCCAAATTCTCCACAATAGATTGGGTCTTGCTAGTAAAATAAACTGCACTCAGTGTATTTTCGTCTTCAGAGTGCAGTCAACAATTACAAATGATGCTCCTTCATCCAGAGGATGGGCATTTTAAGAAGGAAAACAACACTGCCCTTTTCCAAATTCTGGTTGAGAGCACAGGGCTAGAGACAAGTCAAGAGCTTCAAGCTCATGACCTTCAAGCAGCAGCCCCAGGGCTGAAAGGGAAATTAGTCGAAACCATCATTTCAAATTTCACCATTTCAAAAGGTCACCATTTATGAAAAGATTCTTTAACGTTCACCCCAAAGCAGATGATAAGTCAGAAATGGAAGGAAAAAAAGAAAAGAAAGAAATAGAAGAAGGAGTTGAAACAATGGTTACTCACAACTTGCTTTCCATGGTCCAGTGAACTCTATCTGTGCCCAATTAGATTGGCCACAACCTCCTGACGTTGCATTTAGACTTTTAGCATCAGTTAATCTGTCACACAGAACTTCATCCAATGACCTTTCACTGGCTGTCTCTAACAGAATTAGCAGAAGCAGGAACCTGTATGTTTGACTGCTTCCTGATCAGAAAGTATAGCTATGCATATGGAAGTAAGTAGTAAGACATTCCTTATGAGTTCTGGATCAGTGTATCCAGTGGCTGCCTCAACACCGCCAACTGAATGTTAGATGAGAAGCTGTAAGTTAACATGTTCTCCTCCTACAAACTTTCCATAAGTAAAAGGCATCACTGTCCATCTAAAGGTTAAAGCCAGAAACATGAGAGTCACTTGACCTCATTTTCCCTCACCACTGACAAAGAACAGGAAATTCTGTTGATCCCAATTTTCAAGTATCTCCTAAAGTGATGGCCAAGGTCTCCATCACCACCGCCACCTCCTTAATAGGGGAATCTATCATTGCTCCTGCATTTTTGCATTAGGGCATTTTAACTGGCCTTCAAATATTCCTCTTTCATTCCCCCATCCACTGTCCACACTCCAAACAGAATGAGCCTCAAAAATAAAAACTTATTATGTCAGATTTTTAAACTCTCATTTTGAACTTCCCAAAGGATCCTTGTCACTGCCAAGATAAAGTCTAACTTAACACCTCTTCCATGACTCTGTATCACATGAAACCTGTCATTCTCTATATTCACCCCACCTGTAAATTCACACGTTTCCCTAACCACGACTGGGTTTCCTATTATGGTTTTGGTTTCTCTATTATGCCATGCTTTCTCTAGCTTTCAGACCTCTTCCTGGAACACCACTCATCTCTTCAACCTCTAAATCCCCTTCATCCTTCAGTTCTTTCAAAAGTTGTAATTTTTCTTTTGTAAGATTCTTCTCAGTCCAGGTAAGTAGCGTGATGGTTAATGGGAAAGGCCATGGAGTCATATCATTGGAATTCAAATTCTGTCTTAGATAATAGCTAGGTGTGTGATCTTGGGCCAATTACTTAACCTCTCTGTTATTCTTATCTATAAAATAAGGATGACAAGCATTGTTAAAAATGTCAAATGTGATCACATAAATTACTTAGCATCATAGCTGTCATGTCAACTCTCAAACAATGTTAGATATTATCATTATTAGTTAATTTGTGGTGAGGGATGCTCCCAAAGTCTAAATCTTTGGTTCTATCTATCCTCTTATTTTTTCTACAGCCTATTGGACACTCTCATTCATGCCCAAGGCTTCACCAACCAGTGATCTCCAAACGTGTTCTTCTAGATCAGACCTCCCTCACTTCTAGTCTCTTACTAGTTATTGCATGAAATGCCCTGGTATATCTCCCTGTTTTATTTTTACATCTCTAAAATCTGTTTCCATATGGCACCCAACTATACTTTTTAAAACATCAGCTCACTTAGGGCTAGGGCCATTCCTACCACTTTTCTGCAAATCTGACTGGTGCCTCCCCCTCACAGGAAATCTGCTAGCCCTACTCTCTGGGCTCCTGGAAGCCCCACCCTCCCAATTCTTGATGGCTCTGCCCTGCCAGGGTCTGGGCAGAATCTAAGATAGACTGAGTTTTGTGGCTCTAGGATGGGGGTCATTTATCCTTTGCACACATGACCTGTGCAGAGCCCTTGCTTCACACAGCTAAATCTTGATCTCTTTGGGCCTAATGAACTCTGCTGGCCTCACCCAGATGACGCCCTGAGACTCCATCCACCACAAAGGTCTGCAAGCACTTAGTGGGTGGCAGCTAGACTTGGAATACCCTGGGACATTTGCTAAATGGCCTCAAACCCAGCATTGGCACCAAGTTTGAACCTGTATCACCACCAGCCCCTACCTGGTGTTTCACTGAGAACCCACATCAATCAGCTCGAGTACCACCAGAGGCTCTTTCAGTGACTGAGCCTAATAGGCAGTCAGCAGGTAGAGGCACATCTCAGGGTGCCTTGCGACTTTTGCTGATCTGCTCTTGGAGCTGATATTAGTAAAAGCCAGTGTTGGTGCATAGCTTGGTCCTCCCCACACACATTCTGGTCCAGCAGAGGGAGTCACAAACTGTAGACTGCTTTGTAGCTCACAACAGGTTGGTCAGGGCAATCACAGGCAGTGTTTGACATTGACCTGCACCAGAGTCCCTCCCAAGAGGCCCCAGAAACAACACACTCAGTGGTCAGCTTCAAAAAACACCAGAGCAGGATCCAATTAGCTTCACAAGTGGCATATTTAAAGGGAGATCTCAGCAGGCGCCAGACCCTGCTGAGGCAGATTCTGCTTTGTGTGGTCAGCACCTGCACAGCAGCAGCTCATACACTGTGTTCGGGATTGATCCTCACATTCAGCCAGCCAAAGGGTTGACCTCATGCACAAACAGTCCAATAGCAATCAAGATTTAATTACAACAGGAGGGCCCACATAACCTACACAAAGGACATTCCTGGAACGCCCAGGTCAAGTGATCAAGGAGATTGTGCCACTGGGTCCTACAGGACACCTACTATGTAAAACCATCCTACCAAGACTGGGAGTCATAGAAAATATACCTAATACATAGAAACAAACACAGGGAAGCAGTCAAAATGGGGAGACAAAGAATCATGCCCAAATGAAAGAACAGAGAAATCTCCAGAAGAAGAGCTAAATGAAAAGGAGGCAAACAATTTATCAGACATAGAGTTAAAAAAAAAAGTGGTTATAAGGATGCTCAAGGAACTTAGTGAGAACTATAGCAGCATGAACAGGGCATAGAAACCATAAAAAAGAACCAGTCAGAAATGAAGCATATACTAGAAGGAATAAACAGTAAGTTGGATGAAGCAGAAGATCAAATCAGCGATTTAGAAGACAAGGTAGCATAAAACTCCCAGTGAGAGCAACAAAAAGAAAAAGGAATTTAAAAAAATGAGGATAGTTTAAGGGACCTTACGGACAATATGAAGCATAATAACATCTGCATCATAGTGGTACCAGAAGGAGAGAGAGACACAGAGAGACAGAGACACACACAGAGA
Organism: Tadarida brasiliensis; assembly: GCA_030848825.1. Classification (NCBI taxonomy): domain Eukaryota; kingdom Metazoa; phylum Chordata; class Mammalia; order Chiroptera; family Molossidae; genus Tadarida; species Tadarida brasiliensis. The sequence goes on from CM061258.1 coordinate 124,087,989, forward strand.
GAGCAAAGGATCAAGAAACTATTTGAAGAAATAATGACTGATAACTTCCTTAACCTGGTGAAAAAAAAAGACACACAATTCCAGGAAGCACAGAGAGTCCCAAACAAGATGAACCCAAAGAGGCCCACACAAAGACACATCATAATTAAAATGCAAAAGGTTAGCACAGCTAGAGTGGCTCAGTTGGTTGAGCATCAACCTGTGTACCAAAGGTGGCTGGTTTGATTCCTGGTTAGGGCATATGCTTGGGTTGCAGGTTTGATCCCTGGTTGGGGCACATATGGAAGGCAACAAATCGATGTTTCTCTCTCACATTAATGTTTCTCCTCTCTCTTTCTCCTCTCTCTCTCAGCATGTACTCAGGTGAAAATTTAAAAAAATACAAAAGGTTAAAGACAAAGAGAGAGTCTTATAAGCAGCAGAGAAAGACAATTTGTTACCTACAAGGGAGCTCCCATAAAACTGGCAGCTGATTTCTCAGCGGAAACATTTCAGGCCAGAAGGGCTTAGCTGTGAAATATTCAAAGTGATGAAAAGCAAGGACCTACAACCAAGACTATTTTATGCAGCAAAGCTATTATTTAAAATTGAAGGATAAAAAACAGCTTCCCAGGCAAGAAAAACCTAAGGTGTTTATTACCACCAAAACAGTATTACAAGAAATGTTAAAAGGCCTTCTTGAAGAAGAAGGAGAAGGAGGAGAAGGAGAAGGAGAAGGAGAAGGAGAAGGAGAAGGAGAAGGAGAAGGAGAAGGAGAAGGAGAAGGAGAAGGAGAAGGAGAAGAAGAAGAAGAAGAAGAAGAAGAAGAAGAAGAAGAAGAAGAAGAGGAAGAAGAAATAGAGGAACATAGTTAAAAGAATAAAATGGCAATAAATAATATGTACCTATTAATAATTACTTTAAATGTAAATGACTCAAATGCTCCAATCAAAAAATTAAGCAAGCAAACAAACAAATAGAAAAAATAATAACCTCATAGACACAGACAAGAGTATGGTGATTACTACAGGAAAAGGAGGGTGGGGGAGGTAAAAGAAGATATAGAGGACTAGATACATGGTGATGGAAGGAGATGACTTGGGGTGGTGAACACATATGCAATATACAGATGATGTATTACAGAACTGTACACCTGAAATGTACATACTTTTATTAACAAATGTCACCCCAATAAATTCAATTAAAAAACTGTTTTAAAAGGACATAGGGTAGCTGAATGCATAAGAAAACAAGATCCATAATATTCTGTGTACACGAGACCCACCTGAGAATGAAAGATACAGACTAAAAGTAAAAAAATGGAAAAAGATATTTTGTGCAAATGAAAAGGAAAAAAAAGCTGAGGTAGCAATAGTTATATCTGACAAAATAGACTTTACAACAAAGGCTATTGTAAGAGACAAAGAAGGACACTATATACTGATAAAGGGAGCACTCCAACAAGAGAATATAACCCAGATAAATATTTATGCACCCAACATAGGAGCACCTAAAAGTGTAAAGCAAATTCTGATGGACATAAAGGGAGATATTGACAGTAATACAGTCATATTAGGAGATTTTAACACTCATTGACATCAATGGACAGATCTTTCAGACAGAAAATCAACAATGAAACAGTAGCCTTAAATGACACACTACATCACATGGATTTAATTGATGTCTTCAGAGCATTTCACCCCAAAGCAGCAGAATAGACATTCATTTCAAAGGCACATGGAACATTTCTAGGATAGACCACATGTTAGGACATAAAACAAGTCCCCCAAAATTTAAGAAGATTGAAATCATATAAAGCATTTTCTCTGACCATAATGGTATAAAACTAGAAATCAATCACAGGAAAAAAAAACAAAACAGAAAAACACACAAAGACATGGAGGCTAAATAACAGTTACTAAACAATGATTGGGTTGACAATGAGATCAGGAAGAAATTGAAATCTACCTTGAAACAAATGAAAATGAGAACACAACAACCCAAAATCTATGGCACATAGTAAACGCAGTCCTAAGAGGGAGATTCATAGCATTACAGGCCTATCTCAAGAAACAAAATGAATCTCAAATAAACAATTGAACTTTACACTAAAGGAACTTGAGAAAGAACAAAAAACAAAGCCCAAAGATCAGTGAGATCAAGAGCTGGCTCTTTGAAAAGATAAACAAGATTTACAAACATTTAACCAGATTCATCAAGAAAAAAAGAGAGGACCCAAATAAATAAAATCAGAAATGAAAAAGGAGAAGTAACAACTGACACCAAAGATATACAAAGAATTTTAAGAAAGTGTTATAAACAACTATATGCCAACTAATTGAACAATCTGGACAAAATGGATAAATTCCTAGAAACATACAGTTTTCCAAAACTAAATCAGGAAGAATCAGAGAATTTGAACAGACAGATTTCAACTAGTAAAATTGAATCAGTAATAATAATAATAATAATAACTCCCATCAAACAAAAGTGTTGCACTGGATGGCTTCACAGGTTAATTTTGCCAAACATTCAAAAATGAACTAACAGCTATCCTTCTTAAAGTATTTCAAAAAATTCAAAAGGAGGAAAGATTCCCAAGCTCATTTTATGAGCCCACCATGACCCTAAATCCAAAACCAGATAAAGGCACTGCAGAGGAAGAAAATTATTAGCCAATATCCCTGATCAACATAGATGCTAAAATCCTCAACAAAATACTAGCAAACTATGCCCTGGCCAGTTTGGCTCAGAAGTTGGTGCATCAGCCCATGGACCAAAGGGTTGCAGGTTTGATTCTTGGTCAAGGGCACACACCTGGGTTGCAAGTTTGATCCCCGGCCTGGTCAGGGTTGTGTGGGAGACACCCAATCAATGTGTCTTTCTCACATAAATATTTCGCTCTCTCTCTCTCTCTTCCTCCCTCCCTTCCATTTGATCTAGAAATCAATAGAAAAATATACTCAGGTGAGGATACATTGAAAAGATCATACACTATGATCAAGTGGGTTTATCCTGGGGATGCAAGTTTGGTACAATATCCGCAAATCAATAAACGTGATACACCACATAAAAATATAAAGGATAGCCCAGCCAGTGTGGCTCATTGGTTGAGTGTCGACCCATGAACCAAGAGGTCGCTGGTTCGATTCCCAGTCAGGGCACATGCCCAGGTTGTGGGCTCAATCCCCAGTGGGGGGCATGCAGGAGGCAGCTGATCGATGTTCTCTCTCATTGATGTTTCTATCTCTCTCTCTTCCTCTCTCTCTAAAAATCAATAAAGAAATAAAAATAAAGTAAAAATATGAAGGATAAAAACCACATGATCATATCAACAAATGCAGAAAAAGCATTTGATAAAACCCATCACCAATTTATGATAAAAACTCTCAGCAAAGTGGGAATAGAGGGAACATACCTCAAGGTAATAAAGGCCATATATCACAAACCCAGAGCCAACATCATACTCAATAGGCAAAAACTTAAAGCGTTTCCCTTAAGATGGAGAACAAGACTGGGATGTCCATTTTTACCACTCTTATTGAACATAGTACTGGAAGTTCTAGCCACAGCAATCAGACAAGAAGAAGGAATAAAAGGCATCCAGATTGTAAAGAAAGCAGTAAGACCGTCACTATTTGCAGATGACATGATACTGTATATAAAGAACCCTAAAGATTCCACAAAAAACTGCTAGAACTGATAAATAAATTCAGTAAAGTAGCAGGATATAAATAAATACCCAGAAATCAGTTGCATTTCTATACACCAATAATGAACTATCAGAAAGGGAAACTAAGAAAACAATTCCATTCACAATTGCATAAAAGAAATACCTAGGGATAAATTTAACCAAGGATCTAGAAGACTTGTACTCAGAAAATTATAAGACACCATGGAAAGAAATGGAAGAAGATACAAATAAGTAGGAAAACATACTGTGTTCATGTATTGAAACAATTAACATTGTTAAAATGTCCATACTACTGAAAGCAATCTATAGATTCAACACAACTCCTACCAAGATACCATGGCATATTTCACAGAACTAGAAGAAATATATCAGAAATATATGTCGAACCACAAAAGTCGCTGAATAGCCACAGCAATGTTGAGAAAGGAGAACAAATTTGGAGGAATCACTTTACCTGATATCAAACTATACTACAAGGCCATAGTAATCAAAACAGCATGGTACTGCCATAAAAAGAGACACATAGATCAATGTAACAGAATCAAGAGCACAGAAATAAACATATCTTTGTGGTCAATTAATACTTGACAAAGGAGGCAAAAACAGACTATAGGGTAAAGAGAGTCTATTTGATAAATGGTGTTGGGAAAATTGGATAGATATGTGCAAAAAAATGAAACTAGACCACCTTCTTACACCATACATAAGAATAAACTCAAAATGGATTAAAATCTTAAATGTTAAAACCATAAAAATCCTAGAAGAAAACATAGGCAGTAAAATCTCAGACATCTCTTACAATAGCCAATTTTTTTCTGATATATCTCCTCAGGCCAGGGAAACGAAAGAAAATATAAACAAATGTGACTACATCAAATTAAAAAGTTTTTGCACAGCAAAGGAAACCATCAACATAATGAAAAGACAACCCACTGAATAGGAGAACATATACAACAATGACATATCTGATAAGGGCTTAATATCCAAAATTTATACAGAATTTATACAACTTAACACCAAAAATCAAACAATCCAATTTAAAAATGGGTACAGGACCTGAATAGACACTTCTCCAAAGAGGACATACAAATGGCCAATAGACATATGAAGAGATGTTCAACGTCACTAATCATCAGAGAAATGCACATTAAAACCACAATGAGATATTACCTCACACCTTTCAAAATGGTTATCATCAATAAATCAACAAACAACAAGTGTTGCCAAGGACGTGGACAAAAGAGAACCCTAGTATAGTGCTGGTGGGAATGCAGACTGGTGCAGCTACTGTAGAAAGTAGTATGGAGTCACCTCAAAAATTAAAAATGGAACTGCCTTATCACCCAGTGATTCCACTTCTGGGAATATGTTAGAAGAAATCCAAAACACTAATTCAAAAGAATATATGCATCTCTATGTTTGTTGCAGCGTTATTTGCAATAGCCAAGATATGGAAACAACCCATGCCCATCAGTAGATGTGTGGATAAAAAATCTGTGGTACCTTTACATAATGGAATACTACTCAGCAGGAAATCTTACCTTTTTCGACACCCTAAAGGGACCCAGAGAGCATTATGATAAGTGAAATAAGGCAGTCAGAGAAATACAAGTACCATATGATTTCACTTACATGTGGAATCTAATGAATAAAATAAACAAAATAGAAACAGACTCATAGACCTACAGCTGACAGAAAGATGGGAATTGTTGGGCTGTTTTAAAACTGTGAAGGGATTAAGCAAACAAACAAACAAACAAACAAAAAAACACCTCATAGACATTAGCAGTATAGTGATTATCAGAGGGAAATGGAGTGGGCGGAGATAGAAGAGGGTAAAGGGGGGATAAATGGTAACGAAAGGAGATTTGACTTGGTGTGGTGAACACACAAGACAATATACAGATGATATATTATTGAACTGTACACCTGAAACCTATATATTTTTATTAACAAATGTCACCCCAATAAATTCAGTTAAAAAATAATAAAAAAGCCTGGCTAGTGTGGCTCAGTGGTTGAGTGTCAACTCATGCACCAAGACATCGCCAATTCGATTCCCAGTCAGGGCACATGCCCAGGTTGTGGGCAAAATCCCCATTGGGGAGCATAAAGAAGGCGGCCAATATATGTTCTCTCTCATTGATGTTTCTATCTCTCTCTCCCTCTCCCTTCCTCTCTCTTTAAAATCAATAAAGAAAAAAGAAACCTCAAGAAACAAGAAAAATTTCTAATAGACTTTCTAACCTCACAACTTGAAGAACTAGAAAGCAAACAAAAGGAAAACTCCAGAGCAAGTAGAAGGAAGGAAATAGTAAAGATCAGAGCAGAAATAAACGACATGGAGACCAAAAAAACAATTCAAAGGATCAATGAAACAAAGAGCTGGTTTTTTGAAAAGATAAACAAGATTGATGGACCCTTAGCTAGACTCACCAAGAAACAAAGAGAGAGAACCCAAATACACAAAATCAGAAACGAAAGAGGAGAAGTAACAACTGACCCCACAGAAATACAAAGGATCGTTAACAAATACTGTGAACATTTATATGGCAACAAATTTGACAATCTCAGTGAAATGGACAAATTTCTAGAAACACACAGTCTCCCAAAACTGGACCGGGAAGAGATAGAAAACTTGAACAGACCAATAACAACCAAGGAAATTGAAGACTCTCCCAGCAAACAAAAGTCCAGGCCCAGACGGCTTCACAGGGGAGTTTTACCAAACATTCAAAGAAGAACTAACACCCATTCTCCTCAAACTATTTCTAAAAATTCAAGAAGAAGGAAGACTTCCAAACTCATTTTATGAGGCCAGCATAATTCTAATTCCAAAACCAGAAAAAGACACTACCAAGAAAGAAAACTACAGGCCAATATCCCTGATGAACATAGATGCCAAAATCCTGAACAAAATACTAGCAAGCCGGATCCAGCAATACATCAAAAAAATTATTCACCATGACCAAGTGGGATTCATCCCAGGGATGCAAGGCTGATACAATATTCTCAAATCAATAAATGTGATACACCACATAAACAAAATGAAAGATAAAAACCACATGATCATATCAATAGACGCTGAAAAAGCATTCGACAAAATTCAGCACCCATTTCTGATAAAAATGCTCAGCAATTTGGGAATAGAGGGATCATATCTCAACATTATAAAGGCCATATATGAAAAACCTACAGCCAACATCATACTCAATGGGCAAAAACTAAAAACATTTCCCTTAAGAACAGGAACAAGACAGGGATGCCCACTTTCGCCGCTCTTATTTAACATAGTACTGGAAGTCTTAGCCACAGCAATCAGACGTGAAGAAAAAATAAAAGGAATCCAAATTGGAAAGGAGGAAGTGAAACTGTCATTATTTGCAGACGATATGATATTATATATAGAAAACCCTAAAGACTCCATCAAAAATCTACTAGACTTAATAAATGAATTTGGCAAAGTAGCAGGATACAAAATTAACGTCAAGAAATCAACGGCATTCTTATACACCAATGATGAACTCACGGAAAGAGAAACTAAAAAAACAATTCCATTTATCATCGTGGCAAAAAATTTAAGATACCTAGGAATAAACTTAACCAAAGAAGTAAAGGACCTATTTGCAGAAAACTACAGGACATTGAAAAAAGAAATAGAGAAAGATATAAAAAAGTGGAAGCACATACCTTGTTCATGGATTGGAAGAATTAACATCATTAAAATGTCCATATTACCCAAAGTAATCTATAGATTCAATGCAATCCCCATCAAAATACCAGTGACATATTTCACAGAACTAGAACAAATATTTCAAAAGTTCATATGGAACCAAAAAAGACCCCGAATAGCCACAGCAATCTTGAAAAAGAAGGACAAAGTAGGTGGGATCACAATACCGGATATCAGCTTATACTACAAAGCTACTGTAATCAAAACAGCCTCGTACTGGCACAAGAACAGGCATATAGACCAGTGGAACAGAACAGAGAATCCGGAAATTGACCCAACACATTATGCTCAATTAATATTTGACAAAGGTGGCAAGAGCATACAATGGAGTAAAGACAGCCTCTTTAATAAATGGTGTTGGGAAAATTGGACAGCTACATGCAAAAAATGAAACTAGACCATCAACTTACACCATACACAAGAATAAACTCAAAATGGATAAAAGACTTAAATGTGACTCATGAATCCATAAAAATCCTAGAAGAAAATGTAGGCAACAAAATTTCGGACATCATACGCAGTAGAATCTTCACTGATACATCACCTAAGGCAACAGAAACAAAGGGAAAAATGAACACATGGGACTACATCAAACTCAAAAGCTTCTGCACAGCAAAAGAAACAACCATCAAAACAGATAGGGAATCCACTGTATGGGAGAGCATAATTGCCAATGATACATCAGATAAGGGGTTAATTTCCAAAATATACAGAGTGCTCATACAACTCAACAAAAGGAAGACAAAGAACCCAATTAAAAAATGGGCAGAGGAACTAAATAGACACCTCTCCAAAAAGGACATACAAATGGCTAAGAGACATATGAAGAAATGCTCAACATCACTAATCATCAGAGAGATGCAAATTAAAACAACAATGAGGTATCACCTCACTCCTGTCAGAATGGCTGCCATCAACAAATCATCAAACAACAAGTGTTGGCGAGGGTGTGGAGAAAAGGGGACTCTAGTACACTGCTGGTGGGAATGCAGACTGGTGCAGCCACTGTGGAAAACACTATGGTGTTATCTCAAAAAATTAAAAATTGAATTGCCATTTGACCCAGTGATCCCACTTCTAGGAATATACCCTAAGAAGCCTGAAACACCAATCAGAAAAAATACATGTACTCCCATGTTCATAGCAGCACTATTTACAATCGCTAAGATCTGGAAACAGCCCAAGTGTCCATCAGTGGATGAATGGATAAAAAAGCTATGGTACATATACACAATGGAGTACTATGCAGCTGTAAGAAAGAAAGATCTCTTATCCTTTGAGACGACATGGAGGGACCTCGAGAGTATTATCCTAAGCGAAACAAGCCAAGCAGAGAAAGACAAATATCACATGATCTCACTTATTTTTGGAATATAATGAACATAACAGTCTGAGGAACAAGGTAGACCCAGAGATGTGGAAGTAGGGTATAAACTGACACCCCTCAGAAGAGGGGGTGGGGGGGGAGGGAAGAGATAAACCACAAAACTTATGCATAAGTGATGGACATGGACAACAAAGCTGGGGACAGGGTGGGGGGATGGGGAGGAGGGTGTCAATGGGGAAAAAAGGAGAAACATCTGTAACAAAAATAAATTAATAAAAAAAATAAAAATAAAAAAAATAAATAAAAAAAGAGTACCTATAAAAAAAAAAAAAGAAAAGAAAATGTCAGCTCAGATCACATCACTCCTCTTTTTGAAACTTTCCATGACTTCCCATTATCTTTCAATCAGTGCTCCCAACTTTGGCCCTATTGACATTTGGGGCTAGATAACTCCTTGTCATGGGCACTGTTCTGTGCATGGCAGAATGTTTAACAACCTCCTTAGCCTCACCCACTAGATGTCAATGTAGTCCCGCACACCCTGATCCAAGTCATGACAACCAAAAATGTCACCAGACACTGCCAAATGTCCCCTGGGGGTGGGGGACAAAATCATCTGCCTTAGCATGAACTCTTGAGGAGTTCGGATCATCTTCAAGGTCATTCCTAGGTCATCCAGAGCGCCAGACTGGAGTCAGTTCCACCCAAACCACATGGACGGAGGAGTGATAAGATGACATGGTAACACAAAGAGAAAATCAGAATACACTGGTTCACCAGCGAGGGATGTGTTCCAAGACCCGCGGTTGATGCCTGACACTTCGAATAGTACCGAATCCCATATCTACTATGTTTATTCCCCCCCACACACGTTGTCACTCCCAGGAAGTACTTTAGGACTTCTCTTTGGCATATCCGAATTTCAGCATCACTACTCTTGCACTTTGGGGCCATTATCAGGTAAAATAAGGGTGACCTGTACACAAGCACTGAGACATGACAACAGTCGACCTAACAACCGAAAGGGTTACACGTGACCGCGATGGGAGTGCGCACAGTGCGGAGGCCCTGGGCACAGGCTGACTCACGTCCTGGGCAGCATGGAGTGGTGCTCAAGATTTCATCAGCAACTCAGAAGGGCACAATTTAAAACTTATGAATTATTTATTCCTGGAATATTTTATTTAATATTTTTGGACTGTGGTTGATGACAGGTAACTGAAACCACGGAAAGCAAAACCCCGGATAAGGAAGGACAACTGTGCTGTTACTAGAAAAAGAGAAACGGACACGGAAAAACTAAACAGCCAGGAACCGAGATTCCTGATAGCATCCCCAAACCTCCCCTCTAGTTCCCCCTTCTCTCTGTTGCCCAGTGCCTGGCACTGGGACTGGCCAGGAGAAATGCTTCAGTGACTCCCTAGCAGTCTCGTCCATTCCCTAGACTCTCCATCTGCACACACAGTTGGTTTTAATACAGGTAGAGGATAGACAGTTTGTAAATATAAACCCCCATCCACCATAATTATAGCTCAGTTCCTCACACTCTGCTTGTGTGCCACGTAGGGAATCTCTGTGAGTTATGGCGAAGCTTTGTTGGTGTTTGTGAACAAAGGCACAAGACATGAGGAATCTGTCCGTCGGGCCCTGTCAAACTTTACATCACAGGGTTGCATTTTAATCAAAGAATTGTCTTTCAGGGCCCGCTGAAATCTCACATCGCTTCTCGCATCCCAGTGATGGGAGAACAATGGCTTAGCTCAGCTGCAACTAAAGAGAACTCAAAAACAGAGTGACTGGGACCTGCCAAGAGGCCTCACTTCATCTCCCAGTGGGGAAAAAGGCAACACTAGAAGGAAGTCTTCTGACAAAAAGTACAAAAATGCCTCCTTTATTTTCTCTCCTCAAACTTCAGGTTTGTCAACAGAATTAAACTCCAGCTGTAGCAGATTCTCAAATCTTTCGGGTGCAGGACACCTTTACATGTGTGCAAATTACTGAGCTGCTGTTCTTGGGCATAAGTCCATTACTATTTCCTATATCAGAAAATATATTCAAAAATTTGTTACATATTTATTTTAAATTCATTTGAAAATAATGATAAACCTGATGGCATGTTAACACATGTTTACATGAAAAATAACCATATTTTCTAGAACCTAAAAAGTGAGAAGAGGAGCATTTGTTTCTACATTTTTCCAAAGCTCTTTAGTGTCTGGCTTCATAGAAGGTGGACAGATTCTCATCTCTGTTTCTGTATTTGATCTGCTGACAAATGTTTTGATTCAAGTATCTGAAGAAAATCTAGCTCAGACCAATATGTGGGTAGTAAAGGGAAGCGTTCGAACAGCCTCTGAGGACGACTGTGGCTGGTCTCTGATACCACACCCAAATTCGGCAAGCGGTAGTGTCTTAAAGACTAGTTGCCATGTGGAATCTGACACCAATTTAATGAACTTTTCATGCTCTAGTGCATTAATATCTATTGTTCTAATCTGCTTTGAATGACTCCACCCACAGATAATTTTGTAACATCATGCATTGGTCATTCGGAAAATACTGGTCCACTGAATTATGCGGGTCTTTGAAATTTAGCACATTTCATTCACAATGTTTTTAAAAATCACACTTGCTCACAGGAGCAGATAGAGGCAAAATTGTGATTTTTCACTTGAAACTTTGAATTTTATCTTTGGCAACAAATACTGTTAGTTGCTTTTCTTTTTTTTTTTTTTTTTTCATCCTCACCTGAGGACATTTTTTCATTTTTTGTCCAGATAGAGTGGGAGGGAGAGAGAGGAAGAGAGAGAGAGAGAAACATCGACGTGAAAGGGACACATCGAGTGGCTGCCACCCGCACGACCAACCAGGGCCGGGGACAAACTGCAACCGAGGTACATGCCCCTAGCGGGAACCGAACCCGGGTCTCTCTGGACCACAGACCAATGCTCTAACCGCTGAGCCAAACCGGCCAGGGCTTAGTTGCTTTTCTTGAAGTGATGGGCTCACTTCGCTCATTTTTGAGAAAATGTCTGCCAGATCCCCAAGGCCAAAGAACCATGATTTGCCCATCAATTGTTTTTTCAAGAAAATATGGTGTTTCATGGGGGGAAAGTAGCTAGTTCAGCTCACAACTCAGTCGCACAAGGGCCTTTGCTGGAGACCAACCGCGCACCTTGGCGTAAAGCCCAAGTGCTTTGTGTGTACTTCTCATTTTGTTAAATGCAAGGTTCAAGGTTTACTGAAATTTGATAAAATTAATACTTTTTCACTGCTTCACCAAGGACTGTTCAAAGCGACAGTGGCATTTTCTTTACCTTGAGTGCGTGGTGGTGGCGGCCACAGGCTGGTGCCACTGCCTCTGTCTGTGCTTGGGCTTCAGCACTGTTGTCACAGTGGTTTGTCCCATCAGTGCAAATGTCAACACAGTGCAAAAGGCAAATGCGTCTTATTATTACCGAAATAGTTTGATGTTGTAGATCCCGTAACATGGTCTGGGGCGGCGGTCCTCTTGCCCTGGGGTTAATATACTTTGAGAATGCTGGGCTACAACATCAGCCTGAAGGACATCGGCTGTGAGACTTAAAAGTCCTGGCATTGCATCCTACCTCTACCACTCACTAGCTTTGAAAATTTGGTGCCAGTTACTTCTCTGAGATGCATTTGCTCCATCAGTAAAATGGGTATGATGCCCACAGGGCTCTTGAGAGAACTGAGCGAGCTAATGCATGTCAGCACTCAGTGTGCACTCACTGTCATCACGTACTGAGTGCCAGTGCTTCCCCAGTGGGGTGCTTACAGATCCCCTAAGGGTTTGACCACCTCATCAACCAGCGTGGGAGGAATCAGGCCCAAGACATATCACCACCAACGACTACAAGTTTGGTTTCCTGGTAGGGTCTCCGTCAGCTGTATCACTCTGGGAAGCAAAGAGCGGTGAAGGTTCTTGGAGACCAGAACAGTGGAAACATGGCCTGGATGATTCCTTGCTGTTGGCAGATCTGCAGATGGGCAGACTCTGTCTGATCTGTTTATCACAGGAAGATGGTAGCAGTCAGCACCAGATCAGTACGCGTATGTGCCAGGCACCGCTCTAAGTGCTGTGCAGATACTAATTCACCAAGTGCAGACGAGGAAACAGAGACAGAGAGCGTAACAGGCCCAAAGTGACACAGCTGGATGTGGCTGACCTGGGATTTGAAGCCAATCAATCTGACTCTGAAGGCTGAGTTCTTAACTATCACCCTGTACCAAGGAAGCAGGGAAAAAGAAGGGGAATTTTTCCAGAAGGTCTTTTTCCCCACCACAAAGCTTATGTTTAAAAAGCCCAATTTTGTTCTAAAATGACTGTTGAAAAAACACTTTTAGTTCATCAGAAACTCCAGAAAAAAATGGAAAGTGTACCCAAAGCTCAAGTGTGGTGTAAACAAATGTATGGCAGGATTGTGAGCTGGTTCAGTGTTAGAAAGGAGACTCCGTTTGGACATTTTTCTTTGAATGACTCAGAGATTGTGACATGAACCAGCAAAGAGGAAAATGCAATCCTTTCTAGGATTACAGCTTAGTTTTGAATTAAACATTATCTGCGTAATCAAACAATGATCAGTGGCTCAGACTTCAGAATTGATCTGTAGCCCGACATGGAACACATTAGCAAAGTCACAGAGCAGAATCCAAGTGGAATGAATCTGACAATGAAAAAGTAAAAATGCAGCTCACAGGTAGAAGGGGAATGTGCACATCCTCATTCTGTGCGGTGGGAAGCTAAGACATGCTACCCAAGGTGAATTGCCAAAGAAATGAAGATTTATGTTACTTTTTAGAAATTAGAAAGATAATCAATAGGGAGGGTGGAGTGAGTTAGCTAAACCCTCACCTATTGTGGCAGGAAGTCAATAGATTATAAATCAAGAAATAGAGGGTAAACATATTATTTAGGGATTTGGATAGAACCACCAGAAGAACCGGATCAGAAATGGCTATAAAAAAGTTTGCTATGAGGAGTAGGACTTGGGGTGAGGCGGTGTGAGCACCCCTGAGGTAGACACTTGTCATTAATTTATTTTAAATATTTTTTCTTTATTGATTTTAGAGAGAGAGGAAGGGAGAGGGAGAGATAGAAACATGGATGAGAGAGAACATCGATGGGCCGCCTCCTGCATGTCCCCCACTGGGGATCGGGCTCACAACCTGGGCATGTGCCCTGACTGGGAATCGAACCAGCGACCTCTTGGTGCATGGGTCAACGCTCAGCCACTGAGCCACACCGGCTGGGCGTGATTTGATGTTTTAAATAGTATGTATGAGTGTCTTAATAAACTGTAAGATACTTTTTTAAAGCTTTTGATTCAAGTATGGAGAGTTTGAACTTGAAGAGAAAAATATAACCTTTCTAATCTTTTTGACTTGGTAGAGCAGAAAAATAGGGAAATGATATTTATTAGATATTTACTAAACTGGACGTAGAGTCATTTGGAGGTGAAGAAATGAGATGATAGTGAGGGTAGAGGGGTAACCTTGCTTTGTCTATTTTTGTTTTAAAAATTATATTGAAATGTGTTTTTGTATTACTTTCATATTAAAAGTAGTTTAATTAAGAAATACAATAGGAAAAATATGCTACTCAATAGAACATGACAAAAATGAAATATCCAGGATTTTTTCAAAAGAGAGAGAGAAACGTGTAGTCACTGAATTTGTCTCCATGCATCTCTAGAGGTAGGTTATCATCCTGTTCTCATTCCCTTCTGCTTAAGGATTGGAAACCAGGAGGCTGAATTCACCTCCACTCCAGCCCCAGCCCTTAGCAGTCAGCTCTCCTCTGTGTACCCTACACACGCTGTTTAGTGCAGTTGGCAAGTGGGTTTGGAGCACCTTCTGTAGGCCAGGCAACGGGGGGACACAGAGCCCTAAGAAAACATTTCTGTGACAAGCCACTCCCCGCCCCGAGGACCCCCACTCCAGGCTCCAGGAGCGTCCTGCACTGTTCATCTGGGTACAATTCTCAGCATCTTCTCTGCACACTTATAAACTTACCAAAGACAGGAGCTTGTCTACTTTATTCTGTGCTGAATGCTCAGCACCTAATGCAGTGTCTAGCACATAGTAGATGCTCAGTAAGTACTTATGGAGCAGGTGACACAGGCTGGAGGTGTAACCGAATGCAAACCACTCACTTCACACCTCCTAAGGCTCTCCAGGCTGGGAAGGGGACCTGCGTGGCAGATGTCAGCTTGAGCTGGAGAAGGGTGGGGATCTGTGAGTTGGGGAGAGCCTGCCCACGAGGGCAATGACCGTAGGGCTCAGTGAGCATTAGAAACTTCCACACTGTTGTCGTTTTTTTACCCCTTTTCCCCACAATGAGAAATAAAATACTGACAACGATATGGGCTTGTATTCGGGGGAAGAAGGACGACAATGCTGAAGAGAAGTGATTCCACCGCGTCCCCTCTTAGAGAAGCGCAAGGGTGGGGTGAGGCAGAGGCGTCCAGACCAGAGCAGACGCTCTTGCCTGCGGGGAGCGAGGGCGGTCACGGGAGGTGCTCCTCTGCCGAGCACGCAGACCGGGCAAACTCCAGGACATGTGTCCCTGAGGCCCCAGTCAGAGTCCTACAACTTCCTTCCAGCCCCTACACGACCTGGCCTCCAGCATCCTCAGCTGGCCTGTGCCTCTCCACCTCGCTCCCCGCTTCAGCCACACTGTTCCTTCTGCCGGGAACGCTCCTCCCCCCAGAGCCACCTGGCTGCTCCTCATCTCCTTCGTACTTTGGATGAGACGTCATCTTCTCAGGGAACCTTTCCTTGACCACACTATTTACCATTTTGTCCTCCTTGCCACCCAGCCGGTCGTCTTGCCTTAGGACAGTTTGGAGGAAGTCCAGGGTGCTGGGCTAGGACTCCATTTCCCAAGCAATGGAAGGTCACTGCTGCCGAGCTCCGGGGCTCTACCTGGGTAATTATCTTTGGGGGGTGGCCCAGACAGAATTTTCCTGGGTCATCTCCCCACTGTCATCTCCCCACTGCTTGGAAGCTAAGCCATTGCTCACCACAGAGTGAAAAAGCAGAAAGGAGCAATTACTAT
Source organism: Tadarida brasiliensis (assembly GCA_030848825.1). Taxonomy (NCBI): domain Eukaryota; kingdom Metazoa; phylum Chordata; class Mammalia; order Chiroptera; family Molossidae; genus Tadarida; species Tadarida brasiliensis. The sequence goes on from CM061258.1 coordinate 124,103,803, forward strand.
GCTGTGCGGCAGCACTGGACTCAGATTAACATCACTGCCTCTTGATCTGATCTTTTTATTTTTCTCTAAACACTTAGAGCCCTTAGATTGTGAGCCATATTTGTCTTTGGTGAAAAGTACTATTTGGAAAAACTGAGACTAACTTGCTAGTACGTATTTTAAGGCATTTTAAGCTGATAAACAGCTCGTTGGTTCTGCTGCCCTGTAACTGGCGAAAGGTGAACATGGTTTGCTGTAAGTATGCATCTACATTAACTGCTCTTTGCCAAAACCGATTTCCACAGGTGACAGTGGGATTGTGTAATCGATGAGGAGGTAGATGGAAGACACCGTGATGTTTGGACTTGCTTTAATTTAACAAGCAGGTAGGATTGCATTTCCAGGCAGCTCTGCGTGATGCTGAGTAGCATATGCTGCAGAATGCAGAATGGTGGAAATTCCGTTTCCTAAACATGCAGATAACTAAACATGTACAGAATCTTAGGCCCAAAGAATAGAAACAGTGTCTGCTGGACGTGTGCACAATATGTCCGCACAACATGTTCTTTCGCTTTTCTTCCCCAGGTTTGCACCAGAGTATTGAGGGAATTTCTAAATGAGACTGTGAACTACTCTGAATAATCTCTGAGGAAAAGATGGAAAATAGGGGGTGGGGAAATAACACTGAGATTTTCAAGACTACGTAGTCAGACTGCCTCAAGCTACAGGCTCCTGCACTGCCGACAACTGGAAATACTGTGCGGGGATATAGCGTGTTATTTAAAAGGTGCTTTGCAAGCACTTAAGAGCAGAGAGCGATTGCGAGGGATTAGTGTAGGTCTCTAGGAGAAGCTCAGGTGACTGAATTACCTCAAGCAACAAATTCAGTGAATGTCCACTGAGCGTGTAGTATATGCCAGGCTCTGCTTCTAGGCTGTGGTCAGGGACATGTGTAGACAAGGAGCACTTCGATGACAGCACGGTCTTGGACAGTGCTTCTCCGCAGTACGCACATTAAAGGTGGACAGAGGATGTCGGGTGTCGCCTGCTCCACGCTCATCTCGGCTCATCTGAGAAAGAAACTGTTCTCAGTTTGGATGGATGGTGTTGCCTTTCTATAAAATTTGTATTTGGTCTCCAGAGGTGCTGTTCGTTTGCAGCCTGGTGCTACAGCATCTAAGTCGTGTTAGTTTTACCATGTCTTTTTCCTGACTGTGCTTTCTGGATTTGGAATAAAAATTGGCAAAAGGTGGGTGTGTTCTTTTTCGAGTATTTCTGGTCGTTGAGTGGTTCAGAGCCGGTGACTGACACTGAACTCTCTTGGACACAGGAGCGGGCAGGTCGGAGAAGCCCCGGAGCACGGGCTGGGCCCCGGACGAGGGAGTGAGTGCGGTGGTTGAGGTGAAGCTTCTGGTTCCACCCCAGTCCGGCCACCACCAGCAGGTGACGTGTGAGCTACTTGCCTTCTCTGAGCCTCAGTTTCCCTGTTGGCGGAACAGGCCTATAGTAGCGCACAGTGCTAGTAGGAGGTTCAGCTGCATCTGCTTATCCAGGTGCGTGGAGCGGAGGAACGAAAGGCAGCACAGACAGAGTTGGAACCCCAGCTTTGCCTCTTACTAACTGTGACTCTCTGGGTCTCCGCATCCTCGTCTGTAAAATGGGGACAATAGAGGTATCTACCTCCTGAGCTCACAAGGATTGAATACTGTGTGTCAAGTAGAACCGTGCCTGGCGTGTGGTATGTGCCTATTAAATACATAAATAAATACTCAGGGCTAAGCCTAGAAATGAGTGCTCCGTCTGCCCCAACAATCATAGCTTGGCACAGAGAAGGTGTTCATTAAGTATTGGCTATTTTTTATTTTTACTATTTCCTTGTCATCTTTCTGGGATTGTCGTGGCCCATCCTCTCCTTCCACAGCTTCTTCGGAAGCAGACGTGAGGATCCCTGTTGGCACCTCACCTGCTTCCTGATCCCAGGAGGGTGGCAGACCTACCCTGCACGTGGGCTCCTCGTGCACACCCAGGGGCAGCCCCAGGTGAGCCTCCTGCCTTGCGGGGAGCTAAGACCAGAGAGCTTCTAGTCTGCACCTGGCTGTCTATCTGCACCACTTGGGAGAAGCCTCAGGAGACCCTCACAGTGCTAGCCACATCCTGATTCTCTCTCCTCCTTCAGCTATGCTTTTTCTCCATTGTCAGCGGCGTCTCTGCTCCTTGCCAGGGAGTGTCAACGGTCCTTGGGGTTCTGTCGCGTTCCTCCTTGCATTCACTGGGTTTTCTCTGGCTCTTCTGTACTTTCATGTCTTCAGTTACCACCTACAGCTGGGTAATTCTAAGTGTCATTTCAGGGGAACCTTACCCCGGAGCACAGGGAGGAGGGCCTTCTGTGGAGTGCCAGCACCAACCGCTGTTGTCGTCAAGCTCTTCACGCTCACCCACTCAGTAGCTGTCTGACTGGGTCCACCTTTAATCTCTCTCTAGGATAATTTCTTTTTTAAAAAAGATTTTTATTGGTTTTTAGAGAGAGAGGAAGAGAGAGAAACATCAATGTGAGAGTGGAACATGGATCAGCTGCCTCCTGCACGCCCCTCAGCAGGGATGGAGCCTGCAGCCCGGGCATGTGCCCTGACCGGGATCTAACCAGCGACCTTCGGTGCACAGGATGGCACCCAGCCAACTGAGCCACGCTGGCCAGGGCTGGTGTCATTTCTTTTTATTGCCATCATAACACTGACTCCCAAACTTTCTTCTCTTCCCAGCCCCAACAGATATTATTTCCTGTGTGCTTGGTCAGGGGCTGCCTTTTCCTGGAGATCATTGGAGAGAGGAGGATCTCACGTACTTTCTTTCAAGCTCTGCACACCTCTGAAAAAGGCCAGAGTACCTGAGCAAGGAACAAGGCAAGAATTCTCCAGGAAAGAAAAGATGACCCAACAGAATACCTGATCAGATGAAGAGTCTGTGAGAAAGGCAAATAGTGCAAGAAAAAAAAAAAAAGCAATTCAATACTCTTAGAAAAACAGAGGGGTACTTCCAGAAACAAAATGTTATACCTTTCTATACATTTATTCAGTGAGATATAGCAGGGATCAGCAAACTTTATTTTTTTGGTGCTGTTGTTATTAATCCTCACCAGAGGATATTTTTCCATTGATTTTTTGTTAGAGTGGAAGGGAAGGAGGGAGAAAGAGAGAGAGAGAAAGAAACATCAATGAAAGAGACATCAACTGGTTGTCTCCTGCACAACCCTGACCAGGGCCAGATGTTGAACCTACAACCCAGGCACATGCCCTTGACCGGGAATTGAACCCATGACACTTCGGTCTGCGGGCCCACGCTCTAACCACTGAGCCAAACTGGCCAGGGCAGCAAACTCTACTTTTTCTGTAAAGGACCAGATAGTAAATTTTAGGCGTGGCAGGCTAGGCAGCAAAATTGAGGATACCAGGTATGTATGTATGTATGTGTATGTGTGTATATATATATATATATATTTAGAGAAAACAAATTTCCATACATTTTTTATTGGCAGCATTCAAAATTATAGATGCTGAAATTTGAATTTCTTATTTTTATGTGTCATGAAATATTATTGGATATTATTTAATTTTCAACCATTAGCAATGTAGAAAATATTCTTAGAGTGTGGGTTGTACAAAAATAGGCAACGGGCTGATTTCAGCGCATGGGCTGCGGTTTGCCAACCCCTGAGATCTATGTCTCACATTCTGCACAATGTTGTCTCAAAATTCTAGCATTTTAGAGTCAAAGCATGATTATATATATCTTGTTGATTTGATGAGTCTCAAATCAGTGGCGTATAAATGTGTAACTGTTCTGTCTTTTAACTGTTATAGTCAATCCCTCATTTCTTCAATGATATTTTGGGCAGATTTCATAACTTCCCAGTACTTTTGGTTGCTAAAACTTCCAAGTGTAGCTCTGGCTGCTTTGGCTCAGCCATTAGAACGTGGGCCAGCGGACCAAAGAGTTGTGGGTTCGATTCTGGTCAAGGGCATGTACCTCGGTTGTGGTTCGATCCCGGGCCCTGGTCGGGGTCATGCAAGAAGCAACCATTGGATGTGTCTGTGTCTCTCTCACATCTCTCTCTCTCTCTCTCTCTCTCTCTCCCTCCCTCTCACTCTGTCTGAAAATCAATGGAAAAAATATCCTCAGGTGAGAATTTTAAATAAATAAATAAAATAAAACTTCCAACTGTGTATCTGATTGCAAAGTTATATCCCTGGTCCTCCCTCTTTTAGATCCTAGCACCTTCAGTCTGTTGTGGCAGGGAGCAGGAAGTGCCACTTGGCTGGGTAAAGGCGCAAACCCTCACTGCTCGTGGTTGCCGCTCCTCCAGCCAGCACTGACGGCCAGGGCTCTACCTGCTGACAGTCTTGTGCAGATACATGCACTAGTTACTGGGGGACCTTTCCACTGCCACTTACTTCTCTGATGTGGGCTATCTGAATCAGGTCCAGCCTTTTCCATCCGCCTTGGCTCCCACCACCGACAACTCACGGCCCCATGCTACTGAGCCAGGGGTACCCTGTGAACATTTTTAAAAGGCTCTCCTTCTTTTGGATACATTCAGTTCTGGACCAAGGTGCATGGTTTGGGAAGTGGAGCATGGGATGAGTCTCAGCCCCTGCTTGACCCCTAAAGCCAAGCAATTCTGTGCAGGGCAACATCTTAAATGTCATTCAACCCTGGCTAGGCTCTTCTTATCTAGCAGGCTGCTCTGTTGGGTGGGACACTGGCGAAATGGCTCAAGGGCAGCTATCCACTTTTGGATCCTCTGAACTCACAGGCCCCTCCCCATTCCAAACAGGCTGCCCATTGCCTGTCTCTCTCAGCCCTGGTGTTTCCCTCAACGTCCTTGCTGAAGTAGGCACAGGAGCAGATGAGCAGTTGTACTGTCTACTAAGTGTCCAATCCAGGAACGGCATGTCAATCTCTTTCTTTTTCAGGCACCTTCAATCTTTTTTTCTGTTTGTTAATCTTTACCCGAGGATATTTTCCCATTGATTTTTAGATAGAGTGGAAGGGAGGGAGGGGGAGAGAGAGAAGCAGCATCAATGTGAGAGTGACACATCGATTGGTTGCCTCCTGCACAACCCTGACCAGGGATCAAACCTGCAACCCAGGTACACGCCCTTGATGGGGAATAGAACCTGTGACCCTTCAGTGCTCGGGCCAGTGCTCTAAACGCTGAGCCAAACTGGCCAGGGTGAGGCACCCTCAATATTGATCAATAATTCTTCTTGGAGCCATCGAGGAACTAAAAGTATTGGGGGGAAGGATAGTGGTATCAGAAAGCTAACATCATTTGTCTTAGCAAATGGCTATTGTCTAAAGTGAATAAATCAAGGACTAGTGGTCAACATATTATTCAGATGTATGAAGGAATGAAGGAACTACAAGAAGAACTAAGACAGAAACTGTTGAAAGCACTTACTACTTTTGTTATGTTATCTTACAGGTGAGGGGACTCACGCTCAGAGGTTAACCAACTTCTAAGGTCTCACAGCTAGAAAATGGCAAGATCCAAGTAAGAACTCATGTCTACCCGACCCCAAAGCCCCTGCTGTGTGATATTTTCTGTTGTCTCTCGTCAATTATTAAAGGCCCATTTGCTCCTACAAAGGGCTGGGAGGTGGGCTCTGGCAGAGTTGTGGGGTGGGGGAAAGAACAGCAGCATCGGAGTTTTGTAGGCTTCTCTTCACCCTCAGAAAAGCGGTTCATTGGGGGTACTTCCACATGTCAAAGTGTAATTTTCAAATGGGTAGAAACACAGTTTTCTTAAAATACACAAGGAATTCACGTCAAGTTTTATTCAACGCATCAGTGAGGGAACCAGCAGAATGACAAAGCTGGTTCAAAGGAAGATGTTATATATTTTTTCCAGTGAAAGTATTCTGAAACCAGATTGTGAAGTTAGATATAAATCTGATTACTGTCCTAGAGGGGAGGCAATAAATCCACAATATTTGTGTTTATCTCCTCTAATGAACAGAAACCATTTGCATCTCTACTGAACAAAAATGTAAGTGCATCTTCTGAAGGTTTCTGCAAGTAAACATGTAACTGTGCGGCTGGGCTCCACTTCACAGTGGAAGCAAAGTCAAAGTTACATTCCCCTAGAGAATCAGATGGCCCCTTAGGTAAGCTTGTCAGACACTGTCTATGAGAACATCAAAAGGAAAAGTCATCTTTTTGCCCGATTTCTTGTTTTATTTTTTCCTGATGCATGCTGGTATCCCACACTGGTCACCCAACCGTGGAATGCAAATCACTTGCCTTTATTCTAACCCAGAAGACAAAATTTCAAATGATGAACAAAAGAGCTATTTTCAAGGCATCTACTTCCTAAGATGGGTCAGGTCCTAGAGTCAGAAGGTAGAGAGGCTGGCTTTGAGGTAGAAAGAAGAGGAGTAGGTTCTTTCCGCCAGTGATGACACATCTAGGAACAGGATTTAAAATATTTAAACACCATTAGGACACAGGACCTGCCATTCGGAGCAGATGGCCTCACAGGGCTGGAGCGGGATCATGACAGCTCTGCTGGGTCAGGTCTCCACCCTTTTCCCGAAGGATCTTCAGGTGTCTGGGAGGTTCCAGGAAGAACCAGGGTGGCTGTATTGATAGTGGGGGTTGGGGGGGCACTTGAGCCAGGAGCTGTTTACCAACAGGTAGGGAAATATTTCAACATTTTAATCACTTGTCTCGCTATACAGGCACGTTCTGGCACATACTCTTCCAATCCTGCCACCCCCCAATCCCAACTTGCCCCCCAAACACAGTCACCGTCACTCTTTCTCATCCTGCCTTAAGATTCCAGCCCACGTCTCTCTTTTATCTGCCTCTTGGGCTTTATGGACAGGGGAGAACAGTGCAGGGGAAGGAGCAGGGCAGAGGTCAGGAGTAGGAAGGAGAGTAAGAGAGTACTGATGTGTTCTGCACCCATGTCTAAGAGAAAGTACAGCACTAGATCTAGGACAAGCGGCACAGAACGACTACTCAATACTGTTTTTAAGCTCTAGGGACATAGCAGTGCCACCAACAGGCAAGAATCTCTGTCTTTATCGAGTTTATAGTCTACTGGGGAAAGACAGGATAGGAAAAGTATGCGCTAATGCGTGGAAAGCACCTAGCACTGGGCTTGGCACCCAGGAAATACTCAATCAGTGTTATGTCCTTCTCTCAGCCGGTCCTCAATCTTTACAGTTTCCCTGAGGCCTCTGAGCGCATCAATAAAACTGGAGCCCCAGCTGGCTAAAAAAGTCAGCCATCTGGAGATCTGGAAATGTGGGGGAACTTCTAATGACTGGCGAATTTTCTTCAGTTTTCCAACCAGATGTTTGATGTCATCCAGGCCCATCTGTAGCACAAATAGCAGTTTATTGAAACTCCTTTTCATAATTTTAATTTCCCTGTTCTAAAATCATAAGTGGGCTTTCTTTTCTTAGTAGGCATTTTTTAATAAATCAAAAAAGTGATTATTGAATAATGAAGAGTAATTCAGTAATCAAATGTGAAAACATAAGAAATTTTAATTAAAAGGGCCTTTTAGATCATTTCCAGGATTCAAAACTGGCAGCCCATGGGTCAAATTCAGCTACAGGGTGAGTTTTATTTGGCTGTCATAATGTTTTTCTTTTGTTGTTGTTTGTTTGTTTGTTTTCTTATTCCTCACCTGAGGATATTTTTCTATTTGTCTTCAGATAGAGTGGGAGAGAGATAAACATCGATGTGAGAGGAACACATTGACTGGTTGCCTCCTGCATGACCCCGACCAGGGCTGGGGACCAAACCACAACCAAAGTACCTGCAACTCTTTGATCCGCGGGCCAACGCTCTAACCACTGGGAAAACCAGCCAGGGATGACATGTTTTTAAAATTTTTAATTAGTTGCTCACGGTTTAAAAGTCAAGAGAGTTAATATCTGGCATTTTAAAATTTGGAATATTGAGCCAAATTGGTACACATTTCCCCAGGGTAAAAATCCACTTAAGCTAAGTTGTAATTGTCCCTTAAACAGGGCTTGTGCTCTCCAATTTGCCACAGTCCCCACCACTCTCTACTGCCCCACACTGAGACAAAGTTTCAGTTATCATACATCTTTTTAAATGCACTGTTCCTCCCTCCCCCATAGAATTGAATTAAGAGGACTATGAAATGCTCTTTTTACACTTTACATTACCTATGTAGTCTACATGGAAATTTCGGTTTGGTACTCCCTAATCTTACCTGAAGCTCTCATTTTAGATTTGGGTAAACCGGGGTTCAAACAAGGAAAAGAATGTATACAACTGACATAACTGTTAGTGACAAAAACGGGATTAGCTGCCAGGGTTCCTCACTCCCAGGCCAGTGCAGTGGTCTTTCCGATATCTAAATACATCACTTTGATTGTATTTAGGGCTTAAAGAGGTTTTCCTAGTGAGAACGTCACATGTCAAACATGTTGTCATTCAAATTCACACGCTGCTATTGAAAACCCGCAGCAGATTGGGCTCTATTCTGTGAATGCCTTGCATGCTTTCCAGATGATGAGTCAGACATTCGTTTGGTTTCCCAGTGTGGGTGTCTCTACATAGGTCGATTGTTTTTTCATTCAAAGCATGTCCTTTGCTGCCTCTGAGTTTGTGCCTGTCTGGTGGCTCCTGTGCCCCTGCAGACACTGCACAGACATACTGCAGGTCCTGGGACTGGAGTGTCTGCATGTGTCTGGGCTTCCTCACAAGCCAATGTCTGCACCATAGCAGCCTATCCGCCAGAGCACAAGTTGGTGCTCTCCAGCAAATGCCCCGAGAAGCAACATGGCTCAGCTGAAGTAAGTAACTGCTGAGTTGAGGTATGTGATCTTGGGAAAGTTATATAACTTCTCCAGCCTCAGTTTCCTCATCTGTAAAATAAGGGTGATAATAATACCTATTTCACTGAGTTCCTTTGAAGATGAAAGTTAATTTTTCAAAATTCTTAGAACAGTCCTAACACCTAGTAAATGTTAATATAAATGACATTCTGGTGAGTTATAGAAATGAAAACTGGAAACATCCCCTGTCTCACTTCACCAATGGGATCCTTCCCAACACACGCAGTCATCCCCAGGCCCATTGTAAACACTCAGTACATGTTGGCTTTAACCTGATAATTGCTTGGAGGACTTTTAGGAAATTCAGACTCCAGTGAGCCACTGCAGACCTATGAAAGCAGAGAATCTAGTTGTGGGGCCTGCTAATCTATTCTTTTTAAGCTCCTTATGTAATTCTGATGACTAGCCAAGTCTTGGAAGCATTTGATGTACTTGAATATCTTTCTTATACTTGAATATCTTTGATGGTGAGGAACTCATCACCTCTTATATCTTCCTGTTCTGCACGGAGGCAAACCTGTTCGCCTCTAGCTTCCACTTCTACCCCCTTGAGGCCACACAGAGCATTTCAAATCTCTTTTTCATATGAGAGCTCTTCAGATATGGCAGACAGCTGTCATATCCCTGCTGAGCACTCTTTTCTTTTGGACAAAATGGCTATATTCTCACATGCAAAAAAAAAGAAAAAGTATGAATGAACTGATTCTTCTAATTTGATATCTAAAAAATGAGTTTTAGGACACCCACCCCCTAGTTATCCTTTGACACTTGAAGGACCAGAAAAAATGAGGATGTTGAGGCTCTGGGAGACAGGAGATACCAAACAAGAGATGGCTGTGCACCTTCATTTCATTAGAACATGGGTCTGTCTACTGCATGTATCTACCCTTGCAGAAATCAGAGGCTCCTGCAAATTTCTGAATGCTTGATGTAGTCAGTACATGAAGAAAAATCTTGACTTCAGTTTCAGCCAGGCCCATCTAGATGTTGTTGTATGGGTGTACACATAGCTAAAATTTTGTTGTGATTAATTAAAGTTTATGCATCTTACTCTATTTGATACTTCAAAAATGTAAACAAAAATGTATCTGGGTGAAATTTCATGAAGATTGAAACGAATTTTCTCAAAAGAGTTCATCTGACCAAGAACATATCTTAGATTCATCCAAGTCCTACTTGATTCAAATTCCCTCTTCTCACAGAATGCCTGGGTAGGACTCCAATTCCTTGTACCAACTGTAGGCACTGGACATGATGTTGGAGAAAAGAGAACAGTTGAGAAATGTTTAGGGTCAAGAATCTTAGACCCTAAAGGGGGAAGCTAAAATTGGTGTTGAATTGTGTGTTCCAAGGTTTAGCTCCAAGAGGCAGAAGAATCAGAAATAACTGAAACATGGTGTAGACATTGGTAAGAGTCTCAGATTTTTTTTGCCATCCCTAGAACCATGTAAGCATCAAAATATCCACAAAATTACAGCTTTACAAAGATAACCCAATTCCTTATTGTCAGTATAGGAAAGCAAATTATGGAATTTCCGTAAGGTAAATGACTTCAACATACCCAACCAGAAATAACATAAATGTTAGCTTTTTGTCAATGTTTAGGAAAGAATTATTCTAGAATTTCCATCAGTATACTGGATACAATGTGAGGTTTGGGCAGTGCTAACTGAAGACCACCTATTCCGAATTAATCATTTCCCAGATTAATAAACTGAGGGTTGAAAGGGGCAAATGTCTTAGCCAAGGTCATACAGATAATTTGAAGCATTGCCCAGGTATTCTGACTTCATGTACAGTGATCCTTCTTGCATTTAAAGTAGTCCTTTCCCACCTGGACTTCCCACCAGTTGCAAATTTGCACTGGAAACAGACTCAATTGTAGTAACTCTTACAGTCAGGAGAGCAGTTGTTCAGTGTCAGGACATGGGAAGAAGGCCAGGGATGAAGCAATATTACACTAGCAAGTGATGTCATAGCATGATTTCCTAAGCGGCTGACATAAATGCAAGTTCTCAAGAAGCCCTGACAAGTGCCAGCCAGTGAGGATGCAGGCATGGAGAACCAATGATGAGCAGGGGAAGGGAGCATATAGGAAACCCAGATTTCCTTACCTATCATTGTGACAAGCGTCGCAGATTCCTTAGAAGCCCAAGAAAATTCCCTTCTAACCCTTTAATCCAGGGCCTTCCCTCAGGCACACCAGCTCCAAAAGCTTTGATTTTGTTTCTATCTTTCTGTTTTTTCCCACTGACATCAGCCATTGCCCAGTGATGCTGAGAGTGACTCCAGCATAGTGAAAGCAAGTTTAATAGTGAGACAGGCTACCCAAGAGCTTGACATTCTGAAACTGATCTGTCCTTTTCATTGTAATTGAGAGCTACTTCTCAATTTTTTAAATTAGAAGTGATAAGATGCCATCCTTGGAGAATCAGTCCTATGCAAATAACATGGAAATATATTTGTTGGGTTTGGGGATGATTTAGGAAAGAAGACAGGTCGATACCAAATACCAAGACAAGTTTGGTTTTGATCCCAAAATAATAAAATCTGTATTAATAAGGAAAATTTTCTTAAAATGTGTGTGAGCATGTGTATGTAGGGGTTCACGTATGTTAGTCTGGAACTGGTTGGCAATGGAAGTTCATGAAAATATCTAGTTAGACCAAACTCAGAAGAAACTGATAACACTATATTGAAAAAAAAGAGTGTATCAGGCTAGGTCAGGGAGTCTCTCTCTCTCTCTCTCTCTCTCTCTCTCTCTCTCTCTCTCTCTTCCTCCCTCCCCCTCCCCCACTGAAATATAATTAAAGCAGAACCAAAGACCCCATCTAAAACCAGAGATCAAAGCAGTTCACAATATGACTAGAGATTTTGTATTTGAAGACTTTTCTCAATTGCAGAAGCTGCCTAGAGTGCTACAAAATCTCAGCTCATGAAGCTTAAACCAAAAACAATCAATAAGATCCAAACCCTTCATCCCACACAACACAGCATTAGTCTTGCTGGGAACAGTCTGGACATCTGCACATTCTCGGCAATGATCTGAATCATTCTTTTTTCCCATTCACTACCTCTACCTCCCCCAAGCCCCCAGTTGAATACCAGAATATCAGAAACTGGATTATTATTGAGAGGAATTTGTAAATACCTTCTAGGCAGCAGGTCCTCCACAGCCCCGAGTGTGTCATTACTTCTTCATTCTTTCTGCTGGTTTCATTATCACTTGTAGATTTAGTCCTGCACACACCTCTGGAATATAACCAGTAGTCCGTGCCCACTGCAATGGTCATTAAACTAAAAGCTGCGAAGGCTCCCACAGTGGTGATCAACATCTGGATACCTCTGTCACACATCCTCATAATTCTTCATGGTATTCTGAATGGCTGGGGGTTGAAGGGGAAGTTCAATGCCAGAGGAAAAAAATCACTCTGCAGCTGGGTAACCTAGGACAGGCTCTTCCAAAAATTCGGGTCTCCTTTTGTCAGCATCCACAGGGACTTAGGGAAAGCTGGGATTTCCTGTCTGAGCTCTCTCTCTGGTTCCCTGGTTTGCCTATGGCCCTCGGAAGGGTGCAGACTTCAGGGGGTTGGTCCACATCACTGCTGCCTTCTGAGGGTCCCTGGGTTCCTTTCATTCCTCAGGAGCTTGGTAAAGATGAGAGTCCGTGCAAAGCATGGCTCCGGAGCCTGGAGCTGTCAGCTTGGTTTGAGATGCGCTGGCTCCTCACAGCCCCGGGAGACTCAAGGCAAAGAAATCCAGAGAGGTCTCTGTGTGTGCGCGCGCGCGCTCGAGCGCGTGTGTGTGTGTGTGTGTGTGTGTGTGTGTGTGCGCGCGCGCGCGCGCCAGCGCGTGTGCTGGGGGTGAGGGCGGATGGCAAAAAATAGCACTGCTAGGAGGCGAGTCGCTGAGAAGAGCGTTCACTGCTTCTCCAGCCTCCCAGGAAAGCTCTCCGCCTGCTCCCCACACCCCCGCTCAAACTGGAGAAAAGACAATCCTGGGGCAGGGGCCGGCGGTTTCAGGAGGTGGCAAAGGTCCGTGGTGCTGAACGGACAGCACCCTCTCGTTGCTCCGCCTCCACCTTCCTAACGCCCGGGCTTCGGGTCCGTGGTGCTGAACGGACAGCTACCAGCCTGTCACTCTCGCTGCTGCACCCCCGCCTTTCTAGCGCCTGGGCTAGAGACCTGGGCTGCAGAAGGGTCTTGTTACTCCACGCCCTTCTCTAGTCCCTTTCCAGGCCAGGCAGCTCACTCGGATCTGTTTAGTCAAGCCCACGCTCCGCTCAAAGTTTGGGGAGCCCAGAGCAGTCAGAGCCCCGGTTCCTTGCGCTGCAGCACGACCCTGTTCCTCTGCTCCCGCAAGGGTTAAGGAAAGGGGAAGGGAAAAGAAGCCTGCAGCGCTCTCTGGCGCTCTTACAGCTCGCACCCAACGCGGCGTCCCCACCTTCCCCCCACCCCGAACCCCACCACCACCAATGAGCCAAGCAAGTTTGCCTTTTGCTGTGGGTGCTGTTGGAACCCATTGGGAAAGACCGACTCTGGATGATGGTTCTATGGCTCACTTGGGCGGGCAAAAAGTGTTGTCACAGACACATCTGTGTATAGTCTGTCTCAATTTGGTTCCCCACAAAACAAGCCAATATGTCTACCCTCCTTTCTCTGGAGCTCTGGTTTACTGGAGACAACATGCTCAGATCAGACCAGACCTGTTCATATACATATAATCATGTATTCCTATAAGACAGAAGGGCTAAGTGTATATAGACTCCATTGCACACACATCAGGGACTTGAGAAAAGGGGGATTAAATATTGATCACTGAGTATACCTCATTTATTTTAACATTTCTACATTGGGAAGGATGGATTCAGGGGGGGGGGAGAGTCACTGAAAATGTCAGGTTCCTTCCAAACATCTTTGTGTAAGTTAGACCAGAAGGCTGCACAGTTAAGTCTGCTTTCCTTGTTAGTCCAAAGTGCAAATGCCATCGCACATCCAAAAGCTAGTGACACTCTCCCTTAGAAATAGTCAATGTCGCAAACGATCAGCATTTACCCAGCTTCGTATTACTATGTATTCTGACATATACATGAGCACTCACTGAGTTAACTAAAAACAATCCACAGAATGCCTTTATTCCCGCTGACCATGGCCTGATGGAATGGATACCTAGAGGCATGCTTCGAACTGAGGCTGCTTGGGCTATTTCTGCAGTCCCTGAGATTGTGTCCATAACCACCTGTAATGTTTGAATGTTATTTGACTGGACAAAAATATAATGGGAGAGAATCACAGATACATATTCTGGTGCCACCTCTGCTGTCTTAGAGGTTCTATACAGATGACTGAGTAGCAGCAATATATCGAAGAATTCTTAGTGCAGCTCACAACTTTTTGGTGACTTTGCTCCTTTTCTTTGGTGCTAAGGTCACTTGAAGTCTTGGTTCTTGGTTAGGTATACATGCATAGGTTCGAATATTTAGTCATGGTACAATTATGTTTGAGTGTTTACCTGTGCTGTGTTCAATTTAATTACGAGTTCTGAGTTTGTTGTAGAAGTAAAGCAAGCATGTAAATATGTCTGTTCCTGTATGCAGTGTTGTGGGCCATGCAAATGCATCTGCTGTTTGCGTGTGTGGTGCACATGCCTGGGTACAGGTGTAATGGGGCTTTGTGTACCTCTATGCACTTAACTGCGTATGCATGTGTGTGGTTCACAAACACTGATTTGTGGGCAGGAAGTAGAAATACTGAAAATTTGCCACATAACCAAAATGAATGATAAGAGACAGGAGGAAGGTGTACCTTCCTTAGGTCCCCCCCACCACACACACACACACAAAATGAAAACTTGTTTCTCAATTAAGAAAAAAAGCCATATGTAACGTGGAGGTGAAATTGGTCTTTCCTGGGAGGAGTTATTAAATATGCGAAATCCTCCCCACCAGAAACATAAATAATATGAAATAACTAATAATAACCAAAACAACCATTCCAGGAACCATTTGTTCCTTTCCTTACTTCAGCATGAATGAGAAAGGCCTGTCCTCAAAGCAGGACCATGGAGACGAAAGGCCAGTGGCCTTTGGGCTTACGGCCCCCAGTCACTGCGTCGACCAGACCCACGGAGAAACAAGAGCAGCTCCGTCTCCACCTGCTCAGCTCTGTCATTTAAACCCGGGTGCACAAGTTGTGGTGCCCAGGAGGAATCGGGCATCCAGGTAGGACAGTGTGGAGTTGGAGGTCAAAGGTCAGGAGCTCAGGCAAATGAAGATGACAATCATGGGTCAGGAAGTGCACAGTTTTCCTGAAGGAGAGAAAGGGACACATGTAAAAAGAATGGAGATTTGTACTGATCCGTTGATCACAGTGTGGGAAGCCCCGAACCTGCATGCGGAGCAAGTCAGAACACCTGACGAGTGGGAGTGAGGAGGTAGAGGCGCCGTCAGTTCGTTCCTGATGATGTCTCCCTGCTTACTAGGGGGTGACCTCATCTTTTCATTCAGCTGATGTGTAGGTGTGTATACACGGGTGCTTAGAATCAGCTTCTAAGCCTAGATACAATCACTTTCACCACTAGAGGGCTCTTTCACCAGATCAATCCAGGACCCAAGAGATTCAAAGCACTCTCTCCCGCTCAGGGATGGAGCCAGGCTCTTTCTCTGTGTTTGCTGATGACCTTCTCTGATTCTACTTATATGGCAGGGGACTGCAAGGCATTTAGACAGCTTAAAACTGACATTTGATTCTCTTATTAAGGCTTCTTCCCCACCTCCTCCACTGGACTGTCAGCTAGGGGAGCAGCTGGCACAGTACCTCTGTCCTTTTCTCAGTTCATCGTCTCAGGGTCACCCTCATTCCAGAGGGGTCAGTACTCCCTGAAAGTGGTTTAGGGAGGAGTACTGAAAGCTGATTGAATTCAATAAATGCTTCTTGAGTGCCTACTCTGCACAGGGCATTCTACTTAGCACTTTGGAGAATACAAAGACAAGGTTCCTACCCCCCAAGGAGCCCAGTCTGCAGTAGGGGATATTTTGTTAGTCTGTTTTGGCTGCAAATAGCCAAAACTCATCAATACTCAAGATGTAAGCTCGGTTTTGAGATTTTGTGTCATCTCTATTCAAGATACCCACCCAGACCAAACTGGGCAGTTTTAATCCCAATTAACAATTTCCAGGAGAGACAAACTGGTTGACCCAGCTGTGTTGGGTGTCTCTTCCTGGCCCAGCCAGCTGTGTGCCCAGAGCCAGGGTCATGTGGTGCCAACACAGGTGTCAGGACCAGCTCCTGTGAGTTGGGGAAGGAAGACAGTCCAGGAGGAGTTTCAATGACATCCCTGCTCCGATGGTGCCAGTGGGCTCAGCGGTACAACGTGATCACGAAGGAGATGATAACATGGCACAATTTAGGAGCACTGAAGATTTTGGAAACCTCTGCTAGAAGAGGAACTGGCTGCTGGGTGTCGGTGGTACCAAACCAGCCTCACCATTGTCTGTGCCCTTCTTCCAAGGGACATGGGTTAAAAGAGGAAAACTCTTCTGAGGTAAAGGCACCCACATGGGTGTAAGTTAAGGAGATGGTGAAAATCACCCAAGTACTTGAAAGTTCTCTTCTGTTGCCTAGAGCAGTGACAGAGGCTGGATGGTGGGGGAGGGGACGAATGGGAGGAATGCATCACCCTGCTATCCCAGAGAGAACCGCCAAGATACACTGTAGGCGATGAAAGAGCTACAGGTTGAAGTATGTTATTGAAAGTTACAAAGATAACCAACAATGAGCTAAAAATTGTCTACAACTATATTTGGGGCAAAGTGAGCTAAAACAAGATAGAAATGGGTAACTGGTTATCTTTGGGGAGAGGGACTAGAGTGGGACCAGGGCGGCTCCTTTTCCTCACAGCCTGTTTGATCCTATTTGATTTTTTAAAATCTTGTGTATGTATATTCTGATGCCACCTGTCCGTCTCTCCCAGCCACCTCCTGCTTCATCAGTGCAGAGACGCCAAGTTTACCCATCTATTCCCTGTGCCTGGAATGTTCTTCCCTGAGATAGCCTTCTCGTAAACAACAACAACAACACACGCACACACCCCAAAACATTTATTTTGAAACAATTGTGAATTTACCTAAAAGTTGCTGCGGCTGTCATGGTTCAATCCCGCACTTCATTCATATCTCAGCTGACGTGTCTCCTTCTAGAGAACCCTTCTTTAACTGCTCTGTGTACAACAACACTCTGCACAGCTCTCTGTCCTCTCACTCTGCCTTGCTTCTCTTCCTGGAATTTATCAGTATCTGACGTTACCCTGCGCACATATGCACGTATGTAAGTAGGTAGATGTATATGTTTGTGTGTATTGTCATGTCCCCAGTTAGAGCAAAAAACTTTCACAAGGACAGGTGGTTTGTTTCACATCTAAACTAAAGGCTCAGGATATAGAAGGCACTCCATTAGCATGTGTCTAACCAACTAATTGCATAATAATCGTATGTTCCACACACTGTGCTAGGCACTGGCAAATAAATAATAGCAAGGAAGACATTGCTCTGGGTCACCTGGGACTCGCAGTCTAATGCAGAGGACAGAGATCATTCACCAATAAGAACAGCTGTGGTGGATGCTACTGGTACCCCACCGGTGCCCATATCCCCTTTACTGGGCTGGTGCATTTGCAGCCCTAACCCTGACCCCCCCGCCCCCGCCTCAGCTGCCCCTCTGTGGGAGAACTGCTCCCAGCTGACAGAGCTGCCTCACCAGCCTGCAGCCGGTGAGCTGCTGATCCAGGGGTGCTGCCCTCTTGCCAGAAGCAGGGACAACTCTGTGGTGCAACTTATGCTCCAGAGGCCTCTGTGGATCAGGCCAAGGCTAGACTTTACCTGGGACCACATTCTTGTTTGACTTTGTCCCCATTCCCTGTGCTTCAAGTGTCAGTCCACATCGGGATCACTTAAAGAGCTGGTGAAACAACAGATTACTGCGTTCCACCTCCAGAGTGTCTAGGACATTCTCCCTGATGCTAATAGTGCTTCTCTGAGAAATCACACCGCCCTTCCTTGTACTGTTTCCCATACTCCCTAAGGGTTTCCTGAAGATCACTCCTTTTTTTTTTTACTTCTTTTTCTGTATTGATTTTAGAGAGAGAGGAAGGGAATGGGAGAGGGAGATGGAAACATCGATGAGAGAGAACATCAAATGGCCGCCTCCTGCATGCCCCCCACTGGGGATCTGGCCACAACTTGGGCATGTGCCCTGACCGGGAATCGAACCAGCGACATCTTGGTGCATGGGTCGACACTCAACCACTGAGCCACACTGGCTGGGCATGAAGACTACTCCTTCTGAAAGTCATGTGCCCTGAATCCCTGCCTCAAGCTCTGCTTCCAGGGAACTCCACCCAAGAGAGCAAGGAGGGCTGGGAATTACTCTGCTGGGGGAAGCGCAGGTCAGGGACAGCCATTGTCACTGAGGGTCACGGAAGAAGGCTTTGCAGAGGAAGTCCCACTTAAACCAGACTCTTCAAGATGAGTAGTCAAGTGAAGAGCAGGGCAACTGAGTCCCAGGCAGTTGGACTAGCATGTTAACAGCCTAAGTGTGTGATGAGTTTGAGAAAATGAAAAGCTTAGTAAGACTACAGTGTACTGTGAGTTAGTATGGCGGGCTCTTCATGAGTGAATATGATGCACAGACAAGACATTTGGTCTTGACTACTCTTCCAGGAAATATTGGCAGCCTATTAGCTTTTTTGAAGAACTATATTGCCAAGTACTTCCCAATCGTGATATGTAGCAACCTGTGACTATTAAGTCCCTAAACAGGTAAACCCCTTATGGATCCTTGAGCCTAAAGAAGCTTGTCTTTTCCACATCCTCCTCAGATGAGTGCAGGGAGAGAGACGGACCAAGAACCTTCCAGAAGGCAGATAGAAGGGTGATGGAAAGTATAGGCAGAGGATTCCCTCCTTGCTAGCAGGGAACTTCTTCCATTTTCAGGAAAGAGAAATTTTGTTATTCCTGGATTTGACAGTTTCTGTGAACCTGTGAATGTTATGTGTTCTGTATTTTTTAATCTTTATTGTTGAAAATATTACAGATGTTCCCTTTTATCCCCTCACTGACCCCCTCCTCCCTGCACCCAGCCCCCTCCTGCCTTCCCCACACTATTGTCTGTGTCCATTGGTTATGCATCTATGCATATAAGTTCTTTGGTTTATCTCTTCCCGCCCCCCGTCCCCCTTCCCTCTGAGGTTTGTCAGTTTGAACCCTACTTCCTTGTCTCTGGATCTGCTTTGATCATCAGCTTATTTTGTTCATTGTATTCCACAAATAAGTGAGATCATGTGGTACTTGTCTTTTTCTGATTGGCTTGTTTCACTTAGCATAATACTCCCAGGTCCCTCCATGTCATCTCAAAGGATAAGAGATCTTTCTATCTTACAGCTGCGTAGTGTTCCATTGTGTAAATGTATCACAGCTTTTTTATCCACTCATCTACTGATGGACACTTGGGCTGTTTCCAGGTGTTAGCTATTGTAAATAGTGCTGCTATGAACATGGGGGTACATGTATTCTTTCTGATTGGTGTTTCAGGCTTAGGATATATTCCTAGAAGTGGGATCACTGGATCAAATGGCAGTTCCATTTTTAATTTTTTGAGAAAACGCCATATTGTTTTCCATAGTGGCTGCACCAGTCTGCATTCCCACCAGCAGTGTACTAGAGTCCCCTTTTCTCCACATCCTCACCAGCACTTGTTGTTTGATGATTTCTTGATGGCAGCCATTCTGGTAGGTGTGAAGTGATACCTCATAGTCATTTTTATTTGCATCTCTCTATTTTTAAAAGGATCTTTGTTTATCTGGTGTTGCCTGTGCTATCGAATGATGGGTGTGCTGGCAGCAGGTAAGTTGTCTTTTTGTTTAGCCCAAAAGAAGACACACCCAGACCTGTTGAAGAGGACTGCACGTTGCCCAGAAATCCTGCCCCCAAACGGATGGGTCTCTGTGTGGCTGCTCCTCTGGGGAAGGTGAGTGTGTTCTACATATGGAAAGACACTTGCTGACAGAGGGTTGGCCTGTTGCAAAGACTCCTAGCTGCTTACCTAGTAGCCTTCATTTCTTTCAACTAATAAAGTGGATGGGCGTTCATTTTGTCTAGTTCAAAGAAAATTACATTTTTCAGTCTTCCATGAAGATAAGGGTGCCCTGAAACAAATTTCTGATCAATAAAGTATAATCACAAGTTGCTTTGTGAACAAGAGACAAAAGGTGGAAACAACTCAAGTGTTCACCAACAGACGAGGATAAATACATATTATATACATACAGAGGAATACTACTCAGCCATAAAAAATGAAATCGAATTTGGACACAGGCTACAACATAAATGAACCTCGAAGACATTGTGCTAAGTGAATTAAGCTAGATACAAAAGGAGAAATATTGCGTGATTCCCCTCCTATGAAGTACCTAGCATAAGCAAATTCATAGAGACAGGAAGTAGATTCGAGATCATCAGGGGCTGATAGGAGATGGGAATGGGGAGCTGTTGCTTATTAGCTAAGGGATTATTTTAAAAAATAGATAGTGGCACCCGGCCGGTGTGGCTCAGTGGATTGAGCATTGTCCCATGGACTGAGAGGTCTCGGTTCGATTCCTGGTCAGGGCTTGATCCCCAATAGGAGGTGTGCAGGAGGCAACCAATCGATGTTTCTCTCTCACATCAATGTTTCTATCTCTCTCTCCCTTCCTCTCTCTAAAAAAATCAATAAAAACATATTTAAAAATAAATAATAAAAATAAAAATAGATAGTGGTGATGGTTGTATCACATTGTGGATGTAATTAATACCACTAAATTATACACTTAAAATGGCTAACTTTATGTTTCACATATTTTATAATGAAAAATGGGGGGAGGTGTTCTCTGGTGTGTAAAACCCTCTGAGGGGCTGGTGGCCGGCCTAGAACATTGTGTTGCTTGCTCTTCTCCCTGCTCCCGCCTGAACTGGGACTCAGAACTGGGGCTGCTCAGTCAGCTTCTTGCTGTAAGGCGACAAGCACATGTTTAGGTGGCTGAAAATAAAATAAAACTAAAGAAGCCTGAGTCCCTAATAGTATTATGGAGCCACCATCTCAGGCCAGGATGACCTATCTCCAAAATTATTACTACATGGCAGAAACAGACTCCTTAGTTTACTTTACCCTTTTCAAGTTTAGCAGCTGAACATAATTCCCAATTTATACAGATAAAGAGAAGTGACATTAGAGAGGAAACCTATTGGTCAGGAAGCTTCCAGTCACAGTTGACAGAAACCCGACTCGAAGTGTCTAAAATACACAGACGCAGTCCACCAGTGCGTGTGACAAAGTGCAAAGGTAGGGTGCTCCTGAGTGACAGGGCCCTGCCTCCCTCCGCTCCCGCTCCAGTCTCAGCCTGGCCCTCGAGCCAACCCCAGAGGAAGGGGGCATTGGTCCATCAACAGGTGCAGTAAAGGTCCTGGGGCTGGTTTCTCATTGACCCATTTAGTTCATACCCACCTGAATCAATTGTGGTGGCCAGGAAACGAGAGTCACTGATTCTCAGATCTGGGCTTTCTGTCCCCAGACATATGAGGAGGAAGATCAGTCTCACCTTAATCCGTGTGGACAGAGGGTGGGTAAAGGGCTAACTCTTTACAGGAATTCGAGGGTGCCTTTACCAGAAAGAAGAATTGATGGCAGGAAGTAAAATAACAGATGCTCGCTGTGCACTGCAAGTATGTAGCTGCCAGAGCACCAGGGCCAGGTAGCCATGTTAGATCGTCCAACAGACACCCATTCAGACCAGCTTGCCAGGCCCTGCTGTCTGTCCTGAAGACACAACGGTGAGAAACACACATTCTCTGCCTCTAAGGAACTGGCATTCCAGCTGAGGGAGATGGGCAATGAACATGCAACCAAACAAGAGACACAGGTGGTGATAAATGCTGTGGAGAAAAGCAAATCAGGTATGGTGACAGGATATGACGAGCAGTGTTGACGGAACAAGGACTGCTGGAGGTAGCACGTGATGGGCGTTCTGAAGAGGGGACTTAGAGTTGAGAAAGTCAGTGCGGGAGGAATCAGCCCTAGGAGGACCCAGGGAAAGCGTTCCCAGCGGAAGGGTCAGCAGAGACGAGCCCTGCAATGAGTGTGAACACGGCCTGTTGAAGGACGGAAAGGATAGTGCTGTGGGCATCAGGAACAAGAGGAAAAATCATAGCCAATGAGGCCAGGGAGGTGAGCTGGGCCAGGTTATGTGGAGCTAGTGGGCCAGGGCAAACAGAGTTTGTTTATTTTATTCTTTTGTTTTGTTTTGTTTTGTTTTGTTAATTCTCACTCGAGGATTATTTTTCATTGATTTTTAGACAGAGTGGAAGGGAGGGAGAGGGAGAGAGAGAGAAACATTGATGTGAGAGAGACACATTGACTGGTTGCCTCCTGCACGACACCAACTGGGGCTGGGGATTAAACCTGCAACCCAGGTAAATGCCCTTGACCAAGAATCAAACCCGCCACCCTTTGGTCCACAGGCCAACACTCTAACCTCTGGGCCAAACCAGCCAGGGCTATTTTGTTCTTTAACCTTGCAGTTTTAAGCAGAGGAGCAATGTGATTTCATCTATACTTTGGACATTTCTTTCTAGCCACTGAGTGAATAATGGACTCTATAGGGGCAAGAGTAAAGACCAGGAGACAAGTTAAAAAGCTGTTGCATTAACTGGACTAGAGATACTGTTGTCTGTGACCAGGGTTGTTAGGGAATACGACTTTCCCTGAGGGTGGTGGGAACCTTGAGAGGTTTCAGCTGGGAGAGACGTGATCAGGTTTCTTTGTTGTTGTTGTTGATTTTCAGCGGTACACTGGAGCCTTGGTTCTGCTCCATGGAATAGAAATTGCAGCAGAGGCCAAAGAGATGGCAAGGAAATCGCAGAGTCCTTTGGCCCCCAGCTTGCCAGGCATCTGCTCTCCTGCCCGCCTTCTAGGTGGAGGTATGTGGGAGAGGGCACTGGCCTTTCTCCAACGCCTGACTGAGGGAATCAGGATCAGGGTGGGGACCCCCAAATGGTGTCCTGGGCAAACTTCACCAGGAGAACCAGGAGAAAAAGGCTTCAGTCTTCTCTAATCCAGAACAGGTTTGGGGACAGAAGCTTGTATCTGCAGAAGCACCCAACGCCGTACTCGGTGCCTGGCAGAAAGTGTTGGGAGAGACAAAGGGGTTGGAGTCAGTGAAACCCAGATTCAAGTTCTAATCGCATCACTTGCTGTGTCACCTTGAGAAAAGTACTTAATGCTTCTGTGCCACTCTTTTCTCATAAATAACAAAGAATATAAGTAATAGGACCTGCCTTTTTGGTCAGTAGGGTCTTCTTATTGAATATTGAGAAATACATATGATAACACACGTAAGTGCTTAACACAGTGCCTGGCACGTACAAAGAGCTCCCTAAACGTCAGCTGCAGCTATAAATAAAACAATGATGCCAAAGAAGCTGGCTCTCTTAATGAGATTTGTTTTAATCTGCCACCTTCGGAATACCAAACGGCCAGCTATGGCGTGGTTAGTCACTTTTCATGAGACTTGTGCAAAACAAAATGACCCAATAGGCAGTTAGGAATTCAAAAGGTATCTTTATGGAAAGATGAGATAAACACTTCAATAGACAACTGAGAGGCTTAAAACCACTTTGGAAACCTTCCTAAAATCAGCAAAATAGGATGTGGTTTAGGGCTTTTCCTGTTGGCTTGAAATGTTGGCTGAAGCTCCAAGAAGGAGAGCAATGAGCATGAAATGTTTGCACAGCCAGAGCCAAGAGCTGCCAAGCGACTCCCCAGCTCATGAAGAGATGGCCAGACAGGTCCTGCAGCCCTCCCTCTGGTGACTTCCGTCTGGGTTACACGGGCTGAAGACTGGAGTTCAGTGAGGTGGGGGACCGACCAAGACTCGAACCTGGGGGAGGAAGGGGCTCTGACTCTTCTTGTGCCATCCCTATGGTGGAGGAGGGGTGGCTCTTCCCCACCAGTCCCAGTGAGAAGAGGTCCGATGGTGGCTGGAGGGATCAGGGCCCTGCTGCTCCGGCTGGGGCTGCTGGCTGGGGGCCGCCAGGGTGGCACCTGGAGCGGGGCGGGGCAGGGAGGGGTTCGGAGAGAAACCGGCCGGGGCTGTCTGGTGTGGGCGCACACAGGGACATGGACACGGACACAGAATGGGCCTGGTTCCCGCCTGGAGAACCACGAAGAGAAGAGCTGACCTTGTCAGCTTGAATTTTTATTTCAACTGAATTGGACTTAAAAAAGTTTTATTGTGAAAATTTCGAACATGTGAACGTGGGGAGGAAAGCATAGTAACCGAGGGCCCAGGGCCCCTACACGCACACGGGCTGCCACGGCCACCCGCACCGCCCACCTTGTTTCATCTCTAGGTGCCATTAGCTACACCTCCCCATCGGCTTATTTTAAAGCAAGTCCCAGGCATCATATTGTTTCTGGTTTGGGTTTTAATGCCTACAAATGAGTCCTAACTACAAAATTTAAGTTTTTAACGTTTAAGTTGACCAGAGGACCCTGGTTCCACCACTGTTCATTTATACAACCTTTAGAACATCAAGTTCCATGAAGGCAGCGACTTCTGTTTCGTGCACTGCACAATCCCCATAGCGAAAATGGCACGTAACACAGTCAGTGCTTGACAAATATTTGTTGAGTAAATAAAGTATTTTTCAAAATAGTTCAGCCTGCCTTTACCATAACCTCTCAGGCACTCAAATCGAGGTAGCAAATGAAATCTAATTTTATCTTACTCATTTGGCTTGCCTCAGCTGACCCAAAGTTATTCAGCAAAATGTCCCACCTTGGAGGACTGCCTGTTTCTTCCGAGAAACCGTTTTCAAAATGATCTCAAGCCATGGCAAGGAGGCGTTGCTGTCTAAACCCTGTAGTGTTTCTAACATCTCCAGGAAAACAGGCAAACTGGTAGCTCATAGGTTCTGTCCAGTCTGCTGATGTTTTGCTGCGCCCACCTGGTTTTAAAATTTGCATTGCACTGAATTGGGCGTTGGCCCACATTCCAGCCAGCAACTAGTGGAGGAGAGCGGCACCTGCCCCTCAGTGAGGCGTGCCTGCTCCGTTTCCCTCGGTCCCTGCTGCCTGCCTCACTCCCGAGTCCCCTGCGTGGCTCCAGTGGGACCCCGGGTTCAGAGCAGAGCAGAGACCTGGAAAGACAGGTCCCACACACTCCCATCAGTTTGTCCAAACGCATGTTCTCGTCCATGAAACCGACTGGGCCCACGGCTGTTTCTTTAATTAATTTTCCAGTTTTCCCCATGGTTTGTATCTTCCTCCAATCTTTTCATTTTTCTTTTGAAATCAACATTTTGGCCATAGATGTTTTCCTATAATATAATCTATTTCATCAAAGTTTCCTCATTTATCAGTATAAAGCCATTCATAATGTTTGCTGCATTTTAAATGTATTTTCCTTAACTATAATTCTGATTTCCCTTATTCTTATGGTGCCTTGCCTCTCCCCTTCTTCTTCGTGAGATTAACTAAAGATTTAGTTCTTTTCCCTCACCCCCAGTGCCACCAAAGATCCACTTTTGAATGTTGTCCCATCCATATTATATTGAGTATAAACATTTTAAAGCTGCAAATTACATGGGTGGCAGCCTTCTATAATTGCCAGTACAAACACAGTTTTACTCCTAGTTAAAAAAATACATATATATATATATATATATATATATATATATATAGAGAGAGAGAGAGAGAGAGAGAGAGAGAGAGAACATATATGTGTGCATACATATATACAATACAAATACAGGGGTGGGTAAAAGTAGGCTTACAGTTGTTCATATGGAAAAAGTCACGCAGGTTATGACTATCACAATAGATTTATTAACTCAAAAGAAAGTCACAGTGAATTGTAAACCTACTTTTGCTCACCCCTGTATATA
Organism: Tadarida brasiliensis; assembly: GCA_030848825.1. Classification (NCBI taxonomy): domain Eukaryota; kingdom Metazoa; phylum Chordata; class Mammalia; order Chiroptera; family Molossidae; genus Tadarida; species Tadarida brasiliensis. Next base: position 124,129,633 of record CM061258.1, read on the forward strand.
CTTTTACAGGGAACAAGGAGAAAGGAGGACCAGACTGGTAGTAGGTGCCTGTGACCGAGTGATCAAGTTGCCTTCTTCTTCAAAACTTTGTCAGATTGTTTATTAGTTTTAATTAACTTGTATATATGTATTTACATAAAACCTCACCCAAGGATATGCTTATTGATTTTAGAGAGAGGGGAAGGGAGAGAGGGAGAAAGAGGGAGAGAAAGAGAGGGAGGAGGGAGGGAGAAATGTCGATGTGAGAGAGAACATCAGTTGGTTGCCTTCTGTAGGTGCCTTGACTAGGGATCGGACCCACAACCAGGCTTCAAACCCTCAACCTTCTGGTACAGGGGACGATGCTTCAACCAACTGAGCCACACTGGCCAGAGCAGTTTTAATTAACTTTTAAATTACTTTATAATCTTTCATAACTCCGGAATTTACATGATGTATAGTGTAAGAGGAAGATTTAATTTTGCTTTATTTATCCCCCCCAAAATGTTAATCAATTGTCCCAGCATCCTTTACTGAATATTTCTTTGCCACTTTTATTATCTAATAAAGTCAGGCACATGAAAGATTGCCTCAGAGCTGTCTGCTCTATTGATCTAGGTTTCAATGCTATGTTCTATGCTCTTTTAATCTTTGAAATTTCATAGTCCATTTGAACATCTGTGCTTAGCATGTGCTATAATGTTCTTCACTTTCCAGTTGTTCTTGGCTCTTTGTCCCATTCATCTTTCCTGTTGGATTTTAGAGTAACTGTCTATTTCTCTCCCTTCCACCACAGGAAAGCAAATATTGTAACAAACATAAAATTAATTGTATAGGAATATTCATTTGAATTGTATCAAACCCATATTTTTTTTGGAAAAAGTGACAATATTTATTTTTTATTTTTTATTAATTTACTTTTGTTACAGATGTTTCTCCTTTTTTCCCCCATTGACACCCTCCTCCCCCTCCCTCCCTGCCCCGTCCCCAGTTTTGTTGTCCATGTCCATTGGTTATGAGTACATGCGTACAAGTTCTGTGTTCATCGCTCCCCTCCCCCACCCCCTCTTCTGGCAAATGTCAGTCTGTACCCTACTTCCACGTCTCTGGGACTACCCTGTTCCTCACACTGTTATGTTCATTATATTCCAGAAATAAGTGAGATCATATGATATTTGTCTTTCTCTGCTTGGCTTGTTTCACTTAGGATAATAGTTTCCAGGTCTTCCCATGTCGTCGCAAAGGATAAGAGATCTTTCTTACAGCTGCATAGTACTCCATTGTGTATATGTACCACAGTTTTTTTATCCATTCGTCTACTGATGGACACTTGGGCTGTTTCCAGATCTTAGCTATTGTAAATAGCGCTGCTATGAACATGGGGGTACATGTATTCTTTCTGATTGATGTTTCAGGCTTCTTAGGGTATATTCCTAGGAGTGGGATCACTGGGTCAAATGGCAATTCAATTTTTAATTTTTTGAGGTAACACCACAGTGTTTTCCATAGTGGCTGCACCAGTCTGCACTCTCACCAGCAGTGTACTAGAGTCCCCTTTTCTCCACACCCTCGCCAACACTTGTTTGATGCTTTGTTGATGGCGGCTATTCTGACAGGTGTGAGGTGATACCTCATTGTTGTTTTAATTTGCATCTCTCTGATGATTAGTGAAGTTGAGCATTTCTTCATATGTCTCTTGGCCATTTGTATGTCCTGTTCAGAGAGGTGTCTATTTAGTTCCTCTGCCCATTTTTTAATTGGGTTCTTTGTCTTCCTTTTGTTGAGATGTATGAGCACTCTATATATTTTGGAAATTAGTCCCTTATCTGATATATCATAGGCAATTATGCTCTCCCATACAGTGGGTTGCCTTTCCACTTTGATGGTTGTTTCTTTTGCTGTGCAGAAGCTTTTGAGTTTGATGTAGTCCCATGTGTTCATTTTTTCCTTTGTTTCTGTTGCCTTAGGTGATATATCAGTGAAAATTTTGCTGCGTATGATGTCTGAAATTTTGTTGCCTACATTTTCATCTAGGATTTTTATGGATTCACGAGTCACATTTAAGTCTTTTATCCATTTTGAGTTTATTCTTGTGTACGGTGTAAGCTGATGATCTAGTTTCATTTTTTTGCATGTAGCTGTCCAATTTTCCCAACACCATTTATTAAAGAGGCTGTCTTTACTCCATTGTATGCTCTTGCCACCTTTGTCGAATATTAATTGAGCATAATGTTTTGGGTCAATTTCTGGGTTCTCTGTTCTATTCTATTGATCTATGTGCCTGTTCTTGTGCCAGTACCAGGCTGTTTTGATTACAGTAGCTTTGTAGTATAACCTGATGTCCGGTATTGTGATCCCTCCTACTTTGTCCTTCTTTTTCAAGATTGCTGTAGCTATTCGGGGTCTTTTTTGGTTCCATATGAACTTCTGAAGTATTTGTTCTAGTTCTGTGAAATATGTCGTTGGTATTTTGATGGGGATTGCATTAAATCTATAGATTGCTTTGGGTAGTATGGACATTTTAATGATGTTAATTCTTCCAATCCATGAACAAGGTATGTGCTTCCACTTTTTTATATCTTCCTCTATTTCTTTTTTCAATGTCCTGTAGTTTTTTGCAAATAGGTCCTTTACTTCTTTGGTTAAGTTTATTCCTAGGTATCGAGCGACCAAAGGAACCATAACTGATTTAATGGGCCATTGGCAGTTTCACTGTACCAGCCGTGCGTACTTAGACATGCATGGCTTAATCTTTGAGACAAGCATATGCTACTGGCAGGATCTACCAGGTAAAAAGTGACATTATTAAATAATCATTCTTTAATTCCATTCATCTAATTTTTCTTTAAACTCCCTTGATGAACTTTTGTTATTTCTTCATATACATTCTGCACTATCCTCGGTTTAAAAGTGGAAACATTGAGTGTTTCCTAGTCACACAGTAAGCAGTGGAGACTGGATCTCAATCCACACCACCCGACAGTCTGACTTAGCCCGTGCTGCTTTATTTAGGATCATACTATACCTTGAAGGGACTTTAGTCATTATTTTCCGGAAGAGTCGGTTCCATCGAGGCTAGCCTGTTTGCTAGCATAGAACTGTACTTCGGACTTCCACTTCCTTTCCTAACTTCTGCGTTGGATGCGTCATTTAATTTCCTTCTTCCTTTTTTAATGAGTGGAAACCTTTGAGGCGGCCCTCTCCCTTCCCAAATGCAGAACCTCGGCACCTGGGCTCCTCTTGTTGCTGGACTGGACTGTCACTTGACCCCTGTGCCTGGTCGGGCCAAGGGCTGAGTGGCTCAGACCTGGACCCCAGCCGCCTGAGGTCGAGTTCAGCCCAGGGCTACATAGTTCAGCTACACATTCCTCGGCCCACACTGTAGTCACCCAGTCCACTGTCTCCCCTTAGTTTGGTCCATGGGACAGCCAGAAATGACACTTAAAAATATATATTTTATTTTTCCTTTCATCATTTATCCCCTCTGTGCCCTCCTGCACCTCCCTTCCCCCACCCCCCAGTTACCTCACTGTTGTTCATGAGTTCTCTCTGTTTTCTCTTTGCTCCGTCTCTACACACACACACACACACACACACACACACACACACACACCCCAAAAGCTGTCTGCCTCCTCTTTAGCTACAAGTCTGTCTCTATTTTGCTTGGCTGTTCATTTGGTTCATTAAATTCCACATATCATTGAAACCATATGGTACTTAATGGTACTTGTCTTTCGCTGACTGGCTCATTTCACTTAGCATAACGTTCTCTGGGTTCATCCATGCTGTTGCAAAGGGTAACATTTCCTTTTTTTACAATTGCATAGTATTCCATTGAGTAAATGTACTGCAGCCTTTTTATCCATTCATCTATTTGGGCTGTTTCCATATCTTGGCTATTGTAAATGATGCTGCAATGAAGGAGTGTTTTGGGCTTCTTCAAATATATTTCCTGAAGTGGAATCACTGGGTCATAAGGCAGTTCCATTTTTAATTTTTTGAGGACCCCCCATACTGTTTTCCACAGTGGCTGCACCAGTCTGCATTCCCACCAACAGTGCACAAGGGTTCCCTTTTCTCCACACCCTCGTCAACACTTGTTGTTTGTTGACTTATTGATGACAGATTCTGGCAGGTGTGAGGCGATACCTCTTTGTGGTTTTCATTTGCATCTCTCTGATGATTAGTGACGCTGAGCATCTTGTCATATGTCTCTTGGCCATCTGTGTGTCCTCTTTGGAGAAGTGTCTATTCAGGTCATTTGCCCATTTTTTAATTAGATTGTGTGTTTGTTTATGGTGTTGAGTTTTATAGGTTCTGTATAAATTTTGGATATTAACCCCTTATCAGATGTGTCATTGGTGAATATGTTCTCCCATTCAGGGGTTGTCTTTTCATTGTGTTGATGGTTTCCTTTGCTGTGCAGAAGCTCTTTGGTTTGATGTAGTCACATTTGTTTATATTTTCTTGTTTCCCCTGCCTGAGGAGATATATATATATAAATATATTGCTACAAGAAATGTCCGCAGTTTTACTGCCTATATTTTCTTCTAGGATTTTTATGGTCAACAGCGATCTTGAGAAAGAACAAAGTTAGAGGAATCACGCTACCTGATATCAAACTATACTACAAGGCCAGAGTAATCAGAACAGCCTGGTACTGGCATAAAAACAGACATACAGATCAGTGGAACAGAATAGAGAGCCCAGAAATAAGCCATGCCTTTATAGTCAATTAATATTTGACAAAGGAGGCTAAAACATACTATGGACTAAAGACAGTCTCTTCAATAAATGGTGCTGGGAAAATTGGACAGATACATGCAAAACAATGAAACTAGACCACCACACACTACACACAAGAATAAACTCAAAATGCATTAAAGACTTAAATGTAAGACTCAAAACCAGAAATGATACTTTTTAAAAGCTGACCAGATCATGTCACTATACTATATTTTTCAAAAACTTTCAAATTTTCCATTTTTGTTCAAACAGACCTGCACTCTTTACCTTGGCCAACAATGCCTGTGTGGTCCGGCCCCGCCCCCCTCTGGCCTCCCTTCACACCTGTGTGTTCTTGCTCACTTCAAGGCTGTCTCCTTTTTTGTTGTTTCTTGAACATGCCAAGTCTTTCCTATAATAACCCTGGCTTTCCTCTCAGTGTTTCTGCTGCCCGATGCTCTCTCCAGGATCACATGGCATGGATGCCACCTCACGTTCCTTAAAGCCACTCGCTGCCTCGGAGGGGACTGAAGGCAGCCCCTTAATTACTCCCAGTTTCATCCCTGTTTTCCTCGCAGCAATGACCGCGGTCCGTGACGCTGCCACTGACTGACTTGTGTGCTTGTTTGTTCTCTTACCACCTGGCTGCCACCCTGGGGTCTGGGTGCAAGAACCTCACTTGCCCTCTGCTCCACAGCGCCTCCAGGGCCGGCACAGGGCAGGAGCTCAGAGAATAGATGCTGAGTGAGGGACTCGGTCGGAGCCCAGCTCGCTGCAGCCTCGCTGTGCGTCTCTGCACAACTGAGCACCCTGAGCTCCACTCCCAGCCTGAACACAAAGCAATGCAGTAATGTAGGTAAAGCCCTGAGCTCTCTCTGTGGCGCCTACACAGCTTTCAGGAAGCAGTAGCTTGGGTTTAAAAACACTGCTAGAGAGGCCGGGGTGGAGTTTGCAGTCCAATCAGACAAGTTAAGCAGCTGATATTTCTTTTTAAATTTTTTTTTGCCAGGGCCCAGGTATTGATCATTTTTTCACAGGACCTAATTCACACTAGCTTCCTGATGGCAATCATTTGTTATTATCTCTTGAGGCTCTGGAACTGACTGGGATGAGTTACGTTCTTGTCCGGGGTGCGTCCTGGCTGCAGGTGCATGGGGGCTGTGCTGGGGGTCATCTCACAGGCTTCCCCATCACACGCCACTTGTGGTTGATGCTGGCTGTGGGCTGCGAACTGTGCACATGGCCTCTGTGTGCCCTGGGCTTCCTCACAGCAAGGCAGCTGGGTCCCAAGAGTGACCCTGTCTCAGGACTTGGAGCCAGGAGGGAGCCCTATGGGCTTTTCTAACCCAGCCTTGGGAGTCACAAGGCATTACTTCGGTCACAGTCTATGTGTTAGAAGCTGGTCCATACTCAAGTGGAAATGAATTAGTTTCTACCTCTTGATGGGACAAGTGTCAAGCAATTTGTGGACATATCTAAGACCCCCAAACTAGTCTTAATTGAAAGAAGACTGATATCGGGATCGGGTGATTCTTTAATAATTAGCAAAAATAAATACAGTTGTCCAGCAGCACAGAACATTCATGCCAGCTCATCGATGTGTTCTCTCTCCGGCCAGGCCTCACAGTATGGCGATTAAGTTACAGTGCTGGGTTTGTAGCCATTGAGTCCCCAATTCTGGCTCTGTCACCTACTGCCAAGTTGGCTAACCCCTCTGGGTCCCCCCTCTGTAGGGGGTGTGATAAAAGTGTAGTGCATGGTGAGTGGCACATGGAGAGCTGTCCTGTGTGGTCATGACTACTGGAAGCCCCGACGCCTGGCCCAAGCCCTTCACTGTTCAGACGCCCCCACCAGACCCGAGAATTGCTCCTCTCGTAAGTGAGCAAGGTGGGGCTGCCTCACCCTCACCTGAGTCACTCTCAGAACTTGAGCTGCACTCCTCCTAGTTCATACCGCTCTCAAGTGAGCCCCGCTGGGGGCTGACTTCCAGGCTGCTGGGGTGGGTGGGCGCGGCCAGGGACTCGATCTGCCAGTGTGGGCGCAAACACTCCCCAGAAAAGCTGCTTGAGACACGGACTCGGGAGGGGAAGGTAAAAATAAGAGTGGTCACATGCAGCTTTAAAATGACGGAGAGCCTGGACTCAAAGGCCCTTTGATTCTCTTGCTTTGGAGGGGGCAGGGTGCCACGGCGGCGGCATGACGGAGCTCACCATCCCCCGAACCCTAATTCACGGGAGCACCTAGAACCGGCTGCACCTCCGCCTCGCAGCTGTGGTCTGTCTCATCATCGAAACACGAAGCATCCACGTTTCGATTGCTTTTCAGGGCTTGCCCCCTGCCCAAACACACAGAGAGATTTTAAATTTTAAACTTTGAATGTTTCTGAATTAGGCATCCGCTCTCCAGTTATCCCCACAGCTCCCTGTTATCTGTGACCAGCCAGCTCATCGACATCAAATATTTTCTTGGCTCCAACAGACATTCAAGTTTGGTTTTCATCTCACCGACTTAGACTTTTCCTGCTCTCCCAACGCCAATGAAACTTGCATGTGTGATGCACACACGGTGTTCCCAGAACTGTGCTCAGTGTCTTCAAGCACAGTCAGTTACTGTCTGGAAACCCAGCAAGGGAGATATCTCCACTCCACAGAGAAGGCGACTGAAGATCGCAGGGGTTCGCCAGTTCCCCCAGAATGACGTGGTTCGTGCAAACGGCAGAGCTGGAATTTGAATCCAGGCCGTAGCAGGTTGTTTTTAGTTGCAAGTGACAGGAAATCCACTTTAAGTTGGTTTAATTCAAGAAAAAGCAAGGATGGCGATTGATTGGCCCCAGTGGGGTATGTCTGGGTTCAGGAACTCAAAACTCCACCTGTCAGCTCTGGTTTCCGCTGTGTTTTCAGGCCAGCTCTCTCCGTGCGGTGGCAGGATGGCTTCTATTATGTCCTAGCTGCAACCAATCCTCTCACCAACCCCACTGAGAAGAGAGAGCTTTTCTTTCGCAATGGTTGTTATTGTTTTTTAATGCCCAGACTTGATGACGCTGGTAAGAATTAGAGTACATGGTCATGTCAGAATCAATCACATGGCATGTAGGTGCAAGGTCATGCTTGAGACCTTGGGTGGGACAGCTCCACCCAGACCACAGTGACTGAGGGCGAGGGAGGGACAGTAGCATGAGGGACATTGGTGTGCTCTTTCCAGAAGGGAAATGTCCACTCCATATGCTAGCAGAGAAGTTTATTGCCTTTCCCATTGGCATCAGAGGTCTTGAGTTCCTTCCCTTAAGAGTGAATAGGGAAACACTTTAGGGTTTAGATTGATCTGTCCTTATAATCTCAGCATCCAGAAGAAGGTGACTCTACAGTCTGAGCTTTTATAAGACACCTGTTAATGGCTCCCAGAACCCATTCCTTTTTCTTCTTTGTAAAATTTCACCACCACTTTCCACTGGGAAACTATCCACCCCTGTAATTCAAGGGGACATTCTCTTACCTCCACAACAGCCAAGGGTGACGTATGACCCAGGTTTGGTGAATCTGATGTCGGTCTCTATGGCTAAGATAATTAAGTTAGAGATAGAGATTTAGGCCAAACCAGTAAAACTTAGTTCCATAACTTTTATTGGAAATATTGGGGAAAATAAATTCTCCCCTCGCTGGTATTACTGAGTTCTGGGGATAGTGGCTGGAGCTTCTGGGGCCATCAAGAAAATGAAGCGATGGAGAGCGTTAGAGGAAGGCAGAGAGGGCAGCCTTCTGACGTTGCGGGAGTCTGGATGCGCTCGCACCTGAAGCCAGACAACCCAAGGCCCTTTCAGTTGCTGAAACAAATAAATTATCTTTTTTCTCTGTTAATTACTCCAGTTTGAGGTGGGCTTTGCCATTTTTAAACTTAAGAGGGTCCAACGTACACATTTACTACCCAAGCAGGTGTTGGGTTCCAGAAGGGAACGAGGCAGAAGATACGCCTCACGTTTATCCGAAGGGAAGAGGAGGGCAGGAGCAGGGTGTCAGAGGCGGGGCCTGTACAGGGTCAGAGAGACACCCCTAGTGAGGCTCCATCCTGAACCTTGACCCTCAGGCACTGCCGGGTCATGTGGACTTCTCTTGGCAACTCGCTGAGAGTTACTCCATAGCCGGTTAGCAATTAGTCCCTGTTCCTTGTTCCACCTCCCTTAGCAGAAGCCGTTCTGGAAGAAACAGGGCCCTAAATGTTTCCGTGTGAGCCTTAAACAGGCAGGCTAGAGGGGCCAACAGACCTCATTCAAGCCCCACTTGACCACTTACCTTATTCAAGCTTCTTCACTTCTCTGAAACTCAGCTTTCTCATCTGTAAAGTGGGTTTAATAATAACACCCAGCTCCTACAGCTTATCAGAGGCTAACATGAACTCAACACTGACGGGAACCTACTCTTAACTCAGTAAAAGCTGACCCTTGTCATCGTTATCAAGCAGACTGCATGTCCCCAAAATGTTCAGTTTTGCCTGCAACTTAATTAGAAATCTCTCCCTTTGCTTTGTTCTTTCTTGCTCCTGAGCATTTTTACAGTGGCTGTAAGCACAGGGAATTGATGTTATCAATCAGTTTATAAATGAAGTGCAGCAGTTAAGAGCATAGACGTGGAAACTGAATGATCTAGATTAAAGTCCTTCTTCTTCATGCCAGTGTGGAGTTGAACCAATGGCTCCATCTCTCTGTGACTCAGTTTCCACATAAAATGGGGATGATAGAAATAGTATCTGTGTCATTGGGATTAAGAAAATTAATATTTGTAATTATAGTGACTGGCACACGGTCAGTGCTCTGTCAGGGCTCACCATCATCTATGTGTTTAATGCACGTCGAGTACAAGCAGGCACAAGCAGGTACCAGTGACCAAAGGCCAACTTCCGGTGGACAAAGCAACTCTGTGGACGTGACAAGGCTTTGCTGAGCTCTGATGGCTCGGGTCCTCTCGTGGTCCTGCTAATCCCAGCATCACTCAGCAATGCACACCCTCGTAAATAACGCATTTTGGTGACAGCTCTGGCCATGACAACATTTTGTTTGAATTTTTTAAAAACTTATGTGATTCGTCCAGCTGGTGTGGCTCAGTGGATTGAGTGTCGTCCCATGGACTGAGAGGTCCTGGTTCGATTCCCGGTCAGGCCACGTGCCCAGGTTTTGGGCTCGAGTCCCAGTGTGGGGTGTGCAGGAGGCAGCCGATCGATGATTCTTTCTCACATTGATGTTTCTATCTTCCTTCCTCTCACTCTAAAAATTCAATAAAAACAGCCCTTGCCGGTTTGGCTTAGTGGTTAGAGCGTCGGTCCGCGGATCAGAGTTGCAGATTTGATTCCGGTCAAGGGCATGTACTTCGGTTGCAGTTCATCCCTGGCCCTGGTCGGGTCTTGTGGGAGGCAACGATGTTTCTCTCTTTCCCTCTCTCCCTCCCTCCTTCTCACTCTATCTGATGATAAATGTAAAAATATCCTCGGGTGAGGATTAAAAAAAAAAAGAAAAAAATTCAATGAAAACATATTAAAAATTTTTATGTGATTCATAAAAAATGTGTAAGGACAGCCTACGTTAAAATCTGCTCTGACACCTGCTGTTTGTCTTAGGCAAGTTACTTAACCTCTGGGCGTCACTCTCCTCACTGCTGAAAGGTATCAGTAATCACGCCTACCTTCTCGGGTTGCTGTGGGGATTGAGTGAGTTACGGTCGTGCTTAAAGCCCTAGGATAGGACTAGACACATTGTAAGTGCTCAATTAATATGTTAAAAATAGTAATATCCAGGTAATAAGTTCTGAAAATGGAAAGCCCCGCAAATACCCTTAGAACTCTCTGCAAAGAGCTGAACACGCGTGCCCATTAGTCTTGTACACTAGAGGTCTCCCGCTGTGGCTGCCTAGCACATACACCAGGTGGACATACTTCATTTGCACAGCCTAGATTTCCAAAAAATTAGAATTAGTGGCCATATTAAAATCAGGACATTTCATGTAAAAGTCTAGACTTGCAGCCGTCTCGGGGACCGGAAAGCATGGCGCTGCTGGGCTGCATCCTCGCAGGTGGGCTGAGAGGAGGCCTCGGTGCTGCTCGCGGTGGAAGGTGCTCTCCGGGGCAGGAGCTCCGGGCCCACAGCGTCCGGCTTTCACTCCTAGAAAGCTTCATGCATGGGCCTTACCGCCTGGCTCCGCTTACCAGGACAAAAATAGCCAACACGTGGACAAAACAGACTACGTTCCAGGCGCTGTCTCATCCAGTCTCTATAACCGTCCTAAGGGAGAAGCATTGTTATCGTCCCCTCCCATCTGAGGGATGGGAGGCCACGGCCAGGTACGTTTCCAGAGTTGTGCGGCTTGTACGTGGCAGAGCTGGGAGTTGAGCACTCAGGCCGAGTCTCGGTCCTCAGCACTCTGCTGTCCTCGAGTAACCCTTTATTCTGCAGCTGGACCGATGAAATGGGACCGTGTTCCGGGTGTCAATACGCAGTTCTCATGGTCATGGTGGCCAAGAGGGCTTAGTTATGGATGCCCAGGGTCATGATTTAAGTAATTAGGTGTCTAATTTCCCCATTGCCCTCAGCATTGCCAGACTCATCTCTGGTACCCAAGGAGAGTCCCACTTAGAATATAAGCTCCTGCTGATAGGCACTGAATTTGGAGTGAGAGTTTCCTCCCCCGAGTGCCTCCCAACTCAGCTCCTCAGTTGCGGGGCACGGAGGACAAAACCCGTCCCCGGAAGTTGGTGCATTCTGCTCACCTTCGCAGCCGCAAACAGCCTTCGTGGATGGCCACGACTACTTTCCAAACATGTTGAGAATGCAACAGGTGACACCAGCCCGACACTGGTGTCACACATCTTTTTTTTTTTTTTTTTTTTTTTTAAACTTGTGTCCCTTTTCAAGAAACATAAACATTTCACGTGGCCAGGAAGTTCCAATCAGCCTCCATCTTGCAGCCTGTGGTTACTGATGGAGAAATTCCTGTTTTCCACACAGCCCTTCGGGCAAAATTTGGTCAAGCTTTCCTTCCTGGACTCTTATAAAAACAAGACAGTTTATTTCCCTTTTTTGACTATAAAGTTTTATGATAATATTTGAAGATGTTGTTTCAAAATACAATTTGCCTTTTATTGCAAACCCTGAAGCGTGAAGCTGAGTGGTTCTCGTGAGTCTCTAAGAGAACGTCTGCACCCAAATGGTGGCCGAGATAATGCCCGACAACCACTACCAAATGCTTAACGTTGGAAAATAAATTCCTAAGACGCAGATGAACAGATGTGTGTGAGCTTCGTCCGTGAGCCGAGCCCAGGTGGGTGCGCTGCTGGGGAGGGAGGCTGTCTGTCCCCAGGCCTGGACGTACCCAGGAGGGCTGCACCGCAGAGGGGGTCCCTGCTCCTAACCCCCGCTGGTGGGGCCAACACCAAGGTGAGGGGCCTGAAGGCCAGAACTCCTGGCTGTCAGAGGAACCTTCTTAGTGTCTCCGCCTGCTTCCTGGAATGACTGGGAGAGAGACCATCCCTGCCCGCACTGCCTGGTGGCACCCCCACAATGGAAGTTCTTGGTTCCAGAATTACACTTCGGTCAACTCACCCACAGTGGGTCAGATTCTGGACTGCGATCCGGTCCACACCGGGTGTATCAGTTTCTTGGGGTTGCTATAACACGACCATAAACGGGCTGCTTACACGACAGAACCGAATCCCCTCAGTTCAGAAGGCCAGAGGTCCAAAACCAAGGTGTCAGCAGGGCCAGGGTCCCTCTGGAGGCCCTGGGGCACAATCCGTCCCTCTGCTGTTCCAGCCCCTGGCAGCTGGCGGCGCTCCTTGGCTGTGGCCCTGCCTCGGGACTCCCTCATCACACGACCCTCCTCTGCCTGGCCCTCCCTCCACCCTTCTCATGAGGACACTGTGATGGCGCTTAGGACCATCCTGGTCATCCGGGGCCATCGCTTCACCTCAAGATCCTCACTTTCATTACACCTGCAAGGACGCTTTTCCCGAATAAGGTGGCTTTTACTAACTCCAGGGTTAGGACTCGCTCCCTGCACAGGCTGCCCTCGCCCCTGCTGCAGCCCTCCTCCCATCCTGCAGCCGGCCTCTTCCCCACGGGAAGGCGCACAGACCGCCGGGTCCCTACGAGACCGACAGGTGAAGGAGTGCCAGTGTGGCTGGATTTTTTCAAATCAGTCACCTTCCTTCTCTGCCTCTTTCCTCTCATCTCCACGAAGGTGGGGGTCAGGGTCAGCTGCACTCAGTCTCCCTGCACTGTTGCAACGGCCTCCGCTGTCTTCCTGCTCCTCCCCTCACCTGACAAGCCCTGTTCTCTGGTCAGTCAGAGCATATCAGTCCTTGCTGCTTCCAGTCTCTGTAGAGAGCCAGAGGACAGGACCTCCAAGATGTCCACGTCCTAACAACTGAAACCCGTGAGTATGTTACCTTACGTGGCAAAGGGGACTTTGCAAGTGTGTTAAGGATAATGAGGTAGTCCGGCTGGTGTGGTTGAGTGTCGACCTCATGCACCAAGAGGTCGCCGGTTCGATTCCTGGTCAGGACACATGCCCAGGTTGTGGACCCGATTCCCAGTGCGCGGCCAATCAATGTCCTCTCTCATCAATGTTTCTATCTCTCTCTCTCTCTCTCTCTCCCTACCCCTCTCTCTAAAATTAATAAAGGGGGGGGGGAGATAATGAGCTAGGGAGTTTCCTGGATCACCTGGGTGGGCCCAGTGCAATCACAGGGGAGGCAGGAGGGTCGCAGGTAGAAAGGATGCGGCTGTGCAAGCAGAGGCGAGTGGTGTGCTTGAAGACGATGGGTGGGCAGACTGTGAGCCAGAGAATGCAGCCCCTCAACAAGCCGGAACAGGCAAGGAGGCAGCTTCTCCCCCGGAGCCCGGGAGGAGCCAGCTCGGCAGACACCCTGACGCCAGCCCATGAAACTGATTTCGGACTCCGGTCTCCAGAACTTCAGGAGAATAAACCTGTGTTGTTTTAAGCCGCACAGTTTGTGGTCGTTTGTGACAGCAGCGACAGGAAACTAACACAGTGTCCAGGGGTTCTCACTGAATCTAGGAGTCAAACTTCTCACCAGGGTCTCCAAATGCCCAGAAGATCCGGCCCCTGCCTTCCTCTGCCCTCACGTTCCTGCTCTGCCCAGTGCTCACCACCCTCTGGCTACACCGACCACTTTCCGCCGTCCGCAGGCCAAGCCTCACTCTGGCCTCCGGGGTCCCCTCTGTCTGGAATCTTTATTCTGGCCCCTTGTCATCAACTTCCAGCTGGCACCTTCTCAAGGAGGCCTTTCTGGAGCATGTGGGATGAATATCTAACAACCCAACCATCCCTACCCCAGCCAGCTCCTATCCCACTACCCTGCTTTTTCCTCGTGGCACGGATTGCCATCTACAATCATGGCATTCACTATATTTACATGGTTCCCTCCAGACAGCAGCTGCATGAGAACAGGGCCCGTGTTTAGTCCCCACAGTGGACAGTCATTGGTCCTAAAGAGATCTGTTGAGTGAATGAATAAAATGCATTCCTTCTCCTCAGGTCTAACGACTGCCCTCTGCAGTCAGGGGCAGCCTTGGTAATGGAATAACAAGAGAATCACCTTCAAGCCCAGGTTTGAGCCAGGGGCCGATAGGGGATGGGACCTGGAGGCATTTTCTGCTTGCTTCTCTCCTCAGAGTTTCCTCCTCCTTGACATAATTTAAAAATACTTCCCCCCGTCAGCCCACCCCTGGGCTCTGTCCACTTACAACTAGACTTTCCCGAGGATGACCTTGGGTCAAGTACTCTCAGGGGCTCAACCAGAGTGCGCAGGTGCCCGGCCTTCTCCACTTCCCTGGGGCAGCGGGTGGGGCTGAGCTGCTCACACATTACGGGCCCAAGGAAACTCCTGTTTGAAGACCAGGGGGCCTTATATCTTAATAACTGATGATTTCTGCTCTTTCGTGAGGAGTCTGAACGTTTTGACCCAAGAAAAAAGGCATTTCCATTCGGGTAAATGGCGTCAGTCTGACCACACACACTAGGTCAGAAACTGGGTCAGAGGAGTGACAGTGTCTCCCCCCACCTCCACTTCACTCGGTCTGGTTGATCAAGACCGGGCACTCACCGGACAGTGTTAAAACCTGCCTTTCTGCCCCGGCCGGTGTGGCTCCGCGGTTAGAGCGTCGGCCCATGCACCAGACGGTTGCAGGTTCAAACCCTGGCCCCGGTGGGTACATGCGGGAGGCAACCAATTGAAGTGTCTGTTTCACATCGATGTCTCTCTCTCTCTCCTCCTTCCTTCCCTTTCACTCTATCTAAAAATCAATGGAAAAATATCCTCGGGTGAGGATGAACAAAAAACAAAAACTTGCCTTTCTCTCCCATACCGCTGCCCATTCGACGTCTCTTGGAGGGTGCCCTTTACACCACGCGGTTTCTGACACGGCTCCCAAGTCGCTGCCACCTGTGCTCCCCTGGACTCCCTTCTACCTACGTGTGGGCTGGATCTAGTGACTTGACTGCAATAAACAAATACAGCAAAAATGATATAATGTCACTCCTGTGTTTCTTTCACAAAAGAAGGGAACGTCCATCTTACTGGTATTCTACTCGCCATCCTAGTTTGTATACTTCGGTGAAGTGAGCCACTGTTTGGGGAAGGCCCCACGGCGAGGAACTGGGGCCCTCGGAGGAATGGCTCACAAGGAGCCGAATCCTGCCAGCAGCCATGCGAGTGAGCTTAGAAGTGGATTATTCCCTGGTTCACCTCCAGACGAGACCACAGCCCAGCCAGCACATGGACTGCGGCTTATAAGGAACCCTGCAGCAGAGGACCCAGCTAACTGCACCTGGATTCCTGACCCACAGAAACTGTGAGCTAATAAATGTATTTTGTTTGGGGTAATTTGTTAACAGAGATCAATAAGTAATACAACCCACACAATAACTAGGAATTCTCCATGCAATCCAACCCACGTTAGCTATATGCAGTCAAATCTTCAAACAGTAATCAGCTCTTCATCTGTTAGGCCTTGTGCTCCACGCATTCATTTCCCTCTCAGACCTTGCGAGGAAGTGACTGGTGGAACCAAATGGGATGTTCTTGCACCTCTCGTCCACATGGCCTAATCTGGGCAGGCCACACACCAGGGAGGAGCATTTATGAGACAAAATCCACAGTGGAGAGAGTGTGGTTCCATCACTGAGCCAGGACTCGAGTTCAAACTTCTATTGTTTGGGGAAAGGAGCAGCACTGCTGGTCTAGGAAGTGGTGAGCAGCAGAATCGCTTGGGTCAAAGCAATTCAACCTCACAGCCAGTAAACACACACGCCTGAGACTGGGCTTTGGGCTTTCAGATTTGGTTCCTTCCCTTGCTTTGCAATCCTCCCCGATTTCTCCAGCACCTTAGCTATGTCTGCTTAGAAAAGAAGCCATGGCAGGAACAGCACAGGAAGACTTAAGAATTTTGTCCTCACTGGTGTGAAGAGCTTACACCGTCAGCTCTCAAGTTGGCCTGAACTCTGGCGCTGGGTCTCTGTGTGCTGCGATCGAACAGTAAGACTAACTTCCGGCCATTCAAGCAGCCTGACCATGGGGAAGCCCAAGGAGTTCCTGGCAATTTCTTTACCTTCTCTCTTATTTCTTTGAGGCCCCCTACGTGTACGAACAGCTCCACTGACGAGCTGTGCAGCAGACACAAAGCCGGCCCCACATTCTTCTACGCCTGTGTCCACTCGCCTTTGCAAGGTTTCTGCAGCGCCTCCTGCCCACAAGGGGACTCTCTCTGCACCCCTTGAATTTAGCTCATGGGAAAGCAGCAAACAGGGCACAGCAGAGGCTCGAAATGTGCCCGTGCACTGGGCTTTGCCTCATTCCTGTCCTGTGGAGTCCTTAACTCCACCATACGAAGAGGTCTATGTCCTAGCCGGGGCACACAGGAGCATGGGGGCCAAAGCAAGTCCTCCCGACTGAGCTCCCCCAGGCCAGCCAGCGTTTCAAATACTACACATGAAAAGACCATCCTGACCGCCTGGCCGCCAGCTGACCTTCCAGCCGGCTGAGGAGACACAGCAAGCCCATCAGAGATAAGCTGGGATGGCCAGACCAGGAAAACCACCACAGTGAGTTAAACAAATGGTTATTTTAAAAGACACGAAGCGTTGAAGTGGTTTATCATTCGGTACGAGATAACTGACGTGGACTTGTACCACGTGAATGTTTCCACCAACTCATCTTCTTAGGGGGTTTTGAGTCCCTGAAGGCAAAAGACTATAATCATCAGAAGTTCAAAGTTAGGCCTTCCCTTTGGTGGTGAGGTTGGCAACAAGACAGTGGCAGCCTCTGTGGACAGGTGAGTGGCGAGTGAGTCGTCCTTGAACTGATGCTCAGTGCTGGTCTGTCTCTCCATCACCTAGGCATCTTGCGGACAGCCTGAAGCTCCCACCTGCAGAGACCCCACCACTGTGGCTTGCTTCCTGAGCACCTGTCCCCCTTGTTCCAAGAACCATTTCCCACTTTTATTCAGAGCGGCCCCTTGCTCTCTCTGTCCAGGCGGTTGGGAGGCACTCTGCCCAGAGCTGCAGAGGTGCGGCTCGAGACGTTCGTGGAAGGCACTCTCTCAGATGACACCCAGACGCCCCCACCTCCCGAAATCCTCACCTGTGCGATCCCCTCCCCTTCAGCGTGGGCTGGATTTCTTGACTTGCTTCTAAAGAACAGAAAACAGCAATACGATGGGATGTCACTGCTGAGATTAATGGCTTCTGGATTAGATGCTCTCACTTGAATCTTTCACACCTGGGAGTCAGTGGCTTGCCAGAGGCACCCTATGGAGATGCCTATCGTCGAGGGACTGAGGCTGCCACAGACCATGTAAGTTACCTTCGATGTAAATCCCATCTCCCCACAGCTGACCCTTCATTTGTGACTGCAACCCTGGCCAACAGCTTGACTACACCCTCATGGCAGGTGTCAAACCAGCTAAGCCACACCCAATTTCCTGCTCACAGACACTGAGAGGTAATAAATATTTGTTTCAAAATTTTGGAGTAATTTATTACGCAGCAATAGATACAACTCAGGTCTGGCCAATCAAAGCACCTCACCTACCTCCCCTCTCTACCCAGACACAGTGCTCGGTTCAGAAATGATGCACATGAGACCAGGCTGAGCCAATCAGAGTAAAGAAGAAAACTTTCATAGGACCTAATCCCAGGAAGCCGAGAGCTTGGAATTCTGCCATCTTTTTGCCCCTGTGAATGGAAAGTCCTGTGCTCTCCTGTCACTGTCTCCCCAGCACCCAGAACTCTCTGGCTCAGAGCAAGTGCTCAATATTTAGGAAATGAAAGGCAGGTTTACATCCAGCAAAGGGAGAAAATGTGAGGAGTTGGCACGAACTGGGGAGGAACCGGAAGTAGCATAGCAACCTCTTCTACAATATTATCTTAAATGGAACATGTCATCCAACATCGATAGAAACCCACGCATTTTTGTTTTGTAAATGGGATGCGTAGAACACACAGTTTCTTATTTAACTTGGCTCTACTAGATTTTAATTGGCAGAGTTTCTAAAATTCTGCAGAGAACACGAGGATCGATAGACCCACTGCCTCACCAATGCTCCGTTTACCCGGCATCTTCCAAGGAGGCGAGTCAACTCTGTGGGGTCATCACACACTTGGTGTGTCAGGTTGTCCTTTTCTGCTGCCCACTGGCAATGGCCACTCCAAAGGCACGTGCTATAGGTGGGGTAACTACATCTTTCAAACAGAAAGTGTAAGCATGGGTTCATTCAGAGAAGGTACCAGGCTGATGCCCAGTGATGCAGTAAGGTCTCACTCTGATCTCAAGGAAGGGGGGCTCCATATCATGCCAATGGCATTTAGAAGAGCTCTCCCTCATCCCCCCTCCTCTTATGGCCTCCTTGGACGAGGAGAACAGGAAATAAGCCCCCTCCCCCTTTTTGCAGATGCTAAATTAGGAGAAAATAGTAAAAGATAAGTTGTTTTACAAATAATGGCACCCTCATGGATCAGTCTCTGCGCTGACAGCAGCCTCCTTGCTGACTCTGTCATGGTGGAATGGAATTTCTGTTGTCTACTTCATGCTTGAGGACTTAATACACACAAACCACACCGACTGCGTGACTGAGCAGACAGTCTGCTTATGGGCAGGAAAATATTAAGGTCACTAAGCTTGTGACTTGCAAATGTCTCAACCTCAGATGGCTACAGCAACCAGGCAGGTGGATAAAAAGTGTAGCAATAGGGCATGGTGGAGACTGCAGTAAAATGAGAGCACACACTGCTCTAAAAGGAGGCAGCCATGGTTTCGTTCTGTCGAATTATTTCCTCAAGGGAACCAAGGCCCAGTATGGCCAGTCTTCTGATTATTTTCAAGTGAATCTGAAAGTCCAGAAATTTAAATAACTTATCCCATTTTTTAAAAAAAGGTTGACAATGATATCAATTAAATAAAATTTTGTGCACGTGAAACAAAGCCTATCTTCCGGCCACATCAGCTCATGGCTCTCCAGTTGTAACCTATGGGCTGGAGTCTATTTAAAAGCAGACATGTTAACAGAGAGTTTGCATATATTAACTCAGTTTAATCATATCAATTCTTAAACAAAAAAAATGTCCTCCAAGAGATAATAGTTCACAGTAACTGCAAAGCTTACTCACAATTTTTAAAAACACCAGTCATGCTTAGCATTCAAAGAAGATATTGTAGAATAACTGTAAAAACTTTTACCAGGAACATCAGCTTCTGACTTTAAAAATTACAAATACTGAAGCATTTTGGTATCAGACACAGTAGTTTTGACATCGTCTGTTCATTGGATGAGTTTCTGGAAGTTTGGAAAATTGTTCCTCTATACTTGGACAAAGCGCTTACTCTAAACTAAACATTTTTCAAATGTAGAAAACAAACTAGCAAGCTACACATACAAAGAAAAGCCCTCGAGGACAAGCTCTTCACACGTGGAACGCAGCAGGGGCACCGTGGATCCTGGAAGACTAGAATCGATACATATACTCGGCCTGAAGTCCAGGCTCAGCATGGAGCGTGCATTCACCTACACGTTAATGACAAACTCTGGGTTAGTATAGGAGAAGCCAGCAAATTCATTTTGGTCTAAGTTCATGATGAAGAGTTTGTCAGTAGGCGTGAGTTCCACAGGCTGTCTGGTGAACTCTTTGTCGAAGTTGGAGGTGTCTCGCTTGTCTCTCTGCCAAACGGAAAGCAGACACATTAACACAGCATAGAAGGAAACACGACCGAGACACGCCGGGCGCCGGGGAGCTGATGACGCTCGCGGGCAGAGAGGGAAACAGCCGCGCCGAGTCAGCAGCTGCACTGCACGTGCGACCCCCTAGCTCTCATTTCATGTCATATGTTGGCTTCAGGAGAGAAAACGTGGTGGACATTTTCTAAGAAAGGAAATGAGACATTGAGTTTCTTTAAGGATTGTCACCAAGTGGGTGTGTGTTCTGTTTTCTTCGGCTTGGAGATGAATGGAGTTGGGAACTACTTCTCACCATGTGTGATGTCGTGGAGTGTCCCAGAGAAAACCACCCCAAAGCAACCCCTGTGTCCAGGACGGCCCTTTCTGTAAGGAGGAGGGTAGCTGTACAGCTCCCCAGCTCCCCCAAAGCAGAGCGGCATGTGGGGGAATAAGATCGCTGCTCACTGAAGGGGGCATCAGCGTGACCCCTGTCTACCCAGGCTTTCCAGGGGAGATCGGAAACCCACCCACAGGCTGGGCCTCGGGGCTTCAGCAGCCGGGGGCCACTCCAAGGGTGATCACACCATGTATCTAATAAGTGTAAGAAACAGAACCAAAGCTTAAGGTAAGGTCTGTAGGGGCAGCCTTAATGCAGACACAGCTCGATTCTCCTAGTTGATCTGGCATTTCTTGGGGATGGGGAGCAGGCGTTGATCCTGGCTTGGAGCAGGTTTACCAGAGAACGCGTGTGGGCTAGTAAAAACCTCTCCGATCTGTGTGATGCGCTCAGGGTCTTTGCCAGCCTGTCCTCTCTTCCTATCCTCATTAACCCCTGGGGGCAGGGACAGCTGGAGTCCTCATCCCACACCCCACGGTTTGACACACGAGAAAACTGAGGCACAGGAAAGTACAGTGACTTGCCCAAGACCTCACAGTGGGTCAGTGATTTTAACCTGACCACATTGGTCCTAATGATGTCTCATCTCAGCCCCTCTGACTAGGGAACAAGACCGATGGCTTGCGTATGACTGGGCAGCCAAGGACGACACCTGGGTTTCACTGGTACCAGCCAGGCTGCCTGACTGAAGCTGGACTTTAAAGAGGGGTGGGTCAGTGAAGACTGACTGACTTGCTGAAGTTGGCCAGTCACCACCCAGGCTTTGGGTTTAGCCTCCAATGGGCACTGACTGATAAGGACTGCTCATTACTGGGTTCATTCCCCTTTGCAAAAACCCCTCTCACAAAAATTCCTTCCTTTGGCCGCTCCCCTGAGATAGGGAAAGGTCCTGATGGAGTTCCCTACTTGCTCTTGCGGTGTCTGTGGGGTGTGGGAGGGAGTGGGAATCAGTGCAGCCAGAGGGAGCAGACTGAGGAAGCCATGGCACTGTTTCCTGGATGGCGGGCCATTTCCGCCACGCCCTCCCATTCTGCTTCGTCTTGTCTGCCTGCCGCCTGGCCCTGTGCTGTCCCTGGGCACTCCCTGTGTTACTCCATGTGTTCAGAGAAAAGTTCGAATGCCACCTCTTCCTTTAACGTCATCAGTGCGTGCCTCTCCGGACCCCAAGTCACACTTAGCATCCTTCTAACGATCTACATCGCACCTGCTGCTGTTGGAAACTGACTTGTTTAAGTCCTCTCTCTGGGAGGGCAGGGTCCTTGCTTGTTTCTGCTGCATTTCCAGGGCCAAGACCAGTGCTCAGCACACAGCAGCTGTCCATACTATCTGCAGAATGAATGCATCAGTGAATGAAGTCTTGACTAAGGATGAATCTCTTCACTTTTCCCTACTCACAGTAGCTCCTGAGCCAGAGACTTCAGTCGAAAGCAAGACATGGAATTTGTTGCCATTGACCCTATGGTCTGTCCCATGGGCCCCTACCCATTTCAGTGTGGACTGCACTGTATCAGGCCCCTTAGAGGTCTGAGAGTTCCACGGATATGAGTGGGTCCTGGTATATCTCGGGCTGGAAGGCAGGCAGCTGCCTCCTTGCAGGTGTCCCCTGGTAACTGACCCCACGTGCCCTTCCCTGCCTCTGGGCTTCCCACCAGCCCCAGTGCTGAAAGCCCTTCCCCATTTGGCGTGCTGGTGATGACTCATGCTTCAGACAGCCACATGGTCCAAACAGGACTTCCATTATGGATTGTGTCCTATGGGCAAATCCCCATAGATAATACCCTGAGTTTTACCCTAGACATTGGGAGAGAACAGGCCTCCCTGTTGGGACATTTCCTTTCTGAGTTGACAGTATCTGAAGCCACATGAGAAAAGTCTCACGCGTCCAGGAGGGTCACTCATCCACTGGCCCGCTAATAATTTTCCAAGGTCATTGTGATCATGGTCCTATCCTTTCCCAGAAGAGGAGCAGGTTCATAAGAAGTCTGAGAAATGAAGAGGGTCTTGGATCCTGGTAGACAATTGGCCATGGCTAAGATGTTTAGGTTGCTTTAGATTTTCTTACTTAGTTTTTTATCCCCTAATTTTAGTTCTTTTGGAAAATTTCAGGCTGTCTGGTCTAGAGGCACAGGCCGTGTGAAGCCGGGGGCAGTGTGCTGGGAGGACAGTGTCTCCCTGAGGGCCAGGAAGGGACTGTGGGCGATTCCCCCAGGAGGTGAGACGGACCGAGAACTGAGCGGTAAATCCAGGCCCTCTCTCCATTCGGTATCTGTCTCTGCTCAGGTCCTGGTGACTCCGTGTTCTGTTCAAGCACAGAGACAGTGCCGCTGGCCTTCTAGAAGGAAACCCACCCCAGCTACCGTCCGGCCTCTCGTCCCCGCCCAGAGCACTGTAGGACTGTCCCAGAAACCTGGGTCAGGAGGACGCTCAGCTCACACTGCGGTCTACAGAGAGAGCCAAACCCTGAAGACAAGACAGAGGACTTCTTCTTTCTTACAAGAAGCCTTCCCTGACTGACCCAGAGACCAGTTACCTTCAGATCACATCATGCTTTCTACTGTGCAAAGACTGCCTCGGATCGCATGTTCTGCCTCTCCACTGTGCTCCTGGCACCCAGCAGCGGCCGGGCACAGTCGGCGCTCAACAAACGATGGCTGGGTGAATGAATGGAGGGCGGAACCCATGCAAGAGGGAAACAGATCAACACCTTTCTTCCTGGATAATTTGCAAAGCATTCCCCCGAGGTTCTAGACCTCGAAGGCTCGGTGTCTCGGTCTCCTCTGCACATGAGATGCTGATAGAAAAGGAAACTGTGGGACTTCTGAAGACCCCTGACTTCCACAGAGACTCCTGCCCCACCTCAGTGGGAACAGAGATGTTGGCTTGAGTTCATATTTTTGCAAACTATCAAACTTTTGGAAAATAATGGCAGCAATTTGGAAAATATAGAGTACTGTGTATATATACATTATATTCTTCCTATCTCTCATCTATCTCTCATCTATCTATCTATCTATCTATCTATCTATCTATCTATCATCTATCATCTACGTACCTACCTAGCTACATTGGTTTCTAAAGCTGTCTCAGTCATTGTCAGCCACCCAATGTTTCTCCATGTTTTTTTCCTCCCTGAGAGCATATCCAAGGAAAGACCTGGTAACCTAAGGGCCATATAAAGGACCTCAACTAACCTGTCATAGAGCAGAGATGCCTGTTACAGAGCAGAAAGGGTCTGAGTGTCAGAGACCCGGCTCTGCACCCAGCTGGCTGATATTGGGCAAGTCACTTCCTCTCTGCTGATGCCAGTTCCCCAGCAGCTGTGAGGTTCCGTCCCAGTTTCCCTCCTTCCCTAACCTCCTACACTATTATTCATCTGGGACTTCTTTCCCCGGGGTCTAGATTTCTGCCACAAGGGCAGCAGCAGGATGGTCCCAAAGCCAGCAGTGAGACCCGAGAGGGCAGGAAGGGGTGAATGGCAGGAAATCCAAATCATGGTTTTCTTAAAGACGAGAAGTCTGAGTTCAGGGACATTCGTCCAGTTTTTCAAGTCCCCTGCTGGTTTCGTGAGGTCTGAGAATAGCGGGAGGCAGGAGACAAGGATGGGGAACCACTACTGTGCTCATCTGTTCAGACAGAAACGGGGTCTCTCCCACCCACGGGCTTTCCTTGCACTCTGGGGGCTCATAAAGCTTCTTGCTACAAAGAATATTAAGTCCAAGCTGGGAGGAGTAGTGATGTTGATGAGAAAGTCAAGAGCCTGTCCGCGCTCCTAGCTGGCCCCCAATGTGGGCTGTGGGCTCTGACACCACGGGAGGCCCCTGGTCAGCTCGCCCCACCCCATTACAGGCCACCAGGGGTCCTCAAACGGCCCACAGCCTCGGCCTCTCTGGCTGGACACCGGGGCTCAGTTAAGCTGAGTTTAGTTCCTTCTGTCCCAAAGCCCCGGGCAGCCCCACTTGGTGGACAGGGTCCCCATTTTCACTGATGTAGCATTTCTTCTCCTGTTTCTGCTATTGTGTCTCGATGCTGGAAGAAAAATGGCACATAACACATATCCAGATACAAACGAACATTTGCACAAACATCTTGCAAAACAACATCAAAGAGAAGAATACAACTGTCTGTCTGAGAGCTGGTGCCTCTCTCGGAGCACTTCATTGGCGTCCCAAAGCCAGCGGAAAACCTAGCCCTGCGGGGCTCAGGCGGGGTCTGCCGGCTTCAGAGCGGTCTTCTCCGTCAAGCAGTTGGTCATTGTAGTTAGTAACATTTGGACACGCAATTTCAAAGCATGTGTAACAAATTAATTTTGTTTTTGCATTTGAACAACAGAAATAAAACCCCAAAGCAAATAAAGTTTGAAATGTAATGTAAAATTATGGTCCTTTGGGACCTTGCTAGAGTGACCATGTCTTTCCAGGAAGTGGTGGCAAATGCCCTTTCCAAGCAGTCTGGGGGTGAAGCTGAGCAGGGACACACAGGCCCAGAAATTACAGCACTGAGGACGCACCCAAGCTGGTTGCCTTGCGACCCCTTGAGGTGCTTTCAGATCGAAACTGTGTAAAAGCACAGTTTGGGAATTTTAAAAGGGCTTAGATAATCTTAACTTTGAGTTTAAAAAAGAACAAATAAAGTTTTATTTTTAGCACGTGCTTTTCAAAGCTCAGGGTGCCTCCGGGCCGGGCAGCAGGAGGAATCCCTCCAGGTCAAAGCAACCACACACTTGGACAGCAGCCAAGCTGGGGGGAGGCAGAGGCTGCTGGCGCCGACCCACTCCCCGCTGGGGCGAGTCGAGGCCGGCCGGTGGAGTTGGAGAATGTATAAAAATGGCCTGAAAAAGGAAAACAAAGCAGGCGTTTTGTGTCCTCACTGACTGCAGCGCAGGCCAGGCCGGGGAGTAAACGGCGAGCGGACTCGGACAGCGAGCTCGCCGTGCAGCGCGCTCCACAGGACGGCTGCAGAGCCCGCCGCCTAGGGATGCTCCAAGCCACGCGGACACTTGGGGTCTGAGACATGGTCACTCTAGTCTCATCAGCAAATAAACATGGATGGAACTTTGCAATGAAAAAAATAAAATGTCACCAAAATAGCCGTTGAGCTCGAATGACAGAAACGAAGGACGGAGATCTACACAGCTACTTAGCTCTTGACTTCAGGTTTTAAAAATTCAGAGTTAACAAAGGAAAATCCTTCGAATTCTGATTGGTCAATATTCCTGATGACTTCCTGGTCAGGAGGTGTTAGGACTGGTGGATGGCGGGTGAAAAACCGGTCGAAGTTTTCAGCGTTTCGCCCACACTATGAGAGGGGAAGAAAAGAACTCGTGGTGGGTGGGAACAAAGCAAAACAGAAAAAACAAAACAAAACTGGTGTGGTCTCTCCATCCCTTCCCTTTCACTGCCTCAGAGAGGTTGTTGCAATGACCAGAAATGAGAGCAACGTAGAAGGCCAGCTCCTCAGGACCTCTGGCACATGCCCTCTCGGGCCCCCGGCCTTCGGTTTCTGTAGCTCGTGAGCTGCCTGTCCTCTGGGCAGTCAGGAGCTGTGTGGCAGAAGCATGAGATGGTGGGGCTGGTGGCATGTATCCCGTTCCCTCCCTCTGCCCCCAACCGCCAGCCAGGCTCGGCTGTCGAACGAGATGGAATTAAGGCACCAGAGATGTTACATGTGGCAAAAGATGCAAAATAATGACCCACGTATACGTCACCTGGGAGATCTCAATTTTAGCAGCAGGTCCCCCAAAGTGCTGTCCACCGGCTCTAGTCAACAGAGAAAGATCCCCAGACCTGGGTTTGCTGCCTACAATGCCTGGGCACCCACAGGGCCTTGGTTAGCTGGATAAGTTACTGGTTTTTAATTGTACGGTGTCAGGAGGTAAGCATCCATTCTCTCCCCAGATGGGAAGGGAGGGTATTCGATGAAATACAAACCAGAGCTTGGTGAGCCCATCAGGCTCCAGAGAGAAAACCACTGCCATTTCTCACCCACCCTGTGGTTCGAGGCAGAGTTACAACATGTGTGTGTGCATGTGTGTACATGAGTGCACACACACGCACATGCTGGTTCCCACTAGTGAGAGGGGACAAGTCACTGACACTCTTTGTTCTTCAGCAGCAAAGCCCATTTCATTCCAAGTGTTTCAAACACAGGGTCTGCAGGAGGTGACCACAACCTAGTAACACAGTCGTCGTAATTATGACAGCTACCATTTATATGTTCATTATGCATTTGCTATGTGCCAAGGACCCTAGAATTCTCTGTGCATGCATTATCTTACTTAATCCTCCCCATGACCCTATGAAGTGAGTTTTATTATCATCCTATGGGACAGGTGAGGAAACTGAGGCCAGGGAGGTTGTGTCATCTGTTCAAGGTCACACAGCTAATGAGCAGAGAGCGGCAGTGTGGGCCAGGTCTGCCTGCCGTCAGAGGCGGGGCGGGGCTGGGAGGGAGGAGTCACGGATGGGAATGATGAGGTCTCTGGTTTGAATGAGATAAGAAACTGGGAGAATTCAGAAAGGACTATTTCCCTTCTGGATGTGATGACTTTGAGAGACCAGTGACATTCTAAGAGATGACCTGAAGGAGTTAGAAGTACAGGTTCTGGACCTCAGGAGAAATTTTGAAATTTGAAAGTTGAAAAAATTTTAAAGACAATATGGAGGGTGCGAAAGAGATAATAATAATAGGAATAAAAACTACTGAGCAGCTTCCAGGCAACTGACAACCCACCCTGGCTAGGTGTTTGGCTTACGTTGCCCTTTCATTCTCACAACCACCCCATGAGGGAGGAATTTGGTTCCCGCGGGTCCATGAGGAAACAGCCCCTAAAACCTAGAACGGTAAGAGCGGAACCAGGGAGAGAACATCAGACTAGCCGGGGACTGCGAGGGATCCAAAAACAGGGCATTGTTACCGCAGAAATGCCTCCAAAGAGGTCAAACAGGGAAGTCCTGAAAGCGGCCTGCATTTGGCAACCCGGAGGAGGCGGAGGAGAAGATGCGGCTGCTGCCCACTTCGCTGGGAAAGGGAGTGTAAGTTGAGAAAGTCAAGGAGTGCAAGCTCCTCTTTCTAGGTCTACACCACAGGGAGTGGGCACTGGCGTGCGTGCAGGGGACCGGGCACGCAGACAGCCTCGGCCCGCCCGCCCCATCCAGGTGTGGGGAGAAGGAAGCCCGCGCAGACCCGCTCCGTCCAGGTGTGGGGAGAAGGAAGCCCGTGCAGACCCGCCCCGTCCAGGTGTGGGGAGAAGGAAGCCCGTGCAGACCCGCCCCGTCCAGGTGTGGGGAGAAGGAAGCCCGTGCAGACCCGCTCCGTCCAGGTGTGGGGAGAAGGAAGCCCGTGCAGACCCGCCCCGTCCAGGTGTGGGGAGAAGGAAGCCCGTGCAGACCCGCTCCGTCCAGGTGTGGGGAGAAGGAAGCCCGTGCAGACCCGCCCCGTCCAGGTGTGGGGAGAAGGAAGCCGGTGCAGACCCGCCCCGTCCAGGTGTGGGGAGAAGGAAGCCGTGCAGACGTGGGTTCAACCCCGAGCGCTGGCGCCACTAGCTCCGCAACCCCAGGCACGCTCTTTGAAGTGTCTCTTGTGACCCAGAACAAGTCTCACTCCTCTCACAGGGGTGTGAGGACAGGTGAGCTAATGGGTGAGCAGACAGCGCTGGTCCCAGCAAGCGCTCAGCACCCGCGAGCCGGAAGCCCACTGGGCTCTCCTTCCCTTGTTCCCACTACGCGTCCCTCGCGTCCCTCCCGGCAGCACGTGCTTCCTGCAGGGGGATGTTTTCAGGATGTTTACGTTGTAAATGCCGAGGAAACAGTCTTGCATTTGTAAAAGGCCTGTGTCAGACTTAGAGAAATATATTTGTTATTCCAAACTAAACTGTTTCAGCTTTTCCTTATCTTGGCTTCAGTTCCCAGAAAATGCGAAGCGACCCTCGCCCCTAGCCATAAAATCAAGACTCGGGGCCTAACAGAGGGTCTGCTGGCTGGTGGGGAAACGTCCACAGGAGACGGACCCTCGGGGTCAGTGCAGTGTGCTCAGGACTGCTGGCCAGACTCTTTACTCAGTTTCTCAGTCAAGAAATGTTTATTGAGTATTTACTGTGTGCTGATCATAAATTATACAAAATCCATGTCTTATGGATCTCACATTCTATTAGGAGAAAAAGGCAACAAACAAATAAATAAAAATATAATTGTAAATGTAAATACAGGTTTTAATGCTGGGCAGAAGTACTAGTAAGAAAAATAAAGCCAGTCAGAAACAGAGTGAAGATAAGCACTTGGGACAAGGCGGTCAGCTCTGAGGACGTGGCCTGTGCACGAGCCCTCAGCACAGTGAGGGAGGGTCATCTAGAGGAAAAGCATTCCAAGCAGAAAGAACTGCAAGTGCAAAGGCCCTGAGACAGGCATTCACTTGCGTAATCACCACACAGCAATGAGGCCAGAGCGGTGGCCCAGGGAGAGAGGGGTCAGAGAGGGAGCCAGGAGCCAGGTAATGGACCTCGATGGCCACGTGAGGACAGAGGACTTTCACACCGCTGGAGGATTCTGAGTGCCGTGAGGCACGCACTGACTCGCGTTTCCGCAGGACGGGGGGAGCTGTGCGTGGATAGGCCGAGGGCCGGCAGTGGGGGAGCGTGAGGCCAGCCAGGACGCTGTGGCCACGAGGCCGGAGAGAGAGGAGGGCGGCCAGAGGAAGGGAGAGTTGGGTGCGGGAAGATGCACTTGGTTTGGGGATGCACTTTGCACTTGGAGTTCATGAGGGTTGCTGATGGGTCAGGTGTGGGCATGAGAGGAAGAGAGGACTGGTCAGTGGCCCCAAGACTTTTGGCCTGAACTACTTGGTGAGTGGGGCGCACAAGGGATAGAGCATATTTGTGGGGGAAATCAAGCATCAGTTTCATTTATGGTGACTTTTTTCTTTTATCCTCACCCAATGACTTTTTTTCCATTTTTGTTCAGATAGAGTGGGAGGGAGAGAGAGAGAAACATTGATGTGAAAGGGACACATCAAGTGGCTGCCTCCTGCACGACCCCAACCAGGGCCAGGGATGAATCACGATCGAGGTACGTGCCCTTGGCCGGAATCAAACCCGCGACTCATTGGTCCACGGGCCGACGCTCTAACCACTGAGCAAACTGGCCAGGGCTATGGTGATGTTTGAGAGTCCAGCGGAGCTGTGGATGGACTGAGTGGGGGTCCC
The DNA here is from genome assembly GCA_030848825.1 of Tadarida brasiliensis. Taxonomy (NCBI): domain Eukaryota; kingdom Metazoa; phylum Chordata; class Mammalia; order Chiroptera; family Molossidae; genus Tadarida; species Tadarida brasiliensis. Next base: position 124,159,141 of record CM061258.1, read on the forward strand.
CTGGCTGCCGCGTGGGGACTGCAGAGAGTGGGAACCAGACGGAAAGCAGAGGCTCTGGGGAGGCGAAGATGCTGCCATCGTCCCAGGAGAGAGAAGGTGGGGGGGGGGGGTGGGCAGAGGGGGCGGAGATGCCCACGGCAGGGATGCAGCGGTGAGGTGGCAGTTATGAGGCAGACAGACCTGAAGGTATTTCTGTGGCCTGGGTGTGGGGACCCAAACCAGCCAGTCTAGGAAGCATGTTAACTGAGACACAGTCTTCAGGGGCTATTTTTCTTTAAAAACCATCCATTTCCTGTTGATAGCAGAAGGCTGTTGCTTTGCCAGGGCCTCCCCAGAGGCTGTAATGGGAAACAGAAACAGCCTATGGCAGCTCGGCAGCCTCCTCTCCATCCCCCCACTGCCTAAGAGAACAATACCATCTTTTCGGTGAGGCAGCAGGGACGAGATGCAGGGGAGCCAGATGTCCGAAGGCAGCTTCTGGGCTGGGAGGTCACAGCCTCTCTAAGGGTTGCCGTGGTTTTCAAATGGAGCTGCCACTGCCTGTTAGCCTCAGGAGCTCTCCCTAGGTGGAGATGTCAGCCCTCGGGCCCCGCCCATCAGCTCGGGCCTGCTTCGTCCTTGGAGTGGGCAGCTGGGTGGCTGGGGTCTAAGGCACACACAGTGTGGACCACACCTGCTTCCCTGCTGTCCTGGGCAGATACTCCACCCTCACTGAGCTACTCAAAGAGAACCCAGCCTCCCTGTCATCCGGATACCACTGGGGCTCCTGCTGCGGGGATGGGGCGAAAGCACCCCGCTTGTTTAAATCAGATGGCATCTCCTCCAGCCATCTGGGCAGGGAAGTGAGGCTTGTGTCTTGTTCAACTGTCCCCTGAGTTTAAGAACCTAGACAGTTTGAAACATTTGTCTGTGAGCTGTTGTTACATGTGAGCTATTTTCTTCTTCTTCTCTTCTTTCTAATTTCTGTTTCACTGTGTTAATAACAGCTCTGAGTCTGGTTGTGAAATGTGAAGTTGGTGCAGACACAGCTGCCACGGGAGCTCGCAAAGCCTCCAGCCTAGATACGCCACTGCTCCGCTCAGCCACGGCTAACACTGCCACAGCCCACTCCTCAGCATGGCTGACCGACAGGATCCTTGGGACTTGGCCCTGGTCATCCGGCAAGCAGCCCCTCAACTCCTCCTCCAGCTGTGGTGAACTCCCAGTCCTGGGAGCATTCCCGTACCCCCCCCCCCCCCTCCGCCAAGCCTCTGCACAGGTGGGCTCCTCTGCCAGGAGCACCAGCCTCCCCCGCCCCTCCCCCGCTATCTCCCCGCATCCTCTCGGCCTCCAACAGAGGGCGCTTCCTCTGGAGGCTTTTCCTGGACCCTTCTCTATACTCCTGGGTTTATCCCATCAAGACACGGGATGTTCACCAAAGAATTGTTAGAAGGGAGAAAAATTTGGACATCAACTCTCAACTGACAGGGAAGAGTTAAATAAATAATGATATATCTATTTGATGTATTACCAGGCAGAACACTTTTAAACATTAAAAGAAGATGCAGGAGAATATTAAATATACAATTACTAACAGTGCGTACAATCTGTCCCCATTCTATAAATCATGTACACAAATGTGTGTCTGCGGTCTGTACGAGTATCACAGTTGTGCTCATGGAGACTGGGAGACTTCTAGAGTATTTCATTTTATCCTTTATCTTTTATGTTTGATTGTGTTTTTAAAATTTAAATAACAATTACGGGGGAGTGTAATAAGAAAAAAAGCTATTTTAAATGAAGGAGCTATTGCTGTGGAAGAAAGGGAAAATAGAAATCAAAGGAATGGAATATTTAGCCAAATTGGGATGGTCCACTGCCGCTGCTTACTGGGCTCCGGCTCAGCTACGACACTAAGCTCTCCCAGCGGTCGCCCCAGGGTGTCCTGGGGGCCGAGGGGATGATGGTGAAGGCCAATACTGAGTCCTGGCATCTTCTGCCCGGCAGTGTGCTGAGAGCCAGAGTGCACTGATGTAAGGGGGTCCCTGTCCTTGTCATCATGGAGCTCACGGTCCAGCACAGGAGGCCGCTGCTGGTACCCGTGGCAAGTGCTGTCCCTGAGCACAGGCGAGGAACCTGAGGAGGGCCAGGGCGGCGTTCTGGAGGAGGTGACATCTAAGCCGAGTGGGACCAAAGGGAAGGGCACTGCCTCTTTGAAGGAGGGAAGAAAAGAGCCAGGGGAGAAGCGGAGGTGAAAGGAGGCAAGCACAGGCCGAGGCGGAGGAAGAGGGTAAAGGCCGGTCCCACGCTGTTCGCTGCTCAGCCCGGTCTGACAGCAGAAGGCTGACAGCGCAGGGAGCTTCCTGCCCGGCCTCCACCAGGACAGGAACTGAAACTGGAAGGTCACACGAAAAGATAACCATGCCACAGAGCTGGGTAAAAAGACAAGTCTCTCTTTCTCAGATGTGCACATCCAATGTACCCAGATCCTCTGAAGGCCTCCCAGCGGCTCTCCCAGCAGGAAGGCGAAGGAGGAATCGGCAGTGAGGAGCGGCCAGCAGAGCACAGAGCCACGCTCACCTCTGATCATTCCCAAAAGCCGCCCCTGGACCAAGGGCTTTCTGCCGAGCAGAGGCCGTGTTCAGCATGGTCTGGCCTTGGCAAAAAGATGAAAGCCCCCTTGTCTGCGGATCCTACAGGTCCCTTACAATCGGGGACATTTGATCTCTTGTAAGAAGGGGGTCCTTTGTGCTTGATAGCAGGTTTCGTTTACTTTTTAACTTTTCACTTAAAAACAACATGCAATGTTTGTTCTCCTCCAGCTCTCGGCTTAAATGTCACCTCCTCAGAGAGGATGTTCCAGTCATCTCCATGCGGGGCGGAAACCCCTTCTCCCCTCCTGTTACTCTCCATCAGAACATCCTGTCCATTTCTTTCACACGAAATAAAATATGCGAACACACCAATCTTTAGTACACGTTCTTTCTTTGCTTACAGTTTGTTATCTATAGTCCCATCTAGCTGTAAGCTCCACAGAGCTAAAGCCCCTGTTTTGCCGACCCGGACCTGGGACAGGCTTTGGCACACAGCAGGCACTCAGTGTTGTTGAATGGATGACATTCAGTGCTGGTTACTAGCCAGATACTGTGTAACTACTTTCCAAGCATTATCCCACTTCATCACCCCACAGTCCTCGGAAGACTGCTAAGGGGGGCAGCGGGTTTGGAGAGGTATGTACCTAAGATCTGACGCCAGATCTGACAACTGACCCAGACCCTTCTGTCAGTCTTCCACATTTATTGCCAAAACAATCAAAGGGCTCAAAGCACCAAGAAAAATAAACAACACAGCCCCTTGTGACGTCAGCAGCTGACACCTTCAGGATGGAAGGTGTGGTCTGTGCCCGGATGGCCGGGTGAACAGATGGATGGTGTTTTTCCTCTTTGAACCAACTTAGACTCATCACTCCATTGTTCACCCTGCTTTTAAACACCCAAATGCAACATTCCAACCATTTTTCATGTCAACAAAGAATCCTATCCTTCTTATCTCTTCCTCACCATTCATCTGAAACCCACATTGCTTCGAATAAACTAGCTCACAAATACTGCTTACCCTTTTATTTACCTACGTTTTACAGTTTTGATCCCCACAGGCCTGGGAGATAGGCAAAGCAAAAATTACCTCCACCAAACAGATAATTTGAAAAGTTAACAATTTGGTCAGGGTCAGACAGGGTAAAGGAAAAGAACCAAGATTCAGAGTCTCAGCTGTCTGATTCCAAAGACCACATCTCCTGCCTTACAAATGATATCCAATCATCTGCATGGACCTGAAGTTCGGTTGACCTGGGTTCCAGTCTCGGCACCATCAATCTCCAGCTATACAACCTGTCATCAGGTTAGCTGCGTTCCCTAAGCCTCGTCTGCTGTCACGGCAAACGAACCTCCTTTGTCGTGTGCGGTGAGGATGACTCAATGACGTGAACATAAGGTATGTATCAAGGAGGCAGGTAGTCACTGCGGAGCGCTGGCTGGGCCAGTCCTGTCCAGAGCCAGTCTGATGGGTGTGCTTGCGCTCTGACGACAGAGGGTCCTGCAGGCCTGGCCACACCCTAACCTACCCTAGGATATTACTAAGTTACGGGCACCGAAGACACAAAACAGCCCCGGCCGGTGTGGCTCAGTTGGTTGGAGCATCGTCCCATGCACCAAGAGGTGGTGGGTTCTATTCTTGGTCAGAGCACATACCTAGGTTGTGGGTTCAATCTCCGAGCACATAGGGAGGCAGCCGATGGATGTTCTCTCTCACATCAATGTTTCTCTCTCTCTCTCAAATCAATAAAAAACATAGCCCCAGGTGAGGATTAAAAAAATGGTTTTGCCCTGGCTGGTTTGGCTTAGCGGTTAGAGGAAGGACCTGCGGACCGAAGGGTCTAGGGTTTGATTCCTGGTCAAGGGCAAGTACCTGAGTTGCAGGTTCAATCCCCGGCCCTGGTTGGAGTCATGCAGGAGGCAGCCAATCGACGTGTCTCTCTCATGTCGATGTTTCTCTCTCTCTCTCTCTCTCTCTATCATTCTCTCTCTCCCTTCTTCCCTTCCACTCTATCTAAAATCAATGGAAAAGTATCCTCAGGTGAGGATAAACAAAAAAAAAAAAAAGATGTTTTTAAAAAGGAGGGAAGGAGTCTGAATTTATACCCTATAGATATACTCACACATTCAGGAAACCAGGAAGCTATTAAAAGAATGAAGATTTCGACGTGCTAATAAAAACAGTCTCCATGCCCTGGCCAGTTTGGCTCAGCGGTTAGAGCGTCAGCCTGCGGTCCAGAGAGACCCGGGTTCGGTTCCCGCTAAGGGCACGTACCTCGGTTGCAGTTTGTCCCCGGCCCTGGTTGGTTGTGCGGGTGGCAGCCACTCGATGTGTCCCTTTCACATCGATGTTTCTCTCTCTCTCTCTCTTCCTCTCTCTCCCTCCCACTCTATCTGGACAAAAAATGAAAAAATGTCCACAGGTGAGGATTAAAAAAAAAAAAAAAAAAAACAGTCTCCATGACGGAAGGAGTAGAGCAAAGTGTGGAGTGGAACGTGGCATGCTAACGTCACAGTGCATGGTGGTCGCAGCTCGAGCGTAGCCTCTCCGGGTCACGCCAGAGCCTGGTCACCGTGGGCAGCGTGGGAGGGAGACAAGGAACCCAGCTTGGGCCAGCGGTGGGGGAGGTACTTTATTTCGCTGCACAGCTTTTGATGCTGTTTGAATATTTTACTTTTTCAGTTTGTGTTTTTTAAGGGAGGAAGATCAAAGTACAAAATAAAAAAGTGAGACCAAGAAAGATAAGACACGTCTGTGAGAGAAGGCCATCTTGAGGTCTCCGCTGATGGGGCCGTTTCAGTAGAACGCTGGGGGAGAAGCCTGACAGCACTGAACTGAGGGGACGGGGCTGTCACACGCGCAGCGGCGAGGACTGGCAGGTCTCTCGGTGTGTACAATGAGACAGGGCAGCAGCCCCGGTGGGAGGAAGGAGGGCCCCACGTCGAGGGACGTGGACGTGAGCAGCACGTGTATGTGCTGAGGAGGAAGAGCCAGAAAGTCGGGGCGGACATCCGCCGCTCTGCCTCCTCGGCAGGCGGCCCCTTTTCCTAGCAACCGGGCATTTACTCTTCTTGGAGCACCTGCTCCGCTCTCGACGTGCCTGGTCAGACAGGGCCGGCCGGTCCTCTGGCAGGTGACCCAGGCCGGCCAATCAGCACAGTCCACCCCGGCAAAGTGAGCGCTTCACAGACGGCCCAGGATCCCCCGGCGAGACTGCGATCCCGGCTGCGGGGAGTCTCAGGACACGGAAGCTCTCGGCAGAAGTTGCTAAGATAATGGAGCTTTGGTTACTATAGAGAGAAGCGGTCGGCACAGCATGGGGTCCAGAGCAGGAGGGCGGGAAATCTGACACGAGGGGTATGCCGAGGGAGGGGGTCACAGGTCAAGATGATGTGCAGGTGCAGGAAGCCGGCAGCCACCCCCCCGTGGGGGCTATCAGTGGAGACCGAGGGGACTGGGCCCGTGACTGGAGAGCCTGGGTCTGTGGAGGCTCGCAGGCGCCACGCAACCCGCCCATCTCCGCTCCGCGGCCGAACAGCAAAGCCCACGTCTGTCCTGGTTTCACGTGACTTGCAGTCACATCCTACTTGGCCCAGTCTCCCTGCACCATCCGCTCACCTCGGCATTGTCCCACCACTTGGCCAGTAGCTTTCTGGGGCACTGTGACGGGAATTACAGCCTGGGCAGGGCTGAGGCAGAATCCGAGAAGCTGACTTCGTGAATGTATGCACTCAACAGAGCCCACCACGCAGGGAAGTTCAAATCCCACGTCTGCGCAGCTGACTTTGGGAAATGTGAGAAGAAACATTGTAGAGGCCAAGAGTAAGGGCTTCAGAGGGAAAGAAATGGCAGTTTAAATTAAATTGGCCCTCAGACTTACTAGCTGTGTGACCATGGGCAAGTGACTTCGCCCCCCTGAGCCTGTTCCCTTAGGAGCACAGAGGAGTGAATAATAGCAACTATTTCGTGGGGTTGTAGAGAGATTAGTAAAAGCGAGTGCTCTGCTCTCCAGTAAAACTGAATAATCTAAGAGAACATGCCTGATCGATTTTACTGTCATTGCTGTAAACAGTGAGCTTACTAAGCGCTACACCCACCAAATGGAGCGTCAGTGTCCCGCCCCGGCTCTGCTGTGCCCTGTGGACGTCACGCAGGCACCTCTCCAGGCCTCTGCTGCTCGTCCGCAGAATGGAGGAGCTGAACTCCACATCTCAGGTATCTTTCCGTCCTTGACTTCTACGCTATTGCCAGACATATCCTAAGAGCTTCACACTCCCCTAGCACATGACCTTCCTGTCTACCAGTTCGATTCAAACTGTTGGCTGCTGTGCCAGGGGACAGTTCAAAGTCATTCACTGGCCCAGAAACCTGCCCATTCAAACCACCCCCAGGGAGCGTGGTCTGCTCTGCAGTTCCCGTAAGGGCTCCAGGTGAGTGGATGGAGGGCGAGAGATAAGCAGGCCGACTCCAGGCTGTGCCCTAAACGACTCCTGGCTATTTGCTAGCCAGTGTGCAGACGTAGCCCAATACTGTGATTAAGATCTCTGCAAATCCCACACTCTGGATCACCAGAGGAACAAACAGCGAGTGGGAAATGCCCCCGCCTCAACAGGCCTGTCCGAGCCCTTGCTCGGCTGCACGCCCTGCGCACGGAGGTCGTTCAGCCGCTGTCTGTCCGCCTCGGGAGCAAAGCCTGGAGGAACAAGTGAGCTTGGCATCTTTTAAAAGCCTGCCAGTGAATTATAAAAGGTGTGAATATGCTACTTACTTGTGGCAATATTTTAAAATAAATTTAAAATCATCTGAATGGTAAGAATACTTCGTCTTTTTCTGTGTGGAATAGACACCATCACATGGGTTATCCCAGCTCTCCTGCAGGTGTGTAACCACGACCTTCCGAGGAGCTCCGCATGCTTCTAAGGATCTTCCCAGACACGGCAGCATGGGGCCCACGGCTCCAGTCCTGGCTCTGCCACCTGCCAGCCGCAGGACCATGGCAAAGGCCCAGCCTCTCCAAGCTCCACGCCCTCCTGGCAGTGTGGGACGGCACCCACCTCCCCGAGTGGCTGTGAAACGCAAGGAGGGAAGACTGGAAGGCACTCGGAACAGCGCCGGCACAGGCAGGAACCTAGTATTTCTTCCAATATGTTTGACTAGCACAGATTTTATGAGAATTATTTTAAGTCCAAGTTTCCCAAAAGGCATTGTTCTCTTGAGCATTTGGTCCTTTGGGGGAGCCAGGTTCTATTCTTAAATCAATCATAAGAAGTAAAAGTGAGACCCCTTTCTGAAGCCTTGAATTTGGAGTTTTAATAGCAAACATACAAAGGCTCCATGTTGTGGTTTCAACTCAGAACTCTCAGCACCTCAGACACGCATTCGGACAAACGCACAGACTCGTGCGGTTCGCGGGCGACTGACTGGGAGGAGAATGCCAGGTGGACAGAGGTGCAGCACATTAATGCAGTGCTTGACACTTGCGACCTCAGCGGCATAAACAGCGTTTCCGGACGACAGAATCACCCAGAAACCATGGCCCGCGCCTGTGACTTAGTTTCCGAAGCAGCACACAGTCGCCCCCCAGAGGAAGTGGGCAAGCTGGCGATCAGATGTCGGTGAGAGGCTGGGATGCCGTGGGGTAGGGACAGGGCTCTGCTTTGTCAGTGTCTAAGATTCTGAGGCTTTCCTGATGTGCAGATGCCCCCAGGTCCTCCGGGGCTTTCGATAAAGTGCAGATGAGACTGGGTCACGAGAGCAGGAATGGTGGGATCAGCCTGTCGCACTGGAGGTTGGAGGGTGTGAGGCCCGACAGGCAGGCTGGAGTGGAAGGAAGGGAGAGGGTGGCCTGATGCTGCCCTCAATGGCAGGATGTAGGGACAAGGACTGTCCCTAACGTCCGCTCCTCTGGCGGTGCACCTGAGCCGCTGCCCAGGGGAACCATGACCAGACTGGTGCATGTTAGGACAGCACAGAGCACGCTTCCTCTGGGGGGCGCTGCACTGCAGCGAAGCGGCGTGTTCTTGTCTCCTACCTACTTCTCTCCCCTTCAGTGTGCTGTGTGTCTGCTGCCAGCGGATCCTGGGGAATCTTGAGCCCCGGGTGTGCTCCTGCTGCGTTTTCACAGGGAGCCCTGCAGTAGGTGTCAGGGGCACTACTGGACTTCACTAAGGCAACTCACAACAACAGGTGAATGCCGTCAAAACCTACTACATACGCCAGCATATGTTGTTCTGTGAGATCACAAAGCACCACATGCTACAAATTCCCCATCAAACATGCTCACCCCAGTGTGGCCTCTGTGAGCCCTGGGTTATGGCACAGCCAGGTTCCCAGAATGCCGCGGTGACAGCCCTCACACCCAGGAGGAAGTACAGCCACTGCACCACGTGCCCTGCAGGCCAGCGCTCCAGGCTCCGGAGGGTCCCTGACAACCTACTGCATCAGTGCGCTCTGCTTTTCACCAGCACCCAGGCTTGGCCACCGCAAGGTATATTCGGGTGTCAATTATGCAGGCAGCCCTAAAGGACCCTCCATCCACTCCTTTGTGCCTCATGGGGTAAGTACAGAGTGTCCACAAGGTGCCAGGAACTGGGCAGGGGCTGGGGACGCCAAGGTGAACACATCCAGAGCTCTCCAGCAGCTCTGTCCCGTCCTACTGCTGGGTGATTCAAGAGCCTCACTGCCAGTCTGTTTCAACCTTGCACCTACAGAAGTCAGAGCGATCCTTTAAAAACTCAAAGTCAGGTCAAGCTATTTCTCCGCTCACAACTCTCCAACGGCCACAGCCCTCCAACGGCTGCTCCTCTTAGCTGGAGTAGAAGCCAAAGATCCCACAGTGGCCTCGACCACCTGCCCCTCCATGGCTGCTCTCACTTCATCTCCTTTCGTCTCTGTGGCCACTCAGCTCAGCTCACTGATCTGGACTCGGCTGTCCCTGAACATGCCAGGCAAGCTCCTGCCTCCAGGCCTCTGCACCTGTTGCTACCACCCGAGCCACGCCCCCCCCATGGCTCCTTCATTCCCTCACCTTCCTCCCATCTTTGCTGAAATGTCCCTTTCTCTGTGGGCTTCCCATCCACCGTTCAGAACTCACCCTCCCTGACCCAGCTCTCCTTGTCCCATCCCTCCACAATGCTTATCGACTTCTACCATATTCACTGATTTCTGTGTTTACTATTTGCCCACTCCCCCTAAAAACGTGTTCCATGAGGGATTTTTATTGTTTTTATTGCTATGTCTCCAGCACCTACAACAGTTCCTAACCTCAACAAACACCCGCAGAACGGGTGACCCGCAGCACACGGCAAGGTCGTCACCGAGGACAGAACCAGAGCTTCCGCTTCTCAGCCCCCTGCCCCACGCACTCAGCCACATGCTCCACCCTTCAGCACACCAAGCCGCACCCGCCCACCACGCTGACCCGGGACGGCCTGCGTGCACCCGAACCACGTTCACCAGCACTGACGTCTGGACTGAAGCTCATCACCCCTTCCGCACAGCCCCCACCATGCAACGGTGCGCTGGCGACAACAGGATCTGCCATCCCACTCACCGGCCAGCGCACCCCTCAGACCACGTTCCAGCCCCTGCTACCAGGTGTGGTGTGGCCAGCAGCACCCTCTCACCCGGGTGTCAGCGAGGCAGAGTCTCAGGCTGGACCCCAGACCCGCTGCGTCACAACCCGCATTTTACTCGACATCCAGGCATGCGTGCACAGTCAGTCTAAGAAGCTCCGCTAGGCTACCCTGTGGCACCCACGGCACGGGCCTGGGCCCTGGCAGGAGTCCCAGGCCTCTACGTGCAGAGCCCAGCCTCCCACACCTGTTCCCTCAGATCCTTCCCCGCACTCCACCGGGCACACCGCACACGCACACGGTGCCAGGACCGATGCAGTTCTGCGCCCACATCACAGCCCTGCAGGAATGGGGCGGTAGCTTCCACAGCAGCCGTTTTATGTAGGACACTCTGCTGAACATGGGAAGACAGCCGCGCTCTACTCCAACCCCACAGAACCCGGACATTCCTCAGCAGAATACGCTTCGGAACCTTATTCTCGAGCCTTCTATTCACTCATCCACTTCCTCAGGAAAAATGACCAAGTGTGTGCTACAAACTAAGCCTTACGCTAAGCACAGCACTTCGACGTGGAAAGGGCTGCCACGTCCTTTAGTCTTGTCAAAAAGGCACACACGCCCTGGCTGGCTTGGCTCAGCGGTTAGAGCTTCGGCCTGTGGACCACAGAGTACCGGGTTCGGTTTCCACTAAGGGCACGTACCTTGGTTGCAGTTTGTCCCTGGCCCCGGTTGGGGTTGTGTGGGTGGCAGCCAGTCGATGTGTGTCTCTCACATCGATGTTTCTCTCTCTCTCTTCACCCCTCTCTCCCTCTCGCTCTATCTGAAGATAAATGTCCTCAGGTGAGGATAAAAAAATAAAAAATAAAAAGGCACACACAATATGGAATGAGAAACGATGACGGAGTGTGATGAGTTTGCTGGGAGGACACTGGGACAGGATCCCCACCCGGACCAGCAAGAGCCTCCCCGAGAGCAGCCAGGCGCCAGGAGGGCCAGGGTGGCGGGAGGAGGGGGGGGAAGCTCTGGGCATCCAGGCGGCGCTGCGGGCACAAAGCCGCAGGAAAGACCAGGCAGAGCTCGGAGCTCGGATGTGCTGCTTCGAGTTGGGACTGACGTTGGGGCTGGGGCACAGGCTGGACCTCAGAAGCCCCGGAAAGCACATATGCTAAGGAACAATAGACGTTATTCTGGGGCCAGCAAAGCCACGGGTGGGGGGGCTTGAGCAAGAGAGTGCCACATCGGACACACGTTAGAGAACTGACTCTGCACCCTGAACCGACACGTGGAAGCTGGTGCACCCAGAGTTTCGGGAACTCTGTGGCAGACCCTTGCCAGCATGAAGCCGGCAACGGGAACCTAAAACCCGTGTGCAATGATTCTGGTGACGTGGTGACCTGCTACAACAGACCCCTTGGTGACGTCTGAGCATACTCAGTTATCGCCCTCCCTGAATTCTCTCCTGTGGCATGTGTGCTGGGGAACACCGACAGACACGCGCAGGCGCCGACTGCCCCACGCGGCCCACGGGGCTCCCCGGGAACACCGACAGACACGCGCAGGCGCCGACTGCCCCACGCGGCCCACGGGGCTCCCCGGGAACACCGACAGACACGCGCAGGCGCCGACTGCCCCACGCGGCCCACGGGGCTCCCCGGGAACACCGACAGACACGCGCAGGCGCCGACTGCCCCACGCGGCCCACGGGGCTCCCCGGGAACACCGACAGACGCGCAGGCGCCGACTGCCCCACGCGGCCCACGGGGCTCCCCGGGAACACCGACAGACGCGCAGGCGCCGACTGCCCCACGCGGCCCACGGGGCTCCCCGGGAACACCGACAGACGCGCAGGCGCCGACTGCCCCACGCGGCCCACGGGGCTCCCCGGCATTCGCCCTGGCCCTTCGGAGGTGTGGGGGAGGGGAAATGTGAAGTCCTTAAAGGGGGCGGTCTCAGGCTCGCACCTGAGAGTGAAAGGTCGCATCAAAGCAGTGGGTGGCATCCATTATCACTATTTCTAATTCAGTCTAAGGACAGCCAGGGCAACGCCTGCTTCCCTTAGCGCTGGCGGCACATCCGAAAGTACACAGCCCGGTCCAGTCACTATACTTGAAAGCCGTTGTTTGAACCCACGCCAGGGAATTCAAGACACTGGCCAGCTGAAACCATTCCAAAAGTACAACAGCTGAAGGACCCTGTTGACCATTACTAATTATTGTAATCTTTTTGTTTTTTTTTAAATCCTCACCTGAGGATATTTTTTCCATTTATCTTCGGATAGAGTGGGACGGTGAGAGAGAGAGGGAGAGAAACATCAATGTGAGAGAGACACATCGATTGGTTGTCTCCCGCAAGACCCGACCAGGGCCAGGGACTGAACCGCAACCGAGATACGTGCCCTTGACCAGAACCGAACTCTTCGGTCCACGGGCCGACACTCTAACCACTGAGCTAAATAGGCCAGGGCTATTGTAATCTTTTTTATTCCCCATAAGAACAGCACCTTCTGTGAGCCAGGCACGGCTCGGCCTTTTATAGTCATTATTGCTTAGCAGGAATAGTCGAAATATTGGACCAGTCAGAATGGACTCTGGTTGTAAATAACCAGAACTAACGGGAACTGGCTAAACGTCCACCTGGCTGAGCAGTCACTTCCCCAGAGCCCACGAACTGACAGTCCCCAGCCACATATGGCTCATGAATGGTGTCATTTGGCCTGAACTGTGTTCAATTTTCAAAAATTTGTTGCCAATATATCAAAAGAGTGAGATTTCACACAAAAACCTAGACGAGGAGGAAGCGGCGGCCCCTGCCCCTGCCCAGCACGCCGGCCACCCAGGGCCTGGCTCACGGAGAGTGCTTGGGGAAAGGCAGCTGTTACCGTCCTGGGTAACACGAGGAGACCGCAATAATTCGTGGTGGTCAACAGAATCTTCCAACTGTCCAGCTGGAAATAAATACCCGCTGAACCTTTTAGATGGCTCATCGGCGCTCGGGCTGGCCTCTGTCCCCACCACTCCCGGCCCCTCACTTCCATTACCCGCATGGCCTCGCAGGCAGCCAAGTCAGTGACTATTCCTGGAAGCCGCCACCCCTCACTCAGGCTGGGTGAGAGAAGCAGTGTCTTCCTCCTGGAGACACTTTCCTCCTGGCCACACTCCTCTGGCCTCTGCCTGGCGCCCCCCTCGCTTGCACACCGATCTCCGCAGCAGGGACCTCGGCCTGGAGCATGCCGCAGGTGCCACGGAGGCTCCGCCCGCAGAGGTTCTCATGTGCCCAGGTGATGCTGATACTGCTGGTCAGGAGACCACACTTTGGAAACCACCGCCCCACACCCAGGCCTGAACCCCAAATGTTCCTGGGTTCAAAGCTGGTGGGTGTGAGAGTGCTGACATCTTTCCTCTGGCCAAATGAGGAAGGGGGGTCCATGTCCTGAGACCTCATGAATGGCCCCACAAAACCCAAGTGAGTTGCGTGTCCCACCTCCGAGTTTCCTGAGTGGACAACCCATTCTTCTCTTCCAGATTGCCTTTGATCTCTTCCCAAAGGTTTAATACAAGTGATGATATTGCCTGCGACTTGCAGGCCCCTCTCCAACCCCAAGTGTACACACAGACATTGTCTTCAGGAATGGCCCTGGCAGGACCCACCCCGCGCCCCTCGGCAAGCTGCGCCGATGCAGACCTGTGCGGCCCACTGCTGTAAACCGCCGCTCTCCGCGGCGCACTGAGCGCTCTATGCCCAGAGCGGGGCTGTCGTGGAGCCACTGCTCTCACTGTGTTACAGACGATGAAACAGGAGCGGAGAGCGACCGACTCCTCCGAGTTCCCCGTCGCGAGAACAACCGAGACTGCGTGTCGGCCCACTGCATTCACCGCGTCAGGCGCTGCGGGAACACGGCGCTCGAGCCTGTGTATCTCAGGTGGATGTCTACCTGGAGGACCATAGGCACCTGGAGGTGATAGCCTATGAGACATGCTTGCAGGTGTGTGTGGGGGTGGGGGTGTTGTTTGGCCTGGAAATCCCGAGACTCAGGAGCATACGACCAGCATCTGGAGTGTCTGGAGGATGTGCTACAGAGAAAGAGGCTCTAGGTGACAGAACAGGACCCAGGGTGGCAGTTCCGGGAGGCTGACTTGGTATCCGTATGTAAGCTTGCAACAACCAGGAGGGCTACCCAGTGGAACTGGCTGGCTAAGGGACCTGCTTCCTAGCACCAGGAAGTGTCCAGAGAGAAACAGGGTTCACCAGGGCTGCTGTCTTCTCATCATTTGAGATGCACAGGACCGAGGAGATGAGGGAATCACCTGGGAGGCGTTCTTAAACCACCTACCCTTTGCCTGGTATTCTGCATGTCTCCGACGGGTCAGCCTGAATCCTGGCTCCACCACACACTGGCTGAGTGACAGGGACAGAGACAGGGACAGGTTCTCTGAGACCCACCTCCTCTTCCATCACAAGGAGTAACGGGCCGTCGTGAGGATTTACTTAGATGCTCCATGTGAAGTGCTCAGTACAATGCCTGGCACACAGCCAGTGGCCAAGAAATGAATAACAGCGATAATAATAAAAGTGTGTACCATTATCTTTACACCCGAGTCCCTCACACCTTCAGGTTTCTATTACAACATTTATGTTCACTTTTTAGCCTTACAACCCGTAATAAAGTCACCAGGTCTCCGCTGTACTTGATCTGACAAAGACATAGCCTCCTGACCCACGATCTGGTTCGGGTCGGTCAGGTGCTGACAAGCCCTCTGGGACGGACGCCCCGTGGGCGCAGCACGGGACCCTGCGACTTGCATTCTTAGTCGAACGGCGTCTCAGCGCCACACGGCAGCCTCCAGGGGGTCTGTGAGCAGGTCGGCCCTTTCATTTCCTTTCCCTTCTTGGGGGAGCCTCTTATGTACGGACTGAGACACAGTTTGTTTCAGAATTAAATTTAAGTACTGTGGAGATACACAACATGACCTTTCCAATGTCAGCATGAAGAGACAACGAGACCGTCAAACCAAGGAAAACACGAGGGCAAAATGAGAGTGTTGACCACCGTCCGAAAGTGGATCTGAACGCCACTCGCCAAAGAGCCACCCGCACAGAGCTACCCGCAAAGACAGCCCCAGTACTGACCCGACCACACACTCAGCATTCAGCCTTTCCCACGCTCATCGAGGCCAGGCTGCATGAGTGGAAATCTCCATTTCTGTCCCCGTGACTTGGGACAGAAGTGTCGAAGTGTGAGCAATCCAAGCGGCCGCGTCCACGCCCGCGCGAGAGCAGCAGGGCGCCACCCCCAGGCAGGGAGAGCGTGCGGGGTGTGTGGCCCGCGGCCACAGGGAAGTCTACTTACGGCTTTTGGCTTGTAGGGGGGCTGAATCTCTTTGCGTTCAAGTTTCTCCCAATCGATATACCGGAAGAAGGCGTGCTCCTTGATGTCGCGTTCGCCTTCGGGCCCACAGCCCAGACGTTTGCCTGGGTGTTTGGTCATCAGCTTTGGGAGAAACAGAAATGTTCGATTTAATGAACTTTAGGAGATAACATCTGAGACACAGAAAGGATTCCTCTAATGAACTATGGAAGAAAGCACATTAAAGTGTCCCAACTAAAACTAGTACAGAATAACACTGAATGTAAACTGTAACTGAAAAGAAAAAAAAAAAAAAGAGCCCCAACTAATGTTTGTTTTCTGCTTTTCATCGCAGCAGTAAGTTCCGGCCAAGGGCTTAGTAACAGGAGGACCCAGCCACAGTGCTGCAGCTGCTCATCCCACAGCAGGGTCCCTATGGCAACGGAGCCCCAAACTTCAAGTTAAAAATGTCACACAGCGAATTTTGGTTTCAGAATAAATTTTAGGCAGCCCTGGCTGGTGTGGCTCAGTTGGCTGGGCATGTCCCATGCACCAAAAGGTCACAGTTCGATTCCTGGTCTCGGCACATGCCCAGGTTTCCGGCTCCATCCCTGATAGGGGGTGTGCAGGAGGCAGCCAATTAATATTTCTCTCTCTCATCCATGTTTGACTTTCTCTCTCCCTCTCCCTTCCTCTCTCTAAAACCAATAAAAACATATTTTTAAAAAGAATATGTTTTATGCAATTACTGCCACATTTAATGAGAACAGTTTCAGTATCTTCAAACTCTCCCCCACCGTGAGATAAGTGGAGTTTAACCAAGGCGAAAGCCGCGGTCATTCAGGTAATATTTGCATTTCTCAGTAAAGCCCTTGTAAAAATGACAAAACAGAAGATAAAATATTAGTCAAATGGACCCAAGTTTCAAGTAATTACTTTCTGAAACCTCATTAAATAGTCAAAACCTAGCCCAGCTCATTTCCCTTGTATCACATATTACACTAGATTCCGCTGAGGTTTCTTTGGTGTTCCATTTAAATTACTTAATTATCAAAACCCTCCATCCTTGGGTCTCGGAGCCAGTGCTAAATAACAAGATGAATAGATGCTCCAAGATGAAACCAGACAGGCTTCCTCTTGTAAATGGATCCACAGCAGCTTGAGAATATCTCCAAAGCAAGGTGACTCGCTCGGAACAGAGCCGGCGCTGCTAGGACCGTTACTAACGCACAGGGTGGACACGCGGAGCGGGGAGTTCTAAAAAGTACCGACGAGGGGGCGTCAAGAGGAGAAACAAAGGTGACTGGAACATACAGGTCCAAGAAGCTTCCCAGAGTTGACCAGACACCAAGTAGCCCAGGAAGTCAGAACCTTAAACTGGGGCCCAGAATGTGCTGATTATGGGGAAGGGAGGAACCCAGCGAGTCACACCTAGTCTGCCGCCATTCAGCTCAGCTGCTTCCTGCTTAGAGATCCTTTACCACCAGCAACGACCTCTCCCCCACCCCACACACTGTCCCTATGTGCTTTACCTTCCGGGGATAACTGGGCGCTCACGTTCCGAACTACTTCCTCATTTACATGCACACTCTTACCTGGCCTGACAGTAACCCCATGACAGGGGTATTTTATTTCTCCCATTGGAACGACAAGGCCGTTGACACTCACAGAGGTTAAGCAAGTAGCAAGGACTCAAAGATAAGAAGTGGCAGAGCCGAGACTGGATCCCACCTCTGCCTAACTCCAAAACTGGGCTTTTAGGAGAAACGAAGAACTCCTCGTGTGCGCTTTCCCTGAGATGTGTGCGGCTGGCCAGGAAGGGTCTGTGAGGGCAAGCACACTGGGCCGAGCCTTGATGCTCTGCAGGATGAGGAAGGAGGGAAGAAAGGCTGTGAAATCACGGCCGAAGTACTGCTGCCAGCAACGCCAGCGCTGGTCCGTGCCCGGGGCCGGCTCTGTGCCCCCAGCTTCCCAGCCATCACCCGTCCCGCTTCCATCTTCACAACATTTTTGAGGTCTTAGCAACTATTATCCTCATTTTCCAGACAAAGACACTGGGTCCGGTAAGGGAGTCATCTGTCCCCAGTCACCGTCAAGCAGCAGGGCCGCCTGTACAATCTGCCCGACGCCTGCGGCTCCGTCCGGTCTCTGCGTGTTCACGCGGGCCCATCGCTGATGGGGCTTCTGTCTGCTTGGGGTTTGCTCGAAGTGGGAGCAGCAATCTGAGCAAAGACCGAGTTTTTCTTTGGTAGAAAACAGGGTTTTTAATAGGATGGGCATAGAAAGAGCATTTTCCATTGGCTTGGGACTGGATTCAAAAGCCTGGCTTCATTTTCATGTCAGCAAGAGGATGCCAAGCAAAGAAAAGCCACTGCAGAAAGGTCAGCACTGATGCCAGGCTCCGCCCAGTCCCGGCACTCCCTCCGCTATGTGCCCGCAGCTATGCAGACAGCTGGATTCAATCAGTGCTCCCATCCCTGAGGGCCTCCCAGACGGATCCCCCGGGCCCTGGCTGTTCACCTGAGCATCACCGCTTCTTTGGAGGCTCCACCTTGAAGAAAGTGCCCATACTGGACTCAGACCACTCAATTCAGAAAGGTCCCCAAACCCAGTAACTGGAGTCACCCCAGTTAACCCTGAAGATTATGGGTCCTAAATTAATAGAAATCTGCTCTACCAGGGACATTGCTAATTGGAGCTGAAGCTGAATGCGGCTGACCTGGAAACCCCTCTCTCCCCCGTGGCCCACTTAGAGCCCTGTGCCCTGTGCCCTGTGCCCTGGCCGGGCCGCACTGTGAGGCCGAAGGTCCGGAGCAGGCACCTACTACGTGCCACTCACGGAGCTTTCTTTTAGGTTACGCTATTCAGTGCTCTCAAAAACTCAGCTCAATGAATACTATTATTTCATTTTTAGAGGTAAAGAAACAAAATCCCAGGAGATGCAAAGTAACTTGCTCGAGACCATGCACCCAGGAAGTGGAAGGTCGAGATTTGCAAAGAGGCTCTTGATCTCCCAAGTCCCCCACTTGAAAAATTCCTATTTCGGGGGATGCAAGTTGAATGGCCAAGAGGAGCCTGGCATGTGCCAGCATTTGTAACGGTAATAACAACAGCTCAAGGGTTTGGGGCAGAGCACCGGGCTCTATTCTAAGTGATTCACATATATTAACTCCTTGAATCACCGAGGACCCTATGTGTAGTCCTGTCATCATCCCTGGTCTACAGATAAGGTCAAACAATTTCCCTGCGATCAAAGGGCTAATAATGCCGGGATCAGGATTTGAACCCAGATGGAATTGGGCCAGATGGGGATTTTGGCAAATTGGAGAGCACACACTCTATCTAAAGGGGGCACTGGCTTCCAACCCAGCTGACTGATGCTTCGCAGGAATGCCAGGTCAGCACCGCGAGACGGCATTGTTTAAGAGAAACTGGAAAGCTGAATGTTTATGGGAAATCCCTGATTTGTAAATGCTGGCAATCACTAAACAGACTAAAAGCTCGGTGCATGACTTCTCTGTCCCCACCATGAAGTCTCCAGGGGGCTGCACAGGCCTTCCTCTGTGCCCTCTTTTCTACAAGCCTCGCTTAAGCTCCTATGCAACTGTCGGTCTCAATTCTCTGCCCCTGCCTCACAACCTCAACGATAATATTTTTAACCAATTCACTGTAAGATGTTAGAGACTGAGCCCAATCCACATGCCATTTCCAGGAATGTTTGCATATTAACCTAGGCACCCGAAACACCAAGCTCAGGCGATTCGCCAAGACCAGGACATTTCGCTGGTGTCCCAAGGTGCTTGTAGACTGAGAGGCGGGCTCAAATGCCGGAGTTTTCCAGCTTTCCTTCCCCCAGGCCAGTGCACCTGGCATCGCACGGCTCAGGAAGAGCAGGGCTGGGTCAGCCGTGGGAAATCTGCAAACACTCCAGGACCTAGGCCTGGCAGGCCGGCTTCGTTCAGAGGGGAGCCCACCAGAAGGCACAGCCATACTCTAACCTTGAGAACACGCCTGCACCACTGCCTGCTGGGAGAGCAAATACTTCTGAAGGCAGTATTTCTGGGCCACACGGTCTGGCGGTCTCCTAGCATTGCTCTCACCCTTCCATCACAGTTGAAAAGTTACCACCTTTGGATAAAATGTTTAAAGGCCTGGGGATCTTGTCAGAATACGGAAGCACATCAGGTCGTCCCAAGGGCAGCAAAGGTGAAGCCCACAGAGCTCCAGGGACTCGCCAGGCCGGGGAGCACGCCCTGGCCCAGCACCACGCCATCCAGTGCACGCACAATGGGCGTGCTTTCAGCCCTTTGTGTCTGAGTGGGGGAGGGTGTGGTCTTAGGGACACCGAATTTGGGTCAGCTTATCTAGAGAATCCCTCAAAAGCAATACTGACTGATACTTTCTTCAAACAAAAGCCACACACAAGCCTTAGCATTAACCGTGCACGCGCAGAGCCGCAAGGCTGGGCCGGGTGCCCAGACCTCCACACCTCCCGTGGGTTCCAGCTCTTCAGCAAAGCCTCTGGGCCTCCGGCCTCACTCAGTCCAGTCTGCGTTTCCGTGGGGCCAGAGGCTGGGCCCAGCCAGCAGCACCATGCCGTCAGGAACGGGCCTCAATGGCCTTTTGTGGGAATGAGAGAAAGGCCCTTTCCTCTGGGAGGAAGCAGGTCCGAGCCAGGGCCTGGGGCTGGCAAGTGCTGTGAGAGGTGGAGCTCAGTCTCATTCTCCCCCTGGGAAGGGCACCCCAGTGCAGGGCACACCGCACCCGTGTGGGCGTCCTGGCCCCAGGCTTCGGCGCTCACTCACCCCTTTGCAGATGGCCACAGCTTCCTTGGACATGGACTTCGGGTAAGCCACGTTGTGCTCCATGATGGACTGGAAGAGCTCGTCCTCATCCTCCCCCTCGAAGGGCGCCTGTGGGGCAGAACAGGGGGCGGGGGTGCTGCCTGAGCCTCCCCAGTCACCCAAACCAGCAGACCCTGCCCGGGGCCCACGGGGAGGTGGCGCTCAGGGCCTCTGGTGAAGATGAGGAGAAATGGCCGCCAGACTAAGGTTGCCCTGAGGCCGTGGAAGTCAGAGGTTCAGATTTATGGGTGGGGATCAAGCTGACACTTTCTTCTAAAGAACCACACAGATGGGGTGGGGGAGGACTTTTCTTACAAATCACTCAAATTCTATTACCTGCCCGGCCAGCATCTCATACAGCAGGACCCCGAATGCCCACCAGTCCACCGACTTCCCGTAGGGCTGGTAAGCGATGATCTGGAAGACAGAAGGCAGCCATCAGGGGCTCGCAGGTTCCGCCCCAGCTCGACCCTGACCCTGGGCACGTCGCCGGGGCGGGTGGAGGGAGGGTCTTCCTCTGCCTGTCACCTGCCTACTGTGAAAGATTAAATTGACTGTCACAGTTCCAGATGCAGGCCACTGTCTAAAGCGGGACAGGGAGCCTGGGGTCACCGGGCTGTTCCTTTACCGGAGGAAGAGGATACCCTTCACAGGGGCACTGCAGACGGGAGACCTCTGCATGCCGCCTGCCTTTCGAGTCGCTGGGTGTGGTGTGTTCTTCACACAGCGAGGGTGAACTTTTAAGAAAAACTGTCTTTGTTTCTCATTATAAAATAACATTTATACAATATGAACATACTTATCACTACTGAGCTGTACATTTAGAAATGGTTAAGATGGCAAATTTTATGTTTTGATTTACCAAAATTAAAAAATTTTAAGTTAAAAAATGTAATAACACTTCTTAATATTTTACGATTTATTTTAACACATTGTTGACCGGCAATTTTACACAGAAGTTATCTCATGTCACCGGCTATTTTTTCGTAATTGAGTATGAAAGTGAAACAATCTAAATAAACTTCAGTATATTTTATTTATACATAATGAATTTAAATGAAACTTTGTACATATCTGCTACATATTATATTTTATACATATTATATATTTTAGTAATTTTTACAGTTTTAGTAGATTTTTTGTAAAATTGTTCCATTTGGTGGTGGTATAAATTGGTTTGAGAAACAACTAAATAAAAAAAAAATCACTAAAAAGTAATTCCGTCACTTCCCTGATGCTCCGTAGATCACTAAGGTCGGCAGTTACACCCGAAATATTTGAATAATCCTCCAAAGTTGGTGTGAAATCATTTTCAATCCACTCTTCTTCAAAATCACTTTCACTATCAGATCTTATTACATTTCTTTTTTGTCGTTTTGGTGGTCTAATAACAGAATGGTGTGCTGTTTTTCGAACTTGGACCCTCAGGGCAAAGAGTCACAAATACAATAATCCTATGTTACCCTGAGTTTCAAAAACTGAAACAGCTAATGCAAGTGTACACATTTGTGAGCGGTCAGCAACGTTTGGGCATGAAAACACGAGTTAACTCGTGAGCGGTCAACAATGTGTTAAAATACAGATAAGCTAAGAGAATACAATTAAAATCACCTGTAATCCTTTATCAAGAGAAAACTTATTGATATTTAGTCTATTTCCTTCTAGATTATTTTCTATTAATACATATTAAACTCTGTGTGTGTGTTTTACATAAACAAACACTGATGTGTGGAATGTTAATAAAGTACTTTATTCACTTAAATTTTTCCATGTTGCCCTGGCCAATGTGGCCCAGTGGTTAAGCGCGTCGGCCCTCAGATCAAAGGGACGTGGGTTTGGTTCCTCATGCACCTGATCCCAGCCCCAGTCAGGGTGCATGTGGGAGGCAGCCAAACGATGTGTCTCTCTCACATCAATGTTTCTCTCTCTCTCTCTCTCTCTCTCTCTCTCTCTCTCTCTCTCTCTCTTGCTCCCTCCCTCCTTTCCACTCTCTCTATAAAATGAAATATCTATCCTTGGGTGAGGATTAACAAAAAAAAACACAAAACAAAGATATACAATCTCCATGTTAATATTTGTATACCAATATAATCAGGTTTAACTTTATATAGCATTCCACTGTCTGCACGAAACCCATCAATTCCCAGCTGACTAGGTTTCTCCGGATGCTACAGCACAGATCCTGTAACTGGACATTTCAACGTTTGTCCAGCTATTTTCCTGAGATGAGGGCCTGCGGTGGAAGACAGCACCTGACAGTTCTCCCGGTCCTACAGAACTGCAGTACAAGTTTCTATGTGCACCCTAGCAAGTGTACAAGTGAACTGATACATGTAAGAAAAGATGAATTCCTAGAAGAAGAATTGGGGGATCAAACGATATATACAACTTTCAGGTTTTTGATACTTCTTACAAAATTGTGGGGGCATGGTAAATAGCTGTGACCATCCATATTTCAGTACATAGGGTGTAAAACTATCTGTCAAAGGGGTTAAGAGGTGATAGACAAAGGTCAAAGGCCAAGGTCCAGACTTGGGATCCTGACGGCTACCTCCCAGCTGTGTGACCTGGAAGAAGTTACCCAACTCATTTAAGCCCCCATTTCCTCATCCACCAAATAGTTTGTAACAATATCTATGCCATAGGGTTTTGTGAGGTTGGAAGAGAAATATATGCCTCTCACATATTATGCCTCAAAATGTTTGCTATTACTAGAAAGTTCTCTAATTCAGTGATTGCTTGTTGTGCTCAGTGTGTCTGAACAAGCCTGGCCCGTGTATCGAGTGCCATCCGCCTTCAGCTTCCACCCCGGTCAGAAATGCTGATCGCTCTGTATCACAGCTGTTCTGTATCTACAGAGACCCCGGAGAATGAGCCACCAGACGGAGGGAAAGCTCTCTGTGCGGACACCTCCCTGGAACGTCGACTGGATCCTCACGACACCCTAACGACCTGACCCTTTCACAGAGGACAACAAGCCTGGGGAGGTGGAGAAGGTGCCAGCGGGGATGGGTCGTGGGTGGTGACGCTGGGTGGATCCGGACCCGTGGCTCGTCCCACCTGTGGGCTGCAGAGGGCAGCTTCGCCAGCAATGCCACTCGGGCTTCTCAGGCCAGCGGCAAACGGGCACCCAGGAACCGCTGGGAAGCACAGACACTGCCCCCCCACCCCTGCAGAGGTTCTGCCTCGATCAATCCAGGATGACACCTGGACATCCCAATTTTAAAAGCTCCTCAGGTGACGGTCAAGTGTGGCGAGAGTAGAGAACCAGAGGTGACTGAACCCACGGCAGTTCAAGGAGATGTGTCTGATGTCCTCATTAGCAAAATGACAATAAGCCAGGGTATGCCACATAGGGAAAACTCTGTGGGTTCTGAAAGGATTAATTTTAAAGGATGACTTTTTAATGACTCAGTAATACAAAAATACATTTACACTGTGAAAATTTCAAACAGTACACAGACTGAGCTAGATCCCTGCCGACCACGCCCTTCGCCGCAGAGGAGCCGATGTTCTAACACCTGTCATCACCCAGACCGTCCACGTTCTCACGGCCCTCTACACACTCACAGGAGCCGGACGGCAGTGTTCTGTGTATTGTTTTATTTTCCACAAAAGGTATCACATTGCCTTCATCAGTCGGTACCTTGATTTTTTTCTCTGAACAATGTCTCGAAGATCTTTCCATGTCTACAGAGAGAGCTGTCTTTTGAAGGATGCCCAGTAGTATGCCCTGTGAGTAAGTCCGTCTACTGCCCATCCCTGAGCGATGGCCATTGTTCAACATAGCACGTGCAGGGGTAGCCTGAGCCTCGGAGAGGCTGCGTGGTACTCCTAACATGGACGTCGCAGAGCAGCCACCACGCCTGCACCACAGTCCTGGAGGCTGCCTGCCACACAGTGCTCCGGGAACAAGGGTCTGAATCCGCATCCTTCCATCTGCCTGCGCGCACACTGTTACCTGGCTTCCTACCAGAGGACCTGCTTCGGTAAAGCAGGATGCAGGCTTTGAGTATTGTGCCAATTGTTTAGTGACATGGGCCTCCTGTCACCACTGTTACATATCAAGTGACAGCCAGGAAAAGAGGAATTCTAGAACATCCTCTTCCAAGACTGTGCCACACCCTCACTTCCATTCCTTAGAAACATCAGGAACCAAGTGCACAGAAAGTCACCTTCCTGGGCACCAATTTGTGCCTAAGCCTCTGGCACAAATGTCTGTGCCATGACGTGTGGGGGAGACTCATTCAGCAGCTGACGGTTTCCTGTGGGACGGGAAGGGAGCTAGAACCCGGGCTCTACCCCTGCACTTGTACCTTCATCACAGGAAGGGAAACTCCAAGTCTTCCAGGGTTCCGCCCACCTACCACGACCCCGTCGTGCCAGCCCAGGGGCCGCTCCTCCCCCCTTAACCAACATTTCAATGTCACAATTAAGAGGTGTCATATGGCCGTGAGCCACAGCAGCTTGACCTGGAACTTTACTGATGTGTGGTGGATGGTTCTTGAGTTTTATTTACATTTTCTCCCAAACCTTGATGTATTTGGAGCCTGAGCTTCTGGACCGAGTTGTTAATTTGCAAGGAGCGATTTGGAGTAGAGGAGAAGGGCCGCCCAGGGGGCGGGGGACTGGCGCAGGGTGCACCAGCAGGGGCCCGGCTCTCACCTCGGGGGCGATGTAGTCTGGAGTGCCGCAGAACGTCTTGGTTGTCGCCCCGTCCCAGATGTTCTCCTTGCACATGCCAAAATCGGCGATCTTGATGTGGCCCTCGGAATCCAGCATCACGTTGTCAAGTTTCAGGTCACTGTTGTGAACATAAGAATTTAGGGGCTTAATAAATAGATGTTATTTAAGTCAACCAATGGCCACTCCGGCTGTGCAAAACACTGTGCTTGGTGTTGTGGGGGGCAGAGTGAGAATGAAGCACCCCTTGTCCTCCTAACAGCTTATAATCTGGCAGGAAGATCAGGCAGGGTCCAAAACCCTCTGTGTGTTCGTCTACACAGCCAGATGTGCTGAGCTTCTCACGAGGACATGAGACACCAGCCCTGAGAAGACGGACCCCGGGGTGCTAAATGAAGGGCGGAGTGTCCAGGAGCACATCGCAAACTGACGTGGGTACTCAAGGACCCCTTATAGTTCATAGGAAGATATATTTTTCACAATTATTTTTATATCTCAGAGAATCATAGAGGGAAAAGACTGGTTGAGAGACCCTTATTTAATTCTAAAGGCTCCAAGCTCTCCCAGGCCAGTTCCTAGGACAAGACCAGGAGTTTCCGTGCATTCTTTTAGTCAAAAAATATTCATTGCACACCTACTATGTGACAAGCACTGTGCTCGGAGCTGGGGACGTACTGTGAACAAGATAAACTAGCAGCCTGCTCCCGTTCAGATCAAATTCCAGTAGAGGGAGAAAGACAACAGTATTCAAATCTATAAGCACAATTATTATAGATTTTGATGGGTGGTATTAAGCAAATAAAGAGGATGATGAGTTAGATGGTAACCAGGGAAGGTCACTTCAAACAGGTGTGAGGAAGGACCTCTTCAAGGAGATGACAGCTGAGCTTCAACCTAAAGGACGTGTGCTACACTGTCTTCCATTCCGCCTGTGTTGATGAGGAGAGCTCGACATCCGGGGGAACCCTTGCACATCCTCAGCATCCTGGATCACGCCAATATCAACACACTTTCCTCTTCCCTAAATGCATACCCCAAGTCAACACTATGGCACAGACTTCTTCGATCCCAACAGAAGTCCAGCTTCCTGAGAGGTAAGGGGATCTATGGTTCAATGCAGACCTCCACCTTGAATCATCGTCACTCGGTGGTGAACACCGGAGGTTTCTGCCTGTTCCAGCATCTCGGGACGAGGGCATTCTAGTGTTCCTTGGAAGAACCATCCTTCCCTGATTCTGAAGTCATGCAAAGTCGGTAGTGCCGATCCTGACTCCTGGCTCCAGGAGCGGCCGTGGGGGCCGGCCCTGGCCAGTGGAAACACCCCATCCTGCTGGTTGCAGTGATGTTTCAGCAGTGGCCACATGACCCAATATGAGCTAATCAAAGCCACTGAGCACCAGCCCTGGCACGTCTGCTGGTACCCTCGGGGATTGCTCCGGTGGCAGAACATAAGTCTAGAAGTGCCAGGGATCCCCAGACTGAGAGCAGAAAGCAGGGCAGATAAAGCAGAGCCTGGAGGGAGGGCGATAGTGAACACTCATAGCAACATCTGAGTCCCTGGATCCATCCAGGCCTGAAGTCAGGGCTGCCCCCTGGCCTTTTCAGCTATGTCAGCCCTCAAATGCCTCGTTAGTTTGAATTGAGTTGCTGTCTCATTATCAACAAAAAGAACACAACCTGGAGATGTACCCTGGCATCTCCATCTGTGTCTGTGAGGTCTCTTCTTCTTAGGGGAGTCCCTCGCACCCACTGCTGTCCATGGGGTCACCCTTTTCCAGCCTCATGCTTATCTACAAGCCACAGGGGTCTCTGAAGGCTAGCTTAGAACTTAGAAAAACTGGACGTGGCAGACACTTGCTTTGCCTGACACACCGTCCATATGTGATTGGACTGAGACCCACGGCATTCCCCTCATCTTGACCACATGCCCCAGACAAGTAGCTGGGGCACCAGAGAAATGATACAGCCGTCATCTGTTATGGGAAAGGAGCTTCAGGAGTCGAGAGCCAGCAGGTCTTAGGGGTGGAGGACACCTCTTATATTCCCTGGAACACAGTCGTGTTTTGAGAGTCTACTGCGTTCTTCTGTTCCATATAATAAACCCTCATGTGACACTAAGTTGAACTGGAAGGATCTTCTGTCTCCTCCACCCAGCACCCCCGCCATGGACCTCAGAGAGGGCAAATCTGACCTACTGCCCATCGTCTTTGCTTAAGAACTGTCCAAGTAGCCAGACATCTAAATGAAGGAGGTTTGTAACACTTAAAAAGACTTTGCCACCATTAAGGCAATCTCAATGAAATTAAAAAGCCGTACATGTTCTGTCATGTAATTTTTTTACAGTTTTACTTCAATTATCAGTTTCAAAACCTCTGTCTCAACCGAGATTCTTTAATGTGAGCACCAAAAGCAACCTTGAGGTCAACCCAACAGGAATGTTTGGAAGGGAATGGGTAGCTCACGGAATGCCGGGGGCGGTGCTGGGAGCCAGACGTGGTGGCCCTGCACCCGGGAATAATGCCCAATCGCCACCCAGAGCTGACCGGTGAAGAGCCCACCGATGCTGCCACTGGCACAGACATGGCCCTGGTCCCATGGAGCCCGAATCTGGACACTGGATGTTGTTACCGAGAACCACTTCCCCTCTTGCCCGTGGGAGCAGACGTAGCTGGTTACGATGGCCGGTCTCCTCGGCCACTAACTTCTGATTCACCTGGGCTGAGTGTGACGAGTGTCAGCGCCTGGCCTTGCTACAGGGAGGCTGAGAAAGGGCCGCATTTTACATCTGTACAGTAGGACGTGGACTCTGTTGCTTACACACATGAAAGGGACTCAGAGGCCAAGTGGCTTAAAAGCATGATGAAAATCTCCTAAAAAACACACACACGCATGCAAAGTGGAGGGAGAATGTGTAGTCAGGAGAAAGAGCTTTGGAGTTAGCACGGTCTTAGCACCGGAGACGCTCATCTTCAATGTCCTGTACCCCAGATCCCTGTAGGTCGGAAACCTAACCCTGAATCCCAGCTCAGCTGACAAAGATTCTTATTTCCTCTCCCGAGTCCTCCCTGGAAGAAGACTGTCTTCCAGTACACTGCAGTCCCGTGGTTCATCTTCCCAGCTACCCGAGCGGCGCTTCTGTTCCCGTGGAAGCTGGCCCGCACAGCAGCCGGGTTCTGACGCCAGCCCCCGAGGGAAAGGCATGCAGCGAGCAGTTACCCAGAGCCCTGCTTCTAGGTGAAGCGCCAGAGGAAGTCACTGGCTTGAATTCAGGGGCCATGTCACACAGAAGACAATGTGTCCCTGCCAACACCAGAATTGCATTCAGCACCAACATGTTCGCACCGTGACCGTCGAGGGGAAACCGAGGTGCTCAGAAGCTTCCCAAGTCCTGTCTCACGGTCACACAGTCACTGAGGGCAAGGTGGGCAGAGCGACCACACTACGTACAGTTCACACCATCATCATTCTCTCCATTCCTATTTCTTCACTGAGATCACCTGAGTCACCTCTTTCTGACCTTCATCCCTCCATTGTCAGGAGTGAAAGGGTGCGTGGGGACTCTATGTGTCAGGATAAGATGGTCCAACCCAACTAGACTTCATATCAGCACTTCAAGGAGTGACAAAAAGCCCCAGGACTTTGCAGGCATCTGGCAAGGGCCTACCTTCCATCCCTCCTCCCCGCCGGCACCCACAGACTCACCACCCTGCCTGCCCTGGGACCATCAGGGCTGATCCCTTTATGCCTTCCAGTCCCACGTCCCTGAGCTGCTTTAAGAGCTCCAGGACTCCGCGGTCACCCCTCTTCAGAACCTAATCCCAAGCTGTCTGCAGAGTGACGGGCAGCCCAGCACCCCCACACACCCGCCCTCTCCACTGCTGGATTTTTCTCCACGCACTTGCCACTACTTGACGGACTCTATCTTGATTTACGGACTGTCTCCCACCACTGGAACATCAGTCTACAAAGGCAGGTGGTTTCGCCTATTTCCTTCACAGCTGTATCCCCACCACCTACAACAGTGCTTAGTGCAGAGGCTTTTGATAAATGTTTGTCAAGTGAATGCATGAAATGGACTTCTATGGCTCATCGTGGCCTTTCAAATGGACTCCGACCCGTGCCAAGTGCCCTCCGAAGCCCCGTGCCCCTGCCAGCCCACCTTGCACACAAAGCAGCCAGGCCAACCCGGTGTACGCTGTTGGCATCCAGGTGCTGTGAGAATTGTGTGCCCCGGACTCGCTGACAAACAGCAGCCTCGGGCTCAATAGTCTGCCTGCATGAAATATAAAATGGTATGACTCATACAGCTGTGAGCATACACCTGCTCCTCCAAAAATGGGCAAATGCCAAGTCCCTAACTTAATCCTGTCTTTCAGGGCAAGCTACTCAGAAATCCATTTCTAAATTGTGATTACATAGCAAAACAACACAATTTGTTTCATAATAATATGATCTATTCTGTTCTGCCAGCCAAGATCCTTTGCTTGATCCCCAAATGTGGGGTCCACGGGCAAGAGAAGGAAGTGCTGGGCCCCCCTGGTGAGCCTCCTCCTCTTAGAGCAAGTGGTCTCGGGTTTGAGGCTGCAAACCCTCGCTGGCGGTGGTGCGCACCAGATCGTTATCGTCACAGAGCTGCCCGAACCTTGCCAGGGCAGTGGGCGGTGCTGCCTGGTGAACACATGCCCAAGTTAGCGCTGGAGGATTCCTCCCCCACCCGGAGTTAATTTTAAAAGCAGTTAAAGAGAGAGGCAGGAGGGGAAGAGCCAAGGGAGAGAGGGGAGGGAAGCACAGCGTGCCCACGTACCGGTAAATGATGCCCTTGCTCTGTAAGAAGAACAGGCCGATGGCAATTTCTGCAGCGTAAAATCTGAAAAAAAAGAAAAAAAAAAAGCCATGGAGAAACTCAAGGACACCATATACTTGGCAACTCTTGGAATTCAATACAATATTGACTGGGCGTAAGGCATCAATGCCCCACCATGGACGCTCAGCCACCCACCTCGTAAACCAAGTTTGGGAGTGTGCATGGACCAGCAGGGCTCAGAGAGCCACGGGGCCGCCTCCAGGACAAACGGGTGGGAAGAGGTTCAGCAGCTGCCCATGGGGAGGAAGGCCATGGGATATGATGGACTGAATGGAGAATAATTATTTCAGAATATAGTCTGTTAAAATATCTCGATAATAAGAGCTACCATCTGTTGAAGGCTGGCCATCTACCTAACATCATTTTGGGTTATTATCTGATTTAATCTTAATTACAATCCTAGGAGGTGGGTCCTACTATTGCTTCCCTGCTCCTTAAATGAGGAAACTGAGGCTTAGTGACATGAAATAACTTGGCCAAGTTATACAACTAATGAATGACACAGCCAGGATGGGAAAGCTCTCACTGAAGGCCCAGAAGGCAAGAGGTTGGGAGAGAATCAGAAAGCCAGAGACACCACAAGGGCTGGGCAGGGCTTTGGGCACTAGGTTACATGTCCTGGTAATATACATCGTGTGTGTGTGTGTGTGTGTGTGTGTGTGAGATAACAGAATTAAGACCTGTAGTCTACTAACTGTGAGAAGTTAAAGAAGAGAGACAACCCTGTGGTCACATTAGATGATGCCGAGATACATGAATGGCAAAATCCGGAAGCATGAGAATGCAAACCCTCCGGGAATATAGTGATCACAACCTGGGCAGGTAGGAGGGCGGGGCGAGGCTGAACTGAGACAGGATGGGGCCCTGGATGAGCCCTGGGGGTTTGCTGAAGGACAATAACCTTTTAGCAAACGCCCTAGGTGAGGTTGTCATCACTCATCCTAGGACTTGCCACGCTCCTGTTCACCAACAGCAGGGGAGAAACAGGATGACCTTGTGTCTTAAAAGAAGAGATGACTGCCTCGTAGACTGAAGGGGACAGAACGGGTTCAGCTCAGAAACACACTTCCAAAACCCAGACTCCGTCTCCCCACACCAGGAGACACAGAGCACAGCCACCTGCAACCCGGCCCTCCTTCCCCGGGAGGGGGGCGTGTGGGGGCAGTGGTGAAGAAAGAGGACACGAACACAGCTTGGGGTCCGGATTCTGGATCTGCCTCACACTAGCTCTGAGATCTTGAGCAAGTTGCAAAAAACTGTTTGGGCCGAGTGCATAGTGAGCGCTCAATCAATATTGACAAATGAATGAACAAAACTCACAAGGACATTCCCGGAGGGAGCTACAGGCCTTTCCTTAGGGGTCGGGAGAAAGAACAGAGATAAAGAAACAGCCGTCGTTTTCATGTGTCAAATTCTCAGCTGGTGGCAGGAAAGAAAGTGCACCTACATCAGCAGAGCGCCCTTCTCCCCTGGCCGTACCTTCCTCGTGAAGAAGCCAAAATGTTTAAAATCCCAGTTCAGCTACAAATTCAAAGGAACTAACAACCCACGCACGCATCCCAGGGGCATGCGCAGCGAGGCGCTCACTTACACAGCGTGGGGCTCCTTAAACCGGCCGACCTGCTGGATGTGGTACATGAGATCGCCGCCGTTCACGTACTCCATCACAAAGTACAGGCGGTCCTGGAGGAAGACAGCAAGTGACACATCAGCACCCGTCGTTTCTCGGGCTCCAAACAGACAGCGGGGAACAGCTGGATTTACGACCACAGCCACCAGAACTCTGCTGCGGCCGCTGCGGCCCCGCCAGCAGTGTCTGCGCTGTGGAAATAGGCAGGTGAGCACGGTGCTATGAGTCTTCTTTTTAATTAATAACTCCAAGTTTATATTAATTTGTACTGAAAAATAATTAGCATGTGAGTCTTGGGACTTAATGATATTATTATTTAGGATAAACCTAATTTTAGCAAAAAGAGGAAAATACTAAGTAAATCATGTAACAGTTAATAGGTGGCCTATAGATGGCCCCTCCCCACCCATGATTTTCACCTTCTGGTTTTCACATCCTGTGCTTCCCACAAGGAACAGGACTGACTTGGTAACCAGTAAGATACAGTAAAAATGACAGTGACTGACTTCCAAGACTGGGTCCTAAAAGAGATGCCAGTTTTCACTTTGCTCTCTCCAAAGTCACGTGCTCTGGAGGAAGCCGGACGCGGTGCCGTGGGTCACTGGAGCAGCGCTGTGGACAGCCAGCACCACTCCCAGTCACGTCAGTGAGCCACCTTCCAGCCCCAGTCAGACCTTCAGATGACGGCAACCCCAGCTGGAAACTGGACTAGAATTTTTTTAATTATAGTGCACTGTGTGCTCGCTACCCACAGTCTAGTCTTCTTCCATCATCACGTTTGATGTCCTTCACCCTCTTCATCCTCCCCCCAACCCTTCCTCTCTAGGTGTATGAGTTTGTTTTGTTTCTTCGTTTGTTGCTGCTTTTTTAATATCCCTTATGAGTGAAATCATATGGTTCTTGTCCTTTCCTGTCTGACTTACTTCATTTAGCATGATAAAGACCTAAATACAAGACCTGAAACAATAAAATACATGGAAGAAAACATAGGTACTAAACGTATGGACCTTGGTCTCAAAGAGGATTTTATGAATTTGACTTTAAAGGCAAGGAAAGTAAAAGCAAAAATAAATGAATGAATGGGATTACATCAAATTAAAAAGCTTCTGCACTGCCCAGCCGGTGTCTCAGTGGACTGAGCATCGTCCCATGGACTGAGAGGTCCCTGTTGGATTCCCGGTCAGGGCCTATGCCTGGGTTGCGAGCTCCATCCCCAGTAGCGGACTGTGCAAGAGGCAGCCGATCAATGTTTCCGTCACATCAATGTTTCTATCTTTCTCTCCCTTCCTCTCTCTCTAAAAAATCAATAAAAATGTATTTTAAAAAATAAAGCTTCTACATAGCAAAAGGTATCATCAACAAAACAAGAAGGCAACCAACCGAATGGGAGAAGCTATTTGCAAACAATACCTCTGATAAGGAGCTAATATCTAAAATATATAAAGAACCCATACAACTCAACAACAAAAACAAACAATCCAATTAAAAATGGGCAGAGGACCCAAACAGACATTTTTTCCAAGAAGATATATAACTTTCATTTGAAACCCAAAGCCAGAACCACCCAGGGAAGCCACTCCTGAGCTCCCAGCCCACAGAAACTGTGAGATAATAAATGTTTACTGTTGTTTTAAGGCACTGAGTTTTCAGGTCCTCAATAATAAATAATACAGTGACTATTGGGGTGGGGGAGGGGGCTGAATGATTAAAGTTTGAAAAATAGTGGCCTAGGAGGGCATATCCAGAAGTAAAAGAATTTGAGCCAGAAAAAGAAATCTATACCCCACACAGGGAAATTTCTCCAGGGAGATGTGACCTCCTTCAAGTCACTGTGTCCAGCTCAGCTGTGTAAGCCCCATTCTGTGCCATGACCAGCACATAGTAGGTGCCCAGGGGGTGGTGCCAAAAAGACTATTTGGAACCCAGCTCTGCTCCCTGGTAGCGCAGTGTAATTGCAGAAGTGATCAAACCCCTGGGTCTCCTTATCTGGGAAGCAGAGGTCATAACTGAGTCCGTGTTGTCGCTGGATCTGATGAGACAGGTGTGTGCTGCAGTCCTTGGGCAGCGCCTCCATGCGGTCTGCCTTCTCACCATCCACCTGGGGTGTTTGCTAAGTGAAGGAATGACTCCACCTCTTCTGAGACACTTCCACTAGGGTCAAATCAAGCCTTTATATCACATGATCAACTTAATAAAAAGGAGTGGAAATGATGAGTGCTCTACAGAGTACTAGGTGTTATTCTGTGAAATGTAAGTTTAGGTTATATTTATGTCAGTATGGCTGGGTCGCAATGTAAAAGGTTTGCTGTTAAAAGTTGCAAGTGTGGGGCGGGGCCACAAGACCAGGAGCACAGAGCTTACAGTGCACAGATAACAGGGTGCGAGCACTTGTCAGGTGTGTACTGAGTGTCTAGTAACTAGAATGACAGCACACAGGAAGTAAAGCTCCATCACGTGGGCGCTTACTATGTGACTGAGCTAAGTGCTTACACATTTGGTCTCACTCACCTTTCTCCACAACTGAGCATGGCCAGTATGACCATTCTCCCACCCACCCCCCTTTTTTAATCCTCACCCAAGGGTATATTTTTAGTGATTTTAGAGAGAGAGAAAGGGGAGAGAGAGCGAGAGGAACATCAATGGGATAGAGAAACAT
The DNA here is from genome assembly GCA_030848825.1 of Tadarida brasiliensis. Classification (NCBI taxonomy): domain Eukaryota; kingdom Metazoa; phylum Chordata; class Mammalia; order Chiroptera; family Molossidae; genus Tadarida; species Tadarida brasiliensis. The sequence goes on from CM061258.1 coordinate 124,193,310, forward strand.
CAATTGGTTGCCTCTGTACGCACCTGCCCGGGGATCAAACCCAGAACCGTTTGGTGTACGGGACAACGTTCCAACCTAACTGAGCCACCTGGCCAGGGCCCATTCTCCCCCTTTTACAGACACAAATGTTGAAGTTCAGAAAAAGTAAATAACCCGCCAATGGTCACTCAGCAGTTAAGGTGCAGATTCAGGATTTAAACCCAGGCAGGTCGGTCCCAGAGTCTATACTTGCAACCTCTTAGTAGGTGCCTCCGGTGTAAGGTTCTGAGCTAGACATTGCATGCGTGTGTGGGTACGTCCTCCCTCTGAGGGCGTCCAGTCCAGGGGGAGAGAAGTCACACAGAAAAGCTGGCAGGTCACAGGGGAGGAGTACAGGATAATCAATTATTTTTGAAATGTCGAAGGACTTTCTCAGACCAGTACTACTTTACCCTCTCAACATCTTTAATGAGAGGCAGACAGGGAGGCAGAATGATCACTTCTGTTTCCAGCATCCATATCATATTTGCAAAAGGTCACATGCAAGTTAGTGGTGGAATGGACACCATCAGCCAGAACTGCTGACACCCAGACCTGGTTCTTTGGGGGGTGGGGGGTTGATAGATAATAAGCCTAAAAATAGCATCTGTCTTTGCTGCATGTTGATAGAACCAAAACACTTGCTTTTTAAAATTATTTTTAAAACTAGCAGATGGCATCGGCCACAGAGAAAGAAGTGAGGGAGAGATTTCACTTGCTTGCTTTCTGCTTGGAAGAACTCAACTTGCTCCCTAAACTCATTAGTCAGAATCCCAACATCAGGGGAGAGCTCCACTGTGGGGAACGCCACATTCTGTGGTCCTGTTCTCCCACTGAGAGATGCAGGGAACCCTGAGACCCATCACCTTTGGACTTCACCGAGTCTGGCTCTGGCACACCAGGGCTGCAGCCACCACACATTACGGATGGCACCTCGCGGTCCTTTCACTTTCTGAACCAACTCGATGATGCTCACTCTGCCAGGCACTCTTCACCGCCAGGGATGCCGCTGTGAACCTGGGCGCCTGACGTGAGGGGCTCCCCAGGCTAGTGGGGAGACCAGACACATCCCCAACAGCAGCCTCTCCCCAAACGGGGTGGGAAATAGTTTCAGTTGGGCTATGGATGTACACGCTGTTACCTTTATAGTTTTGTGTTTATTTTAATGTAATTGTGAGAAATAGAACAAGCACTTGAAGCCCTGGTGTTCGGTTATTACTGCTGAGAGGGAGACTGGGAGCACCAAGCTACGGAAGAGAAAGGAGAAAGGCAGGGTGAGGCCGGCTGACGAACTAGACGAGGCCATCCACCCCCACGCCACTGCCTCCCACTCGGGCTTCAAGGTCTTCATCGCGTCTGTCTGCCTCAACCACAGCAAGTTACCATTTTTAAATACTTTTATTAACTTGCTTTTTTAAAAACCTTAAACACAATTATTTAAAAGTTTTAAAACTTCATATCAAAGTCATAAATGGAAATGTGTTGCTTCTTCACAAAATAAACACGTGCCTGGAGCCGCTCAGCTCCATGCTATACCCAGCCGGGCGTTGGAACGCCAGTCCCCGAAATGACTCGCTTTTACAACAAGTGCCATTTGCCCGGGACCCACCGAGTTCATCACCCATTCAAAAGGCAGGGACACCAAAATCTGGGAAACGTTGCCAGAGGCCACCTGCAGCCGACAGGGAGCAGAGAAGTGAATTTTAGAACTTTATTGAGCATTTGTTTTTGCAAGTCATGCACTGGGTGTCAGAGGGGCAAAAATGATGGATAAGACACAGCCTTGGCCCTTAGGATTTCAGTTAAAACAAATATACAACGAACTCAAGCCATCATCTAAAGTAAAATGTGATCAAAGACATTACATGAGGCTCACCGAGAGGGAACTCTGGGGGCTTCGGCCAATGAAACTGCCCCGACCCAGCTGCCTCCGAACCTTACATAATCATTCCCTCCACGGCATCCTGAAATCTGACCGATTCCCCACTCCTCCTATAAAGTTATTTCAAGGTCTCAAAAGATCTTCCCTGTAGCCACACGCGGTAGTTTTGGATTTGGACGTATTTGTTGTACCACATGAAAATCAGAAGGTATTTATTGAGTATGGACTCGAGGCCCAGTCTGGCTCTGTCCTACTTGCTCAGTTTTCCAAAGAGGACTTGTCACAGTTCAAAACCAACCTCATCTCTCTGGGCTAATGAATCTTGACTTATATGCCTTTTCTCTCCCTTTCTCCGAGCTCCGGTCGCTCCAGCTACAGGACGTTTCTACGTGGGCGTTCCACCGCCAACTGCAATGATGCTCAGAAAGGCAAGCTCACCACCCTCCTCTGCGAACTAGCCAGTCCGCTCAACTCGGCTTCTTCCCGGGCGTCTCTGCTATGCTGGTATCCTTCATTCTACAGCGCCCTCATCTCCTAAGCATGAAATGACCTTGGTTAATTTCACATTTCCTTTCTCCTTTATCTCTCACATTCAATCAGTAAATAAATAAAATCAGATGTGTGTCTGTCAAAGCATCGTGCAAAGGGTTGGATACAATATCTCACATTTGGAGCGTGCGTACAAGGACAGTCTGATTTAAAACACTGGCAGGATTCACCGGGGAGGCCCAGGCCAGGGCAGAGAGTTTGAAGAGAATCATTCTTCCCCAAGACAGCTGAAAGAGGGATGCTAGTCACGCCCATGTAACTGCTGGGGACACCAGCCACTTTTATTCTTTATTGATTTTTAGAGAGAGAGAAAGGGAGAGGGAGAGAGAGATAGAAACATCGATGAGAGAGAACATGGACTGGCCACCTTCTGCATGCCCCGCACTGGGGATTTGGCCCACAACCTGGGCATGTGCCCTGACCGGGAATTGAACCGGTGACCTCTTGGTGCATGGGTCAAGGCTCAACCACTGAGCCATAACGGCCGGGCAGACACCAGCCACTTCTAATAAGATACCATGGACAGAGAAAATCAACAACGTGGGCAATTCTAAGCACATGTGCCATGCTCTAAGGTGGGTTGCAGGAAGTGTTTATCTATTTAATGATCTTTAGTGATTTTCCATGCTGGTCAGTAAATTAATCCTGTATATAAGCTGTTCCTCTTATGGTTCAGATCCATCTGTTTCTCTTGCAAAGCTGTGCAGTGCTGTGATTAACGTGAGCTAGTCCTGGGTTCAAGTTCCAGTTATTCTGCTTACCTAACACTCTGAGAACTTGCATCAGGTACTGACTTCCTTTGCCTCCCAGAAGGGGTTAACGATAGCTTCTCCTTCATAGGGGTGTTGCAAAGACACGTCAGTTGATGCCCATCAAATCCATGCAGACGCAAAGAGCCTCTCAGGACATGGGTCACACAACTTTCTTTCCTCTGTATTGTACAGCCTTAGGATCATTATCAGAATCAGGTAACTGAGGCTCGACTAATTTTTCCAGCTTTCAAAGCCTTGCCCTTCCACACAGAGAGCGAAGTTCTCAAGGGCTAGGACCATCTCTCCTCTTTAGAATTCTATGGACCTCTGATCATTGCATGACGATGAAAAGACTACCCACAAGAAGGCAGAGAGACCCAGGCTGTGTCTGTTCCTACCCATCCTAGATCTACAGGCTTTGGTTGCATTCTTGGGTCCTTTCGTGCACCCAGATCCCGCAATGGCTTCCGCTGCCTAAAGCCCTGACCGGCGAAGCCCTTCCCCGCTCCCACTCTTCCCTCCCGTTCCTCACGGGCGCCCCGCTGGCACTCCTACAGCAGGCTACGTCTGCTCCAACTGTTTCCTTGGACTCAGGATGACATCCCCCACCTGATATGAGAACCAATTATTCCTCCCCTGTAGATGCAACCCCTTCTTAAAGGTCCTACCAAGTTAGTAGTAGCCAATTACCAGCTGCCTGTGCCAGGAGCAGAACACCTGACCCCCACACACCCGTCAGAGCCTCTGCCCCATGAGTATGAATGGGAACCCAGGGAGTTCGGTGGGCCGGCAAACTGCACGGGGCCAGGAAAGCCATGTAAGAAACAGATGTATTCCAGAAAGCTTTGAAGTTACAGATTCTAGTTTTTCGTTAGGCTCAGGTACATCTTTGCCTTTGGATTGGTTCCTTCCAGTAAAATCCTTTTTTGAGCATAAGAAAGTTTAGAGGAGAGGTGTTCTGTTTGGTGAAACTCAGCCATCACGGACTGAGACTGTTGCTGGCGCTTCCCACCGCAGCGCCCTGCCAACAGACCACGCGGAGGCTGCAGCCGACCCGAGTTAGCAGCACTGCTCGGACACTTAATGCTCAGCCGACACGTCACCAGGGCCAACTCTACAGGTGCAGTCATCCTCATCACCCTCCCTGTCCCCTACTGCATTCTGGGTTGACTACCCTCCCAGCATGCCTTGCAACTGAGTTCTTGCTGGGCCGCGACAGCAAATTTGGGAAGTAACTTCTGTCCTTCAATGACTCATAAAATCTAATTCTATTTTTTTTTTTTTATGAAGTGCATATGTTCAATTGAAAAGAAAACATTTAAAATAGATGTTTTGCTAAGGAGACTTAACCGTCTATGCCCACTGGCAGTTGGGAAATTGCAGAGCGAGCTGGGCTGACAAGTGCCCCTGGGAAAACAACCCCTTTGTGCCTCCGCAGCAGGGCGCCCCGCGCAGCCTCCGCGGAGTTGTCTCTCCCGCACTTCGTACACCATCTCTTTCAGTCCCTTACTGTGCCCGCTTCAAAGAGGATGAAACCAGGCCCGGCCGTGCGGCTCAGGGGTTGAGCGTGGACCCTGCACCAAGAGGTCGCCAGTTCGATTCCCTGTCGGGGCACATGCCCAGGTTGTGGGCCAAATCCCCAGTGGGGGGCATGTAGGAGGCAGCCAATCAATGTTCTCTCTCATCAATGTTTCTATCTCTCTCTCCCTCTCCCTTCCTCTCTCTCTAAAACCAATAAAGAAAAAAGAATAAAGATGATGAAACCAATATGCAGAGCTATTAGGTAATCACAGACCCAGATTTACGTGACTGAGGGGCTCATGCTTATCCTCTGTGCTTGCAGAACAATTCCCCTAGAGCCCAGCACCCAGACCAGTTCATCTAATAAGCGAGTCTCTGAAAATTCCAACCCCTTCGGTGGCTTTGGCATCTATTTGGGTATTAACATGTGCCATGTGGTGGCACATTCACACTGTAAACTGTTTGCTGTAGACACTTTCAAGACAAAGGCATTCACCCATGGACCCTTCCTAAATCAAGTCAACGTTCTGATTGGTCTGCGTCTGTCTCTTCCGGATTCCTTTTCATGTGCAATTCAATTTTAACACATTTAGAATCATCTCTTAAATAGAATTTATCTCCTACATTTTCTGTTAAAATGGTGCCGTGCATATTTTTCAAGGTTTTTAATCCAATTGTCTAAGAATACATCTGATGTAACTCTGCTTTTCTACACAAGGTTTTAGAAATTAAATTTGCATCATTTTAAGAATGACAAAAGGTGTTTTGCATACTAGTAGGTTCTTTTTCCCCTTTATCTATTTTGACCACCTTAGGAATTTTTCTTATCCTATTAAGATCCTATGAAGGATCTTTTATCTTCAAATTCTAAATCTCTGGCAAGACAAACATCAAATTTGCAACGTTATATCAGATTTGTCATTTTTTAAAGGTAGCTGATTCATAGAGAAATTCTGGGTCACGAAATACAAACTGACAGTCCACTCGGGCTGCAGTGGCCTCCGCGCTGCGCCTCACACACGCGTGTTCCTGCCTGGGGTACCTACAGAGTCTGCCTGCCGTGAGAGCACGGCACCCAGACACTCACGCCTCACTCCCTCGCTTGCTCTGGTCTCTGCTCAAATGTCATCCTGTCAGAAAGACCTTCCCTGGTCATCCCATCAAAAGCTGCATCGCTCTGCCCCAGTCCAGTCATCTCTATGCATTGTATTTTTTGTTGCCACTGTTGTCTATTATGTCACCTGTGTTACAGCAGGGACATGTTCACTGCTGTGCCCTCGCGGTGACGCAGCTGGGTCCTCACACATTCACGTCAATGCGTAAACATTTGTTGCAGAATCAATAAGCATATGGGCAGCATACGAGCAGTAATGGTCTGACGTTTAGGGACACTGGTGTCAGAGATACTGCCTGGTTTAGCCCCGGCTGCCTCCTCCTGGGCACCGATCTGGGCGCAGGGAATACGCAGTTCCAGGTGAGCGGGAGTGAGAGCCAGACGGCCACCTCCGGGCCCTCCCTGGAAGGGGTGTCGGCTTCCTGCTCGCCTGAGCCGCTCACAGCGGTTTGCTCACATGTGTACACTGCTCCCTACGTTTTAAAATCACTCCCACACAGATCGTTCCAACACCGCAACGTCCTTGCGGGGTAAGCGGGTGTCTCCTCCACAGTGGAAGGGACACCTGAAGGAAGGGCCATGAGGACACCTGCCACTCAGCGCTTGTGTAACCTGAGTCACTTCCTCTCTCCGAGGGTCCATTTCCTTTATGAAGAAATGTGAACAGTAGTAGTTGCTTATAGTCTTCTTGTAAAAATTAGACGTGATCATAAAAGAGAAAATAATTTAAGGCTAGAAAAAGACTCTGGCTTAAAACAGAGGCAGCGTGCAAAGTGTCTGAGTTTGGGGTCCTGGAGCCTTGCAGGGCCCGTCCCAGTGCCCCCCCCCCCCCCCCGTGCGACACTGTAGGACTGCTGACCGTCTTTGAGCACCAGTGTCCTTCTCTGTAAACCGGGGACAGTAACAGCACCACCCAGCCGAGTGTCAGCGGGATAACACGAGAGACCACCCACAGAGCGGGGCACCTCCTCGCCAGGCACCGCTGATGGGCGCTTTCACTGTTTTCATCACCACTGTGAAGGTCTTTGTGGTGGCAACTCACACGCTGCACCGGCAGCGCTGGGCTCAGGGCAGTGGCCTGTGACCCCATGCTGTGTTTAAGGGAAACTACCTGACACCCCGGATGTTCAGTCCTTCCACCTGCAGAGTGGGATGACAGGTGGCCCCCTCGTCACAGTATGCCTGGGGAGCCTAGAAAGAAACAGTTTCTGAAGGCCCACAGGATGGTAGACACTCAGATGGGAAGTCAGCCCACTCAGGGATGGGAGGCGGCGGGATGGAGCACCGCGTGCCTTCCCTGAGCAGGCAGGACAGAGCAAGGCTCCTGAGAGCTCAGGCCCCGCTCCCTGGACACAGGCTGGTGCTGGGGTGCCACCCTGGGGTGTCTGGAGTGCAAACTGTGTGACTCACACTCAACACACTCAGAAGCAGAGGTTAATGTAAAGCCTCTCAGAGCCTGGCTGCCTGGGTTCGACTCCTGGCCCTGAACCCTCCTCTGTGAAGTGGGTTCAACGACAGGACCCACACAAGGGTGTCAGGTGGCTTATGGTCCTTAGTCCCGTGCCTCACAGTAGTAGGTGTCATGATGTCTTTGAAACCAAGTTAACTTATGTAAAATGAAAATAGATGTGCTCAGCCAAAATAAAACCCCAATAAATGAAAACAATTTAATTGGTGCCTTTCCCTCACTAAGCACCTGCCACCGAGTGGAGGTGACCCGTGCGAGGGGCGTCGCTCTTCCCTCAGCCGCCTCGCCCCCCCAGAGGGCGCATCTCCCGAGGCAAGCACAGCTCTGATATCACAGTTCCATCTTCCCCACAGGACAGCCCCCGGACACAGGGTGACCACCTGGTCTGATCCTCCACCAGAAAGCTGTCTGCTCTATCCTGGCCTGGCTGGACCTGGAGACGACACCGGCCTCGGGCGTGTGCTCGGCTCTGTCCCCACGAGAGACAGAGCATCCACTGTACTCCCACGTGCTGGGCTCTCTCTGGGCTCCCGACCCTGCCCCGGAGGGACCCGAGCATGGGCCAACCGCCGCGGAAGCCGGGCCTCCTCCGCCCAGGAAGCACACCGAGCCCACTGCCACACGAGCCGCGAGGAAACGCAACGGTCAGGAGCGATTTATAATTTAATTTATCGTTTTTAAAACAGTCAATTACAAACGGAGATATTGAACTTCAAGGAATATTCATCAGACGACTGCTTTCCCCAGTCGTGCCACGCGCCACGGAAACTGAAACCCGCTCCGGGGGAGCCCGGCTGCGCCCTGACAGCAAGGTCTCCTCGTCTGTTACAGGCTGGGACCGCCTCCACCTGCGGAGGCCGGCCAGGCCATCTGGGGACCCCAGGGCACGAGGAGACTGGGAAGGGGATTAGAGGTGTGGAAGCCGAGGCCAGCCCCGCCGCAGCCCCCACTTGACGTTCTTGAGGCCTTACCTCCCAGGTTTGGACTAGAAAGAAGACCGCCCTTCCCCATCTTGCCAAGCCCCAGATGACGTGAATTATCGCTCACCTGTATTGTTCTTTGCATTGGCTCTCTTACTCAAAAATTTTATTTTAAAAGCAAACTTAAGTCACTTTTAGAGCATAATAATGACTCAATTCATGGAAACTGTTAAATAACGGGAAGAACCAAGCACTTAACCTGCCTTTCCTGCATGAACTGAACCACTGGGCACGAGGTGAGGGGCTCGTGGTCTCACCCGAGGATGTTTTCCACTGATGTTTAGATACAGTGGAAGGGAGGGAGGGAGAGAGAGAGGGAGAGACACATCGATCGGCTGCCTCCCACACAACCTCGGCAGGGGCCGGGATTGAACCTGCAACCCAGGAATGTGTCATTGACCAGGAATCGAACCCAGGACCTTTTGGTCAGTGGTCTGACACTCTAACTGCTGAGCCAAACCGGCAGGGAGGAATCTCGTGTGTTTTTATTACAGAATTCAAACTAATAAATGAAAAGGGAATGTTAGAATGAGGGTGTCGACATCTTACAACCCTCAGTGACTCAAGGGACCTGGGCACCAAGCACCAGGGGTCGCCAACGTCACAGAAAGAGGGAAGCCGGACAGTATTTGCCTTCAGAGGAGAGAACACCCACCACTTATGGTCTTGCCAAAGGGATCGAGCGTGAGTCGCACCGAGCCTGGGTCTAGCCACCAATGGCAGGAAACGCGGAGGACAGAGGAAGCGCGTGGGGGCCCCATGACAGCGCAACTGGCAAAATCCAGACTGTGAAACGCTGTGGGTCACAGCCCAGATCACCAACAGACTAAAAAACGGACCAAAGAAAAGATGGAAGGGATGGAGTGAGAAACTACGATGTTAAAGACTTAGAAAACACACCACATTTCTAAAAACAGGAAAGATTCAACCATAGTGATAAAACTACCGAGACACGCGAGGAAGCCCAGCTACCACTGCGGGAAGATGGAGCTTCGAACGCCGGGAAACTGCTCAACCTGGCTGGCGGCGTAAGGAGCTTAACCTTGTAACAACTCATCACTGAACATCGATTTTGTGTGATTTTCCGTATTTCTTTTATAATATTTCAAACTTAAAGGACTTCATAGTGCTGTTGTAAATGAAGAAATCTGTGGGGAAAAACATGCAACATAAAAGGAAAACAACGACTAGAAAGTGCTGTTGCCGAAGCTCGGACCCAAGCCTGGCACTCTCTCCGTTAAAATGGCAGGTGTCGGGAAGATGCTGCGGGCAGGCAGCACCAAACAGAAACTTTCTCCTTGAGGTTCCTGGGAAAACTTCCAATGAACTGAGAAGGGGAGCGTAACTGAAAATCCACCCCAAACTGCCTTCAGACCACAGGACCACCCTGCAGAGCGGCCTGCCCCCCACTGCAGCCTGCCCCCCACTGCAGCCTGCCCCCCACTGCGGCCTGCCCCACACTGCGGCCTGCCCCCCACTGCGGCCTGCCTGCCCCACACTGAGGCCTGCCCCACACTGCGGCCTGCCCCCCACTGCGGCCTGCCTGCCCCACACTGAGGCCTGCCCCACACTGCGGCCTGCCTGCCCCACACTGCGGCCTGCCCCACACTGCGGCCTGCCCCACACTGCGGCCTGCCCACACTGCGGCCTGCCTGCCCCACACTGCGGCCTGCCCCACACTGCGCAGACACGAGTCCAGCCCCAGGCCTGCCTGCGCTGGAGCGAAGGACATTTATTCTGTAGCCCCACGTCACCCAGCAGACCCCAACAAGAGGCTGGTGGACCAAAACCCCACGGGGAATACTGTACACATTTGCATCCAGTGTTTCCTCCCCTGACCAGCCACCTGTGGCAGGGAGGTTGTCTGGGGCTCGGAGAACCTGGCTCCGGCAGAAAATCATCTCATCATCCAAAACGCACGCACCATGTGGCGATCAGGCAGCGATCTGCAGACCCACCCACCTCTCCTGTCCTACTGTCACAGCCCCTACTGCATTATTTTCTTAACTATGCCTCTGTTCCAAGACCATAACATTCTCAAAAACAGGACCCAGCTTACTCAGCTCTACACAACAGGCCTTGGTCAAGGCAAGACCAGTGCTTGTGAAACAAATAACACACATCTACTGAGCGTCTGCCAGGTACCGAGTGCCGTGTTACGTGTTGCTCACGTGCAGTCTCTTGTCCCCCTCACTACAGCCTTGGATGTAGCTACTATTACCTCATCCATGTTACAGACTAAGTAACTGTCGCCCAAAGACGTTGTGTCATTTGCCCAAGGTCACTTCGCCAGTAAGCGACAGAGCCAGATTTGAACCCGGTCTCTCAGAAGACCATTTGGAACAGAACAGGAGCTGAGCTGCAGCTCTGTGCCTTTCTCCCAGGGCCGTCCTGTGCCTGGTGTGTGGTCTGCACTGAGAACTGCTCCCGAATCCAGGTCTGGGGCTTTCGAGGCTGGCTGTGTTGAGCCTGTTAGCAGATCACAGGAGCTGGTGATGCTGGAGAAGAGAGGAAGTCGCCCTCTTTAAATGAGATGTTACATCTCACACAGGGGTTGGGCTCTAAAATGAGCGTGTAGGGTAAGAGCTGGGTGGAGTCACATCACCACGAAAACTCCCTTAAAGCATCTTTAAGTCAGAGGGCCACTGGCCCTTGGAAGCCCCAAAGGCTAGAATTAACTTTGTCCCTCTTTGCAATAGGTGTCTGGCCTCTCCTCCTTAGGTATGGAGGCCAAGTCTAATTTAACAAGGAACGAGGCTAAGAGGTTTTTAAAGGGGTGTCTCTCGCTTTCACAGAGTTGGAGTCACAGTCAACAGCAGACAGTGTACAAATGTTCCCTTCTCGGGAGCCACAGCTCTGAGCCCACGAGCCCCCGCCTAGGACAATGTGCCCCACACCCTAGGTGTCCCCTGAGGTCTGTGTTCTCAGGCAACCCTCCTCCCAGGAGGTCCATGCAACCTGCAGAAGGTACTGGAGTGCTTAAGCAAAGAATCTGCCCTCATTCCCACCTGCTATTACATCTCCTATTGTGAGACCAAAAGTCCTGAATTTCTGTCCCCAAGTCACCTCTCGCTGTCAGAGAAAGGCCCTGCTCTGTTGGTTATAAAACTAATCGCCTGAGTTCCTTTATCTCTGTTGAAACAGCACCTGCCTCGGGAGAGTGCTTCTGTGCGGCCACCTCCGAAATTCTCAGCAGCCTTCTCTGGGCCCCACATTTTTCTATCACATAATGGGAAGGACCCAGGTGTCTCTTTGGGATGGCTTTGGCCAAAACCCACTGAAACCCTGGAGGCGCAGGGCCAGGGCCCCCAAGCGAGTTACCATGGTCTGGAAGCAGGAGTGTAGCTGGGTCAGGAACGGCGGCTTCCCGGGCAGGGCCAGCACTCGCTTCTCCACCATGGTGCATTCCACATCATCATCTTGGATCACCACGTCCTTCTTCAGGATCTTCACGGCATAGAGCTCATCTGTGCCTTTCCGCTCTGAGAGCATGACCTGGGGCAGAGAGCAAGCAGGTCAGGGTGGCTGGACCGCCCCGGGGGAGAGCCAGGGGAGCTAATGCCATGCAAATCCTCTCCAAGCTTTGTCCACAGGCCTTCCATCGACACCAAAACAATAGATGACTTTTCCACAGATCTCACACTTGCAATGGCTGAACCAACAGAGCAATGACCAAGTATGGATCCCTTTGGGATATAGATCAATACCCAGCAATATGGCTAGACTATAAACCCATGAGGGCAGGTGTCTTTGCCTGTTTTGTTCCTTGTTGTAACCCAAGACCCTGGACTAGGACCCGGCACATAGTAAATGTTCAATAAATATTTGTTGACAGAGGGAATTCCTGATAAAACTGAATATGGGCTCTTATTCATTCACCTATTTGATATTCAGTACGAGCCAGGTAAGCACCAAGGATACCACAATAAACAAGCAAGAACATCTCTGACTTTGCACCCCAGAGAGAGAGAAAGGCTTCGGGCATAATTACAGGGATCAGTAGTGTGATATTTCAACGTCCTCTCCCGGTCCCGGGGCCTCCTCCTTCCAGGCAGCGGCGTCACAATCAGGGCATGGCAGTTGCTGTGGCTCACGACACATCATTATTGTCACTGGTCGTGACTATGCCAGAGGGAACGGTGACCAGCAGGTGCCATTCCCTAGAAGCCTCTTAGGAAGAACCTTGCGACTGGACAGTGGACCCATTTGGCCACAGTTTTTGGTAGATAACTGACCTGAGCTGAGCCACTCAGATTCTCTCCCTAAGGGTTTGCAATTAGGGTACTCCAAGTAGTCAGCCTGGGACCCCGGACAGAGAACACACACAGCAGCCTGGAGCGGTTCGTTTCCCGCCGGCGAGGAAGAATGGAACAGACATGTGAGGAGGAAGAAAGGCTGGAGAATGAGCGGGACCTCGTCTTCCCGCTCCTGGATCCGGTCTCTCGTGAGGCCTGGTTGTTTCCCATTAGAAACCTCCACATCCCTCCAGTAAAACTGTCATTTACTTAAATTAGTTCGAGTGCGTTTATGTTTCTTAGAGATCCTATAAGACAAAATTATTCCTTGAGTAGCTCAAAATCTTAATGAAAATAAGATTTTCAGGAAGCCAAATATCATCAGGTGACTTGAAACAAGGCAAATTCCATTCTTACAAAAGGACAGCGCCTCTAGCCTGGCCCAGGACCCCGGGGCACGTGCTCACTGGTTCTGGGCACCACCGAGCACCCAGGAGCTCTGGGCTGCGACCAGAGTCTGCATGTAACAGCTGCCTTCCTCCTCGTGAACCTGGTCACTGAAGGTGTTGCTGTGAGGAACCCGGACGCATTCAACACGGGGGCTAGGAGGCGCCGCAGTAAACAATCCTTCTGTCTTGCTTTTCCTGACAGTTTCCCAGCGGCCATTCATGGTGGCGAGAAGGGGACTTCCCTTTGCTCCTCAACATTCTAACCAAGCTTCCCTTTTCTTTTCTGTACTAAAGTAGGGTTGACACTGTACTGTTTTAGTTTCAGGTGTGCAACCTAGTGATTCAGCATGTACCTACCTTCCGACGTGATCCCTGATAAATCTGGTACCCATCAGTCAGCGTACAAAGTTCTTAGGATATTTTTTACTGTATTCCCTCTGCTGTACTTTACATTCCTGTGATTGTTTATTTTGTAACTGGAAGTCTGTACCTCTTATTCCCCTCCAGCTTTTCCAGAGGAGCTCACACACACACACACACACACACACACACACACACGCACACGCACATGCACACTCTGGAATATTACTCAGCAATAAAAAGAATGGAATTTTGCCATTTGTGGCAACATGGATGGACCTAAGTGAAATACGCCAGACAGAGAAAGCCTTCCTTTTCCGTAGGACTCCCTCGGCCCCTTCTCGGAGCGCTTTCTGAGCTTCCCCATGTCATACAGGAAGCAGTATTCTGAGGTGGTTTTAAAACATGTCTATAAATATCCGATGCTCCTCAATCAGGAGGCAGAGTCTGTGGCCTCTCCCCTGAACCTGGGCAGGGCTTTGTGGTGGCCTCAACAGACAGAATACAGTGTAAGCGGCCCTGTGTGATTTCTAAGGCAACAGCTTCCATCAGTCTCTCTTGGGACACCTGCCTTCAGAGCCCTGAGGCCACCATGCTAGTGAGGCCACAGAATGAGACCACGCGGAGAGGCCCTGGGACTACACAAAGAGCTGAGTGCCCGGCTGGCCCAGCTCCAGCCACCACAGGAGAGACCCTGAACCACAACTCACCAGCGAGCACCCCAATTCCCTGACCCTCAGGGACTATGATAGAGATGATTGTTATTGGCTTAAACCTCCGAGTTTTGGGGTGACTTGTTAATGTAGCAATAGACATCTAAGTTCACACCTGCACTGTCACCCAGCGTGGTCAGGTGTGGCCTGTCACCTTGGTTTGTTTAATTCTTGGCTTTGGTTTGCACTTTTTCCCGTCAATTTCCTTGCAGAGCTTCAGTTGGGTGAGGCACCAGAGACGGATTCACTCTGCCTTCCAAACGGGTCACTTTTCCTGGGCTTTCCAGGCCCTGGAAGGCTAGCCAATTAACCCACTCATTCAGTCAACATTAACCAGAGTCCAGGACGAGCTGGGCACTGAGAGGCACCGGGGACGCAGAAAGACAAGCCCTGTCCTCACGAAGCTCTCACTCCTGCCCCAGCAATGGCCCACTTCAACTGAGAAAGAAGTGTGAGGTGCTCTGGCAGTGTTTGAATGGAGGCCCTACCCTGACTGCAAAGATGCTCTGGGGGTGTGATGGTTACGAGGAGACCCAGGAGCAGCAGGGCAGAAATGGGGGAGGCACATTCCAGCCAAAGGGAACAGACCCCTGCTACAGGGATCCACACACCTTGGCCTAGACATCCTGTAGGAAGTGAGCACTTAGGTTCCAAAACTATAATTCCTGAGCCCAACTCCCAGCTCTCTGAGATCCAGCAAACCTCTGTCTCCAGCCGAATCTGGGAGACCAGCAGACCGATCAGCACTGGCACCAAGCGAGGCGGCTGGACGAGGACCAGGTGCTGTTCCGAGGGACTGCCCCCTGTCTGTGCCAGGGAGAGCAGAGGCAATGCTGGGGGCCGGCCTGGAGGGGACTAGTCTGGGTTGGTACCGATAACCACACCCATGTCTCACTCACACTGTGCATCGTCTCAACTCCCACACGAGTGTGACGCGAGGGTTCCACACCTACCCCTACTTGACAGGCGAGGAGTTAGGTGACTTGTCCAAGGTCCTCTGTCACCTGTCATCTAAGTCCATGCTCTTCACCACACCCCACGATTCTCCGAGGCCGAAGTACCACGCGTGGTGTTGTGGGGCTGCCGTCTTCAAGTTACTGCTGAGGCGTTTCAGATCCAGTTCCCGATCCTTGCCCTCTGCCCCCTTCTCCTACCCACCCCGCCTGCAGAGACTTGGGACCCTGGGGACTGACTCACTGCCACAGGCGGGACAGTCACCGTCCCGTCTCCCGCACAGGCACACCCTGACTCTGCGCAGTGAGCTGGGTCCGAGTGTGTGCTGCAGCCACGACCCAGTCCACCTGCCAGGCCACACGGCCCGCTGGGAACTCGGCGCGGGCGCAGTGCTGGGCCCTGGTGCCCACAAACAGCACAGACGTGGCCCCGAGTCCAAGCTGCAAGTGGCCGGAGGAGACCTTGCTTCCTCCTCCTGGGCCCTAAGCATCAGCACGGGAGAAAATGGCGGGGAATGGCTGTAACACCAGCGGCGGCGACGACCGCGCTCCACACTGCTCCTGTAAGTGGAGATGCCTGTTAACTGTCGCGCCTGCTTCCAGGAGTTGCCACGCGGTCAGCAGCGTCGTCGAGGGGGTGGGCTGTCCAGCGAGAGGATTCCAGCCAGATGGAGAGGACGCGCTGGCGTGACGTCCTCATCGAATCCCGAGGCACATCTGCCACTCACGCATCCTCTGGGGGGGGCGTGCAAGACCGCAGAGCAGACGGAGGGGAGCGCGGGGTGTCCGCTGGGAGCCAGCTGTGGTGACTGGGAGGTGGGCGCAGGGAGCCACGTGTGCCTGAACCCCGGCTCCTGACACGGCCGGTCCGTGACGGTCAGGGCATGGCTCTAGACCGAGACGACCTGTACACGTCCAGGTTCTACCACGTGCTACTGCTTGACCTTGGGAAGGTCATTTCACTTTGCTGAGCCTTCATTTCTCTGTAAAATAGGGCCACCCACAATACTTAGCTTTGGGGGGCACCGAGGGGACTCGGACCAGGCGCCCCGTGCTGGGACAGCAAAGAGCGCTGCACCGGGCGCAGCAGTTCCCTTGGGCTGTAACAGAGCTGGGCACCGAGTGCCGAGGCGGCAACTGCTCCTTCTCAGTTCCGGGGGCCAGAAGCCCAACATCTGCGTGCGGGCAGAGCTTTCTAGAGCAGCGGTTCTCAACCTGTGGGTCGCGACCCCTTTGGAGGTCGAACGACCCTTTCACAGGGGTCTCCTAAGACATAACAGTAGCAAAATTACAGTTATGAAGTAGCAGCGAAAATCATTGTATGGCTGGGGGTCAGCACAACATGAGGAACTGCATTAAAGGGCCGCGGCGTTGGGAAGGTGGACAGCCGCTGCTCCAGAGGCTCCGAGGGAGTCTGTTCCGGGCCTCTCTCCCGCTGGGGAGGTGGCCAGCCATCCTTGGGGTCCTCGCCTTGCAGACGCATGTTCCAATCTCTGTCTCTGTCCTCACGCGGCGTTCTCCCCCGTGTCTCTATGTCGGTGCCCAAACGGCCCCTTATGAAAACGCCAGTCATGGGATTGGGGCCCACCCTAATCCAGTATGACCTCATCTTAACTTGCTTACACCTGCCCTGACCCATGTCCACTAAGGTGTCATGCACAGGTACCGCCAGTTAGGACTTGAGCATATATTTGGGGGCAGGTGCTTCTACCCACTACAGTGTTTGTGATCAACTCCACCCTTCCAGAGAACAACCAAGGGGCCTGCCTGTGATCCCTGCACACCGCACCAGCTCCCAGTGCTCAGCTGGCTGAGGAGCTTCGCCCCGAGGGACTGTGTGTCCATCCGCTTACTAACATGAAAAGACAGAGACAGGCAGGGACCAAAGACCTTGCTGCCCACTCCCCCAGCGTCAACAGACACCTGCCAGAAGTCCAAAGCCCAGCTCAGCCTCCCTCGGTTTTCCTCTCTGACAGCGAGTTCGGTCAGCTCTGCATTCAGAATACACGCCACACCCAACCTCGTTCCCGACCGAGGCCACTACGCTCTCCGCCTGCTCTCCTGCAAGGGCCCCGAGTGTTCTCTGCTCCCGCCCTGCTCGCGTCCACCTCCACGCACACGCCGCCTCCAGGGCTCTCGCTGACACTGGGCAGTCTGCTCCCCCCTCGGTCAGATCCTCCCTGGACACCTGCTCCAAAGTCGCAGCCCCTCTGTCGCTCCCCACCCCTTTCCTCTACTTTGCTTTCCTTCACAGCACTTACACCTGGCACTCTATTAATCTGTCTCTTCTCTTCCCTCCCTAGAATGTAACCTCCAAGAGAGCAACTATTTCGTTTGACTTGTTTACTGTTGTATCCCCAACATCGAGCACATAGTAGACCCCAATAAATATCTGTTGAATGAATGAATGAAAACATCTGAGTGGGGGACGTAGCTTTAAGAAAAAAACAACCCTAGATATAGGTCACTAAAGACCTACAGCTACTTAGGCCTTGCGTTGTTCAGTATGTGCAGCTACATCCAACCCATGTTTCCCAAGAGCTGGAGAAAGCATTCAAGATTACATAACACAAACAAGAGGCTTTACGCCAGGTAAAGCACACCTTGATAAAGCTGGCTAAACATCATCACACAGCGGTCGTGTGCATGTTCGTACATGCATGCAACTAGAAGCCGAAGCAACCAGAGATACATGAACTACAACAGTTCTTATTTTCTATAAGGAAATAACTTTTTGAGGAGAAAAACCAGCTTTCCCTACAACTCAGGTCTACGTGAAACGTCTGCATGACTTTGAACCTGTGGTGCTCCAACGGCTGATGCTGTCAATTGCATGCAAACAGCAGGGTCGGAAAAGGGGGAGACCAAATCACCTAGCCTTGCAGGGCCTGCAGACTCGACTGGGGAAGGATCCTAACTGATACATTCAGATGGTGCATCAGGGGGAGTGAGAGAGGGAGAGAGATGTGGGATCATCAGGTCCTCAAACACTAACTTGGGAGAAGAGGATCAGTGAGGTGCCCTGAGCCGAGGTTAGCATGGGAGGGAGAGGGAAGCAAGCTAAAGCCAGGTGTCTGCTGTGGGCCTTCAGGAGCACCCCCCCCCACGCCCACCACCCCAGGGAGGGACTTGTGGACAAGGCCGAGTGCAGGGCTGGGAGCTGATCCGCTGCAGGCATGTACCCCTCTATTTTAGGGTTCCATCTCTTTGAGGGACCCTGCTCTCTGGGCTGTCTCCTGCTTGAGTTCCCCCAGCCCCTCCGAAGGCCTGTCCAGGGCGCTCAGAGCAGCTCCGCACTGCGTGTGGCAGATGGCGTCCTCCCTCCGTCCCTCCGGGGCTCGCTGCGCCTGCTCGGAGCGCTGCCTCTGCAGGCTGCACACCAGAACCCCTGAGGAGGCGTGAGGAGCTGGTGCGGCCCACACTCCAGACCAATTAAATCAGAATCTTCTAAATACTCAGGGCCTCCCTGTGCCAGGCCTGGCTGCCCGGGGGAGACTGGCGGTGAGTTGGCAAGAGGCCATCAGAATGGTGCTGTAATCGGGAGAGAGCGCTGGGTGAACACAGTCCCCCTGCTTTTCCAAGGACGTTCACCCCTCAGCAGTGGGAGTTGGAGGGAAATTTGGGTGCAGTGAGTCACAAAACGAAGGTTAGCTTCAGCACCCTCTTTACGACGTGGCCGGTATCCTGAGCGAGCTCTTTGGTGTAAGAATGAGATGATGACATCGACTGAGTCTGATGAGCTGGAAGTCTGTATCTAATTAGAATTATAAAATCATAGTAGGTACAAGTTCAGCTCTGGAATCATGAGTTCAAATCCTAAGTCTATCATGTGCTTGCTGTGTGATTTTGGGCAAGTTACTCAACCTCTCTGAGTCTCAGTGACATAACAATAGTTCCTCCCTAGTGTGAGAGCAAGTGAGGTAATGCAGGCAGAGCTCAGTGCCAGGCACACAGCAAGCCCTGCTGTTAAAGTGAAAGCATAATTACGGAGATTAAGAGGGATGATCCAACTCCTTCTGAGGGTGTAGGGTTCTCTCCCACATTCTGCAGATGAGAGAAAGTGAACCAGAGCATAGACCAACATTTTTGGGAAATTGTCGTAGGAGGTCTTTAGGCAGAGCCCAGAGTGAAAGACAAAGCCCCTGCCTGTGCTCAGAGTCGGGGCTGGGCAGGACCCTCCTAGAGAGGCTAAGGGGACTCCGCTGGGAGCCGGGAGCCGGGAGCTGGGATCTGGGAGCTCCATGCTTGGTACAGACATGACTTCCTGTGGAATCAGTAAACCACCTGCCAACTTTTAAAATCCCGAATGGAGAAGGGACTAGATGGTTTCCAAGCCCTCACAGACTCGTCTTCTCTGGCATGGAGATTTGCCAAAGCCCTCCTTCAGCCTGGGCCAGGTATGAAGGGTTGGCTTACGACAAACAGCCCATGAGAACAAGGCTGGGAAGGAGGGACTGGAGGCCTGGGGGCGTGCTGGACGCGGGGTAAATGCAGACAAGACCCATTAGTTCACAGGGCGTGGCAAGAGCTTGACATACAGAAAGAACTCACTGTTCATCGTGGTTGGTGAATTCTACACCTGAAGTTCTAACTTCTAACTTTCACCCATTATGATGTCCTAACATGTTCTAGGTCATCTTCTAATTTTTTTCAACTTTGTGAAGTAATTTTTATCTAGGTTATCTTGAAGACCCTAATTTTAATTCTCCAAAGTGCACTGTTACCATTCAAACTCTGGATCAAATTTTCTAAGCATATATATCCACACATATATGCATTTATGTTTTATTTTTAATGGTGGTCACACTAATAGAATATGAAGTCATGTGGTTTGGGGAATTGAATGCACCTGCCTCTAGGAGTAAACAATTAGCAGCCTAGAAATGATTTCTGGCTTCTAATAGCTCGTATTGGAAAAGGAGCTGGGTAGACTGGCTAATTGAAGAAGTACTTCAGGAAAAATTGGAAAGTGGTCAAGTGGGGAAAAGATGCTAATTGGGAGTTAATAGTGTGGATCTGGGTAGGACTGTATCACTGGGTGCATGCAGTCTTCAAGTTGACGAGACAGAAATAAGAGCAACATGCAGTGGGACTCGGGGGATACAACCTGGCTGTTTTGTGATTTATTGTGTGAGGTTTTTCATACTTAAAATAAAAAACTCTTTACATGGTTACATACTGTATAATTCCAACTATATGACATTCTGGAAAAGGCAAAACCATGGAGACAGTAAGAAGATGGGCGGTTGCTAGGGGGTGGGGGTGGGGTGGAGGAATGAAAGCAGAACACAGAGGATTGGGGGCAGTGGAAATATTCTGCATGACACCATGGTGATGGACACATGTCATTCTCTGTTTGTCCAAATCTGCAGAATGGACATCATCAACAGTGAACCCGAAGGTACACTGGATTTTGGGTGATAACGCTGTGTCAGTGTAGGTTCGACTGTAATGAACGGGCCACTCTGGTGGGGGTTGCTGACAGTGGGGGAGGCATGGAGTGTGTAACAGAGAAACTGAGTTTTCAGATCAGAAGTCAGGTTGACAGGTGTTACTAAGATTTGAATCCTGTAAATGATGCTATGTCACACCCTAGATTTAATCGAGTTGAATTTTGCCCACTAGCAGAGAAAGCCCATGGAAGTGTGAAATAAAGTTTAGAATGGAGGTACTTGCAGCCAGTCCTCCCAGGCTCCTGCAGACTTGCTATTGTTAAGCAAATGTCACTACATCCATGGAAGGGATGACTCACAGTGACTGTGGGAAGGGGGAGGAGAGGGGAAGGGAGAGTTAAGCCTGAAATGCCTGGCCTTTGTGTTTCAAATAAAGATGTTCAGTTGGGTTTAATAAGAAATGTTTCATTGTTTGATTGGGAAATGCAAAAGCACGACAATATCAGAATTCTGGGATGTATTCCTTCTAATAAGTAATAGCATGGAATGGATATGATAGAATTGATAGGTTGATAGGTATCCCAGTTACTGAAGCATTCTTTTGAGCTGAAATCAATGTTGCTGACATGTGTGCTTAGTCAATTTTCTTTGAATCATATGTTATATTACACAAAACTAGATGGTTAAAATAAAAGTAGATTTAATTTGACGGTTTTTCAGACAGTTCCCAAGAAACAGACCAGTAATTGATGCCTTTTACCAAAAGAAAATGCATGAAACACTTAAGGGTCCGTCATTCATTTCAACAATTAGGTTGCACACAGGAAGCCTGCTTCTCTATAATCTGATCTGCCCTGTGTGCACAAGCCCCCTGGCTGGCGCTATTCCAGACCGCGAGCAGTGCAGGCCGTGTGGCCCCATGGTTACACACTCAGAGCCAGACCGCCTGGGTCTGAACCTGCACCCACAGCGGTATGCCTCCAGTTCTCACCTCTCTCATCCTGATCTCCTCTTTCCAGTGGAGACAATAACGGCATCACCTCCTAAGATCATTGTGAAGATCAAATAAACAATGCATATAAACAGTAAGTCCTCGCCCTGGTCAGTTTGGCTTAGCAGTTACAGCGACATCAGCCCACGGACCAAAGAGTCATGGGTTCGATTCCAGTCAAGGGCACGTACCTTGGTTGCAGTTCATCCCTGGCTCTGGTCAGGGTTGTGTGGGAGGCAACCAATCGATGTTTCTCTCTCTCTCTCCCTCTCCATCTGAAGATAAATGGAAAAATATCCTCGGATGAAGATTAAAAAAAAAAAAAAAAGCAATTAAGTCCTCAATGCTCAAAATATATTACCCATGCATGCAGTGGTTTTCAGTGAGGTCATTCATAGTGGGAAACCAGACGGGGTGAGAGGGACCTGAAACAAAGGCACTTTAATAGTGTTAACCACTATATTTGTACAGCCAAAATATTTGCCAGGGATGGTGGACGATTATAACCTACTGTTTCTGCTACCAGGTGTTTTCGATTGTGGGTTATGCTGTTGGTAACCAGGAATGCACCTCAGCAGAGCTGGGGTCCTGAACCCGCACACAAGGCTGCAGGGCGTGGAGGAAGGCGGGGTCCACAGCGCAGTAGCTGGACCAGTGGCCGCAAACTACCACCCGAGACAGTTTCCATATTAACAGGCACTAGGTGGCCCTTCAGTGAGGACCAGATTTAACTTTGGATTCTTTTTCCCCAAAGAGTCCGGCAGTGTTTTAAAGAATAACAGAATTCAACTCCCGCCTTGGCCTGTGTGCCAGACAGGCAGCGTCCTCCTCCTGTCCACGGGGCAGCTGCATATCCCACGGCTGCAGGGAGCCTGTCCTGCCGGCCTGCCCCTCGGCCACGCGGACCCCTGAGCCAGACTGATGCCTCAGCTTCTCTTTCCTGGGACCTAAAAGTTCTAGGGCATTCTTGATCTGGGAATTAGACACCGAGAACTCAGAAGTGACAGGCGGCCGAGGGACGAGGTGTGATGACAGATAGGGCCCTGAAGCTTTGGAACTCCAGGGCACACCCTGCCTTTGGGTGAGGCACGCAGACACGCCTCTCCAGTGAATGCTTCCCCTCAGCTGAGCTGCACTGGACTTCCTGCAGGGCAGGGGGCTGCGACTTGGACTCCAGGCAGCTCACTGCCTCCACAGAATTACTTTCTAAGGGGAAAATGGACCCCTATCTTTCCTGTCATTTGCTGTCCACTGAGCAGCGCATGTGGGGCCAAGAGCCAGGGTCAGTCACTGCACCGAGAAGAGACCTGGGAGAACTCGGAGTGACAGGGCCTCACAATGGGTCGGGAGATGAGCTGGCAAACATACGCGGCAATCAGAACGTGTGTGAAAGGCTGGGTGGGGGCTGGGAGGAAGGTGCAGTACTTGGGAGGGAACCAAGGAGAAGGTAGGAAACCGATCAGACAGCAAATGTCAAAAGGTTCTCTGGCAGGGGACAAGGGACAGGTAGTAAAGACGCTGAACTGTCTGCAGCAGGTGTTCCAGGAGCTCCGCGTGGCGCGGAAGAGAGTGCAGCAGGGTGAAGGGGCGGGAAGCGCTTCTGTCTGCACGGTTATGCAACCACGTCCGCGTAGTGTGTGCCTGCGTGTGAACCCGCACCACTAATGAGGTTAGCATCAGGACAGCCTCCCACCACAGGAGCCCGCGACTTTAGAAGAGGCCTCTGTCACTGGTTTGAACTGAACTGACTTTAATGTCCTCAGGCAACTTCTTCCTGTTGTCATTCAGAGCTGTGCCTGGTTCCAGCGGAAGCCACTGTCATCTGGGGCTTGGAGCTCTGGGTCGCGCTCTTGTGCCCAAACCCAGAGCTCGCACTGCTAACCAGTGGCTTTCGGGGAGACAAGCTTGGAAGTTGCTGAGGGACGTTCTGTTGGGGTGCTGGTGCCAGCAACCAGGGCCAACTTCACCAAACACACGCAGCACAGTGCGGGTGGGAGGGGCCGTGATCTTTTTAGGGGTTCATAAGAGTGTTTTAATTTCTTTTAAAATAACAAGAAATGAATAAACTTTTAGGTAAAGAAAATACTTTAACATATAACATTGATAAATCCGTCCTTATGACAATGCAATTGCAAGATAAATGTTTCAAAGTGGAAGGAGGTACCCAGGGATGTCATTTTGCAGCTTTGCAGCAGTTTTGAAACTGCTATTTCAGAAAAGAAAAGACTAGCAGTTTGGTGGAGATGAGTGGACCCCAAAGTAGAGAAGAGTGCTTTAGTGATGAAAAGCTGGAATCACAAAACTTGGTTTCAAGTCCTGGTCTTGCCTTTTCCCAGCTGTGCATTCCTGGAGAGGTCACTCAACCTCTCTGACTTACAATTTCCATGGAGGTATAATAGAGTGAATACCAGTAACTACCTTGCAGGGCTGTAGTGAGAATTAATAGGATGTGGTCCCTGGCAATTAGTATGAGCTCAGTTAAAGTTGGAGGCAATGGGGTGGGGGAATGGACTGGGAGATAGCTGTGAGGGTTAGAAGAAAGGAGACTGGTGGCTGCCTAGAAACCAGCTGAGGAGTCACTGCACACACCAGGGGATCCTCCAAGACTGTAGAGGAGGCCAGAAGGGCAGAGGCTGGAAGAGTGACGTTCATTTTCATGGGCCCGCTCAGGAATCCCTGCCGACGGCTCACCGTGCCAATGAGCATTGGCGCATAGGTGGGTGACGGACAGGTACAGAGTGATGCGGGGAGAACAGAAAATCTGGAGCCATCCGTCATCGTATGGGCATGCAGCTTGTCAGATGGCAGAGGCTCCGAGAAAAACCAAGGCGTGCACACTCTGCATGGCACTTAGATGGAAACAGAGAGGGGGAAATGGTCAACCTCCTAACATATGTTTGCAGCATGGAGAGGTGACCCTGTGTGGATGAGGAATGCAAGTGTTAAGTGTCTGCCATCAAGATCAGCCTGGCCGGTTTGGCTCAGCAGTTAGTGTTGGCCCGCGGACCAGAGAGACCCGGGTTCGGTTCCCGTTAAGGGCACGTACGTCGGTTGCAGTTTGTCCCCGGCCCCGGTTGGGGTCGTGTGGGTGGCAACCAGTTGATGTGTCTCTCTCACATCGATGTTTCTCTCTCTCTCTTCCTCCCTCTCTCCCTCCTGCTCTATCTGAAGATAAATGCAAAAATGTCCTCAGGTGAGGACAAAAAAAAAACAAAAAACAAAAAAACAAAACTACCCAGATCACACGTATCTAAACTAAACCACTGACCAGCTGTGTGGTCTTAGCAATTATTTCCACTTTCTGCACCTCATTTCTTCATCTGTAAAATGGGGATGATAGTAGCTACATTATAGTGTAAGTATGAGCCAATATATATAAAGCACTTACAACAGAGCCTGGTGCACAGTAAGGACTCAAAATGTCAAGTGGTATCATCATCATCATCATCCTTGCCACCACCACCACCACTAAACATTTGTGTATTTTGTTCACAGCCATGTCCTCTGCATCAAGGAGAGTGCTTGGCACATGGCAGATGCTCAATAAATGAACAAACCCTTACTTACGCCTTTCCGAGGACAGTTATTTTAAAAGTGATAACTTCTCCCTAGATTGGGGTATGGGGTCCAATGTTAGTCCCAGTTCCTTTCCCTCATGTCTGCCCTCTGCTGTCATAAGCAGCCACTACACCTTGTACTCAGATCTGGAGAGCTAGGAGCTAGGTGATCACTGATAACCTGGGACAGGTGTTTCAGAAGTGGCAGAGGGCAGAAGTCATAGTGTGAAAGGCATGGGTGTGTGCGGAGGAAGAGGAGGCTGCAAATCTCGAAAGAGTGGTTTGGTTCTCTGGGTCCACTCAATGAATAAATGGCCGAGAAGGGGCAAGATCACAGGAAAGATCTTTGAGGTTACAGGAAGTGTGCTCCTCACCCAAAGGAAAGGATATGGGGGACAGAGATCAGAGACTCTCTGTACCTTCCAGATTGGAACAAAAACACTTCGTGTTCTTACAAACACAATAGTGATTGAAGTGTCAAACTGTCTTTGTGAGAGTACGATCTTAAGACAGTTTTTCACAAAATGTGGTGCCTGTACCATCAGCAGCACAAAGACAAAGTTACTTTTAATAAATTCTCCTAAAACACATTAAAATAAATACATAACAGGCAGATCAAGTCTGTGGTTTCACTGCTTCCGGCAATGCTAAGAAAAAGAAAAGGAAGTCAGCTCTGGACAGGCTAGTTGGGGCATTGTCCTATATACCACAAGGGTTGAGGGTTCGATACCCAGTCAGGGCACATGCCTAGGCTTTGGGTTTGGACCCTGGTCAGGGTGCGTACAGGAGGCAACCAATCAATGTTTCTCTCTTATCTCTCTCTCTCTCTCTTTCCCCAAAACCAATGAAAACATATCCTTAGGTGAGGATTTAAAAAAGAAAAGGAAGTCAACTAAATCAACTTAAAGAAAAATATTTAAGGTAGTAGAAAGGAGGTATGTACACAGCAAAAAATAAACAGTGCATGAATAGGTAAATTTAGGAAACTTGGCCAAGGCTGTACCCAACCCTGTTGCACAGTACGAATTTTTTAAAAAAATTATTGATGTTAGAGGAAGGGAGAGAGAGAAACATTGATGAGAGAGAACTTCGACTGGCCACCTCCTGCATGCCCCCCACTGGGGATCGGGCCCACAACCTGGGGTCGACGCTCAACAACTGAGCCACACTGGCCAGCTGGGTGCACAGTACGAATTTTGAGCTAAGGGACTTGGCGTCAGCACCTTGGAGAGCATCTCACAAGGGCCAAGTCTCGGGGGCCTGGGTAGAAGGGGCCAGCCCAGTCCTCAGGGGCCTCCTTCGTGACACGCGGGCCCTCGTGCACTAAAGAGAAGGCTTCGGCTTTGTCACCTCTCGGCTTCTGATGTTATGCATCTGAGACACACACACAGCAGCACACCTGCATGGGCTTTCTGAAGTGATCAATGCAATACCCGAGCCCCAGTTTCCAAAGACTTTCTAGTTTCTTCTTTAATTTCATATACTAACTTCTTCCTACTTGATTTATTCCTGGCTTGTGCTATGCTTCCGGAAAAGCAGCACTTACACCTGGAATGTTCCATGATTTGAACACAAGGAACTATCACCAAGAGGAGGGGCTTGAAGTCTTCTGTTTGTGGAGTGTGATAAATTGAGAATTTTAAAGGGGCAAGTCAGAAGGTCTTCTGTGTCCCCAAGAAAAGCTCCAACAGCAGCTGAAAAGTAGAGAGTGTAGCTGAGACCACGCGCTTTCCACCAAAATTGTTCTCCCAGCCTCCCTTGCACTGAGGTGTGGCCATGTGACTAGATTCTCTCTGATAATGGGCAGGCAGAAGCGACAGGTGCCACTTCCAAACTAAGACTTTCAGAAGCAACTTGTGCCTCCTCCACACTCTCCCCCCGACCCCCGCCTCTGAATGTAGACAGAAACAAGGCCACAGAAATTAATGGAGCCACATAAGATGGAAGGAACCTGGGTTCCTTAACCACCATATGGAGAGCGTGGGCAAGGCTGGGAACACCCACCTGGTACTGTCACAGGAGTGAAAATGAAGCTTCTATGGTATCTGAGCCAGTATACATTTAGGGGGGTGGGGGGTGCGTGTTACAGCAGTTGAATCCACCCTAGCTAATAAAGGAGCTTAGGTGTCCTGGCCGCCACACAGATCAACCGAGCCTGGCGTGTGGTGTGCTCAGAACGAGGAGACATTCTGAGAGCTCCCTTTACCCCCGCCCCTCTGCGCAGCTAACTGGTCCCCTAGACCCAGCTCAGCAGTCACTCAGTTCCGGCTGCAGCCGCCTCAGCGAGGGCCCGCCCACTCCCGCAGGCTCTCAAGGCCCACATTCAACTCAGCAGCACTTTTCATCTGTGTGATTTAGATTAATGTGTACACCCCCCCGGGGCTTCAAAGTATGCATTTTTCAAAATTCATAGGCTGATATACTTATTTGTGACCTTCACTGTATGTAAATTTTACCTTAAAATAGTCAAAAACAAATATTGAATTCTGGCTCAATGACATGTCTGCTGAAGAGTTTAGGGGTGCAGTGTACCAATGTCTGCAACCTGTTTTGAAATGCATTAAGAAGTGGGTTAACCTGGGGACAAACAGATGGACAGATATGTGATACAGGATATACAGTCCCATGTTAATTGTAGGATCTGGGTAATGGGTATTATGGATGTTCATTACATAATTCTTTCAACTCTTCTGAATTAAAAAAAAGACATTTTCATAATAACGTGTTGAGGGAAAAGTTCAGTGAGAGTCGGAACCATGAGGCGTGACATAACAACCCGGACAGGACATAACTGCCCGGCGAAAGATGGGAACCCAGTCTGAACTCTAGTGATCACTCCACAGCCACCGCGTTACACTCCTGAAAAGTGTCCTGGTTGGCAAAGCTGGGGACAAAGGTTTAAGGAATCATAAAAAACAGAGAATGCAGGATACAACTATTTTTAAAACCCATTCAATAATAAACGAATAATACATCTGAACACTCCAGAAGGCATGTGTCTCCAAGCAAGCCAGACACGCCAAGAGGCCCTCCAGGTAAGCCCTCCCACCTGCTCAGGAAAGCAAACTCTCCACACAGTTCCTTTAAGAAAGCCGTTGAAACACGGCTCACTCGATTGGCTCTCAGCGGCCTTCACATTGCTTTCTCCCTGTGGTTTCTGCAGGGGTTAGCAACATGCTTACGTCGCTCCCTGGTCCGTTCACAGACTATCAGGAGCTCCAGAGCATGTTGTCCTGGCCAGATCTGCTACCGTGCGCGAGACGTGGGGGAGGGGAGGGGGAACAGGTCACCCCAAAGATCGTCTCCCTCACTTTTGGAAAGGGGATAGCAACTGCTCCGCTGTGTTCTTCCCTTTAAGGGGATTGATCTATCTGCTTAACAAGACTGCAGAATGTTAAACACGGCAAAGGGTTACGACATGTTTGAAGGGTCACAGGTTTTTGTTGTCCTAGATGCTTTTCGTGACATACTGTTGTCATCTGCGATTTATTTGATGCCACACCCCCGTCTGAAACAGAACTCTCCATTACTGTAACAGTTTCCATGGAAACATATCATCTATTTTCTCTCGTTCCCTCCCTGTTCCCCAAAGACCCACTCTCCCCATCTCCACCCCCACCCCCAACCCCAGCCCTGCCCATGAGGCCCTCCGAGCTTCCGCTCCTCAATCAAACATTCTCCAACCTATATTGTTAACTTCTGAAGTGACAAGGCCAAGAATAAAAACGCACATTTAAACTTGTTAAATTGTCATCGAGACACTGGGAAGACACAGATTAAATGAACAAACGTGTTAGCTTGTGGAGGGCAGTATCAGGGAGGGGGTGTGAAAAGACGTAACCCTGGCTGGGATCAAGCCTTCTCAATATTTACCCCTTAAATATAATTTCAATTATGAACCATGAATATGCTGCTTAGTAAAAATATAATTTTTAAAACTTTCCAACAGCTTCCATCTTCTAGAAGCTCTTCATTTAGGCCCTTTCTTCCCGTCATCACAGAAACCGGCCCATCTTTGGGATCTAAATGCCTCCGTTCTTAGCATTTTAAATCTCTTGACCTCATCCATTTGTTTTTCATCCCCAGGCCTCCAGACTCCTTCTTTTCCACTCAGGTTGCGACCTCTTTCCTGCTCTGACTTCCCTCCAACCCAGCCCACACACCATTTGCACTCACTGACTCATTCCGCTTTTCTGAGGCCTGCTAGGAGCAGGCTCCACTGGGTCTGCACTGGGCACCTCACCCCAAAGCCTCACCTCCCTTCCTGCTGAGACTGGGCTCACTGAGCCTCTAAGCCCACCCTTCGCTTAGCCCCGCCCCCAGCCCTCTCCACGCCCACCAGGTTGCTCAGGGCGGCGGCATGAAGCGGCAGCGGTGTGGACCTCCACCACTGCCAGCTTCTCCTTTGGTCCTTGGGGCGGCTCAGCAATCTTACTGTGTGTCCCTGCTCTCAACTCCCGCTCCATGAGAGGCTCTCCAACCACGGGCCAGATCCCTGACTCCCTCTCGGCAGATGACCTATGACCCACAGAGAAAAATCTATGGATTCAATCTAGGCCCCGAATGAACTCAACTCATGGCACTGGAAGTACAGTGGTGAGCACGACAGAGAAGGTCCCTGCTCTTATGGAGGTCAGACCTTAGAAGAGGGAAGACAAACCGATAAACAAACAAGAAAAGTATCATCTGGTGATGGGCACTCTGAGCGTTAAATATAATGGAGAATGAATGAATAGCTCTTTAAGGAGATGGTCTGGGAAGGCTTCTCGCAAGAGGTGACATCTAAATTGAGATAGGAATTACAAGAAGGAGCCAGCCATGCATCACAAATGCTCTAAGGAAGGAGCTTGACATGTTTCACAATCCCAATAATCACCATTGTGGCCTAAGCAGAGTGGGTGACGGGAGGAACAAAAAGAAGTCATTGAGCAGAGAGTGTATCAAGGGTCACAACGGAGAACTATGTAAGCCAAGGGCGTGAACAGAGTTTATTCTAACTGAAGAAGCATCACTGGAGTGTGGTAAGCAGTAATGTAGTATTTTAAGAAATGACTATGGCTGCTAAATGAGAGGGATATTAACTCGAGGTCCCACGTGTGGAGGCAGGGAAAGCAGTCAGGAGCTCCTGCAGCAGTCCGGGCGGTGCACCTGGCTTAGGCTCGGGTGCCTCCGCGAAGACAGACGTCAGTCAGTTCATGTGTGCTCTGGAGAAGCAGGTGTCAGGACTCACCAACTGATTATACATGCTGCAGTATGAGCAGGGTGAGAGAAACTCAAGAACTCCTCTCCTATTTTTACTTAAGCTACAGAGATAGGGAAGAAATTTATATTTTTTGCACACCTGAGTTCATGGTACGAGATTTATACTAGACATATTTGTGGCACACAAAGGGCTTAGAAGGCTCAAAACAACACTAAACAAGTCAGAAATACTTATAACACCATCTCAACTTCAGTAAAAGAGCATCTCCCGGTATCTATAAAAGCATCCAGAACCTCTCTACGAGTCCCAGGGTCATCCTTCAACTGTGCCACTATGTGAAATGAACTGTCTCCATTCTTGGCTATAAGAGTGATATTTTCCAAAAGGCAAATCTGATCTTGTCACTTCTCTGCTTAAAATCTTTCAGTGGCTCCCCACTGCACTATGAATAAAATTCAAACTCCCCGTCACAGCTCATAAGGCTGTGCACGATCAGATCCTGCCCATCTCTGCAAGCTCACATCCTACTACCTCCCTTGTGCATGACCTTCTGGCTTCAACACCTTCTGATAGTACCTAAAATATACCAACCTTCCCTACCCCAGGCCCTTTGCACATACTGTTCTCTCCTAGCTCTTTGAATGCAGAGCTGTTTCACCCTCATCTTCAGGTCTCAGTTTGCATGTCACCTCCTCTGACAGTCTTGATTTGTTTGTGGCACAGCACTCTATTCACTTGCTTCACAGTGTCCACTACAAAATGCAGTGTAGACCTGTTTACTTTTTACTCTCTCCCTCGCTGGAATGTAAATCCCATATGAACAGCAAATGTGTTTGCCTTGTTAGTCATTTCTTCTGGAGCAGGTATGGCCACCAAACCACACTGTACCTTGCCAAAGCTGCCTTTCCCAAGCACCATCAGGAAGTTAAAATCACTCAGCTTCATCCGGTCTCTGTTCCCATTGTTGTCTAATTTGGCTATGGTGTTGGTCTTTTCTTCTTGAGCCTTGGTTCCCTGGCCGACCTTGGCCCTCTGGAGGAGGAAACACACAGACACATCATTAGGGTTGGACGCTGCCTTCGTAGGAAGACACATGTAGACACTGCACGCTGTGGTTCCTGCTGCTCACGCCCTGCCCCTCCCCATCCCTGTGAAAAGCATGGCCAACATCCACTCTGCAAGGCCGAAACCTGGAGGCCATCCTTGGCACCTCCTTTCTCTTGTAGCTCACGTGTCACCAGGAACAGTTGCTTTTTACTCCTTGCTGCCTCTAGAATTCATCTTCTTTCCATCTCCACTGACATCACGTGCTATCACCTCTCACCTGGACCATCCACCTTGGTTCCCTCCACTCTGGGCTTCACATGCACACAGAGATGTCTCCCACTTCTTCACACCCAACTGAGTCACCACCTGCTTAAAATGCTCCAGTGGTGACCCATTATTTTTAGGATAAAGACCTTGGAGCTCTTACTGGCCAATATGGCCCAGCATGATTAGGCCCTACCTGGCTCTCCAATCTCATCACTCCTCGGGTCCTTCTTCCCTGCATCCCAGCTTCATTCTTTCACCTCCCACCTCAGGGCCTTTGCACGTGCTCTCGTTGTTAGGTGGATGGCTATTCTCTCCCCTTCCTTCATAAACTTAGTTACCCCCATTTCACTTCTGCAGAGAAGCCCTCCTTGATTCCCTGTGTCTGGACTAGGTGTCCCTGTTTGCTCCCTTTATTCATGTCACTTCCTGTTTATGTTGGATGATAATTGTCTATTCATTTGTATCCCCCAGTGCACTGAAAATTTCAAGGGCACAGACTATTCCTCATTCTCCACAATTTCCTTGACAACTAATGTCGTTTCTGGCTGAATGGATAAATGAATGGATGAGGCCCATGTCTGTCCTCAGCGTGATGGAGGAGGGACCTGCTTCTGTGAGCAGCAAAGTCGTGACTCAGACGGCAGTGAATGCTCCGGGACAAGGAGAGAGTAGGAGACCAGCAGTGAGGCCTGCAGCTACCAGGACCTTGGTACTGGGTTTGCTTTGAGCAGTCAGAAAATTGGGGCGTTAAAAGCTCAGCTTAGAATCCCAACTCCAGCAGTGGACAAGCTGTGTGATCCTGAGCTCGCAACAACCCTCCACCCAAACCTCCCAGACCTTCCTGTCTTTGTCAGAGAAACAGGCAAAGGCCACAGATAACCTGGCCCCTCTGCACACTGTCATTTCGGCCCCTTCTCCTTGCTACACCACAGTGCCTCACTGCTGTTCTCTGACAGTGCCAAACAAGCTCTTGCCCGCTTTGCACGTGCTGTTTCCTGTGCCTGGAGTTCTTTCCCCAGAGCTCCCTCACTTCTAGGAGAGCCCTTCCCTCCCCTTTACTTTATTTTCTCCATATCTCTCACCACCTTACACACCAGATATTTACTTGTTTCTTAATGTACAGTCTTTCTCCTCACACTAGAACGCAAGCACCATGAGGGCTCTCAGCACAGAGAGGCACTTACTTGCATTTGGTTAATGAACCTTTCTAAATCTCAGTCCCTTTCCAAGAAAATGAGTTAATGACATGAGATAACGTATCACAAGGTTCTCAGCACCATCCCTGTCACTTAGTAGATGCTCAGTGGATGGTAGATATTATTGTTGTTGCATTATTCACTTGTCTCTAGAAGACAAAGAGGCAACAAAAAGCTTTCCAGGGTTTTGAGTATCAGGGAAGATTCATTCATCCATTCATTCATTCATTCATTAATTCAAGAAATACTTATTGAGGGCCTGCTACTTGCCAGGTATTGCCCTAGATTCCGAGGCTCCAACAGGGATGGAAGCAGACACAGATGCTCCAAGACTTTGCAATCCAGCAGGAACTGGGCCCTCTACACTGTGTCCAAAACGTATTTAGGAGTTATCCAGGTAAAGAACTTAGAGTCAGCAGCACAGACAGTCTTTACGGAGCAGAGAACAAGGCACATTCAAAGAACTACAACCCTGTTCCATCCGGCCGGAGCACAGAGCACACAGCAGATATGGCCTGGGTGCAGCCAGGAGGTGAGAAGGACCTCGCAAACCCTGTCAAGAAGTTTGGGCTGATCCTGAGCACACACAGTTCTCGTAGGGGCGTGGTGTGATCCTATCACATGGAAAAGACCACTCTGAGTTTAGTGAAGAGACTCATTTAGAGGAGACTAGTTTGGCAACCCTTGGGAAGTGACTGCAGTCATCAAGGTGAGAAACGGCAGGGCCTGAGCTTGGTGTCTGCAGTGTAGACGGGATGAAGGGGACCTACTTTGGAGACAGGCACATCAGGGTTGGGTGAGGGAGGTCGGGAGTGAAGGGCAACTCTACTTCTGTTTTGAGCACCTGGGAGGACAGAGGTGCTTTCCACTGAGATGAGAACTGCAGGAGGGGCAAGTCTGAAAGCGTGAGCTGAAGGGTGGGAAGAGGGACCAGTCTGACTGCAGTCAAAGACATTTCCTTTCCCTACAGTGGTTTCAAACTGCAAGGTTTAGGTCTTCTCCACGGGTGTAGTTCCACGGTCATTCCGTTTGTCATGCTCACCAAGCATCCACCATTTTTTTCTTTTTGTAACTGATGTTTTAAAGGCTGAGGTCGATGCAGTGACATGCATAAATCCTAAGTGTACAGTTCTGTGAATTTTGGCAAATGTATACACACAAGTAAACCAAACCCCCATCAAGATATAGGACATTTCCACCACCCTCAGGAAGTTCCTTTCCAGTCCATCCCCTTCCCACCCCGGGAATCCCTGTTCTGACCTCCACCCTTGAAGGTCACTTTTGTTGGTTCTTGAACCTCACCTAAACAGAATCATAGAGTTGACACGGAAAGAAATATATCTTTGGTCTCTGCCCCAGGTTTTCCTGACAGAGCTCCTGAAAGCCTGGGAATCCCTGGGTAATAGGAGCATCTTTTTTTCTAATACGGGGACTCTTGGTGGGCTCCTGAATGTCTTCTGAATGGAGGCTGCTCCAAGGAGGACCAAGCCACGACTGGAAGCTTGGAACTTTCAGCCCCCATCTTCCTGGGCTGGAGATTGAGTTAATAATCGATCGATCAGGCCTACATAATGAAGCCTCATAAACTTCCTCCAACTATGGGGTTTGCAGAGCTTCTGGGCTGGGACAGGAGCTCCTGCACGTGGGACCCTTCTGAACTGCACCCCGTGTAGCTCCTCACCCTGCTGTTCCTCTGTATCCTTTATCAATCCTGTACCACATAATAAACCACAGTAACCAAAGTGCTTCTCTGAGTTCTGTGAGCCATTATAGCAAACTGCTGGACCTGAAGAGAGGTGTTGGGAAGCCTCGATCCGTGGCCCAGCCAGACAGAAGTGTGGGTGATCTGGAGACCCACTATTTGTGATTGGAGTCTCAAGTGGGGGCAGTCTTGTGGGACTGAGCCCTTTACCTGTGGGGCTGTGCCAACTCCAGGTAGTTAGTGACAGAAGTGAATTAAATTGTAGGACACCTGGTTAGTGTCCGCAGGGAATGGAAGGATGGCATGGTGTAGAAAACCCACACGTTTAGTGAAGTACCATGAGAGGGAAACACATTTCCCTTTACAGAGGAGGCAGTCTTTTGCACTTGGCTTCTTTCCCTCATGGAACCATTGCTGAAATCCATCCCTGTTGCCGCATGACCAGGAGTGTGCTCCTTTTACTGCTGAGTCATGTTCATTGTTCATTTATCCACTCTCCTGTTTATGGGCATTTGTGTTCCATTTTTGGCTAATGTACTGGGTAACGTTATTTTATAGTAAGAGATGTTGGGATTTAAACGTCTCTGGGACAACCCAGTGTACAACCCTAGTAAGCAGCTGTCTATGTGTGTTTGGAGTTAAGAAACTATATGAACCAGAGACAGAGATGTGGAGTTTACTGGCACAGAGGGAGTAGTTAAAACCATGAGATCATAGAGAGAATGCAAATAAGAGAAGAGCCTAAAACAGAAGTTGCACTGATTTTGGGGCCATGTCCTCCCATCATCCCCTAGTCTCACTTCCCAGCCCCCAGAGTTTTGCTCCCCAGGCTGTCTTGACCCAAACACATTCTTCCCTTCCTACCCTCCCAACTCCTTGCGTTATTACTATGTCTCCTACCTTCTTTGAATCCTGACTCAGGACTCATCCAATTCACACACTCCCTCCTCCAGCCTGTGAAGACCCTGAGTGTCCCTGTCCCCAGTCCCCACCCCAGCCCTCATGCTCGCGTGCCATCCACCTGCGGGTCTCAGCACACCCTGCAAATGAGCACGACTGGAGAGCTCAATCTTCCCAATTTCTCCAACTGACTTTGTTTGGAGGAAATTTTTTTTCTGTCCTTCAAGGAGCAGCAAGTGGCCAATAGCTTCATTCCTTAGTCTTGCAGGTGACCTTCTTTGCTCTGAATTTGGGGCCAAAAATCCTCTTTCCATACTTCATCCCAATTTGCTTTTGTGACATGTAGGTATGTGCTATAAACCTATAATGTTCTATGCCCCCCCCCCCCAAAGTTCATGTTGAAATCCTAACTCCCTGTGTGATGGTATTTGGAGGTGGGCCTTTGTAAGGTGAGCAGGTCACGACGGTGTGGAGCCGTCATAAATGGGACTGGTGCCCTTATAAGAGTCCCGAAGAGGGCTCTCCCAGCCCTTCCACGTGTGACAGCACGAGCAGGTGGCTGTCTACGGACCAAGAAGTCCTCACCACACTCGGAGTCTGCCGGTACCTTGATCTTGGACTTCCCAGCCTCCAGGACTGTGAGAAAATAAATGTTTGTTGTGCAAGCCACCCAGTCTATGGTATTTTTTTATAGCAACCTGAACAGACTAAAACAATGGTGGTGGTGTTTTAATATTTAAATAAGTTGACAACTGTTAAAAATCAGGAGATGTCCTCTAAAAACTTGATTCAAAGCTCCTTATAAAGAAATACAGTAGTCTCCCTTAATCTGCAGTTTTGCTTTCCACAGTTTCAGTTACCTGTGGTCAACTGTGGTAAGAAAATATTAAATAAAAAAATCCAAAACTAACAATTCTTAAGTTTTAAATCACATGTCATTCTGAGTAGTGTGATGAAATCCCATGCTGTCCCACTCTGTCCCACCCAGGACGCGAATCATCCTTTGTCCAGTGTCTCCGAGCTGTATAAGCTACTAACTGGTTAGTCACTTAGTAGGTCTCCCAGTTATCACATCGACTGTGGCGGTATCATAGTACGTG
This sequence comes from Tadarida brasiliensis, assembly GCA_030848825.1. Lineage (NCBI taxonomy): Eukaryota > Metazoa > Chordata > Mammalia > Chiroptera > Molossidae > Tadarida > Tadarida brasiliensis. The sequence goes on from CM061258.1 coordinate 124,229,660, forward strand.
TGTTCAAGGAACCCTAATTTTACTTAATAATGGCCCCAAAGTGCAAGAGCAGTGATGCTGGCCGTTCGGATATGACAAACAGAAGCCATAAAGTGTATTATGTATAGGAAAAAACACAGTATATACAGGGTCTGGTACTATCCACAGTTTCAGACATCCACTGGGGGTCTTGGATCATGTCCCCTACAAATAAGGGGGCACTACTATTGATCTGGCAACACTAAGCCCCATCTAGTGAGGTATGGTGCCTCTGGATGGTACATGCCCTCTCTGGTTTACCACAGTCCCCACCACCCCCTGCTGTCTTACACCGAGCTTTTCCCCCTTCTTATTATCTGCCTGGCTCCTGAAAATATTTGGGTTTATGACCCCTATACAGTGAGCCCTTGGAGGAAAGAACTCTGTCCTGTGTCCCTCTGAAAGTCCCATGATTCCCAGTGTGAACCCTAAGGAAAAAAGATTAAGAAGGGCTCCTGGTGGCTAACTGGGCTCAAGAACAAGCTGAGCCTAGCAGCCATTTCTGCACAGGGACCTCTCATGAAAACTGCACTTCCCGAAGGAGCCTCTGCACTAAGCTGCCTGCATCTGCACTGACCTGCCCGCCTGCGCTGTGTTTCTGCTACATGAACCAGCCCTTATATAGGAGTTCCTGGAATCCTATTTCACCCAACAGGAGTGAGGCTTTCCCCATCCAATCAGAGCTGTGCAGCTCTGACCAATCGGAGTGGCTCTATTCTACCAATAAGGACAGTGCCTTCAGACCAATCAAACCGTGAGGATTTGGAGTCCTCATTTGCATGAGAATGGACCTATCAGGGACCAGGAGTGGGGATTCTGTCTATGTAAGCCAGCTCCCCTCTGGTTCTGAGGGCATACTTTCCACCAAAGACAGAAGACTGCGTTCAGGGGCCAGAAATGAATCACCAAAGATGTCTTGCCAGAACAGAGCAAAGCAGATCAGCATGGAGCGCAGAGCAGACCAGAGCAGCCTGTATCCCTGTTGACCTGTCTGCACTGAATAAAGTTTCCTTCTTCACTGCACCCCAAGTAGGGGATTCCTGCTGGCACTGAATTGGTGCCAGTGACCAATGGTTGATACCAGCAACCTCATGCCCAGCACGTTCTCCATCAAAGCAAATTATTTTAAAATTGAGGCCCACATTAAAATCATCCTCAATCTTGCTGGGTTGGATATGGCTTCCAGAACAGGCATACACTAATGGTTGCCTTTCCAGGTCTGTGGTTTAGAGGCCTAGGACTCGGTGCTCAGAGAGGAAGCACACACTAGACTGAACTTAGGAGCACAAGTCTGCCTGCGTACAGACTGCTGCGAGAGTGAGCGGGCCTCAGCAGCCGGCCCTGGCACTTCACTTCAGGTGACTAATGCCTGTCCTGGCTTACGCGAGACTCCTCTACCACCCCCACTCCTCCAAGGAGCCCCCACGGCCCCCTGGTTCCCAGCTGTGGTGGCAGAAACCTCAATTGGCTAGGAGTCCCCGTAGATGCTCCCGACCCACAAGTAGCCCTTCCCAAGCCCAGGAGCACGTCTGAGCTTTATTTATTCCAAAGGAGAGCCAATAAATGATAGAGATGACCTGACATTTGAATGTAGAACATGCCGGATGCTGTTCTAAGTGCATTATCTCCTTCAGTTCTCACACACCTTATGAGGTAGGAAGTGCTGAGTCCTCCATTTTACAGATGGAGAATTAAAAGCTCAGAGATATTGCCCTGGCCAGTTTGGCTCAGTGGTTAGAGCGTCGGCCCACAGACCAAAGAGTTCCGGGTTTGATTCCGGTCTAGGGCATGTGCCTGGGTTTCGGTTCAATCCCTAGCCCCAGTTGGGGTCATGGAGGAGGCAACCAATTGATGTGTCTCTCTCACATCGATGTTTCTCTCTCTCCCTCCCTCCCTCCTTTCCACTCTATCTGAAAATCAATGGAAAAATATCCTCGGCTGAGGATTAAAAAAAAACAAGCTCAGAGATAGCAAGTAACTTGTCTATGACACTCAGCAAGGAGTGGGCAGAGCTGGGACTCAAAGCCAAGCAGCCTGGCTCTGAAACCACTGGTACTGAATAAGCTACACTGCACAGATACAGCCAAGGTGTCCTGCCAGGACCCTGTGGGACACTCCTCTCTATACAGGGGCTGCTTATGCAGGACACCTGTGACCCTGCCTGTGGGCTCATCTCCTGGTTGAATGAGCAAACACAGCCCACAAGCAGGGCAAGTTGGAAGTGCTGGCGAGTTAATACCCCTGGAAGCAGCCCTCAGCCACAAATGGAAGGGAGCAGATGGACATTTCAGCTTCCTGTCCCTTGACTGCGAAACCCTGCAGTAAGCAGGCAACTCCCAGCAAGATGAACCCGCAGTTGCCCACAGAGGTAAGTTGCTTGATAACACATGCATTTTCGGCTGCCCCCCCCCCCCACCATGCATCCCTTCCCCACTACTCTGTGGTGCCTCCTGGGATCTCCTCCAGAGAAACTGCATGCACTTGAATCCTGACAGTCTGCTGCTGGGGACTCTCAAAGCAGGACAATGACCAGCTGTGGGATGTAAGAAAGTGGCGTGACCTCTCTGGGCCTCAGCTTCCTCATTGGTAAAAGAAAAATGGGGATGATAATAGCATCCACCATTCAGAGTTGTCATGAGGATTGAATTAAACGAGTTAATATTTCTAAAGCACTTAAAATAATAAATGGCACATAGTCAGCATTAAACTAAAAAATTCTAAGAAATGTTTTAGAAAAATGTCAGAAACCCCATTTTGAACCGTCCAAAATGGTGGCTTCCCTTCCCCAGTCCATCAGTAAGAAGAAAGCCCCCAACAGAGCCCACTGACCTCCTGAAATGTACCACGCATGTTAATTGCACCCGCTGACCCTACCATGAAATTCTACTGCCCCGATTCCAGCAGCTCGACTTTACCATCACTCAGAATTTCTCCAGAGAAGAGACTTGAAAATAATTTCTGAGCCATTCTGGGTGCTAACGAGTTATTGCACAGAGATTACATTTCTCATGTTCAAGGTCAGCTGAAATTCCTCTATGTGTCTGAGGACAATTTTCAGTCTGCCGGAAATGTTTTTTAGTCAACAGCTATGGTATGGAGCAGTGATAATCCAGGCACACACAAGCATCTGTGGGCTCTTCTGGGTGCATGGGGGACGCATTTTGTTGCACGCACACCAAACAGCTCCTCACTACAAGCCAGTAACTGGACCAGACAAATGCTCTGTTCATGCAGGAAACGTGTTCCTTGGTGTTCTGAAATGTCACCTTGGCTGCCCTAGGACAGAAGAAATCATTTTGCAAAACTGAGACTTCATTTTCTATAAGAAAATACTGGCCTTGTTTTTTCTTCACCCACAGTAATACATTTTAACACTGCAGCAAATGGACATGTCATCAGGAAGGTGAGGGAAAGAGATGGAAAATGTTCTCTGGGAGGACTTGTTTTTATCAAACAGTTCTCATCTCTCCTGGGTGGGAAGTCCTTCTACAAACTCCTTTGGTCTTGATGACCCTCAGTTACAAAGGGCAGCACAGAATGACTCATGAGCTCAAGGCCAGCATGCTATTCCACTTGTTTCCAGGAAGGTATATCCCACTGGGTCAAAACCATCACACAGTCCAGGTTTGTGGAGGGCACAGGCTCAAGACAAGGGTCAACACTCAAGTGCTGTTTCTATCAAGTTCAGGGAGAAAGTAACATGGCTCCTGACATAAATGGCAAAGTTTGCCGAGGCCAGCACAGCCCTTCTACTCAGACCTCCGCCTCCCTCCCCCGCCTCACTTGAACTCACTCTTAGCTCTCTCTGCTCTCCTCACATTGCCCTTCTGGTAGGTCTCCTACAGCTGCTGTACCTCCCCACCACCAGGGCCTTTGCACAAGCTGTCTTCTCTGAATGGAATGCTTCCCTCCGCTCTTAACTTGGTAAACTTCCATTGTTGTTTCCTCAATGACACCATCCCCATGCTCTCAGACAAGGTTTCATTTCCCTCCACGTTCTCCAAGTACCATGGACCTCTCTTCCACAGAACTTTACTAATCATAGTTTTTATTTGCTTGTGAGATTATCTGATGAATGACAATGATGGCAATCTATTTTGTTTTAGCTATGTCATACATTTTTTCAGTCAGTAAAGATCGTTGCTTATCTAAATCGGCAATTTCCCATCAGACTGAGTCTGCGTGACACAACAAATCATGTGTCCCTCATAAAGCAACTTTAAAATCATTCAGTGTGCAAATAATGAAAGAAGTCAAACCCATCTTCCCAAAATGCTTTCTTTGTAAAACTGGGATGTGTCCTACATACTGGTTACTTGCACCTAGGTGAAATAGGGTCTGTTTGGGCCACACAGGCCACACAATTCCTAAGGGCCATTGTGCAAGCCTCCCACCACCGGAGAACAAAGACCCAACTTCCCGCCACAGGAGAACTGGCCGGACAGGAAATGCAACCAGACACCAGGAACCCAAGAAGCCCCGATCCCACATCCGCTTTCATGTAGACCTAAGCTCCTGCCCAAAGCCACCCACCAAGACCCCAAAACCCACTGAGGACAAAAGCTTCCCACCAGTGGATGCATATAAGGGCAAAACTCCAGCTCCTAGGGGCTGCCATCATCGACCCAGCACCCCGGGGCTCGGTGCTGGTAGCCCTTCCCTTTGGACATCCCCATCTCCACCTTTTTTCTTTTTAAATTTTTTTAAATTGACTTTAGAGAGAGAGGAAGGGAGAGGGAGAGAGAGAGATAGAAACATTGATTGGCCGCCTCCTGCATGCCCCCCACTGGGGATCGGGCCCGCAACCTGGGCATGTGCCCTGACCGGGAATCGAACCGGCCACCTCTTGGTGCATGGGTCAATGCTCAACCACTGAACCACACCGGCCAGGGCCCACTTCCTTTCTTTAAATAAACCCAATGTGTCTTTGTTCGCCGTCTGGGGCTGCTCTTTAGCTGCCCACGGGCCACCGACGTGCCCCTTTCAGAGTGTACCTGAGGCAGAAGCAGAGCCGGCGCTGGCGCCAGGTCAGCAAGGTCTGGGCTCTTACCCTTTGGAAGATCCACCCACGGGTGTTCACGGAGTCACCAGCACAGTCAATTCCATTTTCAACACTACAGCACCATCCTGCCACTACATCCAAACCAGATTCTCTCCCTCAGCAAACCTGGTTGACTCAGCCTCCAAAATCTATCACTGCCCTGTGCGCTTCGCTCGCCAGCACGACCACCCCCGGCGGTCCAAGCCACCGCCAGCATGGCCCGGGCAGTGACAGAGCACTTTGGAGGAAAGGTCTAAATCGGCAAGAAGACCGGGAGGCAACACTGACTTCACAAGGCAGGGAGCATTTAATCGAGGTCTTGAAGGATAAAAGTTTTCTGGGAGACCGAATATTGCAAAGGCACGGAGTCATGAAAGGCCTCAACAGAAGCCACACCATAAACGGGAAAATCAGCAGAGGCAGACTCGCCCGGTGCCGCTGATGCAGAAAGAACGACTTCTCACCTCAAATTTCTGCCGCAGTTCCTCGTTGCCCTCGCCTCCTTCTGGCGGCACGGGCACGTTGAAGTACTCGCCCTCCTCCTGGCTCAGCAGCTTAAACCTGCAGGGAGACAGGGCCAGGACAAATTCATGACTGCCTGACAGTATCTCACTGTAGGACAGGAGAAGGAGACCTAGGCAAAGCTCTGCTTTAAATAACCTCTTGAGGGGCTTTTGTTCCGGGGTGTGTGTGTGCGTGTGTGTGTGTGTGTGCGTGTGTGTGTTTTGCTTATAGCCAGGTATGCTATATATTTTTATTTTTGCAACTATTCTATGGCCATCAGAATATGTATATTCTGTGCTTACAGGATGCCAAGTTCTCTCGTTCTCCCCCTCTCTTCCCTACCCCCCCACACAACTGTCTTAGTTATAGCATTCAATATTACACGTTTTCACCTATTTTTTGTCCATTAAGTGTTCTCTTATTCTGAAAGATGCTTCGAAGCTCTCCACTGCCCACGTATTCCCATCACGCTCTCCAAGCACTTCAACTGCCTTTTGTTTTGCACACACTGCCAGCATGCTGTCCTGGCACGCGGGCACCTGGATGACTGTGGACTTAACTCCATGAGGCCGCTCTTCTCTGCAGGAGCCCCCCACACACAAAGTGCTTGGCCTCTTGAGAAATGGGCTCCCTCAGTGGTTAGGGACACAAATCCTGGAGTCAGACGGCATCTGGGTCCGAATCGCACCTCTGCCTGTGCCTTCTAGGACAGTTGGTTAGGCCCTCTGAGTCTTGATTTGTCTCATCTTTAATTGGAATGAAAGCCTCTTTTTCATAGGATTATTGTGAAGCTGAGATATGATGATGCATGAAAAATGAAAAGCACAGTGCCTGGCACTTAGTGAGCGTTCAATAAAAGGCACCACTGAAAGGGTTAATAATGTTTTAACAAAATTAAACTCCATTCTGACCAGTTATTCCTGCACATAAACACCTGAGCAGTTTTCTAAAAACCCTGGGACTGACACTCAGAGGAACCATGAAGATAAGGGGTTAATGGTGGCCTTGGAAAACTTGGAGGGACCATAAAAAAGAAAGAGATTAATGACTGCCCTGATCTCTGTAACAAGCTCATCTTGTCCCCTGCAACAGATTCCTCCCTCGCCTCTGTAGCAGTTCATATCAGCCCTGGCACCTAAAAGCGGTGCCAAGAGAATGTAGTTTTTTGTAGTTTCTGTAGTTTGTGCCTATATAAGCCAAGAACAAAGAAGGCTTGAGGCTGGGCTCTTTTCAGCTCGGCCCGCCTGCACCCAGGCACATGCAATAAAGCCATTTGGCTCTACACTGGCCTTGCGTTGTAGATGTGATCTCCTGCCAGCTCAGACCTTTTAACCACCATCACCGATGTTACTATTATCACAATAAACATGATGGCTTCAGTTTTTTTCTGACCATCAAGATGTTTCCACCCATCAATGAGACGAGAGTAAGGGAGGAAAGGGGCATCCACAGGCACTCAGGTCAGTACGGAGAAAGATCCCCCAAACTCCTCACTCTGCAAAGAGGCTTCCTAACCAAAATTTACAGTTTCCATCACAATTTTTTTCTCCATTCACAAATCATCCTAGGCAGCTTTTAAAACTAAAGGCTAGTTTTAAAACTCAAAGCAGAGATGACCATCTGAAGCTCCACACTTAATATTCAATTCTCTCTTTCCAGATCCCCACTGGAATTGCCAAAAGAAATATAAAAATAAGAGAACATTGGTATCTTTGCTAGAAGTCAAGAAGGTGCTCTGCATGCAGAGGGACTTCAGGGAATTTCCACAAATTAAAGTCATAGTAAGAGGGTGTGGAGCGGTGTTTGGCAAACTTTATTCATCTTTGTGGATTCCGCTAAATCTGGGTATTATTGACTAATGCTTTTCATTAAATTGTCCCCTTTTTCTAAAAATAATAAATTCCATTTGAAAGGACACTTGATATCTCTTGTAAAGAAGGCCAGCATCACTTGTTACAAGTAGAAAGTAACTAAAAATACAAACATATACAACTCAGTGTTACCCAAGTCCAAGTAGATGGTGTAGCTTACCAAAGTCTCTGAGACTAAGGCCACCTTCCTTATTAAAACGGGAGGTCAGCCAGCAGCCGGATGTGACTCACGCCTTCTTGCAGTGTGTCCACACGGTTAATGCTCCCACCCATTAGTCACTTAGTAGCTGTCTTAGTGATTAGATCAACTGTCTCAGCATGGCAGCGCTTACATCCAAGTCACCCTTCTTTTACTTAACAAAGCTTAAGAGTAGTGAAGCTGGCAATTCGGATTAGTCAAGAGAAGCCACAAGGTGCTTCCTTTACGTGAAAAGGTGTGTTGTGTGTAGGAAAAAACAGCGTATATAGGGTTCGGTCTTGTGGGAGTTTCAGGCATCTACTGGAGGCGATCTGCGGATAAGAAGGGCTACTGTAAAAGCACGCTGTAAAGGACATTAAAAATACAACTGCAGACCTTGCGTAAGCAACAAAACCTAGAACACAATATATAAAACTTGGAGGACATATTTATTCCCTCCAAAGCTTGTTTATTATTTTTAAAGAGCAGTGGAAGTTAAGAGAGAAAAATAAATTAGCAAAATATTCAACTGAAATTCAAAGACAACCACAAAACAAACCTACAGGAAGGAGAAAAAAGAAACACAGAATTGATACACAAAACCCAGAGCTGATTCTTTGGGGGAAAAAACAACAATGAAACAGACAAACCTCTGGAAAACAAGGGGAAAGAAAGGAGACAGCATAAATAAAACTAGAAACAAGGAGAGAATTTGAAAGCAGATACGGAGCCAGTGGCAAAGCAGCAGGTGAGGGCCTGAGGCTGGTGCTCCACATCTGGGAGCTCACAGTTGCTCCTGCTGCCTCGGCCACGTGGCCTCACGTCGCAGCACACAGAGTAGCTGGGAGAGCTCATCCCCTTGCCGATGGGGACACTGAGTCACAGACGGAGGCGTGACTTACCCTAGGCCACATGGTGTTAAAAAAAATTTCTGGGGCAAGAATTCAAATTTCTAGAATTTGGTACATTTAGAGTTAAGATAGCATCAGAAATGTTTTGGCCCTAAATCTGAAGAGGACTTTTATCTGCAAAATCTGAAAAGGGTTTTTATTTTGTCAAAGTTCCCTCCCAGCTATAATTTCATCAACTTCACAACTATCCTAAAAGGTGGATGGAGACTGGGGGTGCTGTAATTACCCTTAGTGAATGGAATCATGTCTGCTGAGAAGGCCATACATAGTACAGAGAGGGCATGCGACTCACCGAGAGGCTTTGTGACCTCCAGGCTCCTGCCAACCCTCCTATCAGGAGGCAGAATGGGTGTGGGTGTGCTTCGGCCCTGACACCGCAATGACCTGGACCCGCACCCCAGCCCTGTGGCTTAGGAGCTCTGTGCCCTCACACGCTGCATAAGTACTCTGATCCCAGGAACAACGCTCCACCCAGCACCATCGGGAGGGTTCAAGGACGGTGTCAGTGTGAATGCAGCACTCTCAGGACTGACTCCCATGTGCTGTCCTTACCATTAAGCCCTCCATCTCCCTGCGCTCTGCTGTCTGCTCCAAGGGAGGAGACAAGCCAGGCTTGCGCCAGGAGGAGGCACGCAGTGCCTGTGCACCCAGCCCTGCCTCTGGGGCGGAGAGCCACGGGGAGGAGAGGGGGAAGCAGGGGGGCTGTGCCCCTCCTCCTGAGCCTGGGCAGAGACCTGCATGGAGGCCACAGCAGAGCAGCAGCTGCGGTGGGGAAGATGGAGAGCTGAGCCAGCTCCCAGCTCTCCACACAGGGGACTGGAAATGAGGTCACTGGAGTGCTGGGGGGTGGGGCTGGCAGGGGCCTGGGGCTGGGACAGAGAAGACACTGTGCGGAGGGCCCTCCCAACCGGAGGTCATACCAGGCCTGGGACTCCAGCATGAAGCCAGAGGGTGCTCCAAAGCTGGCTGGGACCAGGAGCATTGGCCACTCTGCAGCAGTGTGGGCCAGAGGTCCCCTTCTCCTCAGCCACCATGAGGTCACAAAGCTGCACAAGGGCCCTTATAGAAAATAAAGAAGCTATGTGTTTTCCACACACCTGATTAGTGCTGCATCTATGTGACTCCTGACACCTGGACAGTGCTCAGCCCAGTGCCAGCAATCTAGCGAGAGTCAATAAGTGGTAGCCATTGTTATTATAATTATTATTAACGTTCTCTCCTGTCACTTATACCCCTGAGGATCCTGTTCTTCCTCTCACCCTCTTTATGCCTGGACACAAATCTGAGTGATGATGGGAGAGTGTGCAAAGCTACATCATCCACATGTTAAGACAAATTATCCAAAACTTGGGGAAAAAGGCAAAAAGAGGATGGTGTAACCTTCTACTATCATGCTAGAGCATTTTCGAATTAGTTCTCTCTTCCTCACAGTATTATTACTTATCCACAGTCCAGTGGGGCCCAGATGGTCTCCCAGCCCCGCGAAGACGGATGCTAACTGTTGGAAGGCCGAGCTGAGATTTGGTTCCACATCAGACCACCTCCCAGGCTGCGACGTCGCTGCTGTCTGGCTCATCTCTACCTCCGTGGTCGCAGCAGCATTCCTCCGTCTACTGCCTGCGACCTCAGGGCCCAGCCACTCCCCTTCCTGGTTTGCTTGCTGGTCAGCTAAGGAAAACGGACAGATTCTCACTTTATGAGAATTATGTTTTTAACCATTTACGCATTGTGCTTTAAGGCACCTTATTATTCTTTTCTTCATTGCCCTGGCCTTCTGTCCTCTTCGCGTGTCTGCTCAAGTCACTGAGCAGCCCTCTGTGCCCTTTGCTCTCCCAGGTCTCCCCTCCCCTCCGTGAGCGTGTCTGTCTCACCCTGGACGTATCTAGCGACAGTGGACACTCAGTGCACGTTGGCATAAAAGCCCGATCAGCACGGAGAGACAGGCATTGCAAGGCGGACAGTGGAAGGACGTGTGGTCCCGGCGATCTGCTCTCGCACTTGTTAAACCAGTTTGATTTTGTTCGACTTTCCTTGTAACTGAAAAGGCCCTGAGACCATTCAGAAATGAGAGAATTTCTCTCACAGAGATCAGAGCAGCCACTGACTCCCACCCCCACCTCCAACTGCCAGTGCCGGCTTGCGCGGTCTGTTCTGGCCCCTTCACTCAGACGGCTGGGAACAGCGCTGCAGGAGGCTAACCGGCCTCGCGGGTGGGGAGACTGCCTTAAGAAGGGACCAGCCCAGCCGGTGTGGCTCAGTGGTTGAGCACTGACTCATGGACCAAGAGGTCACCGGTTCGATTCCTGGCCAGGGCACACGGCCAGGCTGTGGGCTCAATCCCTGGTGGGGGGGCGTGCAGGAGGCGGCTGATTGATGTTTCTCTCATTAGTGTTTCTATCTCTCTCTCCCCCTCCCTTCCTCTCTCTCTAAAAATCAATAGAAATATATTTTAAAAAAAGAAAAAGAAGAGGGACCAAAGCCAAAGCCCCGGAACAACGGAGACAAAGCTGCTGACCCCAGCAAGCCCCAGCGCTTCTGCGGCCAGGCGCGAGGCAGTCCTAGGGAAGGAGAATCTTCTAGAGAGAGCCAGCATCTGGCAGTGGATCACACATATCTTTGGGTAAATTGTGAGAGCGTGAGAGCCACCCTGGCCGGTTTAGCCAGCGGTTACAGCATCGGCCTGCGGACCAATGAGTCATGGGTTCGATTCTGGTCAAGGGCACATGCCTCAGTCGCGATTCGATCCCCCGCCCTGGTCATGAGGGAGGCACCCAGCTGATGTGTCTCTCTCATATCAATGTTTCTCTCTCTCCCTCCCTTCCTCCCTCCCTCCCTCCCACTCTATCTGAAGATAAATAGAAAAATATCCTTGGGTGAAGATTAAAAAAAAAAAAAATTGTGAGAGCCACTTTAGTGACCATGGGGCCAGGCAGTCATGTAACTGTGCAAAGTGGGGCTGGTGTAGAACTACAGGCGTGGTCGGGACTGTGGCAAGCAACACCGTCTAAAGGGGCGCTGACCCTCAGCTGTTCTCACTTCACTGGGCCCAGGGCACCCATATTTCTCTGGCTTTTCAAGCCATAAGTTTAGATCTTTATGGGAAATGTCTTGATTTTTAAAATATGGGCAATTAGTTGGTTTTCTTCTCTTTTCAGCACAAGGACCACATAGAACACATCTGTGGAGCCAGGCCAGTGTGCCAGGCACCCCTCTGACTGCCGCAGCAGTTCACTTGCAGGAGACAGGCTGCCGCCACACTGAGGACCAAGCGCACCGTGGCTCCAAGCAACACCTCCCTTACCAGCCGTCAACACCAGCTTTCTGCAGTTCAGAAATCCCAAACGACAGAGATCCCATGAAGTCGTTGCGGCTGGTCAGATCCCAGTCCCAGATCTCCACAGACAGCCTCCGGTCCTTGTCTGACTCCTTCAGCTGGCTGCAGAGAGAAGAGTCGGGAGGGCGTCAGCACCAGTGCCAGTGATTGCCCAAGCAGATGAAATGTACCAGCGGACGAAGCCCGAAGGTAGGAATTTTTAAAGATTACAAACTCTTACAAGAAATACATTCCATTTCCATCCCAGCGAGCTCCCCAGGGAGGAAGAGCTTTTTCTGTTTGACAGCCTACAGCTTAAACAGGCAGAGGGCCCACGCCAGCTCTGAGAGGGACAGTTCTAGCTACTTCTGTTGTCTTCCTTATGTCTTCATAGGGCTCGTGGTGTTCTGGAAATCTCGCAGACACAGTCACTATAAGAAATATGGATGTCAATTACGGGTAAGGCTGGGGAAATGGGGACAGGAGAGTCTTGCTGGTGCTGGTCTGGGGGAAGTTGTGTATTCTGAGCATCTCCTTGGTTGAGGCTGAGATGGGCCCCTACGTTTGCTTTGAGAGAAGAAAGAGGGGATGAGGCTACCCTGAAGGGACCATGCTTTGGCCTGTGGCCTCTCAAGTCAGACTGTCAAAGGCTGACTCTCCCCCTGTATTTGCTGTGGGACTTTGGGCATGTTCTGTGAGCCCCATTGGTGAAATAGGTTGAAATGACCAATGAAGCTAGATCACTAATACAGGGCTTGTTATACACAGTATATGCTCAGTAAACATCAGCTGGTATCACTAACACCTGATGGCCCAGGTGTATCAAAGAGTGATCCCCGGGTTCTTGGAGCACCAGCCAGGGACGACACTCCAGGGCGCTGGCAGGAGCTCCCAGCAGGCTACGGCCCCAGCATTTTCCATAAACTCGGCCCTAGAGAGCGGAGACCCTGAGCTTCCCACAACTCGCCTTCACCTAGCAACACATCACACTATTTTCTATGCCACCCACTCCCCCACACCACAGACATTCTCAACTCTATTAAAAAAAAAATAGGCTCCAATGTTTACTTGGCTTGCAATGCAAAAATGCAGATGGAAGGGGAGGAAAAGAAGAAAGGAAAGTGTGGGGGAGAAAAGGTGGGAGGGAGGAGGGAGGGAGGGAGGGAGGGAAGGAAAGAGAAGCTGGGAGAGGAACTCCCCATCTTAGGTAGCCCACCCCCCACACTGGGCTGCAGTAATTTCAACTTACAATCTGAATGTCTCGTTCCACTCGGGGTTGAGGGAGCATTTGATTGTTTTGGTCTTCTGTTTGCTCTCACTTTTGGGGTCAGGAATGAGTTTCAGTTTCACATAGGGATCTGACAAGCCATTGGGGTCCATAGGTACAAGGTTTTTAGCATCTCTCACTGAAAAAGATAAAGTAGTTTCAGCATGAATAGCTCCCAGAACGTTTAAGCACCAACCAGCAATGGTTGCAGGGCCTGTGGAAGGGTTCTTGGCATCACCTTTACTTGATGGGAATTGTATTTTATTAATGTCAATAGCTAAGAAGTGTTCAAAGTGAGATAAACTGACAAGATGTGGGCTCTGCTCTACATTGGTTTAAAACTGATTGCTGACTTTCTTAACGCTCTCCCCGCTCCACCCCCAAGATTAACTGTATGTTCTCTAAGCGTGTTTTCCACAAAGGCTACCAGGAAGGCGCACTTCTTCCATTTAGCATAGTGTTCCCAAGGTTCACGCATGTTGTGGCCCATGTCAGTGCTACACTTGGGGCTGAATACACTACATTGGAAGGATATATCAAGTTTTGTTTACCCATCATCAGCTGATCGACATTTGGGTTGTCTGCACTCTGGGACTATTGTGAATAGTGCTGCAATAAGCGTGTGTAGCCTGACACAGCAGATCACATACTGTGTGACTCCGCTCACATGAAACGTCCAGAGCAGGTGCCTCTCATGAACAGAAAGCAGCCCAGCAGTTTCCAGGGGCTGGGGTGGGGGTGTGGGAGTGGAGAGTGACTAGTTAATGGGTATGTGGTTTCCTTTACAGATGATAAAAATTTCTTGGCTCTAGATAGAGGTGATGGTTGTGTGCACACGGGGAAGGTACTGAATGCCACTTTCTATGTTATATGAATTGTACCCCAATTCAAAAAGAAAGAGTTGTCTACTAAACCAAGGCACACCCATCACCCATGTAGCACCCATACCCAGTACCCAAACAGCCCCCAGAGAGGAAGCTGAAAAAATACTGGCTCCACCCTCAGTCAAGAACCTGCGTAAAGGAGCTGCAGGACGGCTTAGAGGAGGAAAGAGCAGAGGGTCGGCAGCGTGCCTGCTGGCCATATCAAGGTGGTATAGACATCAGGCTGGAGAAACAGGAAGAAGTTAATTAGGAGTCAATCTGAAAACCAGTAAGTAAGTAGCCAAGGGAAGGAGACGAGAAAATGGAAGTCGTACCGATCTCGGGGAGTGTGCAGATATTAAGGACACAGCGCCAAACAACTCACTCATGAAACAAAAATGCAAAGTAACATATTAGCAGATTGAATCACACTAACTGCCAGAAGGCTAATATATAATGACTCCCAGCAAGAATGCAAAGATGGTTCAACGTTAGAAAATCTATTATTAAAATAGTCATCATATGTATAGGTCAAAGGAGAAAACCACAAGATCATTGCAATTAGCTAGAAAAGGCTCTTTTCATTCACAGGATAAAGGCTATCTGAAACAGCACCACAGTTCATGATAAATGCCATCTCGTTAAACTCAGGAGTAAGACAGATATCCATGACCACTGCCATCATTCAGCATTGTCTCTAACTGCTCCATCAGGACCATAAACAACAGGAACAGAATACTGCACAGTGGGGTAAAGCACCCTTACTTCCTGCACCCTTCGCTTCCACCCCAGTCACCTCCCACCTGGAGCTTGTCATCCCTGAAAGGACACCACTTTCTCAGTTCGACTTTATGCACCCCAGATCTTACACCGCTTCCTATTTTTCCAGTTCATTAACTCAGTACCTCACAGCAATGAGTCTTTCACCACCAGTCAATCTCCTGAGCCCATGCATTTTCTCTGCCTCCCATTCCCTCTTGCCTTACTCCATCCATCCCAGATTAGATTTTATGATGCATTATAATCACTTCCTTGAAAACACTCTCAACTCCCTTGCTCATCTTTCTTTCCATTTTATTTATCTGACAAAACCCCAGCCCTAGTTCAATTCAAATATTTCACCCTTCTTTTCTTACATCCAAACAGCTAACCATTGCTGGAGGGAAAAAAACACACCTGACCTGACTTGCCTATGATCATATTGTTAGTAAGGGACTGGGACTGAATAAATGAGATGAGAAAAAGCTGGGTGGCCGTCACGAGTGACGAGCGACCTGAGGATGCCAGCTGTTAAGTTACTCTGCGCTGACGTTCTCTGTGCTCTAGCGGAACGGCACGTCCTCCCGTTTATCCACAGGCTGAGTCCGTGTCCACTCCAGCTTGCAGGTTGCATCTCATCCTTGTAGCAGAAGCAAGCATGTTTCCTTTGATTCAGTTAAGTTCCACAACAGGTCCCTACTATGTGTAGGTGTTCTGCTAGGCACTGGGGACACAGGGACAACCTAAGTTGTTGATCCTGTCCCTAAGGAAAACATAAAACCAAATGTATACAACTTATAGTTGATTTCTAATGACACAGTAGCCAGGTGGTACAGTGTTATGGATACAGGGTTGCAAGGTGCCAGGGTCTGCATCTTGCCTATCGTTACTTCACATTTTTAAACTCAATTTCTTGACCAATAAACTGGAGGTAATACATAACTCCTTGGGCTGTTAGAAGACTATAATCAGATAAAAAGTATACACGTTTAGCACTGCACCTGGGCCTAGGGAACAGTCAATAAATGCTAGCTATATTACTGCCATTTCATTATTATTATTATTATTATTATTATTATTATTATTATTGCTGCTCACTGCCCTTTTACTACATTTGTCCATTTTTATCATGAAGATTTAACCATTTTCGAATGGACTGTCATCAAACAGAACGTCTTATGGTTTCTCTTCTTGAGAACAATGCATCTGACCTTGGCATTTGAACCCTTCCAAGAGTGCCTTTCGAACCCGAGCATGCAGTGGGGTCGCTCACAGGGCGTGAGGTCGAATCCAGGGACCCAGCCCCACAGGGAGAGTCTGATTCAGTAGGTCTAGATGAGACCTGTTCATCTGTTTTCCTAACCAGTTCCCAGTGATGCTCGTGCACAGAGCACATGTGAAGCAACGCTTTTATACCTGATGTAACTTCTTAGGATAGCCATACATTTTCCCTGTAGAAATACAATTTTCAGCCACTGTGCCACAAGAATCTTTAAAATATGCAGTACCTGGCTATTTAGTCAGGTACCTCTTTTCCCTTAGATTGTCAAATAAAAAATGACAGCAGCTAACACAATAAAAGCTGTCTGGTGTGAATGAATCAAAATTGTACCTATTTTTTTTTTTTTTTATCAAACAGTAAAAAAATACAATATTTTTTGGTGTGCCACATAATTTTAGTAATTAGTTTATGTGCACCACGAGATGAAAAGGTTGAACATCACTGCCACAGAATACAACCTCATCTCTTGAGCCTTCCAAGAGAACTCCCCTGTGCCAGTTTCTAGGCTGGGATCTCGGAATGACACACTCGTCACATACTACACTGCATAAAAACGCCACCTGACGCGCTCTGAAGTGCCAGGCACCTGTCTGGTTGATCAGCAACACAGACGCAGGTGGAGACAGCTCCCCTCTTCTCTCTGCCAGGGCCACAGCCCTCCCCGTGGGAGGAACTGACACACGGCACACTCAGGGAAGAACATTCTTCCCTCGTGAGGTTAAGACTTCACAGTCTTCCAGGGTGCTCGTGGCACAATACGAGTGTGTTGTACTCCTGAGTCAGTCTCACAACTAGCGGTTTGCAGTGACCTCTCCTCAGGCAGCTACTTCCCCTGAACAGACATTCCTAATCCAGGCACGACTCCATCCTCTCCCAACCCTTAGGGATCCTTTCCTCCACTTCCGTCCTTTTTGGGTTTCTCCTCTGCCAGGGCCAAGTTTCTGTGGAAGGACTGGAGCGGAACTGGTTCTGGGACTGGTGGCGGTCACATCTCCAGGAGCCGTGGCGACTGTCGCTGCCGTACCAGAGCGGCTGACAGCAGCTACAGGCTGAGATCCAGGGCCAGACCCTCCTACAGCCTTTCAAAGTCAGGTCGCGTTTCCCAGCAGCAAGAGAGCCGCAGATGTATCGAGGAAGCCTCTCTCTAGACCACACTTGGCCAGACTGACGTTGATTCTTCCTGATAAATGTTTCTTTACTATCCTGGTTGAAATCCAGCCATCCCAGATGGTACAAAATGCTTCACACTGAGCAGAAATAGCAATCCCACTTCTCTCCCCCTCCGGTGGAAGTTTGCTAAACGTTCAAGAGAAAAGTGTCCTGACCCAGAGAACACGGCTGGCTGTGGACATGAAGCTGGGTGGGAGGACGTCTGGCTGTTTCCGTCAAAGGTCTTCAGAGCAAACGAGGCCTCTGCGTTCTGGTCAGAGCTACCTAAGACAGTGCAGAATCCATGCAAAGATAGCTCTGATGCTAACTATTTTCCTAAGAACTATTCTTCACCAAGAAATTTCCCAGTGCCCCTCTTACCCCCCCAAAAATTCAACTCTCTGTTGGGGAAGGCTGAATAACCCTGTTAATTTGATGCCTGTATCTCACACTGTGTGAACCAGGAGCTTCTCCCTGTTAATTCCTTTTGAAGGATATCAGGAGTCTTTATTTGTCCTATGCGTTCTCAGAACAGTTATTCAAAGCAACAGCCCCTAACATTCAGTTATGTTTGCGGATGTCTGCAGTGGTAAGAAGTAAGACACCCTGAGGGCCATCCACATGGGGGTACGTGATGTAGAGCACACACATACTGTCAAACACCGCGCAGTGCCCGTCACTCTGGGCTACCTGTGTGCACTGACATGCTGAAGAAGGTAACAAGACGAAGACAGATGATTACAATACGATGCCTCTTTGTTTAAGAAAAAGGTCTGAGGCCCAGCCGGCTGGTGTGGCTCAGTGGACTGAACGTGGTCCCATGGACTGAGAGGTCCCGGTTTGATTCCTGGTCAGGGCACGTGCCCGGGTTGTGGGCTTGGTCCCCAGTAGGGGGCGTGCAGGAGGCAGCCAATGGATGTTTCTCTCTCACATCGATGTTTCTCTCTCTCTCTCCCTTCCTCTCTCTTTAAAAAAATCAATAAAAACATATTTTTAAAAAAAAGAAAGGAAAAGGTTTGAGGACATCAGTGTTCAGTTGGGGAACGTGGGTCGGGACTGGATTTGCACGGGTCTCGGATACGTTTCCTGATCCTCACTCTTGTCCTGCGCGTAGGTAAGAGAAGGTCCTGTTCTTGGGAAAGACACTGACTTATTTAGGGGTAAATGGGAACCATTATTCCAACTCAGATGGCTCAGACAAAAATCTATACACATATATAAAAATATTTCATAGAATGATAAGCCAAACGGGGCAAAATATAAACAATCGGTAAGTTAGGTGAAGAGTATATAGATGTTCCTTGTACTATTCATGCAACTTTTCTAATTTTGAGATTATGTCAAAATTAAAAAGTTTTTAAAAATAAGGTACTCCAAATCTTCAAGAAAAAGTTACAATAAAAAACATTGTCGTCATATATGGATTTAAGCATACAGAAAAGACTATGGAAGGATATACCCAAAATTGGTTTAAAGTAATGGTTACATCTGAGGAAGAGGTAAAAGAACTTGGTTTGGGGGTTGTTGGCAAAAGAGATTTTAGCCTTATCGCTCACATTCTGAATTTATTACAAAGAGAATGTGTTCTTTTATTAATTGTGTGTTATTTCTTTAAATTCAGTGTGCACCTATGGGCTCTAAGAATCCATTGTCCTGGTCTTCAGGGACCCCATCCTGTTTCCCAAAGACTGCAGAGCAACTGGTCTGCAGAGTGATGCTTAAAACTCATGGTCTGCATCACTGAACCCTTGGAGAACCATGCAGATCCAGGGTGACCTCACTGTGCCCATGGGACACCCTCAGCACATACCCCAGGATCAAAGCAGGGCTGGAGGAAGAGGCTGAACAGGTGAAGAATTTCACAACCACCACATCTTTTTGCTATCCTGCCCTGCCCCTCTCCTTCTATTTCAGTGATCTCCTGGTGTCTGACACTTCACTCTGCCTTGGGTTAACCCCAAAGCCCTCCCCACTGCCCTGGCACACCTTCATAAGCGGCAAGCGGCTTTACCTCCCTCTACAACCCACTCCTCAATCTGTGTCCCCTTGATTCCCGTTTACTTATTAACTTCTTCTAACCCCAAGGTCCTCTGATGCTGTGGCTTTTGTGAGCTCTGCATCCATCAGCATCTCCTTCCCAGCCCTCTTTCCTGGCCATCCCCTAAGACCTCATCTGAGAGCCTCTGATGACAAAAAAAGCAAACCTGGGGTCTCGGGCAGCCCCCATGCAGCATTGCAGCCATCCGAGCAGTGGCCAATGGCTCCTGGAACAGCTGGCCCCGTCACTGCCTGCTGGGGCACAGTTATCACACATCCAGTTGTCTGCTGAGACAGACTTTCAGCTGGGAAAGTCCCGGTGCCGGTCTCGAAGAGAGCCTGTCAAGCCATGGCACGTGAAGCGATGGGGAGGAGCTGGTACCGATGAATTGGGAACTGAATTGGCAGCAGTTGGACTTTGGAGTCAGAGAGACCCGGGTTTGAATCCTGCCTCTGCCATGACTCTCACTAACTGGGTGATCTTAGTCAAAAGACATCTCTGAGCCTCAGTGGCCCTGTCTCCAAAATGCTGATAAAACCACACACAACTGAAAAGGCCACTGGGTGACCATACAGCCAGTCTGTCCAGGACAACAGCCTCAGCTACATCTGCTGTCCTTTTACTCAAAAGTCCCAGTTTGGACAATAAATTATATGGTTACCCTAATTATACGGGTTAATCATGTTAAAGTAGAATGTCAAGCACATGGCAGAGGCTTAACAAATGTTGATTTCCTTTCTCCTTTGAGAGACTTTAGATCAAATTATATAACTATGAAGATAAATTTCAGGGCTAAAAGAGTGTCCCTCCAATGTGATTTTCATACAAATGGATTTGGAAGAGGTAGTATGAGCATGACAGACGATCAAAGCCCAATGTGATAAATCCATTGCTTCCTACTCTAGCCCCCCTCCATCCCACCCCAGCCACCTGCGGGCTCACCCGCAACAGCACTTCCTTTATTTTCCCATTACAGCTGACATTCAGTATTATTTTATATTAGTTTCAGATGTACAGCATAGTGGTCAGACAATCATATACTTTACAAAGTGATCCCTCTGATACTCCAAGCACCCACCTGGCACTATACATAGTTATTACAATATTATTGACTATATTCCCTATGCTGGACTTTACATCCCATGACTACTTTGTAACTGCCACTTTGTACTTCTTAATCCCTTCACCTTTTCAAAAAATACATATTTTCTTTATTGATTTTAGAGAGAGAGAGAGAGAGAGAGAGAAGCATCGGTGAGAGAGAACATCAATCCGCCACCTCCTGCATGCCCCCCACTGGGGTTGGGCCCACAACCTGGGCACGTGCCCTGACTGGGAATTGAACCAGCGACCTCTTGGTGCATGGGTCAACACTCAACCACTGAGCCACACCAGCCAGGCCCCTTCACCTTTTTGATCCAACTTCCCAACCCTCCTCCAATCTGGCAGCCATCAGTTTGTTCTCCGTACCTACTAGTTTCTTTTTATTTTGTTTCTTCCTTTATTTTGTTTTTAGATTCGACATCCAAGTGAAATCACATAGTATTCTGTCTTTCTGTGTCTGGCTTATTTCACTTAGCATAATACTCTCTAGGTCCATCCACGTTGTGACAAATGGAAAGATTTAATTCTTTTTTATGGTTGAGTAATATTCCATTGCATATATGTACCACATCTTCTTTATCCATTCATCTACCACTCATCTATCGATGGACACTTAGGTTGCTTCCAGATCTTGGCTATTGTAAATAATGCTGCAATGAACATAGGGGTGCATGTATCTTTTTGAATTGGTGTTTTGTATTTCTTTGGATAAACACCCAGAAGTGAAATTTCTGGGTCCTATGGTAGTTCTATTTTTTATTTTTCGAGGAACCTCCATACTGTTTTCCACAGTGACTGCATCAATTTGCAATCCCACCAGCAGAGCACAAGGATTCCCTTTTCTCCACATCCTCGCCAGCACTTGTTAAACAATCCGATAATCGTTTATGCTTTTATCTCCCTACTCCCTTTATACCAATGTTTTGACCTCATCAAACTCCCATTGGTGCACTGCTGTGGTATCACTTCTTTCCTAACCCTGCCCATATGGAAAACCCTCTAACCTCTTCTGGTCAGAGGTTTAAATGTCTTTACCCTCTTGTATTTTCAACAACACCCTCTGCATACCTCCGATCTCCAGTGACTCATGACAGTGCCCTGGAGAAAGGAATCACACGGGGCAGCTTGATGCCACTGCTCAGAGATGGCCTCCAACCACATCGGGCCTCCTCTCCGCCAGCAACCCCTCCCATTCCCTAAGAAGCAATTTCAAGAGCTCATCTTTTTAAGCTCCCACCTGATTCCTACTCCATCTCATCCATATTACATGCTTGTGTCATGAATTTCTACTTCTATGATGTTCTCATCAGAAAATGTATGCTGCACAACTTCTGGGGCATTTGGGGGAGAATTCAATGAGGTTTCCCCCGCAAGCTACTATACCACCAGTTTTGTGGATACTGGAGAAGAAGGTGATTCTCTTATTGAAGGGTTCAAGCTTCAAAATATAGTTGATCTTTATATTATTTAAATAAATTATTTAATTATATTTATAATTAATTAATTATATATAATTAATTATATTTATAATTAATTAATATTTAATTATATTATTTAACTTATCTATATCCATATTTAACTTATCTATATCCATATTTTACCGTCTGTCAAAGGCCACCAAAAGTATATTTTAAAACCCTTCCATTATGGTATTTCCAGAAATGTCTCCCTTCATTTCTAGTAGTTTTTGCTTTGTGTATTTTGACCCTGTGTTGTCTGAGGTTCATGATTACATTTTAGTCTTAGATTTTACCTTTCATAATTAAAAGATTCTTTCTATACAGTTTGTTACTTGTCTTGAGCTCTCCTTTGCATATAGGTGCTTTTCCATTTGCCCTGGTCTCTTCTCCAGGAGCATCTGCTCTCTGTGTAGCTGCGGATAGATGCTGTCTGTCCTCTGCATCTATCAGCTTTTCATGATGGTATTCATTTCTTTATTCCAGTTCCCCTGCCATCACTCCTGAAGCTCGTTTCCATAGCATTGGTTCTACTTCCTACCATCGGCATTCCTCTATGGACCGTTTCTATGCATTTCAATTTATTTTATTGTTTGAAATTACTTCTTAGTATCATAACATATCCTTCTTGCTTACGTCTTCCTCTTGTCCAGCTCCTTTTTCATCTCAGTCAACTGCCTTAGCCTCCTGCCCCCTGTCAATCTCTGTCTCTGTCTCTCTTTTTCTGTCCCCCCCATCCCTCCCTTCCACCTCTTCTCCCTTTTATCTGTTTATTTTCTGCCTACGGCATTTATTTAATTTTCAAATGAGCATACAGTAAAGTTGACATTTTATTTCAGTGTCTTGTCCGTAGAATTTTAGCCCATGTGTAGATCCTGTGACCACCACCCACCCTCCCAGGATGCAGAGCAGTTCTGTGGATCCAGAAGTCACTGGTGCGGCTTCTGCCACAAACTCCACCCACCCTCAGCCCTGGCAACTGCTGATCCATTTCCCATCACTGCTGTTTTATCACTTCAACAATGCTCTGTAAATGGACTCACACAGTATGAAATCTTTTGAGACTGGCTTCTCTCACTCACGAGAATGCCTCTGAGAGCCATCCGAGTGTGTGCAAGAATAGTGCATTCCTGTTCATGGATGAGTAGTGTTCCACTGTATGCATGCACCATCTTTTATCCATTCACCTGCTGAAGGGCATTCGAGTGGCTTCCAATGTTGGTGACAGAGCTGCTATAACCTTTCATTTCTCTAGAGTAAATTCCTAGGAGTGGGATCATTGAGTCATATGCTAAGTGTATGTTTATAAGAAACCACCAAACTTGTTTCCAGAGTGGCTGCTCCCTCTTGCATTCCACCAGCAGCGGCTGAGAGGCCCTCCTGCTCTGCGCCCTCGCTGCACACTCCGAGGTGTTCGCTACCACCATTATTGTAGCCACCCCATAGGTGTGCAGTGGTGTCTCACTGCGGCTTCAGTCTGCATTTTCCTGGTCTCTGATGATACTGAGTATCTTCATGGATACATCTGCCATCCTTGTATTGCCCTTGCTGATACGTTTTCCAAGCTTTTGGCCCTTGCTTTTGGTGGGGTTGTTTTCATACTAATGAGTCTGAGAGTTCTTTAGTCTGGATACAAGTTCTTTGTCAGACAGGTAACTTGCAAATATCTTCCTCTAGTTTGTAGCTTGACTTTTCATTTTATAACAGTCTCTTTGGGTTTTTTTTTTTTTAAATCAAGTCCAATTTGTCGTTTTCTTCCTTTTATAGGTCATGTTTTTAGTGTCAGATCTAAGAGTGTTTTGTCTGATTCCAGGTCATGAAAATGCTCACCTGTGTTTCCTAAAGTTGCATACCTTTACACTTTACATTTAGATCTATGATCCATTTTTAGTTAATCCTTGTGTGAGGAATGAGGTGGAGGTTGGTGTTTATTTTGTTGGATGTCCAATCACTCTCACGTCATTTGTTAAAAGCCTATCCTTTATGAATTTGTTTTTAACACCTTTAAAAAAATTAATCTGCCATATTTGTGGAAGTATGTATCTGGTCTCTCAATTCTGTGTCATTCATTTTTTGCATCTATCCCTTTGCCAAAACCACATTGCTTCATTACTGAAGCTTTATTCAGTAAGTCTTACGATTGAGTACTATGATGCCTCCAAATTCATCTTTCATCTTACTGATTTTTTTTTTTTTTAAGAGAGAAAGACGGGAAGGGAGAGAGAGATAGAAACATCAACGTGACAGAAAGAAACATCAATTAGCTGCCTCCTGAACGCCCCCTATTGGGGATCAAGCCCACAAGCTGGGCATGTGCCCTGACTGGGAATCAAACTGGGACCTCTCAGTCCATGGGACGATGCTCCGTCCACTGAGCCACACTGGCCGGGCTATCCTTCATCTTAAAAAATGTTTTGGCCATTCTAGTTTCTTCGTCTTTCCATACTTTGTCCCTATCAACCAAGAATTCTGCTGAGATTTTTATTGGAATTTCATGAAATCTACAGATGAGTCTTAAGAATTGCATCTTTACTATGCTCAGTGTTCCAGTCCATGAATATGGTATGTCTTTCCATTCTTTAGGTATTCTTTGATATCTTTCAGTGCTTTGTAATTTCCAGCATACAAATCCTAGACATATTTTGTTATATTTATATCTAAATATTTCAAATTTTTGGAGTTAATGTAAGTGGTATTTTTTTAAATGTTCGTTTCTAATTGTCAAATATTGAGATAAAATTGGTTTTTGTGTGTTGACCTTATATCCTGCAACCTATCCAAAGTCACTAATTAGTTCTAGGAGGGTTTTTTTGTTTTTGGTAGATTCTTGTGAATTTCATACACAGACAATCATGTTTCCTGTGTATAGGGAGAGTTTCATTTTCCTATCCAATCTGTATTTCCAATCTTTTATTTCTTTTGATTGTCTTACTGCACTGGCTGGGTATTCTGGTATGATGTTGAATAGAGTGGTGAGGGTAGACATCCTTGTCTTGGTCCACAGCTTAGGAAGAAAGCATGCAGTCTCTCACCACTAAGCATGTTGTAGTTTTGTTCATTTTTAGGGCGTTGTTGTGGATGCCCTCTATCAGATTAAGGAAGTTCCCTTCTGTTTCCAGTATTCTGAGAATGTTCAACATAAATAGGTATTAAATTTTGTCAAATGCCTTTTTTGCATCAATTCATATGTTCCTGTGCTTTTTCTTTCTTTAAATTATTAATATGCTGATTACACTGGTTGGTTTTTGATTATTGAACCAGCTTTGCATTTCCAGGAGAAAAGTCGTTGGTTGCAGCATATTATTCTTTCTACATTTCAGGATTTGATTTGCTAATATATTGTTGAAGATTTTTACATTTACTTTCAAAAGGGACATTTATCTGTAATTATTTTCTATTGTTTTTGTCTGGTTTTGGTATCAGGGTAATGCTAGCCTCATCAAATAAGTTCGAAAGTGTTCCTTCTTCTATTTTTGAAGTATTAGTATTATTTTTTCTTTAATAGTTTGGGAGAGTTCCACAATATAAATTTTATTTCAAGCACTTCTTTTCTGGATTCCACAAATTTTGATGTGCTCTACTTACATTTTCTTCCATTGGTTCAAAATAGTTTCTCATTTTCCTTGAGACTTCTTCTTTGAACCATGGGTTATTTAGAAGATTGTTTTTAATTTTCACATTTTCCAGAGGGCTCTGCTCCCATGGTTTTAACTTCTACCTACATACTCTTCACCAAGCCCTAGAACGTGATCTACAGCCTCCACCAGACAGCTTGTACTGGGGCCTGATGAGTCTGATAACATCCCCTCGAAACAAACCTTTCACTGTTTTAGAAAATTTATTAACATTATTCACTATAAAACTAGGTCAAAGGAGAAAAGCCATATAATTATCTTTTTTAAAATGACAAAAAGGCAAGTGATAAAATTCAATAAAAAATTCTTTCTCTTAAGTCTTAGGAAAATAGGAATCGATGGATGCTTTTCTTGGTGTAATAAATATATCAAAGGCCTTCCTCGTGCTCACTGGTAAAACTAGAGGCCTTTGTGGTCTATTAAGGCCACCATCAAATTAAGAAGGCCCACATTACCACTATAATTTAACATCATTAGGAAGTACCAACCAATGCAATTACAGAAAAGTGTTAAGAGGCTTAGACGTTGGGAAGAGGAGACAGAACTAGCTGGAGGTGTGTGACCTGGAGCCTAAAGAATTCCTCAGTTGTTCTGGCAGGTGATTGGCATTCTCTTTCCAGTTTGCAGCCCTGATACAGTTTTCCCATTTTTAACTCCTCATCATACAATGGGAATTTGGAAGAAGTAGAAGTTAAATATATAGTCTCAGTTGAGCATGAATTGCTTTTTTAAATTAGAAAAATAAATGTTCCTGTAAATCCGAGAGAAAGGATCCGCTGGATCCACTGGTTACTGGGAAGCCAGTCTTGTGCACACTATTCCAGACAAACTGGAACTGGACACAACACGCAGGCTCCCAAGGTCAGTCGCCTGACTCCCTCGTTCGGAGTCTGGGTGTCACTGCAAACACCATGCAGTGCTGTGCTCTGTAACCTGGACAGTTGGGCGTTCTATAGTCCACTAAGCCCAGCTTAGTGTCATCCGCTCTCCAGGTTTCCCTGGTCATTCGAGTCCTGCAAACGCATACCGCACCTCCCTACAACCTCAACCCCGGAGGTCCAGACTTGCTCAGCTCCACTGGGAGGCTCTCCCTTTGACATCTCTTAACACCTGTACTACCCAGCAGTGTGCAGGGCAGAATGTGCAGGGCTTGGTGCAGGAAGAGAAAGAGCTCTTCAGACCAACTTGGAAAACAAACATCACCCTGCACAAGGACACCTGTTCCCCGGGCTGGCCCTGGGGGTCTCTCCTTATGCCGAGGACAGATGGCTTGTGAGTAAGGCACCCAACACGCTAGCACTCTCCTTGTTTGGAGACCACCTCACGCCTCGGGCTGAGAGAAAGCCAGACAGAGAGGCCCAGGGCTCCTTCGCCCACATCCTCAGGAAGGAGCCCTGGCAGCGCCGGTGCCCCGCCCACACCTGTGCCAGGCAAACAGCAGGAGCGCCAAGCGGGCGGCGCTCAAACCCGCGGCCGCAGCGGCTGCTGACATGGTTTTGGGCGCTGCCTCACAATGTGATTATTTTTTAAAACGAGACATAAATACTAACATGGGGCCCCTGGAGCTGCAGAATCGCTACTTGGCAGCTTAATTTGGACATTCGATCAAAGCTGTCGGGCGGCGGCTCCGCAGCCCCAGCAGCGAGGCAAGAGGCCGCACCGTCGGCTCCGTAAGTGATGGCTTTAATTTCCGAGGCGGGACAGAAGCCTCCCAGCTCCGGCAAGGCGGCTTACCTCCCTTCTCCAGAGAAACAGTGCGCATTTCCCCATTTCGCTGGGCTCCCTCGCTCGACCGCATCACTGAATCAGGGAACGCTGCGGATTTTTAAAAACCTGACAGGCACATTCTCACCCGGGCCCCCAGGCAGTCAGAGCAAAGGGCTGTCATTGGAAGATAAGTTTTGTTTCTTCTACTGTCATTCCAGGGCAGTGAAGGAAGGAACATCTGTTAGGAGGAGTCCCAACAGTGGAACGTTCCCCTGATGTACTCAGACAGACTCCATGGCACTGAGGTTTCCTGTGGGGCCTTTATCCTGAATGGATGGGGGAGGGAGGGAGGGGGGAGGGGGAGGGAAGAAGGATAGGTGGGTGGGTGTATAGGTTTTAATGAGCCTGAAGGAAACTGTCATCCTTCCCACTTTTAATATAATTTTATCAAACTATTCATATGTCAAAGGCCATTGTAGCACCTACTGGATACTCTCCATTTCCCCTACTCTTCACTTCACACACACATTCACACACACAGCACACACAGACATACACACTCACACACAGACATGCACACACATAGACAGACACACACACAGGCATGCACACACACTCATACACATACAGACACCCACACAGACATACACACACATTCACACTCAGATACATACATTCACACTCACATACACTCACACAAAGACACACTCACAGACACACACACATACACACACACTCACAGACACACACTCACATACTCACACACACACTATATTCAAAACATTTCCAAATGGCATCACCCAGGTACCAGCTAACCAGCACTGATGGCATTCTCAGCATTGAAACATGGTCTTGGAGTCCCCTTGATATGCTCAGTTGTTAAACCTGTTGCTGGGCTGTGGAAGGGTCCAGAGGGGACACCAGGACAGCAGCAGGGACAGTGGGGACAGCCACCTTGAGAGGGTCACAGCTATTTGCCAGCTGGTAGAGTATCGCTGGTGTGCTCTGGAAACTGTCCTAACTGCATTCAGACACTCGGGCAAATCCCATGCTGGGGTGGAGTTTCATTGCTCTGCTCAGCTCAGGTGAACTCCAAGCTCAGCTCAGGTGAACGTCCGGGAGACCCTGCCCATCAGCAGATGCTACACCCCTCGCTGAGAGCCACCCCCACTATGCTCCTTCCTGCATGCAGACCGCTAGCTGGAGGCACACTTATGGCTGGATAATATATTGAGGTTTCAAGTCATGATGTGTCCCTCTTTGCACATCATCGAATTCTGTCACTCCACCTCCCCACCCCCCCACCCCCCGCAGCTAGACATGAGTCATTCATGCCTCAGGGGAAAGTTGTCAAGGAATGACCAAGGAACAAAGGCACAAATTCTTGGCTTTTCAGTTCTGAAAGCTTGTCTCCACCTTCCTCTCCATCAGACTCTCAAAAGCAGAGTTCCAGATGGCAGCAAGAGCCCAGGGAGCAGGGCACACCCTCCTTCCCTGCGTGCTTTGTCCCGCTTTTCTGCTGATGGGATTAGCCCCCCTCCTCTCTCTTCAGCCCGAAGAGCCTCACTCCTGTGCACATCCCCACCAAGCATGCCCCCAGGGGTGTCCCCAGCATCCAGGCCTGGAGACAGACTGAGTGCAAGTCCCAAGTGGGCTTAGCTGGGACATGTAAATAAGACCTACAGGATTTTCAACCAGCTCCGCAGCTGCCCTCTCCCCCACCCGTGAACTGAGTAGTGCTGCTCCAGAGAGGTGGCTCTCAGGGGGTTCCAGGTCACAAGTATCAGCACCTCCTGGGAACCCGTCCAAAATGCAGGTTCTCGGGTCTCAGCCCAGTCCCCGGGGGCAGAGCCCAGCAATCAGTGTTTCAAGGGGCCCCCAGGTTACCCTCAGGAGCCCACTCTGGAGTGAGAGCCAGCACTCTCAACCAGTGCGGTGCCACTCCTGCACTGGCGAACTGCCCGTCTCCACTAGCCGCGTGTGCCCAGAGTATCTGCAAGGTGGCTATTGTGTCTGAAGAATTGTTACTCAGTTTATTAATTTTTTTTCAGAAATATTTTATTTATTTATTTTTTCTTTATTGATCTTAGAAAGAGAGGAAGGGAGAGGAAGAGAGAGATAGAAACATCGATGAGAGAGAACATTGATTGGCTGCCTCCTGCATGCCCCCCACTGGGGATTTGGCCCACAACCTGGGCATGTGCCCTGACCGGGAATTGAACCGGTGACCTCTTGGTGCATGGGTCGATGCTCAACCACTGAGCCACACCGGCCGGGCTATTAATTTCATTAGTTTAAGTTTAAATAGCCACATGTGGCTAGAGGCTGCCACACTGCACAGGGCAGCTCGGACCGTTGCGCCAGCCTCCCGATGAGTCCGGCTACCTTCACCCTCTCCTCCTCCGGGTCCGCTTCTGAGCTGCAGGCAGATTAATCTCCTTAAAGCACAGATCTGCCATGTCCGTCCTACTCTGAAAAACTCCTGTGACTCACCACTGCCTACCAAATTTAAGTCCATGCTCTTTTTGTTCTTTTTTAGGAAGCCAGACATGATTTATTCCAATATATGATAGAAATAAAGATTAAATAATAATAGCTAGAGGCAAATGGGATCTTACTATGAGCCAAGCACTGTTCTAAGTGCTATACACGTTATCACTTCATGGAATCCATACAAAAGTCTTGTGATGTGAATGTTACTGTTTTCCCCCATTTCACTGGTGTGGAAACTAAAAGCTGAGGAAGTTAAGTGACTTGTCCAAGGTCATGTGGTTGGTAACAGCAAAGCAAGGATCTGAGTTCAGGTTGTCTGGCTCTAAAGACAGCACCCTTGACCATGACATCACACTGCCTCTGAAGACCGTGAAGGGGGGTGTTCCCTCTCAGTTAATCTGTAACTGCACACACGTTTCTGTGGCAGTGGGCTGTGCTAAACACATCCCCTGCTCTCCTGTAATGAGATGTCTGGGGTTCCTTCAGGACAGATCAACACATTTCTTCCCCAAACAGCACCCTTCCATCTCAGAAGGTGTATTTGGCACATCAGGCGGTAAAAGAGCATGATGGGGGAAAATACTGAACTTCAGACTTAGACATTTAGAAAACAGTAAAAATGTTTGCCCTGGTTGGTGTGGCTCAGCAGGTTGAGCGTTGTCCCAGGCACCAAGAGGTCACCGATTCGATTCCTGGTCAGGGCACATGCCTGGGTTGCAGGCTTGATCCCTGTTACAGGGTGTGCAGGAGGCGGCCAATCGATGTTTCTCTCTCCCTCTCCCTTCCTCTCTCTCTAAAATCAATAAAGACGTATTTTTCAAAAAATAAAAAATAAGGTAAAAATGTTTAAGGCAGGTGGGATGCAAACGGATAAGCAATGGAAGGCAGTATCTGGACTAGCAAAGACTCTTGCATCTAGAAAAACTCATCCTAACCTCCACCGCAGGGCTGACGGTCAAAATATTTAGCAAGGAACGTTACCCATTGGAATGGGCACAGCTGAAGCCCTGGAGAGGACCTGAAGGCTCCCACGGAACTGGACACGAACCTTTTCACTGCTGCAAGGGTCCTGGAGAGGGCTGAGGAGGTCAAGCAGGCGGAGGGCATGTGGGGCGTTGATGATCTGCAAACTGCTGTTCCCCCCACACCTTTTCCATGCTGAGATAACCCACCGGAAACAAGGCCTGGGAGAGTTACCCTAGGAAATTGGAATCCACCATACACGTCGCTCAGCAACAGCAAAGTGCTTTTTCCACCTAACAGTACATCTGTCTACTTCTCTCTGTCAGTCCATCTGGAGCTCAATCTTCTTTTCAAATGCCTATTATATCACCTCCTGGACAGACCACAAACTACTGCTGACCCCTGAACAGTGGGGGATCAGAGGCACCAATATCCCGAGCAGTTGAAAATCCACATGTAACTTTTGACTCCCCAAAATCTTCACTGCAGTTGTCCCTCAGCACGGATGAGTACTTATGGACAAAAGAAGAGCATAATTCCAGTCCTGAGTGGGGCTAACCGTTCGGACAGTCCCCACAGGGAGCTGTCCTCCTGGATGCCGGAGTGGTGGAGGGAATGACGGCAGGAAAGATAGAATACGGCAGCACAGGGTGCGCTCACTCACCCACAGTGGGTTGGTGACACAGTGGTACTTGGCTTGCTGTGTGACCTCAGGCCCCTTGCTCAACCTCTCTGATCTCAGCTTATCAGCTATAAAATGAGACTACTTGGTGTGTATCCTACCTACATATTCCTCTTTATGGTTGAGAAAGTGAAATGGCAGTGAAATAATGAAAGCCCATTTCTGCACTCTGAATGTGCGCTTGGTCATGTGACTTGCTTTAGCTGCTGGCACATTAGCCAATGTGACACAAACGGAGTCCTGAGAGGTGCTTGTGAGCATCAACCCTGTGCAGACAGCCAGGCACGGCAGCTCAGCCTGTGGTCCAGGGTCACCCAGTTCGAAGGTCGATCTTCTCCAGGAGCTCCTGGTCTTTTAGGCACCCACCACTGTGAACACGAGTTCAAGAGCTGCATACTGGAAGTTGAGCCTCTGAGAAATATTGCTAAGAGTGGATTGAGACTTCAGAACCTAATTCCTACCTGAGCCAGGCGGGGATGACTGTGGGTCAGAAAACAGACTTTGAGCCCAGCCAATGACCTGCCCTCGGAAGGCAGAGGGGTCTCTGGGTTCCAGGGCACGCAGTCCACTTCAAAACAGCAGTGACTCGGGTGCAAGGCAGGGGCCACAGCCTCTGTAAGGCACTGCACTGCTGGCTGCAGCCAGGAAACACAGCAAGGATGAAACTGTTTTTCAAGCGGTCCTGGGACCGTCTATGATCGAGAGGCACTGCAGTGACAGGTCCACGTTGAAGGAGAAATAGGAGTCAGGGCAAAAACCTGGAGACACTCACTCCGGAAGACCTGAGTGACGCGCACATGAGGCCCCCTGGCTTAGTCCACGTCCACACGCTGGGACAGGAAGCCCTCTTTTCTGAGAATATGCCCTTTAAAAAGTCCCTGTTCATCTAACATGACAGTTGTCAATAGGATCCGCGACAGTGGCGAACGTGGAGAGAGCCTCCTAGACTCCCAAGACACTTCTCTGCAAACAGGACAAGGAGATAAAGATAAAGGAAGCAACACTTCTTGGAGAACTGCTAAAGTGAACCAGTGGTGTCACCAGTGAAGGCAACCGAACACCTTCCCCACTCCTTGTCCAGGGAGAGAACGTCTGGGCCTGAGGACAGAGGTGTGTCTTCGGAGAATCCACTCAGCTCCAGGAGAGCAAGTCTCGGCACCTCCACATCCCAGCAAGGGTCCCTGAAAGGACCCTCTTACCAAGACGTCCTCATGGCCCAGGCCAGAATGACTCAGTGATTAGAGCATCGGCCTGTGCACTGAAGGGTCGCAGGTTCGATCCCCGGTCAAGGGCACGTACCTGGGTTGCCAGTTCCATTCTAAGCCCCAATCGGGGCACATGTGGGCGGCAACCAGCCAATCGATGTCTCGATGTCTCTCTCTCTCTCTCTCTCTTTTTTTCTCCTCCCCCCCCCCACTCTCTCTAAAAATCAATGGAAAAGATATCCTTGGGTGAGGATTAACAAAAACAAAACAAAGATGTCCTCATGGAGGTGGGCCCAGCGTTTCCTTCCGGTCTGGACAAGGTCACCCCCGAGCCTGTTCCTACCCACCAGAGCAATGCGGGGACTCCACATGCTGGGGACACCAAGAAAGATTCCACGGAGCTACAAAGTCATGCCAACGTGAGACGTGTCCCAAGATCTTTAGATATTTCTCTGTTAAAGTCCGTCAGAGAAGCCACATGAGAGGGCGCTTATTGTGCTGCGCGTGGCCAAGGCTTCTTCCAGGCCCCAAGCTTCTTCCAGGCCCCAAGCTTCTTCCAGGCCCCAAGCTTCTTCCAGGCCCCAAGGCGTCTTCCGGGCCCCAAGGCGTCTTCCGGGCCCCAAGCTTCTTCCAGGCCCCAAGGCCTCTTCCGGGCCCCAAGGCCTCTTCCGGGCCCCAAGGCGTCTTCCGGGCCCCAAGGCATCTTCCGGGCCCCAAGCTTCTTCCAGGCCCCAAGGCCTCTTCCAGGCCCCAAGGCTTCTTCCAGGCCCCAAGCTTCTTCCAGGCCCCAAGGCCTCTTCCAGGCCCCAAGCTTCTTCCGGGCCCCAAGGCCTCTTCCGGGCCCCAAGGCGTCTTCCGGGCCCCAAGGCCTCTTCCGGGCCCCAAGGCCTCTTCCGGGCCCCAAGGCTTCTTCCGGGCCCCAAGGCATCTTCCAGGCCCCAAGCTTCTTCCAGGCCCCAAGACATCTTCCAGGCCCCAAGGCTTCTTCCAGGCCCCAAGGCTTCTTCCAGGCCCCAAGGCCTCTTCCGGGCCCCAAGGCCTCTTCCAGGCCCCAAGGCATCTTCCGGGCCCCAAGGCTTCTTCCGGGCCCCAAGGCTTCTTCCGGGCCCCAAGGCCTCTTCCGGGCCCCAAGGCCTCTTCCGGGCCCCAAGGCTTCTTCCGGGCCCCAAGGCCTCTTCCAGGCCCCAAGGCGTGTTCCGGGCCCCAAGGCTTCTTCCAGGCCCCAAGGCATCTTCCAGGCCCCAAGGCTTCTTCCAGGCCCCAAGGCGTGTTCCAGGCCCCAAGGCTTCTTCCAGGCCCCAAGGCGTGTTCCAGGCCCCAAGGCTTCTTCCAGGCCCCAAGGCGTGTTCCGGGCCCCAAGGCGTGTTCCGGGCCCCAAGGCATCTTCCGGGCCCCAAGGCTTCTTCCAGGCCCCAAGGCTTCTTCCGGGCCCCAAGGCTTCTTCCGGGCCCCAAGGCGTGTTCCGGGCCCCAAGGCGTCTTCCGGGCCCCAAGGCGTGTTCCGGGCCCCAAGGCATCTTCCGGGCCCCAAGGCTTCTTCCAGGCCCCAAGGCTTCTTCCGGGCCCCAAGGCTTCTTCCGGGCCCCAAGGCGTGTTCCGGGCCCCAAGGCCTCTTCCGGGCCCAGACCTACACACACATCAGAGACTCAGGAGAAAAGCCTTCAGGTGCAGCCCGTGTGTCCAGTCCTGCAGCCACAGAGCCAACCTTCTGGCTCACGAGAGATCCACAAGGAGAGAAGCCCTGTGTGTGCTCCATGTGCTGGAGACACCACTGCCAGCATCCACCTGCCACGGCACTGAGCACGCCCGCCCAGGACGGCCTTCAGACGTGCTGACCTGGGCCCTGAGGCTAAGGCGGCTAAATGACTCCATTTTTATCATCAATGGACCTTCCTCGATATTTTTCCAACAATAGGTTAATTACCACTAGAAGTAAAGGAATTTTGCCTAAGATTATAGTTGCCCTTCGCTGGGAGGCATTTGCAGTTTCCAAGTGCGGTATTTGCAGGCATTTGCAGGTACTTGTGAGCGGTGAATAATGCTAATTTTGACTTCTGTAATCATTGTCACACCCACTATTGTACCGGTCCCCTGAGGGGGGGCCAAAAGGGGGATGGGGCTTCTGTCTTTAAAATCAGATGAGCAAGAACAATCGGGGCTGAGGATCTGGGGAAGCTGTACCCCCCAGCCCACCGGTGTAATGAAGTGCTCCTTTACAATTCGGCTGTGCTTCTCTGGTTATCTCGCGGACCCGGACAACGTGCTTCCTCCGCACTGAGCACGTGCTGGGGGCGGCCTTCAGATGCGCTCCCTCCGCACCAGACACTTCTTTGATGTAATGCATGTAAATATGTACATGTATGCATATTTCCATAGTACTGCTTTATTTAGAACATACTTGATAATTTCCCGATTGTATTTTCCATTCATTGTCTTCCCCACTAAAGTATAAGTTCAAGGAGGGAAGGGAACTTCTGTTTTACTCACCGAAGTATCTCAGGTGTCTATAAAGTGGCTGACACATTTCAACTGACCAATAAATATCTGTCAAATAAAAAAGTGCTGTGAATTGAGGCTTGGACTAATTGCCTCACTTGGTGCTCTTGAGACTCCCATGCCCACAGCCACATGAACAAGCTAGGTTCTCCTACTGGGTGACGGCAAACACATGGCCAAGTCATCCCTGTCGCTCAGCTTACACCTACCTCAGACATGGCCCCGGGGAAGCCAGCTCAGGTCAGAAGAACTTCCCAGCAGACCTACACATTGAAAGTTTGTTGTTTTGCCCGACTGCATGTGGAGTAACTTGTTACACAGCAAGAGCCGACTGGTACAATTGCTAATAAGTGCTGCAACGCGCCTTCGCACTAGCTGTGGCACAGGTGCGAGTCACGAGGCCACCGCCAGAGGGCGCTGCAGGCACCTGCCCCATGCCGGTCCTCGCCAGCTTTCTCAACAGCCTGTGTGTTTTCACAGTCCAGTAAGCCTCAAGTTACAAAAAATAAATTAAAATAAAAATAATAATAAAAGAGAGAAATACAATCTAAATGTTTAGATTGCTTTGCCCTTCCAGAATTCCTTTTGTTTTCTTTTTGAACAAAGTGTCCAGTGTCGAGTTCATTTCTATTTTCCCTCCTGGGAAGTTATTTATTTTTATGGGCTTCTTTCAGGAAATAAAAATCAATTTTGGAATGCAAGTGATACATTTTACTCTCCCAATAATGAAAACTAGAAAATTAAAGGCCCCGAGGAATAACCCTTCTGTACTAAAATGATACAGAATGCAGCTCAAATGTTGTGTGTGAACGTTTTATAAATTGTGACCACTGTTTGCTGACGGTGACCCGGATATCGCTCGTGAAAGACACAGTCTTCGCTAAGCACAGAGGGCTTTTCCGGGGGGGCTCAGGCAGGCCGCATGCCCACAGAAAGGCGCTTCTAGGTAGCCTGTGCTGTAATCACAACTCCGAAAAACCATGTGTGGGTACTCCTGTGTGCGTGTCTAGGTAACACGTTTGTTCATTGGTTCAACAAATAATTAATGAGCATTTATTATGTGCCTAGACCTGGTGACACAAAAACAAACAAGCCGGACACAGCCGGTGCCTTCGAAAAGCTCACCCTGCAGAGGAAAGGCACAGACAGTGCACAGGGCTCTGAAGCCGGGCTCCCTGAAAACAGACGGATGTGGACCAGGAATGAAGGAAGGGGAACAGCGAGCAGTCAAACCGCAATGCAGTCCAACACAGGCGTCGCCCAGTCTACCAGAGGTCTGTGGGTGGGCTGCCTTCACACAGGTCCCCAGGAGAGGCAATTCCTGGATGTAGGCTACCCCCAGAGGGGGGCACAACCTTGGACAAGGCAGCCCCCTTCAGGGCTGTTCCCAGAGAAGGACTAAGCAGCCAACACTCCCACAGCTTGGAGAGGTGCCCCAGCCCAGAAGGGGGTATGGGCGGCACAACAAGGTGTCCACTACACGGGGCATCGTGGTGAGTGTGACATGAAGTCCAGAGCTTAGCGCAGGAGGGACCTAACTTGGACCAAGGGCTAGTGTGTGTCACTGTGGTCATTTCTAAATGGTACGTGAGCAGAGCTGGGTAAGAGTTCACTGGCCAGAACTCACTGGGCACTGGCCCTGGCTCGTACTCTCGGCCCTGGCCGTGACCCTGTGAGCCGGGTGCTCTCCCGTGAGCCGGAGGAGGAAGCTGAGACTCAGCGGTGGACTTACCCGCCCAGAGGCCCACAGCACATATGTGAGCACCTACCTATGTGACTGCAAGGCCTATGGCCCCTTCTAGTTACTGCCGGTGCCTCTGCCCCGCGCCTCGAGCCCTCCCTCACCATGCTTTCCTCCAGCCACACTGCAGACCTGCGCCAGTTCCTCTCCTGAGTGACCTCTTCTCAAGCTGCCCTGCCGGCCCCTTCCTTTCACAACCACGTTCTCGTAAGCTTTGTCTACACTTCTCTTTCCACTTCCCCCTTTCACACCCAGCATCCTGGCTCTTCCCCTCACCACGCCGCTGGTCCAGCACAGCCAGACCCCCAAGTTAAATGACCACGTCCAGGGGCTGTCTCGGTTCTCAGCCAGAGCTCTCCTCCATGGCCAGCTGGCAGCATCCAAGGGACTGGCCACATCGACTTGCTTGAACTCTGCCTTCCCTGGGCTCCTGGGACCTTCAGCTCTTTGGTCCCCTCTTCCTCCAGAAGCACCATTTTCCCTGCTGCACACACTCTCCTCCTGCACTAACCCTGCAGTGGCTCCCTCCCAGGGCCCAGCCATGTGCTCTTGCTCCTCGCCTCCCAGGCCCACCCGCCAGCAGCTTCCGCTCCGCACTTGTGCCACCAAGGCTTGAACCTGTCGTCTCGGCTCCGTCTGCAGATCTGGACCTCCATCCACCTACTGGACATGTCGCCCACAAAACCCCAAAACAGCTCAGTCGCAGCCCACACAAAACCCTCCGAGGGAGCTGCTCTGACTTCTCACCCTGGTTGCTCATCACACCCACTTATGCACACATCTTCCTGAGCCACGAATCTCATTTCCTCGGACTCCTCCCTCCTCTCCCCCACTCCACATCAGTTCATTCTCATCTGTCCATTTCTGTTGTCGCTTCCTTAATTCAAATGTAAGTCATTCCATCCCTCCTACTGACAGCCCTCCTTCTTCTTCCCCTCAGTAGTGATTAGATCAAATCATGGCCACCCCAACAGCTCACCTACGCCCGAAGAATGTCCAGAATCCTTAGAATGCACGAGCGAGGTCTTCTGTGAGCCGCCACGACCGGCCTTCACAGCTACATCCTGCAGTCTCAACAACACACCAGAAACCCACTGTCCCTTTGTGCCCCGACAGCCCACCTCTGGAGCCCGCTCCTCCAGCTACTTCATCCTTCACTCAGCAAGCCCGCCGCGCTGCGCGTGCTGGGACGTGCTGGGCGCGCGTACAGTGGCATGCCCACTAAGGCGGGTTCCTGCCCTCCATCCAGGGCAGGCCAACAGGTAAGATGCAAATAAACAAACTGGACAAATACACCTCACATGCAAAGACAGTGTTAGATGGGAACAGGACAGAGAGGGACTGGGAGGGGCTTCTTTGGAGAAGGTTCAGGGGTGGCCCTTCTGAGAAGGTGACACCCAAGTGGACAGCTAAAGGCGCAACTGGGATGTGTAGAAGGAAGAGCCAGGGCGAGAAGGAAGACAAATCCTTGCAGACAGCGTGGGAAGAGGGCAAAGGGAGACAAGGTAGGAGAGGCTGGGAGAGGACACAGGACGGGTCCTGCAGGCTCCCAAGCCGGTGAAGGTCTGCTTTCAGGTGGGCCCTCCAGCGAGCCATTCAAGCAGGGAGTGACAGGGTCCAACTGACATTTCACAATGATCCCTCCCTCCGGCTGGCGTGAAGAACGGTTTTCAGACGGCAGAAGCCCATGAAAGCTTCCATTCATCTTTCAAACCACAAAAGACAAAGCACCTCACTGGGTCCCGCAGGGCCAGAGCTCTCCCTCGTCCGCACTGACCCTGGCCTCCGCCTCCGTGAGCCCTTCCCCCCGCAGACTGGAGTTCCTCTCATCAGCGGGCTCCACCCACTGCGCTTGCTTCAAGCTGGGTTATCACTTCACCCACGCCCCTTTGACAGGGAGTCTCTCACCTCTCCCTCGCCTCGTGGCTGTGAAATAATCCGTGTGTAAAGGGTCAGACTCATTCACGGAGCCTCCCACACGGAGACACGCAGAGAACCACGGGAGGATGAATGAGGAAAGGACTGAATGAGGTGCCTTGAGAGCGGAGGGCTGGAATCAGTCACATCACACTTGAACTCAAGCCCTGCCTCTCACTAGCTGTGGGACTTTGGGCCAATAAACTCACTGCTCTGAGCCACAACCTCCTCTCTGTAAATTCCAGGGGACAGTGGGTATGGAATAGGTAGCATTCCACAGGGTTGTCATGTGGATCTGATGGCCACACAGCACCCGTGTCCCCTCCCTCCCCAGCCTGTCCCTGCAGGGGAAGGGCAGGCTGGCACCATCCAAAAGATGGACCCACAACAGTGTGATACTTGCAGACAAGGTTCTGTCTTCTCACTGGGATCTTTGCTTTTAACAAGCATCTGTCGAGCACTGACCGTCACCACTATGACCATCACCTCCCCCCTATCTGCTGCAAACACTTGGGAAAAGACCGATGAAGGTGCTCGTGGGTGAGGGCTGAGCCTGGCCCCTGCCAATGCTCCACGCATGGCCCCGTGGCACACCAACAAGCCCAGGGACACAGGCTTTCATGGTAACTTTCAAACGCCAAGCCCCAGTCAATAACCCGCTCCCTGGAGACCCTGCTGAAGAAGTCTGCAGAGAAGACCTTTCAAGCCCAGGATCTGCCTACCCATCATCCCTGCCTAGGGGACCCTGTAGCCCACAAGTCCCAGGAGCCATCTCTGGAGCTGATGCCAGGCAGAGACTGTGATTAGCCCAGGTCAGTCTGCCTCCAGGAAGCCTGCACAAGGAGGGGCAGGTGGGGGAGGGAGGAGGCAGTGCACCTGTCCCCCGCTGACGGGAAGCACGCTCATCCTCAGTTAAATGGCCATTTCAACTCCTAATTCCTAGATTGGCCACAGTGGTTGGGGACCTGGCCTCCAGACTCAGGCAACCAGGATCACACTCAGTTCTGCTCCTACCAGCCAGGCAGTCTTGCGCAAGTCAGTAAGCTCCCTGAGCCTTGGTTTCCCATCTGCACGTGGAGATACAATGTATTAATACAGATAAAGAGTTCAAGCCTGGCCAGTGTGGCTCAGCGGTGGAGCGTCGACCCTGCACCAAGAGGTCGCCGGTTCGATTCCCGGTCAGGGCACATGCCCAGGTTGTGGACCAAATCCCCAGTGGAGGGCATGCAGGAGGCGGCCAATCGATGTTCTCTCTCATCGATGTTTCTACCTCTCTCTCCCTCTCCCTTCCTCGCTAAAATCAATAAAGAAAAAAATTTTTTTTAAAAAGAGTTCAACACTGTGCCTGACACTGAGCTCCTTGTTTTTGTGCATTTTATATGAACATCTAGAGAGGACTTGAATGACTCCGTCAAGGGAGCTGCCCCGCACACACCCGCACACAAAGGGAGAAGCAGAGGCGCGGAGCGTCCGCTGACTGCCTATGAATCCGTCCCGCGTAGCTCTGCACCAACCAGCCCACAGTTTCCGGCAGTTCGGGTCACTTTGCTTTTTCTCCGTTCAGAAGGCTGCTTGGATTGGGATTTTTCTAGCTCCAAGGGAAGACAGTGG
Organism: Tadarida brasiliensis; assembly: GCA_030848825.1. Classification (NCBI taxonomy): domain Eukaryota; kingdom Metazoa; phylum Chordata; class Mammalia; order Chiroptera; family Molossidae; genus Tadarida; species Tadarida brasiliensis. The sequence goes on from CM061258.1 coordinate 124,269,864, forward strand.
ATTGGACTGCAAGAAATAAAATCAAAGGATCATTGATCCTCAACTGGGGGGGGCGGGGCAGACAGGCTCTCAGCTCCCAGGCACTTCAAGTCTCTGCGGAGACCCACTCCTTGGACTGAAGCAGGCACCCGGGAGGATCACGGAGGCCCAAGGGCCCCAATCCAGCCATCCCGGGCTGCCTCACGAGCTCCGCAGGGGGAGGGGGAACAGACAATAGCAGCCAGTCACCCGCCACTTCCTCCCTTCCCAGCACGTCTCAGAGCCCAGCAGGCAGCCGAGGATAACTCGAAGGCCTCTGACAGCCCGTGGAAAGCTAGCTGTCTCCCTGGCCTCCAATCACCAGGCCTCTGAAGAGGGGGCAGGAGCAGCCAGCTTCTGCCCTCATTAAGAGCCCTTTGGTGGGCAGGAATGATTGTTAAAGGAACTGCCACACTTATCAGCCTCCCGGTGAGGAGGGGACAAAGGCCCCGGAGCGCTGCCCTCCAGGCCCGCCGAAGCAGGCCCTCATTTGCATCTCATTTGCACTGCATACTTAACAGGACTCCAGCTTTGTCACCTCGTTTGGAGGTGGGGTACCCTAGTGGGGGAGGGGTGTCTGCACAGCAGCCTCTGCCCTCCAGGAAAACAAGACCTCAATCAGACCGCAGTGATGCAGACAGATGGAGACCACACTATTCCAGGACGGATGGCCAACTAAATAAAGCTGTGGTTACATCATGCCCAAGGCCAGACAGAGAGAAAATTCCAAATATTTTCAGGAGACTGCGTCAGAATGGTTCGGACTAATTGCATGCGAGTCTTGTACGAGGCGGTCCGGCAGCGCACACAGGAGCTGTCAGCGCGTGCTCAGAGTTCCCACGGAGAAGAGGCTTCTCTCGGAACAGTTCCTGTTCAGTCTGACTGATGCGCGCACCCCTCCGTGGCCAGGCTTCTACACTCTGTGGTTCAGAAGCCACAGCACCCCTGAAGGATGACTGTCTCTCAGCACATCGTGGGCACCGAGCTCTCTGTGTGAGGCAGACCCCGTTTAAATACTGGCTTTGGCACTCATTAGCTGTGTGACCTTAGCCAAGTCACTTCACCTTTCTGAGCTTCCGTTTCCTTCGTGTACAGACAGGGGCGGCATCATCTCCACCTCGGGGGGATTAAATGATGTAATGCGTGTAAAAGTGCCTGGTGCAACCCTTGGCACCTCTTATAAAACAGGAAGGCAGGAGATGCTGCCTCTAGCTGAGGAAACAAGAAATGAAGTGCGCATTTGTAACTTAAAGGAGCTGCAGAGCTCCGTGAGCCCCAGGAATGGGTCCCCATGGCAATCCAGCACCGTGGCTCAGCCCTCAGGCTCCTCTCCGCTCCCTCCCCTGGCTCACCCCACCAAGACACCACGCCTCCTTGCCGCTTCCTCCTGAGCACACTCCTGGCACAGGGTCTTTGCACTGGCTGCTCCTTGGCCTGGAATGCTCTTCCACCAAGGAGCTGCACAGCTCCCTCCTCCATCTCCTTCAAAAGTCTTTCTCAAATGTCCCCATCTCAGTGACTCTTTCCCTGTCACCACGTCTAAATTTGCAAGCTCGGTGCCTTCCCAGTCCTCCTCTTCTGCTTTATTCTTCTCTCAGCACTCACCATCCCATACACTGGATGTCCTACTTAGTTCCCAACTTCACAGCCTGGTCTCAGCAGAGCCTGCACACTACAGCCTGCAGGCCAATCCAGCGGGCCCTCGGTTCTGCAAATCAAGTTTTCTGGGAACACAGCCACACCCATCATTTACATACTGCCTGCGGCCTTTCCTGCTACAATGACGACTTGAGTAGCAGTGGCTGTGACCCTGTGGCCCCGCAGTCTACCTGGTCCTCGCAGGAAAAGCTTGTGGAGTCCTGAACTGGAATAAACTCTGTCTAGTCCCCTGACAAATCCCGGTGAGTAGGTCAGTGCCTGCCCGCCCCCGCTGCACAGCGGTCTTACTGCTTTGCTGAATGAGTGCACTAAAAATGCAGCACACCTGTGCTGCAGGTGTGTGGGGGAGGGGAGCTCAGGGCTGCTCAGAAGTCAGAGCTGCGGAGCAGTGAGCTGAAACAGTGACAGCGTGTCATTAAAACAGAGTCAACATACAGAAAGCAAGTTCAAAACGGTGTCTGCCAAGGCAGCGCTTGTTCTCAGGGTGTCCTGCCCTGGACCTTGTTAGAAAGTCAAATGCCCGGGGCTGCCGAGGCCTGTCTGGGTGACGGCCATCTGCTCAGCTTTGAGAAGCCCCGGGGACACTGCTCTCAGCAGGAGCTCTCAGTGCACGTGGGGATTGTTCTTCCTCTGTACACATACCACCTTGATGATACAATGAAATAAAGATAGTTTAAAATGTATTCACCACAGCTTCTTCCTTTCTGTATTTCTGACAGTTTGCACCTAGGGCCTTGCTGACCTGGAGAGCCTGCCCTGCCCAAGGCCGGCCATTCCCAGAGGCAGGGACTCAGCTGTGTCACAGACAAACCAGCCCATCGAGAGCCGCACCCCCCTTTGTGGGGCTCTCACGCACGGGGCCACTGTTTCCTGCACTGACCATCCCCGGGCCAGGGACCAGGCAAGGAGAGACGCCCCACACTCCAGAGCCCACTGAAACTATTCCAACCAGCCAGCCCTTAGCCTGTTTACCCACCTCACCTGTCCCTTCCCAGGGAGCCACAGGAAAGACGGGCGCCCACTGACCCCCTCCCTCTGCCCTTGGCTGTGCGAGCTGCCACGTGGCCCTGTGTGTGCCCCCTCCTGGGAACCACGGGGACACATCATCCTTCCACAGGCTGTCCTCTCCTGATCCTCGGTCTCACCTCCCTGACGGATAGATAAGGCCACATTTTAAAACAAAAAAATACACAGAACGCTGGGAGAAGGGCACAGACCTAATACAAAGAACAGTGTCAGGGAAGTGACATTCAGAAGACACTGGCAAGGGAGAGGATGCGGACAGGCCTCAGCACGGCCCTGGAGCCAAGGGCCACCTGCAACAAGATGCACCGTGCCCGCTCACCCTCGCGTCTGAAAAGAAGCCCAAACACTGCACGGGATGTGGGGGGCATAGGCTGGCAGCACCTGGCACCGCAGCATGGGGCTCACTAACGGTAAGCCCGAAATAACCCAGGGGTGCAGTGGGCTGGCCTTACGTCAAGCCCCCCCAAAGAAAGGAGTCATCTCGGGGTGCGGAAAGAGAATGACATTGTCTAGCATGGTGGTGTTCAAATGGCGGCAACTGGGAGTCAAGACCGTTTTCCTTGAAGGGTTCTTAGAGGAAGGAGAAGAGGCCGGAGCAGGAGAGAGGCCGCAGAAGAGAAGACTGAGAGCCACTGGTCTAGGACGAGGGCAGCGCCAATCCCCCAGCAGCCCTGCAGTTCTCTTGGGCCTGGGGCACTGCGCCTGGGCAGGAGGCTGTGCCAGTGCAGTGCCGCCCAGGAGAGGGGGTGGGGACACCAGCCATGCTCCTGGTGCTGGAAGCTGCGGCGAGGGGCGAGACAGCACATGGCCGAAGGAGTTGGGGCAGTTACCTGGGAGCTGACTCTGGGGCACCTAAGGACTATCTTCAGGTGAGTAAAAGGTCGCCGTCAGCCGGCACTGCAGGACCAGGGGATGAAACCAGTGGAAGCTTCTCAAGTTTACTCATATGGACCTCGGCAGCTCCACCCACTAGCCTCCTGGGCTCCCTCCCCACTCCCCCGCCTGCCTGGACCACAGCCCTCCTCTCAAGAGGCTGTGTGGACTCTGTCCCTCTGCCTCTGGCCCGCTGGGTGCCCGCAACCCATCAGCTCAGCTGCCCCAGAGCAACCAGGAGGCAGGCGGGGTCCTGGTTAGAGGCACAGCCCTGGAATCCGACAGGGTTTGAATCCCAGGTCTGCCACTTGACAACTGTGTGACTTTAAATGAGCCACTCAGCTCCTCCTGAAAAATGGGTGACACTGCAAAAGCTCCAGGAGACGGCCCTTAAAGCACAGGGCACGCAGTAAGTGCTCAATGAATACTGGCTGCCAGTGCCGGCTCCGGAGCCAGGTCCCCTGAAGGCCTTCGCTGGGCACATACCCTCTCTCAAGCCACGGCAGGCAGCCCGGGGCAGCCCCACGGCCTCGCTGTCTTCTCCAGGATGGGCCCTACCAGGAGGGTCGCGCACCAGGGAGGCCCATGCAGCCCAGGGCAGCCCCACCGCCTTGCTGTCTTCTCCAGGATGGGCCCTACCAGGAGGGTCGCGCACCAGGGAGGCCCATGCAGCCCAGGGCAGCCCCACGGCCTCGCTGTGTTCTCCAGGATGGGCCCTACCAGGAGGGTCGCACACCAGGGAGGCAGCCGGCGTGTGAGGGCCCCCTGACACGGGCTCTCCGCCTGCCTCTCACAGGCAGGGTCTCTCCCAGGAAACCACGTGCCCACATGGGCACTTCGAGAGGAAATAAAAAAGCCACTAAACAGCAAACTCTCCATTTGATAAAACAGGCCAAAATCAGCCAGGAAACTCAGAAAGGGCTGGGCAAACGGATGCACCCGGAGAGAGAGAGAACACACGGCGTCCCTGGGGCAGGCGCCTTCTAAGCCCGTCCGGGGACCCGCGGGATGCCCTCCACCACCTGGGAGGCGGTACGGCCCTCATGGCACCTGCCCAAGCTGCCCAGGGCTCCTTCCCTTCCAAGTAGGGAGGCGGTCGGGTCGGCATCAACACCCGGCCCCAGGCCCCACCACGGCCATGTTGAGAGACCTTTTCTACTGTCTACTACTCGCAACCTCGAAATGTCGCCAGCATCAGGCCTGGCTGCTGAAGGCTGCCTTTCTGAGAAAAGACAGGCCAACGCGAGGAAGCGGCATCACCCTGTCCGCACAGTCCAGTAACACTGGCTCCCACCCGGGGAGAAGGGGCGTGGGAGTGTTGGGAACCGGGCCTGTGAGACAGAGCTCACCCCGTAGGAGCCGCACCTGTGTCCTGCACCTGGGAGGGGCCGCCCTGGAGCTGGGGCCACGGGGGGACTCTCAGGGAGGGGACTCTGTCCGGGAGGGGGACGCTCAGGGGGGGTCTGTCAGGGAGGGGGACTCTGTCCGGGAGGGGACTCTGTCAGGGGATGTCTGTCAGGGAGGGGGACTCTGTCCGGGAGGGGACTCTGTCCGGGAGGGGACTCTGTCCGGGAGGGGGACTCTCAGGGGATGTCTGTCAGGGAGGGGGACTCTGTCTGTCCGGGAGGGGACTCTGTCCGGGAGGGGACTCTGTCCGGGAGGGGACTCTGTCAGGGGATGTCTGTCAGGGAGGGGGACTCTGTCCGGGAGGGGACTCTGTCCGGGAGGGGACTCTGTCCGGGAGGGGCCTTGGGCAGTGGTCTGGGCATTGCTATGAGACTTCAAGGCTCAGGGAAGGAGAGAAGGCAACATTGAGTAGAAGACTTCAGCTCCCTCCATCTCCTCACACCATCCCCACCGCCTTCAGTGTCCAGGACACCAACCCAGCACTTCACAAGCCGAAGGCTTCCAAGGAAGAGTGCGTGGGGATCGGGTCCCGGGCACTGAGAGAGAGTTAGCATGCCCTAGATGAAGACATGACTTAACTCAGCTTCTTCAGGACAAAAACACTGAAGAGAAGCAAAACCACGTGGCTGTCTTGCCGAGTTTGTTTTAGGCAATTTTCTCTCCAATGAGTACATAACGAAGTGTTTTCAACGAACCTATTTCACTGCACTGCAGTTTCTTTCTTTCTTTCTTTTTTTTATCCTCACCTGAGAACATTGTTGCATTTATCTTCAGATAGAGCAGGAGGGAGAGAGGGAGGAAGAGAGAGAGAGAAACATTGATGTGAGAGAGACACATCGAGTGGTTGCCACCCACAGACCCCAACTGGGGCAGGGACAAACTGCAACCGAGGTACGTGCCCTTAGTGGGAACCGAACCCGGGACTCTCTGGTCCGCGGGCTGACGCTCCAACTGCTGAGCCAAACTGGCCAGGGCTGCAATTTCTTTTTAAAATATCTAACTGGTATTAGTATGATGTACTCTAAGGAATCTTGGGCACCATGGTGTCCTAATTCCCAGAGCTCGTGGGGGTGCGGGAGTGCGTGCCTGTCTGCACACACAGGGCATCGCTCTTAGGATGGTGTCCGCGGCTTTCCCCAGAGCCCGCAGCTGTGACAGCGAAAGCAGGACACACTGGATAGGGGTTGGGTTACAGGGTGGTACACATCTGACAAAGCTGAAGATGTGTGCACTTCACTGTATACACACTTCACCTCAAAAGTAAAAATGAAACTGTGAATAAGTTCTGAGTTCTAGATGATACTGAAGTATTTAGGGGGGCTTACTGTCTTTAGCTTACTTTGGAATGTATAAAACACAATGACTGATGGACGGACCCTGGTTAAGCAAGTACAGCGACCGGGGTGGCAGAGTCCGGGAGCGCACATGGTGTTCGCGGTGAGAGGCTTCCAACCTTGCTGGATGTCACACGTTTTTTAACAAAAGGTTGGGGGGCTAGTAACCAGCAAGGTCTACAGGAGAGGAGAGTCCACGAGAACTGGGTCCTGTCCTGCTCCTTGAGAAGCTGCTTCCTCTCTCCGGGCCTCGGTGACCCCCGGGGAGCGTGCCTCACCCGTGCTCTGCGATGCCTTCCATGATGGACAATGACGGGGACATGGTCTTTGTTCTACTAGGTCCCAGCAACTCTTCAAAGAGAGCCTTTGGGAGGAATGGCTTGGAAGGAAGAGACTGCCCCCTGGTGGGCCCTAGCAGCCTAATTTCTGCACACTTTCTGTCCCTGCCCTGGCGCGGCTGAGCAATATTCTGACATAGGAACACAGGCAGAGTTTTCTTCACTACATCCCCTCCCCCCTTTCCTCTTCCCTCAAAGCAGAGAGCCAGCCAGGGGCAGGGCAAGGAGCAGAACAGCCTCCCGGGCGTTCTGGCCCCGTGCTCCCAACTCCCCAAACTCAGCTCCAACGGGAAACCGCTCTGAAGAAGGGGATTTGTAGGCAGTGTCTCGAAGAAAACTTAAAGGGCAGTGAATTTTAACCTGAAAAGGAGGAGATTCCCCATGGCTGATAACAGAAAGAAAGAAAAAGATGAGAAGAGCCCCCGGCTCCCGGGCATTGGCAGGAGCCGGTGTGCAGCCCGCAGGCAGGCTGGCCTCTCCCTGCTGTCCCAGGGTCTGGAACGTGCTCCCCTGTCATTGCTGAGCAAACGGGCGGTGTCTGGGAGAGTGCGTGAACGGGTTCCGGGGAGGGGGCTGCCATCCAGGCATGATGGGGGCAGCCACTCAGCGCTGACAGCCTCCCACCCCCACCACTTCCGTTCCCATGCGTGGAGCCTGGGCGGCAGCACCGTGGTGAGATGTGGGCCACGGGGCCAGCTGCCCGGGCTTGATCTGAGACCCCCACTTACCATATGACTCCTGGGAAGTTAACTGACTCTGTGCCTCAGTTTCCTCACATGTAGAATGGGGGAAATAAGAATACCTATGACAGGATTGTTAAGATGACTAACGAGTTGATCTATGTGAAGCCCCTGGCATGTAGTAAGTACTCAATAAATGTAGCTCGCATTATTTTTCTTATTTACCCTGACCCAGTTGGCCCAATAATTGCCGCACTCACAGCCTCGGCCCAGCCACGCCTCCTTCAGACAGCTCGAGGTGCCCCGTGGAAGCTCCCCCACACCAGCACACTACCTGCCACATCGCAATGTAATCATCTACAACCATCTCTCCCGTGAGGCCGTGAGCTCCCTGAGGGCAGAGACCACATCTCCTGTCATCGGCTCCAACCTGGTGCCCAGGCCCTTCTCCACTGATGGATGGATGGATGGATGCATGAAAGGAAAGATGAATGAACGAATGAACTGAATGAACGAATGAATGAACTGAATGAATGAATGAATGAGCAAACAAACATGCTTACTGAGCCCATCTTACCCTGCTACCTATAACAAGCCACCTTTCTCACACTGTAAACCCCTCATCGCTCCAAACTACCCCAGCCCCCACCTGACCCCTCAGGGACAGGGCAGGTCTGCTGTCCACTCTTCTGGTCTTGTCCTGCCACACTGGTTTCAGAAGGAAGGTACCTGAGTGGACAGCAAGGCGGTGGGCCCTCAAAGGTTCTCTTGTACTGTTCCCCCGTGATGGCAAAATCTTCTCTGCCTTGAAACAGGTCTTTAAATAACAAGGAGGTCTTCCGTGAGTCTCCAACACCCGTTCTCTTTCCCCTGAGAGTGCTTTTAACACCTCCTCCAGAATCTAGAGTAGGGGCAGGTGTGGTCCTCAACTTTCCCCAAAGCCTATCAAGAATGATGTCTCTGGTGCTTCCTTATTCTGATGTGTGAACGTCAGACCTTGGAAAGGATCGAAATAGCACAGTGTGGGGAGTACCCGAGTCTTTCTGGGAGCTGCTTCAGCCCAAGAAGGTTTGTACAGTATCATATAATGCTAAGAAGACTGAATGGAAGTCCCAAAGAGAAATCTCAAAAAAATTGCTCCTTCAACTTTTTTTAGGAACAGCCCAGCTTTTGTGAGATGTAATTATGGATTTGAGTCAGGACATGGAGAAGGACGTACAGCTGTCTGACAGGGATGGGGATGGGAATGGTGGGTCCAGCGGCTGCGTGAGCAGGGAGATCCTGGATGGCACAGGGTTCGTGTGTGAGGACCCCGCTTCGGAAACGTCCCAGCTCTGACCTCGGCTCCTGGTGCTGTGTGGCCTGCTCCTGGAAGCCCTGGGCATCGAGAGGTCCACGTGGTCCCCTGTGAGTCCACAGGCCCCTACTCTGCGTCTTTTCTATGTTATCCGGGGAGCAAGGGTAGTCGTGGCTCTCACTCGCAGGGGTGGGAAACTTCTTCCTGCCAAGGGCCATTTGGATATTTATAACATCACTCGAGGGCCATACAAAATTAGCCTGCTATATCTGATCAGACTAATTTGGCGAGGTGCGTGATGTCAGCCTGTACTGATTTCGTGGGCCTTATATGGCCTGCAGGCCGGACGTTCCCCAGCCCTGCTTGGGTCCTAGTCCCAGTAATACCTGACGTTGACCTTGGGCCTGGTCCTTACAATTCTCTGCATGGTCTCCTTCACATAAGAATAATGATGTGAAATGGGTTACCAGGTGACCTTCAGCTCCTGACTTCAGAAGGCAGTGATTTGGGATCGTCCACGAGGTCCTGGTATCTGTCAGCAACCTCAAGTGGTATTTCATTCATACCCACACATCACGAGTATTCAGTGGTGCCGTCGTACGCGGTGCGGGAAAGAGTGGTGAGCGGAGCGGACACAGGCCTGCTCTCTGGAGCCTGAGCCTGGGGGCGATGGGGACACTGACCGGCCCAACGTGACACCGCAGCGGATGCCGCTGACGCCCGGGACACTAGAGCATCTTCAGGGGAGGGCTGGGGAGCGTCCCTGATGTGAAATGAGCTGAGACCTACAGGAAGAGGCAGAGTAACTGCTGGAAGGACACATCCTCCCGGGGGCACGGAATGGACGCCGCCCTGCTGGTGGGCGGCAGAGGGTGCAGAAGGAGAGAAAAGGGGAGGAGACTGAGAAGAGACCATGAGACCACCTCAGCAGACTGTCGGTCCCAAGGGCAGGGAGAAGCAGCTGTGAGTTTTTAAAAGGAGAGCTCATCGGATTTCCACTCTGCATGATCTAACAGACAGAAAGCCTGGATTCCAGTGGCCACAGGCCATCTGAGGAAATCTTCAGATCTCTCAGAAGCACCTATAGCCTGGTGTGGCCTCGAGATGGGCTGGGATTTCCAAAGCGCACGTGACATTCAGAGCAAACAGCAAGTATCTGGGCTGGTGAGTGGACAGTCCTAAAATGGAACATGCTCCGTAACCTGGAGGAAGGGAGACCGTGCACCAAACACGGCGGCCACTCGGGCCTGGTGCTGCTGGAGGGTCCCACTCAGTCTTGGCTCTCTGATCTGTCGGGCTGAGATGAAGGCAGAGGGACCCGGAGTCCCAGCCATGAAACCAGAAGGATGCTTAGGAGAGCAAAAGGATAGCCAGGCGTCCTGGACCTGCCCAGCTCCCCTCCACGCCAGCCCGTGGGCTCATCGTCCCCTGGCTGCCGTGCTGTGGGCTGTTGATGGCCCTCGGCCACACAGAAGCCACCTCCCACCTGCAAGCACAGCCGCCTGCAGCACAGACTCTTGGCCAGCCCAGGTCGCTGTCCCACAGCTGTGCAGGCTGGACGTCTGCGATCAAGGCGCAGGCTAATCTGGTTCCTGTGAGAACCTGCTCCTGGCTTGCAGCCAGCTGCCCTCATGCTGCGCCCTCTCGGCAGAGAGACAGACAGAAATCTCTTTCTCTTCCTGTTCTTACAAAGCCACCAGTCCCACCATGAGAGCCCTGCCCTGACTTTCCAGAGGCCACATCCCCAAATACCACGTCCCTGGGGCTGGGGCTCCATCATGTGACTTTGAGAAGACAGAATTTAGTCCATAGCACTGAATGATCCTCACAGAACAGCCCTCTGGCCCCACAAGGGTCTGACTCTGTGCTGGGATAAGGGTCCGGACCTCCAAGGCACCAGGCTAAAGCAGCCTTGGGCGGGGACCATACTCTGGCTTAGCCTCCCCCTGCTCCCCCTCAATCCTCTTCCTCCATGAGCAGCCCCAATAAATCACTTGAACAAATATCTCATCTGGGCTGTATTTTTAGAAAACGACAGTCAAAGCATCAGGTTCTTCCATCAGCAATCAATCAGCAGCCTGAGCTGTGTACTGACTGCCCAGTGTGGGGAGGGGCAACGGGAGGCCAGGATCCGCGCCGGCACCAGGCGGGCTGCGCAGCCTCAGAGTCTTGGCTCCCCTCCGCACAGGCGACAACACTGCCTCTGTTGAGGCTCTGTACCGAAGCACTTAGAAAGCCACAAGGTGTGACTACATGCTGGCAGCTGTCCATAATGCGGTCAGAACCCTGGGCATGAAGCTACTCTGCCCCTCACTTTAGTATGTATTTTAAAAATGGATTTGAGAGAGAGAGAGACATGGATGTGAGAGACAAACGTAGATCGATTGTCTCCTGCACACGCCCCAACTGGGGATGGAAGCCACACCCTCGGCCTGCACCCTGAACAGGAATCAAACCGTTGACCGTCTGGCGCACGGGACAACGCTCAACCACTGCGCCATACTGGCCAGCGCTCTGCTCCTCACTTTAAAGGAGCCCCAACTTTCCTCCCTTTCCCCCGTAACGGGTTGACTTGTGTCCCCACAAAAAATATATTCAAGTTCTAACCCTAGCACCTGTAAATATTACCTTATTTGGAAATAGGGTCTTTGCCGATGTAATCAAGTTAAGATGGGGTCACACGAGGTAAGGGTCGGTCCCTAACCCACTGACTGGTGCCCTCACAAGAGGACATTTGGACACACAGACACGCAGGACAGAACACGACGTGATGGTGAAGCCAAGATGGGGGACATCAGCCTGATGGTAGCCACCAGAAATGGGGGGGGGTGGACCAGACTCCCTCAGAGCCTCCGGAAGGAACCAGCCTGGCCAACACCTGGGCTCAGACTTCCAGCTTCCAGAACTTAGAGGACAGACATCTGTCGTCAGGCCGTGCGCTCTGTGGCACTTTATTAGGGCAGCTGTAGGAAATGAATATTCACAGGCACGCACTAGGATTGCCCGAGAATCATCAGCTAGAGCACACATGTGATGAAGGGGGGAGGCTCTGACCTTGAATTTGAAGGGACATTGCATTGCACCAGATGGAACAAAGACTCCCCGAGGAAATGCCTGGAAGAGGCAATTTAGCTAAACTACAAAAGGGAATAAGCAGGGTGTGGGGGGGGTGTCAGGGACCTGGACTAAACAGTCACTAGTGTACTGTATTTAAGGGTCAAACAGACCTACATGACCAAGTGTGTGACTCTGTGAGCCTTCTTCCCGATATGTACACTACTGCTCCTCAGCTCAGTAGAGTTACTGAAGCAAATGTAAAGATATTGCCTGTAAGTGCTTCGCACAGTGATTGATGCATTAAAAACTCCAAGGCTGGCTATTATATTATTATTATTAATGGAGTAAGCTCTTGGAAGCATAAGGCTGAGCCTCACAGCTTCATAAGATGAGCATAATAGACATTTCACAAGGCTGTTGTGAGTAACGAGAGAGATAACATGTACAGCTCTTTAATCGAGATCATTGACATGAAACACTGCAAGCTGAAGGCGTATGACGCATGGATTTGGTACACTTATTGATTGCAGTGTGATTGCTGCCATCCATCATGTCACATAATTATCACTTCTTTTTTGTTGTGGGAACAAAGGATGGCCCTTGAGGACATCATGGTAAGTAAGGTGCGGAGCACTGTGCCTTGGATGAGCTCTGTCAACGCAGCCGGCCTTAACAAGGACGCCTGCAGAAAGGTTCCGTAAGGTATTCGAGCCTTGTAGTTCCTGGAATGTGACCGTAGAGGGCAGCAGAGGCTCATGTTTTGCCCCTTGGCCGCCAGGATGCTCAGTCAGTGGGGAAAACCAGCTGTCTTTGAAAGAGTGACTGCAGGCTTCTCTCCCAGAATCCCCAAGTATCCCAGTGGGAAGAAGTCAGCTGCTTGCCTTCCTTTTAGAGGAAAAAACAATTCAACGGAATGTTCACCGGGTGTCGCGACCCTCGGTTTAAAACAGGGATTATATTAATATTTTACAGGGCTATTTTTCAGGTAAGGCCCCTCCCAGCACAGAGCTCAGCGCAGCAGAGTTACTGAACCCTTCTGGGGCCTCAGAAACAGACCAATTTTTGCAAAATCGATTCCTTCTGTGGTCAAGTGATAAAACCTTACTGTGTTAGGTAGGCATGATACCCCACTCTCGGCCAGCCAGTGCTGCTGTCGCCCCTCAGCTCCACACTGGGTGCCGCCCAGTGCAGCCAGGAACTTCTGGAATGGCCCGTGACGAGTGACAGGCACGCCCTCTCGCCTCGCTGCACCTCCCCAGCAGGCTGCAGTATCCCTCCTTCTTCTTATGAAATATTTCAGAAGTTCCACAAGCACGAGAATGGTACACCAGGGACCAGCGTAGCCAGCTCAGGTGCGAGAAAGAGATGTCCAGTACACGGAAGGCCCCCGGGAGGCGCGCGGCACCCTCCTCCCCCCCAAGGTGAACACTCCCTAGGCCAGCGTTCTCAACCTGGGGGTCGAACGACCCTTTCCAAGGGTCGCCTAAGACCATCAGAAAACACATATTTCCGATGGCGATTCATAACAGTAGCAAAATTACAGTTATGAAGTAGCAATGAAAATAATTTTATGGTTGGGGGTCACCACAACACGAGGAACTGTATTAAAGGGTCGCGGGGTTAGGAAGGTTGAGAACCACTGCCCTAGGCATTTCTCATCAACAGTCTATTCTTCCCACCGGAAACCTTTGGAGTAGAACCCAGCATCCCTCCTCCGCTATCTTCGTAAAGGAACTAGAACTACACTCTGCAAAGACACTGAGAAAGAGTGGGGAAGGGGAGGCGCAGCCCAGGGAGCCCGAGCACCCGAGGTGCCCAGGGCATTTCCAGGGGTGCCACAGCGGGGAAGGGCAGGGGCCCCCACACCTCAGGGTGGAAGCAGCCTCCTCTCCCACACAGGCCACCTACCAACGACGATGAGGACGTCCCTGTCGATGTGTGCCTGGATGTAGATGCGGCCGCGGCGCTCCGTGTGGTCTGTGCCGCAGAGGCTGGGCACGTTCATCACGCAGCGCTTGTGGACATTCATCATGCAGGCTGCAGGGCAGAGAGGGCAAGGCTCAGGCTGGCAGGGCTGGTGCCACAGGCCTCTTTCCCCACCCAAGCAGGCCGGGCCCCCAAGCTTGGCTGAAACAGGCCTGCCCACCGGGATCACATCAGAGGGGTTTCTCCAACTATTCTCCCTGAGCCCTGGGGGTCGGAGGAGGCGGAGCTTGTCTGTCCTCCCAAAAGCTAAGGGTGCACCCCGCACACCCCCAAGGGCTCTGAGGCCAGTCACCAACTTCAATGCGGGCGTCAGGTAACACGAGGGAGGGAAGATGTGTGTGGCAGGCCTTGGCCAGCCTGACAGCCTAGCAGCCGCCACTCCTCAGCCGTGGGACCTGCATGCTGTGAGAGGCCGAAGCTTCCCACCTGTGGAGTCCTGACGCGTAAGTGACATCTCCCCATGTTTAAGCATCCACAGCTGAAGGGTTGAGCTCCCTGAGAAGGGAACTGGGAGCAGGTCACGGTGAGTGCTCCACAGAGGGGAAGCTGGGGATGCACTCAGGCTGACCCCCTAAGGGGAGCTCCTGGGCTCAGATGACCCTTCAGAGTTGTCCAGAATTTCAATAAGAGAGCTGGGCCTTTGCACCCGCGCGGCCAGCTTTGGCGGCGAACCACCCCCTGGGAGGGCACCATCTGGGGAGAGGCCCCAGGGCCATTCTCACTAGGGCTGCAGCCGTGAACCCACAGTGGCGGGGGATGGAGGGCCCTGCAGGGCCTCTGAGTGGAGCCCCCGTAATAGTCATCATGACTAATTACAGGAAAATAAAGGTGGGTGCAGGTTAGAGGGGCAAAACGTCTTGGAACTGGACCCGACGCACTGCTGGCTCGTGCTCTGCGCTTCGGGGCCCTGTCTGTGTCCTGGGCTCTCCGTCTGCGTCCCTGCAGGGCCCTGTGAAGCGCCTCTCCTCGGGCCACTCCCAATCTGTGTCCCCCGGCCTGTCTGTCCCTCCTTTTGCCTGAGTGTCTCTTGGCAGCTGAGCCCCTCTGCAGCTTCCCCCCATTCCTCCCTGCGCCTCGGGACGTGTGTGTCCACTGCCCTGCGTCTGTCTGTCCACGCCTGAGTGTGTTTCTGTCTCTCACGCTCTTCTCCCCATCCACACTCTTCTCTGTTACTCTGCCTGGTGAGTGCCTCTCTGTTCTCTGCACCTCAGGACCCCTGAGACACCTGAGTCCCCGCCCTCCACAGCCCAGCTCTCCAAGTCTCTCCCCTGGACAACCCTTCAGTCCTTTGCTTAATGAAGAGCAGCCCTGCCCCGCCACCTGGCCCGAGATTCAGTCTCTTCCCCCTGCTAGCATAAACCTGTGGGTGCGAAGGGCGGCAGGTCTCCTCCACGCGAGAAGGCATGGGCCCTGCCCATCAGCAATGGAATCGGCTGCAGTGGCCGGTTTGTCCACACCTCCCAGTGTCCACACCCATGAACGGCCCCCTCCCACACGGACTGTGAGCCTTGCCCTGTGCCTTGCTTTGATCCACAGGACTTGCTCTCTTAAAGCACTTGGGACCTTACAAATTCCATGTGAGCAAGGCCGGGCTAGACTGCTCCAGATGAAAGACATCCCTTCACCACATGATAGCCAGCCTTCCGGACACGGGCGAGGCCGTCCAGGCCAGACCGCCCGCCAGCTCGCTAACCTGCCGTACGTGCTGAGTAAGCCCAGCCCAGACCCAGAGGACGGCCTTGCCGAACCGTGGGTTACATATACTGTGACTATTTTAAGCCACTACGTTTTGGGGTGAGAGGATCATTACTCAGCAACATACAACGGGCTTACAGCCCACCCAGGACTTGGCAGAACACGCTGCAGACCTGGACCCGAACGCATGAGCAAACCGCCCGGCTGTCGAAGGGCCAGCGTACTTACTGTCACATTTCATCCCCTGGTGGATGAGTCCGTACAGCAGTGACCCACAGTGGTCACAAAACGTGGGGCTGGAGTACGTGTGGATCTTAAACTTGTGTTTGCTCCGGGGATCCTAAGGCCAAGAGAAACAGACAAAAGAGGCCAGTGTCAGGTCGGCATGCCCACGTTCACGCTGCACTGAGTGTCCCTGGAGAATGCACCAAGAACTGAACTTGGCCCCCAGCGCTCATCACCCGTGAGGACAGTCACTGGAGCCCCGTGCCCAGACAGGGTGCCTGATGAACGGACGATGAGTACGAAGCTGGAGCTCCCAGTCCAGCCCCAGCACACTCCGTGCCTGCAAGGCCTCCCTCCAAGAACCCAACCTGCTGGTTCCTGTCTGCAGCAGGGCTCCGGAGAGCAAAACAAAGTGACAGACACAGCGGTTACGCAGGCCCCTTGCTCCTGTTTCTGTCCCCTCTACCCTCTGAGTAAGCTTCTGGAGTGATGGAAAACCTAAGTCTGGGCATGAGGCCAGTTACTAGTACCTCATCACCTACAGGGCAGAGTTCAATGTCCAATAAATAGTCCGCAGGCTATGGCAGAGACGGCTAGATTTCCACCAACACCCATTCCCTTTAGTAACAGAATCCTTGAGTTTTGGCAGAGATCACAGCTGCCCTGTTAGAGACCACATTTCCCAGCCTCCCTTGCAGCTGGTGTGCCATGTAGTTCTGGCCAAGGGGATGTGTGTGCTGTGGGGTCAATTCCTTTAAAAGAATGAATAAGCACCTCCCTGGCCCCTTTTCCCATTCCCGCCAGCTGGAAGATGGTGAGAACTAGAAGTAACCACTTTGGACCAAAACTGGGAGCCAAGTGTTGAAGGGATAAAACAATCCTAGCTACCCTTGGACTTTGTCCATTTGTACAAACACCTGAGGGAAAATCAACCTCTGTCTTGTTTAAGTCACTATACTTAAGGGCTATTTGTTACAGCAACTTCCGCAGTTCTTTGACAGACATCGCAAGCATCATGAGGGGATTTTGCTCACCATATAGCCCAGGGTATCTACTGTACTTGACACACAGGAGGAGCTCAGTAAGTATTTAATGAGCAAGAGTTAACATTTATTGAGCACTGACTCATGCCAGGGGCTATTTTCAGGAATTAACTTAAATCCTCTAACATCTCTATGAAGTACATTTCACTATGTCCCCATTTTACAGATGAGGAAACCGAGAGACGAGGAGGTGGAGGGACTTGCCCAGGGCTCCAGCCTCGGGAGCACAGCACACCCCACTGGGGCTGGCATGTGGTAAGAGGTCCGAGAGCTGTGGTGGCTGCGGTGGAGCTGCCGTCATCACCGCTGACCACTGAGAGCCTGCCGAGGGAAAGGAAGGCCACCAGGCCAGTAGCAGGGGGAAGCTCATTGATTTTTTAGAGAAAGGGAGAGATAGAAACATCGATGTGAGAGAGAAACATCGATCGGCTGCCTCCTGCACACCCCCACACTGGGGATCGAGCCGGCAACCGGGGCGTGTGCCCTGACCAGGAATCAACCCGGGACCTCTCAGTCCAATGAGCCACACCGGCCGGCATGGGAAGTTCGTTTCTTCATGGTTTATGTAGAGGCTGTTGGGGGCTCCTCCCCCTTCACTCCCCTGCCTCAGGAGAACTCATGCACCTCCCACCCACCACCCCAGTCCTTCAGACCACCCAGACCAAGCAATCCCCGATCAATTCTGCCCCTCACCTCTTGCCACCCAAGAGAGTTGGAAATAACACCACAGTGGGGTCCTCATGACTCCACGATCCCCAAGGAGACTCCTTCAGGGAGCCTGTCCACGCTGGTCCCTGACCAGTGCCATCTCTGAGATGGGCAGGTTTGCATTTGAGAGGCCCCAATGCCCCAGGGGAGGTGACTGGCAGAAAGGTGAGGTTTGGCTCAAACGTCTTGCGTGTATAGCGGCTGGGACGCACGTAGCCAAGGGGAAGGCAGCCCCACGGCGTCGGTGGCCATTTCTACAGTGGGCTCCAAGGAACAGAGAGGGATAAAGAGAAAGGTCACACGACCTCGGATGGAGCTCCTAGTGCATTCCTTCGGACCTGCCGTCCTGCCCCCAATTCCATCAGACCCTCGTGTGCTCCCAAAGTTCTTCTCTGCACTTCAGCAGACCCAGGCAGGCACCTGGCGCCCGCGGTGGGGTGGGGGTGGGGGTTGATATTTACGAACACTTTGGTGCAGGCGCTGCCCACTGGCCAGTCAGAACAGAGCACAGGGCCCAGCTGCAGGCCATCGCCAGGGGAGCTGTGGAGGGGCTGGCCGGGGAGGGTGGGTGGGAGGGATGAGAAGGACGCTCAGTGGGTCCAGTGGCTATTTACCAATTGGTGTGAAAGTATTTCAATATTCTCACAACTGGCACCGCAGTGCCAATGGATACAGGTGACACATCAGCTCCGTCTTTAACCACAACACATCCCCTTCCCAGCCTCCAAGGCTGTAGCTATTGACCTGCCCGGGATGAGCCCGGGGGCCATGTAGCCTCTAGGCCAGAACTCTCCCTACGGTCTTGTTTGAATCCTATTCCAAGATGCAGTGCCCGCCTCGGCCCCAGCCCCTGCCCACCCCCAGCCCCACTGGCAAGGCCCTCTGCAGCCTGCCTGCATCACCGGCCTGGGACCTCCTCGTGCTCAGAGGCCATGATCTGGGGTCCACACTTACAAACCAAGCGGGCACACAGGCTGCATTTGGCCTATACGCTTCTTAAACGTTTGAATTAATTGATTTGAAAAGATTTAAAAATCATGAAATGTCAGCTAAAAATATAAATCTGGTTCCTTTTGAAAAATCACAAGCAGTGACAACACTGAACGCACACTGCTATGGGCTGAGCAACGGCTGTGCCCTGGGATGAGGGGCACTCTCCAGCTCTCCGCAGTCCCCGCCGTCCCCTCTGCTCACACCATGCCTGCCTCCCTCTCTGCCTTCCCTGCCCCCCCCCCCGGCCCCCCGGCAAGAGTCTGGGTTTGTGAGTTCTGCCAGACACCCCACCCGTTCTCCCTCCAGTGCATGGCTGGGGTCCAACCACACGTGAGCACGTTCCTGAGCTCCCGAATGAGTTCACTGGGCTCAGGACCAAGGCTGAAACGACTGTGCCCCTACTGCAGGGTCACCACCGGGTCTCCAGTCCCTGGTCATCTCTCCCACCCCCAGGAATCCATACAGCCTGCAGTGATTCCTGTCCCCACCATTTCGTGTGGCTCAGCCTCCACCCCTATCCTCCCATGCTTTGTCCTTTGCAAGATTGGATTTCCCGGTTTCCTTCCACTTCTGATCCTGACTCAAGAGACTGACGAATGACAACAAAATGATGATCAGCCCTGACCGGTTCAGCTTAGTGGTTAGAGCGTCAGCCCACAGACCAATGAGTCGCGGGTTCGATTCAGGTCAAGGGCACGTACCTCAGTTGCGGTTCGTCCCCGGCCCTGGTCGGCGTCGTGCGGGAGGCAGCCAGTCAATGTGGCTCTATCACGTCGATGTTTCTCTCTGTCTGTCTCTCTCTCTCTCCCTCCCTCCCACTCTGTCTGAAGATAAATGGAAAAATATCCCCAGGTGAGGAATTAAAAAAAAAAAGATAATCAACCATTGTGACTGTTCCTGTCGCCGTGAACTGAGCACAGACTGTCTGCCAGCACTGTGCAGGGTGTGCCACGTCACGGCACTGAATCCTCACGCTGGCCAGTGAGGGGGCAGGATTACTACTCTGGTTTTCCAGATGAACAGCTGAGGCTTAGAAAAGTAAACTGTCCAAGGTCACAAGACAAGAAAATGGGAGAGAGGATTGGAATCCAAGTTTGTCAGGCTCCAGAGATGGGGCAGCTGACTGGGAAAACTTGAGTGTCACCTGGCTGCCTCCCTGTTCCTCTGCCTCCCCAGAGGGTCCCCCATCTGACAGAGGGTTACAGATAATGACAACTTCATCTCACACAAACGCAGCACCAGCCAGTGACCGGCCACGTGGGGTCCCCTATGCCCACCCCAAAACCAGAGTCTGCACTCTGAGCACCCAGTCCCCAGGACGGAAAGACAGGCAGATCCCAGCTGAGCATCTCAGTTCACCACCTGAGTCCAGGCACACGCAGCTAAGAAGGAAGGAAGGACAGACCAGAAACAGTCAAAAAACCTTTAAACCTCTAAGTCAAAACCTAAAATAGCCACCCTCAGTCGGCCCGGGCTGTGGGCTGCGCTCACAGGTGGGCTGAGTCTGGCTGAGCAGAGGCAAAGCTGCAGGAATACGGAAGCTGAGTTGAAAGCACCCCAACAGCATCGCTGGGGGGAGGAAACCAACAGCCTGTAAATTCAGGCTGTGACATCCCCAGCTGTTTACAGGCCACAGAAGCCCCTAAGGTCCACTTCCCGGGAGGCCGGCAGGCAAGGGGGAGTGGCGATGCGGCCAGAAATATCTCAGAGCAGAGGGTAGGTTACAGGCACAGGCTCCGGAGTCACCTGCCGATGACTTGGCCTCCGAGTCTGGTTCCTGGTCCATAAAATGAGATGGAAAACAGTAGCTCTGTCCCACACAGAAGCACACACTCTTGATTTTATCATTCCAAAGAGAAAAAATACCCATGCGGACACTCTCCAAGCTCTGGTCATGAGCCATCATAATTTTGCACGTCTATGTGCTACCTCTAACATGACTGACTTGGCACTCTGCTTTAACTCAACGTGCCGTTTGTACTTACATAAAACTTTTATTTTATTTTATTTTTCTTTATTGATTCTCGAGAGAGAGGAAGAGAGAGGGAGATAGAAACATCGATGAGAGAGAACATTGATGGGCCGCCTCCTGCATGCCCCCCACTGGGGATCAGGCCCACAACCTGGGCATGTGCCCTGACCGGGAAGCGAACTGGCGACCTCTTGGTGCATGGGTCGACGCTCAACCACTGAGCCACACCAGCCGGGCTTAAATGAAACTATTTTAAAACAAAACTCTGTAAGAGTGTAAACTCAGGGAATCAATGTGCAAATTCTGTTTTTTCTACTACACCTTACAATGAAATAGACAATGCTTAAAACGAAAGTTTAGTGTTCATTCCAACAGTCTTGTTGGGAAACGGAGGTGGGCAGGCCAACCTCATGAGAACAACTTGGCACCATTTATCTCTCAACCTCACAGGTGGTTTTTCCCTGGGGACCCAGGCATCCCACTTCTGGGAATTTACGCTGGAGGTCAGCCATGCCACAGAGGAAGCAGCATAAGTGCACAGGTGTTCCCTGAAGTAGTGGTTATAAGAGCAAAAGGTTTCAAACACGCTAAATGTGGTGAGCAGGGGGGTTGCTCCCCACAATGGAGCAGCCCCACAATGGAACGGTCCTGGGACACAGAGACCAGGGACGCTTTCTGCACTCGTATGAAGAATCTCAAGGGCATATTTTTAAGTGAAACTGGAAGAAGAAACCCAAGCGGCAGGAGAGTGCGGGCCGTGTGCTAGCATCCGTCCTGAGAAGTGAGACGGGACACAAAGTGTAGCTCGGTTCCCGGCAGCTGCAGAGCCGTGCAGCTGCGGAGGCAGGAGGGAGCGCGTTCCCAGGGAGCACACATGCCTCCGTACAGATCTGACGTCGAGTAGCACATTTTACTGTTTTTCTGGGTCCCACGAAAATCCCCCAGGAGGCACCAGCACACTGGGAAACAACAGTACCACCGTGCCCCAGAGTACAGACAAAAAGCCCAAAATTCCCAGAGACGAGGAAGCAGAGATGCCTTAACTGGGCCCGTGTGGACTGAGATTCTGTGAACGTGAAGTGGGTGTAATGTTAGGAGCTGTAATTGCACTGTGACTTGGTAACAGTCTTTCATTTTGTTCCTGGAGAGTGACTAGAACTGACAACCCTGTACACATGTGTGTGCCTGGTAACAGTTTGCTCCAGCATTTCATACACCACGCCTTCTTCTGGCCCTCACCCCTTTGGCAAGTGACTAATTATTGAGTTCGAAGGACAAGCGTCGGACACTTCAGTAGAATTTCCTGGGGTAAGATCTATGCCGCCGTCCATGTCCAGGTCAGGGCTAATGAATAGCCATGCTCAACTTGGACACCCAGCTCTGGCAGGTACTAGCTTTTCGACTCTTTTACATTTTAGTTTCTTCATCTGAAAATGGGATGGTGATAATAATAATACCCAGTGCCTGAGATGAGGAGAGCGCTCAGTGAGTCACTGTGTGGAAACTGCCTCGTCCTCACTGGTGGAAACAAACGCTCAATAAATATTCAGTGTTTTCATGACTTGTCGGTCCACAGCCTCTGTCCACCTTTAAATGCAAGTTTGTGTCTTTCTAAATGATTGGTAACAAATTTTCTATATTTCCCCCTCTTCTTTCACGTCTGTTTCTGCTGCTTCATTTAGAAAGTCCTCCTCAGTTAACTTCTTCATTCTTTCACAGTTTCAGTTTTTACACTGAATTCATTATTTCCCTGCAATTCATTTCAGCAAGAGCTCTGAGGAAAGACCTTTACATTGTTTTCCTAGTGTGTAGTCAGTTGTAACAAAAAATGTATGGAATGTTCTTCTCCCTGCTGATTTGAAATGTCTCTTATCATACACTAATTTCTCATGTATCCTTGTTCATTTTCAATTTTTTCTTATGCTCCACTGATCTGTCTCTCTCTTCCTGCCTCAGTACCATACTCTTTAAACATACCATAGGTTTATAATATCATCTAGAAACATGTATTTGATACCCACCCACCTCTCTGCCAGCATTACTGTCTGCTTTCCATGGTTATTCTCACCCACATATCCTTCCACAATATATTGGAAATGCCAACCCTACTCATTGTTCCTTCTAGAAAAATCCCCACCTAAAGCACCAGCTTAGTGGGCAGTAGGGCATCTGACCTCATGCTGAATGGACCAAGGTCTGGTCAGCTATGTGCACTTTATAAAGGAAGAACTGGGCCAATCAGAATTCAGAACAAGGAACTGTGTGGTGCTGGGTGCTGGAGCTGAGCTAAGGGGGTGGGTGGGTGCGTGAGTGTGTAACAGAGTCAGGGCTGGCAACCCAGAGAGCAGAGAGATAGAGATAGGGATAGGGACAGAGACAGAAACAGAGACAGAGACAGAGATAGGAGATAGGAGATAGGGGATAGAGACAGACATAGAAACAGAGACAGAGACAGGGAGATTATCACCTTCAGAGTCTTCCTTTATGTTCTTCTAGAAAACGTTTTTTTCTAAACTCTTCTTAGTTGTCATTAGTGTTAAGCCCTTTCGGGGATATGTTATTTCAGCCAGTGATCTCAGCTAATTAACTGGGTCAGAGGTTCTGAACTGGTCACGCCACCCTCCCCGGCACACATGCAAATCTCTCGCAGAGATGCTTCCGGGCCCTGGCGGGACTCCCGGCAGTGGGGGCCACAGTTCTACGGGGATGCTGTCCCTCAGAGTATACAGAACTCCAGTGAGGAGCTCAGAACTGGCAACACTGAGCCACCTCTCCTGAAGGCAGCCCTTGGCTGGGGCTGAGCCCCGGCCACCCCACCTGCTGGGCACAGCCTGGCCCCCGCAGGCATCTATCTGGTTTGTAACTGCCCGGTCCCGACTCCGACGACCATAGCCAAGGGAGCCCAGAGCCCAGAGCCCTGCATCCGTTCCCTGAGCCTCCGTGGGCAGTGCAGACCCACCCTCGGACAGAAGGGGGGGGGGTCCTTGTTCTCACAGCAAACAGGAGCTTCCTTCTGGAAGGCCCTGTGCGTGCACAAGCCAGCCCAACTCCAAGCGGAGCCAAGGCTCAAGCCTGGACCTGCATGTTCAGCCCCAGCCGGACGCCTGGCCCTCAGGGTATGAGAAGTCACGTCCCTTCCAGCAGGTGAGGCCTGGACTGGCCATGTGACCTTCGACCTGGTACGGGATTCAGCGCACCACGGACAGGTGGTCAGTTGGGTACAGAAGATGAGGCTCCGGATTTAAATGTCCTCTCTGCCACCTGCTGGAACCTGCGGCCATGCGCCTAAACTTCCCATACTTGCTTCCTCTTCTGTTAACTAGCGAGAACGATACTGACTCCCTGGGATTGCTATGGTGCCTGGATTACATAAAACCTTTAAAACAGCTGCCTGGCACAGGGCTGGCACTCAGCTATTGTTATTAATTACAAAGTACTGCTGACCAGAGCATCCCTATGTCTACTGAGTTGTAATTTTTCCCAAAAAACCCCATAGATGTTCCCACTTATTGAACTGCAGCCTGGATTTTCTGCGCCAATTTCCTCCACTAAGCAATGAGCCATTCATCTGTTCATCCATTTATTCACCAAATACTTATCAAGCACCTGGCATGTGTCAGGTGCCGGATGAGCAAAATCAGACAGGGTCTGCCCTCCTGGGCTCCCAGCCTGGTTGGGAGGAGACAGGAATAAAGCACAAACCAATGTATACTTTGAAGTGCTGGAAAGGAGACGTCTCAGGGTGCAGAGGGTTCATGGAGAGCGAGTCAGCTGACAGGGGGTCCGGGAGCCCTCCTTGCAGAGGGGAAGTTCGAGCTAAGATCTGAGGGATGTGGGGCAGGACTGGGGCCGAAGCTCCCTGGCTGGGGCTCCGTGTGCGTTCAGCTGCCTGGGTCCTGCTTCTAGCCAAGTGGACCCGGATGACACTACCCCCACTCCACCCACCCACCCACTTCCCCCCAGCCGCCTGGCTCCCAGCTCTGCCTCAGCCCCCATTCCCTGTCCCCAGCTCAGACCCCTCAGCCATGAGTTCCCAGCCCCCATGGGAGACGATTTAGTAGAGAGCTCATGAGCCAGGCGGTCCAGACGCACTCCCAGCCCTGCTGCTTCCCTCGTGCGGCCTTAAGCCATCTGGGCCTCGGTTTTCTCACCCGAAAATGAAGACCAGAACTGACATGTGGCGAGACACTGCAGAGGGGCAGCCTGCACTGCAAGGCCAGGCTGCATGGGACTGATCCCAACTCAAGGGTTTCCTAGCTGTGTGACTTTGGGCAGGTTACCTAACCTCTCTGTGCTTCAGTTTCCTCATCTTTAAAGTAAAAATATTAATGGCACTAAATTCTCATAGGATTATGAGAATTCAATGAGTTAATATTTGTAAAGGGTTCAGCACAGTGCCTGACAGTAAAATACTATACAAGTGTTTGCTGAATATAACAAATGTTTCTGCTTTCTAGATTTGCAAAGATTAACGCAATCATGATTATACTGTGTTTAGCACAGTGACTGACATGTAGTATGCACCTGAGAAATGTTAACTGAAAGTGAAAACTGCATCTGTGATCTTGGGCAAGTCATCGTCCATGCTCTGGTCTCAGTTCCCCCTTCAGAAAACAAAGGGGTTGAGCTGGGCATTCCCCAGGGGGCTTTCAAGTTCTCTGACAACCTAGGTGGTCCAGGCTGTTCACACAGTGGCCCCACCTCTTCCTGTGGAGGCCACCATGTGAATTTGTTGAATCCACAGTGGTGGGTTCAAGGAGCAGTCACACGGCAACAGATCACACCCTCGTGTTATAAACGAACCCTCGTCACCCACAAAGCAAGCACACACACCCTCTCCCCTGGGCACCCCTCCTTTCCTCGCAGCAGCAGCAGCCAGCTGAGTGACCAGAGACGTGGTCTGAGCACCCCTCTCTCCTTGCTGAGTAGGGGTTGCCCAAACGCAAGACCAGGGCACAGATGCTGTTGGCTTGATTTCTGGGTGCAGAGCACAGCACCCAGCTT
The DNA here is from genome assembly GCA_030848825.1 of Tadarida brasiliensis. Classification (NCBI taxonomy): domain Eukaryota; kingdom Metazoa; phylum Chordata; class Mammalia; order Chiroptera; family Molossidae; genus Tadarida; species Tadarida brasiliensis. Next base: position 124,295,179 of record CM061258.1, read on the forward strand.
CCTGACAGCTCCCTCTGCCACAGAAGCCCTCGCACACCCAAGTCTCATTTCAGAAGGGCAGAAAGACCTTCATGTAGAAGGACATGCAGAAAGGGGGGGGGCCACCATCAGCACCCGGGGCTCTGGACGCCACCAGCCCATGCAGGTTCTGATGCCAACGATCCTAACCCGTAGACACAAGATCCACAGTGACCAGGGGCCTCGTGGAGGAAGATGAGTTCTGTGCATGCCAGCGTCACCCTGTACCAAGACAGCACTGGGACACCGCTCTGCTCAGCAGGGCGACTGAGAAGCTATTGTGTGCCATGCGCTGTCCACGCTGTCGGTGTGAAGTGATCAAACAGCAGACCGGACCCACCTTTAGGGAGCTATCATTCCAGTGGGGGATAATAATAATGGTAATTATTATTACAGTAACAGCTAACACGGGCCAAGCACTGTTCTAAGAGCTTTACATATAATTAACTCATTTGACCTTCATTGAAATAGGTTTATTATTATTCTCGTTTCACAGGGGAGAAAACTGCGGCACAGAGAAGTTAAGTTGCCCAAGGTCACACAGCTAGTGATTTGCATCCAAAATCTAGGCTGTCACCATCACACCCTGTGATGTGACAGAGAGAAGAGGTACCTGGTGCTATAGGAGTGCAAAGTGGAGGGGCTGACCTGGTCAGGGAGGTCAGGGAGGGCTTCCCAGAGGAGGTGAGGCTGGACATGCAGCCCAGAGGGTGAATAGGAGGGACCCAGGGTTCCGAACCCTGGTTGCACACTGAAATTGACTGGGAAGCTTGGTATCAGCCAGAGATTCTGATCTCATCTGTGCACACTGGGCCCAAGCACCAGTGTTTGGTTATAAAGCTGACTCACATATGCGACCAGGACTGAGACTCGCTGAACTCAGGGGGACAGGGAGAGGAGTGGCCCCGCAGGGGGAACAGCATGTGCCAATCCTAGAGGTGGGAGGGCTGCTGGGGCACAAGAGAGTGAAGGAAGAGAGCTCAGAGGGAGGGAAGGGGTGGTCAGAAAGAGGCTAGAGGGATGAAAGGGCCCACAGCATTATGAGCAGGGCGACCATGTCATCTACCTACCAAAGGGGACCCTTGAGAACGACGCAGCACAGACTCTTTGGGGTTTCAGTGCAATGGAACAGCTGAGTCTGCTCAGGGGCAAGCTTGGCAAAGAGAGATGTATGATGACCCTGCTCATAGCCACGCCAAAGACTAATGACTTGGTCCCAAGAGCAGTGGGAAACCACCGCCATGTTTCCACAAGGACAATGACATGCTCACATCTGAGTCTCAAAAAGATGACTCCGCAGCAATGTGGAAATGACAGACAGGTGAGACAGAGAGGAGTCAGGGAGTCAGGACAGGAAGCTACCAGTCCAGGGAGGCTGAGTGCAGTCTAGACCAGGGATCTCTCCGGGAGGATGAAGAAGTGGGCAGAAGCATATCGTCGTGGTCAAGAGCAGACTCTAGGGCCAGGTCAAGTTCAAATCCAGGCTCTGCTTCTTGAGTCATGTGACTTGGCAAGTTGGGCATCAAAGAGTAACTTTCTCATAGAGTGAGGCTGCCATGAGTCACTTAGGACAGCAGCTGGCATGTGGCAGGTGCTACAGAAGTTATTATGTTGGAAGTACAAGAGGATTTGGCAGTAAGCAGGTCGGGAAGGTCTGGGAGCGTGGAGGAAACGTCCCCAAGACTTTACCATCCTCAGTGGGATCTGGAGAGTCACAGTTAGGGGTCAAGAGGATCAAAGACAGAAAGCTGCATGAGGAAGGGCTGAGATGCAGAATTAAGACTTAAAGAACCAAGACTTAAAAGCCAAGGTTGAGGGCAAAACGGGTCCATGACTGTGGGTCAAGCAAACACTTACATAACGTGGCTGGCACTGTTTTAAACTCTTCGCATATATTAATGTGTTTAATACTCACAGCGTCCCTATAAGTAGGTATATTATCACCCTCACCTCGAACACGAAGAAACAGGGACACAGAGAAGGTAAGTGACTTACTAAGTCACACAGCTAGTAAGCAGCAGAGCCGAGGTCTGGACCCAGGTGCCATGCTGTTCAGCATGCAAGACCACCACCTGAGCCTGCGCGTTTCACTCTGCCATCACCCCAAGCAACCACTGCAAGTTCCAGAAAGCATTGTAGAAAAACAGGAGAATGGATTTCAGCCCAGAAATCAGGGCAGGTGCCAAGCAAATGCCAGAAACGCTTCAAATGTCTTTCAATGTATAGAAAAAATGGGGCTTGGCTGGAGGGAAGGGCAGCCTGGCCTGATTCTCCCAATCTAACGTCTGACGGTGGCATGGAAGGTGACCCAACACAGGAAGCCACGGTGGACCTCTGCAGGGGCCTCTGCAGCCCGGGCAGCAGCAGGTGCTTAACAGATAGGCAGTGGTGAGTGACCCCCTCTCAAAGCCTTCGGGAGGTCAACCCACTGCAGATCCCACCCTACATGGACAGTGCTGAATCCAGGAGGGGGCGCTATGGCAGCTGGTTGCTAACCAGGGCTATGCCCAGGGTCAGAGAAATGGGGGCAGCCCAGCCAATGTAAAGCTCAACCACACTGCCAGGGAAAGGGACCTCTTCGTGCTTTTAGAGCTCCCCATTTGAACTGTTGCTCCCTCCCTACTCCCCAAAGAAGGCTTTGACTCAGTCTTCCCTTCTCCCCTCGTGGGGTGCACAGTCCTTCTGCTGACAGTCTGACCTCCAAATGCAGATGTGGTGACCCGGTGCCCACATAGTGAGTCCAGCCCATTAATGTGCTTCAAATACACCACAGCTGTAGTTCTTGAAGTATTTGTCAACATTTAAAATGAGGAGATTCAGACTTCTCTTAAAAAATTGGGAAATCTGGACCTCAGCCCTTTAAATAGCAGGAAAAAAAAAAAAAAAGGAGCTGAGTAGGTGGCGGCCCCTTCTGGACAGGAGGCACAGCACCAGATGGACAGTCCCTGTCACCACACCCTTGACTAATTGTGTTTACCTGCCTGGCCCAGCTGGCTTCGAAGCTGACCAGCAAGAAAAATGGGGTGCTGTGCATCATTTCAAAGTCATGTGGCCCACACAAAACATTGGGGGAAGCAGCCAAACCAAGAGAAAGCCAACTCTACAATTCCTCTGTACTGAGTTCAAAGCAGGCACACTGCTGGCCGCAGCGGGCGCACCACTTTGCGTCCCCACCAAGAGTGTGCAAGGGTTCCAGTCTCCACACGCCCACCAACACTTGTGGTCTTCTGGGTTTGTTATTTATTTATTCATTTTTATTATTATTATTATTTTTTAATCCTCACCAGAGGATACTTTTCCATTTATCTTCAGATAGACTGGAAGGGAGAGAGAGAGAGAAATCGATGTGAGAGAGACACATTGACTGGTTGCCTCCTGCACGACCCTGTCCAGGGCCAGGGACCAAACCGAAACCCAGGTACGTGCCCTTGACCAGAATCAAACCCATGATTCTTTGGTTCACGGGCCAAACCGGCCAGGGTTTATTTTTCAAACAGTCATCCTAACAGGTGTGAGGTGCCATCTCACTGTGGGTTTGATTCCCATTTCCTGGTGATCAGTGGCGCTGAGCATTTTTTCATATACCTGTTGACTATTTGCCTGTCTTCCTTGGAGAAATGTCTATTCAAGTCCCTAGCCCATTTGGAGGTGCCTCAAAAAACAAGAAAATGGAGCTACCATATACTCCAGCAGTTCTGCTTCTGGGTATTTATCCAAAAAGACTGAAGTCAGCATCTCAACGGGATGCTAGCACGACCACGGGCCTGCAGCCGTGTTCCTCGCGGCAGCAACCTAGACTTTTGCCCATCAGCAGACACGTGGATAAGAAAACAGGGTAGACACATACAACAGAATACTTTTCCAGCTTTAAAAAGAAGGAAATTCTGCAACATGGGCCAACATGGATGAACTTGGGGAACACTGCTAAGTGAAATAAGCCACACAGAAAGACTGCGTGAGTCCACGTGTATGCGGTGTCAACACAGTCCAACTCGCAGGACTGAAGAGTGGACTGTCGGGTGCCAGGAGTGGGGGAGGACGAGGGGAGGCACTACGAACAGGCATGCGTTTCCGCTACCGAGAGGAATGAGCTCCAGGGCTCTGCGGACCACACGCCGCAGCCCTTGAAGAGGGTGGCTCTCATTGGTGTTCTTTCCAAAATAAAATAAACAGTTCAAGGGAAAACCAGCAGGCAAACTGCTGCTGTCCTCGCAGGACAGGGCTGGACGTGCAGGGACTAGAAGGGAGCACAACAGGGCCTCCGGGGTTCCGGTTACAGAGACAAGCTCGCTGTATGAGAATGTATCAACATGAACACTTTTCATGTACAATAAGAACTTCCAAAAACCACATGGCCAGCCCAGACTAAAACTGGACTCTCTAAATCCAAATTCTAAATTCCTAGAAGAAGGAGGCAGGTCGTTCAAGCTCGGGGCAGGTGTCCACGTGCATTGACCAAAGGGGGCCGAGGCTGTGGGCCAGCGCTTCTGGGGGTGCTTATCTGCAGAGGCAGTTCTCAGAGCAAAGGGTGTCTGCTTCAGTCAGACATGTGCAGGTGGGCAGGGCTGAGGCTAGGAGGCAATTTGGGGTACAGAGTAAGAACATACATCTGGGGGCCGGGCTGCCTAGGTTTGGATCCTGGCTCTACCACTCACTGGCCATATGATCTTGGGTAAGTCACTTAGTCTCTTAGTGCCTCAGTTTCCATATCTGTAAATTGGAGCTAATAACAATGGTACTTACCTCATAGAGTGTAATGAAAAATAAAGTTATTACATGTAAAGTGCTTAAAACAGGATTATATCTATGAATGCTGGCTCTTGGATGTTATTATTATTTTTTTTAATACTTGAAAATCTCAGAATCCCAAACCAGCAGAGGCTGGCGCAGCTCCGGGAATGAAAAGTCAGAGACAGAAGGAAGACCAGAAATGAGGTCTCTGGATTCCAGGACCAGTGCCTTTCACACCCTTCCAGGCTGCTCTCCGCAGGGTCACATGCCTTTTGATTCTCTATCCCCTCAAGTCTGCAGGCTCCAGAGGCTACGGTCTTCTGGGAAATTGCCCTTTTCAGGCTCTGAGGCTGGTCCCACCCTCAACTAGGAGAAGCCGAAACAGGGCACCTCCAGTCCCAGCGGCTCTCCTCCGGCTGCTCAGAAGAACGACAGGTCTGCGTCCAGACACTGCACGTCACACACGCGTTCTTCCTGCGCAAAAAATACATTTTTTGTGTGCTGTAGAATTTTAGTAATTAGTTTGTGTGCCATGAAATGAAAAAGGTTGAAAACTGCTGATCTAGACACACTGTTTACTATAGTTTACTTTTTTATTAGGTGATGCTGGTTGCTGTGGTCAAGCTGGCTTACAATAATAAACTGTGGCAGCTACTGATTTCATCAGTGCCCTCGCTCCCCACGCTTCTTCCTGCCACACGCACTGCTCTCTGGCATGAGTGCCACTCGGCCCAGGCCTGACAAACGGCGGAAGTGCGTTCTCCTAACATCGAGGACCAACCAGTCGAAGCCTTCCCTGAGACTGACGATGAACGCACAGAATGAGAAGGCCACTTCTACCACTAGGGTTTTTATCTTTCCAAAGGGTCAGCAATAACCAGGTTGACAGATGTATTTGCAGACATGTCCTGTCTACAGTAGGAGCAAATGAGGCAGGGACATGTCCGTCGGAGTCCCAGCGGGAAACAGAGGTACACTCAAGAGAGCTTAGGAACGTTTCCATGGAAGGACTATTTGGGGAGGTATGGGCATGGGGCTCGGAAAGCGGGACTGGGGGCCAGAAGAGCAAAGGGACACAGTGAGAGAGCAGTTCACGGCCCCGAGGGAGAGCACTGTGTGGGAAGCCTGCCGTTAGCAACCTGCCGTCGGAGGGCAGAGCCCCACGATATACATCCTGGGTTCCCTCTTCTCACCCTCCAATCTCCTTTGGTCTCTCCCCTGGTTCCCAGCCAGAAGTCAGGCAACCCAACTGATGTAGCCTTGCAGGCCAGTCTCGGGGAAGGCGCAGAGTGGGCCTGGGAGCTGGGGCAGCCGAGGTCAGTGTGGTGGACCAGAAAAGGGCCAGAACCCCCCCCCCCCGCCCCCGGCCCCATCTCCACATGTGTCTCTGCACTGTGACTTTGCAGCTTCTCCCCCCGCCCCTGACTCTGGCCTTGGCCATCACCAGGGACACACAAATAAAGGCCTGAGAAACACCTGGACGTGGGGGACTTCCCTCTCGAGCTGTGCCTGGGAACCCTGAGAGCGGCGTGTGGCGAGCGGCAGCCAGCCCACGGGAGGAGGTGCCAACAGCCTGCCCGCCGTCAGCCGTGCTGTGAGGCTGTCCCAGGAGACTGTGACACTGTGACTAACAAGAAGAAATAGGCCTTCATCCCATTTCTGGTCAGAGTTCCTAAAACCCTTGGGATTTCCTGCGATGACAGTGATAAAGGTGTCTTCAGTTACGTTAATGAGGTGAGTTTTAGAAAGTATCCCTGGATGGGGCTGGCTGCCAGAGGAACCAACCATGTGATTTCAGGGTTGAACTTTCAGTCCAACCCCCTGACTTCTGGGGAGGGGAGAGGGCCTACAGATTGAGTTCAATCACCAGTGACCAATGATTTCAATCAATTGTGCTGATGTGATGAATCCGCCATAAAGACCCAAGAGAACGCGGTTTGGGCTGGGGAACACAAGAAGCTCTCCTCTCCCCTCAGTGCCCTGCCCACGAGCCAGCTCTTTTCTATTGCTAATCTGAGTTGGATTCTCTCACTTTCAGTTAAAACACCGTGAAGCTTTACTTTTTCTCTGTGATCCAATTCGGTTTAAAATGAACAGAGATCCTTCATTCCTCCAAAGGTTCAAGTAATTTCCCCAAGAGCCTCTCAGACAGGCTTTGGGAGAAGAAACATTCCCGGGCAACGTCCTCGTTTCCGTCTTGGTTATTCCCCGATTCTGGTTTTTGGTTTCTTCTTCAGACAAAATTGGCAATTTGAAATTTCCTAGAAAACTATCCATTTACTTCTACCAGATTTTCAAACACATTAGCATTATCTACATGTTATTTTTAATGTATAACATATTCTTTCCAAATTTCCTTTTATTTAATCTTCAACATTCAACAGTTTGTCATTTTTAAGTACCTGTTCACAAAGTAAGATTTGATCAAGAAGCCCGAGGGTACACCCAACATGAGCGCCCACTCCCTTTACCGGCCCTGACTCAGCGATGGCATCAGGAGGGCGCGGTGCATTAACGATGGATTTTATTCAGCACCTTGATTATAAATAATAATAAATTATTTCTAAAACCATAAAATTTTGAAGAAAGTATTTTTTAGACAAATCTGCTAAAGAATCCTTTTGTGCCTCTTGGCATAGAGCCCCACTCCATAAATACTATTATTAGCTATTATTCCTTGGCAGGTCAGAGGGTAATCGCTAGCCCTTTTTGAGCCAGGAGACGCCTCCAGGTACTGATAGGAATTTAGAAACCATTTACTGAGCGCCTTCTTTGGGCCAGACACTCTTCCGGATGTAGCTCAATCAGTGTCGCAGTGAATACGCACCAAAAAAGTATGATTTAGGTATCATTTCCTCACTTTAAAGATACAAACTCAGTGTCACAGACTAATTATTTTCCCAAGATCACTGGAGCAGTAAAGGGCAATGCGGGGATTTGACAGCCAAGTTCTCCAGCTCCAAAGTCCAGGTTCTTTTCTTAGCATTGCACCAGAGTTTGAGGTTTGGGGAACAGTAACGTCCCCATACGGGCATGCTCTGGGTACAGCCAGGCAGAGAACTGTCATGCATCCACTGCTAGGGAGAGAGGGGGAGCAACCGGCACGCCCTTGCTCCATGTATGGGGGCTTTCCTGTGTGACAGGCACGGTGCTAAACACTTCCATGCAGTGGTTTTTAATCCTTTAATTCTTTTAAAACCCTTTTTCATTTTAAGGATTAAAATATTATTATTACAGACTTACGTGGTTGGTACTAATATTCCGATTTGCAGGCATGAAAACTGAGCCACAGCGGAAAATGGCACACCCGAGGTCCCCTAGAGAGTAACTGGCAGAGTCGGACCCTGAACCTAAGTCTGACTCCAGACTCCACACTCTTACCCACCACTGTCCCTGGGCATGATCAACAGATTGCCCAACTTCCCACCTGCAGCTAGAGGTGGCCAGGTCAGCCAGGCATCTGGGGCAGGGGACAAACGAGGTGTGCTCTCTGGAAAAGGTCATCCACGACCCTCTGAATGACCTCGAGACCTGTGGCTTTTCCAGGAAGTCCAGTGTGATGTCTCCAGAGGTTCTGCTCTCAGTGGCCTTTGGAGTCAACAAGATCTGCAGTAGATTTACCAGAGATTCTTCCCTCTCGTGGAGAGTGAAATCTATTTCTCTACCAAGAGACTACTTTATTCAGTGGGACACCATCAAACATGATGCACAGGCTAGGGCCACCGTGTGAACAAGCCAGAGCTCGCCAGCTGGAGGGTGCAAGCCACGTGGAGAACCAAGGTTCCCAGGCGAACAGCTCGCTCACTGCAGTCATGTGAGCTGGGCCATCCTAGATCATCCGCCACCAGGTGAGACTAAATTTTGTGCCCAGGGCGAGTACCTCATCTGACTCACCCTAGTTCCAGCCAGCCCACAGAGACAACTCCTCTCTTTCTTGTTCTAAGATCTCTCAGGAGGCTGTGCACGTGGTCAGCATTGTAAGTGATGGGTAAATATAATGTCCACACCTAACACTTGAAATGGTCCATGAGAGGACAGAATTGGGAGTTCCCAACCAGGGAAGAGACCAAGAACTGGGAGGGTGCCTGTAGGTGACCAGAAGTACCAGCTAGGAGTTCTGCCATGCTGAGTGCCCACATATGCCTATTCCCATTGGCACTGAATAATTGGGTCCATAGCTGGGTTCACTGGGACAGTGCCCAGTCCATAAAGTTCCTCAGGCAGACTAATGTTCCATGATTTGGACCTATCTGTAGAAGACAAAGTTCTAATCTCTAGCACATTCCCTAGCTCAGACTGGGCTTGGAAGGGCAGGGGTAGAGAGAGAGCCCAGCACACTCCTTTGTCATGGATGGAGACTGCTTTGCTGCTCCATGAGCTTGCCCACACCAGCTCCTCCAAGGTCACACAGGAGGAGGGCACTCCTCCAAACCTGCATGAGCCTCAGGGGCAGCCAGAAAGAGCCTGGCCAGGTTGGTGAGCAGGTGTGGGCAGATCTTTAATCATGCCTTCGACCATGGACAAAAAAAATGGTCAATGAACTGAGAATCAAACCAATTCAGTTGTTTGGACCAATTCATCATCCTTGGTGCCAACTAACCTTCTTGGAACTGTGTCCAGAGATAGGATCATCCCAGTAGGCTGCCAGATCCCATGCATGCTGACCGCAGGGGTGCTTCCTGCTCTCCCCATGCCAAGGAAACGGGTGGCTGCACAGTCCGTGACACACAGAGAGGTCTCCTACCACTTATGGAGCTGCACGCTGCTAGGAAGGACTGCCAGGTGGCAGGTGAGAACCCGCTCACTCTCCACACGTACTCCACAGACGTCTTTCCTCGCTGCCTGCTGTCACTGGCATCTTCTTCCTCACACAGATAGCTCTCGCAGGCACCAGACTCTGTCCTCACTGCTTTACAGAGATTTACACAAAGACTACTCATAACAATGCTATACGTTAGGGGCCTTATTTTATCCACTTTCAGCTGAGGAATCTAAGGCACAAAGAGATTTAAGTCATTTGCCAAAGGTCACACATATTTGAGCCTGGGAATGCTGGCTCCACGGTCTGTGATTCCTAACCAACTCCCAGTACTTCTTCCCGAGTTTTATTCTGAGGGATCACCTCTCCCCGACTCTGAAATTATGGGGTAGGCACATGGGCCCTCCTTCCCAGGAGCAGACACATGGCCAGGTCTGGCCAATCAGCACAACCATCCTTCTGGTTACATGTGACTCAAGGTCCAATGAGACTTGAGCTCCTCCCCCTGGAGCTGCGGCCATGAAATACATAGACTAACAGAGCTGCAGCCTCCATGCGCCCGAGGCTGAGCCTCAACCACCCGAGGACTCGGTTCCCGAGGACTCATCTCCACACCTGATCCAGCGGTCTGACGCCAGTCTACCCCTCGGGCTTTTCTGGTTCAGGGACCAAGAATTTCTCTTTTCACATAAGCCAGTTTGAGCTGAGTTTCTGTCTTAGGCAACAGAAAAAGTCCATGAATACAGGGTGGGGAAATGTGGGTGCACAGCTGTTCATGTGGAAAATAATACAGTAATTAATAAATAATAATGATACGAGAGTAAACTCTTCCACACGCTCGCAGCTGAACATCGACGTCTGCCCGCCCGCACGGCCGGCACAAAAACGCCGCCTCTGGGCTGCTCCTGTGTGTCAAGCCTCCGTCTGCGTGAACGTTCAGGGCTGCCCCAAACTCCCCTGCCTGCGTTCCTGGGGACGCGAGGAGGAGCCGCACTGCAAGGGTCAGGGGGCGTGATGTGAGGGAACGTGGCCCACGGTCCGTCTTCGTCTCTGCGAACTGGCCGGTAAGGACGGTGGTGGTTCGTGTGGCTGGAGTTCTTAACCCCAAATACCAGTTTCCAGGCAGAGCGGCTGCGGCGTGAGCTCTAGGGTGCCCGTGGTGCGGCGTGAGCTCTAGGGTGCCCGTGGTGCGGCGTGAGCTCTAGGGTGTCTGTGGTGCGGCGTGAGCTCTAGGGTGCCCGTGGTGCGGCGTGAGCTCTAGGGTGTCCGTGGTGTGGCGTGAGCTCTAGGGTGCCCCTGGTGGGCAGGGACGTGGCAGGTGCCCATTTGTGAAAGGTGGCGAGAGTCAACCAAGTCCAGCGACACAGTGACACCACCGAGGCGGCTATGAGGTCTGAGTGGGTAAGAACAGGACCAGCAGTGGACACCGTCCACGCAGGGAGTTCCAGGACGGTGAGCCGAAGCAGGACAAAACAGGAGAACTAGTGGCAGCTGCACACCGGGGCCGGAGCGTGGCTCATTACCAGGCAGCGGAAGAGCGCACGTGGCGGAAAGTCCCCCCAGGAAAATCCAAGGAGACATGACCGAGTCCCTCACCGAGCTTCTTCTCGCACACAGTCCGCGTAAGAGAACTCAAGAGTTGGCTCAGCGGCTTATCAGTGTCAGCGGTGGGTGACTCAGGTCCTTCGACTCCCGCTCCGCGGTGCCCAGCATGGCGGCCACTTCTCCCTCCCTGTCCCCAAAGGGCTGTCACAGGCACAAGCAGGCCGAAGAGATGTCTTCTCTCATCAGAAAGGAAGTCTTTCCTAGAGGCCTTCCCCAGGCTTCCTCACACCCCACCGAGCAGGACTCCACGCCTGCTCGTCACTAGCCACAAAGCAGCGTGGGAAAGTCCGCCCTCAGGCTTCCTGCCTCCAGCGAGGCCCGCGACAGAGGGAGACAGTGGCGTGGGGCCGAGAGTGGTGCCGGGTAGGCAGTCCACAGCGCACCCACAGCTCAGACAAACTCCCACCCAGCATTTTGCCATCACCTTACCATCACTCACTTACTATTTTACTCAAATCGGTAGATCTTTGGTTTACCCTACATATTTTTTAGGTGGAAAATTTTACATCCCTACTATAAATGCAAAACCTCTGCTAGGTACATTTTTCCAAACCATGTTAAAATAAATTCATAATGATTAAAACAAAAATGATTTGCCTGTTTCACCTAGAAGCATCCCTGGTCCCACCCGCAGAGGTCACAGTGGGGGTGCATAGGAACAAGACAGAGTCATGTCCTCCTAACTCCTGGGCCCTGGCACCTGGAACTGCCTCGCAGGGAGCTACGAAGCGCAAGCACGGTGAGGTACCACCCCAACCACCGCCCCCGCCCACCACTCCCCATGCCTCAGCCGTCAAGATGAGAAGACATTTATGAAACTTATATAATCTTATTAACCAATGTCACCCCAATGCATTTAATAAAAATTTAAAGACATTTAGCAAAATCACAGTGGGGAACTAGCTGGTTTCCTGTACAATCACATCCCCCTCTAGAAATGTTCTGGGTTTTTTTTGTTTTTTCCATTAAAATGAAAAACGTCTCAGAGGCTGAAAGGACCTTGGAATGAGACCATCCCAATTTCTTTGTCTGAGTCCTCACGACCTTGACTGTGGACAAAGCGGTGCGCGGTGGCGGTTACTTACATCGGAGGCTGGCCCCTTGTCGGCGCCTGGGCAGGAGAAAGTGACGAATTCATGGCACCGCTTGTGCACAACAAAGCAGCAGACTGCGAAAGAGAAAACAAAGGTGGGAGGGAGGAAGGAGAGTGGGGAGCAGGAAGAGAGGGAAAGGGAGAAAGATGGTTAAAACCTGGACTTCACAAGGTTATAGCAAAATAAACAATGCCTTCAGCGTCTGTACCTGTCCTTACTGAGGTCCAACTCGTGGGTACACCGATGTTACGTCTTGTAAACTAGTGAAGTTTCTAAAGTAACCAGGGTCCAAAAGATCACAGGTACTCAAAACTACACTCCCTCGAGCATCGCTTAAGTTGCCAGGTTTGGGAACAGAATGTCATTTCTTAGATTGGGCACCACGTGAAGTAGCTGGCTGTGTCTAGGTTCATAATGCATAAGAAATGCGTCTATTTAAACACTAGACCCGCATTTACAGAGATGCAGATGATGTGAGGGGCATGCAGAAACAGAGTGAGCAGGAAGGGCTGACCCACGCCCCCATGTCACCAGGTCCAGTAAGTGGGAGAGCGGAGGAAATCAGTTGCATTGTCTCCACTGTTACATTAGTAGTGGGCAACCAAATACGTACACACGTGTACTGTGTTTGAATTTGTGAGTTAGATGCTTCTATTCATGGCTCTACTATTCGGGGATTGGATCACTTGGGCAAAGGAACTGTCAGAGAATGTACACAAAACAAAACGGAATTTTTTGTTCAAATCTTCTTTTGCAGTTTTATTATTCAGATCACCTTAAACTCTAGACTGGGTTCCTGGAGGGCAGCTGCCATGTTGAAGGAACAGCATCTTTCTTTTCTATTTTACTTTTCAATGAGTTTTACATTCATGATTATTTTGTATCAGTTTCAGTTGTACTGATGGTTGCCAGAGGGGAGGGGTTTGGGGAAGGGGTAAAAAAGGTGAAGAAATACAAATTGGTTGCTACAGAATAGTCACAGGGATGTAAACTACAGCATGAAGTACAGGTGGGTACAAGACTTATCGGGATGATCACTTAAGTGTTATAATGTCTAATCACCGGGTTGTACATCTGAAACTAAAATAATATTGTATGACACACAACTCCACAAAAGGAAGACAAAGAATCCAATTAAAAATGGGCAGAGAACCTAAAGAAACACCTCTCCAAACAGGACATACAAATGGCCAAGAGACAAATGAAAAAATGCTCAACATCACTAATCATCAGAGAGATGCAAATTAAAACAACAATGAGGTATCACTTCCCACCTGTCAAATGGCTGCCATCAACCAATCATCAAACAACAAGTGCTGGTGAGGGTGCAGAGAAAAGGGGACCCTAGTACACTGTTGGTGGGAATGCAGACTGGTGCAGCCACTGTGGAAAACACTATGATGTTACCTCAAAAAATTAAAAATTGAATTGCCATTTGACCCAGTGATCCCACTTCTAGGAATATACCCTAAGCAGCCTGAAACACCAATTAGAAAGAATATATGTACCCCTATGTTCATAGCAGCACTATTTACAGTAGCTAAGATCTGGAAACAGCCCAAGTGTCCCTCAGTAGACAAATGGCTAAGAAAGCTGTGGAACATATACACAATGGAGTACTATGCAGCTGTAAGAAAGAAAGATCTCTTATTCTTTGAGACGACATGGAGGGACCTGGAAAGTATTATCCTAAGCGAAACAAGCCAAGCAGAGAAAGACAGATATCACATGATCTCATTTATTTCTGGAATATAATGAACTAAACAAACTGATGAACAAAATAGACCCAGAGTCATAGAAGTAGGGCACAGACTGACAATCCTCAGAAGGAGGGGAGGGGGAGGGAAGGGATAAACCACAGAACTTATACGCATGTATACATAACCGATGGACATAGACAACAAAGCTGGGGAAGGGGGGGTGATGGGGAAGAGGGTGTCAATGGGGGAAAAAAGAGAAACATTTATAACAAAAATAAATTAATAAAATAAATAAATAAATAAATAAAAATAAAATACTGGGGAAAATATTGTATGACAACTGTAATTAAATTTTTTTTAAATTATTTAAAGTCAAAAATAAATAAATAAAAGCTATAAAATGTTAAAAACCTGCAAGAGGGAAAAAGTGGGGGCAGAGGAGAAACATATTCAAAGAGAAGAAACGTGTCAACTAAATGCAATATATGGATTTTGGATCCTAATTAAAATCAACAACTGGTTTGAAAACTATGAGACAATGTCAGGAAAATGGTTATAACCCATTCAGAGGATGTGAAGGAATTAGTATTATTGATATTAAGGTATCAATTTTGGGGTATGATAATGGTATTGTGGTGTTTTGTTTTGTTTTTCCTTTATTGATTTTAAAGAGAGAGGAAGGGAAAGGGAGAGAGAGATAGAAACATCGATGAGAGAGAACACCGACTGGCCGTCTCCTGCATGCCCCCCACTGGGGTTGGGCCCACAACCTGGGCATGTGCCCTGACCAGGAATCGAACCGGCGAGCTCTTGGTGCATGGGTCGACGCTCAACCACTGAGCCACACCGGCCGGGCTTGTGGTTACTTTTTATTAAGCAATCTCTGTCTTTGTGGATGTGCCCTGAAATCTTTCTGGATAAAATAATTCCATTCAAAGCAATTCAGTATGACAGGAAGGGGTCAGAAAGGGAGGATTATAGATGGAAAAAAGTAAGTCACAATTGATCATTACGGAACCTGGATGACGGCACACCGAAGACTCATGCTATGAATCTGTGTACTTTTCTATGTGCTTGAAATTTTCCATATACACAAATTTTAAAACCCTCATGGTTGGGAACCAAGAATAGTTCCAAAGGGGCCCATTTCTTTTCTTTTTCACTTTATCTTCTTTATATTTTAATATCTGTTGTATTTTATAGATAATCTATGCTTTGTATAAAGGTGTGTGTGTGTGTGTGTGTGTGTGTGTGTGTGTGTGTGATGAGGAAAACACAGGAGCAGTGGTTAACAAAGGCCAGTGGTCATTATTTCTGGGCAGTAGAATTGCAGATTATTTTTACTTTCAAACTTTCATTTTTCTATATTGTTTGAAGTCTTTACAATGAGTTTATATTCATTATAATCAGGAAAAATAAGCCTGCTTTCAATTAGCCTACTTTGAAACAGCACAAAGAAAAACAGACAGGGAATGAAAAACAAGACCCCAGAACTGGAAATTCAGAAGCAGGGCTCACACCAGAATGAACACATCTAAGAGGAACTCAGCAAACTGGAAGTCTAAATTGAGGGATTTTCCCCAAAATTCTGCAAAAAGTGCAAGAAAGAATAAGGAAAATGATACAAAACATGTAAGATAGATCCCGAAAATCTAACCCATCTAAAAGGACATTCCGGAGATAACAGAGAACAGTAGAGAAGGTATAATCTAAGGAGACAGAAGAGAATTCCCTAAGATTCAGGAGAACCCGAGTCTCCAGCTCGAGAGAAGCTCTCAAGCGCCGATGGGCCAGCGAGAAAAGCCCGGCAAGGACAGCGAGGCCCAGACACCCCTGGAGGGTGCCTAGCAAGGCAGGAAGAGGAAAGGGGGAAGGTGGCCAACAAGGGGACAAAAATAATTTTAGCATCAGATTTCTCATCGGCAACTTTGAATTCTAGACGATGACCGAGCAGTATCTTCAAAGGTTTAGGAAAACTCATTTGGAACCTAAAACCTCCCACAAAACGTTCAAGTAAAAGTACAAAATAAAGACATTTCCCAAAATCAAGAACTTAGAGTTTTTGCTTCCTATAAAAGAAGTATTAGGGTAGATACACACTACCAAAAACCAACCGAAACGTGAATGAAAGAGGTGTAAGAAATAGTGCTGAGAGGACAGGAAGCTACAGGGAGACAGGAGGGGCCCTTGGTCATAAGAAACGGGGGTGCCAGAAGGGTACAGTGAACTATGCTGAGAGTCTTGTCTTGCTCCCCAGAGATTCCAGGTTCTAAGAAAGTGCGCAGAGGACAGACATCACAAGTTGGAATGTGTGTGTGAACAACTGAAAACAAGAAGAGAAAGATCATGTCACTTACAGATCACTAAAGATAAAACTGGACAAAGAACACAGTCCAACTACACTTCAAAAGAGCCCCCGCCCCATGCCCCAATTTCATCTGATTTTTCTATTTATATGGCATCACTTGCATTTTAAGCTCTTTAATCCTCTATAATTTCTTGGTATCTGGTGTGGCATGGGAATCTAATTTGCAGTATTTTTCCAAATGGTGATCAGTTGTCCCGACATCTTTGATTGGGTAATTTGTCCCTTCCCCACTGACTTCACAAGCCAACTTCATTGTATACTAAATAATTATACCCCAGGGTCTGCCTCTGGGCCTTCTGCTTCTGTCCCCGGTCTGTCTTGTGATACATCAACCTACGTTTTAATTATAGTAGCTTTACAATACATGGTCCTCCCTCACTGTCCGCGTTCCCAACACGTTCTTGGCCACACCGGTGTTCCCTGCTCCCCCTGAGCTCCAGAATCACCCCTTCGCTTTAAAACACCAGTGGAACTCTGACTGGAACTGTCTTGCATTTAGAAATTAAACTGAAGATAACTGACATTTTTACAATGAGTCTTTCTATCAGGAATAGGGTGTCTCCTTGGTAAAATCTGATTTCATGCCTTCTGATAAGTCATTTTCTCAGTAGGTGCTGCACACGTCTCGGTGTTAGCTGAGGGATCCCTTTTACGCTATGGTGATTTCTAACATTTCTCCCACTTTGTTTCCAACTGGCTCTTGTTTATAACCAGGGAAGCAATGACGGCAGTACTGCCTATTTCGTGTGTATGCATCTTTTAAACTCCCAATCGTTTTTTGTGTGTTTTCCGTTTTCTCTACGTTTCCTAGGTACAGAACCTATTATTCCAAATACTAATACTTTTCTTTTTTCCTTTCTGATAGATATGCCTCTTTGCTACCCTGATCGTGTTTTTGCACTGAGAACTTTCTGAACATGTGGACTGGACGGCAGCCCTGCCCAGCTGCACCAGCGCCGCCTGCCCTGCATCGTCGCTCAAACTCGCTCGGGGATTTAGCTCTTTCCTGCGAAGTTGTCCAAAGCGTCCTCCATTGTAATGTCAGTCTCTCTTTTTATCTTTTCCCAGGTTTGTCTTCTTTGTTGTCCATTTTAGTATCCTGTCCTTTCAAAGAAGCAAATCATGTATATACTTCCCAATGCTCCTGGATTTTCTCCTGCTTCATTAATTGCCACTTATACTTGGACTTCCCCCTCTCACTGCATTTGTCCTAATTACTTGCATTACTTACTGGTTAGGAGTGTGAACTCCTATTTTAAGTTTCTAAGTGGTCCATTATGGTTTTAATTCCTTCCTCGACACAGAACGATTTAGGAAAGTTGTCTCTCGCCCCCTGCCCTTGCCCTGCCCCAACCCTACCCCCATGTATAAGTTGCTTTGGTCTAAACCTTTCTTCAAAATATTGGTTATGATCTTCCTCATCCTTCCTCCCTTTGAGGGGTGCAGAGAGATGAAGGGGAGCATCCCTAGTTACCCGGGGTCCACCACAACTCTTGGGACAGAACTGATGTGTTGTAAATAAATGTGTGGTGAATGAACGAACAAAAAATGAGTATCATTAGCCATAGAAAAGGAAGAAAGCCCAACCAACTCCACGGTAGATGTATCTCCTGGACGGCCGCCCACTGCACCACCACGGAAGGTAAGAGCACACAGCCTCTGACACGGTCTCTCTAGGCAGCCTCCCCAGCAGCCACAGAAATGAACCACAGGTGCTCGGCGTGAGAGCAGCTTGGCTGCACCCCAGCACCCTCTGCAGAGAAGCTGGGAAGGGACTGGGGAAAGGCGATGAGATGTCGGTGTTGGTACTTTCCTCACACCATGTGCTTCCCAAGAGGTGTGCGCCACTGCATTTCCCATTAACTAAAGCACTTGAAAGAAAAACAGTAGGGCTGGCTGGCTATTTAAAGAAACAAACTAAACCTTTTGTGATACAAATAAACACCCCCTCATTTCCGTTTGGCAAATTCAGGGTAAGACCAGCTTTTCTTAAATAAGAGGCAACATTTACTGAGCTGCTGAAACATATGCCAGGTCGGACTTACAAACAAGCACCTGGTAAGAGGCGAGAATTCCTAGAGGCTCCCGGTTCATTCAGTGCCTCCTTCCCCGCAGAGGCCGCACGGCAGCCCAGGCCCCTGAATCTGGCCTGTGGCCTGCTTTCCTTGGACTACACAACAGGATCTCAAACTCAGCGCCTGGGCCCACGTGGGAGAAAGCACGCATGCTTAAAACGGGAAACTGCCACTCAGCTCCGGCAGAGAATGAGACACAGGTCCCCAGCTCCATCCACGCCCACGCCTCCCTTTCTCCACGTAAGATCATGAAGATCACAGGCCAGCTTGGCAGGTGGAATATTGCCCTCCCCCGCCCCTCACCAGAGAGGTCCACATCCTCGTGCCTGGAACTTGTGGCTACGTTACCTTACATGACAAATGGACTTTGCAGGTGTGATTCAATTAAGGATCTTGAAATGGGGGCCATCCTGGACTCTCCTGGTGGGCCCAGTGTACTCACAAGGGTCCTCATCAGAGGGAGGGGGGGTCAGAGCGAGAGGTATGAAGCAGAGGACGAGGTGCCGCCACTGCCGGAAAGGAATGTGTGCGGCCTCTGGACACAGAAAGGCAGGGAGCAGATTGTCCCCTAGGACCTCCGGAAGGAACGCACCCCTGCTGACACTGTGACTGTAGTTTTCAGACGGCTGGCCTCCAGAGCTGCCCAACCCGGAGTCTGCGAGGTCTGAAGCCCTGGCTCGTGGCCGGTTGTTCCGCCAGCCCTAGGAAGCCGATGCGCCAGCCACGGAGCAGAAGCACCTGCTCGGCCCCAGAAGCAGAACACCAGAGTCACAAGTCCAGGGGACCTCTGGGGAGTGTCTGCCCCAAGAAAGCACTGGGGCCCCAACTCTGCCCCACCCCCAAATTCCCTACTAACGACTCTAGTGTATCCATGGCATTCCAAAGAGGACGAAATCAAGCCATCAAAATTCCTTTGTTTTTGTTTTTGGAATCGATCCACCTCTTCTACCCTGTCCTCACTAGGGTCTTCGTGGAAACTGACATCGTTGGGAAACAATCTTCGCCCTAAACCCACATCAACCCGAGCAGAATTTCCAGCACTGGTCCCAGGTATCTGTGGGCGCAGGATGAAGACAGGGCCCCTCAGCTCCTGTCTGTCTCAGGAGGCCCCAGGAGGCCCGTTTTCAAGGAAACAGTCCGCCATCCGCAAGAGTACAGGTCAGGCCTCTGGGATCAGGTGGACCTCAGTCTGAACCCTCACTTTACCACCCAATTACTAGCCTCTCTGATTCCCAGTTTCCTTCCCCACAGTGGGAATATCAGGGCTCCCGCTCTCAGCAGGTGGCTGTGAGCTCCAGGAGACAGCAGTGCAGGAGGCAGAGCACTGGGGTTGGGCCGCCGCATGCAGGCTTAGCTTGGCGACAGCTGGGGAGGATCCCTTTGTTCCCCCAGGTCAACCTGCCTCACAGGCATGAGATTCTGCTAGTGTCCAAGAGGAGGCAGTACTTCCCCAGCGCTTTCCTGAACCATCTCCGTGACCCAAGGCAGAAAGGCCTGGTCACCTCCCACCCACACCTGGCCTGACTGGCATTCGGAAGTGACACATGGCCGGCTACCTGAGTCTGCAAAGGGCTTTCCCGTCCTGACTCCTCTGAGCCGCATCGCAGTGTGTGAGGAGCGTGGCCAGGCAGGCCGGCGCTCAGAGAGGAGTGGGGCCCAAAGGCATCCAGCTGGTCAGGGCCAGTCCCGGTGTGGAGACCGGAGCTGTCTTCCTCTAGAGCTCAGCTCCACCGTGCAGTCTGTCATCCAGCTCGCTGCTCCAGAGGAAATCCTCCCCCGCTTTCCTCGCCCCTGCCGTCCCACCAGTTGCTAACATCCCACTGATTCGTCCTTTGTCAATGTCTTTCATGCCGTCTCCTCCTGAGCCTTCCCCACTGCGTCTACCCTGACTGCCCTCAGCAACTCAGACACAGAGTTTTGCAATAAAGCCTTGACTGGTCTCCCTAAAAGTGATGTGTCCACCATGAGAGTTCATCTCCATGAACCAGAGTCCCCAGGAGCGCAGTGGAGACAGAGCGCCAGCGCCGCAGGCTTTACGGAGTCCGCGTGGGTTCGAATGCAGCAGCAGGCACCAAGTCGGCTCCCAGTGCAGGCTCGTCCGCTCTTCCAGGAGGTGATCCGGGCTCTGCAGCCCAGCTGCCTGATTGCTACTCCACGTGCCAGTATTTATGAGCTCTGTGACCTTGAATGCGCCCACTGACCTTGCTCTGTCTCACTGTCCTAGTCTGTGAGATAGGATTCATAATGGGACTTTTCTCATAGAGTTGCTATGAGGATTGAATGGGCTGATCTTGGCCCAGTGTGTGGACACTGCAGGTGCCTCCCTCCTCCCTCCTGGGAAAGTCAGCTCCGACACTGCGCCCCGTCCAGCCCAGTCCGGGCTGCCGCTGCCCAGCGCTTGCACTGCCCAGTGTGGCTGCCACCAGCCCCGCGGGGCCACGTCAATGCAAACAAAGTTTAAACTTCAGTTCCTCATTCACACTGGTTACACGGCCAGTGCTGGACAGTCACAGGCAGCTAAAAACAACCCTGCTGGACATGTGCAGACAGGCCATCCGACAGCTCTGGTCTGAGGAAGGAAGTGCAGAGCCCGCCGCCCGCACCAACCGCAGCACAAGCCCCGCCTCTCGCCTCGGCTCTCGTTCCACCGCCCGCGCTCCTGCCAGGCTGGGTGCCTGGCCCTTCCTGGGACGCATTTCACTCTTTCCCTAGTGTGTGAATTTGTTCCACAAACATGAATGCCAACAGCCTATCACATGCAGACAGGAAACTCAAGGCAGAGAGCTCCGTTCTCCAACGAGCAGGCTGAAGGCCAGATTGGAATAAAAATAGCACATTCCATCGGATATTTCAACTCAGTAGCCCCACAGGACAGACAGTGGTTGACTCATCTTACCTACCTTCATGCGGGGGTTACAAACTCAGACGCCTGCAGAGGCCAGGCCTTGTGACGGAGTGAAGCAAGACGGGTGAGAGCCGGGAAGGGTGCAGAGAGCATGCCTGGGCCAGGGCCGCTCAGCTCCCCCCGCAGTGGCCTGGGATCACTGGCCCACTGTTGCCAGCAGGATTTTTTTTAAGCTCTGTGCAGGCCATCCAAGACATCTGAACCCCACCAGTGCAGACGCTCGGTGCTGGCTGGACACCCTGACTCAGGTACTCCACCTAGGTTACATATCATCTCTGAACTAAAACATCCCCAACCACCCGGTGGGGGCAGGACCACTACTTCACATTATCATGCCTGCCTCGTCTCTAATGCTTAATAAAAATCTGAATGACTGTGCTAACAATGAATGACGGGGCTCTTCTGTGACCCCACACTCAGAAACCACTCACCACAGCTGGGTCAAGAGAAAGGTCAAGCTGCACGAGCTCAGGTCACGTCACAGCCCTGCGTGGCTGGCTCTGCGTGTGCAGTGAGAATTTCTTTCAGAACAGTGTGCCATGCTTGTGGTTTAAAATTCAAACATCACAAAGGAGAATCACTGCTCTGCTCCATTACTGGAGGAAACTATTCTCCAGTTTCTTGTGGGTCCTTCTAAAGATAGTATCCATGTGTATGTGGGCACATGTGTGAATCTATATCTATATCTATATCATCTATATCTATATCTATATCTATATCTATATCTATATCTATATCATCTATATCTATATCTGTAGTGGGTGAAAAGGGGCCACATGCTAACCTGACAGGCTCAGGGGAGGCCTGTGTGGCGGCCTTGCAAACTCAGACCTAAAGTAACCATAAAAGATGGTCTGAAATAAATTTTTTAACTAAAAGCAGTTTATGGCAGGCAGTCTTGTCCTAGGCTGGAATCTTCCCTGACAAAGGCCAGTCTTTACCCTAACTGAGCCCGTCAATTGTCTTTTAGCATCTATGATACTTTGGGGACGTCGGGGTAACTCAGGGTACAACCAGTGCACAAGGGCGGAGACTACAAACCCTTCCATTGTCATTGTTACGTTGTTAATTGGTGACTGTTCACTGTCCCATGCCCACCTATGTAAAAGATGTATGTAAAAGATCATTTAACTTTTCATCCAATCGCAGATGCATGCCCCCTTTGCCTTCTCCCGCCTCCCTAACCTACCACCAGTGGATTTCTTGTAACCCACTTGCATCTGCTCTTTTGATTGCAATGTATAAAATAAGGTGCAAACTGCCCTTCTCTGGAGCATTATCTCAAGCATTGTCAACAGTTTGGTTCAGATAAACTCATAAAAAGTCTTCACAGGGTTGAATGTTTCTTACATTGAATATGTATATGGAGTGGGACAGTCTATTTTCCGTTTGGTTTTTATCTATGTTCCATATGATACAATTCTACACCACTGGGTCTCAGCCCTGGCGCACACTAAGTCACCTTGCAATTTTAAAATAAATCAGTGCTTGGGTCCTACTTCCACAGACCCTGACTCACTTGGGTGAGGGGCCACAGGTCAGGGACAGCTCCCTGGGGACGGATGTGAAGAGCTCTGCTGGTCTGCACCCCCGCCCACAAACTGCCGCATCTGGGCCCTCCGGCCACACGGAGAGAATGCGTGTGCCCACAGCCGCATCCGACTTCGCTGTGCACGGGCCGCCTTCCACTGCCGTCTTACAGGGAACTTTCAGGTTCTGGTGATGCTCATTTCCTCCAGTAGGAGAGGAGGAAGACAGCAAACTTCATTTGATTATCAACAGCCAAGCTCCAGGGAGGGAACTCAAAAGCAAAAGCAATAGACCTTGAGGGTCAAGCAACTGCAGGAAGGAATATTTTTGTTTATCGTGTTCCCACATTTATTTAAATAATAAAGTCGAGGAGCCCACAAGAGGTGAAGAAGTCCTCAGAAGTAACCAAACCCTTGAAGAAAGCTGCCCCCCACCACCACCACCTTCTGCTACACCAACCCCGGGGACAGCCCTGGGCCGGGCAGCTGCTGGGAACATCGAGCTCCTTGGGTAACACATGGAGACTGTTCCTGACCCCGTGGCCTCCCCTTCTGATCAGGCCCCAAGGCGGGGGCAGCAGGACAGAGTGACAGCCTGAGAGGAGACACCAACATCCCTCCATTCACAGACGTGTCCAGACCAGAGCTCAGACCAGAGGACCAGGCCCTGAAAACCATGTGTGGCAGAGACCTCTGTTTCTCCCTGGCCCATATCCATCCTCTGCACCCCTCCCCGGGGATCACCCTCGCTGGGCCCTACTTCCTGTGAGCTGGCCACAGCTGCCCTTGCCCCCTGGCTCTCCTGACATAAAACCCAGGCCACAGTGCGAATTCAGGGTGGGCATGGGATTCAAGACCCCCGCCCCCTCCCTCGCCCCCGCGAGAATCAGCTTCGGGGCTTGTGCTAGAATTATCAGGAAATAGAATTACCAGGAAAGAGGACTTATTTCCCGGTAGTATTGCTAAGCTGGCAGGGAAGTGAGCCTGTGTCTGCCATCTTCATTATCACAGAGAAGCTGTTCTGAGAACGAAGCCTACAGAGAGAAAGCAGAGCCCAGGGACGCCTGATGACTGCATACGAGCACTGGACCCACCAGGCCTGAAGGGGCAGCCCCTTGGCTTTTCTATTTAAGTCAACACATCCTTCTTTAAGAAAACCAACTGGAATGGAGTTTTTGGTTCTTGAGACCCAAAGACTTCTGACCAATATACCAAAGGTGAGAAGTTGGAGATTGGGCAGTGAAGGCCCTATTTTCTCCTGTGTTTCATGTTTTCCTATAAATGAACCTCTTCCCTTTTTAAAACAGGGCTTTGGTGTGAAGAGCACTGGATCCGATCAGAGCTGGTGAACTGAGGGAAGAGGGGATGCAGTGACTCGCACTCCTGATGCCCCTGGAAAGCACAGCCTCGATGGAGACAGCGGCACTGAGGAGCGTGCCCAGGGGCAGAGCGCCAGGAGACAGAAGATGTGACAGGTCTCCTTGACCACAGGCACCTGTTACTCGGGCTTCTGTTCGAGAGATGGGCACACCCACCTTGCTGAGGGAGTTGGGAGTTATTCACACCGTCTGCTATCCCCAGCCCCTCCTCTCTTATAAAGGCGGGGTGGGGGCCACACAGCCACAGGCCCAGCCCTTTCTTGACATGACAATGAGTTATATCCACCAACCTGTGCTTCTGAAGCTCGGTGGCTTGAAGCCCAGAGATAAATTCATGTCCATCTCAGTCCCCCAACTCACTCTGAAAAGCAAATAGAGAAAGCTTCGTCCTCTGGCAGGCGTATAACTCTGCAAGGACTGGTGGCCTGCTATGTGAATATTGCAAAACTCCCCAAATCAAAGACAGGGTCATGGAGACTATACAGGACACCTGTCGGTTTTGCCTGCCCAGCATCCACTGCCCTTCCGCTAGTAGCCGGCATGTTGGTTCTCCTTTGGGAGACCAGCCTTCCTCCACGGTGCGCAGCTCTCCCTGGCTAAGGGGTGGCCATGTGATCCAAGATCAGCCCATCACACTCCTTCTCCTGTGAATTTGATTCTTGATCAACAGTGTCGCCATGTGAAGGTGGCCCATTAGCTCCTGCCATCTCAACCTGAGGGCTACTCAGGACGCGGCACTTTCTAAGGCCTGTCATCGCATGCATGGTACCCATATACTTCCAACTGACTTTATAAGACAACTAGACTCAATTTCTGTTGCTTACGAAGAACCATACAACCCTAACCAATTTAAAGACTTCTGGTCCCACCCAACACCAATGCGAGCATCCTTCCTACCACCGCCCTGACAGTCACCACGCTCCCCACTGCCCACTCCACCTCCTGAGAACAATCTAATAGTAGAAAGCTCTTCAGCTGCACACAAGGGGCCCCCTATCCAGCCCTCTGTGGCCCCTCCCTCCTTTTCCTGGCTCCTCCTCTTGTTCCCTCCACCCCTCACCTACTGGAATTCCTCAAGGCTCTGTCTCAGGTGCTGATCTGTACCCTGGGGACACTCTCCCCAGGCCATCTCGTCAATTCACAGGACTTCACACTACGTTCCTGCTGGTCACTCCCACATCCGTTCCTCTGCCCTGAACCCACGCCCATCTACCCACCCACTACCTCAGCACCACCCTTCGGACATCAAACTGATCCATGTTTCCTCTCCGGGATGAGCCAGCATCACGGCCCTGGGAGCCCCCAACTCAAAGCCAACCCCAAAGTATCACTCAAAACTGGCCAACTGCCCTCAGTAAAAAAAATAATAATAATAAAAATAAAAATTTAAAAACAGCCACTGCTGTGTTCTCTGAAGCTGTTTACCTGACTCTTATCCCTCAAATCTCAGATTAAGTGTCATTTCCTCAGAGAGCCTCCCCTAACCCACTAGTCTAGCCAGACCAGGTGCCTTCCCTTTGCCTTCGCCTCTCCAAGCCACTTTATTTTTCCAATAACAACATGTGGATAAAATGAGTTCCTAACTGAGCAATCAGGTGTCCATCAACAGATGAATAAATAAAGAAGACGTGATACATATGCACAATGGAATATTACGCAGCAATAAAAAAGAACGAAACCTTGCCCTCCGCGACAACACAGATGGATCCAGGAGGTATTATGCTAAGTGAAATAAAGGAAGACAAACACCAAATGATTTCACGTACATGTGGAATCTAAAAGCGAAAACAGACTCATAGAAAGGGAAACCCAAGGGACGGTTACCAGAGGGCGGGGGTGAAGGGATGGGTAAAAAGGGGAAGGAATCTGGTGGGCAGCATTGTGGTCAGTGAGAGACGATGACTAGAATTAGTGGGGCGATCACAAGGTAAAGCATAAAAGTGCCAAATCACTGTATGTACAACTGAAACTAATATAACCAGTTTTAAGAGTGTATACCAACTGTACTTAAATAATAAGAATAAATTTAGAAGAAGTTCCTCGTCATAGAGTTGCTGGGGGATTAAATGCAACAACATATTAAAAACTTTAACAGAAAAAATAAGCCTAACACAAGAGCTGGCACAGAGTAGGCACAAACACTAGCTACTGCTTGTGTTATTGTCATGACCACTACTAACAGCAGCTTTCGTTCTCAATTAACTCCGCTGTAGCAGCACCACGGGTCCGTTCACCACCACATCCCCAGCGCCGGCACGGCAGGCTCAACAGAATTCAACGGGCTGAGGTGGGTGCGGCCTTGAAGCCGCAGCCATGCCCTCCCGCCATCTCTCCAGTCGGTCCCCCTCCCAGCATATGTGAGTCTATAGGACAAAGCCTTCTCCCCATCAGCCTGGGTGCCCTGAGGCACAGTAAAGTCAGAGCAAAAGTGTCCTGAGGATGGAGACTTTCCACTTGTTTTCTTTTTTATTTGAATAAGACAGTTGAGGGTGGAAAATTTAAGTACAGAAAAAAACTAGAAGGCAATACATAAAATGTTGACAGTGGTGGTAGTTATCTCTGGTTACAAGAACTTTAGGGTTTTATTCTTCTTTTGTAATTCTGTATTTCCCTAATATTTTAAAATAATAAAGCAAACTTGATTCAACTCATGAAGTATCATGTAATACAAGGAAACACACCGTTTTAGATGTACACTCGATGAGTTCTGGCAGATGTACTACACCTGTGTGACCACCACAATCAAGAAGCCCAGGCGTTTCTGGTGCCCTTTGACAATTAGTCCCCGTGCCCAGCCCTCGGCCACCACTGACCTGCTCTCCGCTGCTATAGATTAGCTGAACCATACTACGTATATTTTGTGTCTGCATCCTTTCACTCAGAATAATGTTTCAGTTATTGATTACAGTTGCCAGTATCGCTAGTTTGTTTTTATATATGATTATCCTAAAGTTTGTTTATCCAGTCATATGTTGATCAATATTGGGGTTTTTCCCTAGGTTTCTGGCTATTAAAATAAAACTGCTATGAACATTTATTCATATGTCTTTGTGCGGGCACATAATTTAACTTGTTGGCAAATGGCTGTGTCACACGTCAACTCTGTGTTTCACTTTAAAAGAAACTGCCACTGTTTTCCAAAGTGCTTGTACTACTTTATTCTTTTAGAATGAAAACAATCCAACACATATTTTTAATAGGTTTGTAAGTCTGTTGGGAGTCTCAGCAGGAAATGAAATTCACCCTGGATGTTCAATTAAAGATACTAACAACTAACAACCATAGAGAACTGCTACCACACCTAGGACTACAGGTATAATCTTGCGACATAATGTCACAAGGGCCCAGAGAGAGCTGGAACCAGAGAAGAGGGACCACCTGCCAGGAGCTGTCCCTGTGGAGGAGGCCAGAGATGGAGGGAGGGAGCTGAGCGTGGAAATACTCCAAATCTCTCTCCTCCTGCCCTCTGGTCTCTTGCCACTGAGCCAGCAAGGGAGCCCAGGAGTGCCATCCACAGGGGTCTGCCTCCACGGACACAGGGCAGGGCTGAGGGGGTGCAGGAGGGTGGTCCTAGATAAGTCATCAGATAGAACACAGACCCCGTTTGTCCTCAAAGGAGGAGAGAGAAAGAACAAAGAGAAGATCTGCAGTGTTCCCAGAGTCAACACTCAAGCCACCTGAGTCTTGGGTGATGGGACCACAGTCACTATTACTGCTGCTGCTACAAGTACAGCACAGATAACCACACCTACTGCTGCTTCTGCCACCAACCCCGCTGCAGCAACAGCAGCGCAAATACTTCGCCGAGGACTTGCTGCGGGAGCCCCCTGATCCACGGGGATACGTTCCAGACCCCAGTGGGTGCCTGAAACCGCAGACAGCACCGAATGAGGTACGGATGTCCCCTGCTTTCCACAAGCTCACATCCTGCCACTTTGCTTCTACGAAAGGCCTACAGTAGTACAGTAATGACGTTTGGGGTAAAAGCAAAAATCCTCTTTGGATTTCTTTCGGCAATGTCAAGTTTAGAAAGCAGAGTGTAGTGTCCACTTGACGCCATTCTGGCTTTAGAAAGATTTCGTAGGCGCACTCTCCTTTCCCAGAGCAGGGGAGCCTGGCCATGTTATGTTTTTCCGACTCCTCACCTACAGGAAGCCCTGTGGGGCTTCTCTCTGGCACATCCGAACGGCCAGCATCACTGCTCTTGCACTTTGGGGTCATTATTAAGTAAAATAAGGGTCACCTGAACTCAAGCACTGTGACACCGTGACCGTCGGTCGGATAACTGCGGCAGCTGCCGAGTGGCCGAAGGGCACGAGCAGCTACAGGTGGACACGCTGGACAAGGGTGGACAGCGCGGGGCTCGCGAGACTTCATCACACCACTGAGAGCGGTGCACGAGTTAAACGTGTGACTTGTTTCTGTAATTTTCCACTTAGTCTTTCAGACCGCAGTTGACTGTGGGGAACTGGAACCACAGAAAGTGAAACCATGAACAAGGGCTGCTGGGTCCCAGGCACGTGCTAAGCGTGTACAGGATCGTCTCGTGGAACCCTCGCAGCAAGCATGGGAAGGGAGTCTGTTACTATTTCCCACTTTATGTACAAGTGAAGCTGGGACGGACAGAGGCTGAGAAAGCCTGGCCAAGGGACCGCAGAGGCTGGCCACCCCTAACCACACCCCGCCCTGCTCCTCGGGAGGGCCCAGAGACCGCTGCAGTGCTGAGGACAAGCCATTCTGTGCCTCAGTCTCCTCATCTGTACAACAGTGCCACCTGCTTGTCCTCCCCTTGGGGCTATTGTGAGAACGTAACACAACAGAGCAGGTCAGCAAACATTTTTTTTGAGCCACGGTGGTCTTGTGACACCATGACCACTCTAACCTGACAAGGGCTGCAACAATTCCTTTGACATAAGAAACCATTCAGAAAGACGCACTGAATGGTAAAGCCACTTGCTAACGATTACAGAGCCAGCCCCACCAATGTGGCTCAGTGGACTGAGAGGTCCCGGTTCGATTCCCATCAGGGCACGTGCCCAGGTTGCAGGCTCGATCCCCAGTAGGGGGCGTGCAGGAGGCAGCCGATTGGTGCTTCTCTCTCACATCCATGTGTCTCTCTTTCCTTTCCTCTCTCTCTAAAAAAATCAATAAAAAAATATTAAAAATTAAAGAGCTAGTAAGAGGTGACCTGTCTCCAAAGTTGTACTCTGCCCCTCAGGGAAGAACAGGAAGGGTCAATTCGTACAGAAGGCGAGGACCTGGCGCCCTCCTCGGGCCCACACCCCGCACACATGGGTCTGGCTCCCGCGTGGCCTCACGCAGGGGCTGAGCGCAGGGCTCCCAGCAGCCAGCACCGCCGTCTGGCTCCATCGCCAGGCACTTCCACCTGCAGGACACACGCCCAGAGCCCAGTGTCGCCCTGGGCGACCACCCACTCGACGCCCAGCATCTTTGTCTTTTACTGACCTTCTAGAGTGGATATAGGTGGGGTACCAAGAGGCGCTTCTACCCTTTGGTGCCTTCTCTGAGCCGACATTAACCTGTGGCACCCACACTGATTTCCCAAGGAATCCAACAAGGTCTAAATGCAAACACACAAGCAGCCTCCAGTCTCGAAAGTCAGCTTTCTTGTCACGTCGTAATGCCTGTCATCTGAGCGACACTCATCCTCGGTGCACTTTGAAATCTCTTTTGCTTTGTACGCTGCCAAAGGCTCCAATTTTTCTGCACTGGCACTGACTCGATGCGGAAAGAACACGTGAGCCACGAGGGCTTCAAAAATAGCCTGGAACTCCTCAAGGAAGGGGCCTGCGGTGGGGTGACAAGCAAGCTACTCTGCATAACAAAGCACTGTGCCCGGAGCCAGGCACAAGCCCACCCCCCACACCTGTCAATCACGCCCTGAAACACCCTGTCTGTGGGAGCCAGAAGATGATGATGATGGATGGAGCTCCAGGAGGACTGGTGGGGTGGACGCCATCCAGTGGGGGGTTTTCTATTGTCAACAGGTCAATTTTGCTTGGAGTTAACCCACTGAGGCAATAAATGGTGGAGGAGGAGGAGCAAGAGGAGGAGGAGGAGGAGGAGGAGGAGAAGGAGGAGGAGGAGAGGGCTGCAGCAATAGCTAACAATGCTGATATATCCCCTACTGTGTGCCCGGCACTGTTCGGCGCTCTTCATGTAGATCAACTCATCTAATGCTCACAGCCATGAGGTAGGAACGACTAATACCCCCTTTTCAGATGAGAAAACTGAGGCACGAGAAGTTAAGTAACTGGACAGCAAGTGACAGGCTGGAAGCTAGGCTAGATGGTTCCAGAGTCTTTGCTCTTAACTTCTACACCCCCACCTCATACTCCCCCCAAACAGCACTCATCCTAGGCCCTCACCTCAGGGGAGGGGGGCACTCTCTCTTGATCCTAAAACTGCCTGGAGAGACCATGCACAGAACCATTTTCTCTGGACCCTTAGCTCTAGGAATGACTTCAGACCCGCGTGGCAGCATTTACTGACCATGTGCTGTTGACCAGGCACATCCCTGAGTGTGAGGGAGGCTGCATGGTACCCACTGCTTTCAAGATAAAGGAACTGAGCACCCGTGTGCTGGCTGACCCATCTCCTCCTCCCCTCCCCTCCCCGTCCCGGGTTCATTCTTCATCTGACAGCTGAGATCTGAGCCTGGGACGCTCAGCCCTGCAGAATCAGCCACCCAGTGCCTGGCTGGGTGTCTCCTCCCTCTGCCTCACCTACAGGGTGCCATCTGGGAGCAGCTGCACTCCTCTAGGACCGGCTCCTGCCAGCAAGCCCTTCTTCCTGAGCTCTCCACCCTACTCCCTCTCCTGCTTCTTCCTCCCTGGAGGTGTTGACAACACCTTCATTAAGCTTTCTTCATTGAAGCCACCTGAGGGAGTTCTGGTTCCTGCTGGGATCCGGACAGGTGCAATCCCCTGTTCCCAGGAATCTCACCACTCTCCCTCCAAACACCTCCTGCTGCTAGGAATTGTTCCTGCTAGAGTCCTCAGCATCTTTTCCCCTCCATGCTACTCCCAACCCTTCCCACACAGGCTTTTAGATCAGTTCTCCACAAGACTCAGACAGCAAAGATAATTAATTCTCTGCTTCAAAGACTGCTTCCCAACACACCATATTTCCTCCATGTGGCCACCAGCACCCCATCCGCCAGCACTATCCCCCACCGACGACTACAAGGAAGCTACTTCCGTCCTCTTGGGGGCTGAGGACCCAGCCACAGCTGCTGTCCCAAGGAAGGCTGAGACAAGGCACATCCAAACTCACTGCCAGCAACCTGCACTGGGGACAGCAAACGCCACGAGAACCTCTGCATGGGGAGGAGGGGGGGCACCCTCTGCACCAACAACCTTGAAATTGGACCAACTGCTGCTTTGCAGAACAGGGACACCCCTCCCCCCAGAGCTCTCCCAGGGGCTGCAACCTGGTGGCCCTTGGGCTCCTGGGATCGGCCCACACTGTGCTTCTTACAACAGTATGAAACCATTGCCAATACTTAAGGTAGAAGAGTTCATGGTTTTTAAAAGTCCATGTTTCTGGCTTTTCTTTCCCCAAATCGGAAGTTACAGCAACTGGACCTGAGTTCACCACAAAAACGTCCACTCCAAGAGGGCAGGGAGCCTTGTCATTTCCGTTACTGCTGTGCCCTGCACCCAGATCAGCACCCAGCAGGTACAGGGCGCTCAATATGTGCTGAGTGCATGGAAACAGCTTCCCTTCGGGGGAGCCTGCTGCACTCCCACGGCCCTGCAGACCCCCACTTACAGGGTGGGACTCACAGGCAGGCGAGACCCAGCCCTCGCTCGTCAGAAATGGAAGAGTGCAGGAGAGTAACGACGACAGCAATAACCGCTTCTAGAGCAGGGCTGTGTGCCACGCACAGTTCTAAATGTTTCCCGTACACGGCACCCTTGGTCCTCCCCACAGCGTAGGGGTCGTGACGGAGTTCCTTCTGTGCACAAGTGACAGGTGAGGTACAGGGAGAGCGAGCAGTCAGCGAACGCAGGCGTCTGGCCAGGGCGCAGGGGACAGGAGGCAGGGTCCGAACGCAGGCGTCTGGCCAGGGCGCAGAGAACAGGAGGCAGGGTCCGAACGCAGGCGTCTGGCCAGGGCGCAGAGGACAGGAGGCAGGGTCCGAACGCAGGCGTCTGGCCAGGGCGCAGAGGACAGGAGGCAGGGTCCGAACGCAGGCGTCTGGCCAGGGCGCAGAGAAGAGCGCGTGATGATGCAGGGCGGCTGCGGGCATCGACGGCCCCTCGGCTTCGTGCTCAGGGCCTGAGGAAGCCACTCCCGGAGCCGACATGGAGCTCCGTGACTTCACAGGTGGAAGCAGAGACCGGCTGCATTCCTTTCACGCACCTTCGGCTAATTCCATGGAAAGCCACTCTGAAGAGGTGCCTGTGAGTAGCTATCTGAGGTTTCGAGCGTAGTCTCAGCCTCCAGCTTACTAGCTAAAGACCCCCACCCCAAGGCCTTCTTAGTGTTGCTGCAACACATGTGTCCAATCACAGCCGGTCCGCACGCGCACTGCGGGCTGCAGTGGCCGAGGGACGGATCTTCACACTTGGCTGACCTACTTGGACCACTCCGCGTGGCACGGAAAAGCGCCAAGTCCGAGCGCGCCCAGAGCAGCTGAGCCAGCAGCTGGAGAAGTGGGGACGCAGGAGCTAAACACCGTCTGGCTGCGGTGAGGTGAGGGGAGGCACTCGCTCTGCCTTCGAGCAGCTTCCAGAGGGGGCGGAGTGGGCAGAGGGCTGGAGAGGAAGGTTCAGGAACACAGGGGGGCTTCCGCTGGAGCCCAGCTCTGCATCTCCACCAGTACCCGCGCCTTCTGAAGAGGTGATTCCCTTCACGGGGCCTCTGCTCCCTCATCTGCACAGTGAAGCTGATCAAACCTTTGTTCACACGTCATTCACCCGCTGGTCCACCCATGAGTGTCCGCCGTGTGCGGCGGCCCAGGGGCGCCAGCCCACCGGGAGCAGGCCTGGCGCTGAGGTCTCTGCCCACAGGGGGCTGTTTCACAGAGCCCAGTCCCAGCTCCCCACCCCCGGAATGGAGAGGACAGTGCTGACTTTGAAGGTTACTGAGAAACTGGTTATATTCTTTTCATATCAATGCCAAATAGCAGTATTTACTGAACTTATCAAGTGCCTGGCAATGCTCTGGACCAGAAGTGGGCAAACTTTTTGTCCACGGAGAAGAGAGGAAACACTCTAGGCTGCACAGTCTCCGTCACAACCACCGGACTGTGTCCTTGGGTGACACAGGACCCACAGACGACATGGAAACCAGCAGTCATGGCTGTCCCCCAAAATTCTGTCACACAGTCGGTCATTGGAGCCTTGAGCGCCCGCTGAGCGGCTCCTGTCTAGACCAGTGCTGTGGGAACTGTCTGCGCCGTCGGAGACGGTCACCCTGCACTGGAAATGTGGCCAGTGGAACTGAGGAGCTGACGTTAATTCATTTAAATGTGTGGCTACCATGTCACACAGTCCGGCTGTAGAAGCTTGTGACTGAGCCCATCCTCACAGCAGCCCCAGGGCCACAGCACGCCAGGATGATGGCCGTGCTCCAGCTAAGAGCAACACCTGAAGGCGACCTACTTCCGTGGCTAGCAAGAGGGAGAAACATCATGTAGAGATCAACAACATCTAATTGAGACAAAATGAGGAAAGGGGACCGCCCTGGGTGGCAGCCCCAGGCAGCCCTTGGAACTGCTCGGAAACAAACCCACTATTAACCTTAATGAGGCTCTTCCCCAGGAGGGGCGAGGACACCCTCCTTACATCAAACAGGCCGACAAGGGCTGGCAACACTCTACCTGCCTGGGCACCCCAGGGACATCAGAGAAGACCACTTCCCATCATAAGGGGCATGGTCCCCAGCTGAAAATGCCCCCCCACCTCGAGGGGTGCTAAGAGCTCACTACTCCTAGTTGATGGACAGCAAAGGAAGCAGCAAAGCCTCTTTTTAACTTTCAAAATAAAAGTTTCAACTATCCAAGGAGCCTATGTTTCAGATTCTGTTCTAGGCTATTTGTAAGAGTTATCATCTATTGAAAGTTTGTGTGCTGGACACTGGATAAGGTAAAATAATATTAATAGCAAGTAGACTTAATCATCGTTTGTATTGATCCAGTACTTACCACGTGCCAGGCCCCGTGCTGAGCACTTCCCATGAGAGAATACCACTTACTCCTCACTGCAGCCCAGTGAGGAAGGGACATTATTCCCATTATAGAAACGAGAACACTGAGGTGTGGAGAGGGGAAGGAACTTGCCCACATTCTCACAGCTCAGGACAGGTGCAGCCTGGTTCAAACCCTGAGTTGTCAGACACTAGCCCGCACTCATAACTGCAAGTCTGGACTGCTGACGACACCAGCCCCGCCCTGCCCTGACGGGGCAGACAGCTGGAAGGGGCCATCAGAGTCCGCGGCAGACGCACGGTGAGGGAACCAAACTGGACTTGGCAGAGAGTGACCAGGGCGGAGGTCCCACAGAGAAGTGACTTCTGGGCTGAGGTCCAATGGTGGGTAGGGGTTCACCAGCCACAGAGTGTGCCCCGAGAGGGTTCCAGAATTAGAAAAGGCACATCGGAGGTCCAGAGAGAGAGAGAGAGAGAGAGAGAGAGAGGCACATTCAAGGAACCAAAAGAAGCACAA
Organism: Tadarida brasiliensis; assembly: GCA_030848825.1. Taxonomy (NCBI): domain Eukaryota; kingdom Metazoa; phylum Chordata; class Mammalia; order Chiroptera; family Molossidae; genus Tadarida; species Tadarida brasiliensis. The sequence goes on from CM061258.1 coordinate 124,330,035, forward strand.
TGTGGCTGGAAACTAGGCTGGGGGAAGGGGGTGGGGTGGGAACCGAATGGCACCAAGGATAAAAACAGGGACGGTGGGAGAACCAGGTGAGAGGTGGCCAGGGTGGGCATGCTGAGTTTCAGGTTTGGGTGGCACACCGCATGGGAATTCCTAACTCTAGATGGTGGGGACACTGAGGGTGCAGCTAGGCAGACAAGAGCAGAAACCAGGAGACGGCACAGAAGAGCAGAGCGCTGAGCCCAGACTTGTGCAAGGACACGTGTTTCTGCCCACCCAGCATCGATTCCTACATGTCGCAGCACTTTGGTTTTTCTTTGCAAAACCACTTCTGCGGACTCTCAGTCCTGATCTGGCCCCAAGGCTGATGATACAGCTCAGCCTGGCCAATGAGAAAACGACATCCCCTGGCACTGGGGTTGGTTTAGGGATGCACACATGATCCCACACAGGCCGGTGAGAACCATACTGAACACTGCTCCCAGGATTCTCAGCAAAGAGGACTCCCACTCCACTGATGCAGCTAAACTGCCAGAGGATGAATTTGGACCTTCCAGGTGCCAGAGTCTCGTCAGAGAAGCACCTGCCAGAGAATAAAGCAATGCAGAGCAAAGCAGAGTCGTGATGTGGACGGTCAGATGGCTGACCATCATCTGAGTACCTGGATCACACTTTACCTGAAGCCAATGCACCAAGGTTCCCAACTATTGATCCCATAACTTACTTTTTTAGTTGAAACTAGTTTGAGTTGGGTTTTCTATCATTTACAAATGAAATACTGAGATACTTGGGATGCCTAAAATTGGGTGACCAAAGAAAGGAGAAGAGCCAGTGAATGAGAAAGAAAAGGAGCCATCAGAAGTCCAGAGAGTATCACACCAGGTGCCACAGAAACCCGGAAGAAAGAGTTCTAAGACCGGACAGCCATCAATAGTGCCAAATGCCACAGGGAGGATGCAGATATAAAAGGCTATTGAATTTAGTTAGGCCCTTGGGCAACTGTCCTGTCTGGGATACCGTAGAAGCAGATCCTAAAAGGACGCTTGAAGTACAAGGTGATTCCAGGGAGCAGCAGTGGGGAAGTAAGACCGGGAAGGGAAGGAAGCCTGAAAGGATGTGTCTTCAAGCACGATACACTTTGGGCAACTGGAGGAGGAACACTGAGAAACACAGCCCCAGAGATGTTTATCCCCCAGCTCCTGTCAGCTGCTGGCTGAGGACTGCTCCTGGGGCAGGGACATTAAATCCCCCACTGCCCACATTTCCAGCCTAGCAGCACGTGGACAGAGTGGGCCGCAGGCGGACAGACACGGTGCTGCCAGGTAGGACTCAGGCAATGAGCAGACCACCAACAGCATCAGCTATGGAACGGCGCTTCATTGCTCTGCACCGTGGGGTCCTCATCTGTGAAATGGGAGGAATCGCCTAGAACGGCTGTGAAGTTAAAAGGTGGCAAATCCATGTCAATCCTCAGCCCAGCACCTGCAGACAGTGCTAACAAACACGTGCTAACATTCTTCCTTGTGGCCTTTGGGGGGGGCACCTCTACACAGGGCCGGGAAAGCAGAACGAGTGAGCTGCTGGCTGGGGAGAATGCAGGCCATTCGTTTGAGGCGGCACCAACCCAGGAGACTGGGACTGGATAAACCATCATTGCTAATATTCTATTTAAACAGCGAGCAAACTTGTGTCTATTTGTGTGCAAAAGTCCTCGATTTAGCAAGAAGGCTTTCCTGCTGGACGCTGCCTTTCCACCCATCCCTTTGTAAAAACATCAGTCACTCCCACTATTGGAAACAAAACAGCAACAGTACATTCACTCCATTTCTTTGGTCCTGTCCCTGAAGTTGCAACAGTGAAAAATTTAGGAACATGAAAGAGAGAGGCAGAGAGACTCAGAAATTTCCCCCATGGTGTAAGTTTCTTGACTCTTAGAGCTCCCTGCTACGGATGGGCCGGGCCGGGGTCGATTCCAACAGGAAAGTGGACGGTGGCCAGGCAAATAATGTGAATCAACACAATACTTCCCAGATGCACACAGCACACCGGCGTTTTCAGAACATGCTTCCTTCATCTTTGACATGATAGTGAAACTGTTAATTTTTTGACTATTTTAACAAACATTTATATAGCACTTACAGTGAACAATACACTTTATATGTTTTACAAACATTAATGTATTTAATCCTTAAAACAACCGTGTAAGGTAGGTTCCATTATTATCCTCATTTTGCAAAAGAAGAAAATAAGGCACAGAGATGTTAAGTAACTTGGCCAAGGTGCACACAGTAGTGAGTGGCAAAGCCAGGGTTTGAACAAAGGGAGATGGGGTCCAGTGTCTGGCTCAGAATCACCACTCTGCTACCTCTAAGGCAATGAGTGAACTTGAGTGCTCCTAAAACCTGGAAGGAGATCAGTCTATTTCTGCAGGCATTGGTAAAACCACACCTAAAATAGTCAAGGAGGAGGAGGAGAGGGAGGAGAAGGGGAAGGGGGGAGGAAGGAGGAGGTGAAGGAGAAGGAGCAGGAATAACAGTAGCCAATAATAGCTAACATTTCCTGAGCATTTCCTAAATGCCAAGCGCCGTGCTAAGTAATAATAATAGTCACAGCAACAATCAGAGCAATGCTAGGAGGTAGAACCATTTTATAGATGAAGAAATTGAGGCCTAGAATTTGTGAGGCTATTCAGCTGGAAAGTGGAGGGCCGGTATGTGAAGCCAGGTCTGCCTGACTCCAGGGCCTTTACTGTTAACTGAAGAGCAGTGACCCTGCGGGTGCAGAGTGATGGACCCTGAGTCAAGGAGTGGGCCACGCACTGTTTCATAGGCTGCAGTTGCCTGGTGATGACCAGATGGAGGGAAGGTAAAAGGGGTGTCCTAGGGCTAATGCAGAGGGGTGTCCTGGGGCTAATGCAGAGGGTGGTACAAACACTGAAGTGAAGGGTGGGGAGAGGGGCTTTGCTAAAACCTCCAGGAGTAGCCTGGAAGACTTTCGAGAGGGCCAGGGAGGCGGGTGCTTCAGGGAGGAGGCAGGAGGCAGCGAGCACTGCGCGTGCCCGGTGCTAGAACTTGTGGCAGCAGATTTTGTTTTGATGGCGTGTTTTTGCCTCCTCTCTCCTGGGACACCTGAGGCTTTGGGTGGGTACTCAACTTTTTCAAAACAATAAAAAATAAAGAAACAGAAAACATTTCCTTCCCTTTTCTCTGCTTGTCCAGAGCTTACGAGGGTTAGGGTCCACACATTCACTACTCCCTCGTTCAACTGTCCTTAGAATAAAGGTGCAGAATCTCAGGCCGCAGCCAGTCTCCGGGCGCGGGCACTGCCAAACACTTCTCTTCATTAACTTCCATCGTATCCATATTGGAAACCACTGTACATTTTTTCCTGGCTCTATTTTTAATAGGATTTCTTAATCAAATAAGCAACCTATGGAGACATTCTCCTTTTAAAAAGTTAGATTGTTTTTATAGAACCCCAAAATGTGTATTCTGTTCCTGTATAGCTTCTGGGTTTCCCTCACTTAAGGTATGTAGGACTAGGTTCCTAAGATTTCCTCTAATATTCCTTTTTATGTTCACTTTGAAGTCTCCTCTGTAATTTACCCCAGCTATAATTTATTTGTGTCTAAAATATGAGTTAGGAATCAAATCTGGCCTCCATCCACATGGCCACCCAGTTGTGCCAACACCATTTATTAAATAAACTGTTCCTCCCCACCAGCCCAAAATGTCACCTTTTAATATGCTAAGTCCCCAGGCTTCCCTAGGCCGGCCAGTCCCCGCGGGGCCGCTAGCTTCTTATGCCACAGCTGGAAGAATTTCTGCAATTACCTGAAATGTGTTTCATAGCTTAACAATAGGTATTCTATCTTTTCAAAGACATTGCTAAGAGGCGTTTTCATGCACTGTTGGTGGGTGCATAAGTTGGAAAGTAATTTAGCAATACCTACTACAACCGAAAGTGTTCACTTCTTCGGCCCTAAAAACCCTACTTCTAAGAATCATTCCACAGAAATCCTCACTGAAGTGCCTGCGAATGTTCACTGCTGCACTGCTCATAATAAAAATAAAAATAAAAATGGGAACAATCCAAATGCCATCGATAGAAGATCGTTCAAGTAATAAGTAAAAATATAACCTAAATAAAATATGGTGGCCACAATATTATGAAATACATTTAAAAATAAGGTAGCTGTAAATAAGGTGTTGATATAGAAAAAAGTCCAAGATTTAACAGGTAGAAAAAAAGGTATGTAGGATCTGATTTCATTTTTGTTAATTGGGTACATATGCTTATATGGCCAACTGAAAAATTTCATAGACAATATACTGAAACGTTAAATCTGTAGTCTCTACGAGTTACAGACTTTCTGTCTTCATTACATAGTTGTACATTGCTACATTCTGGTGATTTTCGGTGACAAAAACACAAATATATTTTATGATTTAAAAATACAAAACTAGTCCTGGCCAGTGTGGCTCTGTGGTTCAGGCATCATCCCGTGCACCAAGAGGTCGCTGGTTTGATTCCGGGTCAGGGCACATGCCCGGGTTGTGGTCTTGGTCCCCGGTAGGGGGTGTGCAGGAGGCAGCGGATCTCACATTGATGTTTATCCCCTCTCTCTTTCTCTCTCTCAAAAAATCAATAAACTATTCTATTAAAAAAATAAAATAATTAAAACTTTAAAAAATAATACAAAAATAGAAAAGCAGAAAACAGCCTCTGAGTCAAGGTGAGATTCTCCTTGTCCCGTCTGATGGATGAGGAGCTCACAGCAAGTCAAAGTAGGAACAAAGGTCACATTAAAAGGAAGGCGTTTTTCTGCCCTGTGGTGCAGAGACCACCTCGGCCTTCTCTGCCGCAGGGAGCAAACCCATCTGTGGCCTGGCCCCAGCTGCTTGGTCCTGGTCACCCCACATCTACCACGTTCCATCCATGAGAAGCTCCCGGCCACTCATGGGCAGTTTAGGGCACAGGCGACAAAGGGGGGGAAAGGTGACCCCCGAGGCCTTGCCCATGGTGGAGAGGGGAGTGCCTCACCGGCAGTGCAGGTGAGCAGACGGGCTGACCCCGGTTTTTCTTCCCCAGCGCTGGAGAGCCAGAGGCCTGCACCTTGTCGCTGCATTTGCTTATGTGATGTTATCGGCAACTTTAACCAGTAGGGCTGTAATTCCACAGAGGACACTTCTACCCGCCCCAATGAACACATATCCCCAGATACAGAACAATGGGCCAGGCTAAGACACTGCTCTGTTGGAGATGAAGACCCCAGAGCCACTGGAGAACCTGCTTGGGAGCAGCAAGAAATTAAAGTAGTCCAGTAGGGAAGGCCGGATGCCGTGCGTGTGTTGTGGAGGGACACAGGCATAGTCCATCAAAGAAAGAGCTGTCAGAAAACTGAGCCTGCAGCACTCTGACTGATTCCAGTAATAATCACGGGAATGGCTGCATTTACTAAGCACACCTCCATCCTATGCCCACATTGTTCTAACTGCCTTACATCAACTGAGTCTCCACAATAAGCTGATATAAATATTTTATTCCCAATTTACAGATAAGGAAACTGAGTCATGAAAGCAGCCCAGCATCACACACTAGACAGTGCAGCTAGGCTGAACCGGTGCTGTACGGTCGGCTCAGGAGGTGCGCTCATCACTGACAGCTCTCCGCGTCCTTCATCTTCCTTTCACTCCCTAACCCACACTGACTCTCATGAATGAGCTAGTAAGTGACCCCACCAGACAAGGTCTACCATGGGCCTCGATGTCAGACACCTCCCCTGGGCACTGGAGGCCAGGAAGTGCAAGCAGCTCTGGAGCCCACCTGCTGTGAGACTCACTGAGGCTCCTGGTAGCCGGAGGGCCTCCCTGACATCTCTGCCTGCTGACCCCCATATATCCCATTTGGTGAGTCACAGATGTGTGCGTTCCCTTAGTCCTTCTTAGCATTCATCCCTCTAACGTCTGGCTGGCCTCTGACTATACACTCCTTGAGAGCAGTGACTATGTCTGTCTTATTCATTGCTGTAATCCCAGAATACAGTGTATAGTTTGGCATATAAGTAGGTGCTCAATTAACATCTGTTATAAAATCAGATGGATGGATGGATGGTTGGGTGGATGGGCAGACGGACAATATGGCTTGGCACAAATTTCCCACACTGGATAGTGTAAAGCCAAACCCACCAGAGCCTCTCTTGGGTGCAGAGATGAGAACAGAAGCAGAGAGCGCTGGTGAGCTGGAATGTATGTGAGGGATGTCCACGGTCCCAGCTCTCTCCGAAGGCAGATGGAGCACCCTGCCTTGGAGTAACCATGTGGCTAATGAGATCACCTCCCCCCCATGCCACTTCCCATGCACATCTGCAGCACGCCACCTCCATCTAAGGCATTCTGGACAAGCTTCCCTTTGCACCCTGAAGAATCCAGCTGGCACTCGGCAACATTTCACTGCATTCTAATGTCAGACCAAACGTAGAGCCAAAGGAATCTCTGTAAGAAGCAGAGTTCCAAGCAAAGGGGAGCCAAGGCGGGAAGGCTTTCTAAAAGTCCTCAAATCGCCCTGGCCAGTTTGGCTCAGCAGTTAGAGCAACAGCCCAAGGACCGAAGGGTCTTGGGTTCAATTCCCGGTCAGGGGCATGTACCTGGGTTGCAGGTTCAATCCCTGACCCCGGTCAGTGTTGAGTGGGAGGCAACCAATCCATGTGTCCCTCTCACATCAATGTTTCTCTCTCTCTCTCTCTCTCTCTCTCTCTCTCTCTCTCTCTCTCTCTCTCTCTCTCCCTCCCTCCCTCCCTCCCTCCCTCCCTCCCTTTCTGTTTCCCTCCTTCCCTCCCTCCCTCCAATAGAAAAATATCCTCGGGTGAGGATTAACAAAAAATGAAAAATAAATAAAAGTCCCCAAACCACACCAGGAGAGATGTGAACTACAAGCCAAACACAGAAAAGCTGGCCTTGGCTGTAAAGGGACCTCTACTTCCCCTTAATGCTGCCCCACGGTGCTGTTTCCCCAACAATCCAACAGCCTTGTGCCCTGCGGAGCTTGGTTCAGGACATTAGAAACTGTTTGATTTCACTTATACATTGACTCAGCTCCCAGTAACTAACCTCTCCAGCCCAAAGTCTTGCAGTACCTACACACACACACACACACACACACACACACACACACACACACACACTGCTGCAGCCAGACTGAACTCTTAGCACTCTCACTGCCCATATACATCCTGCTCTCCCCTCCCAGCCTTTGCACAGGCGATTCCTCGGCCTGGAAGTCTTCCCCCAATTACTTTTTGCCTTGCTAACAGTATCCACTTGTCCCTGAGTCTCAATACATATCACCTCTTCCTGGAAGGCCTCCCTGACCTCTCCCCAAGATTTGAACAGATGTCTTCCTACATACTCTCAGAATTGCCAGGTGTACCCCAGTTGTGGCATCTCCACCTTTTTGCAATGCCTGTCTACATCTCTGTCTCCCTAGTTAGGTCATGAGCTCCTTGAAAGAAAGACTAAATATCATTCACAGTTGTAACTCCAGCACCTGATGTTCAATGACTATGTTGAATGAAGGAACAAATGAACCAACAAAAGAATGAATGAGTAAATGCACGAACACGGTGCAGCTCCTGCTGGAACCTTCCTCGCCTGCCATGAAGATTGTTACCCCATCATCCACAAATTCTTGAGACCACAAATAACCTCAAATAACCTCAGAAGCAATAATCAGCACATGAAAACAACAGCTAAAATTAACGTAACTTCTAAAAGGATTAGGACCTCCCAGCAGACAACTCTCAGTTCATTCAAACAAGCCAAGTGCGATGCCCAGCACTGTCTCAGAACTGCAACAGGGGTTGCCCAGTGCTGGCTGGAGAGCAGAAGTCCCAGCCAGCCTGGGCAGTGGCTGGGCAGCACCCACCGGGACAGGGCCGCGCCCGCCCGGCAGCAGCCAGATCCTCTGCATTTCCCCAGGAAGCTGGAAACTGTGGTTTCTGAACATCAGCCACCAGTTCGACTGGTTAGCTTTCTCTGGAGTGAATCATGGTGAGAGAAATGGCTGAGTGGAGAAGACTCCAGCTCTGAGAAGCAGTCACGGGGCTCGCTCCACCAGTCACCGGCTGAGTACCTTCAAGCACACAGTGCAAACTCTGTGCCTCAGAGAACCGGGGGGATAACGGCAGCTCACGGGGTGGGCGCGAGGGTAGATGCAGTAGCGTGCACAGCCGTGCCCGCGCTGAGCAGTAACTAAATGCTCTCTGGGTGCGGGCTGCCTGGGGCCCGGGTTCACAGCCGCACCGACTGCACTGCACTCCACACCCGGGGCGCTCAGTCCTCACCTGCCAGCTGGGCAGCACGGGCCCGCCCTCCACAGGTCCTGAGCCAGCTCCCCTCCATCACACAGATCCCTGCAGCAGCATTGCCATGGCAATAGCCTCGACAAAGGGGACAGTCAATATTTACTAGTTTTCACATATTTGAGACTCTTTGGTTCCAGTCATCCAGCTGGCACTCTCCACTGCTTTAGAAAATGACAGTGGAGAGGCCAAGCCTGTGGGAACTAAGCAGAAGTGCCAGTACCAAGGACACAAGAGCTTCGTGTGGCCACAGGGGAAGGGGCTTGGAGCTCGAGGATGCCCCCAGGGCTCAACCCTCCCCACACCAAAGGCAACATGAGGCAAAGCTTCTTAACCCTTCATCGGGTCTCTCTCTACTCAGCCCCCCCACACACACACACAGGTCCTCTGAGATGTTTAGCACCTTGCTCACACATACACAGAACATGATACCCCTCAGAGTTTTAAAAGATAAACCCCCGCCCTGGCCAGTTTGGCTCAGCGGTTAAAGCATCGGCCCAAGGACCAGAGTCGAGGGTTCAATTCCAATCAAGGGCACATGCCTTGGTTGCGGTTCGATCCCCAGCCCTGGTCCGGGTTGTGCGGGGGGGCAACCAGTCGATGTGTCTCTCTCACTTCCATGTTTCTCTCTCTCTCCCGCTCTCTCACTCTATCTGAAAATCAATGGAAAAATATCCTCAGGTGTGGATTGAAAAAAATTTAAAAATAGAAGATAAAGCCCCCACACGCGCAGGCGCACACACAGCTGGACGGCCGGCACAGCCTGGCTGCCTGCTCGGGAGGGCCCCCCTGGATGAGGGCTCCCCACTCCTCGCTCGGAGCTCTGAAGCTCAGCGGCGGCAGGGAAGAGCGTGCGACCCCGCCGGACTCTGCCTTCGGGGCAGCAGAGGGGCTGCCACAGCCTCCCGGCCTCCTCCAGCACAGCCTCCGCCCAGCCTCGCACCAGCCCGGAGGTGGAGGACACGCGGTGCCTGCCTGCGTTTCTCCCCGCGACGCTGACCACAAATCGATGTGCTGAGAGCTCCCAGAGGGAAGGTGAGCGGGAGCCACTGAGAGCACTGAACACGACTGTGAAAGCATGAGGTGCATGCGTGACCTAAGAATTCACAGGAAAGACACCAGACAGCCCGGGGCAGTTATTTTCAACATATGTCACAGACAAGGGACTCATGTCCACCATATGTAAAGACAGTGACTATCAGTCAATAAGAAAAAGCCCACGAGAAAAATGGATAGATATGAAGAAGGAATTCCCGGAGGAAGACATAACAGTGGGCAGCAGACATATGAAGATATGCCCAGGTTCGTGACCACTGGGGAAGTGCAAATTAAGATATTTTCCTCACCCTTAGGTTGGCAAAAAAAATTTTAATTGAAAATTCCCAGTGTTGGCAACCATGTGGGTGGGGTGAGTGATGAATGAATGAATAAAACTATAGGAAAGCACTTCCTGGAGGAGGGGATGGTCATTCTGGGACTTCCGGGACCCATCCCCCTCCTCCAGGTGCTCTGCACAGGGGGCAGACACTCAGACCCGCTGTGGAATCACGGTGACGGGACGTGCTGCTACTCATCTGAGCGGCACAGGACCTTGGTTTTCCACACCCTCCCCTCTGGCTCTGGGACACGGGGATGACTCAGGTGGGCTCGTGGGTCTGGGGGCAGGAACTGGGGACAGAGCTGCCCAGGGACCGGCGTGCTCCCTGACCACGGCCACTGCTGTCCCGGCCAGAGACCAACCCGGGTGCACGGGCAAGTCTCCCCGTGCAGACAGCAGCGCGGACCAGAGAAAAGGGAGGTCGTGTGGAGTGTTCACTGGAGAACAGGGAGGAAACCGATCGAGAGACAAGCGGCCCCACGTGGGGCAGGAGACTGTGCTCCAGTGATGCTGCGGGAAGGTGCCGCCCTCGAAGGCAGGGCCAGCCTCAGACGAGGGCCCCAGGCTGGAGGCCCCAACGCTAGGAGGCCCTTTCTCGTCTACCCAATAACAGGGGTAGCTCACACGCTGCTCACTGAGAGCAGGCCGGAGCTGAGGCCTTCAGGCGCCTCATCTCTGTAGCCCTCTGATGCAGGTGTCTCTGCCTGTCTTACACAGGAACTCAGAGAGGTTAAGCAGCTTTCTTGAAGCTACACAGCTTATCAATGGCAGCACTGGGTTTGAACCTAGGTCTGTCTGCCTCCAGGACCCCTACTCTTCACCACACCACTTGGCTTCCAGCTGGCCCAGTACCAGGAAGTCAGTTCTCAAGAAGGAAGTCCTGCCCAACAGGGGGTTGGGACCGGAAGTTTATCCACCCGAGAAAAAGCAGGAGTTCAACAGGGAGACTCAGTGGGCCAGATGTCCAGAAGGGAGTCACTATTGCCACCTGGGTCACAAAGATTCTGGAACCGGTTACTTCTGAGCTTAGGTGAATGCAGGTGTGCTCCACCATCCTCCCGCCCACATCTGTTTCCCCAGGGGTACAACAAGAGAAAAACTTCTAATCAGCTGCTGCTGGCAGAAGCAGCGAGGAAGTGGTCAGACTGGGAGGCCACATCCGCCCGCTGCCAGGCTCCTCAGGGCATCATGGGTGGTGGCAATACTGGGGGCTGGGCCCTGGGCCCAGGTGAGAAAGGAAGGAGACACTCTGGGTCCCATCCCAGGCTGAACCTCAGGCCCCTCCCAGACCTGCTGAATCACACTCTACTGCTTACCAGATCCCCAGGTGATCCGCACACACATTAAGTTTGACAAGCGCAGCCCAGGTAAGTCCCAGTATGAAGAATTCAAGAGGAAAAGGCTGCTGGGAGTCAGCGCTGATGTGACTGTTATGTGTCAGACACTGTGCTTAGTGCACTGAATCCTCTTAACAGTCCCTTGAAGTAGACTTTCAGGGCCCCATGGGACCGATGAGGAAACAGGACGAGACCAGAGGTGTGACTTTCCCTTCACCACTGGGCCCACCTGGTAACACACCTCTCCTCATTCTGTGGGTGGCCTCCTAGGTAACTTCACTGCAAAGCTGTCCCTAAAGAATGCCTCTCTCCAATACTGTCCTGGCAGCAGGAGCCAGCCTGTTATGCTCTGGTGCCTTACGAAACTCCCCATTGACCTCGAAGCCCAGTAAGGTGAGCAGGGGCCACTGAACTCATTCTGCTGCTGCTTACAGTACAGATGCACCATGTACCCCTGAAGCCTGTCGCCCCATGGGCGAGGGAAACGATTCCAGATTCCATGAGAGGGCAGACGTCACACACAGGTCGTGCTGGGACAGAGCAGGGGGAGTTTCTGGTGCTGTTCGTCCCTGCCCTGCACACCCTCCTCCGGTGGTGAGCTAGAGCCAGCGGAGCCACTGGCGCGCGCCTGTCAGCTCCATGTGGGGTGTCACGTGAAACTGACCATGGTGGAAATTCCCACCCTGGAAGTCAGCAACCAGCAAGCATTTCCTACCAGCTCGTGTTTCTGCTTTTTACCAGAGAGGCAATTCTGTTGTTTTAATCCTCCCCCAAGGGTATTTTTTTTTCCATTTACCTTCAGACAAAGGGGGAGTGAGGGGGAGAGAGAGAGAGAGAAACATCGATGTGAGAGAGACACACCAACTGGCTGCCTCCTGTACAAGCCCGACCAGGGCCGGGGACGATCTGCAACCGAGGTACGTGCCCTTGATCGGAATCGAACCTGGGACTCTTTGGTCTGGGGACCGAGGCTCTAACTGCTGAGCCAAACCAGCCAGGACAAAGAGAGCCAATTATAAAATGTTTATCAGCACACCACTTTCTCCATCCCTCCCTGATCCACAGATCAGCAGGACCTCCCCACACTAAGATTCTACGGCTCCTGGTCTGTGACTTCCAGAAAGCTGAGCAATCACTCTGCACCCACCCCCCTCTCCAAAAGAAAGTCCACAGTAGCCACCTCACTTACTCGTTCAACTGATACCTACTGGACACCTACTGTGGGCACGCCCGGTCTACCATCCTCCGTGAGGACAGCAGGTGCCAGCCACCTGTCATCCATCATATTTGAAAGAGAGTTTTCACAGCTGTGATCAGTGGGGGAAGAAAATTAGTAAGTCCCAAAGATGGCGGGGGAAGGATCACACACATCATTTCTGTAATATCCCCTTCAATGGTAAATTACCTCCCAGCAGCAGGATAACCTTCCCCCAGATTTGCCCACGCTCACCACTCAGAGCAGGTATCGGGTGAAATAAAGACCCAGTCCTTCATGTCTCACTGCCAGCACTGTCAGGGTACCCCAGGGTGCGTGCATAGTCCAAGACCTCGGAGATCTGGTCACTGTCATGACGGAGCTGCTGCCCCATGCCCCTTGGAAACCCACTCTGCCCCGCAATCCCACCATGCTCCTCGGTCTCCTCCCAGCCCCTCACCATCCTTGTCACCTCCTCTCTGCCCTTCAGTCCCTTCCTATCAGCTCCCTCTCACTGACCCCTCAGCCTCCTCCTCTCATTCAGTCCCTCCTTCTCTCCTCTCGTTGCTTCTCAGCCTACAACAGGGAGTAGGGATGGAGACAAATCAGACGTTTCCTAAGATGCTGATATGCAACTAGTCAATTCACAGTAATTTCAGTGAATTGGCCTTTGCAAGATTGACCTAGAGCTGCACCATGGAGTAGAACCCACGAGTCATGAGTGTTGATGGAGAGAATCGAGTCAACCTCCAGAGTCTTGTCCATCAAGACCTGTCTGACCTCTGAACACGGCACCCTGGGTGGCCCTCCCACCAGCCATCCAACACAGGAGTCAGCAGGAAGGGGCTTGGCTGAGGAAGGCATGCAGGCTGGAGCCCACCTGCACCCCTCAGCCCTGCCAAGATGAAGTGTTGGCAAAACCAAACCTTTGGAGGCCAGGGGCCTCGGCTTCCCCAGCGTGCCCTACCATTTGACTCTCATGACTCATGCATGTGTCATTCCAGCTCTCCCACAGCAGGGTGAATAAAAAAAATGTAAAGATTTAACTTAAAAAAAAGTTTAACAAGTTAATTTTCTAAATTTAAAATGTTTCAGAAAGAAACAACCTACGGAAGGATAATTTTAAGCTATATGAAAGCTCAAAGATGATATCATGGAGTCCTAATTTATAGACTCTGAGGCAATAGAGGTGTCAGGCACCCTTTCTGGATACATGTAGACATTTTTCACAATATGGTGACACTATGATGGTATCCCACCTTCTGGGTACACTAAAAGTCCCTCAAAGATTATCTGCAAGAGTGAAAGAGACCTCAGGCAAGATTACAGCTCTTCGGGTTCAATGTTTGCTCCATCTTTTTCTCCCACGATAAGATTATTTCTCAGAGAATGTGTGGAGATGAGAGCTGAGACCAGAGCAAGCCCGTCATGAGTCTGTAGGTTCATATGGAACCAAGTTGTCGCCTTTCCAGAAAACTGCCAGCAGGGACCTGGGGCGAGACTTCGGGAAGCCCCCGCCTCCCCCAGGTGACCTCCTTCCTTCCATGCCGTTCATCACAAGGCCCTAGAACGGGGCCTGGCATGCAGAGGTCCCACAGCAGATGCCGGCTCGTGGACACGCGTGACGGAGAAGTGGAAGTCAGTAAGCCCAGCGGGGAGAACGCACTCGGAGCTGCCCGCCGCTTGAGGCTTTGCCATCACGCCAGGGCCGTGTGGCTGGGGGGGAAAACTGAAAGCACCCCATTCAATAACTTTTCCTGCAAAAACACACTCCTGTCTCTGAACTGGCACCTGCACCTCGGAAAGCTTTCCTTTTTAAAGGCACGCAGTCTGCTTGTTCTATAAGCTACTGATGTGCAGGATTTATATGTATGTGCATATTTTTTTAAAATCCTCACCTGAGGATATATTTTTCCGTTTATCTTCAGATAGAGTGGGAGGGACGAAGGGGGAGAGAGAGAGAGAAACATCGATGTGAGAGAGACACATCGACTGGTTGCCTCCCGCAGGCCCCCAACCAGGGCCGGGGACCAACTGCCAACCCACGTACGTGCCTTGACCGGAATCAAACTTGAGACTCTTTGGTCCAAGGGCCGATGCTCTAACAGCTGAGCCAAACCAGCCAGAGCAATATGCATGTAATATATTTAAATAAAACATTCACACATTATAGTCTTTACAACAACGCCCTAAGGTAGATTTCGTTTTTCTTATTTTGCAGCTTCCGACTGGATACCGGTTTCCCATGCAGTGCTCACAACATCCAAGTCCACGTCTTTCCTCCTCACGACTCTGGCTTCTGCCCCTCTCTTTGCCTGACTTGAGCTCTGAATTCCTGTTCTCAGAGCTGCCAGGCTGCTCCGGGAAGCAAGAGGGTGGGAGACACCGCCGCTGCCCCCAAGCAATGATCCTTGAGTGCTTCTCCTTTCCTGAAATGGGAGCAGAGCTCAGACGCAGGCAGCAGTCGGGCCAGAAGGGGGCGCACAAGTTAAGATTCCTCAATTCTGGGATCTGTGCATGGTTTCCAAAAGGAGATTAAGGCAGGCTTCCTGGTGTTTTAAAGGGATGAGGGAATTCGCCAATCCCGGGGAGGCAGCAGAAAGGGAATTAACTTTTAATGAGCAGTTGTTGAGGTGCCTTCTTTTACCCCACCCCCGAAAAAAGTAGTTAAAGCTACAGTGCCCTGGGGTGAGGTTTGCTGGCAACGCAATGGAGGCTACAAGAAGTTGAGCAAGGGATCGAAGAATACACACTTAGAAAAGGAGACAAAAATGGAGTGTGAATGTCGTCGGGGTCCACATTCTTTCCAGTGCCTTCATCAGACCACTTCCCCAGCTCCAACGCTCCCACCCCGGGGACACACGTGAGAACCTGACTCCGCAGAGGCCGACCGTGCTCTGATGGCATCTGAGACCGGGCGTGCTGAGTGGGACTTTTTTTAATAACCACTTTCCTGCAGACACGGCAGGGGCGGCTTTGCCAGTCCGTGGTTAATACTCAAGTTCCCCACATTTCCTTCTCACGGAGGGCTGCCCAGCTGCCTCTCTGCCAAGCGGCAGAGGAGGGAACGCTGGCAGGGAGGGGAGGGGCAGCCGGAGACCAAAAGGAGTGATGTTTCCCTCATGCCATCCAACCAGTTAGAGATGCTCTCTAAGAGAGTTATTGATTTGGGTCGATGTGTTTTGTAACCATCCCCCTTACCTAACTTTCTTATCAGTACAGGTACTAACAGTTTTTTAATTGATTCCTTTAGAGTTTCTAAAATAACTAATAATGTAAACTGTGAACAGTGTTAATCTGGCATTCTTTTTTCCAACATGTAATTACTACTTATATCTGTTTCTTTTCTTGTTTCATTGACTAGAAGTGGCTATCCTTTATTTATTCTTGACTTTAATGCCTCAAAGATCACAAAATTAAGCATATTTTTGGTTACTGGTTGGGCATAGACAGTCTTTATTATGCTGAGAAAGTATATTTTTATTCTTAGTTCTTTCTCTAAGAGTTTTCACTGAGAATGAATATTAAAATTTTTATAAATGCTGTCTTGGCATCCGTGAAGATGATCATATTTTTCCTTTAACATACTGATGAGATTTATTAATAGACTTCCCAATAATAAGCCATAATGTCTTTCTAGAATGAACCTTCCTTGATCGTGATGCAGTTCTTTTAACATCCAACAGATTCAATTTGTTAAGGTTTTACTTGGGATTATTTTCTCTGTGTTTATAAGTGAGATTAGAATATGACTAGTTTTTTGTGTGTTATATTTGTTGGATTTTTGTGTCTATATGATGCTAGGTCAGAGGAAAGAAGTGAGATTGTTTTCTTCTTTTTCTACAGTTTAGAGAAGTGTTTTGTGTTTTTTTAATCAAAAGGATCCAAGATTTGGAAGCAGCCCAAGTGTCCATCAGTGGTGGATAAAAAAGCTGTAGTATATTTACCCAATGGACTACTAGTCAGCCATGAAAAAGAAGAAAATCTTACCCTTAGCAACAGCATGGATGGACCTGGAGAGCATTATGCTGAGTGAGATAAGCCAATCAGAGGAAGACAAGTACCATATGATTTCACTCATACGTGGAATCTAATTAACAAAATAAACTAACAATTAAAATAGAGACACACTCATAGAGAGCAGGCTGACAGCTCCAGGGTGGGAGGGGATGGGAGTGGAGGGACTGAGCAAAAAAGAAAAAGAAAAGAGAAAGAACTCATGGGCATGGACAACAGTGTGGTGATTGTGGGATGGGGGTTGTGGGTGGAGGTGGAGGAGAGTATAGGGGAGATAAAAGCTGATGGGAAAAATAAAATAAATGTATTAAAAATAATAATTTTAAAAATTCAAAAGGATCGCTTGTCCTGGAGGTCCTGATGATGGATTTGAAAACTTTGATCATTGCCTTCTTTGCTCTTGGTCTAAACCAGGGCCCAATGAACCACAGCCTGCAGGCCTGCCACCTGTTTTTATGAGCAGTTTTATAGGAACACAGTCGTGCCCATTTCTTGAGAAACCGTCTATGGCTGCTTTCACGCTGCCTCGGGGGGGCTGGCTTGTCGCCCCACAAACCTGAACTATTTACTGTCTGGCCCTTAAGAAAAGAGCCTTTCCTGACCTCTGATCTCTTTTATAGTAGACAATTTGGGCATTTATGTTTTTTTACGCTTTCAAATTTAACACCCAAAATTAACAACAGCTACCCTCTGAGTTCTACAGAATTCCCAGTGACGGGCTGAGGTGTTTGCATGTGTTATTTCACTGAATCCACACAACCACTGCATTACAATCCCCATTTTACAGTGCAGGAGAGTAAAACTGAGAGATTAAATAACCTGCAAGGTCAGGAGGGGGTGGTGAGACAGCCGCAGCACTCACCTGCCGAACACCATTGCGGTATCATGACTTGTTAGCTTCTGTTTCTTTCCATCTCTGTATTCATGTCCTGTCTCATTCCCAGTTTGTGTTATAGAGTCATTTTATAAATATTGTAAGTTGTATTATGTATTCATTTCATAAACGTATTATATATTCATTTACAAATACTTATTATATATATTCACTTTCATGGGTCATTAGTCAA
Source organism: Tadarida brasiliensis (assembly GCA_030848825.1). NCBI lineage: Eukaryota > Metazoa > Chordata > Mammalia > Chiroptera > Molossidae > Tadarida > Tadarida brasiliensis. Next base: position 124,347,385 of record CM061258.1, read on the forward strand.
AAGTAGATCTATTTTATTGGCTTTTTGTTTGTTTTGCCTTGTCCTGTTTTCTAGGACTCTCTCAGACTTATCAACACAATGCTTTTTATATATTCTAATGCTAAACTGTATCAGAATGCAAAATAGTCCACATTCTAGTGCTATATTTTAATCCCACATTCTGACCCCTGCTTTCCTTAGGTTTCTCTTGCAGAGTTTTTGCCCCTTACCTCTTGAGTGGAATGCTTATTTATAGTCTTTCTTGGTTGGTTAACATTTTTTTAAGTATTTAAGACTATGAATTTGGGATATTGATTAGATACCATCTCATAAGTTGTGATCTATAGTTTATCAACAACTATAGTAAATAGCCTAAAATAAATATTTTTGGTTTTTTATTAAGCTTTTTATTTTATAACTACATTGTGAATTTCCATGTAGTTATAAGACATAATAGAGAGAACCCATGTATCCTTTACCCAGTTTCTCCCAAAGGTAACATCTTGCAAAATTCTAGCACAATGTTACAGCCAGGATAGTGACTTGGACACAGTGAAGACACAGGACATCGTGCAAGGATCCTCCTGGGGGCCCTGTTGTGGCCACACCCACTGCTCTGCACCCCATCCTCTCTTCCCTACTGGCAATCACTAATCTGCTCTCCATTCCCATAATTATGACATTTCACAAATGTTACATAGTTGTCATCACAACCATACAGTATGTAACCTTTGGAGACTGGCTTTTTTCACTTGGCGTAGTGCTCTGGCGCTTCGGCCAGGTTATCGCGTGTGTCAATAGTTCGTTCCTCTTGACTACTGACTAATATTCCGTGGTGTGGACATAGCACAATTTGTTTAGCCACTGACCTCCTGAAAGAATCCGGGCTGTCTCCAGCTTTGGGCTATTATCAACAAAGCTGCTGAGAACTTTTGCAGAGAGATTTCTGTGTGAACCTTACTTTTATTGGGTCACGTTGTGGCAGAAAGTAAGAAGCTAGGGAGACTCCTTCACAAGTGAAATAGGAACACTGAGACAAAAGAATTAAACAGGCTAAACGGTTTGAGCAATTAACAGCCAGCTATTCAATCACAAGGTTTTTTCCTTAACCAAGGTTACACATTCCAGACTGTCCCAGGGCAGACCAGTCTCAGTCCTGGTCCCTCTTCAATGACACTCATGAAGACATTCTTTAAAAATGATACTAACCAGAAAATAACCCCTGACCCCTCTATATGCATATTTGGATGAATCAACATACTAAAGGACACACCAGGAAAGTTAATGAATATTCTGTTAAAACCCTCCCCTGAACCTCCAGAGAGAGAGAAAGCCTCAAAACAAAGGACTCACAGCTGCAGAGCACGCCCACGCCTTGTATCTCTGCTCTCTAAACGCTAAGGGTCCCCAGGAGACTTGCAACCTGGGGAGCAGCTCGTCCTGGGCTAACCCCCGAAACCTGTCTCCGAGGCCCCTTTGCTCTGACTTCCCAGTGAGCTCACTTCTGTCACTGTGACTTCCATTTCTCAGTGAGCCAAAGCAGCCCGCCCAGGCTCTCCTGTTGCTTCTTCTATCCTAAGCCCTTCCTTTGTTCACTGGCCCAAGCGTTAATAAACATACTCTCAAAATCACCTGGACTTGTTCTGTGACATCTTTCCTGTAGGAAGTCAAGAACCCCCACACTATCCGCCGGCAGGGGGCAGAGCCGGTGGGAGGCAGACCTGCTCCGTGCCGGTCCCTGTCCAGTAACAATATCATACATAATTGGATGTTTAGTTTTTTAAGAAACTGCCCAACTATTTTGCAGAGTAGCTGTCCCATTGCCTATTCCCACCAAAGTATCTAAGAGGGATCCAGTGGCTACACATCCTCACCAGCATTTGGTGTTGTCATCGTTTTTTATTTTGGCCATTCTGGTGAGTGTGCAGTGATATCTCACTGTGGGGAGTGTGTTTGTGTGACTGAATATCTTTTTATGTGCTTATTTGCCACCTGTATCTCCTCTTCCGTGAAATGTCCATCTGTCTCTTTTGCCCATTTTCTAATTGGGTTACTTGTTTAGTTGAGTTTTGAGGGTTCTTCATATAGTCTAGATAATAGTCCTTTGCAGAGATGTGGCTTACAAATATTTGGTCCCAGTCTGTGGTTTATCTTCTCACTCTCTTAACAGGGTCTTTCACAGAGCAACATTCTCGGTTTGGATGTGGTCCAGTTCATCAGTTCTTCCTTTTATGGTTCACGCTTTTGTGGTCAAGTCTAAGAACTCTTTGCCTGGCCCTAGATTCTATAGATTTTCTCCTATATTTTCTTCTAAAAGTTGTATAGTTTTATGTTTTACATTAAAGTCCACAATCTATTTTGAGTTAATTTTTGTATTAGGTATGAGACTTAGGCCAAGGTTTATTGTTTTGCCCACAGATGTACAATTGCCCCAGCACCACTGGTTAAAATTCATTTCCTCAACTGAACTGCTTTTGTGCCTTTATCAAAACTCAACTGGGCCGGGCTGGTGTGGCTCAGTGGACTGAGAGTCAGCCCATGGACTGAGAGGTCCCAGTTCGATTCCCAGTCAGGGCACATGCCCGGGTTTCAGGCTTGATCCCCAGTAGGGGGCGAGCAGGAGGCAGCCGATCAATGTTTCTCTCTCACATCGATGTTTCTCTCTCTCTCTCCCTTCCTCTCTCTCTCTAAAACAAATAAATAAAAACATATTTTAAGCCCTGGCTGGTTTGGCTCAGCGGTTAGAGCGTCAGCCCATGGACCAATGAGTCGCGGGTTCGATTCTGGTCAAGGGCACGTACCTCAGTTGCAATTCCTCCCGGGCCCTGGTTGGGGTCGTGCAGGAGGCAGCCACTTGATGTGTCCATTTCGTGTCGTTGTTTCTCTCTCTCTCTCCTCCTCTCTCTCCCTCCCACTCTGTCTGAACAGAAATGGAAAAGTGTCCTCGGGTGAGGAAAAAAAGAAAAGAAAAAACAATCATATTTTAAAAATAAAACTCAACTAGGTAGCCTCGTGTGGGTCTCCTTCCATCCTGTTCCATTCATCTATGTGTCCATCCACCAATACCCCACAGCCTTGATTACTGTAGCTACAGAATAAGACTGATTTCTCTCACTGTAATCTTCTTCAAAACTGGTTTAGCTAGTCCTTTATCTTTTTATATGAATAACAAAATATTTTTGTTGGGATTTTGATGGGAATTGCATCAACCCTGTGTATTAATGTGGAGAGAACTGACATCTGACTGTGTTGGGCCTTCCATGTTCACTGCGAGTACACAGAAATGCAATTTATTCTTGTACGTTTATTCTTGTCTCCTGCAGCCGTGCCTGACCATTTATTAGTTTTAGGAGGGGTATTTTGTTGTTGTTGTTTGTAGATTTCTTAAATTTTTCTGTATAGACGACCATGTCATCTGCAAATAAGGAGAGTTTTATTTCTTCCTTTCTTATCTGTATGCCCTTTATTTCCTTTTCCTGCCTTATTACAATGCTCAGAACTGGCTAGAACATCCAGCAGTAGGTTGAATATGCCCCAGGGATTATTAAGGAAAGTGTTTTTATTTTCAAGTCCTTGAGTTTTATAACCTTTGTTATTAACTTCTGGTTTTATTTCATTTTAATCAGAGAAAAGCTAATGACATTTTATTATTAAGTCTTTCATATAAAAGACAATAAGTTAACTAAATTTTCCTTATCCTCAATCCCCAACTCTCTACTTTCCAGTCTCCACTAACATAAGCTGGGATTTTAGATTAAAGTTATTTTTATACCACATTATTAATGCCTTTCATTCACAAATATTTTTGACACCTGCCATCTATTTTATTTTATTATTAAGACTTTATTTTTATCCTGGCACAGCACATCTCCCCAGAGGGTGCCAAGACTTTATTTTTAGAGCAGTTTAAAGTTCACAGCAAAACTGAGGAAAAGGTACAGAGCTTCCCCTGCACCCCTGTCCCCACAGGCACGGCCTTCTATTGCCAGCATCTCCCGCCAGAGTGGCACAGTTGTTACAACTGATGAACTTTCTGCCATCTATTTTATCACGAGACTTACAGGAATCATCTGAACTCAGTGCTGTGTTTAAGTACTTGACATGATTATTTATCTCAGTTCCTCCCGTACGCCAGAACGCCTCCATTCTCAGATTCCTAACATTGGATATTCTCTCAGGCAGACAGAGGACATCTTCAAATAATTCTTTCATTGGTGGTAGATTTCCAGAACCTTTTATATTCGAAAACTGTCTTTCTGTTGCCTTCACACATTAATAACAGCTTGACTAAGAATTAAATATGTACACTATAACTTTCCCCTCAAAGCTGCACTGTCTTAAGTACCATGATACTCAATGCAAATATATACCCAGGTCTTGTCTTTGCCAAAAGACAGATTGTGTACATTATTCTTGGTCCTGCTCTCTCCCCACTTTGGTGATGGCCAACTCCCCTTTCTCAAGCCCAGGCTGGAGGGCAGGATAACGCGCCGGCTCCTGGTGTCCAGCAGACTCCTCTCTCCCGCACTGCCTGGCTCTCTGGCCTCTGCTGCCCTTGCCCGTGCCGGCCACGCAGCTCAAGGTGCAGTGCACCACCCAGAGCTCCCTGCAAACCAGAGCACACGTGGCCGCTCCTCGCCTCCCTCTCGGAGTGCGCGCAGGAAGACCAGGGGTTGTAGGGCGCCTCTGGCCCTTTCAAACAGTGATTCTTGAGCAGAAGCTGATTTTCCACGTGGTACAAACCTGCGCCTCTGTCTAGATTGACAGCGAGTGAGGGACAAAGGTCTGTCTACTGTTTCCAGCTGGCCTTTGTTTCAGAAGCGATGCCTGGAGTGGGTGCACGCATCCGCCCCACCCACCTGAAGTTGCTGGAGATCTGACCGAGAGCTGTTTCCAGGGGTCTCCACGGCACTCCTCCCGCTGCCTGTGCTCCTGGGCGCTTGAGGGAGGAGCTGGAAATGCTGCCTCGAGGACCAAAGTGATTCGCACCGAGTGCGAGACTGGGTCTCGACTGGAGCCACAGCACACGGGATGCTGAGGCAGTCACAGCCCCTGGCCTGGGGAGCCAGGGTGGCGCGGCCGCGTGGGAGGCCCCCTCAGGGCATCCTCCGCACTTTGCCCGCAACAGCGGTTCCGGAGGCCAGTGCACTTTCAACAAGCGCCAGCTGGGTAGTTACTAACACTGACAGGGGTCCACCGGGAGATTCTGATGGAGTCCAGGGTCTGCACTATTATCAAGCGCCGGGGATGCCCGCCGGTGGTCCTACAACACCCCTGAGAACCGCAGCAGCAGACGGCCCTGCCGCCCCACCTGAAGGTTCCTCCGCGTGGCGCACGGGAAGAAGCAAAGATACTCCGCACCCACCACGCGCGAGCAGAGCGACCGGCTGGGCAGCGACTGTGGGCCCGACGCCTCCCACACCGCCTCACGGCTAGTCAGCCTCCAGCCAACACCTTTCACCAAGAAACAGCACTTCTGGAAAGTCTACAGATGGACTTCTTCGCATCTGAAATTATATTTTTACCACTGTCCGAATGACACTGTTTGCAGTGGCCCCACGCTGGATAATCCACAGTACGTCCCTAGAGGACTGGCTTAGTAAGTGATGACTCGTCCGCACAGTGCAGTGCTTGGCACGTATTTACTGAAGCCCAAGGCAGCTCTCCGTGTACTGATACGGAAAGATCTCCAAGATGCGGGGAGAGGGGGCAGGAGGCAGTAATTCAAACACATGAAGTTTGGCACAGCCGGGGCTCCTGCCGATCAGAGAGGATGCCCGACACATGAGGACAAATATTACACCACACCGGAGCCTGCCAGCCAAGCACAGAAGACAAAACAAAGCGGAGAACATCCAAACAATGGGAGTTGGCGAAAGAAAACCTCGGGAAAGATCCCCAAAGCAGGAGTGGGGCGTGGCTGCCGGAGCGCAGCAGTGAGCAGAGATTTTAAAACTGTATTCCTTCTGTATCTTTTGAACTATGGGACCATATTACAAGAAAAATACATTTTAAAACACCAACTTTTTTAAAGAGATTTTTGATGTGGAGAGGGGATATGTATGCCCAAGGCTGGTGTGATTTTGTAAAGATGTTTTCATTGATTTTTTTTAAGAGAGAGCAGAAGGGAGATGGGGAGAGAGAGAAACATCGCTGTGACAACAAACATTGATGGATAGATGGATAACTGGCAACCTTTCAGTGTACAGGACAGCACCCAACCAATGAGCCACCTGGCCCGGGCAAGGCTGGTGTGATTTAATTTGAATGTTACATTCCTTTGGGCCCCTGTGGTTGCTATATCTCAAATGTGCCCACAGTAAGAAGTCTGCTGCAGTAAGGAAGGTGGGTGGCTGCCTCGCCGACATTGGTCAGTGGCTACGGCACAGTTAGTGATGTTCAGAAGGCCGCCTGAGCCAGCTTCAGAGAAAGTACTGATTACCAACAGCGGCTCTCAAACCGGCTGCCCTGCTTGCTGTGGCCGTCTGGGGAGCCTTGAACAAAGGCTCTGCTCGGGCCCCAGCCCCATCTTCTGGTCCCACTGGTCTGAGGCAGGGCGGGGCACCGGGGCTGCTCAGTGCTCCCAGGGCCACTCTGACGTGCAGCCACAGTGACAACCTCTTGGTCTGGCAGCTCTGAAGCGAGCTTTCCCGATCCGTGTGTACAAACACATCCTCCCGGTGACCGTTCCGCCAGGTTTGTGACCAGCGGTCCCAGGCGTGCCGCCGCCCAGAGCAAGCCGCTCCTCCCAGCGTCAGCACACTCCAGCGGGACTCAGGCGCTTGCCAAGGCCGCGCAGAGAAAGGAGAAGCCAGCTTTGTTCAGGAAGTAAGAACTCCGTCTTCTACATGCAATCCAACAGTTATTCCTGCGAGTGTGGCTCACACTCCTACCTCCCCGGTTTCTTCCTCCTCCTTCCTCCCCACACACACCCCGGGCCTCAGTCAGAAATCCCACTCTGCTCTTCCTGCGGGAGCCACGGGCGGAGAGGAGCGTGGCCGCTGCTCGCCTGCTGTGGCATGAGCTCCCCCACTGATTCCGTGTGCTCTGAAAAGGGGAGCCACAGGGCAAAAATGTCACCTTGCCTGCTGTGTTCAAGGCTCCCCTTCAACCAGACATTGTGAACCTGTTCACACCAACCTGCACAAAACCAGTAGACAGCCCTGCCCTGGCCAGGTGGCGCAGCAGTTAGAGCGTCGGCCCACGCACCAAAGGGTCTCAGTTTCAATTCCCGGTCAAGGGCACATACCTGGGTTGCAAGTTTGATCCCCAGCCCCAGTCGGGGCTTGGTCGGGAGGCAACCAATCAATGTGTCTCTCTCACATGGATGTTTCTCTCTCATCCTCTCTCCCTCCCCCTCCCTCCCTTCCACTTTCTCTAAAAAAAAAAAAAAAAAAAATCCAATGGAAAAAATATCCTAGGGTGAGGATTAACACACACACACACACACACACACACACACACACACAGAGTGGAAAACGTTTTTTTAAAAAAAACACAACAGACAGCCCTGTGCTGTCAGAATTGGCAGGTCATCAAAGCAGTGCTGAGTCTTGGGGTGCTGGCGCACTGGGGCTCAAATTCCCAGAGGTGGAGGTGGGAGACTCATCGTGTGTCCAGGTGCTTTGGGAAATGCATGTCTCGGGGGCCGCATGTTCGTACCAACAAAACCTGAGGCCGTTGGCACTGCAGAGTGAACTCAGCACAGCAGCGAGCTGCCATCTGCTCTGCCTGGCTGCCTCGGCCCTCCCAGCGCTGGCCATGGCTAAAGGTCACCATACTGAGGAATTCCTGGCCTTCCTTTGCTGGTTGAAGATAAGGCTGAAGGCTACAAGAAGACCAAGGAGGCTGATTTGCTTCTTAAGAAACGTAAGGCCTGGAATGATGTTGAAAAGGTCTGTGCCTCTCGGCGAGTGAGAGCTGGCAGGGCAAAATGAGAAACCGTCGTCCTGTGCAGCGCAGAGGGCACTGCATCTATAACGAGGGCAGCAACGTCGTCAGAGCCTTCAGAAACACCCCTGGAATTATTCCATGTAACGGAAGCACACTGAACCTTCTGAAACTTGCTCTGGTGAGCATGTGGGCCGTGTCTGCATCTGGACTGAAAGTGCTTTCACAAGTGAGGTGATCTGTACGGCCCTGGCATAAAGCTGCCTCCCTCAAGAGTAACTACAACCTTCCCGTACACAAGATGCTCAACACAGACCTGAGCAGAATCTTGAACAGGCCCGAGGTCCAAAGAGTCCTCTGAGCACCACACAAGAAGATTCACCTCAGAGTCCTGAAGAAGGAGCCACTGAAAAACCTGAGAAGCACGTTGACGCCAAACCCGCATGCACAGAACGTGCACGGACACCGACCTTCCCCAGGCCGAGAACCCGAGCTCCGGGTGGATAGAGCAGCTGCAACTCTAGAAGCCAAATCAGACGAGAAGGGGGTTCCAGGCAGGAAGCCTGTGGTGGGGAAGGAAGGAAAGAAGGCGTTGGTGTGACAAAGCAGAAGCCTTTGGTGGGGAAAAGCCTGCAGCTACCAGGAAACCAGCAGCTGAGAAGCAGCCCACAGAAAGGAAACCCACCACAGAAGAAAAGAAGCCTGCTGCATAGACTAAGTCCATTTATTCCATAAAGGTCAAATCACTTTGGACAGCTAGTATTTTTTCAACCCTCACCCGAAGATATGTTTATTGGTTTTAGAGAGAGAGAGAAACATCAATCAGTTGCCTCCCGTACACTTCCTGATCAGGGATTGAACCTACAACCTAGGTATGTGCCATGACCAGGAATCAAACCCGCAACCTTTTGGTGTACAGGACAACGCTCCAATCAACTGAGCCACCCGGCCAGGGCAACAGCTAATTTTGATGTAACCCGATCAAACGCAGTGAGGAAAGCACTCACACTGCCATGCCACCGGTGCTCACAACTCACCCTCTCATACCCATCACCGCCACCCCAGGAACAAAAAGACCAAGAGAGAGAAGGCACACATGCAAACACATCCCATTTCTAACCTGAAGAGGAAAAGGATCCAAGGAATTTTATAAACTGAAAATGTTTTATAGAATTGATTATTGTAACAAAGACCAGCACATTTACATGAGTGAGCACAATTCCTAAGAATCAAAAAACAAAGATTATCTTTTTAAATTTACCATTAAAATAGCAATTATTCCCTGAAGGAGGCGCTCCTGAGGCAATTCCACAAGATTTCTCTGCAGACATACCTGGTTCTTTCCAGTCAGCAAAGCCATGCCTGAAACTGACAGTGCTTGAATAAGTTTGCGGAAGCTCCAGGGAGTAAAAAGAAGGGGAAGTGGGAGCTTTTAATGTCCTAAAAACGCAAAGAAACACTTTTTTCCCCAATGTCTAAAAATCAACACTTCCCTTAAAAATGCAAGACACTTAGAAGGCAAGGTGTTCCTAGAGAGAGGCTGTGGTAGAATTTCCTTCACACCCCTCTAAGACCACCTAATCCCATTTCTCTACACGTGACCTAATTGGAGAAAGAAAAGCATTAATACTGAAATGATAACAGACAGAATCAAGCAAGGCTAGGAAGAAAATCCTCCATTGCTCAAAGGGAAAGTTCCATAAAAAGAAAGTTAAATGGAAGGAGGAACAGAGGTATGAACAGATGGAGGGATGGATGGATGGATGGAAGGATGGAAATGAGAAATGGATGGATGGATGGATGGATGGATGGATGGATGGATGGATGGATGGATGGGTGGATGGAAGGATGGGAGGATGAATGGACGATATATGAATGTATGCATGCATGATGGATGGATGGATGAGAAGATAGATGGATAGATGGATGCATGGATGATATATAGATGATGGATGGATGGATGATATATGAATGCATGCATGACAGATGGATGGATGGATAGATGGATGGGAGGATAGATGGATGATATATAGATGCATGCATGATGGATGGATGGATGGATGGATGGATGGATGGATGGGAGGATGGATGGATGATATATAAATGCATTCATGATGGATGGGTGGGTGGGTGGATGAATGGATGGATGAAAGAGTAGTTGGATGGATGATATATGGATGGATGGATGAGTGGATGGATGGATGGATGGATGGATGGATGGATGATATATGGATGGATGAGTGGATGGATGGATGAATAGATGGATGGATGGATGGATGGATGATACATAGATGCCTGCAATGCATGACAGATGGATGGGTGGATGAATGGATATCAGCTCATACAACTTTCAGTCAGAGCTCTATAAACAAGGCTATAATGCCAGAGCTAAAGGTCTTCATGTGGAAAGTGTTAATTTTCTGCTTTAAAATATTTTATCTCCAACTGTACATGCTCTTTCACCTTGTTTTCTTCCCAAAACTCAAAGTCATGAAGCCCAACTGAATCAACTAAGATGCTTTTGGCTTCAATTAACAGAATATCTAACTAAATGCTGCTTAAACAAAAGGGGTTTATCAATAAATCTTATACACACACACAAAGTTTGAAGCAGGAGGTTCATAGGGATGTATCAGTAACTCAAGGATGTCAGCACTCCAGGCCAGTGTCACTGCAATTCTAGGCATCTGTTTAGTCAAAAGGTAGTCACCCATTATTTTCACATTTGACAACTTCTTTGGAAGGGCTTGGGATGAAAAACAAGTTCTCCACTCTTACATTGGCCAAAACCAGGTCCCATGCCCACTGTTAGACCAATCGCTGAAAAGGGAAAAAGAAGTATTATGGATCACTCATACTTTGTCCCTTGGGTACACTGTCATTAAGCAAAACTATGAACAAAAGGGGAATGGCTGTTGGATGGGCCAACATCATCTTCTGTTCCCAATTCTACACCCCTAGATAGCTACAAGGCCCCCTCCAATCAGAATTGCACCCTAATAATTCCCATAATATACCCTCTAGAGAGATTCCAATACCCCATTCCCTTTGTAACCAAGTTTCCCACCTTCACCTCCTCAGCTTCTTACTCAGGGCACTTGGGACTGCAAGTGACAGAACCCAACTAAGACTAGCTCAAGCAAAGAAAGAAGTGGTTATAAGAAAACAAGCTATCTCACAGAAACCAGGGGCAGTAACTATAGCTTGGAACCAAAGCAGCTACCTCCATCTCTGGTCCACAGGAACCTGGGCCGGCCCCACTTGTCCATCTCTCTGCAGTTCAGCTTTCTCTGCTACTTGGTGCACATGGTCGAATCCCTGAGATGGCACACCCTTCCTGCCTGGTGTTGATAGAGGCTAGCTGGCATCTCAGTGCTAAGTCCAAGTCCCCAGAGAAAGAATCAGGAGCCATGCCTGATCCATCAGCCACAGGCAGGAATGCCAGGTCACATAGTTCAAATATGGAAGCTAGGGACTACCCCTTGGGATCTATTTGCCGAATTGTAGGGAGTGTATAGTCCTTGAAGTCCTAAAAGGGGTGTATATGCTCTCTTTGAAGAAACTTCTTGGACATCAGCCTCCAAGACCTAGCAGGCCAGAAGGGTGGGAAGGAAAAAGCAGCAGTCATCCGAGAATGACCATCTGACCCTCTCATCTCTCAGTAGGCAGCACAGCTGGCAGAGCACAGCTGGAGAGGAGAAGAAGCCATACTGATATACACAACATCTTGCCTAGCAGCTGCCCTCTCTTCCCTCCCCTGCTCTGCCTCAGGTTGGCTCCTGCTCAGGTCCCTTCTCACACCCTCACACCCACCTAAGTGCAATCCTCGCATTCAATGCTCCACTCTGGGCTCTCTTTGCCAGAATGCTTTCCCACACAGGGGTCCTTGTCTTCCAACTCACTTTCCATGCACGTATCTACCTCAGAAGTGAGCTCGGTCTATTTTAAACTCCTGTAGCTGTCTGCCATCTGTCTCGTCTGCAGGCCTCATGGTCTACCGAGAGAAGAATAGAACCAAATGTGGAAACACGGAAACTGATGTCTGGTCATGGTCCCAACATGAGCTCAGAACCTTGGAACAACCAAGGCATCCTTCCCATAGTGGATGGAGAAAACTCCCCCTTGGTTAGTTCTTGGGGTTGTTGGGAGCATCAAAGGAGGTTTGGACAATGACAGTAGGCCTGTGATGACATCTTTGCTGACCCTTAACCATGGCAGGGAATGGCCCAAAATTTATAAAGACGTTATAAAACTCAATACCAAAAACAAAATAATCCAATTAAAATGTGGGCAGAGGACCTAAATAGACACCTCTCCAAACAGGACATACAATTGGCCGATAGACATATGAAAAAATTTTACTGTCACTAATCATCAGAGAGATGTAAATTAAAACCACAATGAGGTATACCTCACTTCCGCCAGAATGGCTATCATCAATAAATCAAATATCAAGTGCTTGTGAGAATGTGGAGAAAAGGAAACCCTAGTGCACTGCTGATGGGAATGCAGACTGGTGCAGCCACAGTTAAAGCAATATGGAGACACCCTAAAAGTTAAAAATGGAACTGCCTTGTGACCCAGCAATTCCAATTCTGGGAATATATCCAAAGAAACCCAAAACACTAATTCAAAGAATATATGCACCACTATGTTCACTGCAGCACTATTTACAATAGCCAAGATTTGGAAGCTGCCCAAGTGTCCACCAGTAGATGAGTACAGACAAAAAGCTGTGATGCATTTACACAATGGAATACTACTCGGCCGTAAAACAAGGAAATCTTACCTCTGTGACAGCATGGATGAACGTGGAGAGTATTATGCTGAGTGAAATAAGCCAGTCACAGAAAGACAAGCACCATATGATTTCACTTATATGTGGAATCTAATGAACAAGATAAAGTAACAAACAAAATAGAAACAGACTCAGAAAGATACAGAGAACAGACTGACAGCTGTCAGAGGGGAGGGGGATGGGGGATTAGGTGAAACAGGTGAAGTAATTAAGCAAAAAAAAAAACCACTCATAGACACAAACAACAGTGTGGTGATTGTGGGAGGGAAGAGGAGGGAGGGAGAAAAGGGTAAAGGAGGGATAAATGATGATGGAAGGAGACTTGACTTAGGGTGGTGAACACAATACAAAATACAGATGACATATTAGAGAATTGTACACCTGGAACCTACATAATTTTATTAACCAATGTCACCCAAAAATTTTTCAATAAAAAATTTTTTTAATGAATGGCTTCCTTTACTTCTCTGAGCAGACACTCCCAGTGTCGTCGGGGAACAGCAATGCCAGACCAGAATCCTCAAGTCCATCCTTGGGTACTGATACTTAGAAATGGTCACCATGGCAATCAGCTCTGCCCCTCTGCTTTCTGAATGGCCCTGAGCCAGTCATCCACTTTGTGACGCCTTCGTGTGGCTAGGCGGCTGTTCATCGGCCCGAAGCAGAACTATAACGTCAAGGTGTGTCTCTAATATGGACACGGTATAGTACCTATCCCATGATGTGGTTGTGAGGATTAAATGGACTCGGTGATAACCAATAATAATAATAAATGTTTTATATGTACTGAGTGCTGCCTACGAGCTTTGCATGTATTCATTCGTAGCAACCCTATGAGGCCCATACTAAGCACTAAATGTTTTCATCTGGAGACATAACAACAAGTTAGAAGGAAGAAATCTAGAAAGACAGAAAACCAAATTTAACTTTTTTCCTAGAATCTGCAGACAAGGCACCGCAATGCTTCTTCAAAAGAGCCGCTCCATAAATTCAAGTGGGAAAAAAGTGCCCACCTTGAACACCTGCCCAGCACACAAAGGGCAGGTGCCTCGGGCACTGGGAAGGCTGGACCCATCCGTACCCCCACACTTCCTGCCATCTTTCCTCAAGCTGCTGTCTTCCCCCAGATGAAAGCTTCCCACATCCAAAAGACACCAGCTGGCTGGGAGACAGCTGCCTTCCCCTGTAAGGAGTGACTAGGACGTATGCCAATCACATGGGTCTCTACAAATCCCACTGCAACCGCAGCAGATGGCAGAGAGCAGCATTACTGATGCAAAATGTCACAGAAGGTTTCAGGGGGTCCCGTCGGGGGAGTCACATGTCACAGAACACTGTCCCCTACCACGACAGCGGTCCTCTCCTCCTCACTGCCTCCTCTGGATGCCTCGGGAACCCAGAAGCCTTCTCCTACTTCGCAGGACAGTCGACTTCTCCTCTCTGAAAACATAAGGGAACTTCACCTTCTCCGGAAGTTTTTATCAAAGCAAAGTGTTTTCCCTTTGGACAAAAATAGGTGTTTTCCAAAAAGAAACTGGTGCGATCCATTTTTCTAGCCAAGAAATATTTACTGAGCATCTACCATATGCCAGGCACTATTCTGGGCTCTGCGGCTACACAAGTGAACAAGGCGTTAAGACGATACAATAGTCTCCGTGTGTTGTGGGTCTGATTACGTATAAAGTATTATGTTAACATTTATTGAAGAATTTCTCTATTCCAGACACTGCTGAGAGCTTTCTATACATTATCTCACTTCATTCCTCACATCCCCTGTGAGGTATTTCATTCCTGTTTGACAGATGAGAAAACTGAGGCTCAGAGAGGTAAATAATCTGCCCAAGACCACACAGCTAGGAAGCAGTGGAGTTCCGATCCGACCCCAGGTCTGCCAGCTCAAAATCTCACATTGTTAGCCCCGGCTAGTGACTCAGTTGGTTGGAGCATTGTCCATACACCAAAAGATTGTGGGTTCAATGCCACTGGGGTGCGTACTGGAGGTAACCAATCAGTGTTTCTCTCTCACATGGATCCCCCACCCCCCTCTCTATAATCAATAAAAACATATTCTCGGGTGAGAATAAAATTCTTTTTTAAAGTTCACACTTTTAGCCAATAGCTCTGAGGGCCACATGAACCTCTAGTTTTTAATGACTCAGGAAGTCCCCTGTGCCTCCATGATGGGCCCCAAACTCTGCAACATGGCATTTAAACCTCCCTACTATTTTGTCTGACGATTTCCCACCTTGATTCCTGCCCTGGTGAAGGACTAACTTCTCCTGAAAGCAGTCCTCACAATTTCTCTCCTCGAGGACATCCTCTCGCAGCATCCTCGCGGACCTGTCTGTCCCCCTCGTCCTCCTCCCTTCTGAAACCCAGCCCCATCTGACAAGAGTCTCCTTAATCTAAAGCTACCTTCTCAGTTTTGCTTATGAGAAAGGAGCAGCTACTACCTCACTGACATCCAATACCAGGCCAGACTACCTAATTAAAATCATGCATTGAAGTTATTATTCTAGGTTTAAAAAATAAAGTCACCTACTCCAGGAAGCCCTCTCGGTCCCCTAGCCGAGGTGTTTCCCAGCCTGCCTTGGCCCAGCCCTCAGCACCGTCTCTGTGCAGGAGGGGCATTTGGAGAGTGCCCGCCCCTGAGAGCGCTCCCCTCCTCGCACAATGCCCGCACAATGCCCGAGCTGCAGTCATCAGGCCCCGCGCCACAGCGCCCTGCACATGCTCTTGCTCAGTGAATGTTTGCTGAAGTGGCTGTGCGTCCATCCCTACAGATTTCAACAGTATTTCCAAAGCCAGAGTCCCCAGCCTGGGGCCCACTTCTCTTCGCACCGGAGTCTACGTGAGCTCTTTCGGAAAGTTCATCAACTTCCATGACGGTGACTGACAATGATATTCAACGAGTCCCAAGTCTCTGCCCTAGTCCCAGGTCTGAATATCCACATGCCAACAGGTCTGTGCTTGGGCATCCAAGGAGAAACTCATGATTTCCTCAAAACAGTCCTCTTCCCAAGGTCCCCATCTCTGGGAATGGCACCACCAACCCCCCTAACCCTCAAGCTGTAGCCTGGGAGCCAAACCTGACTCTTTCTCCCCCCCACACCCAGTCAGTCACCAAGCTCTCTCAATAACACGCCCTAAACACCTCTCCAACCCCCAGCCACCTCTCCCTCCCACTGCAATCCGGGCACCTCAGATCCTGCCCAGGCTCCGACAATGCCCAAGCCCCTTCCTCCAGCCTTGCCAGCTGGAGATTCACTTTCAGCTGCAGCCACAGTGCTTTCCAAAAGGCAAATCTAATCATGTAACGCTTTATTTACCAAAAAAAAAAAAGACATCTGTACCCTAGGAATAAAATCTACTATTCAATTGGACACACGAGCCATTTATGATAGGGTCCCGCCTTCTCTTTTCTTAACCACACCCCCCAGTCTGTAAACACAATTGCTGGGTGCCAGCAAGACAAACACATTGTGGGTCCTAGGCCCTGCTGTGCTTCTGCAAACACTATTCCCCTGCCTGGAACCCCTCCTTCTTCCCACA
The DNA here is from genome assembly GCA_030848825.1 of Tadarida brasiliensis. Lineage (NCBI taxonomy): Eukaryota > Metazoa > Chordata > Mammalia > Chiroptera > Molossidae > Tadarida > Tadarida brasiliensis. Next base: position 124,363,604 of record CM061258.1, read on the forward strand.
CCCTCCTTTTCTTGGTAAAACCTGCCATCTTTGAGGCTGGACTTCCACACCCTTTAGTCCTGGGAAGCTTCCTGATGCTCCAACTCTGCGGGTCTCGGTCCCGCACGCATGGTGACCACAGCAGGCACAGTGCCTGCCTGCTCACTGGTCTAGACGGCGCTTTCGAATAGCAGGGACTGTACCAGTCATGTTCACTGTTGGATACCCCCACCACCACCTGGCACTGCAGGTATTCAATAAATACTTCAATGGATAAATAAATCAGTGAATGTATACAGCAAGGCTTCTGAGCACTCTTCATTAAAATAATCTTACAGGGCAATATTTTGAAGGCTAGGAGCTGCCTGGCAGACTGAGATCCTTCATTTCAGTTCTTAAAAAATCTTCACATTTGGCACCCTGGCCGGTTTGGCTCAGTGGTTGGAGTGTCTTTTCGCAGACCAAAGAACTGTGGGTTCGATTCCAGTCAAGGGCACGTACCTCGGTTGCAGTTTGGTCCCTGGCCCTGGTCAGGCCATGCAGGAGGCAGCCAGTCAATGTGTCCCTCTCATGTCGGTATTTCTCTCTCTCCTTCTCCCCAACCCCCCCCCCACTCTATCTGAAGATAAATGGAAAAAAATATCCTCAGGTGAGGATTTAAAAAAAAAATGTCTTCACATTTGGGACAGACACAGGACATCTCAGGCAGGGCTGGGGTGGGGCACTGCAGGGCGGACAGAACAGAGACAAGAACAGAGTCCCGGGCACTTGACTGAAAACTGTGGGAATATGAGCTCTCTTTTCAGGGAAAGAGCCAACCTTAAGAACACACATGGCCGGTGTGGCTCAGCGGTTAGCGCATCGGCCCAAGGACCACAGGGTCACAAGTTTGATTCTCGGTCAAGGGCACGTACCTTGACCCAGCCCCAGTCGAGGTTGTTTGGGAGGCAACCAATTGATGTGTCTCTCGATGTCTGTCTATCTGTCTGTCTGTCTGTCTGTCTGTCTTTCTGTCTGTCTCTCTCTTTCTCTCTCTCCCACCCTCCCCTCCACTCTATCTAAAAATCAATGGAAAATATCCTTGGGTGAGGATTAACAAAAAACAAAAACAAAAACAAAAGAACACACATATGGTTAATGTTAAAGGAGGTGAGCGTCCACGGCCTGGGATGCCCAATGGCCCGAGCTGCCCCGGTGGGCATGTCCTGCTGAGGGAACGGGGAAAGTGATGCCTCTTCCTGGTGGTGATCCACTGAGACATTCCCAGGGCAAAGGGCAAGGATGCCGATGGAAGGCACCTGGCAGAGGTTTCATAAAGAGAAATAGCCCAAGAAGGGACAATTTCAAAGCTTTCCTATTTGGGGCACTTTCCATTCTATTCCCCTCCCCCCATCTTTCAACATCCTCGAAGCTGTGCTCTTGTAAGGGTTCAGGATTCGAGGTACATCGAAAGGGGTTAAATAACTACACCCAAAATGTACTAACTAGTGGTCACGTTGACCTAGAAGGCCGTATCTGACGACTGCGAAAGGGTCCAAGGAAACGGGCGACCTCCACAGCCTGCCTGTGACAGAGTCTCACCGCGAGGCAGACGGAGCAGGCGGCACGCGACTGGGCACACGGAGCCTTCGGATTTCAGAAGCAGGGTCGAGAGATATCATGGTCTACTTGGTCTACTAGGAGGGAATGAAACAAAGACGAACATTACAGCCTTGTGTTTGGGTACTGAAAAATTAATGTCACTAGAGGAAACTGAAATGTGTCACCAAGAGGACCACAAACACAGAAGTTCTGTTGGCGGTTCCTGGGTCAAAGATTCTGATTCTCCCCTTCTTCTCAGCACAAAGCAGTGGGACCTGCCACCCTCTTTGAAGGTAAGTGTGGCCATGCAACTTGCTTTGGCCAATGACGTGTGTCTGCAGGGACAGAATCTTCCAGGCGGAGCTTCAAGAGCCACTACAAAATATATTATTCTAAGTAGCAGGCAGACCCTGTAAGATTAATCAGGTCTGCATAACCCTAAACCATGCCTGCTATACTGGCTACCTAACACACTCGCTGTCCTCTGGGCGTTAGCCACTGGAGGCCGTCCCTCCAGACATCAGCCACCATCCCAACCGCGAGGCCGCACTGTGAATCCAAACACGTCTCCTGACCCATCAACGTGGTGCGCGTTGGCTCATGGTGGTGGAAGTGCGGGGGGGGGGGGTCCTAAAACACTTCGAGAAGGGTGGACTGCCATTGTTCTTTGTGAAATGGGCTGTCAAAGCACACGGTCACTTAGACACTGCTGTGCGGCCACCCCAGGGAACGTCCTGCAGCACTGGCACATTCAGGAGGCACCGTCACCCTTTCCTGGGCTCCACGTGGAGACGTACCGAGGAGCTCTACGAAAGTCTGCATTACCCTCTCAAAAATTCCAGCAGCGTGGATGAGGGTTACAGGTACTAGTCTTCCACAGACGTCTTCTGCTCGGCCCACAACATGTCTTTTTTAAAAATATGAAATTTTACATAAAATCCAGATTCCTGGCTTCTCTTGAAAAATTAGAAGAGCTGGTAGCCCTGGGCTCAGATTCCAACAAAGCAGAGTTTGGTCTTAAATGATTTTATTTGTTTGTTTGTTTGTTTGTTTATTATTAGAGAGAGGAAGGGAGGGGGAGATGGAAACATCGATGAGAGAGAACATCAACTAGCTGCCTCCTGCATGCCCCCCACTGGGAATCTGGCCACACCTGGGCATGTGCCCTGACCGGGAATCGAACTGGCGACCTCTTGGTGCATGGGTCGATGCTCAACCACCGAGCCATGCTGGCCGGACAAGAGTTTACTCTTTTAACAAGGTAACGACACCCCCATTCAATGGGCCCACCACTGACAATGTTTTATACTCACCCCATTCAGGTCTCCTGCCTGGATCCTGCAGGATTTGAGTTTACAATCCTTAAAATTTACATATGTGTCCCACAGATAAATAGGAAAAACATGCCCCAAGATCAAACCCATAACATGGGCATGTGCCTTGACCAGAAATCGAACCAGCAACCCTTCAGTGCATGGGACAACACTCAACCAACTGAGCCACACCAGCCAGGGTGGAAAATGTCATTTTAATCAGCCAATGTCTTTTGTGAATATTGAATTTCAATGTTTTTATTATCTTCTAATAGTGCTCCATGTACCACAGCCCCAAACACCTCAGTCAGTAATTAACCACCAACTGTCACGCCCCACACCTTTGCTCTCTGCTCCCCTCCCGGCCTGCGTTGCCCTTCCCCCACAGGATCCAATTCAAATGCCTCTTCTTGGGAAGCCAGCCTTGACGCCAGCCCGAGAATTCATTGCCATCCATGGGGCATATCGCATCTCAGCCCTTTTCCTTCCCACTTGGCACTGCAGTTTCGTAGGGACCAGGCTGTTCCCTCATGAGACCGAAGGCTCTCCAGGACCAAGACTAAATCTCTAGAACCTTAGTAATTACTGAAGCTCTCACTAGGTGCCAGCATTTTTCCTGCCTTTCTCATTTAAACCCCCCCACCACCCCTATGAGGTGGGTCCTGTTAGCCTTAAAGAGACTCCAAGTCCAAGAGCGGTACTCTCAGCTACTGTGCACCTGACCACACTGCACTTCGAAGGCAACAGCCTCTAGGGTGCAACAGGACACTTCCAGTGTCTGCAGGCCTCCTGAAGGACTCTCCATCCCCCTTCCCGGGCTCAGCCCCAAGTCCTCCTCAGGGGCCTGCCATGGGCTCTCACCCACTCTCATCGCAGAGCCTCAGAGAACCCCACTCTGCTCCCACACGCTGCCTGACGGGAGCTGGGAGGCTCCCTCATCACACGAGCCTCCCAGCATCTCTGCTTCCCTCTGAAATTACATTAAATTGTTCCATTAGTGTCAAAAGAGGAAGATGCATGATACTGTTTGAATTTCCTTTTCTAAAGAAAGTTCTCTCCAGAACTGCACTCGTGCTGACTGCTTCCAGAAAGGGAGAGGTTATTTGGGGGCAGAGTTTATTTGCAGAATATCACAAAATCAGTCTAAATGCCAACGTTTATTCTAGTTGGTTTGCCTGCATCATACAGATGTGATCATGCAAAATCATCGAAGTGGACTGGAACAGACATTTCTCCAAAGGTGGCACGCAAACAGCCAACAGGCACCTGAAACGATGCTCAACATCACTCACCAGTATGGAAATGCAAAGCAAAACCACAATGAGACACCACCTCACACCCACTGAGATGGCTCTATCAAACACAAAACAACAGAAAATAACGAGTGCCGATGAGGATGTGAGACTGCAGCCCTGACAGACTGTGAGCTGGAAAGCAGCCACCATGGAAAACAGCACGGAGATTCCTCAAGAACGGCAAGAGGAGCCGTGTGGCCCGCAGTCCCACTTCCAGGTGTACGTCCAGGAGAACTGAAAGCAGACCTGAAGAGATGTCTGTACTCCCATGCTCATAGCAGCAGTATTCACAACAGCCAAAAGGTTTCAGAAGCAACCCAAATCCACCCATGGATGAACGGAGAAACAAAACGTGGTGTGTACACACAGCAGAATCGTACGCCGCCTTGGAAAGGAAGGAAACTGACACAGGCTACGACGTGGATGAACCGTCCAGACATTGTGCTAAATGAAACAAGCCAGACACAAACGCACGAATTCTTATATGAGGCACCTAGAATAGTAAAAATCAGAGACAGAAAGTAGAAGAGTGGTTGCCAGGCGCTGGGGGGAGGGAGGAAGGGAGAGCTGGTGCTTAGTGGGACAGTTTCGGTTTTGCCAGAGTCCTGGACTCGTGTTGCACAACCACGTGAGTGTTCTCTACACTCCTGAGTGTACACTTAGAAATGGTTAAGATGGTAAGTTTTCTGTTATGTGTATCTCATCACAATTTTTAAAAATCATGGAAGTCAATAAGTATCCTGTCTTTATGATAAAATGGTACAACCCAGAAAGGACCTCGAGGAGAGCTCCATCGAAGCCTGAAGCCCGGTGGTGGAGAAGGTTTGGGCTGTCGTTGAGGGACAGTTGGCAACAAGTAGTCGGGAGCCAACTACTTATCCCAGTGAGCCTCCACCGAGGGTCAGCAGCCACGTGGGAGTGCCTGCAGCTCCCCACACCGCACACACGTGGTAGAGGACAAATGCTGAGCGCAGCAGAGGCATGGCCCAGAAACATCACCCAGGCTGCTGCTCCAGCAGCTTTGAACTTCTAGGGCAAAGAGGCATGGCTCACGGAGAGCCCGGAGATAGGCTGCACCCCTCCATCTGAATGCCCCTCTATCCTCGACTGCTTCCGGGAATCTAGGCTGTCAAAGCTAACTTTTAGAGATCTCAACTTTTCCTTCTCCTTTAGTCAGAGACTGAAAAGAGAAATGCCCAAATCCTGGCAAAAACCATCTCAATGGTCAACACTGAACAAACACACATCTCTGCAGGAACAGGAAACAGGAAAACCACTTCGTACGTTCATTCACTCAACAATATTTATCATCTCCAATTACAAACAAGACATGACCCCTGTCTGATGGAGAAAACACAAAAATTAGTAAATTTTGTCTGCTAAAAATGGATAATTATTAAACTACAATGTGCAGGAAATGCTATGAAGGAAACAAATTTGTCATATTGACGAAGACTAAGAGGGAGTCCTTCTGTGTCAGATCTGCAAGTTGCACAGCCAACAACCATCCCTCCCTTTTGCTTCTTACTAAAAAAACCCTGATATTGTTCAGTGTTCCCAGATAAAAACATTCTAACCTCACTTCCAGTCCCAGCCAATGAAGACACAGATGGATTCCCTGGGAAGAGTATCACTGTCCCTTCTCAAGTAAAAACAAAAACAAAAAAACAAAGACTTGCAAGGAAGTTTTGGCCATTCCATACATGCCTGGAATGTAGAGTAAATGCTTGGAGGTTCTGCAGCCACTCTGTGACCATGAGAAAGAAAAAAAGAAAAAAACTACCTGCTAAGACTGGTGGAGCAGGAAGAACAAAGTAGCCCAAGTCCTTAATGACATCATTTATCTTCTCTACAAGTTCTGGTTCACCTACACTCAGCCTTTCTTTCTTTTCTTCTTTTTGTTTGATCCTATTTTTTATTAATACTATTACAGATGTCCCCCATTTTTGCCCCCTTTGCCCACCTCCACCCAGCCCCCTCCCCCACCTCCCATGGCCTTCACCACACTGTTGTCTATGTCCATGGGCTATGCATATACATTCTTTGGCTAATCTCTTCACCTTCTTTTATCCAGGCCCCCCACTCTCCTCCCCTCTGACAGCTGTCAGTCTGTTCCATGTATCCATGCCTCTGGTTCTATTTTGTTCATCAGTTTACTTTGTTCATTAGATTCCAGGCATAATTGAGACCATATGATACTTATCTTTCTCTGACTGGCTTATTTTGCTTAGCATAATGCTTTCCAGGTCTATCCATGCTGTTGCAAAGGGTAAGAGATCTTTCTTACAGCTGCATAGTATTCCATTGTGTAAATGTATCACAGCTTTTTTATCCACTCATCTACTGATGGGCACTTGAGCTGTTTCCAGATCTTAGCTATTATAAATAGTGCTGCTATGAACATAGGTGTGCATATATTCTTTCTGACTGGTGTTTTGGGATTCTTAGGATATATTCCCAGAAGTGGGATCGCTGGGTCAAACAGAAGTTCCATTTTTAATGTTTTGAGGGAACGCCACACTGTTTTCCACAGTGGCTGCACGAGTCTGCATGATCCTACTTTCTTATTTCTGCAACGATGCATGTTGGTTTCATGTAAAAAGAAAAACTAATAAAATATTCTTCATTTTGAAATATATAGATATCTGGTTATGTGGCAGAGATTATGAAAATCTATTCAGGAACTCTATCCGGTGTTTTTGTCAGACTCCAGGGAACTCTGGGGCTTCTCCAGCGTCTCTCGTGACCGCGCCCTTACAGGAGCCTCAGTACGCAAAGCACCTTCACGTAGTTTCTCCTCCGCTGCTTTGTAAGTGATGTTATTCGATTTGGTTTGGGATGTATCCTAGGAAACACTCCCAAAGTAAAAGAGCCACAATTTCTTCCTGAAACAACTTTCCCTGTGTATCCTCAACTTCTATCCTTACATCACACTGTGAGGGAGACTTAAAAATACATCGATGGCAACAGAGTTACATAGCATTGTAGACAATCACGTGTGGGTGTAAACAAAGAAATGAATGTCTCGCCTTCAAAACATTCGCCTTGGGAAGCTTACCAAAGGAACCGGGGCTGAGCGGTCCTGGAGCGGTGCGCCCAGGGCGCCGCGGCCGCCAAGGCTCCTTCCCACGAGCCCTGCTCCTTGGAGGCCCCGCGACCCAACAGCTGTCTAAGAATGTGATTTCTGATTGCTTAGCGTTCAGTCTCGCTGGGTATCTGCTTCATTCCATCCCTTACAAAACAGGTAGTGGAATAAAGAATGGTCTTTACTCCTGACCTGAGTCTCCTCGGTCATGGACACTTGGTCCTGTGGAGCTGACGGACATTTAGGGGGAAGCATAGTCTCTTCTAGTGGGCCCAGAACCCACTTACTGGGTTTTCCACAGAAACCCTCTCAGCTGCTCCATCAGCACCAGCCCATTTCCTTTCCATCCTGTGGGCTCCCTCCCAACCCTCCGAGTGTGGGAAATCCCCTCCCCGAGTCACACCACCCATTTACTTACCCAAACCCACCCCTCTGGCTCCAGGGCCTTTCACAGCCCTTGCTGACAAACCCCATTCATTAAGACCCTGTACATTCCTCTCATGACACTAACTTGGAAGTGTTTCCTTGGCCTGGTCAAAACATTCTGGGCCAGTAATTCAAGGCCACCGGGGAACACAAGGACGTCAAATGCGAAATGCTTTCCTGAGCCCACCACAAGCCTTCGAGCTGGAGGCAGGGGGATTCCCAGGCAGACACAGAGTTCTTCTCTCTTTGAATGAGCTCTGAGAGATCACTAACCCTTTGATACCCTTCGACCTCTCGCCAGAATGTGTGAGAAACACCTGATCCTCTCGCCGGGCATCGGAAACACTTTCTCAGCCAAGCATGAGTGAAGGTCAGTGCTTCTGCTTCAGATGTGGTCCATCTGGACAACTGTAGATAAGTCACAAATGGCCTCTGCCAGTGACCACCACCTGGCAAGTGGCTCCTCAGCTCTGCTCTTTGTCTGTCACTCAAATCTATCCAGGCCAATCCCATTCATACTCTGGACCGGTGGTCCCTCCTAACCCCTGACCAGGCAGCCTTTCTTTAGCTGCTCCTGGCCAGGCCATACAGACAGGGAGCTTAAACAAAACCACAGGAAAGGTGTCCCTACAGTCAGGACTTCGCAACTTCAGAAACGCACCAGAGACGCTGTGTCACGGGCCACGACACAGCCATAAAACAGAGTAAGATGTTCTCTGTGTGCTGACATGGAATGGAACAAACCCCAAGGTATACTGGTAAGTGAAAAGGCCAGGTAGGCTAACGTCTGAATGTGTGTGTTGGGAGAGAAGCACGGTGTCTGTGATGCATGCATGTGATGGCTGCTCCCAGTCCACACAGAGCCGGCGACAGTGACCGCCTCAGGCAGAGTCACGGGGTCAGGCGGGAGAGGCCTCCCAGGGCAAGCCTCTGCACCTTTTATGGGAACTAGCACATGTGGACAACTATTGGAACTGTAATTAAGAGAAGTCAGAAAGACATATAGCCGTAGAATAGGAGGCAATGGTCCTGATAAAAATACCCCCGTCTGTATGTCCTCACTTGAAAGATGCTCACCATCCACTCATTAATGATGAGCAGATTTCCAAATAATGTGTTTTAATGTTGGTTTCTAATTTTAACTTAAAATACCTATCAATGTTGATTAAAATCTGCAAGAATCAACCAAAATGTTAAGGGTTGGCTTCTTCCTGAGTAGTGGAATTGTGAGTGGTTTTTATTTTCTTCTCTGGGTTTATCTTCCTTTTCTAATGGTTCTATAATAGGCAAGCATTAGAAATTTTTAAACATATTTTTTCACTTTTTTTAATTTTATTTTCAATCACAGTTGACACACAATACTATATTAGATTCCGGTAGACAACTTAATGATTACACATTTATATACCTTACAAAGTGGTCACCCAGATAAGTCTAGTACCCCCTGGCACCATACATAATGATTACAATATTATTGACTATTTTCCCTGTGCTATACTTTACATCCCTGTGACTATTTCATAACTACCCATTTGTACTTAAACATATTTTTTAATTAAAAATATGAAGACTCCATCTTAGGCTTCTGTCCTGCACTCTCCACCCCTCCCCAGGCTGGGCAGTGGTTCAGGCCGCAGGACCTCACAGTGAACACCTTATTTGGAGGGACAGCAGAAGGGCCGCCAGGAGACATCCCCGTGGCCAGAAGCAGAGAGAGAGGCAGGATTTTAAAAGGCAGAGCCGTAAACCTCAGCATAAAATAAGCAGCCAGGCTCTCATTTCAGCCCTGTAAACAGTGCTGCGTATTCATTAAAACTGCATTAGTCTAAGGAGCCCCCAGAGATCCGGCTAACGGGAGGAGGGTGGGGGCACAGGGGAGGAGGAACACGGACGGGAAAGCAGGCCACCGAGGGAACCTGCGTTTTCCAACACAACGCGAACAGGCCACAATCACATCACAGCCAGAGAAGGGCCACCCAAAGGGGCTTTCCGTGGTTCTCGTTTGCTGTGTTGGAAGTAAACAGAGATTGAGACAAGGGAAACAGCCAGGACCCCAAATTCCTGGTTTGCCTGGCCCCAACCTGCCCTGCTAAATGGTTCCGAAGGAACGGATGTGCCCCGAGTTCGGGCCTGGTGGGCAGCACCTGCAGGGCGCACGGCAAGATGGACCGGACCACAGAGAAAGCGTCACAGGCCAGCTGCTCCCCTCCCCTAGAGGCCAGGCAGAAACCAGTCCCAGAAACCCACCAGGTAGAAGGTTGTGGCCAGCATGGACTGAGGGCTTCCTGTTCCAAAGGCTGTATATGTCTTAACTCACTTAAATCCAGGTCCTATTACGGTCCCATTTCTGGGTAAAGAAAACGAGGCATATCCACGGGGATGTGAAGTACAGCACAGGGAATCTAGGCAACAACATTGTAATAGCTCTGTGTGGTGCCAGGTGGGCACTGGAAATATCAGGGCAACAATCTGTAAAGTACACGATTGTCTAACCACTATACTGGACACCTGAAACCAATACAAAATAATGTTGAATGTAAAATATATATATACTTTTGATTAAATGAAAAAAAGAAAATGAAGCATAGAGAAATAATTTGCCCAAGGTCACCCAGCTAAGGGGGAGTGTCCTGACTCACAAGCATTCTGCTTCTCCCAAATTTTGCCAAGCATCAGCTCAAACCAGACCTTTAACATGGTGACGGATGTTCCAGGGAACCGCACTGTCAGATCCACAGATGCTGGTAGCAGGCCATGTTTGTCCCACTGTACAGATTAGGTCACTGAGGCTTAAAGGCTTGAGAACAGTTCCAGCTACTGGGGAGCATCCTCACCCTCAAGACAAGAATGGAGCCCTGGCCAGTTTGGCTCAGCGGTTAGAGCGTCGGCCTGCGGTCCAGAGAGACCCGGGTTCGGTTCCCGCTAAGGGCATGTACCTCGGTTGCAGTTTGTCCCCGGCCCTGGTTGGTCGTGCGGGTGGCAGCCACTCAATGTGTCACTTTCTTTCTTTTTTTTTTTTTCCTCACCCAAGGACATTTTTTCATTTTCTGTTCAGATAGAGTGAGAGGGAGAGAGAGAGAGAGAAACATCGACGTGAAAGGGACACATCGAGTGGCTGCCACCCGCACAACCAACCAGGGCCGGGGACAAACTGCAACCGAGGTACATGCCCTTAGCGGGAACCGAACCCGGGTCTCTCTGGACCGCAGGCCGACGCTCTAACCACTGAGCCAAACTGGCCAGGGCTCACTTTCACATCGATGTTTCTCTCTCTCTCTCTTCCTCTCTCTCCCTCTCTTCCTCTCTCTCCCTCCCACTCTATCTGAACAAAAAATGAAAAAAAAATGTCCTCGGGTGAGGATTAAAAAAAAAAATAAGAAGGGAGGAGAGGGGCCATCCTCTACCCCCGCAGGGCACACAACCCTAACTAAGAGACCCAGAGCAGCGGCAGTTGCCTCCTTTCCATGTCAGCGCTCAACGCCAAAGTCCCCTGAGCAGGAATCAGGAGATGAAGGACAAAGAGAAGGAGGCAGGAGGTTCAAAAAGATGCTCCAAACCTCCCCCACTGAGCCAGGGAAGGGAGGCGCTCCTCTCCCCAGCAGTGGGGGCAGATGCCTACTCTCCCTCTCCTGAGCTCTCTCTAAAGAGCTTTCAAGGTTAGCAAGTCTGATGGTAACTGTTTTTGTCACATCATGCCCTTTTCCCACGCACAGACGACTTCCCTGAGGCCTCGGGAAGGAGACACCTGGGTTCAAGGCTCCAGATCTGCCTCTTCACCCAACAACGACCCCACTGAGGGCTCAGCAACCAGTGATCACCGCCTTGACTGCCGCCTCCCCCACAGTACTGGTGATCTGTGATCCCACCCCTCGCCCCAGATCATTGGCCACCAGATCTAAGCTGAGCCAATCAGATTCTTTCACACACTTTAGCATGGAGGCTGAGATGCAAAGAGATGAACAATGGGCAGTCATGGGACATGGTCTTCCTCTCACATGTAGAATAGGAAACAAAGAAAGCAGGTGTGTGCAGAGGCGAGAAGAATGAATCTAGACAAGGAGAAGTAGGGACAAGAGACAGAGAGCCCAGCAGCCATCCAGCTCCCAGTTCTCGTCTCTCTCATCCTCCACCTTCCCTCGGTCCCAAGCACGTGCCTGCATTCTCATACTAGAGCTTCTTCAGCTGTAGCTGACTTGAGTTGGTTTCTGCTACTTGCAACCAGAAAAGCTTAACTAACACGTGCCTCTCCCTCTCCCTCCTGGGACATGAAGATGTCTGGCTAATACACCCAAACAGCTGGAAATAATTCACTGAAGGGTGACCCACAAACCAAAAGTAACAGCAGACAAGGCCAGAGGCAGGACACTGGGGCTGGCTCCAGGCTGGCGGAGGCTCCGAGGATGGTCAGTAGATGCAGCAAATGTGTACAAAACACCTATCAAGCAAGGCTGCACTGTGAAGGGAACAATGACCACTCAAACATAGACCCTGCCTTGAAGCAGCTTAGAGTGGAGGGGAATGATTCCCCAACAAAATCATCAGTGAGACAGAAGAGGGAAAATGCAATTAAGGTTTAAAACTGTCGATTCTAGGCAAAGGAGAGTTCTGAGACGCCTGGTCTCTGGGGGAGTCGGGGGTGGTGCACATCCCAGCACGTGTCTCCTTTGAGAAAGGAGAAGACTCGCTGGTGCACTGAGGTGCCAGGAAAAGAAGCTCGTAAGACCGAAGACACCATGAGCAAAAGTCCGAGGAGTGGGTCATGTCCAGGCGGAGCGCCCCATCTTCCATCGTGACACAGCACCCTCGTGATGGCCACCACAGCCACACCATTAACGTTTTTCTTTAAAACAACTCACTTTTTAACTTCAATGTTTTAAAGATGGAAACGGTCTGAAAAAGTTCAACATGGACCATAAATCATATGACCCAGCAATTCCACTCCTAGGTAAACACCCAAGAAAGTTGAAAACATGTTCACACAAAAACTGCACACGAATGTTCATGGAAGCATTGTTCATCACAGCCAGAAGGTGGAACAGGACAAACGTCCATCAATGGATGAGCAGATACACAAAATGTGCGATATCTTGATGGAATATTATTCAGCCACGAAAAGGAATACTGGCACATGATGAACCCAGAAAACATGCTTAGTGAAAGAAGCCATCCTGGTATGGCTCCATTTGGGTGAAATAACCAAACAGGCAAATCTAGAGACCGCCGGTAGATCGGGGTTGTGGGCAGGGAGAAACGGGGAAGGACTGACACTGGGCCTGGCTTTTTTATGGGGGGTGATGAAAATGTTCTGGAATTAGATAGTGGTGATGGTTGTACCACACTGTAAATACAAAAACCACTGAATTGAACTTTTTAAATGGTGAAGATGATAAATTTGATGTTATATGAATTTTAATAAAATTTCATAATTTAATAATAAACTATTTTTAATGGAATAAAAAACTAGCATCTCTTAGCATAACTAGAAGTCAACCATAAAAATAAACACAACGGAATCAAAATAATGGTAGTTCATTCTGGCGCCACATCATTGCCTGCCCAAGGCCCTGAGCCATCGCTCCCGGCTAGGTTGGGGGTTGGGGTGTCAGAGAGCGTTAACTAGCACCAACTAATTAAAACTGACATGCCAGCTCGACCTGAGGCTTCCCTCCATCAGAAGAATCTGAAAAGAAAGACAGGGAACAGCTCCCCACACTGTGACCTGATGTTAACAGGGCCAGGCCTTCAGTAACTGGCTTCACACCCAAACCCCACTGCACTCTGGGAAGCTTTGCTCTAAAGGATGAAACAGCTGTTTGCGTGTTGCTTTCTATGTGCCAAGCAATGTGCTTGACCCTCTGCACCTGTCACAACCAGCGTGTGGCCTCAAGCCCACAGAGATGTGGGGAGGATGGGAAGGGGGATGTGCCCTGAGGAAAGGGACCCTGACCCGCACACCAGGATGTGCTGGAGGCAAACACTTCAGCAGAGGAGTTTCCAGTGCGGCTCTTCCCCGCGGCATTCCTCGTTGTGCTTGTGTTTGAATGTCTGTGTTCCCCCAGAACTTATATGCGGAAGCTTAGTCCCCGGCGTGATTGTATGAGGAGGTGGAGCCTCATGAATGGGAATATGCCCTTCTAAGAAGAGACCCCACAGAGCTTGCTTCCTCTCTCTGCACCCCACCCCCCATGTGGGCACAAGAAGAGAGCCCTCACCGAGCTGGCACCCTGATCTTCAGACTCCCAACCTCCAGAACGGGGAGAAAATCAATGTCTGCTGTTTAAGCGGCTCCGGCTGTGGTCTGTCACAGCAGCCCGAGCTGACTGAGACAGCTGGGACAAAGTGCAGGAGAAAACTCACAGCAGGAGGACGTGGCTGAGTGGCACATGGCCGAGTGGCGCGTGGCCCAGCGGCACAGCACGACAGTCTGAACCACAGAAGCCTGTGTCACGGGAAGGTATCTGCTGACACAGGAAAAGTGGATCATGAACCGTGAAGGGCAATGGGCAGTGACACCAGGTCTGCAGTCTGGATTGGTTCATTCCACAAGCAGAAAGAGTGCCCACTGTGTGCCAGGCACTGTTCTGGGCACTGTGCACAACACACAGCGAACCCCTGCCCTCGGGGGGCATATACTCTGGTGTGCATGAGATGGAATGCAGATGAGGTGCAGGAGACGCGGGGGGTGGGGGGTCTTACAGAGGGGGTCCCCACTGGGGCACTGTGCTGGTCTCCCGAGTTCCTTCTGCGTGCTACGGCGGCGTGGTTCTGCACTGGGTAGGTGCCAGGCATGGTTCTCCCGCACCGAGTAGGTGCCGGGCATGGTTCTCCTGCACCGGGTAGGTGCTGGGCGTGGTTCCCCTGCACCGAGTAGGTGCTGGGCGTGGTTCTCCTGCACCGAGTAGGTGCCGGGCATGGTTCTCCTGCACTGGGTAGGTGCCGGGTGTGGTTCCCCTGCACCGAGTAAGGTGCCAGGCGTGGTTCTTCTGCACTGACTAGGTGCCGGGCGTGGTTCTCCTGCACTGAGTAGGTGCCGGGTGTGGTTCTCCTGCACCGGGTAGGTGCCGGGCGTGGTTCTCCTGCACCGAGTAGGTGCCAGGTGTTGTGAAGTAAAGGAAAGCTCAAACCCCTTGGCGAGGCATCGAAGCGCCTCTGTGTCCTGGACCCCTGCCTCCCATCATGAGCCGCTTCCTGTGAGAGCCGCCCCGGCCAGGACCCTCGGTCCAACACACTGCACAAAAGCCGGGCTTTTGCCAGAGAAGTCAGTCCTCCCACATGCTCTGCACAGCCGGTAAAACCCAATTCATCCATCGAGACACCTTCCCAACGGGACCCCTTCCTCACATCACTCCTACCCACCTCCACACCACTCGGCAGTGATGGCCCCAGTGATCCTGGCCGGTTGTGAGGCTTCATCTCCTGTCACTGCTCAGACCTCCGCCGGGCCTCACTTCTCTCTTCTTCAGTGTCACCTCCACACCTTCCTCTCCTGTGTGGAATTTCTCTCCCTACTTGCCACCCCAATCTCCTAAACACGTGTGCTTCTCTGTTGCCCTCAAACTCGAGCCCAAGGACCCCTTTCCACCCAAAGGAGAGGAGACAATAAACTGACATGCAGTTAAATCACAAAACTTTTGCCACCCCAGGTCTGAGTCACGGCTCCTGGGTCTCTGGCCAAGTGAAGCCCCTTGCGCTGGGGGTGTGGCCGGCAGGGGAAATGCCTCAGGCTGGGACTGAGGGAGTTTTGGAAGATTCTCTGCAGGGCCTGGTGGGAAGCCCTGTTCCTCTTGTTGATTCCCACCCTCCCCAGACACCCCCACACTCACAAGTCCAGAGTCTGTAGAAAGGCTCCTCCCTTCCTGG
Organism: Tadarida brasiliensis; assembly: GCA_030848825.1. Taxonomy (NCBI): domain Eukaryota; kingdom Metazoa; phylum Chordata; class Mammalia; order Chiroptera; family Molossidae; genus Tadarida; species Tadarida brasiliensis. Next base: position 124,379,143 of record CM061258.1, read on the forward strand.
CTCCTAGCGTCTGCAGCCTGTGATGCTGTGGCAGACAGAATCTCAGGACGAGAAAGGGCCTCCCATGCCCGTAATCGGGAGTCCGCTCAGCCCCCTGGGAAAGCAGTGGTACTCAGCCACATCTGAGACCCCCAGGGGCATTTCAGCAATGTCTAGATACGTTTTCGGTTCTCGCAATGTGGAGTGGGTGATGATACGGGCATCTGGTGAATGGAGGCCAAGAATGTTGATAAACATCCTACAATGCACAGAACAGCCCCGAAGAAAGACTTACCCAGCCCAAAATGTCAGTAGTGCCAAGGCTGAGAAATTTCACTGTAACTAAACCCCTCCCAGCACTGGGAACTCACTTCCCCTTCCCCAACCCAGGCCACCGACTGCTCCTACACACAGTATCTCTCCTGGATGAATCTTGGGGACCATGGACCCACCTTCTCCTTGAGGCCAGGGCCTCTGCCTCTACTCAGCTGCGCCCCACAAAGTCCTTGCTGCCTAGCTCGCTCTGGATGCTCTCAGAAAATGAGTACAGAATCCCTCCTCCACAGGTTAATCTATGATAAAGGTGGCATTTCAATTCTGTGGGAAGCAATGGGTTATTCAATAAATGGTATTGGGACAACTGGCTGGCCATCTGGTAGAAAATAAGGCTAGATCCTCACCTCCCTCCTAAAACCAAAATAAATTCCAGATGGATTAAAGATTTAAGTGCAGAAGAAAAAAAGTTAAAGTAGTGAAAGAAAATATGAGAGAATTGCTCTATAATCTCATTGAAGGGGGAGGGCTTTCCAAGCAAGACATGAAATGTAAGGTACATGAAAGAAAAGGTTCATAAATTTGACTATAAGAATATTTAAATATCTACACAGTAAAAAAATTCCATAATAAACCGATTTTTTCAATGTTAAAAAACCAATTTTATATACTATTATATTATATATAACACGTATGCCAGCTGAGACATGTTCTTTAGTAAATAAAAACCTGTTAAAGTCAATAAGAAAGTAAAAAAATAGGCAAAAGATAAGAGTTCACAGACAGAGAAATACAAACAGAATCGTGATGGAAAGCAATTCAGCACCAGCAATCCACATTTTATTTTTTAAATACGTTTTTATTGATTTTTTAGAGAGAGAGGAAAGGAGAGAGAGATAGAAACATTGATGTGAGAGAGAATCATCTAGCGGCTGCCTCCTGCACTACCCTCCCACCACCACCACCCTGGGGACAGAGCCTGCACCCGGCATGTGCCCTGACCAGGAATCGAACCGGGACCTCTCAGTCCTTGGGGCAATGCTCAATCCACTGAGCCACACTGGCCGGGCACAATAGCCTTTGTCCAGCTGACCCCAATGCTACACCCCCCTTGCACGTGTATGCAGACCCACACAGGTGAAGCCATACTGCTCGTTACCAGATTGTTGGCAACAGCAGAAGGCTCAACAAGGCCAGTGCCCATCGTCAGGAGTGGCTAAATACATTATCACGCATTCATAAAACAGAAGACTCTGAAGCTCTTAGAAACAAATGAGGCAGCTGTATGGATCGATCCCCATGAGACATTATTAAAAGGAAAAGCAATGTACAGAACAGTATTACATGACACATTTCCAATTGTGTAAAGAACAATGGGTGGGTGCACTGTCAGTCATTCAGTCCACCCATATTTATTAAGTGCCCACAATGTGCTAGGCACTGTTATAGGTGCCAGGATTCTGCCAGGAGTAAGTCAGTTCCCATATGCATCGGCTGTCCAAGCTTGGAAAACTCACAGGAAACTCGTCACAGGGGAGGCTCTGGGTTGTCAAATTTATCAAATAAAAATATAGGCCACCCTGTTAAATCTGAATTTCATATACACAGTAGATAGTTTTGTAGTATACATCTGTCCTCTGCAGCACTGGGGACATGCCTATGTTAACTGCAGATTTCACTAGGCACCCTGTGAAGTGGGTACCCTCCCTGGAGGAGCAGGAGGAGGGATGAAGCATCTGGGATGGAGAGAGAGTTCCTTTCATGAGATTGCACGTTGCAATGTACTTCACTGTCTGGAATTATCATCAAGTGCATGTATTGCTTTTATTATTATTTTTAAAACTGACACAAATGAGTAAGAAGAAATTCCAAGGACCCAAGGCCCGACTCCATGTAAGCTGCAATTCCTGGCCAGCTGAGCCCCAGTCAGCCCGCAGCCCAGCGCATTCCAGGGCTGCTGCTTCTCTAAATGGAAATGCTGTCCCACACCCAGCAGCAAGATCCTGAGCTGCGAGATTTTTTTTAACAGGTCCAACGCAAAGAAAGAAAGGTAGAAAGCAACAGGGAAAGCAACACAGGACGTGGCCAGAAACTCGCCTTTTCCAAGAAACAGAGGAAAATAAAATGCTGCCTTTCTTAGAGCCCGGTTTTAAGAACCTCTTGGGCTTCTCAGATCCGCTCCATCTGCCCTCACTGCCTTCGTCCGGGAGATTTCACCACCCTAAGAGGGAAAGAGCGTTTTGTGTAAAGATCATCCAACCTTTATGTTCCAAACACTTTTGAGCACTAACAGTGACTGATATTTATAAAATACTTTACTATATGCCAGGCCCTCTTCTAAGCATTTTAACCAATATTAACTCATTTAATTATCTCAACAACCCCATGAGATAGATACTACTATTATCCCTTTTATACAGATGTGGAAACTAAAGCACAGAGAGGCTCAGCAACGAATGAAGAGCACACAGCTGGTACTTAGAAGACCTGGGATTTGAACCCCGATCATCTGGCCCAGAGTAAACACCCTTCCCCACTGGCCGGCACTGGATGGGGAACGAGGCAAACACACTCCTGCCTCCTGGAGCTCGGGTTCCAGAGGGAATCCCACCCTCCACAATGAAAAGACAGGCTCACGGTAAACAGCGCTGAGTTCTAGAAGACACAGTAAGGACTGGAAACAGCTCACTCATTCATTTACTCAGCAGACAGTTAACAAGGGCCTCCTGTGCACCGAGCACTGTCCTAGGCGAGGACGAGGCTGCGACCAGGACAAGCAGATCCTCCACCTTGTGAAGTTCCTGGCCTGGTCCACACCCAGGAGGAATTTTAGACAGGGTGTCAGCACAGGCTGTCTGAGGAGCCGACTTAAGCTCAGACCAAGAGCAAGAGCTGGGCAGAGGGAACTGAAAGCTGCCAAGACCCTGGGTGAAAAGTGAGTTCCAGTGTATCTCCAACCCCAGGAACCCTTCCACGGCTGCCGGCCGCAGCGTTCTCCCCGTCCACACGCCGGGCTTCAAACGCGGCATCTGTGCTGGCTCCCCTCCTAGCTCTCGGGAAGCCCAAGGCAGAAACAGCTCCCCTCTTCTAGTCCGGAGGCACGTGCTTGCTGGTGAACTGAACTGCTATCATTTGGGGTTCTTTTAACTCTCAAAATAAAGGCACTCTGACTGTCATGTTGACCGAGCTTTGAGAAAGAATGATGTGGCGATCCCAGGCCCTCCGCGCAGAGCAGGCCTGGCCGAGCAGAAATGGAAGGTGAACAGGAGGAACCAGCAGCACCGCTCCCGCTCCCCTTCACCGCCTCACGCACGCTGAGGTTCTCGTCCTTCCCCCACTCACAAAACTCTGGGGCCATGCACTTTACCCTAAGCATGCCAACCACGCCAGGCCTCTTCCCCAGGGCCCTCTGAGAGAGGGAGGCTCAGGAACAATACATGTGAGCTCTGAGTCCGGTCCTGAACATCGTCGTCCCGAGAGGACAGCTCTTCCTGTTATGATGCAGGGAACACCAGTGAAGAGTGAGACTCTGCAGCCAGACAACTTAGGGTTCAAGCACAGGCCAGAGGTTAGCTGTGTGACCTCTCCACTCAGACTGCTCTGCCTCAGCTTCTCCATCTGTGAAATGGGTACTGCTATGACAGTGCCTATGCCTCGCAGGATGCTCAAGGGTCAAGCGCATCCCTGCAGGGGGAAAGGCTTAGCACAGTGCCTGGTGCAGAGAAAGTACTATCTTAATTGCTAGCCTCCACTACCCCACTACTATTATTATCACTTCGTTGTTATTATTACTAAGACCCAAAGAGAAGGTGAATTCGCGAAGGATTTCTGATCATCCCACTGAACAGCAGGAGCAAATGTGTCCATCAGGTGAGACCGCATCAGGGAAACTGTGTGAGGAGAGAACAAGAACCCTCTCTATTAACTTTGTAACTTTTCTGAAAATCTAAAAGTAACCCAACATCAAAAGTGATCTTTTTTAAAGGCAGAGGTAAATATGTCCTCATTGCCTCTTCAGGTCCTCTTCCTCGTCAGCTGAGAAGTCCAGGCTTCAGAAGGACATGACTCTGTCCACACAGATCAGAGCCCTCTGCTGTGAAGCCGAGTTCAAATCCAGTCTGTCCTCAGGGTAAAACTCCCAACAGGCCCCGACCTCTTTTTCCGGGAACAGTTATGGAGAGCCTGCTGTGCACCGGTACCCTGCACACACGGCCACAGTACCCCTGCCTCTGAGAACGTGTCTGCCTGGCTAGAGTTCTGTGGCCTCCAGTGCTGGGAACAGGGCTCTTTTTGAGGCCCCGCTCAAACCTTCAGGACCTCAGAGAAGGTGCTGCTACCAGCCAGTTCCTGCAGGTTCAGACAACAGAACGCATCCCCAGGGCTCCACACCGGCAGAAGCAACCCAGCCTCCCCTTTCATTCCTACTTGGCATTCCAAAGAGAGGGCAGGAGAAACCTGCCATGCCTGTCTTTAAAAGAAGACGTTTCTCTCCCACGGCTGCCTCCTCTGCTGAGTCCCTCATCTATCCATCTACTCGCACTCGTCTTCCACTCCGAGCTGTTTCCTGCAGATAAAAACACCCCACAACTTCCAGTGTGCACAGCGAGGCTGCAGCCAGCAGGTTCCAGATGCCAAGGAGCTCGCAATAAGCAGCTAGCGGTTTTTTTAAGCAAGAGAACCCATGCCTTCTCCTCACGCTGAGGAGAAATGCGACGGGGAAGGGTGGTGCATCGGCCACAAAGCACCGGCTGCAGACAGAGCGGCTCTTGCAGAGCGGCTCTTGACGAGCAGTCTGGAAAACTCACACCCCAACCCTCACGTGCTCAGAGCCTCTAAGTGACAGACACAATTTATATTCCCAAACCACTTAGGAATTGCATTCTGATTAGGGAAAAAATGTTAATCTGGTGGAATAGAGAAATCAGTCCCAACGGAGGGGAGGTGGAGAAGCCTGTCCAGCTTAGAACCCACCTGAGCAGGAGAAGGTCACGGGGGACTGGACATGGGCATATGAATGCCTGGCACACAGATCACATACCCTGTTGCTAGAAATCTCTAGTGAGTTTGAAACACACAGGCCTCTAACCCAGCAAGGCCACTCACAGGCCTGAGGTTCTGGATGTGCTCCCACGCGTGGTCTGCAGTTAGACAGGATATTCACACAGCATTGTTTATTGTGCAAGAGACTGGACACAGCCTAGTGCCTATCGCCAGGAGGCTGGACGGGACGTCAGTGGAAAGGCACACTGCATGGCTGTTAAGACGAATAAGGCATCTCTAGATGTGCTCTGAGATCTCTGAGATCTTAGCTACACACTAAACTACGTACTAATGATGCTGCTAAGGGTATCATTAGTGAAAGATCCACAAGCGAAATATCTCTTTACGAATACATGAAAACTAGTAAGAGTGGTGACCATCAGAGAAGGGAACGGAGGGCCTGGGGACAGGAGGAGGGGACACCTCGCTGCCACTGCGCATGCTGTCGCTGCTGCATACCTCGTACACCCGTTATACCTGCAGGACTTCAAGCTCTGCGTTACATATCCAAAACAGACCATTTTACAGAGCAATAGAAAAATAATGATAAATAAAAATACCTAGGAGAAGATAAAGAAGGTTGAATCGATTGAGATCAACTCATGCACACACACACACAGTTCCCTATAATTAGTAATAATTTATACCACCCCCCATTGGCTTTATAAAATTGGCACTTTAATGAGTGAGATAAGGTTTCTCGACCATGCACAATGACATTTTGGACTGCAGTTTGTTTGACGCTGTCCAGCGCAGTGTAGGATGTTCAGCAGCATCCTTGGCCTCTGCTCACTAGCAGCAACCGCCCCCTCCGGCTGTGACAAACAAAAACGTCTCCAGACAGGGCCAATTGTCCGCTGGGGGCAAATTGCCCAAATTACATGATGCGGTCCTAATGAGCAATAACTGTGCCTTCCTTTCTTTTCTTTTTTTAATCCTCACCAGAGGACATGTTTCTATTGATTTTCTTAAGAGACAGAGGAAGGGAGAGAGAGAGAAACACTGACTGGTTGCCTCTTGTACACACCCGACAGGAGATCAAACCCACAACCCAGGTATGTGCCCTGAGCGGGAACAGAACCCACAACCTTCTGGTGCACGGGATGACACTCCAACCAACTGGGCCACCAGCCAGGGCAACTGTGCCTTCCTTTCTCTCCCCATACTAAATACTAAGCAAATGAATACATAATTACAGATGAACAAAAGTAATTTCCAGGCTTGTTTCAAATATTTACACACACACACACACACACACACACACACACACACACATGCACGAGCTTGACCCTGCGCTGCCTGAATGCTGAGAAGGCATGCCCATCATTCTGTTTATCCCAGTTAAGCTGATATTTGATATTTGTAACCAGAGAAATGGTCCTGATTCTCAACAGAGAGATTTGAGGAAAATGTCTTCCCAACAGTGAAAGAACAGGCGGTGTCTTTATTGGTCTTACCAAGAGGTAAGGAATGGAATGTACTGTCTGTTCTTTTTTTATTATTACTATTATTATTTTTATCCTCACCCAAGGATATTTTTCCATTTTTGTTCAGATAAAGTGGGAGGGAGAGAGAGGAACAGAGAGAGAAAGAGAAACATCGATGTGAAAGGGACACATTGAGTGGCTGCCTCCCATACGACCCGACCAGGGCTGGAGATGAACCGCAAACGAGGCACGTGCCCTTGACCAGAATCAAACCCACGACTCATTGGTCTGCGGGCCAACGCTCTAACCGCTGAGCCGAACCGGCACGTACGTCTGTTGTTCCAGGGCTGCACTGTCTGTTCTTTGATAATCATTACCCTTGACCTTCCATGCCCTCTGCAATGCCAACCAATGTTGCAAATGCCTGTAGTCAATCCCCAATGTCCTTGCGGGCTGAAGGCCACCCCACAGCTGACATCTGCACCCCTCCCTCCCAGAAAGCACACAGAAAGGCAGCTGGCTCGCAGGCTTGGCAGTGCTGAGTGGCAGGTTTCTACTTCGGCAGAAACGCCAAGAGTGACCCCCACAAAGAAACCATTGACAGGACATAGGACAAGCCTGAGCCCCAAAGAGAACCCCTCTCACCCAACACCATTCATAAAAGGAATAGTAACAACTACTGTCTCCCAGACACTTACTGGGGTCCAGGCATAGCCCTAAGGACAGCACAGACATTCCTTCGTCGGATTTCAGTAACATTGCTATTATTTCTTACATTGTTATCGTATTGTGAATTTTTATCCTCCTTCAGCTCTCAGCCAGGAATGCTTTTCTGCCAATGTTCACCTCATCTTTGTTTAAACTTCACCTTATCAAGAAAGACTTCTCTGACCCCAAAATAAGACAGGTCACCTTGACAGACATTCTTGCCCACCCTATTCTTCTCATTTATAGCACGTTTACTAATTATATGTATAATGTACATACATGCATTTATGTACATAATTTACATGTAGAGACTGTGTCTAATTTACTCACCATTGGATGAGCACCTAGCACAGTGCCTGGCATACAGCAGGCGCTCAATTAAATACTGGAAGGATCATGGATGGAAGAAAGGAAGGGGGAGGGGAGGAAGAAGAAGGGAAGGTGAATAAACAAATGAATGAACTTTAAAGATAGGCAGGATCTTTAAGAGATCAAGTAACCCAATCCCCTCCTCATTTTACAGTTAAGACAGTAAGGCTCATGGAGGTTAAGGTCAAGTCAGACAGAATCCAGGATCAGAACCTGGTCAGTTGCGGAAAGTAGGTCAGTTCCAGGAGCTGGAAGACATGAGCTTCCAGGTGACAGCTCGGTGAACCAACGCAGGTGCCCAGGAGAATCCCCAACAGGTGGTATCTGCATTTGATCAAGGTTCCCCCCAATAGGATGTGTGCATTTAAATTCACCCAAGTACCTTTTTCCAGACTTATAAAATTGGTCTAATTATCCCTTCATAAAGCCTGAAAAAGCAAAAAAAAAAAAAGTATTTCACACTAGTCTTTAGATTCAAAATGCCCTTGCAAACCCACAGGAAACGCTGTTCTCGAGTATCATTCGCAGCATGAAGTCTCCACTTCCTTCAGGGGGAAGAGTGAAGCCATCTGGCAGGAGTTGCTCTCAGCCCTTTCCCACCAACCCCCATCCCGCTCAGGGCTCTGCACAGCTCATCTCATGTGCCTCCCCGGCCCTTTGGTGCATCCCACTCCAACAGGAGCACCAAGCTTTGTCCTTAAGGGCCCTCCAGCCTGTTTACACAAGGCTGTATCCCCAGGGCTGCTTATATTATGTATGTGGTCAACACCCAGCACAGAGTAGGCACTCAATAAATGTTTACTGGGTAGATAGGTGGATGGATGGATGCACAGCATTCCATCTGGTCCTTAGACGCCTTTTCCAACCTTCCTTCGGTGGCCTACAAGAGATTGGCTAGGCTTACGTGAATTCCTTTCATTCAAAAGCTAATTGTTGAATATTTTAAAATAATTTAATGGAAGCAAAATTAGAATAAGGCTGTTTCCTCTCTCGGGACCTTTGTACATGCTGGTCTTTCTGTCTGGAATGTGTGTCACAGAGCTAATTCCACCTCCTCCGTCAGAGCCAGCATAAATGTCCCCTGCACAAGAAGCCCGCCTCCTCCGACTGGGCTTCCCGAACAGCTACCCGCACGCGCTCACTGTTCTCTTCTTAAGCCTCTTATCTATTTCCCTTGTTTTTGTTTCAACTTGCAGTCTCCCTCTCTTCTGTCTCTCTCCTCCTCCGACAGCAGGTGTGATGCAGGCACAGACCAGCTCCAATGGCACGCTCTCCCCAGCACTAGCAGAGTGCCTGCACATAGTCTGTGCTCAATAAGTATCTATTGAGGGCAGTCTCGCAAGACGGCGGGTAGGTGACTGCAGTCTCGCCCCCTCCCACAACCACATCAGAATTACAACTAAACTACAGAACAACCATCCTTCAGAACTGCCTGACATCGAGCTCAATGGAAGTCCTACAACTACGAGATTAAAGAGGCCGCCGCATGGAGACTGGTAGGAGGGTAGAGATGGATGGGCTGGTCCCACACCCACTTGTGGTGGATAAAAATCAGGAGGACACCTCAGTTGGGAAGGTCCTCCCTGAGGAGTGAGGGGTCCCCGTCCCACACCATGCCCCCAGCTCAGGGTTCCAGTGCCAGGAGGAGAATCCCCATCACTTCCGGCTGTAAAACCAGCGGGAACTGAGGCTGAGGGAGGCTGAGGCTGCTAGAGCCCCAGGCAGCTCCTCTTAAAGGGCCCGCGCACGGATTTACTCTGACTCATTCTTTCCAGGCTCCAGTGTGGGGGAGGCAGCTTGAAAGGCACCAGAGACATATGGGAAAGAACTGAGCTGTTTGGTCTTTCTCGAGGGCTGGGGGACAGCTTTCTCCTGGTCAGACATGCTGGAGGAGGCTGATGTTCCCTTGGTGAGCCCTTCCCTGGGGCGGCAGATGGCTGCCATATCTGGGATTCCAGCAACCTGGCTCACACTGTTTGCCCTGCCCTGGTGATTCCCTGAGGCCCTGCCCCACTCAACTTTCGGGCCCACCCAAGCTGTTTCTAGTGGCTATACCATAGGATTGGCCTGTCTTGGATCCTGCTTCAGAGTTTCCTAAAATCTCTCAAACAAGCAGCACCTGGTCTCAGTGAGTCCCATACCTCTGGTTAAGTGACCCCAGGCCTGGCACTACAAGCAGCCAGCCTTGGTTCACAACTTGGCTTTTCCTGGGCACCTCCAAGCCCAGCACAAGTTGCAACCATCGGCAGATCACTTTGTAGCTTATGCCGAGTGGCCCCAGGTAGAACACAGGCAGAGGCTGACCTTGCCCCAGAGCCAGCACACCCAGTGGACAGCTTCAGACCACCACCACCCAACCATTTCCACAAGTGACACACTCAATGAGGGACTAAGTGGGTACCAGAACCCTGCTGAAGTAAGTCTTGCTCTGTGTGTTGGGCCCCTACACAGCTTATCCTCCAAGGGAGTCAGAGGCCAGTGGTCAGTGGGCACAGCCAGTCCTTGCAGCTGATCAGCCTGAGTAAACCCCTCCCATTGACGTGCCAACAGCAATCAAGACTCAATTACAACAGAAGAGTGTACAGTCCACACAAGGGGTGCATCTCAAGGGCCCAGCTGGGGTGATCAGGGAGGCTGTGCCACTGGATCCTATAGAACACCTACAATAGGTCACCCTACGGAGCCCAGGAGACATAGAAACTCTACCTAATACATTGAAACAATCACAGGGAAGCAGCCAAAATGAGGAGACAAAGAAACATGTCCCAAATGAAAGAAAAGAACAAAACTCCAGGAAAAGAATTAAACAAAATGGAGATAAGCAATCAATCAGATGCAGAGTTCAAAACACAGGTTATAAGGTTGCTCAAGGAACTTGGTGAGACCTTCAAGGAACTTAAGGAGACCTCTAAGGAACTTAGTGAGAACATCAACAACATAAAGAAGGACCAGTCAGAAATGAAGGATGCACTAACTGAAATAAAGAATAATTTACAGGGAATCAATAGTAGAGTAGGTAGAGCCAAGAAGCAAACCATCGATTTGGAATATAAAGAAGCAAAAAACACACAATCAGAACAGCAAAAAGAAAAAAGAATCCAAAAAAATGAGGATAGTGTAAGGAGCCTCTGGGACAACTTCAAGCGTACCAACATTCACACCATGGAGGTGCTGGAAGGAGAAGAGAGAGAGCAAGAAATTGAAAACCTATTTGAAATATAATGACAGAAAACTTCCCTAACTTGGTGAAGGAAACAGACATACAAGTCCAGGAGGCACAGAGAGTCCCAAACAAGATGAACCCGAAGAGGTCCACACCAAAATGCAAAAGGTTAAAGACAAAGAGAGACTCTTACAAGCAGCAAGAGAAAAGTAGTCCGTTACCTACAAAGGAGCTCCCATAAGACTGTCAGCTGATGTCTCAAAAGAAACTCTGCAGGCCAGAAAGGAGTGGCAAGAGATATTCAAGGTGATGAAAAGCAACGACCTACAACCAAGATTACTCTATCCTGCAAAGCTGTCATTTAGAATCGATGGACATATCAAGAGTTTCCCAGATAAGAAAAAGCTAAAGGAATTCATCACCACCAAACCAATATTATATGAAATGTTGAAGGGTCTTCTTGAAGAAGAAGAACAAAAACATGAACAATAAAATGGCAATTAATACATATCTATCAACAATTGAATCTACAAACAAAATGAGCAAGCAGAACAGAAACAGACTCATAGATACAGAGAACTTTTTGTTGCTTGCCAGACGGGCGGGGTTTGGGGGGATGGGAGAGAAAGATGAAGGAATTAAGATGTACAAATTGGTTGTTAGACTGATGAACCTCAAAGGGAAGGGGTAGGGAGGGCGGGATGAGATAAACCAAAGAATTTCTATGCATATATGCATAACCAATGGACACTGACAATAGCGTGGGGAAGGCAGGAGAGGGGTGGGATTGGGGAGGAGAGGGTCCATAGGGAAAAAAAGGGGCGAACATATATAATACATTCAACAATAAAGATGAATTAAAATAAATAAATAAATATCTGTTGATTGGATTATTGGATCAATCAATTAACTTATGAAGATGGATGGAAATGGGTCTACAAAATAAAAGGTGAATAATGAAAGAAGTAAATTTTAGGAGTCATGTCACAAAAAGTCTTCTTGAATCCTATGAAATAATGCAAACAATAACAATTTATGTGCAATCAAATATATTTAAGTTTTTTAATAAAATTCTGGCTCTAAATTCTTTAAAGTCAGGAGTAGATTGTATGAATGAGTTGAATGTGAACAGGCTGAATTATCCCATATGAAAGACATATATCAAAGACAAAATTCATCATTTAGAGAAAATAATCAAAATTCAAATGCAGGGTGGGACAGAAGGAGGTTTACAGTGTGAGTACATGAAACACAGAGTTTATTTTTGTGTTACTGTTTAGTAATTACTACATTATTGTTCAGACGAACAACTAAAAACCTACTTTTGCCCACCCTGTACACGTGGTTCACAGGAGACTTTCGGGAATAAAACGGCACGAAATCAAAATGAAGAAACGAGGAAGCTGCCATGAGTCAAAATGTTAACGTCAGACAAATACAATTTAAGGCATGAAAATATTGCACAGGACAAAGTTGGGTGTTTGTATTCATAAAAAGAACATCAATAATAGCAAAACCAGTAGTGATGTGCATTCCATGTGCCTGGATTATGTTAAGCACCTTATTTTGATTATATCATGTAATTTAAGTATCCAAAAAGAAGTCACACTGGCACTGTCGCCAAGCTTTCAGGACAATATAAAACTGGCCCGTCATCTGCTAAGAGCAGCCAAGAAGGATTTCCCAGTGAAGACTGGAGAATCGTGACACTCCGACTCCTACAACATAAAAAGACATTCAAAACACATAAAGCAAATGTGTTTCAAAAAATATAAAGATGTGTTGAAAAACCACTGTGCTAGTGGGAGACTAGCATACAATGCAATCTTGGATAAATCAGCAGATATAATTAACTATGGAAAGGTGCCCGGCCGGTGTGGCTCAGTGGACTGAGCATGGTCCCATGGACTGAGAGGTCCCGGTTTGATTCTCGGTCAGGGCACATGCCCGGGTTTCGGGCTCGATCCCCAGTAGAGGGTGTGTGGGAGGCAGCCGATCAATATTTCTCTCTCACACTGATGTTTCTCTCTCTCTCTCTCCCTTCCTCTCTCTCTAAAAAAAAAAAAAAAAAAAATCAATAAAAACATTTAAAAAAAAAAACTATGTAAAGCCATTTAGCTCAATCTGTTAGTCATAAAACAAACAGAAAAGAAAAAAGCTGGAATTCATATACCAGCAAGAGAATTGAAGGATAAATTTAAAGATGACTATTTGAGGGGAAAATAAAATAGTAAAAGCTCATCAAGAAAAATTCCAAAAAACAAAAGCAGCAACGTAAAAAGAGACAGAACTGCAGATGGCAAGGCGATTTTTCACATCAGTACAGAATATATACAGTACTTTGCTAATAAATTATAAATGCAATTAAATGATTATTCTTGGAAAAACATAATGTACTTGAAAGTGTATCAATAATGATCATGGAATAAACTTTTTAAAAATTGTTAAATAACTAATCCCAGAAAAGGCACTAGGGCCAAAAAGTTATTTTATTTGGGAATAAGGCAAATTTGCTCAAACCTTTAAAGAACATTATAAAGCCTTGGCCACTTAGACACTTCCTAAGTTAAGAAGGGGGAGGAGGGAAGAGAGAAGGTTTCCCAGATGTTCTGATGAAAATAGCAAAAACCTGTCAAAGACAGCAGGCCAAAAAAAAGTAAACTGCAGACCAATTTCACTAATGAATACAGAGGCTCAAATATCCTAAACATAATGTCAATAAATTTAACCCAATAACAAAGAAACAGAATAATGCCAGAATGAATTAGTAACAATAAAGATCATACACCGTTTTGGTGTTTTACAATGAGCATCTATTTTTCAAACTCAACAAGATTACTTTGTGGGAGAAAATTAAAGCAATGACCCAGTGACCAAGAGAATTTGGACATGCACGGGTGTGTACATTAATTAGTTCTCTGGAGAGCAATCTGGCAACAAACGCCTTTAAAATGGCCATACTCTGACTCAGAAATTCCAATTTGGGGAAATGCAATGGGTTGGCTACAATAACAGTTTTAATTTTTGTATGCCTCCTGCAGCCATGACCTTTGCTTACACCCTCTGAAACTAGCTCTGGGCTTGGCGGTGCCTGGGCTTGGTCCTGCCACGGGCTTTGGCCTGTGGGACAGAAGCAAACCTGACACAAACTCAAGCTGGAAAAGAGTGTGCACGTCAGGGCCGTCTTGCAGCCCTGGGCCTGCCATGTAAACAAGACTGGCAGCTGGAAGGTGGGACACCACGATTATCCCAAGTCCCCCAGCGGATCGCGGCGCTCCAGCGCACCTGACCTCTGACCACTGATTCCAGCCCAGACCAAAAGAACTGCCTGGACGAACGGCAGGCCTGCAGAGCTAAGTAAATAGTTGTTCTACACCATGAAGTGGTGGGATGGTTTGTTACACAGAAAAAGCTAACTAATACATGAACTTATGCTTAGGAAATATTCAAAAATAGCCATCCACACATAACTGTACAAAGATGTTATTTTAACAGTGGTTAAATAAGGTTAAATTTTAGGGGCTGCTGGGGTACATTTTGGTATTTCCAATCAATGAAAATCTATATAACTATTAAAAATCCCTTGTAGTAAATAATTTGACGTGGCAAAATATTTACAATATATCACAGTGCAAAAAGGGGGGGGCTATGAAACACGTGGTATGAAACTATTTTTGTTAAAAAATTAATGAAAAATTAGAATGACATAAAAATGTTAACAGTGTCAGTCTTTGAATATGATGGTTTTCTCTCTTTGTTTTTTTCCTACACTTTTCATATTTCTGCATTGTTCATAAGTCAAGGCTTGTGAACAGTGGCTGAGGGGGCTGAACCCTAGCCCACAGAATGCTACTGCTAAAAAATCTGATAAAGAGTAATCCAGGTACGGACGTTAGCAAATTCTTCTCGTGTAATCACTGTTAAACCAGCCTTAGCATGCTGCTTGCCAGCACCCTGGGAAAATAAAAGAAAAACAAGCTAGGACAGTCCGCCACGCTGCTGGCAAAGGCCTTCACGCCATGGCCAAGTAATTGACTCCAGCTTTCCTGGCTCCTCCCTTCTGTGCCTCAGATCTCATTCTCCCCTCCAGCCTCTCCCTCTCTTGTTCCCTTCTTACCCTTCCTTCTATTTACTCTCCATATGGATTTTCTCAGAGTCCCCTTGAGGGGAAGAGAAGGGATTCGGGTTGGGGACAGGAGGTGTCCAAAGATGAAGCACACCCAAGGTCTTGGCACGGCTTCCCTGACATACCATCAGACCATCCCTCTAGTTCAAAGATAAGCTCACCCTAGAGACTGAGTGACCAAGGGAAGTAGGTTTCTAACTCGGCTGAAAATATAATAACTGACCCTACACCATGCAAATAAGCTGGTTCCACTCACGTGGCATTGTGGAGATAGGACCTGAGTCAGACGATAGGCTGACTTCAGAAGACTCAGATAACAGTCTAGTTCTGATGCTAACTTGACATAGAACCTACATATTTCCTCTCCGTGCTGTCTTTTCCTCCTCTGCAAAGAGGGGCCAATACACCCCTTACACTGCTAAGCTCCTATAAGAACTGATAATGGTCTCATATGCTCACTGCTGCATAACCAGTAGGCACTCAATACATACGTGTGGAACAAAATAAATAAAACTACCTAACTACTCCCAGAGGAATTTGTGTAAAGAACAGATACAGGGTAATGCAAGTGCTTTGAGTGCATAAATCACTTTACCAAGATGACATATATTTTAATGTCTTTTACTAACAGGAAACAGAAATCACACTGTCTTGGAAATAACACGCTCATCTCTTGAGAGAAAAGCTCTGGGGTTTTGCAAAACAAGGTTTGAGAAGCACTGAAGTAAGAGTCAAAGCTCATGACCTTCAGATTCAATCCACCCAATCAGCCGGCACTGCACCCTGAAGCAAGAGCTGTTTTAACCAACTGTGTCGTCAGTCTTTCGAGTCTAGGTGTAAGACAAAGAAGGGCAAAGGGGATGCTATTTCACAACAATCTTACTGAAATGGATGGGAAAAGTAAGCTTTCGCAACACATCTGTCTACCAGCAATTAAAATGCCGAGGGTGGCGGCCCCTGCCAAAGATCTCTCCAGGGCTCCCAATAACAGGTACATCTTTATCATTGAGACCAAGGGAGTCATGCCACTTATTAACGGGCAGTTGCTTCAGCAAATGTCACAGGGAGATGTGGTATCCAGCCGTCTTCCAATTTGCACACACTTGAAAGCTGTTGGTGGTACAGCTCTGGAGGGCGTGGGCAGAGGACCTGTGATTTTTCACACATTATACTGGAAAGGATTCTAACTGCACAAGAAGGTAGGTTGTGGGATGCCAGCCAAGCTAAACACTGACAAATTCCCTTCTGGCCAGAGACTGCAAAATTTCTGTGTTGTCTTTGGTGAGAGCTCCTTTCCTGGGTCAGTGTGACAGGCAGACACATGGCCCTTCTTTCACAAATGCCTCCATTAAGATGCTCAGTACACTGCAGGTCATTCAAAGCAGCACAGCCCCTCGCAACTGGGTGTTGGATCCAGAGCAGAAATCACAACCAACTGGCTCCTCTCATTAAAAACTCATGCCTCATCTTTCTTTGTTGAACTGGCAATTCTAGAAAACAAATTATAATAACTCCTGACAAACTCCTGTACTTCTTGGAGATATGCCCTAGGAGAGTGAACAACATACCTTTCTCTAGAAATGACCCAGTAACAGAGGACCTGAATGGACACTTCTCCAAAGAGAACATACGGATGGCCAATAGACATATGAAAAGATGCTCAGCATCACTAATCATCAGAGAAATGCAAATTAAAACCACAATGAGGTATCACCTCACACCTATCAGAATGTCTGTCATCAATAAGTCAACAACAAGTGTTGGCGAGGATGTGGAGAAAGGGAACCCAAATGTACACTGGTGCAGCCAATCGGTGTGAATGCTGACTGGTACACCCACTATCGAAAAGTGTGGAGGTTCCTCAAAAAATGAAAAATGAAAGTGCCTTATGACCCAGCAATTCCACTCCTGGGTATATAACCAAAGAAACCCAAAACACTAATTTGAAAGAATATATGCACCCCTATGTTCGTTGCAGCATTATTTACAAGACATGAGAGCAACCCAAGTGCCCATCAGTAGATAAGTAAACAAAAAAGCAGTGGTACATATATATAGTGAAATATTACTCAGCCATAAAAAAGAATGAAACCTTATCATTTGCAACAGCACAGATGGACCCCTAGAGCGCATTATGCTAAGTGAAATAAGTCAGCCAGAGAAAGACAAGTATCATATGACATCACTTATTTGTGGAATCTAAAGAACAAAATAAATTAACAAACAAAATAGAAACAGACTCATGTATGCAGAGAACAGACTGATGATTGCCAGAAGGGAAGATGTTGGGAAACTGGGTATAAAAGGTGAGGGATTTATAAGTACAAATTGGCAGTTACAAAATAGTCACAGGGATGTAAAGTACAGCATAGGGAATATAGTCAATGATATTGTATTATAATAACTCTGTATGGTGCCAGGTGGGTGCTGGAAATATCAGGGGGAATACTTTGTAAAGCATATGGTTCTCTAACCACTATGCTATACACCGGAAACTAATATAAAAAATTAAATGTAAATAATAAATAAATAAGGCCCTGGTGGGGCAGCTCAGTTGGTTGGAGCATTGTCCCTATGCGGCAAGTTTGCAGGTTCTATCCCCAGTCAGGGCACATACAAGAATCAACCAAGGAATGCATAAGTAAGTGGAGCAACGGACCTCTCTCTCTCTCTCTCTCTCTCTCTCTCTCTCTCTCTCTCTCTCCCTCTCTCTCTCTCTCTCTCAAAATAAATAATTTTTTAATTGAGTAAATAAATAACTTTAAAAAAATTTTTTTAAAGAGCGTTGTTGGTTATAATTTTTATTATTTTCAAAAATAATATTTATGAGCATATGCTCAATAGGAAAAAACTGGAGAACACAGATGCATGCACCTGCAAGCAAATACACAGATGCCACATACGTGCACACACATAAACAGTCACACATACAATAGCACTCATAACTTCATCACTCAATGACACATACATAAAGACATCTTATGTTCCTTTAGTTTTTTCCTAGGCATATACAGACACATAAAGATAAGCATCCTATTTCATAACCTGATATTTTTCCTACCTAGCCATGTATCATGACCATTTCTTCAAGCGAGGCAACAAGTATTTTTCATGACAGTATAATAGTCTATCCCATGCTTTAACATTATTTACCTGTTGGATAGTTTGAATATTTACAATTATTCTGTTATAAATAGCAGTACAATGGCCTTCCTAGCACATACATTTAGTACATCTCTGTTTCTGAAAGGGACTCTGGCAGTGAAGATAATTTAAGTAAGAAAGTACAAAAAAATATCAGGCTAGCCCGGCCGGTGTGGCTCAGTGGTTGAGCGTCGACCCATGCACCAAGAGGTCGCCAGTTTGATTCCTGGTCAGGG
The DNA here is from genome assembly GCA_030848825.1 of Tadarida brasiliensis. NCBI lineage: Eukaryota > Metazoa > Chordata > Mammalia > Chiroptera > Molossidae > Tadarida > Tadarida brasiliensis. The sequence continues at coordinate 124,397,608 of CM061258.1, forward strand.
CACATGCCCAAGTTGTGGGCCAAATTCCCAGTGGGGGGCATACAGGAGGCGGCCAGTCGATGTTCTCTCTCATCGATGTTTTTATCTCTCTCTCCCTCTCCCTTCCCCTCTCTCTAAAATCAATAAAGAAAATATTAAGATATATATATATCAGGCTAGGTTGCTGAAAGGTACACCTCTGTGGATGTTGAAATATAATCCTAAGGTTATGGCAGACATCGGCATGGGAAGGAAGATTATGAATCAGGTCCCAGTGTCCCCCGTGAATGAGAGAGTGACCGGTGGTCTACAGATATAAGTGGGGAAGAGCAGGGGGCAGATGGTCATTTAATGTGAGCCTCAGAGCTGAGCTCTTAACATGAGTGGGATCCCAGGAAGCAACAGTAAGAACAAGAGGAGAGCGAACTCCTGAGTCCAGAAGGGCTGGCGTTCCTGAGGGGAATGATGTCCCCAGACAAAGCCAGGTTCCTCTGCAGGCAGGAGGAAGAGAAGTGAGGCTGAGGGCACAGTGGACAGAATCAACAAGGGACCAAGAAAGGAAGGAACCAGGTCTGAAGCAGGCGGCGCCCTGGGACTGGAGCTTGCCTCTCAGGCCACGACTGAAAATCATAAAGATGGAAAGCAGGGCTGGAAGTGACCAGCCTCCGATGTCTTCAGTGGGCCACAAATTATTTTGCTTCCAGAAATAATTAAGGGTCCTGGGAGTGTCTTTCCTACTTTCCAAAAAACTGGCAAAAGATGTGCTGGGCTTACAAAGACATTCCACTCTGGGTGACAGCTGTAACAGACAGGGCAAAGGCCCCTGGAAGATTCAGAACAAGACAACAGAGCCTTGATCTGGGCAAGGACTGTCTCACAGGGGTCACGGCGGCTTGTGAAACAGACTAAGGGTACTCGGAGGTTTACAGAGAGACAATGAGGTCGAGCTCGGAAAACTTTTTCTTGATTCAGGCAATCAAATTGGAGAATGAGAGGTCAGCATGTCCCTTCTCAGTATCAGCTACCTCGGTATGGATTTTTGAGGAGCTGTAGAATGTAGGATTCATTAGAACTTCCCAAAAGTCAAAGAGATCCATTCATTCACTGATTTATTCGTTTAGAGAATATGTATTGAGTGTCTACTATGTGCAAGGCACCATTCTAAATACTAGAACTACAGACATGAACAAACAAATTGCTGGCTTTATGGAGAATCCACCATATATAATTAACAACAAACAAATAAACATGTAATAAAATACCAGCTAGTGAAAGGTGCTATAAAGGAAAGAAAAGTAAAGTAAGACTTGGGTGTTATTGTACATAGATGACAGATAAGAGAGAATTAGGTAGGATAGCTGGGTTATATCGCAGTAATAAACCACGCCCAAATGGGCAAAGATGTCTTCTCTCATACTGCGTGTTCACGCCAGATCAACTCAGGAACCTGTTCTATGTCTCCAGGATCAGGCTGACAGAGAAGACAACTCAAAGGTTGCTCTGGCGTAAAAGTGAACTGTACATCACTGGATCACAACCCATTGGCCAGAACTACTCATGTAGCCCTACTCGCCCACAGGGGAACCAGGAAGTGCAAAGCCAAAACCCAGAAATATTTAATGAAGAGCATCAGTGATTATGAAAGATGATAGCTAAACAGATGGGCAGATATAATAACAACAATAACACCTTACACATGACGCCATTATTATTTTCAACATCAATATCATTTTATAGCTAAGGAGGCTGAAGCAAGCAGAGGTTTAAAAACCTAACCAAGATCACATACTTGGTGAGCAACAGAGTTGGGATTCTCACCTAGGCAGGATTACTCCAAGGTCTATGTTCTTAACTATTACACTGTTGAATATAGATGGATGGATGGATGGATGGATGGATGGATGGATGGATGGATGACCAGTCATGTTGACTGGAAATTATAGCATTTACTAGGAAAATAAGAGAGCTTGACTCATGGTCCACCAGGTCTCACATTTGTCCACCTGTCTTGATCATCCAACTATGTCACAACTTACATTCTCAACAGCTCCAGGCTGTGCAACAGCTGTCACAGGGGTCTAAGCAGAAGGCCAGAGGCACACATAGACGTAGTATGTGTTTGCCAGTGAAACCCTTCCAGCCATCCTGTAACCACAAGCCTGCCACCCAGTCCCAACACAGAAGCCCCTTCTTGCCAGGTAGGAAGGAGTAACTCCTTACAGACAAAGACAGGCAAGCCCATACCAACCCAAGGATGGCCCAGACAGGCTGTGGTTGAGAAAAAGCAGACATGACTCGGATGGTGGAGGGAAGGGGGCCAAACTGGTGGTTATGGCAAAACCAATGGCGCCTGAGTCAGAAGCGGTGGGTTTGAGGATTTCCCCTTCCCTGGCACCAGCACACACTTAACATGGAAAATAGTTACCAAGCAACATTTTGCTTGCTAATGGCACTCAGCTTCCGGGATGAAGAGAATACAGAAAGGCCACAAAGAAGACAGCCTTGAATGTTCCACACCAGGAACATGGATCCCTGCTGAGCCAAGCTGTGCCTTCCACTGCTCAGCCCCAGTGTCCCACCAACACAACAACTTAAAAAGTCACTCGGATTCGTCATCTGTCCAAAGAGGCAGGCTGAGTCAAGAGAGGGGATCAGTTTATCAGTGAAGTCACTGTGTTCAACCGAGGAGAAGGGACTTGCCTGGAGTTCTCCTCTAAAGTTAGGTCTTGCCACCACCAGGCTGGGAAAATGGAGAAGGGGAGTAGAGAGCTGTTACCCTAAAGAAAAGAGGGGAAAGCAGAGTAAGGCAAGTCAGATTCAGGTAGTTAGCTGTAGGGTCCAGGTGCACTCAAGAAAAAACCAGACCAGGGAAGATGCCTGGGACCCAGCTGGTGAGAAAGGAGCCAAAGCCACACAACTGCTGGCCATGTGGATACTCCTGCCTGCCGGCCAGAGAAAGCCTATACGGTGCTCTGGAATTTGGAGATTAATTCCAGAGCCATCTCCAGGAAGGGGATGGAATGGGAGAACATCCACAGCCCCAGTGACACTGGCTGAAAACAGAACTTCCTTTCCTAAAGTCCAGCATGACAGGTAGAGAACTGAGTCAGGTTGAAGTATAGGAGTGTGGAAAGGAGAAGCATGCACCCAAAGAAAGGGACCGTCTTAAGTAGGTGCCATAGGCACAGAAGAAGGGGAACGATGGAGCATGAGGCATAAAAGGAGAAAATGGTAGCAGTGATAACCCTTCACTGAACACCTGTTGAGGCCAAGAACACTGTTCACCCCTTAACATATATATTCCAACCCTCACAGTGACTAAGCGGTAAGTTCAGGTTGACTGCCTTGTGCAAAGTCTCACAGGCTGGGATTTGAACTTCCGTGTGTCACATTCCAGAGTTGAGTTTCCTAGAGTAACAGAAACAAGGAAGATAACCAGGCAAGAGAAGTCTTGGTCTATCTACAACTCAAGGTGAACCCCCTTAGCAGAGCTAGTCAAATGCCAACCAACAGCAAAGATGATGTTTAGGGACACTTTTTAGTAAAAAGCTTAAGTTGAAATCTCAGCTCCGTGACCCTAAGCAAACCTATCAAACTCTTATGACCTCAGTTTCCACATCTTTAATACAAGAATAATAACCATTGTCTCAAAGGGTTGCTTTGCAGATTAAAAGAGAAAACAGATGCAATGTTATTAGCACAGTGCCAGCACATGGCAATCAATTAATGACAGTTAGCTAGTGCTAATGTTATTAGTATGCTTCTCAGACCTGCTGGTGCCTGGTATTGAATCAAATAGAAATACACTAAGATCAGGGCCACTATATTATGAGTCAATTTGGTGAGGGCTCGGAGGAGTGTGAGGGTTCTAGAAAAACATCCAAAAAGTATTTTTCCCAACAGCTTCCTGTTGTCTGAAACATGCATTTCCCGACACACAGTGGCTTTCATTTTTCATTTAAAAATAAACCACTTGCAAGACTTTAACACCCATTGATATCAATGGATAGACCTTCCAGAACAGAACATCAACAAGGAGACAACAGCCTTAAATGAAACATTAGACCAGATTAATTTAATCGACATTTTTAAAGCATTTCACCCCAAAGCAGCAGAATAGACATTCTTTCCAAATGCACATAGAAAATTTTCTGGAATATATTACATGCAAGGCCACAAAACAAGTCTCAATAAATTTTAAAAATTAAAATTATATCAAGCATCTTCTCTGAACCATGGTATGGAACTAAAAATCAATTACAAGAAGAAAACTGAAAAGCAAACACATGGAGGCTAAACAACATGCTACTAAAGAATGAATGGGTTAACAATGAGATCAAGGAAGAAATCAAAAGATACCCTGAGACAAATGAAAATGAAAACACCACAACGAAAATCCATAGGACACAGCAAGAGCAGTCCTAGGAGGGAAATTCATAGCAATACAGATCTACCTCAGGGAATAAGAAAATCTCAAATAAAAAAATCTATCCTTATACCTAAAGGAACTAGAAAAACAACAACAAAGCCCAAAGTTAGAAGGAGAAAGGAAATAATTGAGATCAGAGCTGAAACAAACAAAATAGAACCTTATAAAATACAAAAGATCAATGAAACCAAGAGCTAGTTCATTGAAAAAATAAACAAAATTAATAAACCCTTCATCAGACTCACTAAAAAAAGGACTCAAATAAAATCAGAAATAAAAGAGGAGAAGTGACAACTGACAACATATAAATACAAAGGATTACAGAAAATACTATAAACAACTATATGCCAACAAACTGAACAATCTGGAAGAAATTGATAAATTCCTAGAAACATACAGTCTTCAAAGACTGAGTCAAGAAAAAAACACAAAACTTGAACAGACTGATTACAACCAACAAAATCAAATCAGTAATCACAAAACTCCCAACAAACAAAATTCCTGGACCAGATGGCTTTACAGATAAATTTTACCAACGATTCAAATAAAAACTAACATCTATAATATATGCACTCCTGTGTTCATAGCAGCACTATTTACAATAGCTAAGATCTGGAAACAGCCCAAGTGCCCATCAATAGATGAGTGGATAAAAAAGCTGTGGTACATTTATAATATAATGGAATACTATGCAGCTGTAAGAAAGGAGATCTCTTACCCATTAAGACGACATGGAGGGACCTGGAGAGTATTACGCTGAGTGAAATAAGCCAGTCAGAGAAAGACAAGTACCACATGATCTCACTTATTTGTGGAACATCATGAACAAAATAAGCTGTCAACCAAAAGAGATCCAGAATCATGGAAGTTAGGAACAGACTGACAAACCTCAGAGGGATGGGAGAGGAGGGAAGAGATAAACCAAAGAACTTATATACATAACCAACTGACACAGACAACAGGCTGGGGAAGGCATGAGTGGGGTGGGAGCGGGAAGGAGGGGGTCAATGGGGAATAAAAGGGGGACATCGGTAATATTTTCAACAACAACAACAAAAAACCTAACACCTATCCTCTCAAACTATTCCAAAAATTCAAGAGGAGGGAAGGCTTACAAGTTCATTTTAGGAGACCAGCATTACTCTGATTCCAAAATCAGACAAAGATGTTACACAAAAAATAAAAGTATAGGCCAATATTCCTGAGGAACATAGATGAAAAACCCTCAACAAAATATTAGCAAACTGAGCCCGGCCGGTGTGGCTCAGTGGATTGAGCATCATCCTATGCACCCAGAAGTCATCAGTTCAATTTCTGATCAGGGCACATGCCCGGGTTGTGGGCTCGATCCCCAATAGGGGGCATGCAGGAGGCAGCCAATCAATGTTTCTCTCTTACATCGATGTTTCTATCTCCCTCTCCCTTCCTCTCTAAAAAAAAAATCAATAAAAACATATTTAAATATATATATATATTAGCAAACTGAATTCAGAAATACATTTAAAAGATCATATCACCCGGCTAGTGTGGCTCAGTGGTTGAGCATCGACCCATGCACCAAGAAGTCGCTGGTTCGATTCCTGGTCAGGGCACATGCCCAAGTTGTATACCAGGTACCCAGTGGGGGCCATGTAGGAGGCGGCCAATTGATGTTCTCTCTCATCGATGTTTCTATCTTTCTCTCCCTCTCCCTCTCCCTTCCTCTCTCTATAAAATCAATAAAGAAAAAAAAATTTTTTTAATCATATACCATGATCAAGTGGGATTTATTCCTGGGATGCAAGGTTGGTTCATTATACACAAATTAATTAACATGATACACTAAATAAACAAAATTAAGGATAAATCATATGAGCATATCAATAAAGGCAGAAAAAAATGGATAAAACTTCTAAACAAAATAAGAATAAAGGGAACATGCCTCAACATAATGAAGACCATTTTGTGACAAACCCACAGTTAACATCATACTCAATAAGGAAAAGCTAATAGCATTTTCCTTAAGATAGAGAACAAGACAGGGATGTCCACCTTCACCACTTTTATTTAACATCGTACTTAAAGTCATAGCCACAGAAATCAGACAAGAAAAAGAAATAAAAAACATCCGAATTGGAAAGGGAAAAAGTAAAACTGTCACTATTTACAGATGATATAATACTATAGAGAGAGAACCCTAAAGATTTCACCAAAAAACTACTAAAACTGATAAATTAATTCAGTAAAATAGCAGGATACAAAATAAACATTTAGAAATCAGTTGCACTTTTATACACCAATAACAAACTATCAAAACAAGAAATTAAGAAAGCAATCCCATTTATAATTGCATCAAAGAAATAAAGAAAATATCTAGGAATAAATTTAACCTAGGAGGAGTGCCAGAGATGTGGAAGTAGGGTACAGACTGACAATTGCCAGAAGAGGGGGTGGGGGAGGGGAGCGATAAACCACAGAACTTATACGCATGTACACTGGGGATGGGGCAGGGAGGGAGGGGGAGGAGGGAGTCAATGGGGGGAAAAGGAGAAACATCTGTAACAAAAATAAATTAATATAAAATAAATAAGAAAATAAAATTTAACCTAGGAGGTAAAAGACCTGTACTAGGAAAATTATAAGACATTGAAGAAGATACAAATAAGTGGAAACTAATACTGTGCTCATGGATAGAAAGAATTAACATTGTTAAAATGTCCATACTACCCAAAGCAATCTATAGATTCAATACAGTTACTATCAAGATACCAATGGCATTTTTCACAGAACTAGAACAAATAATCCTACAACTAATATGTAACCATAAAAGACCCCAAATTGCCACAGCAATGTTGAGAAAGAAGAACAAAGTTTCAGGTATCATGCTACCTCATATCAAACTATACTACAAGGCTACAGAAATCAAAACAGCATGGTACCAGCATAAAAGTAGACCAATGGAACAGAATCTAGAGCCCAGAAATAAACCCACACCTATATGGTCAATTAATATATGACAAAGAAGACAAGAATATACAATGGAGTAAATACAGTCTATTCAATAATTGGTGTTGGGAAAATTGGACAGATACATGCAAATAAATGAAACTAGACCACCTTCTTATACCATATACAAGAATAAACTCAGAATGGATTAAAGGTTTAAGTGTAAGACTCAAAATCATAACACTTCTAGAAGAAAACATAGGCAGTAAACTCTCTGACATTGCTCTTAGTAATATTTTTCTGCCCCGGCTGGTGTGGGTCAGTGGTTGGAGCGTCATCCTGTGCACTGAAAGGTCATGGATTTTATTCCCGGTCAGGGCACACACCTAGGTTGTGGGTTTGGTCACCATTTGGGCACATACAGGAGGCAACCAATCAAAGTTTCTCTCTTTCTGTCTATTCCTCCCTGCCCCCCCCACTCCCCCCCCCCACCCCCCACTAAAATCAATCAACTATATGCTTGGGTGAGGATTTTTTTTTTTTAAGTAATATTTTTCTGCCCAGCTGGTGTGGCTCACTGGTTGAGCATCAGCCCATGCACCAAGAGGTCCCTGGTTTGATTCCCAGTCAGAGTACATGCCCAGGTTGTGGGCTCAATCCCCAGCGGGGATCACGCAGGAGGCGGCCAATGGATGTTTCTATCTCTCTCTCCTTCTCCCTTCCTCTCTCTCTCTAAAATCAATAAAGAAAAAATATTTATAAAACAGTAATATTTTTCTGATATATCTCCTGCGGCAAAGGAAACAAAAGAAAAAATAAACAAATGGGACAACATCGAACTAAAAAGTTTTTGCACAGCAAAGAACACCATAACAAAACAAAAAGACAACCTACTGAATGGGAGATGATATTCGCCAATGATATAACTAATAAGGGGGTAATCTCCAAAATTTAAAAATAAGTCATACAACTTTAAACCACAAAAACAAACAATCCAATTTAAAAATGAGCAGAAGATCTTAATAGACATTTCTCCAAAGAGGACATACAGATGGCCAACAGACATATGAAAAGATGCTCAACATCACTAATCATCAGAGAAATGCAAATTAAAACCACGATGAGATAGTACCTCACACCTGTCAGAATAGCTATCATCAATAAATCAAACAACCAACAAGTATTGGCGAGGATGTGGAGAAAAGGGAACTGTCAAGCACTGTTGGTGGGAATGCAAATTCGTGCAGTCACTACAAAAATCAGTATGGACCTGGAGAGTATTATGCTAAGCGAAATAAGCCAGACAGAGAAATACAAGTGTCACATGATCTCACTTATATGTGGAATCTAATGAACAAAATAAAGTGACAAACAAAATAGGTCCAGAGGCATGGATACATGGAACAGACTGACAGAGCTCAGAGGGAAGGGTGGGAAGAGATTAACCAAAGAACATATATGCATATATGCATAGCCCATGAACACAGACAATAGTGTGGTGAAGGCCTGGGGTGGGGCAGGGACCAGGTAGAGGGGGACAAAGTGAGGGGAAATGGAGAACATCTGTAGTACTGTCAACAAATAAATAAATATATTTTTTTAAACAATATGGAGGGTGGTCCTCAAAAAAATTAAAAACAGAACTACCTTACAACCCAGCAATTCCACTTCTGGGAATATATCTGAAGAAATCCAAAACACTAATTCAAAAAGATATATACACCCCTATGTTCATTGTAGTGTTATTTACAATAGCCAAGATATGGAAGCAACCCAAGTGTCTATCAGTAGACAAGTGGATAAAGAAGATATGGTACATATATACAATGGAATATTACTTGGCTATAAAAAAGTGTGAAATCTTACCATTTGCAACAACATGGATGGACCCAGAGGACATTATGCTAAGTGAAATAAGTCAGACAGAGAAAGACAAATACCATATGATTTCACATATATGTGGAATCTAAAGAACAAAATAAACGAACAGACTCATAGATAGTGAACAGACTGAGGTTTGTCAGATGGGAGGGGGTGAGTGGGTGGGTAAAAGAGGTGAAGGGAGCGAGAAGTTACAGAGTGGTCATTGGGACAGTGCCTGGCACGTAGCAGGCTCCAACAAAAACACTGATGATAATAAAAATAGTAATAATAATAATAACAATAATTGTTGTTGTTACCATTATTATTGTGATTATTGATTCCTTTGCGAGACCCTTTACATATATCATCTCACATAATCTTCACAATAACCCTGAGAGACAGGGGTTATTATATCTTTAGTTTGCTAACGAGGAAGCTGGAACCCAGAGAAACTACATAACTTGCCCAAGAGCATCCATCTATTGGACTTGGGACTCAAATCCAGGTTTGTCTGATCCCAAGGCCCCTGCACCTAATCTCTACCCTATTATCAATATTCGCTAAACAAATGAGTGATCCCATGGACAAAAGGGCTGTTTGAAGGCCCCCCAAAAAGGAGATGTTCAAGTTCTCAGGGTCCCCAGGATGTGTGGTTAAACAGAAAGCCAAAAGGGGAAGACAAAGAAAATGTTCACATTTTTTGCATGAAGTAATGTTAGCAAAGAGGAGCTTGGGCAGAGGGAAGGAACTTGAGGTTGATTTGCTTTGGAAAGGAAAATGTAAATATGTGACAAATGCTGTCCCTGGGTCCATGTATCTGATGTGGAGGAAGTCTGTGGGACTTCTGATAAGATGTGCTTACATGGAGAAGCCCTTAGGCCACTGAAGGTGGACAGTGCCACCAGCAGAACATGGGTGCCAGAGTCAAGGAGGCCAATCCTGATTCTGTGACCTTGAGGATAAGTAACTTACTTTCTCCGAGCCTCCGTCTCACCTATCTCCACCGCCAGTAGGGTAGCCACTAGCCACACGCAGCTATCGAGAACTTGAAGTGTGGTTAGTTCAATGGAGACATGTTGTAAGTGTAAAATGCATACCAAATTTTGAAGACTTGGTATGAAAAAAAGTAAACTCATTAATAATTTTATATTGATTACATGTTGGCAGGATAATATTTGGGATATACTGAATTAAGGAAAACATGGTCAGCCCTGGCCAGATTGGCTCAGCGGTAGAGCGACGGCCCGCAGATGAAAGAGTCGCAGGATCGATTCCGGTCAAGGGCACGTCCTACCTCAGTTGCAGTTCAGTCCCCGGCCCAGGGTGGGGTCATGCGGGAGGCAGCCAATCAATGTGTCTCTCTCACATCGATGTTTCTCTCTCCTTCTCTCTCTCTCTCTCTCCCTCCCACTCTGGAGATAAATGGAAAAATATCCTCAGGTAAGGATTTAAAAAAAAAAAAAAAGGAAAAGAAAACCTGGTCAAAATTAACTTCCCATTTCCTTTGACTTTTTTAATGTGGTTAGTGGTTACCTAAACAATTTTAAATTAGATATGTGGCCCGTGTTATATTTATATTTATGGCTCATGTTACGTTTCCTCTAGATAGCACTGATCTACAAAATGTTGTTAGGAGGTTGATATGAAGTTCAAAGAAGACGTCACATGTAAAGAGTACTAGACATCGAGCTTTGTGTTCCTTACCCCCCACACCTTACATCTGATCCACCGCCGAGTCCTTTCAACTCCTAAATCTGCCCATGTCTCCAAATGCACCAGGTCTCTCTCGTCACCTCTCACCTGGATGTCTGTGGTTGTCTCCGCTCATCTTCCTACTTCCACTCTAGCCACCTAACAATCTATTCTCCACTCAACAGTCAACAGGAGATGTTTTAAATGCCATGTGACCCTTCCCATCCCTACATAAAACCCTCCAATGGCCTCCCACTGCTCACACCACAGAGAGTCCCTCTGTGATCTGGCCCCGCCCACCTCTTCTCCATCTCACACCCATGACATCCCAGCTACAGGACCACGGAAGCTGGTTTCCTCCTCACAGCCTTTGTATCCTTCATCCCAGGGCCCAGAACAGTATTTCCCCGGATTCTGTGTGGCTGGCTCTTCTCATCTTGTAGTCTCGGGTCACATGTCACGTAGTTGGAAGGTGTTCCCCATCTAAGGTAGCTGCTCAGCACATCACTGTGTTGCCTTCTCCTGATTCAGTCTCTTCACTGAACTCCTGTTTTTTTTTCAATTTGCTTACTTGGGTATCGTCTGTCTTCTTGCTGGAATATCAGCTCCAAGAGGGCAGGGACCTGTCTTAGACATTCTAGCTCCGCAGCCTAGCTTGGTGACTGGAACATGGATGGTGCCCGATAAAAGCCAAGACAGCGAATGAATGTGTCAGCTGGACGCGTGGAGGAATTAGAGGCCAGGCCCCCAGAATGGTCTGCACAAGGCGCCTCCATTCCAGCCATTCTAGGTCTATATCCATAAGAACTCAAGGTGGAGTCTCAAAGAGATATCTGCACACCCTTGTTCACAGCAGCATAATTCACAAGAGCCAAAAGTAGAAGCAACTCAAGTGTCCATCAACAAATGAATGCATAAGCAAAATGTAGTCTATAACTAAAATGGAATATCATTCAGCCTAAAAGGGAAGGAAATGCTGACACAGTCTACAATATTGATGAACTTGAGGACATTATGCTCAGTGAAATAATCCAGTCACAGAAAGACCAGTACTGTAGGATTCCACTTCTCTGACTTACCTAAAGTAGTCAGAGTCAGAGACAGGAAGCAGAATGGTGGGTGCCAGGGGTTGGGGGAGGGGGAGAGGGCGTTGTTTCCAAAAGGCGTAGAGTTTCGGATTTGCAGGATGAAACTCTCTGGAGCTCCGATGCACAACATCAATGTACTTACCACTGCGCTGTGCACTTAAAACGGTGATGATGGCACATCCTATGTTCTTGCCACAACTTTTTGAATCTTTAAAATACTTTTTAAAACAATAAAATGTCTACCTATCCCAGGGAACAGAGTAGAAAGCTGTAGCTAAATCAGCTGAAGGAGGGGAAACAACTTGAATTGGGGAGGAGCCAGGAGAAGAGGAGGAAGGCAGGGCCCCATTAGCTGCTCTGCCCATTCTCTGGCCTGCACTTTGGAAAGATGGACACGGAGACCCACAGGCCTGGGGTCCCAGGAGCGTCAGGAAGAGTCAAGAGGAGAGGCAAACACTCCTTTTAGCATCACCACTGAAGACTTCTAGAAATCTGCTCTGAGAACCGAATTAGGGATGCAGGTAGGCACAGGACACTAATAGGAGCTCTGCTCATAGTAATGAGAACTGGAAACACCCTCGGCAGCCATCCTCGGGGCGCCTGTTGGTAAAGGGTGCTCAAGCCATACAAGGAACACTACAGAGTCGTATGAAAAAACTATGACATCTGAATTCACAAAAGGGTCGTCTCCCCTGTCTCCACAGCCATGTGTGTGAGAGAAGGATGTGCATGGGTGGTGAGATTATTTGTTTTCCCTGTATTTTGTAAAGTTCTGCAATGAATATGCACTGCTTCAGCAATGAGAATTATTTTAAAGAAAATATGGCAGAAAAAAAAATGTCTGTAAGGAAACACGAAGGGATCCCAAAGAAAATTCTAGTACCCTAATAGTCAAATGAATGATAGCACAGAAAGAGTCCCAGTAAAGAACAGAAAACTTCACAGTTATGTAATTCAGAAAGGCCTGCAGAGGCTGTCAGACACCCACGGAGACCCAAACAAGACCTTCTGGGACTCAAACCAGGGCAGAGAAAACACACAAAAGTAATCGGACCCATCCAGAGAGGAAAGGTTAGGCATGCAGAATCAGAGACAAAAGTGAGTGTAAGAAAGAGGAGGAGGCAGAAAACAGTGTTCTAACTCCCTTCAGGTACCAGTGTGGGCTTTGGGGGGGCAGAGGGGAATCTCAACGCACACTCCCCACAACCCTCTAGAGAGCCCCTACAATCATCTGCGCCAGCTCAATAACTGAGTCAGGCAGCCCCTCCAGCAGAATGGAAAGACCCAACTGACCCAGCTTCCATGGTGATTGCTGAACAGGGGGTGGGGACACACACAATGTCCAGTCGTGTGACTCTCAGAGCTGATGACAAATAACATTAAACATTTTCAGAGCACGCCGTAGGTGCTCGACACCTTTCTAAACCCTATACACATACACACTCCAATCTTCTCGATGACTCTATGAGATAGTTGTTGTTATTGTCCCCATTTTATGATGAGAAAACTGAGGCTCAGAGAGGTTAAGTAACTTGCCCAATGTCACAGAATTAACAAACAGCAGAGCCAGGATTCAAGCCCAGGGAGCACCAGCTCCAAAGTCCATGCTCTGAACTACTGTGCAATTCTCTCTTGAAAATCCAAAGACCACAAACAAGTGTTTTTCCCAGATTACTCTGACATCTGTTTCTAAGAGATTATCTCAAGGGGAAGTAACATAGTAAACCTCAGGGTCTAGTATCATGGCACCACATCACAGGCTATGAAAACAGCCCAAGCTCACTGGGGAGAGCCACTTTCCCACCCCCACCACCCCACCAGTATTCCCTACGTCCTGAGTGCCCACAAAACATGAAAACCAGCTCTCAGCAGGGGCCGTGCTGCCCTGACACTGTGCACACTCCTCTCAAGAACAGAGTCTGCAGCAGAGACAGGCCTCCTCACATTCCCGGCTGCAAGGCCTGCAGAAATCTCCTTAACTCCCTCCACACCTCCATCCGTGCTGGAGAAGAAACAAAAGTCCCACTACTCACAGATTTTGTTTTTGCAAATTTGCCGACTTGCTAAAATTTACTTACCCCCCAAACCAATACTCATGGTATTTTGTGATTGTCCGATAAGAGCAGAGTAGCAAAAAAGTTGAGTCACTCAACACACACATTCCAGACCAGACGATGACCTGCCTTGTTTTCCATTTTCCTGTTGTAAACAACTATTGTTTTTGTGGAATACTCTGTAGTGTTCCTTGTATGGCTTGAGCACCCTTTACCAACAGACGCCCCGAGGATGGCTGCTGAGGGTGTTTCCAGTTCTCATTACTATAAGCAGAGCTCCCATTAGTGTCCTGTGCCTACCTGCATCCCTAATTCGGTTCTCAGAGCACTATGGTTTTTGTTTTTCTTTTTTGCATTTTTGTGCTTTTTGTTGGAAACTTAGCTATTTGAAATGTGACCCCCCCCCCCCCAACAAGGGTGCGTTCTTCAGGCAAGAAAGTTGTGATGTGTTCGAACTCTGTGTGTTAAATTAAGCTCCATTCAGCCCTAGCCGGTTTGGCTAGGGGTTAGAGCATCAGCTGGCGAACCAAAGGGCCGCGGGTTCAATTCCCGGTCAAGGGCGCGAGCCTGGGTTGCAGGGTCCAGCCCCAGTCGGGATCACGCAGGAGGCAACCAATCGATGTGTCTCTCTTGTATCGATGTTTCTGTCCCTTTCTCTCTCCCTCCCTCCCTTCCACTCTGTCTAAAAAAATCAATGGAAAAATATCCTCGGGTGAGGATTAAATAAGTAAATAAATAATAAAGGGTCGGAGATAAAGTTTCTACATTCACACAGCCAACTATAAGATCAGGAAATGACCGAGTGATTCACAGAGGCAGGCGGCAAGAGTCCAGTGTAATCACAGGTACACGCGGGGGTTAGGGGCAGGTGAGGCTCAGTCGGAGCACAGGCAGGGGAGCAGCCGTCAGTGGACACATGGACAGCAGCTGCCTCCAGCAACCATCTTCTGGGGTCTCTGCCCAACCCTGGCAGACTTCTCTGAAACCTACAGGGGTGCCCCCCAGCTACAGTGTGCCCTGTCCATACCCCCCACCACCGAGGAACAGTCAGGGGTGGGCACCAGACCCAAGGAGAGACAATCAGATTATCCCAGAAACTTGAAATTAGACATAAAAAAAGTGAATATGGCCCAAACACCATGGTTGACCCGTGCAACAGGCCAAGAAAGACAGAGAAGAGAGAACAGGGATGTGAGGAACCAAGGAACCCGTGGCCCAGAGACCAGCAGAGACTGAAAGAGCCCCGCCTGTGTGCAACGGCTGCCCAGGTCTGTCCAGTCGCTCACGATGTCCCTCAAACCACACAGAACCTCCAACAACTCGAACGGCAACAGTCCACACGCAGAGACGCTCCCACCCGCACAGCAGTGTACGCTTTACGTCTAAGGAATAACCTAATTCTCCTGAAAACCCTATGAGGCAGCTAATGTTATTCCCATCCCCCACCTGTAGGTGAGGAAACTGAGGCACAGATGTTTAAGTTCACAAAGGTTGCCCAGGCAGGAAGTGGCAGGGCCAAAATGTGAATCCAAACAGCACGGCTCCAGAGGCCTTGCATTTAACCATTAACGAATCTACCTCTTGGCCCCCGTTTGCGCGAGTGAATTTCCATCACTCCTGACCCAAAAAGCCCTGCCTGAGACACAGAGAGGCCACATGGACTTGCAGAAAGCAGCCACCTGGAAGGTGCCTCGCAGGAACCCTGCCAGTTCTTGCTAGGTTGGCCAGCAGAGGACTATTTCCTGTACCTCGGGTGCGCTGGCACCAGGGAAGAGCCGGGGGAAGCCGTTCAGATGCAGGTGCAGCATCCCCTTGACAGCTCGTCCTGAGCACCCACTACGTGCCAGCCGCTGTCCAAGGTGCCGGGAAAACAGCGAGAACTAGACAGGCAAGAGCTCTGCTGGCCCAAAGCGTACTTTCTACAAGAGGGAGGCACGCCAGTCCCTTAGGGTCATCCCCGCCCTGGCCGGTGCAGCTCAGTGGTAGAGCATCGGCCCGCAGACTGAAGAGTCTCGGGTTCGATTCCAGTCAAGGGCACGTACCTTGGTTGCTGTTGGGTCCCCGGCCCTGGTCAGGGTCGTGCAGGAGGCAGCCAGTCAATGTCTCTCCTCTCTCCTCCCTCACTCCCTCCCTCACTCCCCCTCTATCTGAAGATAAATGGAAAAAAATATCCTCAGGTGAAGATTAAAAAATATATATATATGGTCGTCCCCTTATCCATGGGGGATGCGGTCCAAGTGGGTCCCGAAACCACACAGGGTGCTGGGCCCTATATATACTGCTTTTTCCTACGCATGCATACCTATCTTTTTATAAATTTAATTTATAAATTAAGCACAGTAAGAAATTAACAGCTACTAATAATAAAATAGAACACTTATAACAATGTACTGTAGTAAAAGTTCGGTGACTATGGTCCCTCTCTCAAAATATCTTCTTGTAGCGCACTCCCCTTCCCCTGTGGAGCTGTGAGACGACACCATGTCTGCGCGAGGGCAGAGGGAGCGGACGCCGCAGGCCTGTGACGGAGCACGAGGCTGCCGCGAGGGTGACCCGAACACAGCACTTCGACACCGCCCCGGTGCGTCGGCAAGTGAGGCGGCTACTGGGTGACGAGCGGGGGGGGGGGGGGAAGCACATACAGCGCGGCCACACCGGACAAAGGGATGATTCACGTCCCGGGTGGGACAGAGCAGGACTGCGCGAGATTTCATCACTCCTCAGAATGATGCGCGACTTAAAATTTATGAACCATTTACTTCGGAAATTTTCCATTTAATATTTTCAGACAACGGTTAACCACAGGTAACTGGAACCGTGGAAAGTGAAAAAGCAGATGGGGTGGGGTGGGCTACTGTAACTGCAGATGCCATGGAAGAAAAACACAGTGGGCGTGATGAGAGTCTAAAAGGGACCCCTTAGGCAGGTGGCTAGAGCAGGCCTCTCCGGGTGGCAGCCAGGCTAGACGGCAGTGACCCTGAGGTCGGGTCAGAGAGAGGCGCTGCGGTGGGAAGAAGCTTGGCAGACTTAGGAACAGAAAGAAGGCACGTGGTTGGAGCACACTCCTTCCACGATATCTATTTGGGCACTGCTGCAAGCCAGGCACGTGGGAAGGAAGGCATCCACGCTTGTCCCTGGCCTCACGTAACTCAGACACTGATGGCAAAGTCAGTGTGACGGGTTCAAACACGGCCAGTCCTTTCTACCTGCGTCCACACCCTTTGTAGCATGACTTCATAGCTCCTCTCCTCCGGAGGCAGGGCCTACTCCCCCACCTCCTGAACCTGGGATGACCTGTGACTTAGTTTTGGCCGGTAGAATGCCACAGAAGTGACACTGCTCCGACTCCGTGGCTTCGCTCCGGTGTCCTTTATATCCCAAGATACAAGCCAAGAAAACAGCTCTCGCTTGGTCTTCTGGCAGCGGGGGAGGAGCCTGGCCAAGCTCTTTGTAGAGCAGATCATGTCTACTCCAGCTCCCCTGGCCAATGAGTGTCACACGGCCACGCTCCCGTCAATAACCAGGAAAGTCCATCCTCCTGTGAGTAGACACTTTAGGTCACATAGCAATGAACAGGGAAGTATAATCCTCCTACGGGGAGAAGGCAAAGAACTGATTCAATCATAGAATCCACCACAGTGACCTTGGGCAACTCATCTCACTTCTATTTCTCCATCTGTGAGATGAGACTACCTGCTTCAGAGTCAAGCTCCACACACACGCGTGCCCTTCCTCCTTCCCACCTGAGAGCCATGCAGGGCAGTGCAAACCGAATTTGGAGAGACCTGGTAGACCAGTTGTAGTCAAACATGTGGCCCAAGATCAGTAACCAGCCAAAAACAAACCCAAGTGGACTGGATTCTTCACGTGAGGTGGTGCACTCCCCTCCCCAGTCAGCCACGGTCCACGCTATGCCACCCGTCCCCACGCTACTGAAGTCACCAATCCGGGAACTAAAAGCAAACGGGAGGGAAGGCTCAGTTACCTGACATGGTAACATTCGTGTGGGTAAGAGCATACATTTCAGAATTTGAATTATGGCTCTGCCATTTATCTGCTGTATGTCCTTAAACAAGGTAAATAATTAAGCCTCAGGTTGTCAATAAAATGGGGACAATAAACTATTTAGGTCATAGGTTGGTGTGAAAATTAAATTAGATAATTCACATGTATGACTTATTACTGTGCCTGCTCCAACTTAATGTTCAATAAATAGCAACTCTTATTAATGCTGGTACATGTGCCAGAGCACAGATGTCCAAGTATTTCAAGTCAGCCTTCTGCATCCAGTGTAGGGAAGTCCTTGCTTACACCAGCTGTGTAAGTTTGAGTTCAGTTTTTGTTTCCCATTCTATACTATGGACAGTGCACTGCTCCCTGGGATCCCGCAGTGAGGCCCTGACCTTGCCTCTCTCTATAAAGGATTTTCAATTCTTTTTAAAGGATCTAAAGAAGTAAAAGGTACAGAGGTCATTTCTGAAAGTGATAAATGGATGGGGACCATGACAGCGTTGGTTTCCCCAGCCTTCTATTCAAACAGCACGTCAGCAAAGGCTGCTGTCAGTACACAGGAGACCCTCACAACCCCCCCTCCCCCAGCAAGGAAAGGATCTCCATCCATTTACTATTCTTTGGAACTGGACCCCGTGTTTTATGTGTGGTGGGTGTTTTTAGCAACAAAGCCTGTTCCATCTCTTAGCTGGGGGACGTGTTACCAATTACTTGGAAAAGAGATGAATAATTAAACAAACTTCTCGCTCGAGACACCAAATGGAAGTGTCTGGCTAATAGTGAAAAGTTACAGATAAAAACCTCCCTGTGTCTCCCAACAGTTTGGTCTGTTTCTAAGTCTGATCAAGCTTTCAAAGTTTACCCAAATCAGAGCAACTGGTGACCCTGTTAATCACTCAATCGCTCTGAGCCTCAGTTTTCTCATCTTTAAAGTGGGAATAATGCACTGCTTTGAAATGCTCTGTTAGGCTCCAAGAGCTAACCCTATCCAAGGGAGTGCATCATTCACACACTGGTGACACCAGACTCAGGATCTGATGAAAACAGACCAGAACAAACACAGCACAAACAACTAGTGAAGGACTGTGTCCAGCAGGCTGAAGTAAAAATCCCAACAAAATGAGAAAATGTTTTTAAAAAGGAGCGGGGGACACGTAGGGAATTCATAGAAGATGAAACACAACTAACCAATAAATATGTAAAAAGATGCTCAACTTCACTAGTAATCAAGAAAATGCCTATTAAAATTAAAGGCCATTTTTCTCCCATCAGATTGGAAAAACAAAAAAGCTTGACAAGATCATGACTTAGGGAGGATACAGTGCAATGAACGCTCGCCGCTGGTGGGCGTGTACGTACACGGGTCCAGCCACTGCAGAACACTGGGCAGTATCTATTAAAACGTGAGTCGTGTGTGCCCCATGGCCAAGTCATTCTACTTCTCAGTAACTAGAGAAATTTGCATGTGGGCAAGACGTGTGCAGGTGCTTACTGAAGTAACCTTTGCAATTACCGCCCCTGAAAAAATGAATCTAAATGTTCCTCAACAGGGGAATGGCCGCTGTACGGTTCAGAATGAGTCTCCCTGGAATGTGCCACCCTGGCATGTGGATTATTACGAGCTGAAGACAACTGAGCCCAAAAGGCTCAGGAAGGGCTTTCTACCACCCCTTTAACCACCTACAAGAACTTAGACCAAGGGCCTGGCCCAGGAAGAGCACGATCCCCAGAGGTATCTACAAAGAATATGGGAGGTATGGGCACGGGGCAGGGCCTGGAGGCCAAAGTCCTCCCTCTATCCCATTGTCTCGCAGGGCACGGCAAACATTTGCTTTTCCACCTCCGTGGACTTGCCTTCCTAACCTTTGAAATCCCAGACTCCTACCCCTTCTCCTTAGTTCAGAATGGCATAGAAGCCCCAACTGCCTGGCTGCCTGTGGGTGCCCATATTCTTAAGGAGTCCCCATATGTATGAAATTAGTGTTTCTCCTGTTAATGTGCCTTGTGTTAATTTGGTCATCAGACCAGCCAAGGCACACAGAAGGGTAGAAGGAATATTTTTCCCCCCGGACACCACAGTACGGAGACAGTGCACTCTGCGGAATACTACAGCGCAGTCCGACGCCAACACCGGAGACTGCTCTTCATTCGGGACAACATCGAGTGAAAAACACGCTGCAGGATGATGTGTGCTGTGTGACACTGTTCGGCAACACACACAAACACAAACTCCACTATACAACGTGTGTAGATGCAAACATGAACACAGGAGACAGGAACAGTGATGTCTGGGAAGGGCAAACAGACTAGGCGAGGGCCGCGTCCCACGAGCCAGAAAGGTCTTTCGCCTGACCTCTGACAGCTCATTTATCTTAACGAGATTGTACTTACGCATGTCCTACGAACTTAATTTCTTTTAACACAGCAGGTCACCCTCACTGCATCACCCATGGTGGGTCACAAAATCTAGCCAGCTCCAGAATCAACAGGACATATGTTTGTGGGGACAAATATGGCCATAATTACTACCACATGACTGAGACTTCTGTCTCCCCTGAAGCTTTCTCTTCACTCTGAGAAAGAAACAGGAAGCGAGGGCACACCTGGCTTTTTGCAAGTCTAATAGCTTAAGACCTCCAGGCTTCATCTCTCCCCTGGGGCGATCATTAACATTAATGCAGACACTTTACAGTCAATGAAGGTAACAACGGATGCTCTTATCTGCTCACATACAGGTGTGGAAAGAAGGGACAAGCTGTAGGGGTGGAAGAGGAGCAAGGGAGTGAATTCAACAGGAATCCACAGAACCTGGGGACAATTTGGTCAGGTGGGGCTTCTGAACTCAGAAAGAATTGGGTGGAAAGTGAATATAAAGTGTAAAAAGAAGATTCTTTAGCACGGGATCCAGTCTTTCATAATCTGGGCGTAAATTACCTTTCCAGAACCTTCACAGCTCCATCTAGCCAAAGGGGCGGAATCTGTGCCAAGTACAGAAGGTGAGACCTATGACACAGAGGGTAGTGACTGGCCAAGGGAAACACAGTGACCAGCCCAAGAAGAGCCCATCTGATCCATCTACTGTTTCTTGCATTAAGAGACTTCAGAATCCCTGGTCATAAGAAATATCCTCTCTCCTGGCTGGCTAGCTCAGCTGCTTAGAGCATCGTCCCGATACGCCAAGGTTGCAGGTTCAATCCCCAGTCAGGGCACATCAAAGAATCAACCAATGAATGCATAAATAAGTGGAACAACAAATCAACATTTTTCTCTCTCTCTCATTAATAAAAATTTAAAAAAAGAAAGAAATATCCTATATCACTAATTGTGAAGGAATGGAGAAGGAATTACCTTCTGTTTTCTGTTTTATCATGATGATGCTGTTGTAATTAACTAGTTATTAATAAAAGAAAAGGAGTAAAGGAAAGACCAGACGTTACAGATTTGTCATTTGGGCAGCTTCACCAAGAAGCTGCAAGTTCACACTCCCCAGGGAACCACCAGTCCAGTCCCTGCAGATCACTGAGGGAAGGGGTGCAACCAAAGGGAGACAGGCGCATGCCCTGTGAAGTTGGGATGACATAGGGAAGTCAAACCTGGGGACAGAGAGTACTGGCCAGAATGGGCAGGGCCACTGCAAGCCCGCAAAAAATGGGGAATACATAATCCCTCAAACAGAGGAACTTGCTCTCTTGGTCTCTGCTCTTGGCTCTCTCGCATTTGCCCGTGTGGCCCACAGCCATGCGGACCCACATGCAATGGACTGATGGGCTGCAGAGAGGAACACAAACTAAGCTAGCCTGATGCTGGACTGGACTCTGCTTCAACACCAAATGGACGCTCTGGACACTGGCTCTGATTCTAGCCCTACTGAAGCCACAGCTACACTTCTTCCTTGGGGGAAACAAAGGAAAATGGAACTTGGAAACTCTGGGGTATAATTCCATAGAAACAAAGTTTTCTACAATACTCCATCCTCCCATGTGAGTCTCAGAAAATTCCTTTTCTCGAGCTATTGCAAAAAATTCCACTCCCATGAGGCCCTCTCCCCACCCATAACACCACCCAAGAAAAACTGGTTTCTGTTTTATTTTTTTATATTTTTTATTGATTTTTTTAGAGAGAGAGAGAAACACTGATGTGAGAGAGAAACAGCAATTGGCTGCCTCCTGCACACTCCCTATTGGGGTTCGAGCCCACAACCTGGGCATGTGCCCTGACCAGGAATCGAACTGGGACCTCTCAGTCCATGGGACAACGCTCAAGCCACTGAGCCACACTGGCCAGGCAAACAGGTTTCTGTTTTATAAGTCTGTATATTTCCAGTACTTACCACAGTCTATAAAGGTCTCTTTTTTTCCCTTTGTTAGCTTGTTTTGTGTGCTTTCAACTAGAATGTATGTCTCATGAGGAGTGTTGGGGCCCAAGCAGGCTGCCTCAAGATACTTCACAATGGCATGTTGATTCTTTGAATTAGTTACTTGAGAAGCAGCCAGTAAGTGTGCATTGACCCTCCCTTAACCCCTTGAATGCAGGAAATAAGTCTCCCCTGTGAAAGGTGCCCTCCTTGCTCCAGGGGGACTGAGAGAGACACCCTGATTGCTAAAGTAAGGAATCCAGGGTCCAAAAGCCTGGGTAAACAAACTGTGTTACTTCTTCCTAATTTACTACCCAAGCCCAAACTGTGTTTAGATTCCTTACTAAATGAACACCCAAACCTAAATTTATTTGTCCTGTCAATTCTTCACAAATGTATTGTCTCTTTGTCTAAAAAGCATGAACCGCGAGCTGGTGCATCATTCTTTAAGCATCTCCGGTGCACATGTATGACAGTGGCTGTTTCCCTGTGAAGCTGGTCTTGTGCCAGTTTCTTACTAGTCCAGCCATAAGAGCTCAAGAACGGTAGGAGCATCCTCCCCCCACCGACAGATGCATCCCCAGCATCTCACACACAGTAGGTGCTCAATAAGTATTTTTAATCCTGAGGGTGGGGATACTTCCAGAAGTTCAGCAAGCAGCTTAAAACATTGCACCTGTGGGTAAGGTGGGTCACTGAGCAGAGATGGGGCAGGAGAAAGAACTGGCGATGACTGTTTTGGAGGGACTACTTCTGTCCTAATGCAAAGAGCATAACATCAGAAGATTTTATGAGGACTGTTCTCTGCGGCTCTGCGGGCTGTTTGAGAGTTAGAAACGTCATGGAGGTGGCCCTACAAAGGAGACCTTATTACAAAGTTTGACCCTCGGGTTCACTACGATTTTACCCCATATCCACCAGTGACAAGGCTGGTACAAAAATAAGAGCAGTCACTTCCGCTTTTATTAAAAAAAATAGAGAGGAAAAAACTTACTGAACTCTGAACTTCCTTCTTTTAACCACAACTTACTACTGACTTACTTTGGTAAAATGACTGGCAAATACCTAACAACCAGGCACCTCATTGGTGCTGCCAGTTTCTATCCAAAACTCTGCGGGAACATGGCTTACGTCGCAGGGAGCCAGTCCAGGGATCTGACTGGAAAGGGACAAAGCTGGCCCGAGATGCCAGAAGCTGCCCAGCGGCAGCTGCACTCAGGGCAGGCACTTTCCATGCCAAAATGAAACTGAGCCCAACTGGCAGAGGATTCTGAGGCACAAATCCACCGCCAGATACACGAAGGGAGCCTGAACCCCGGCTGAGCACCCTGACTGGGCCCAGGCTCTGCCACTTCAGAAGCTCTGTGATGCTGGGGAAGTGGCTTAACTTCTCTGGGCCACAGTTTCCCCATATGTTAGAAAGAAAGAAGACTTGTTCCTGGTACAAGCAAGCAAACTCCAACTGGACCCAATCTTTCTGCAGATAACAAGTAAAACTCGGGACAAAATTTTTAAAAAAAAATTTTTTTTTTGTTTGACCTGAGAGCATTGGCAAGTAAACAAAAGAAGGAAGATTCTGGGGGGGCGAGAGCTGAAACTTGAAAGAAAAGAAGGGCCATTTTACAGCTGTGACCTGACGGCAGGCTGCAGTCAGCACCAACCAGCAGCTAAAACTCCAACACAAAGCCCTACGTCGTTCTGCTCACAGAGCCAGGAGACAGACTGCAGGTCAGCCACAGCTGCTGGACATGAGGAGGGGATCCCAGTACAGAGAAAGCCAAGAGAAGAGGAGCCCCAGATTCTGTATAAACTCGATGCAAGTGTCCGGCTGACTCCTGAACCGCGCTGGCATGAGGCAGCCTCAAAGAAGACTCGAAGATAAAATCACCAGAACTGACATCTGATGCCCAAGAGACAGTTTGCTGTCCAACCAAGCCAACAGCTTACTAAGACAAAAACATCAACATTCTTCAGACACACAACAGAATCTCAGACTGTCCACAATACAATCTGAAATTACTCGAGATATGAGAGAAAAAAACAGGAGAATATGACCCAATCTCAAGAGAAAGTCTAATCAACCAAGAAAAAAAGGAGGACTAATTCCTGCTAGATTGGAGCACTAACCCGAAATTGTGTGAGATGCAATGCATTCGGCTGCACGTAACAGAAAACCCATCTTGAAATAGTTTAGGCAGTACAATAATTTATTATCTAACAAACAATTCCCAGAGAAAGAGCTACATCGCGATTAGTTATCGTGCCTCAAGGACATGGTAAAGGACACAGTTCCTCTCCATCTTTCTACACTGCCATTCACAGCACGGCCGCCTCGGCCCTCGTGGTCAAAAGACAGCTGCCACAGTCCACGGCACAGCATGAGATGCCCAAAGACAAATACTTTGTCCTGTGTCCCCTTCCTTCCTGCTTTGTATGTTGTCTTGTGAGGATGTGGAGTTTACCACAGCCTTCTAGGGACCAAGAGGGGAGATACTGTTGACACTTTAGGATGACAGAGAACTAACAGGTATGTAGCAAACCAGATGTAACCAATCAGAGCTACAAGGGTTATCACAGACATAGTAAGACCAACCTCCAACAGACGTATGGCTTAGAATCAGCAGAAGACCAGCTCGATCCAACATGGCAAGTAATTTCACCTTCCGGTAACCTCTAGCTTCATTACATGCTCATTGTAATACATGAGCACATACACAACCCCTTGCTGCCATGATCAAAAACAGAAAGTCCATATAAGGACACAAAATGGCCAATGGGGTTCTTCGGAGAAGTCTCCATCACTTTCCAGGAAAAATCCTGAATATTCTTCTCCCTTATTGAATGCCCTACCACTCCATTAAATGAGCCTCAATGAAAGAAGTAAACCCTGCTAGGGAGGGGCTGCTCCGTCCGTGGAGTAGCCACTCTCTGTCTCACTGCTTCACTCATAAACTCACTTTCACTTTAAACTCTGTGCTGGCTCACATTTGAATTCTCTCCTGTGTGATGCCAAGAACCCTCGGTGCGTCACAGACCTTCAGGTCTCTGGCTCCCCAGAACGCCTGAATCACACCTACCTCCACTCAGCTTGTTAAACTGTTCTGTTATTAACAACCAAAGCGTCCTGTCTGAAACAAACACCAGACCCGGAGAGCTAGTAACATTTGCTGTAAATCGAATAAAAAACACAATGAAAATTTAAATGATTATATTCTGGCAACCACATAGCCTGAGGTTTCTGCATTCTTTTTATTTAAAATGGAGATTAGCATGCTTTAGAAAGATGTTTAAGACATAATAGCACGGCACTGAGACATTCTCCTTAACAACTAGAAGAATTAAAAGAGAACTGAACAAAAATGAAACTATGTAATTCCATGCTGTTTAATGTCATCTACAATTAAAATCTTTGAGTACCAGTAATATGCTGTAGGTATGTTGAAAAATACAGACCTGTATTAATAACTCCCAAACCTTTACCTCCATCTCTGACTTATTATTCCCAACTGCCTTTTGGACACCTACACCTGGACATACCACAGGCACCTCAAACTCTACACGGCCAATGCGGAATTCACTGTCTTCACCCCCCAGCTCTCTGCCCTTCTAGAATTTCCTCTGCTCTGCCTGCATTCACTAAGGTACCCAAACAAGACCTCCCTCAAGGCCAACAGTGTTCACACTACTGCTTTTTGTCCCAGCGTCGGGCAGAGCATGGCAATGCCCCACACAAACACGGGCATGTCTGAGCCTCTCAGCTCGATGAGGAAGGTGCTATCCTTATCATTTACTTCTTTTAAAAAATGAGGAAGCTAAGGATAAGAAGTTCGCCTAGGGCAGCAGGATCTGAACCCGGATCCGTCTTATTCTCTTTTTTCCTACTGCACAAAGCAAACAGAGAGCATCAGACAAGAATTCCTCAGCGGGCCTCAAATTTATTTCATTTCCCACCCATTCCCCCTTCTTTTCTTTTCCACCCGCGCTTTCGCTCCCCGAGATGCGGGCCCTGGCCCTCGCCCTCCTGAGCGCTCTGGTCAGCACCCGGCCTCACCACCTGGAGAGGAGTCGCTCACTGCTGCGTCCTGGAGGCTCTCCCGCTTTCTCAGTGTCCCGCTTCTCTGCGCCCGTCCACATCTCTTCTCCGGGCCTAACATTCCGGGCCTTCAGCTTCCCTCGAACCCCGCGTCCCTTCTCTCCTGCTCCCCTCCCCTCGCGGACACTCCCTCCCTCTTTCACTGCTGCCCCCTCAGAACTCAGCTTAGGACTTGGGCTCCTTCAGCCTCCCCAGGACCCTGGGACGGAGCTGCTGCCAGCGTGCCCCCTCCGCCACCACTGCAGCACAGGTCACTGTGTTATACGTGTCCGATGGATGGGTCTGTCCTCTGAGGCCGAGGGCTGCTGGAGGGCCGAACCCCGCCTTAGTTCCCAGTACTCCCCCTGCACACAAGGGGGTGACCACATACGCCGGATAGACCACACCGTGCTATTGCTTCCTTTATATTACTTCCCTCTGAGTGGATTTTGGAAAAGATGCATAGGATGTAAACCACACCTTGAAATACCACCTCTGTGCCCTAGGCAAAGGCCAATCAGGTCTCCTGGCAGAGCACTTGAACCACGAGCTTCAGAATCAGATGGCCTGGGTGTGTCTCCCTCTTCAAATACTCCTTAGCTTTGCGACTCGGGCCAGTTACTTCACATCCCTAAGCCTCCACTCTTCAGGGAGTGAAAAGGGGACTCTCCCCCTAGGGTGCTACACACTTTAGACGCGCTCATGAATGCTCAGCTCGGTGCCTCAATCAGAGCAGCTCTTGGGGGAAGTGTTACCACACCATGGACGGCACGCCGCTGCATGTGACCCCTTCCTCCCAAAGTCACCCGGACTTTCCTAGCTCCCACCCTGTCCTTCCAGCCCAGAAGCTCAGACACAAAGAAATCAGCTGACTGGGTCACATGACCACAGAAAGACGGGAGACCAGAAGACACTTTCTGAATTTCTTCTTCAGGGTTATGGATAAAAATCTACAGCCGTGCAAACTCCCTCACTGGAAAAAAAATTAATGGAAATATTTTCTCCTACTAGGGAATTTCCATAGTCAGTCAAATTGTGCCAGTTTCTCTCACTGCTGTGGCAAGCATGCCCTCCTGTCCCTGAGAGATGGGCATCGTGTACCCAGAGCCTGCCTGGCTGCGGTCCTGCCTCACCCTGCCAGGGGCGTCCCCACCCGAGCCCTTCAGAATCTGACTCAGACAGACCTGCATTCAACCTGGTCTCTGCAATTCTTGAGCAAATGCTGTATCCTCGCTAAGCCTATTTCCTTTTCAATGAACGGGAATAATAAAAACAAAATCTTAGTGGCGGGTGAAGACTCAAAGGGATGAAGTCTGTGAAGTGCCCGCTCACTGCAAACCCCCAAACATCAGCCGTCTTTGTCAGTCGTCACCACATCAGCACCGTCGGCTTCACAGACCTGCATGCCTTTCCTGCACTAGATCCGTGCTCGGATCCCAACCACTACCTTCGGGAAAATGTCTGAAGTCTTTGTGCCTCGTTTTCCCAGCACGAAATGGGAGTAGCAGTAGTAGCAACCTCACAGGGCTGTTGCTGGGATTAAGTGAGAAATGTACGTAAAGCACTAAGAGGGGTGCCAGGCTCGTTGTAAGACCTCAACGTCCACTCTTCAGCGTGAGTCAGCATTTAAAAGCCTTATTTGAAGATATCCAAGAACTGAAAACTTCCCTGGCCTGTCTGCTCAGTTAGCAGAGGTCCTCCCAGGGACCAGAGAAGAAAATACACAGACATTGAAGCAGGGACAGATCCAGCCCTGATGTCGTTTTTATTCTTGAACATAACTTTTTTGTCCCATCTGAAGAGCCCTGGCCTCACTGTGGCCCTTGGGCTCCAAATCAGAGATGGCCAAAAGGGAAACACAGTGACACCAGCTGTCACGGCCCTGGGGAGTCCCAGCTCGAGGCTGCCCCCAGCAGAGTGCCACCACGGGGACCAGCACCACCTCCTTGCTGTTCCCATCTCTCCCGGTGGCTCTGTGCAACCCTTCCCCATCCCTCCATCTGTGCTGATTCTCTTCACAAAACACTTCCTCAACCCACATTCTCCCCCAGCACAGACAGGTCCTCTCTGCAGCAGTGGGACAGCACTCTGCTGGGACAGCACTCACGCTTCACCCACCTGACGGGTCCATCCACCAAAGCCAACAATTCCATTTTAAAAACTCTTACTCTGCCCTGGCCGGTTTAGCTCAGCGGTTGGAGCGTCGGCCTGCGGACCAGAGAGTCTCGGGTTCAGTTCCCGCTAGGGGCATGTATTAAAAAAAATGATAATAAAAACTCTTATTCCACACTTAGAATTCTATTTGGAAAAAAAACTTTCCTCACTGATCTGGTAAAGCTCAAAGAGTATAATCAAAATAATCTTGGGATATTGTGATGGGGTGAGAATAAAACAACTAATTATAAAGAACTCAAAACAACGCATCTATATAATTTCTAAAAATAAATGACGCCTCAACAGTCACGAGCCTCCAGCGCCCTTTGTCCATACTTGCCCCACTGATTTTCAAACTGCACTGACCACGACCCACAGTGAGGTACACGTTACACGTGACCCACTTCACACATGCCTAAGCACGCACGCATGAAATAAAGTTTTGTGCAGCGGCTTACGTTTCCCGGATCTGCGGCCTTCTTGCATCTTCCATCCTGCTTTTCATGGTGTTCACCACCTTCTACATTGATTTCATGACCCTCTAATGAATGACGATCCACAGTTCAAAAAACACATTTAAAGGAGTTCGAGAAAATCTACCCCAGAGCGGAGCTGCAATAGATGTCAGGATTCGGGGTCACAGGCATCGAAGTCACGGAGCCCAGGGTTAGAATACAGTTCGGAATCTCCTGCGACTCAGAAGACTATGGTCTAAGGGCAGTAAGGTGGTAAGATCTCCCTCCTGGCAGCTGGATGACCTTGGCAACCCACTCCCCAGGCCTACCTGGATAAAGGCTCTCTGTGAATGGTATTCTAGTTCTGGCACGATATGGTCTATGAATCCAGACGGCAGCTAAATCAGCTCTGTGACGGGACCAATGAAGCCTCGCAGTCTTACTAATGGTCAAGGGGCATAGTTTGAAATGTACCTCTCAGAGAGACCTGGAAGCATGCAATGGACATCCCCGAGACCCTCCTCACACCTGCAGGGCCAGGACACTCACCCCAGCATGTGGGAATGTTGAAGCCAGTATCTCACAGCTGTATCCTCCCTGGGAGCCCTCCCTTGAAGGAAGCTGCCTTACTCAAGGTAATGCCACCTTTTTAAGAGCAGCCCGCCTGGTGCAGGCCCCTACTGCCCCAATCCCAAAGGGCCCACAATTCAGCCTCCCCTTTCCCCACTGCTCTCCATCCTCTGCAGGCGCTGCTCCCCAGAGCTGCCCCGCAGGAAGCCACCCAAGTGCAAGTCTTCATCTTCCAAAGACAAAGCAGCAGTGACACTGGCCGGAGTCACGGTTTGAGAACTAAGTGAGAATGGTGTCGTTAGGATGTTTTTCAAGGGTAGTTTTGAGAATTTTTTCTCTCAAAGCTAACATGTAATGATCAATCACGTGTTCTCTGCCTGCCCCATCTCATTCGGTCCACGTGGCACCCTGGGAGGTAGGTTCTGTGTTATTGCCTTCATTTCACAAAGGAGAACACTGAAGATTAAAGAAGTCAAGAAAGACAAATATCACATGATCTCACGTATATGTGGAATCTAATGAGCAAAATAAACTCATGAATAAAATAGAACCAAAGACATGGAAACATGGAATCGACTGACGAATCTCAGAGGGAAGGGAGGTAAGGAGGGTGGGAAGAGATCAACCAAAGAACTTATATGCATAGTCCATGGACACAGATAATACTATGGGTGGTGAGGGCCTGTGGCAGGGTGGGAACCTGGTGAAAGGGGGCATTGAGGGGGAGGGGAAGGGGATATCTATAATACTCTCAACAATAAGATTAAAAAGAGGTTAAAAGCCCTGGCTGGTTTGGTTCAGTGGCAATGGTGGAAGAGCTCAGTGGCAGTGGGGGAAGTGCTCAGTGGCAGCGGTGGAAGTGCTCAGTGGCAGTGGTGGAAGAGCTCAGTGGCAGTGGTGGTGGTGCTCAGTGGCAATGATGGAAGAGCTCAGTGGCAGTGGTGGTGGTGCTCAGTGGCAATGATGGAAGAGCTCAGTGGCAGTGGTGGAAGAGCTCAGTGGCAATGATGGAAGAGCTCAGTGGCAGTGGTGGAAGTGCTCAGTGGCAATGATGGAAGAGCTCAGTGGCAATGGTGAAAGTGCTCAGTGGCAATGGTGGAAGTGCTCAGTGGCAGTGGTGGTGGTGCTCGGTGGCAGTGGTGGTGGTGCTCGGTGGCAGTGGGGGAAGTACTCAATGGCAATGGTGAAAGTGCTCAGTGGCAGTGGGGGAAGAGCTCAATGGCAGTGGTGGTGGTGCTCAGTGGCAGTGGTGGAAGAGCTCAGTGGCAGTGGTGGAAGAGCTCAGTGGCAATGATGGAAGAGCTCAGTGGCAGTGGTGGAAGAGCTCAGTGGCAATGATGAAAGAGCTCAGTGGCAGTGGTGGAAGAGCTCAGTGGCAGTGGTGGAAGTGCTCAGTGGCAGTGGTGGAAGAGCTCAGTGGCAATGGTGAAAGTGCTCAGTGGCAATGGTGGAAGTGCTCAGTGGCAGTGGTGGTGGTGCTCGGTGGCAGTGGTGGTGGTGCTCGGTGGCAGTGGTGGTGGTGCTCGGTGGCAGTGGGGGAAGTACTCAATGGCAATGGTGAAAGTGCTCAGTGGCAGTGGGGGAAGAGCTCAATGGCAGTGGTGGTGGTGCTCAGTGGCAGTGGTGGAAGAGCTCAGTGGCAGTGGTGGAAGAGCTCAGTGGCAATGGTGGTAGTGTTCAGTGGCAGTGGTGTGGTGCTCGGTGGCAGTGGTGGAAGAGCTCAGTGGCAATGGTGGAAGAGCTCAGTGGCAATGGTGGTGGTGCTCAGTGGCAGTGGTGGTGGTGCTCAGTGGCAGTGGTGGAAGAGCTCAGTGGCAATGGTGGAAGAGCTCAGTGGCAATGGTGGAAGAGCTCAGTGGCAATGGTGGTGGTGCTCAGTGGCAGTGGTGGTGGTGCTCAGTGGCAGTGGTGGAAGAGCTCAGTGGCAATGGTGGAAGAGCTCAGTGGCAATGGTGGTAGTGTTCAGTGGCAGTGGTGGTGGTGCTCAGTGGCAGTGGTGGAAGAGCTCAGTGGCAATGGTGGTAGTGTTCAGTGGTGTGGTGCTCAGTGGCAGTGGTGTGGTGCTCGGTGGCAGTGGTGGTGGTGCTCGGTGGCAGTGGTGGTGGTGTTCAGTGGCAATGGTGGAAGAGCTCAGTGGCAATGGTGGTAGTGTTCAGTGGCAGTGGTGTGGTGCTCAGTGGCAGTGGTGTGGTGCTCAGTGGCAGTGGTGGTGGTGCTCGGTGGCAGTGGTGGTGGTGCTCGGTGGCAGTGGTGGTGGTGCTTGGTGGCAGTGGTGGTAGTGTTCGGTGGCAGTGGTGGTAGTGTTTCATGCGCACTAAGCCTTGCACTGTGTCATTTACATAGCATCTCAATGGCCCTGCCACTGCCCTACGAGGTAGGTCCCCTGATTAGGACAACTTAGTGAGCGCTCACCTGGACCTGCCATGGACTCAAGTGCAGTCCAGCAGCACACACTCTACCTCCGCAGGCCTCACTGAAATTGGCCTGGCAAGTTCCCAAAAATGCCACATATAATGCATACCTTCTCCCATGCCAGAGGAAGCATGTGTCCCTCCTTGTTTCCTCCTTACTTCTGGGAAGGCTTGTGATTTGCTCTCATTGACAGAATGGCAGAAATGACACTGTGCAAGTCCTAAGCCCAGGCTGTGCACTGGGGACGCATCCTCCACTGTGAGAACAAGCTCGAGCGAGCCCGCTGGGAGGTGCACCACCTGGAGAAAGGCCCCAGTTGTCCCAGGCATCCCTGCTGAGGCCCCAGACAATCCCTGCCTACACCAGAAGGACCACCCACTGAGCCCAACCCAAATCACTGACCCACAAAAACTGGGGCTAAATAAAATGGTGGTTATTTTAAGCCACTAAGGTTGGAGGTGGTGTGTTATACAATAGAGAACTGGTTTGTTAGGGGTCCAGTCAAATACCCAAAAGTAGAACCACCCATGGTTTCTTCTATCAGAAAGATGACAAATGAGCAAAAGGAAAGAACTACTGGGGTGATCCTATCCCCAACTCAGAGAGAAGTGTTTACGATGTGCACCAGCAACCAGAAGGGGCGAGAATCCTGACTGGTTGGAAAACGAGAGATGCTGACAAGAACCAGATTGTTCTCACAACAAAAGCAAGAAGAGAGCTTCTTTATTTCATTCCTAGTAACACAAACAGACCACCCTCTCCCCGAAACATACCCTCATCTGTTTGATAAGATAAAGGGGTCTAGAGTTTCACATCTCAGTTCTCCTGAAGTCAAGTGAAAGACAAAGGAAGTAAAAGGAAAGCATGGATTTGGGGACTGCAGCAAGGTTTACTGTGCTCACTAACATCTGCTTTCTTCTCCTCCCGGACAAGGCGCGGGTAGGCATGTTCCAGGACCTCGTCGTCGACGTGGCTCTGTGCCTCAGCTGTGGCCCAGAATGACAGCAAAGTGATACACGTCCCTCCCTGGCTGCTGTGGCTGTGAGATGACTGTGCTTCTGAATGTCGCCCCCCACCTGCCTGATGGAGAGGACCCTGGATAACTGCGTGGAAGACTGTCTGACCAGGGTCCCCACGGGGGTCTGTGCCGTGGGGGAGAAATCCATCCCTTTCTGCCAAGCCACAGAGATGTCAGGACTTACCTGTTACACACAGCAGCTTCCATAGAGTCTTCCTAATGCCTTAACTAATATAGAACTTTTTTAACATGTTTTTATTTATTTGAGAGAGAGAGGAAGGGAGAGGGGGAGGGAGAGAGATAGAAACATCGAAAGGCTGCCTCCTGCACGCCCCCTGCTGGGGATCGAGCCTGCAACCCAGGCATGTACCCTGACCAGGAATCTAACCAGAGACCTCTTGGTGCATGGGACAACGCTCAGCCACTGAGCCACATCGGCCGGGCTAATATAGAACTTTTAACATGCAAGCCCTAAACATAGTTTATGAGCTCAGGTTTTCCGGGTATTAACAGAGCTAATTATCAGGTGGGAACACTATCCCGGTGCCCTGGCTTTCCTGTTCTACAGCTCGCAACCAATGGGCAACACTGGACTGGGAAGCAGATGCCCCCCAGGAAGGAACACCACACCCTCAATGGATGACTCCAGACGGATTTCACTTCTGTGTGCAAAACGAAATCCCAACACATTCCTCAGATTCAGCCTCAGTGATTTAAAAGTCTATGCTTTTTAAACATTTTCAGTAAAGTGTAATATTCAAAACAGAAAAGTGGGCACAAGTATAGAGCTCAATTACTTCCATAACCTGGACACACCATGTAACCAGCACCCAGATCAAGAAACAGAACATGGCTGCCACCCCCAGGCGCCCTTCTTGGTCCCCGCTCCGTCCCCCCAAGGGTTCGGCCTGTCCTAACCACTGTCACCTACATGACCTTCACCAGTTCCTGACTCCAAGTGCACGGAGTCCCATGGAATGGGCTTGTCTGTGCCTGGTATCTTGAGCTCACGTTGCTTGCAACGTCACCTTTGCTGTGTGCAGCCACCTTGCTCATTCTCACTGCTCTATAATATCCCACTGTCAGCCACGCTCCCACTGCTGGGGCCCTCAGGTAGCTCCCAGCTCATATGTTAAAGAAAAGTCCACCAGGCCCATGATGAGCAAAGGCGGGGACTTCCGTGGATAAACTGTTTATCTTCACAGAGAAACGTGGACGGAGCCCGAGGTTCTGTCCGAAGCTGAGACGGCAGCACTCACCTTTCTGAACATCAATTCCCAGCAGGCTCTCGTGGGGGCACGTTTTTTGATTCAAACAAAAATGATCAGAGCTTGTAAACTAGGAAGTGATACACTCCTTATAAAAATCAGAGATAAAGCTGTCCCAGAACTAGCACAAAACCAATATCAAATGACTGGCTCTGTTGAGTATTTCTCCCCTATACTTTCATTCACGTATAACATTTATAAGCACATACTGTGTGCCAAGGATGGAGCTAGGCGCTCCAGAAACAACAGGGAATTGGAGAGATGTGAAACTTATACTTTGGTGAAGAAGACAGATACTAAACTCTCAGTAAGTATACAATTAGAAAATGTGAAAACAACAAGGGGTTGTGAGATTGTACAGAGGGGGACCTGACTGGGAAGACGAGAGAAGGCATCGCTGAAGAAGTGACATTTGAGCTAAGTTCTGAAGGATACTAAGCTCAGTGCTGGAGGATAAGCAGGAGGTGAGCAGGGGAGGAGCGATTCAAACTGCAGACAGAGCGTGTGAAAAGCCCCGCGCTGGGCAGGGGGGTGTCAGGATCCAGGAAGGCCAGTCAGTCTTCAGGCAGAGGATGAAAAGTGAGTGGAAGGTGGTACAAAGGAGGCACATGAGCGCCCAGACCAGGCAGACTTGTAGCTCACGTTAAGGATTCTGGACCTAACCCTCGGAAGAACAGAAAGCCGGCCACCTGGATATCCACATAAAGTAGACGAGTCCCTCCCACTCCATATGCTAACTCTGCTTCTCTAAGTGCACTCTTTGGCCCAGACAGAGTTATCAATACCCTGAACCATACATTTTGCCACACACAGAAATCCAGGTCACTATCAAAATTCTCATTTGCAGCCCCGCCTGAACTAAACAGAAGGCTCCCCACCTCTGGGAAGCAGAGGACCTCCCCCACCACAGGACAAGAGCCCCTGCCGACCTCGCCCTCCACCTTCACCCACCATTTGCCAGCTTCTTTCCTCTTCAACCCAAAAAGCCCGTAAACATTCCATCCAAAGAGGGAAGAATTTTAAAAATTACGTGTAAAAGATGAGGTGGTCAGAGATCTATTTAAAGCTGAAATGCCATCAGCATCTTTTCAAAGCGAGGCAGCAGTCACAGATTTCAATTCAGCTTTCTGAGGTTTCCCACAAGTTAAAGCATCGAGAGCCAGGCAGTGACTGCCCGGAAGGCACTGCGCTCCCCCTGTTCGGTCACCCCTCCGCCCCAGCGAGGTCCTCTCCCGGAGCCCCAGTAAGCGGCACCAGCGCTCCGACCGCGCACATTCATTCCCACATCATCCCTTGATTCAGGAGCATTCCTCCTGCCTCCCCAACAAGACTATAAATTCAGTAAGGACAAGACAGTGCCCGGCCCTAGGAACAATGGAAACACCTGACCTGCGCGCTATAAAGGAGACACTTCATTATTGCCATTTACCTCTGAAGACACAAAGCTCAGAGAGTTTAAGTAACATGTCAGGGGTCCCGTAACAAGAAGCCAAAACTTAAACCGACAACTTTCTGTCTCCAAAGCAAAAGCCCTTCACCACGGCTGCAGCGCAGGCTCAGAAGCACGTGCTGGCTACCGGACAGCAGCAGAGAGGGGGCTGACGGGGGGCGGGCTCCTGTCAGAGGGACAGTCACTTCTGTGGCCCCCTGCTCCACGGACGCAGTGAGGAGAGCTGTCCCTATTGTCAGAACCATAAAAATAACCCGTAACCACCTCCCAAAATACAACTATCCACAATATGCCTAACAGGAAAATCCAAATGTCTCTTTAGGGTGTGAAAATGGCCAGAGCCCCTAGATTCTCTGGTAACACTTCCCACTGCTTCTAAATAGCCATTTCGGTTTCTCTGACCTGACCTCCAAACCCACAAGCTTGGAATTTCAGAATCTGAGTCACTATAATTATTGTTTTAAAACGCATCTCATTCTCTTCCTTTTCAAACATCTGGCCATTGCATTCACCCCCACACATCCCACTGTAAGGCAATGACAACAACCACTTCCTAGTCACCACACTGCCTCACCAGGTCCAAACCCTCCAATGTGACGTGTGTCTCCCACCAGCTCCTCCCTCACACATCCTCCTTCCTGCGCCCACATGTACCCTTCTCTCCTCCCTGGCTCAGCTGTGCTGCGCTCTGCCTGGCACGCTCTCCCAGCCCCCAGCCCCTTGTCAATCTGGGAACTCCTACTGTAAGATTGTTCTCAAATGTCACCTCCTCTGTGGAAACCTCGCCACCCCTCCCAGAAGAAAGGATATCGGCCAAAGTACGTTTACACCTTCAGGGAGCACTTTCCATCTGTGTATCAGAGCTAACCGCCAAGTGCTGGTCTCTCCTCAAAAGACCAGGAAGAACTTGGAGGTCAAAGATAGTGTTATATTTCTCTTCAAAGCCCATATTGCAACCTGATATTATACAGCATACTTTTTCCTACGTTGCTTACTAATTGCTGTTCTCCTTCCACTAGAATGTAAAGTCCATGCGGGCAGGGACTGTGTCTTGCTCACTGCTCTAGTTCCAGGGTCTAGAACAGTACCTGACACATGGCAGGCACTCAATCAATACTGAATGAATGAATGAATGAATGAATGAATGAATGAATGAATGAATGAACGAACGAACAGATGGCTACATGGACAGGGAAATAAATGAGAGGATGGAGGACGGATGGATGGGTGGATGATGGATAGATATCAGAACGGCTGGGTGGGTACATGAGTGCATTGGTGGGTGAGGGGCGGATAGATGGATGGGTGGATAAGGGCAGGACCATGTATCACCCGCCCAAGGTCATGGAGTCATGAGGAGACAGAGCTAGGATTTGAAATCAGTTTGTTTGATTTCTGGGCCAGTCCGTTCACCGGGCAGTGGCAGGTGAAAGAAGACCATCTACATTCCCGCCCAAGAGCATGGCTACTGTTGAGGTAAGGTCATTTCCATCTGCTTAGTAAATGCCAAGACTCAACAGGAAGGGATCAGAACCCTCCTCATCTGGGTCTGAGGTCCCCTTCTTACCCAGTAGGGTGGCTTTCTGCATGTGGGCCGAGGGAAAAGGAGACACCCAGGAGGCACAGACAAGCAGGACAAAGGACAACAAAAAGGTACCAACCACAGCAGCAACAGTAACAGAAAAAGACAGCCACTCCTGAATGAAAGCCACCTTCTTCCCAGAGCCTGCAGCGCGGTCCTTCCGTCCTCCGCCCACTGCTCCCCACACCACCGTCTCGGGGAAGACCCAGGCTCTCCTCCCCTGTTCACAAGGAGGAACAGCCAGCACGAAATTAAGCCCAGAAGCTGAACAGAACCATGCTCAACAGTAGGTAAAGGTGGGGGGTGGGGGGTTAGAGGAAGAAACTAATCTATCTTTATGTTCTCACAATTCCCTGTAGTTTCTTTATAGTAAAAAATAAAAAGCAATTACTAAGTGCCCACATGCGTGTTAGAGGGATGTTAAAGACACCTTAGCACCAAACTGAGACTTTCTCCGGGATGAAATCAGAGGGGCGGAAAGAGTTGACAGGATATTTTCCTATATGTGTGTAATTAATGCTGTTTATTATAACACTTCTTAAAATTGTCTTGCAAATGAGAGAAAATACTGCCTAAGCCAAAGGACTGAACAGTTGTAGAATATCAAACACGCACCAGGGTGAGGCAGGAAGCCGGGAGGCGCTGGGGGACGCTGTGCCCTCCGCGCCTGCTTTGCTCCCTCCCCTCCTGTGCTCATCTGCTCACACAGACTTGCTTGCACCTCTGCAATGGTCTGACTTTCTGCTTCAGAACAGCCACTCAACGGCAACCCCGAACAAAAGGGAAGTCAGCTCATTATCTGAGCTATTAGCTAAAGAAGATGAAGTTCCCTGTCTATCAAATGGAGAGAGAACCATCTTAAAGTAACCATGTAATTCTGCGACTTATTCATCTTCCTTCCAAAACCACGGCACGAGTAGAGTCAGGGCTTCTCCTCAGAAGGGCGAGCCAAGCTCCTGTGTATCCTTACCCAGGATGTGGGCACTCTTAGCTCTGGCTCCTTGACAACTCAGACTTTGTCCAGTTACCTCAGAGAATGGAAGTTTGGTTTTTGTTTTTAATTCTCAGACCAAAGAATTCCGACTCCACCCCCAACCAATACATAGGTTAGCATCTGATTCTACATTCCCGAAGCACCCTGCACATGTCCTTCAAAGTACTTAACAGATGTGACATGAGTGTCGGCGCCATGATGCGCAGAACGCCCTCCCTCCCCCATTGTAACCTCCGGGGCAATAGGAGCGTCTCGGGCCAGTCCCCACTGTATTCCCATCATCAGAAGCAGCACTCGACACACAGAACTTCATGAGTGAACGCTGGAAGGAAGGAAGGACAAATAGCTATATGTGGTAAATACACGCATTTCCTATCAGGTTTCCAAGTAGCATCGCACCTCCAAATGCCACACGTAAACACTAGAATTTATATACTCCGTAAAAAGGCCAACAGTCAATCTATGGACTAGCACACCATTTCAATGGAAAGACTGGATGAGTGAGTCAAATAACCCATGATATAAGATCAAATGCCATAACGATAAGGGCCAGACAAGAGAAACTTTTCAGCTGATCTCCCTGCCCACCGAAGAATTCGCTGGAATGCAGAGTCAAAACAACAGAGAATAGATTTTAAATTGCATTTAGTAATTTAACAACCTTTACCTAAAAGCATCCAAAGAAGATGCATATTCTCAAAACTGTGGCACACTGATCTGTGTGTGTGTGTGTGTGTGTGTGTGTGTGTGTGTGTGTGTGTCTGTGTGTGTGTCTGTGCATGTATGTGTGTGTGTGTGTGTGTGTGTGTGTGTGTAAACAGAAAGACAAGCACAAAGAGAGGAAAGAAAGAACCCCCAACAGCAAGAATGTGTATAAATTATTTTCAAACCTTCAGTTTATCTTTTGACCAATTACCTTCTCTCTATATTTTTCTCCATTGACCCACATACATCATAAACATGCTGTAGATGGTTCTGGGCAGTACCTAGAGTATCAGTAGTACTCAGAAACAAAATATTTTTTAATCAACTTTCAAAGAAACTTATGTTATATCAACTAGATTTTCAAAGGTCATATTGTCCATATTTACCTAGAAAGCAAATCTGCTGTCCAGACTTTCCCTGCGTGCTCTGCAGCTCCAAATGAAGCTATTGCTGCCTCTCCAACAAATCAGTCCTCCTTTTTAAGACCAACATTAATCCACCTACAGATTTTCATTTCAGTTGAGACTTTGGGCCTGAAATCCCACTTCAGCTTGGGGAAAAAATTAAAAAGTCAAACCATCAAATACAAAGTCTTTTATCCACACAGAATAAGGACATACTCAGAATAAGCCAAAAGGTGAGGGAGTCACTACGGCCCCCAGGTCACTTCTGGAAGGGAGAGCAGTAGGATCATCGAAGCAAGCACCAGTACCTTCCAACCTGACGCAGCAACACACACACACACACACACACACGCACACACACACGCACACGCACGCACGCTCCCTTGATGCCTGTACTGAGAACATTCAACCTGACATGCAGATTATCATGTTATAATCCGTAGGAAAAGCGATGCCAAAAATAAAATTAACCTTTGATTCATCTTTGATGGACAGTGTTTAAAAAGTCTACTCTGCATGCATTAACTGCAGACGGAAATGGACTCTTCTGTGGAGCTGATGATGAAATAGCGACGGCGGGGTTCACGCACATGCCGGGGTTTTTTAAGAATAATTTCTACTGTAAGGCTTAAAAACATGTTTTCTAGTCTACACAGGAAAGGGAAGAACTGGTTTTCTCTTTATAATCACTAATTCTTCACAGTCATAAAGTGAGTGCCCTGGGTTTTCTATGGAGTCCACGGCAAGTTCAGATCTTTCTCACAAGGACAGGGGTGAGAAAAGATACTCTCAACAAGCCTGGCTGTTGGGGCCCAGACACTGAGCTGCACACTCCCTGTTGCCACCCAAAGCCTATGAAGAAACATACTTGAGAAGAAACCCATCTACACACACGGAAGAGGCACAGTCATCTGACGACTTCCAGAGTAACTGCGTCCCACGGCTTCCTGCAGCCAGCCCAGTAACAACGATCATCTCACCTAGAGCCATGGGCACTTCATGTGAACGCTTCTCCTGCTCCCCCTCAGGACTCTGCACCGTAACCCTATAAGGTAGGTATCACCAGACTCACGTTACAGATGAGAAAACGGAGGCCCCTACAGGTGGATGACTTGCCCAAGGTCACACAGCAAGTAGGTGGCAGAGCAGAGATTCAACCCCATTCGATCTCACTCCAACCCCATGCTACCAATTCTGAATTTCTGTATTGTATCACCTTCCTATTTCTACTTCCTTTAAAAAAAAAAAAAAAAATTCCTCTCTGCCAAAGTGCAAAAACTTCTTGGTGTAAGAGTCTAATTCCACTCGCTGGCTCATCTTAATTACAATGAAAGCACAGAGCAGCTTCTAGGCTCCCCTAAAGAATGCCACAGAGAGAACTCCGCTCTGCTTACCTGAGGGTCCCACTTCTAATCCAGAAACGAAGCAATTCTGTAACAAGGAGTCTGAACCCCAGTCCCACGCCACCAGAGACATCCTTAAACTACCTCTTAAACCAAAGCACAGAGAGTAGAAACACAGAGGGAGAGATTGTGTGGCGTCCATCTAGAGTCCTGTCCTCTAGCAGTACAAAATAAGGAAATATGTCCGGCTAGCGTCGCTCAGTGGTTGAGCGTCAACCCATGCACCAAGAGGTCACTGGTTTGATTCCTGGTCAGGACACATGCCCAGGTTGTGGGCCTGATCCCCAGTGAGGGGCGTGCAGGAGGCGGCCAATCGATGTTCTCTCTCATTGATGTTTCTATCTCTCTCTTCCTCTCCCTTCCTCTCTCTAAAAGCAATAAAGAAAAATAAATAAATAAAACAAAATAAGAAAATCTATTCTTAAGCTCCGTGAGCATGCAGAAACCCACCTTCTCATGGTTTATGGACTTGGAGTCCGTCCTCTCACCCATCCCAGCATCCCCAACTGCCATGACAGCACAATGGAGCGCGGAGGCTCGGTGGTTTCCTCTCCTTGTGATCATCCTACACACCTCCTAGCCAAGAATGGCAGAGACTGTTTCCTCCCTCCCCTTCTACTTTTGAAATAGAACACATTGCTCACACACACCCCTTTGCTTTTAGTAGGGAAAGTGGCTACTTGAAATTAACACCCTCCTTTGCAGCACGGTGTGGGTATGCCTTTAAGTTCTAGCTAAAAGCACAAAGGCAGAAGTATCTTGTGGCAACTTCCATAGTAACAGTGCCCTTCTTTACTCTTTCCTTCCTGCTGACTAAAATAAGGACGTGATGACTGCAGAGTCTAGCATCCTTCGTGGACCATGAGATCATCGGCACTCCTGGGACAGTAGAGCAGAAAACTGAAAGGAACCTGTGCTCTGGACTCCGGACTTCAGGGTGAGAATAAAATCTTACGTATTTTCTATATACTAGATTCACTTTAAGAGGAAATATGTGGTGCCACAAATACTCAGATAAGGAACTCCTCTATGGTGCGCAAATTAGTCCCAGGTAATTCTGAGCATACCTGAGGATAACCTTTGCCCTTCCTGGAAGTCTCCATCCTAAGCATCTCAATTTCAGAGGCTGCCCACCAGCCCCAGGCCCTCTCTTGCTTCTTCAGGCTCCAGCCCAAGTGGAATATACTGCCAAAACAGTGACACGGTGACCAGATGCTCACAGCTGCATTCCAACTCTCACCTGGCAGCCAGCCGGCTCCACAACAAAGCCACTCTGCAGAGCCAGTCTTCTCTCACCACTGGGGTCATTTGGGGACAATCATAAGGGCTGATATTTGCTGGGTGCTTACTATGCCTAAGCTCTGCTCCAAGCATCTTATATACTGCAACCATTATGAGCCACTCAGCAACAGCTTAGGGTGCATACTGTTATCGGACCCATTTTATAGATGAAGAACCCAAGGTCCAGCGAGGCTAAAGAACATGGCAGGGATTCAGGCTCACAGTGACCTGCCTGATAGCCTGTGCATACTGCCCACTCCCTACACGGCCTCTCAAGAAGAAAAAAAGGAAGGTAATGGGAAAGAAAAAAAGGCACTCCTACTCACAAGCAGCCATATTTCACTAGAAACTTTCATTCTGCTTCACTCTCACCACACCAGAGAATCCCTACCATTCTCTCCTGTTTCATGTGTGTCATCACCTGCACGTTCTGGAGTGACCTTCCCAACCACTAAAAACTCAAGAGCAGGTGGGACAGGATAGTCGTGGTAAAAATGTTCCAGTCATCCATGGCCTCGGCATGAGACAAAGACAGAAACCGACTCATGGAAGTGAACAGTAACCTCAAAGATCTATGCATTCTGGCACCAAGACACCATGGGTATTTTGCAAACAACCCAACTGTTTGCACCAGTATCTCAGTTGTTAGGGCCTGGGAGTCCTCCAGTGCAGTGCACGGAGCTGGAGGTCACAATCCTGTAAGAGAGGCTGGTGGTCTACAGGGCTGGGGCAGAGCCAGTCCTGCCCCAGATCTCAGGGGTCTCAGAAGACAGCAGTGCCATCCTGCCAGCATTCAATACAACTGATAATGCCACCCACACTCTCGGGAACCACTTTACTTTCCCCTGGAGGGTGGAGGCGCTACAACCAAATTGTCAGAGCTAAGCCACATCTCTGGCTCTTTAACACTGAAATGCTTTCTTCTCATGATGCAAACCCAGCTCACCAAGGCAGTCGGTGTGCCCCTAGGACACAGCCCAGAAATGTGACATTCCTCACCAAACTGAACCACACCTAGCCTCAGACTGGGGAGAGAGGGGGTTTGCCTTCCAGACCAACCAGAAGTTACAACTCAAACGCCTACAGAGGCCAGAAATGGGAGAAGCCTGCCTGGACGGGATCACCAGAGACAGAGGAGTGCACGTGTGACCCTCTGTGCAAACAGCCATTCAGCTCCAAATGACTGTGCTAACAAGAAAGTGGGACCAATTCTCACACATTTGAAGGGGGAAATTCAGAGATGTATGTGAAATTTCCCAGCTCTAACTTGACATCAAATTCAAAACATGTTCAGACACCCTAAGAGTTTCAACACATCTAGGTGATTTGGCCCTGGGGAGTGAATTTGCAACCAGCGACCACTGAGGCCACCTTACACATGATTAAAAGACACTGCCAAGTGGGGCCTCCCTGGCTTGGGTCAAGGACATCAAACCAAATGCAAGGACCCAGGTAACGAGCCTCTTGGAGTCCTTCCATATCTAGCCAGAAGATAGAGCGATTTAAACCAAGATCTGAGAGGCATCCCATCTGGAACCACCTCTTTCAGGAGGCCCAGGAGACAACCACCAACACCATTCTATGGGACTGCACCATCTGCAGAGGTGGCAGCCCCTGCAGAGACCTCTGTGAGGCAGGGAAAGAAGCTGAACCGCACTCTGTGAGAAGGGCAAGTGAGCAGAAATTAGGGGGGAGGAGTCCTCCACTGGCAGGACTGACCAGGCAGGGTAGAGTCAAGAGACCCGTTTGGACTCTTCTGATGCTGGGAAGGGAGAAAGGGGGGCTGCACTCCTTGGCAGGTGAGGCCTCCCAGCTCTATCGGCCTTTCCTGGATGGAGCATCACTGCCCCATATACATACACCCCTTAAAAGGATTCTTCTGTGGTATGAATTCTAGCTTGGGAGGTCACTGTGACAGACGTGATTCCTTCACTCTGGGCTTTACTCAGTCACTTCTAGAAAGTCCTTTTCACCATTTCTTTCCCCAAAAAGGCATCCCCAGAGCCCCACAACCTACCTTGGCACTGGAATCCTTGCTTCCCGAAGCCCCTGCAAAGGCAGAAGGAGGCAAATCAGGCAGCAGGAGGGGCGCAGCCACCAGCTAGTTTCCCCACAGTCACCCCCCTCCCTTCCCCCTGTCCCTCTACCCCAGGTGCAACCTCCCAGCCACAGGCCGGTGCCCAAGAGTCTTCCGCCTTTGAGCAAGAGAGGGAGGGGGAGGGGGAGCTCGGTGGTATCCCCCACCTCCCCTCAGAGGCAGGAGACAGGCGGCTGCGACCACCAGGTGGCGTTTCCGGGGTGGGGGGCGGAGGGTAGGCGGGAGATATGCCCGCAGAAATGCCCGAGTACCCTCGGGGAAAGAGAAGAGATAAAGACGCAGGGAGAGCGAGGATGAGAGAGGCCCCGAGGCAGCGGTGCTCCCAGTGGGGCTGGGAAGGGAGAGGGGACTCCCCATGCCTTGAGGGGCAGGCAGGAGAAAGGGGGTTGCAGCGATGTGATGGGGAGAGCTAGGGAGTGGAAAGGGGAACCCAGGCCCTCAGGGAGGCGCAACGAGAGATAGCACAGGGAGCTGCCCCCGGAGACACGGGAGCAGGAAAGGATGCCCCGCGCCCAAAGGGAGATAGAGAGGACACCCAGGGCGCTGCCCCCGGGAAGGAGG
This sequence comes from Tadarida brasiliensis, assembly GCA_030848825.1. Lineage (NCBI taxonomy): Eukaryota > Metazoa > Chordata > Mammalia > Chiroptera > Molossidae > Tadarida > Tadarida brasiliensis. The sequence continues at coordinate 124,442,430 of CM061258.1, forward strand.
GGTAGGGGTGCGGGCGTCTGGAGCCTGGAAGGAGGTAACGAGATAGGGAACCCAGGGCGAAAGGGCACTCCCGAGGAGGAGCAGACTCCACGCTCTGAGCAGCCCGGGGCGCTCCGGCGGCGCCGGGCTGCCGGCCCGCTGGAGCCCGGGCAGAGGCTGGCCACCCGGGAGTCTGGGCCAGAGGGTAGGGGCAGGACACCCGGGGCGCGGGACCGACGGGGCTGCTTGTCCCTCGGGGGCGCGGAGGGACCCCGCGCGCGGCGCTGCCCTCGAGGCCGGGAAGGTGCCCCGCGCGCGCCCTCACCAGATGAAGTCGGTGCAGTGGCTGCAGAAGGTGGGCTGCTTGAAGAAGCGGGCGGTGAATTTGTGGTTCTTCACCTCGTGCACGTTCTTCTGCCGGAGGGCGCCTTTGCGGGCGAAGCGCACGGTGCTCTCCTCGCCCTCGGCCGGCGGCGGCCCCGCAGCCGGGTCAGCCATCTTGCGCGCGGGGCGCGGGAGCCCGCGAAGGGCGGCCCGGGGCGCGGGGCGCCGGCTGCGGCCGGGAGGCGCGGGGAACGCAGCCGCTGTTGCCGCGGAGCCCGGGCGCTTCCCTGCGCGGCTCTGGCGGCCGCGCGCGCGGAGCTGCGGCTGTCACTCGCCCAGCTGCCGCCGCTCGGCCAGCTGCGCTCGGCACCGCTGGCCCCAGCTGCGGGGGTGGGAGGCGGAGCCTAGGGTGGGCACGCCCCTCATTTGCATCGCGCGGAGGCCCCGCCCCGCCAGCTGCTTTACATATTGGCACCGGAGGCTGCGGGCCTCGGTGGAGAGCTTTTTCAGCCGCAGCTCTGCAGCTCTGGGACCGCAACCTGCGGTCATCAGACTCCAGCCTCGCCCCTAACTCGTCCTCGGCTCGGAGTGGCATTAAGGAGATGAGCACTGTGGGTGCTACCCCGGGGGAAGAGAGGGAAAGACCAACCAACGGGGGCTGGGAATGGGGGGTGGATAGGGTGCGTGTGATGGATTCCACCCCGACCTGTGCGGAGACTGGTACTCATCCACCACCACCACCACCACCATCACCCCCCCAACCTGCCCCCCACCATTGGTCATTCTGCAAGCATCCCCTGGAGAGATGTGTTCCGCTGTCACTCATTCAGGAAGGCCTGTGGCTCCACACACTTAACATACACATACTGCAGAGATAGGGGAGGAGCAATCTTTAATCTTTAGATTATATATATCTACCTCCACCACAAAGAGAATTCTTGGCTGTGCTTGCCCGGCAAATTAGAATAGAACTCCCTACCTTCTGTCCGTCCCTTCCACAAAGAGACTCAGTTTCCTCAACTGTAAAATGGGCTAATGGGGAAGGGAGATTTATTTATGTATTTTTATTGAATTTATTGGGGTGACATTGGTTTCAGGTATACAATTCTACAGTACACAATCTGTATATTTTATTGTGTGTTTACTACCCCAAGTCAAGTCTCCTTCCATCGCCATTTATTCCCCCTTTACCTTGTTCTACCTTCCCCATATCCCTTTCTTTTGGCCATCACCATACTGTAGTTTCTGTCCATGAGTCTTTCTTTTTATACTGTGTTTAATCCCTTCATCCTTCTCACCCAACCCCCAAGCCCCTCCCCTCTGACAACTGTCAGTCTCTTCTCTGAATCCACACGTCTGTCTCCACTCCGTTTGTTAGTTTATTTTGTTCATTAGATTCCACATATAAGTTAAATCATATGGTACTCGTCTTTCCCTGACTGGCTATTTTCACTTAGCATCATGCTCTCCAGGTCTATCCATGCTGTCTCAAAAGGTAAGAGTTCCTTCATTTTTACAGCCAAGTAGTATTACAATGTGTAATCCATACCACAGCTTTTTCATTCACTCATCTACTGATAGGCACTTGGGTTGCTTCCAAATCTTGGCTACTGTAAATAACCCTGCAATGAATATAGGGGTGCATATTCTTTTGAATTAGTGTTTCAGGCTTATTTGGATATATTCCCAGAAGCGGAATTGCTGGGTCATAAGGCAGTTCCATTTTTTAATTTTTTTGAGGTAGCTCCATACTGCTTTCCACAGTGGCTGCACCAATCTGCATTCCCAAACAACAGTGCATGAGGGTTCCCTTTTCTCCACATCCTCACCAACACTTGTTTGTTGATTTACTGATGATAGCCATTCTGACAGGTATGAGGTGATATCTCATTGTGGTTTTAATTTTCATTTCTCTGATGATTAGTAACACTCAGCATCTTTTCATATGTCTATTGGCCATCTGGATGTCCTCCTTGGGGAAGTATCTATTTCAGGTCCTTTGCCCATTTTTTAATTGAATTGTTTGGTTTTTTGGTGTTGAGTTTTATAAGTTCCTTATAAATTTTGCATATTAAACCCTTATCAGATGTGTTGGTGAATATGTTCTCCCATTCATTGGGTTGTTTTCATTGTGTTGATGATTTCCTTTGCTGTGCAGAGATTTTTTAGTTTGATGTAGTCCCATTTGTTTATATTTTGTTATTGTTTCCCTTCCCCAAGGAAATATATCAGAAAAAAATACAGCTACAAGAAATGTTCGATATTTTACTGCCTATGCTTTCTTCGAGGATTTTTATGGTTTCGAGTCTAACGTTTAACACTTTAATCCATTTTGAGTTTACTCTTTTGTATGGTGTAAGAAAGTGGTCTAGTTTCACTCTTTTGCATGTATCTGTCTAATTTTCCCAGCATCATTTATTGAGTAGATTATCTTTAGCCCATTGAATGTTTTTACTTCCTTTTTCAAATATTAATTGACTATAAAGGCGTGGGTTTATTTCTGGGCTCTCTATTCTGTTCCATTGATCTATATGTTTTTATGGTGGTATCATGCTGTTTTGATTACTATGGCCTTGTGTTATACTTTGATTTCAGGTAGCATGATTCCTCCAACTTCATTCTTCTTTTTGAAGATTGCTGTGGCTATTCAGTTTTTTGTGGTTCCAGATAAATTTTTGGAATATTTGTTCTAGTTCTGTGAAATATGACATTGGTATCTTGATAGGAATTGCATTGAATCTATAGATTGCTTTGGGTAGTTCAGATTTTTTTTTTTAATCCTCACCCGAGGACATTTTTCCACTTTTGTTCAGATAGAGTAGGAGGGAGAGAGAGGAAGAGAGAGAGAGAGAGAGAGAGAGAGAGAGAGAGACATCGACGTGAAAGGGACACATCGAGTGGCCGCCTCCTGCACGACCCAACCAGGGCCAGGGACAAACTGCAACCAAGTTACGTGCCCCTAGCGGGAACCGAACCCGGGCCTCTCTGGACCACAGGCCGACACTCTAACCGCTGAGCCAAACCGGCCAGGGCCAGATATTTTAATGATGTTAACTCTTCATATCCATGAACATGGTATATGCTTCCACTTATTGCTTCCACTTATTTCTATCTTCTTCAATTTCTTTCTTCAGTGTCTTATAATTTTCCAAGTACAGGTCTTTTACATCCTTGGTTAAATTTATTCCTAGGTATTTTTTTTTTTTAAGCAAATGTAAATGGGATTGTTTTCTTAGTTTCCCTTTCTGATAGTTCATTGCTGGTGTATAAAATGCAACTGATTTTTGGATATTAATTTTTTATTCTGCTACTTTACTGAATTCATTTATCAGTTTTAATCATTTTTTTAGTGGTTCTCTATATACAGTGTCATGTCATCTGCAAAATAATGACAGTTTTACTTTTGCATTTTCAATTTGGATGCCTTTTATTTCTTCTTCTTGTCTGATTGCTATGTCTAGGACTTCCAGTACTATATTGAATAGGAGTGGTGAAAGCAGATATCCCTGTCTTGTTTCTAATCTGAAGGGAAACATTTATAGCTTTTGCTCATTGATTATGATGTTGGCTGTGGCTTGTCATATATGGCCTTTATTATGTTAAGGTATGTTTCCTCTATTCCTACTTTACTGGAGTTTTCATCATAAATGGGTGCTGGATTTTATCAAATGTTTTTTTCTGCATCTATTGATATGATCATGTGGTTTTTTTATCCTTCATTTTGTTTATGTGGTGTATCAAGTTTATTGATTTGCAGATGTTGCACCAACATTGCATCTCCAGAATAAATACCACTTGATCATAATGTATAACCCTTTTAATGTATTGTTGGATCTGATTTGCTAATATTTTGTTGAGGATTTTAGCATTTACATTTATCAGGGATATTGGACTATAATTTTCTTTTTTTATAGTGTCTTTATCTGGTTTGGGAATTAGGATAATGCTGGCCTTGTAAAATGAGCTTAGGAGTCTTTCCTCCTCTTGAATTTTTTTAAATAGTTCGAGAAGGATAGGTGTTAGTTCTTCTTTGAATGTTTGGTAAAATTCACCTGTGAAGTCATTGGGAAAAGAGATTTAATAGGTTAGTATTTCCTCAACTTTATCTATTCCTGACCCATCTTCACAAATGCTGGTCATATTTGTGTACTATCTGGGAAGAAAAAAAAGCCTATCTGGTTTCTGAGTTTGAATAACAGGAGGTATCCATATTATTAAATCTCTCCAAATGCTGCCACCTGCCCAAAACAGCTGCATTGGGATCTTCTTTTATTTGTTAAGAAAGGAGACGAAAAATATTGTTAGAGGGATGCTAAAGACACACTAACATCCAACTGGGACTCTCTCCTGGATGGGAGGATGGAAGGAAATCAAGAGTAATAGTCGTCTAGATGAGTATGTGGTGTGATTTAGTGCTCTGCCCGTGCACTGCATCTAAACGTCCCCACTGGGCCCCACACTCTGGGAAGGCAGCACCGCACTAGACTACGAACTCCTTCACTAGACCTGGGCTCTGAGAGTAGGCACTGCTCACCATTGTGTCACCCAGCACCAAGCTCAGAGCCTGAAGTCTCCTAAGAGCTCAATAAATAGTTGTTGAATGAGTGAGTGACTGTGTGAACAAATGAGTCAATGAAAAGTTGAAGGAAAGCACCCCTTACCCCCACTCATGTCCAGTAGGTGTTTAATAATGATAAACATCAGGGGCTAGATCAGTGTCAGGTACTTGTACTGTCTTATTTAGTCCTCCCAACAACCTGTGTAGGTCTGGTAACTCATTATGGTCAAGGACAGTGAGACTCAGGGTGATCAAGATACACGCCCCAAGACGCACTGTTGTTGAATGGTGTGTAGGCCGGCCTAAATACAAATCATACTGGTGATAAAAGGATAATGAAAGAAGGCAGCATGCAGTTCAACCAGTGACAATGAACTTCTGCCTAAGGAAGCTCGGGTCCTACTATGATGATTTTGCCTGGAAGCTGCTGAGTGGCAAGTCATTATTAGGTGACCTGTGGAGAGCAGAGCCTGTCGTAGGAGAATGTCCCTCCCTACATAGTAATTCAAAGGTAGTGAGGAAAAAATATTATTCACTTTTAAGGTTGACATATTTGGGAAACTGGACGTGCCTGTCTATTATTAGTCCTTTGACAGGCTCCATCCCCTCCCAGGGAGGCTTCAGAAAACATCCCAGGAGACACTGCTGAAGTCGCTTTCCTTTGAACCATGAGCTGGAAGCTTGCAGCCCACATCCTGCTTTTTGAATGAAGTGCTTGGATGACTTTGGTCTGTAACAACAAACAGTACCTCACGGGCCTGAACCTGGGCATGCAGGGGCTGGTGGCTCCCAATGAACCACTCTATTTCTAGAGGGCCACCACCTTCTGAACAGGAGGAACACAGTTCCCATTCGACCCAGATCCCTGTAGGGCAGGGGTCTCAAACTAGTAGCCCTTGAATACATTTTTTAGCCAGCCTGGTGAATTTTTTAATTGGATAGAAATTTAAATAGTATCCAGATTCTGACTTCTCTAGGGGGGAAGAAGGGTGGCTACATGGAGTCTGCCTTCTTCCACTTATTCGTTTGTTCATTCATTCAGCAATGAATGTATTGAGTACCTGTTCTGTGCTGTTCCACATATTGTTAAATAAAACAGAAAAAGCCCCTGCCTTCATAGAGCTTACAGTCTAATGGAGAGATGGATAATAAATCAATAAACTAAATATCTATTCTAGGTGGTATAGAGAGTCATGCTGTAAAGAAAAATAAAGTGTGGTAAAGAAATGAAGGCTGACAATTCCAGGGAGGTCTTTTACAAGGGGACATCTGAGAAAAGATCTGAACAAAGTGAGGGGTTAGGCCAGCGGGCTATCTGAGGTCAGAATGTGCCAGACAAAGGGAACAGCAAATGCAAAGGACCTGGAGAAGGAATGTGCTTGGCATGTTGAAGAAGAAGCAAGGAGGTCCCTGCAGCTTGAGTGAAGAGAGAGGAGAGAGCAGGTACCAGATGAGGTCAGTAAGGTAGCAGGGCCTTGTAGACGGAGCAAGGAGTTTGGATTTCACTCCAGTGAATGGGAAGCCATTGGAAGATTGAGAGCAGAGGAGTGACCTGATATGACTTACGTTTTCTTTAAAAATTAACTTAGATACTGTGTGGAAAATTGATTGAAGGGGAGAAAGAGTAGGAGTAGGGAGAGCAGCTGAGGTCATCTGAGTAGATGAGGCAAGAGGTGACAACGTGGCCTGGAGCCACATGCAGCTAAAGGGTAGTGGCTCCCCAGAGGTTGGGCACAGGCACTCCAGGTTGCCAGAGCCCCTGCATGGTCCACTCAGCTTATAAAGGAATGAGGCAATGAGGACTCCAGTTGTTCTGCTTGGGAATGGAGTCCAAGGTCTCTCAAGCTCAGGCTTCAGACTTGCTGTCTGTATTAGTTTCCTGTGGCTGCCATAACAAATTGTCACAAAACTAGGTGCCTAAAAATAAAAAATTCATTATAATTCTGGAGGCCAGAAGGCTGCAATCAAGGTGTCTGAAGGGCCGTATTCCCTCTGGGGCTTTAGAAAAGAATCCTTCCTGGCCTCTTCCAAGTTCTGTTGGCTGTCAGCATTCCTTGGCTTCCTTGGCTCATCACCAATCTCTGCCTCCACCTTCGCAACATCTCTGTGTGTGTCTTTCTTCTCCTCTTCTGCCTGTCTAATCTCCTCTGTGCATCTCTTACAAGGACACTGGTTATTAGATTTTGGGCTCACCCAGATAATCTAGAATGATTTCTTCATCTCAAAATCCTTTATATATTGCACCTACAAAGAACTTTTTCCCCAAATAACACAGCATTCACAGGTTACAAGACTTAGAACATGGCCAAAGTCAACATACTACATGCATAACCATGGGCAAGCCCCTTGCTTCCTCTGTGTCTCACTTCCTCCTCTGTAAGAGAGGGGCAGAGACGTAGTAGTTTGCCTCCCAAGTCTTTCATTCCAAGGCTGCACTCTCCAATACAGTAACCAGGAGCCACATGTGGCCACTGAGCACTTGGAATGTAGCTAGTCTGAACTGAGATGCAATTGTAAGTATAAAATATACCCCAAATATCAAGTACTTAACAGGAAAAAGAATGTAAAATATCTCATAAATATTTTTTGATTTTCATTGTATGATGAAATTATAATACTTTGGATATATTGAGCTAAATCAAATTTTTCTCTGAAGTTAATTTCACCTGTTTTTGTGGGGGTTTTTTGTTTTTTGTTTTGTTTTTTTTTATTATTTTTTATTTATTTATTTATTTATTTATCCTCACCCGAGGACATTTTTTCATTTTTTGTTCAGATAGAGTGGGAGGGAGAGAGAGGAAGAGAGAGAGAGTGAAACATCGACGTGAAAGGGACACATCGAGTGGCTGCCACCCGCACGACCAACCAGGGCCGGGGACAAACTGCAACCGAGGTACATGCCCTTAGCGGGAACCGAACCCGGGTCTCTCCAGACTGCAGGGCGACGCTCTAACCGCTGAGCCAAATCGGCCAGGGCTGTTTTTTTTTTTTTATTTTTTTTAATTTAGTTACTAGAAAATGTAAAATTATATGTGGCTCACATGAGTTTTCTTTGGATATCTCTGTTCTAAAGAATTGATTTTAAATAATTTAATTAATTTTTAAAAACTAAATAATATAAATAAAAGCTCATCTCTATTCTAGTTGGCATCAGCAGTGGTGTCTTGACTGGGGCTGAAGGATCTGCTTTCAAGATACTCCCTTACATGGCTGATAAATTGGTGCTGGCTGCCAGTTGAGAGCTCACCCAGGGCTTTTAGCCAGGGCCTTGGTTCCTCTTTATATGAGCCTCTTGAACTTTCTCACAGCATGGTGGTTAAATTCTAAAAGTGAATGTCCCAAGAGATAAGAAGTGGAAGATGACAGTTCCTTAAAGCCTGACCTAGAAATTGACATGGTGTCATTTCTAACATATGCTAATGGTCAAGCAGTCTCAGAGCCTATATTCAAGGGGAGACCCCATGTCTCAATGAAGAGTGTCAAAAAATTTGGGGGCACACAGGAGTTTATTAAGTATTTATTGAAATTTTAAAATGTCATAATTCCCATCTCACACATGAGAAAACAGAAATTTGAAAAAGTTAAGCAATGTTCAAAGTCACTCTAGAACTTCTACTACTAATAATTATATGCATAGCCCATGGACACAGACAAAGTGTGGGGAAGGCCTGGGGAGGGGGGAGGGCTTGGTGGAGGGGGGCAAAGGGGGAGAATGGGGGACATCTTAGTACTGTCAACAATTTTTTTAAAAAGAAAGAAACAAAAAACTTAACATTAAGAAAAGTATGGCCCATTCAAAGGACAAAAATAACCAGCAGAAACTGTCCCAGTGAAACACCACATAGAGAACCTACTAGACAAAGACTTTAAAACAACTGTCTTAGAGATGGCCAAAAACTAAAGGAATACATAGAGAAAGTCAAGAAAATGGAGCCTGAACAAAATGCAAATGTCAAGAAAGAGAGAGAAAACCTAAAAAGAAACCAAAAACAAATTCTAGAGCTGAAAAGTACAATTGAAAATTTCCCTAGAGGGATATTCAAAGGCAGATTTGAGCATATAGATGAAAGAATCAGTGGACCTAAAGATAGGACAATAGAAATAATGGAAGAACAGAAAGAAAAAGGATTGAAGAAAAGTGAACAGAGCCTGAGGGACCTGTGGGATACCATCAAGTAAATCAACATATGCATAATGGGAGTCCCAGAAGGGGAAGAGGGACCAAAAAGGCAGAAAGATTATTTGAAGAATTAACACCAAAAATTACTCTAATTTGATGAAAGACATGAATAGAAACATCCATGAAGCTCAAATAATTCTAAGTAGGATAAACTCAAAGAGATTCACACTGAGACAGATTATAATCAAACTATCAAAAGACTGACAAAGAGCCCAGCCGGTGTGGCTCAGTGGTTGAGCGTCAACCCATGTACCAAGAGGTCATCAGTTCAATTCTCGGTCAGGGCACATGCTCAGGTTGTGGGCCCAATCCCAAGTGGGAGGCATGCAGGAGGTGGCCAGTCGATGTTCTCTCTTATCGATGTTTCTATCTCTCTCTCCCACTCCCTTCCTCTCTCTCTAAAATCAATAAAGAAAAAATATTTTTAAAAAGGAAGACATTGGCCCTGGCCGGTTTGGCTCAGCGGTTGGAGCGTCGGCCCAAGGTCTGGAGAGACCCGGGTTCGGTTCCAGCTAGGGGCACGTGCCTCAGTTGCAGTTTGTCCCCATCCCCATTGTGTGGGTGGCGGCCAGTCGATGTGTCTCTCCCATGTCTATGTTTCTTCTCTCTCTCTCTTCCTCCCTCTCTCCCTCTAGCTCTATGAATGCAAAAAGTGTCCTCAGGTGAGGATTAAAAAAAAAAAAAAGGAGACATTGGAAAAAAAAAAGACTGACAAAGAGAGAATCTTGAAAGCAGCAAGAGAGAAATGACTCCTCACATACAAGGGATCCCCATAAGATTATAAGCATTTTTATACACCAATAACGATCTCTTCTATACACCAATAATGGTAATTCCTTTTACCATTGCAACAACAACAACAAAAGACCTAGGAATAAACTTAACCAAGGAGGTAAAAGACCTGTGCTCATAAAACTATATGACATGGAAAAGAGAAATAGAGGAAGATACAAACAAGTGGACGTCTATTCCGTGTTCATGGACTGGAAGAATTAAAATCATTAAAATGTCCCTAATACCCAAAGCAATCTATAGATTCAACATAATCCCTATTAAAATGCCAATTACATATTTCACAGATGTAGAACAAACAATCCAAAACTTTATATGGAACCAAAAAAGACCCCAAATAACCACAGCAATCTTGAAAAAGAAGAACAAAGTTGGAGGGATCACAGTACCGGATAGCCAGTTACACTACAAAGCCATCGTAATCAAAACAGCCTGGTACTGGCACAAGAACAGGCATATAGATCAATAGAGCAGAACAGAGGACCCAGAAATCAACCCACATCATTATGGTCAATTAATACTTGACAAAGGAGGTAAGAACATACACTAGGGTAAAGACAGTCTCTTCAATAAATGGTGTTGGGAAAATTGGACAGGTACATGCAAAAAAATGAAACTAGACCACCAACTTACACCATACACAAGAATAAACTCAAAATGGCCCTGGCCGGTTGCTCAGTGGTTAGAGCATCAGCCTGTGGACCAGCGTCACAGATTCAATTCTGCTCAAGGGCACGCACCTCAGTTGCAGTTCAGTCCCCAGCCCTGGTCAGGGTCATGCAGGAGACAACCAATTGATGTGTCTCTCTCACGTCGATGTTTCTCTCTCTCTCACTCCCTCCCTCCCTCCCACTCTATCTGAAGATAAATGGAAAAATGTCCTCGGGTGAGGATTTAAAAAAAAAAAAAAGAAAGAAAGAAACTCAAAGTGGATAAAAGACTTAATTAAGTCGTGAAACCATAAAAATCTTAGAAGAAAACATAGGCAGCAAAATCTCAGACATCTCACGTAGCAGAATTTTCAGATATATCTCCTAGGGCAAGAGAAACAAAGAAAAAATAAACAAATGGGACTACACAAAAATTAAAAGCTTTTGCACAGCAAAAGAAACCATCCTCGAAATTAAAAGGGAACCCATTGTATGGGAGAACATATCTGCCAGTGATACATCAGATAAAGTGTTAATTTCCAAAATATATAAAGAACTCACAGAACTCAACAAAATGAAGACAAACAATCCAACTTAAAAATGGGCAAAGGATCTAAATAGACACTTCTCCAAAGAGGACATACAAATGGCCAAGAGATATGAAAAAGTGCTCAAAGTCACTAATCATCAGATGCAAATTAAAACTACATTGAGGTATCACCTCACACCTGCCAGAATGACTACTATCAACAAATCAACAAACAACAAGTGCTGGTGAGAATATAGAGAGAGGAAAGTACATTGCTGGTGGGAATGCAGACTGGTGCAGCCACTATGAAAAACAGTATGGAGTTTCCTCAAAAAATTAAAAATGGAACTGCCATCTGACCCAGTGATCCCACTTCTAGAACTATATCCTAAGAATCCTGAAACACTAATCAGAAAGAATATATGCACCCCTATGTTCATAGCTAAGATCTGAAAACAGCCCAAGTGTCCATCAGTAGGTGAGTGGATAAAAAGCTCTGGTACATTTACACAACGGAGTACTATGCAGCTGTAACCAAAGAAAAAAGGAAAAAAAAGGATCTCTTACCCTTTGTGACAACATGGAGGGACCCGAAGAGCATTATACTATGCAAAAGAAGTCAGTCAGAGAAAGACAAGTATCCCATGATCTCACTTATATGTGGAATCTAATGAACAAAATAAACTGATGAAAAAAATAGGTCCAGAGGCATGGAGGCATGGAGCAGACTGACAGAGCTCAGAGAGAAGAGGGGCGGGGGGCACAGGAAGAGATTAACCAAAGAACTTACATGCATATGTGCATAACCCGTGGACACAGACAAGAGTGGTGAAGGCCTGGGCTGGGGCAGGAACCCAGTGGAGGGGGAAAATGGGGGACATCTGTAATACTTTCAACAATAAAGATAAATTTAAAAAATAAAATTTTAAAAAAAGAATCATCTGCCTAAAAGCTAGTGTTATTGTAACTTTGGTTTGTAACTCCACATTTTGTTTTGTACATTATTTAAGAAACTAACGTGTCATAAAAACAGAAACAGAATACCTGGTGTTTTTGAATACGTGATGTATAAAGATGTCATTTGTAACATCCGTAACTGAAAGAGGTGGGGACAGAACTGTATCAAAGCAGTTTGGTGTGTTGTATGTACAAATTCAAACTAGAGTGCTAGGAAGTTAAATGTCATGCCCATGGTAACCACAAAGAAAATAGCTATAGACTACACACAAAAGGAAATGAGTAGGGAATTAAAATGTTTCACTACAAAAAAATCAGCTACACACAGAAGAAGACAGTAATGCAGGAAATGAGGAAAGAAAGCAAACAGCAAAATGACAAAAGTGAGTCTCTCCGCGTCAGTAATTACTTTTAATGTAATCTCTCCAATCAAAAGACAGAAATTAGCAGAATGGGTGTTTTTTTAATATGGTCCAGCTATATGCTGTCTACAAAGCAATCAGTTTAGATCCAAAGACACTAATAGGTTGAAAATGAAAGGATGGTGAAAGCGGGATCTTGAAGAGATATTTGTACACGAGTGTCATAGCAGCATTTTTCACAGTGGTTAAAATGTGGAAGCAGCCCAAGTGCCCATCAACAGATGAATGGATAAGCAAAGTGTGGTATATGAACACAATGGAATGCTATTCATCCTTAAAAGGAAGGAAATTCTTACATATGCTACCACATGGATAAACTTTGAGAACATTATGCTAAGTGGAATAAGCCAGTTACAAAAAAGACAAAACTTGTATGACTGCACTCCCATGAGGTATCGAGAGTATTCAAGCTCATAGAGGCAGTAGAACAGTGGTTAGGAAGGATGGGAGTTACTGTTTTATGAGATGCTGAGTTTCAGTTTTGCAAAATGAAAAGAGATCTGGAGGTGGGTGGTGGCGCTAGTTGCACAATGATGTGAATTGCTTTATAGCACTGAACTGTACACTTAAAATGCTTAAGGTAGTCGTTTTTGGTTTTTTTTATGTGCATTTTACCATATTAAAAATGGGGTGAATGAGCCCTGGCCGGTTTGGCTCAACGGTTAGAGCATCGGCCCACGGACCAAAGAGTTGCGGGTTCAATTCCGGCCAAGGGCACCTCGGTTGTGGTTCAGTCCCCAGCCCTGGTCATGGCTGTACAGGAGGCGACCAATCAATGTATCTCTCTCACATCAATGTTTCTGTCTCTCTCTCCCTCCCACTCCATCTGAAGATAAATGGGAAAGTATCCTCTGGTGAGGATTTTAAAAAATGGGGTGAATGAATTAATGGGGACAGAGTTTCAGTTTGAGAAGATGAGAAAGTTCTGGAGCTAGATGGTGGTGATGGTCACACAACAATGCGAATGCTCTAATGCCACTGAATTGTACAGTTTAAAGTAGAGTGCTGCCCTGGTCGGTTGCTCAGTGGTTAGAGCGTTGGTCCGCGGACCAGAGAGTAGCAGGTTCAATTCCGGTCAAGGGCATGTACCTCGGTCCCTGGCCCTGGTCAGGTTGTGTGGGAGGCAACCAGTCGATGTCTCTCTCTCTCTCTCTCTCTCTCTCTCTCTCTCTCTCTCTCTCTCTCTCTTTCTCTCTCATATATCCCTCCCACTCTATCTGAAGATAAATGGAAATAAAATGGGCAGTTAAAATAGTAAATTTTATGTTTTATATACTTTACCTCAATAAAAAAAAAAGTAAATGAAAAAAAACTACTATGGATTGAACATTAACATTGACCAGATCCTGTTGTACCCTCTCCATGCATTGGTGTCTCTCCTGTGTGATTCCTGTCACACACGGTGAGGAAGCTAAGTCACAGTGAGGTTAAGTGACTTTTCCGCGGTCCCATGTTAGAAACTGGCAGTGCCATGACCTGCACCCCGGTCTCTGAGCCCGGAGCCCTTGCTTTCAAGACAGCTTTTTTTATGACGTTCCCTGGGAAATGTATTCTGGTAAGAATGGGACACTTCTTTCTACATAGGAAAACTCCACTAAAAAGATAACCAGTTACCTTTCATGTTTCTGTTTGTGCAGTATAACATATACAATAGGAAGATTAATTTTAAGTCTACAGTAGAGTGTGTTTTTACGTATGTCTACACCTATGTACCCTCCACCAGATCAAAATAGAGAAAAGTTCTAGCTCCTCAGAAAACTCTCTCCCAGAAAATAACCCCTCCAGAGGGAAACCCTATCTAACTTCTACCACAGATAAGGTTTATTTTATTGTGGCATAATATATGTAACATAAAATTTACATCAAATGTTACATAATATATCACTTTGTGGCATAATAAATGTCACAATATGTGTAACACAATTTTTTAAATTGTGGCATAACATTTGTAACAAAAATATGTAACAAAATGTATGTAACAAAATTTACCATCTTAACCATTTCTTTTTTCCAGTTTTATTGGGATATACTTGACTAAAACATTGCATTACTTTAAGGTGTACAGCACAATTATTTGATATATGCATATATTGCGAAATGATTACAAGTTTAGTTAACATCACTCACCTCACATAGTTGCGATTTATTTTTCTTGTGATAAGAACTTCAAAAAAATTTTTTTTCTTCATTGATTTTTAGAAAGAGAGGAAGAGAGAAATAGAAACATCGATGAGAGAGAACATCGATTGGCCACCTCTTCACGCCCCTCACTGGGGATCGGGCCCACAACCTGGGCATGTGCCCTGACCAGGAATCGAACCAGCGACCTCACGGTGCATGGGTCGACGCTGAACCACTGAGCCACACTGGCCGGGGATGAGAACTTTTAAGATCTACTCTCTTAGCAACTTTCAAATACACAATACAGTGTTGTTAACTATAGTACACATGACATCCCCAGAGCTCACTTATCTTATAACTGGAAGTTTGTAACTTTGACCATCTCACCTATGTCACCAGCAGCCCCACACACAACCCTCCCAACTCCTGGCAACCACTAGTCTAGTCTCTGTTTCTACGAGTTTGGTTTCTAGATTCTACATCTAAGTGAGATCATACAGTATGTGTCTTTCTCTGTCTGATTTATTTCACTTAGCATAATGCTCATAAGGTCCATCCATGTTATCACGAATGGCAGGATTTCCTTCTTTTCTATAGCTGAATAACATTCCATTGTGTGTGTGTGTGTGTGCGTGTGTGTGTGTGTGTGTGTGTGCATCACATTTTATCTGTCCATTCACCCATTGGTGGACATGTAGCTTGTTTCCACGTCTTGGCTATTGTGAATAATGCTGCAAAGAACATGGAAGTGCAGGTATGTCTTCCAGAGAGTGATTTCCTTTCCTTTGACTAGATTCCCAGAAGAGGGATTGCTGGACTATGTGGTAGTTCTGTTTCTAACTTTTTGAGGAACCTTCATATTGCTTCCATAGTGGCTGCACAAATTTACATTCCCTGCAATAGTGCATCAGGGTTCCCTTTTCTCCACATCCTCACCAATGCTTTTTATCTCTTGTGGTTTTGATGATAGCCATTCTAACAGGTGTGAGATGACATTTCATTGTGGTTAAGTACGGTAGTGTTAAGTACACTCACATTGTTGTGCAACCCACACCCAGAACTCTCTTCATCTTGCAAAACTGAAACTCTCTGCCCATTAAACAACACCCCACTCCCCACAGCCCCCAGCCCCTGGCAACCACCTTTGTCCTTTGTCTCTATGGATTTGACTACTCTAGGTAATTGATGTGAGTTGAATCACACAGGATTTATCTGGTGGTCTTAGTCAGCTCAGGCTGCTATAGCAACTTAGCGCAGGCTGGGTGGCTTAAAGAGCAAACATTTGTTTCTTATGGTTCTGGAAGCTGGAAATCTAAGATCAGGACGCCAGTATGATCAGGTTCTTCATGAGACCGCTCTTCCTGGTCAGGTCCTCACATGGCCTTTCTTTGGAGCAGGAGAGAGAGAGGGGAAAAAAGAGAGAGAGAGAAAAGCTTGTGTCTCTTTTTTCTTTTAAATAAGGACATTAATCTCATCATAGGGGCTCCACCCTCATGACCTCATCTGAACCTAATTACTTCCCAATTTCCCACCTCCACCTATAATCGCATTGGAGATTAGGACTTCAACAGCTGAATGGGGTGGGGGAGGGGCAAGACACAAGCATTTGGTTCATAGCACCAGCTTCTTGCACTTTGGATAAAGCTCTCAGGGTTCATCTATGTTGCAGCAACCGAATCTCCTTCCTTTTTTTAAAGCTAAGATCATAGATTAGTCTTGCCTATTCTTGAACTTCATTTAAATGTGAACCATACAGTTTCTGAGTGTCTTTTCTCTACATGTCTGTAAGATTCATCCATGTTTTTGTGCATGTCAGTGTTCATTCTTATTTGTATAGCTCTGCATGAATATACACATTTTGTTTATCTGGCCAATGTCAATGACCATTTGAATCATGTCCAGCTTGAGACTACTTTAGAAAACTATGTGAACATTCTTGTGTATGTCTTTTGGAAACAGGTGCGTTCATGTCTCTTGGATAAATACCTGCAAGTGAAGTTTCTATAACTGGCTCCTCTTAAGACCGTTAGCCTAACTGCAAACAGCTGGGCTGCTGGTACCCCGTGTGGTGGGGTCCTGTGCTGGCTGCTCTTCTGGCTCAGGCCTCCTGCAGGGAGGAGGCTGTCTCCAGCTTCTCCTGCACTCCTCCCGGGGCCTCCAGGACCGAGGTGGGTTCTCAGAGCACAGCAACAAACAGGAAGTAATTGTGGGTAAAACGTTGTGTAATAATGAACACAGCACAATTAAACCTGGGCCAGGGAAAGGTTTTGTTAGATTTACTGAATTCTAGAAAAGGAAACTGATAACATGAAGCCATGAGGACACAGATGGAAAGGTCACATCCAGACGGGCTGTGTTCCCACGTGGTGCCCTGGTCCTCCCAGCAGCCACAGCACAGTGACTGTGCTCAGATCCGAGGCAGACTTGCTGGTGCGGGCTTTCCGACCTGCGGCCCCCGCACTCCGAGGCTACAGTGTCCTGCTCATTCCGTGTGAGCAAGTGTCAGAGACGTGTTGAAAACCCACTAGCACCCATCCGAGACCTTCTCCTCGATGTTTTCAGAATAAATGAAAGCAAGTTAAACCAGGAATGACTCTTGTTGTAACATGTCAGCGAGATAACAGAGATGCACGGCCGAATTGTAAAGGAGCACTTTATTACACCGGTGGGCTGTTACACCGGCGGGCTGGGGGGGGTACAGCTTCCCCACATCCTCAGCCCCGAGCCTTCTTTTTTGCCCACTTTTAAAGGCACAGACTACAGGAAAAAAAACTACGTTCTTGGTGCCTCTTTTGGCACCGTTAAGGGGGGCTGATACAGAGAAGGGGGGGAGAGGAGCAGGGCAACTATTAATCTCTTTTTTCTCATGGTTTCTCTGAGTTTCCCAAGGCCATCCTCAACCCCTTATCTTTACAGTTTTCTTTGGGTGTCTCAAGGCCCTTATGTTTACAGAAAAGGAACTGCCAGGGTGTGTACGTGCAGTAACTGAGGGTCAGAATGGAATTATTACAACTCTCATTGTGAGACTCAGTGAGACTCGGTGCCTTGTTAAAGCAACACTAGAAGTCATTTCAGAGTCCCCATTTTTGGAATCAGGATGTTAAGTGATAACCAAATAGGGAATGCTTTCTCTTTCTCTTTCCCCCCCGTGATGCTGTCTGGAAGGAGAAACTGAGAACGCTTTTGTCATAGAAAGCCTGAGCTGGGCGGGACACAGCTCCCCCTGAAGCGTTCTTCACCTGACACTGCTCAGCAGGGCCAGGACTAGGGTGAGTAGAGTGAGCCCCCAAATTACGGGGCAACATGAAGTCAGTATGCAAGATAAATAATGGTTCAATGCAATATATTTAAAAATCAAAACTAATGCAGAAAAACATGGTGATGAAAAAATAAACTTTTTTGGTGTGTTAATCCTCACCCAAGAATATTTTTTCCATTGATTTTTAGAGAATGGAAGGGAGGGAGGGAGAGAGAGACAGACAGAATGAGAGATCAATGTGAGAAAAACACATCAATTGGTTGCCTCCCGCACAATTTAACCTACAACCCAGGTATGTGCCCTTGACTGGAAATTGAACCCGAGACCCTCTGGTGCACAGGCCAATGCTCTAACCATTTGGCCACTCTGGCTAGAGCAAAAAAATCAACTTTTAAAACAAAGGTAGGATCTGTTGGCCAGGATGAGGGTGAGGTCAGTGAGGCCCAGTCATGTATGTGCAGAATCAATCCTCAGAGCAGTTAGGGTTAAATGAGAGAATGCATGCAATATGCATGGGACAAGCCACTGACAGGGAGCCCTGTGTACTGTTGGTAGGAATGTAAATTGGTGCAGCCACTATGGAAAACAGTGTGGAGACTCCTCAAAAAATGAAAGATAGAACTACTGTATGACTGCACACTCCCACTTTTGGGTATTTACCCAAAGAAATTCAAAACACTAATTGAGAAAGATATATGCACCCCTATGTTCATTGCAGCATTATGTACAACAGCCAAGATATGGAAGCAACCCAAGTGCCCATCAATAGACAAGTGGATAAAAAGTGGTGGTACAAATACACACTGGAGTACTACTTGGCCATAAAAAAGAATGAAATCTTACCATTTGTGGCAACATGGATAGACCTAGACTAGAGGGCATTATGCTAAGAGAAGTCAGACAGAGAAAGACAAATACCATATGATTTCCCTCACATGTGCAATCTAAAACACAAAATAAATAAACAAATGAAACAGAAACAAACTCACAGATACAGAAAACAATCTGATAGTTGCCAGAGGGGATGGGGTGGGGGGAAACAGGTGAAAAAGGCGAAGGTACTAAGAGGTACAAATTGGTAGTTACAAAATACTCGCGGAGAGATTTTGGCTCTCTGAGCAGCACCGTGACGTCGGCAAGAGCAAGCGCCGTTCGAAAGGCAGCAGAAAGGGAGCCGAGAAGAAGGTGGTGGACCCACTTTCCAAGGAAGATTGCTGTGATGTGAAAGCACCAGCTACATCAATGTAAGAAATGTGGGGAAACAGTCGTCATGAGAACTCAAGGAACCAAAATTGCATCTGATGGCCTCAAGGGTCGTGTTTGAGGTGAGTCTCGCTGACCTGCAGAACGATGAAGTTGCATCTAGAAAATTCACGCTCACTACTGAGGATGTGCAGGGCAAAGACCGCCTGACTGATTTCCATGGCATGGATCTTACCCGGGACAAGGTGTGCTCCATGGTCAAAAAATGACAGACCATGACCAAAGCTCATGTTGATGTCAAGACTACCGACAGTTGTTTACTTCGTCTGTTCTATGTTTGTTTTACTAAAAAACACGGCAATCAGATTCAGAAGACCTCCTATGCTCAGCGTTAGCAGGTCCACCAAATCCAGAAGAAGATGGTGGGAATCATGACCAGAGAGGGCAGAGAAGTGACGTGAAAGACGATGTCAAGGGACTTCGTTCAAGGTGCCGGGTAGGTAAACAAGGTTTCACCTCCTCCCACAACCACATCAGAATTACAACTAAACTACAGAACAATTATCATTCAGAACCGCCTGACATTGAGCTGAATGGAAGTCCTACAACTGTGAGATTAAAGAAGCAGCCACATGGAGACTGGTAGGAGGGCAAAGGCGGGGACGAGCTGGTCCCACACTCACATGTGGCGGATAAAAATCAGGAGGACACCTCAGCTGGAAAGGTCCTCCCTGAGGAGTGAGGGGTCCCCGTCCCACACCAGGCCCCCCAGGTTCCAGTGCCAGGAAGAGAATCCCCATCACTTCTGACTATAATACCAGCGGGAACTGAGGCTGAGGGAGGCTGAGGCGGCTGGAGCCCCAGGCAGCTCCTCTTAAAGGGCCCACGCACAGATTTACTCTGACTCATTCCCTTCAGGCTCCAGTGTGGGGGAGGCAGCTTGAAAGGCACCAGAGACATATGGGGAAGAACTGAGCTGTTTGGCAATAGGTGAGAGATGGAGGGGCAGCTTTCTCCCGGACAGACCTGCTGGCAGAGGCCGTTGTTCTTTTGGTGAGCCCTTCCCCCATGGGGCCCACAGATGGGCATCCTATCTGGGACTCCAGAAACCTGGCTCACACTGTTTGCCCCACCCTGGTGATTCCCTGAGGCCCCCTACCCAACTTTCGGACCCACCCAAGCTGTTTCCAGTGGCTTTACCATAGGAATGGCTTGTCTGGGCTCATGCTTGGGATTTTCCTAAAATCTCTCAAACAAGCAGCATCTGGCCTCAGTGAGCCCCGTACCTCTCACTAAGTGGCCCCAGGCCCGGCACTAGCAGCAGCCAGCCTTGGTTCACAGCTTGGCCTCACCTGGGCACCTCCAAGCCCAGCACAAGAATCAGCCACCTGCAGATCACTTTCTAACTTATGCCTGGTGGCCCCAGGTAGAACACAGGCAGTGACTGAACTTGCCCCAGAGCCAGCACACCCAGTGGACAGCTTCAGACCACGTCGAAGCACCACCACCCAACCACCTCCACAACTGACACACTCAATGAGTGGACTAAGTAGGTACCAGAACCCTGCTGAAGTAAGTCTTGCTCTGAGTGGTGGGCCCCTACACACAGCTAATCGTCCAAGTAGTCAGAGGCCAGTGGTCAGTGGGCACAGCCAGTCCTTGCAGCTGATCAGCCTAAGTAAATCCCTCTTATTGACATGCCAACAGCAATCAAGACTCAATTACAACAGAAGGGTGTACAGTCCACAAAAGGGGTTCACCTTGAGGGCCCAGCTGGGGTGATCACGGAGGCTGTGCCACTGGATCCTACAGGACACCTACTACAATAGGCCACCCTACAAAGCCTAGAAGACATAGCAACTCTACCTAGTACATAGAAACAAACACAGGGAAGCAGCCAAAATGAGGAGACAAAGAAACATGTCCCAAATGAAAGAAAAAAACAAAACTCCAGGAAAAGAACTAAACAAAATGGAGATAAGCAATCTAACAGATGCAGAGTTCAAAACACCGGTTATAAGGATGCTCAAGGAAGTTAGTGAGGACCTCAAGAGCATAATAAAGGACCAGTCAGGAATGAAGGATGCACCAACTGAAATAAAGAATAATTTACAGCCCTGGCCAGTTTGGCTCAGCTGTTAGAGCGTTGGCCCACGGTCCAGAGAGACCCGGGTTCGGTTCCCGCTAAGGGCACGTAACTCGGTTGCAGTTTGTCCCCGGCCCTGGTTGGGGTCGTGCGGGTGGCAACCACTCTATGTGTCTCTCTCATGTCGATGTTTCTCTCTCTCTCTTCCTCGCTCTCTCCCTCCTGCTCTATCTGAAGATAAATGCAAAAATGTCCTCGGGTGAGGATTAAAAAAAAAAGAATAATTTACAGGGTATCTACAGTAGAGTAGGTGAAACTGAGAATTAAACCATCAATTTGGAATATAAAGAAGCAAAAAACACCCAATCAGAACAGCAAACAGAAAAAAGAATCCAACTTCAAGCATATCAACATTCGCATCATAGAGGTGCCAGAAGGAAAAGAGAGAGAGCAAGAAATCAAAAACCTATTTGAAAAAATAATGACAGAAAACTTCCCTAACTTGGAGAAGGAAACAGACATACAAGCCCAGGAGGCACAGAGAGTGCCAAACAAGATGAACCCAAAGAGGTCCACACCAAGACACATCATCATCAAAATGCAAACGGTTAAAGACAAAGAGAGAATCTTATAAGCAGCAAGCAAAAAGTAGTTAGTTACCTACAAGGGAGCTCCCATAAGACTTTTCAGCCGATTTCTCAGAAGAAACTTTGCAGGCCAGAAGGGAGTGGCAAGAAATATTCAAAATGATGAAAAGCAAGAACCTACAACTAAGATTATTCTATCCTGCAAAGCTATTATTTAGAATTGATGGGCATATAAAGAGCTTCCCAGACAAGAAAAAGCTAAAGGAGTTCATCACCACCAAACAAGTAGTATATGAAATGTTGAAGGGTCTTAAAGAAGAAAAAGATAAAAAATATGAGTAATAAAATGGCAATAAATATATATCTATCAACAATTGAATCTACAAACAAAATGAACAAGCAGAACAGAAACAGACTCATAGATATAGAAAAATTTTTGTTGGTTGCCAGATGGGAGGGGAGTTGGGAGGATGGGCAAAAAAGGTGAAGAGATTAAGAAGTACATATCCTCCAGCCGGTATTGCTCAGTGGACTGAGCATTGTCCCATGGACTGAGAGGTCCCAGTTCAATTCCCGGTCAGGTCACATGCCCAGGTTGCAAGCTCAATCCCCAGTAGGGGGCAAGCAGAAGGCAGTCAATTGAAGTTTCTTTCTCATTGATGTTTCTGTCTCTCTCTCCCTCTTCCTTCCTCTCTCTCTAAAAAGTCAATAAAAACGTATTTTTTTTAAAAAAAGAAGTACAATTTTGGTTCTTAGACTGACGAAACTTAGAGGGAAAGGGGAGTACAGGAAAAGATAAACCAAAGAACTTATATGCATATATGTATAACCAATGGACACAGACAATAGTGTAGGGAAGGCAGGAGGGGGTAGGGGGAAGGAGAAGGTCAATGGGGAAAAAAGGGATGACATTTGTAATACTTTCGACAATAAAGATAAAGTAAAAGAACGAAAGACAGGGTCCATAAATTGATTCCAGGTCCCACTGAAAAAGACAGAGACTTCCCAGTCTACTCCATGTCTTTGTGTGTCAACTGTAATCGAAATTTTTTTTTTTTGTAAGTGCCCCTAGCCGGAACCAAACCCGGGACTCTCTGATCCACAGGCCAACGCTCCAACCGCTGAGCCAAACTGGCCAGGGCTAATTGAAAATTTTTTAAAACATAGTTTTAGCCCTGGCCAGTTTGGCTCAGCAGTTAGAGCAACGGCCCGTGGACCGGAGAGCCCTGGGTTCGGTTCCCGCTAAGGGCACGTAACTCGGTTGCAGTTTGTCCCCGGCCCTGGTTGGGATCCTGCGGGTGGCAGCCCCTTGATGTGTCTCTCTCATGTCGATGTTTCTCTCTCTCTCTTCCTCCCTCTCTCCCTCCCGCTCTATCTGAAGATAAATGCAAAAATGTCCTTGGGTGAGGATGAAAAATATATATATATATTTTATAAACAAGGTATTGATATGTTTTAATTATTATCATTATTGCTACTACTACTACTACAACTATTACCATTTTTGCTCCGGGAGAGAGAGGGTTGTTTCATCACTGGGTGTAGTGGGGATCTGCTCCCATCCCTGCCTCTAAGAAGCCTTTCCTGGTTTTCAGAGTTTAAATTAGCTGCTCCTCGCCTTCGCCTCTGACATCCGGAGCTGACCTGATCACTGCACCTACCCTCTATGGTGTCATCTGTTTACTTGTCCATGTGCCCTGGTAGCCTAGGACAACTATGAGCGTAGAGACAGTCATGTCTGGCTTACCAGTTTATCCTCCTTGGGGCACAGTGCCTGCTACATAACACTACTGGAACTATATTTATTGTTTTATATGAGTGTGAATTGGTGTCCAGAGACCCCTTCTCAGTCCTTCTGCAACTGGGTTGCACCAAATGGGTCAGTGGGGGGGGGGGGGGCAGACCACAACCTTTTATATACCTGCCAATGACCCTATTTAGCCTGAAGTCACATAATAATAAAATTATCATTACTATTTCTTTTGGTGCTAACACTAATTGAGGTCTTCACATTTGCTAAGCATTGGTTAAACCTTTTCAAGGATGAACTCATTCAGTCCTCATAGTAGTGCTATAGAGAGGTAATAGCGTTGCGCCCCTGTCCTGGGAGCAGGGGCGGAGGAGTGGGGTGCCCACGCTTGCCAGGCACTGAGTGGAGAGCTGTGCTCCGCCCCTCAGCCTGACCCCAGAGTGGACTACTGAGCACTAAGTGAGACTCGGCCCCTGGCTACCAGATCCCTGCTCCCCACATTTGTGAGAAGATGCCAGCTCAATACCCCCCAAGCAATGTTTACTTACTCCCTCTTATAACCAGAGTGCCAACAGCAAGAACATATGAGGAAGAGAAAATAGATTTTGTCATTTCTCTGAGAGGCCACCTGATGCCTGCAGGTTAAAAAGAAATTTTTAATATAACAAACCTCTTTGTCCTGGAATCCTTTTACATGCTTGGCTGGTCAGCTTAATCTTGGGCTGGCCAAGCAGAATGCCATCCATAAAACTGCGCCCAGAGGCAGTGCCGCCTGGACGGGGAGGTCTTAACAGCAACCACGGCGCCGAATGCAGACACACACAGAACTATGCAGCTAAGGAGCAGTTATTGCATACTTTCCCTGCTCTGGGATTTTCATCAGTACATTCCAGGTTTGGGTGTTTTTTAAAAAAAAAATTATTGAATTTATTGGAGTGACATTAGTTAATAAAAGTATATAGGTTTCAGGTATGATTCTGTAGTACGTCGTCTATATTTTGTGTTCACCACCCAAGTTACTCTCCTTCTGTCACCGTTCATCCCCCCGACCTCTTCTACCTCCCCCACCTCTCGTCTGCTCTGGTGATCACCGTACCTCCTCTCCTCTGACAGCTGGCTTTGGGTGTTCTTTAAACAGGTGTCAAGTTATCAACATAGCGTGTTTTCTTCCCACGGCCCCGAATTCTTCAGACAACAGGAGAGAATGGAATGATACAATATTTTCATTGAAAAATGACTTTTTATTTATGCTCATTTTAGAACAAGTCATATGTTGATATTTTCAAAAGTCAAAGTGATATAAAAAGATGATCATTGAGACATGTACCTCCCACCCCAGCCATTTCCTCCACCCCTTGGAAATAACCGTGTTTATTCATTTCTTAGTTTCTGGTCCATCTTTTCACACTTCCTTTATCAAATATACCTGTCTAAATATAAGAAAATGAGAATACATATTCTTATATATGCCCCCCCTTTTCTTACACAAAAGATATCATACAATACTCTGCGCTTTATTTTTTACTTAACAGTCTCTCTGGAGGCCTTTCCACGTTAGAGCCTAGAGGGTTCCTTAGTTTCCACAGCTGCATGTATTCCACGTGCACCTAGTGAGGAAAACCAGTCCCTCGTGGGTGAGCGTTTGGGTTGTTTCCAAACTTTTACTGCTACAAATGGTGCTGCGATAAATAACCCTGGACACGGGCCGTTTTCTTCCCACAGCAGCGCGTCTGTGGAATAAACCCCAGGACGAAGAACTGCGAGGTCAAAGGGTGAGTGCACCCGCAGGTGGATGGGCACTGCCAGCTCGCCCTCCACGGGGCCTGCACACCCCTTGCGCTCGCACCAGCCAGGGCAGCCTCCACAGCCTCACATGGCGTTGCCAGACCTTTCTCTCTCAGCCAATCTCATCAGTGATAAATGGTATCTGGGTGTAATTTCAATTTGCATTTATCTTATTATGAGTAACACTGGGCATCTTTGCATGAGAACAGTATGTTGAAAGCACTTTATTGTGAGTAACAGAGCTCATCAGGGCTGACTCAAGCAGATGAAGGAAAAATTACTATGAGAATTACAGGGGTGGTTCATGCAGCCAAGATGGGCTGTGTAGCCAGGCCCCGGGAGAGACTGGTCCAGAAAACAGGGAAACGTTAACTCTCTCTGTCGCTCTCTCTGTCTGTCTGTCCCTCTCCCCCTTCCTCCCTCCCTCTCTCTTCCACTTGTAAAGCAGCCTCCCCCACCTCCCTCCAGTGTCCTTGACGCAGTTCTCACTCCCCACAGGTGTTAGCACATCTCTGAGCACCAGGGATTCTCAGTGAGTCATCGTTCCCCCCGGGCATCCTAGTCCAAGCAGCCATGGTCGGAGGTGGGAGGGTGAGGAAAATCAGGAAACACAATTGTGGGGGGCCACGTGTAGTGGGTGCCTGCTGGATGCCTACAGAAAACCTACGCTCTTTTATTCATTGCCCCTCCCCCACCTGGGGCTCTGCCAAAAAGAGAAGGCCTCTAGTGTTGGGGAGAGCCCCATTTGGGGGACAGTGGTCTCCTGTTCTCTGCATGGCTCCAGGGCTTTTGCAAGCCAAGTGTGCGGGGTTCAGGAATAGACACGTGGGCAGTCCCAGCCCATGGCACTTCAGGAAGCGTTCCTCAGGGGGTCAGGGCGGCCACTCGCCTGTTGCTGTATGTTCTTGTGTCTGTATGTGATTCTGTCAATTCACCTGTGGCATAACGAACCACCCCCAAATCCAGTGACTTAATACAGAATCATTTATTATTTCCGGTGACTTTCTGGGTCGGCCAGGGGTTCTGCTAGGGGCTAGCTCAGCTGGAGCGGGATGGTCTCGATTGGCCTCATGCACATAGTGACAACTGACAAGCTAGTCGGTCTGGAGAGAGTTAGCTGGGGCTTGGAGCTGGCTCATTCCTAGTTGGTCAGCACACTCGTCCAAGCTTCATAAAATAGTGTCTCAAGTTCCGACCAGCAAGGGGGAAAGCTCCAGCGTACAGCACCTTTCAAGTGTCTTCACGTATCACATTACTGGCATCCCATCGACCAAAGCAAGCCATATTGGCTAAGTCCTGGTTAGGTGGAGAAATGTCTATATCTCTTGATGGTAGTAGCTTAAAATAAAAATAGTGTAGCCATCTTTGTAAACTATCACAGTGATGCCTAAAACTATAGCCATCTTGGGACCCTCAGGGATGCTAGCCTAAGGAAGGCAAATGAGAAGGCTTCTCAATGATGACATTGAACCGGTGAATTTGCTAACCCTGGAGAGCTGCTACCTTGGGAGTTCTTGTTATGTGACATCATCAGTCCCTGCTTCAGATAATTAAATTAGCATTACATTGTCTGCATATCAGTTGAGGCGTTGGGAGAGGGCAGATCAGTCCTCAGACAACAGAAGATTGGTCCTCCCAGCCAGACATCCCATACGGGTGACACAGAAAAGTTTTTGTGAAGGAGTTCTGGTTGATGGCATGCCCAGTATGAGCCACCGGTGAGGGGTGGCTACCGAAAGATCAAATGAGAACTTCAGCATCCTTAATATTATGTGGAGTTTATTAAAGGACATGCAACGCTCAGTTCTGGGGTCCGAAGATCCACATACACACATATGTGGTTAAGGAGAAGGCATAAAAGACACTGCGTGAAGAAGACCTAGGACTGAAGCTCCGTGCGACGGTGCCTGTCGTGGTCTCTGGCGCAGAACAGCCACACCCAGCATCACAGTCCTGAGAGATACCGGAGGGAGAAAGGAGAAAGGTGCCATAGGATATTAGGAAGAAAGGGTTTTACTTAATGTCATATATGACAAAGAGGTTCAGTACAGGACGGGCTAAAAAGAGACTATGCCATTTCTGTCAGTGGTCGCCGAGGCGGGAGCAGTTTCCGTGCGTGGCGGGGAAAGCAGACCGGTGCGTGGAAGAGCACGGTGGGGAAGGGGAAGGGGGGTAGTACATGTACAGTGCTCTACCGCTCAGGACTCTTCTGAGTGGATGACTCGGCATCCCCATTTCAACCGGCTTGGTGGGGCCGAGGGGGAGCTGGTGCGTTTCATGGCTCTTACCGTGGAAACATTGACAGGGAACTGGCTTCAGACGTCCCTGGATTCAGGAGCTCGCACGGCAGGACTAAACCCTCTTTCTCTCCACTGCTTGGTTCTGCTTGTCTTCTCAGAGTCTCTCTCCATGTGGAGAAGTAGACAGCATCCTTCCCAATGGTTCGTGCAAAATCTCAGGAAGGACGCTGACTGGTCCAGCTCGGGAGACCTGCCGTCCCTTAACCAGTTGCTAGCCCAGGAGACAGTCCTGACTGGCCATCCGCTTGTTAACCTCCCTGCCACCAAACCACACAAGCTAAACAGGACTTTTTGAAATAGTGGAAGTGATGCTTCTCTAAAGGAAGAAAAAAGGGAAAACGTGTAAAATAGAGCTATTTGACATGACACAAAAAGCAAAGAAAATTTGATAAATTGGACCTCATGAAAATTAAAAATGTGAAAGACCTATAGGCTGAGGGTAAATATTTATGAACCACATAACCACATAAAGGACTAGTAGCTACAAAATATTTTTTTAACTCTCAAAACTCGACAATAAAAAAACACAAACAACCCATTTAGAAGTGGGCAGAAGTCATGAAGAGACATTTCATGGATGAGGATGTACATCTGACAAAAGCACATGAAAACATATTCATTAGCCTTGAGAGAAATGCAAATTAACACCAGGATGACGGATGCCCACACCCACAGAATGGCTTAAATTGAAATACAGTGATAAGACCAAATGCTCATAAGAATGCAGAGAAACAGGATCGTTCATACATGGCTGTGGGAACATAAAATGGTACAACCACTCTGGAAAGGGGGTGGCAGTATTTTACAAAACTAAAGTGCCTAGAGCCGCATTAAACTTAAAAACGTTGCATCGAAGGACACAATCAATAGAATGAAAAGGCAACCTAGAGGAAAAGGCAACAGAATAGAGGAAAATATTTGCAAGTCATCTACCTGATAAGGGGTTAATATCCAGAATGTATTTTAAAAACCACTACATGCAGGTGTGGCTCAGTGGACTGAGCGCCATCCCGTGGACGGAGAGGTCCCAGTTGGATTCCTGGTCAGGGCACAGGGCTCCAGCCCCTGTAGGGGGCGTTTAGGAAGCAGCTGATCGATGTATCTATCTCATATGGATGTTTCTATCTCTCTCTCCCTTCCTTGCTCTCTAAAAAAAAATCAATAAAAATAAACACTAAAACTCAACAACAAATAGTCAAAAAACCCAATTTAAGAATGAGCAAAGGACCTGAATAGACATTTCTCTGAAAATGACATACAAATGGCCAATAAGCACGTGAAAAGGTGCTCAACACCAGTAATCCTCAGACAAACGCAAGTGAAAACTGCAATCAGATACTCTCTCACACCCACCAGGATGGTGGCTGCTAGTAGACAAAACAGGAAGTACCCAGTGTTGGTGAGGGTGTGGGGACACTGGAGCCCTTGTGCACTCTTGGCGGGATTGTGAAATGGTACCACTGCTATAAAAAGCAGCATGAAGTTTCCTTTAAAAATTAAAAATAGGGCCAAACCGGTTTGGCTCAGCGGTTAGTGTCAGCCCGCCGACCAATGAGTCTTGGGTTCGGTTCCCGCTAAGAGCAGGTACCTCGGTTGCGATTTGTCCCCGGCCCTGGTCTGGTCGTGTGGGAGGCAACCAGTTGATGTGGCTCTATCACATCGATGTTTCTCTCTGTCTCTCCTCCCCCCCCCATCTGATGATAAATAGAAAAGTATCCTCAGGTGAGGAATAAAATAAAAAAACTAAAAATAGAATCACTCTGTGATCCGGAAATTGTACCTCTGAGTATGTATCCAAAAGGGTTGAAAACAGGGTCTGAACGTGGTATTTGCACACCCATATTCATAGCAGCCATATTCACCATAGTCAAGAAGTGGGGGGAGACAACCCAAATGTCATCCACAGACAAATGGAGAAGCACAATGTGTTACATGCATGCAGTGGGAAATGACTCGGACCCACACAGGAAGGAAATCCTAACAGGGGCTACAACATGGATGAACCCTGAGGGCAAGTGAAGTCAGCCAGTCACAGAATGACAAACACTGTGATTCCACTCCAGTGAGGTGTAGTCAAGTTCACGGTCTTCCTCCATCCCCACGCCACAGCGTCAGGCGGCCTTCCCCTCCGTGGACACGGCGTCAGGCGGCCTTCCCCTCCGTGGACACGGCGTCAGGCGGCCTTCCCCTCCGTGGTTACCACACTCTGACGCCAACAAGGAGCACTCGTGGTCCCGGCTGTCAGCGGTGGCGCGAGACGGCCTGAGAACCCCTGCACTCCTGTTAGCGGTTCCCGTGCTGCCTCCTTTGTACCATTGGCTGCTGTCTTTCTCTTTCTCTCTCAGACATGTCCTCACTGGAGAGCGCCTCATAGTCATTCTCCTTCTTTGGGTGCCTCCTCCTCTTCATCCTTGTCTGATCGTGAGCATGTCCCAGATTTCTTGAGCTAGCTTCCTTTCTAAGCCTCAGTGCGTGAAATCCTGGACCACTCTTCCTGAAGTGTCTGAAATTTGAGTGGGAGTTAGGACTCTTTCCACTGCACGTGACAAAAGCTGACTTTAAACTGAATTAAGGAACTGTTTTGTGGTTTGTTTGTTTTTTCCCCCCAGGATTTTTAGACACATGTAACTAAAATACCCAGGGCTAAGATCTGTCCACCTTCAGGCACAGTTTGGTCCAGATTCTCCAACAAGGTCCTCAGAAATCAGTGTCCTTTTCATCCCTTGGCTCTGCTTTCCTGGGCTGGTCTTGTTTGAGGTCAGGCTGTGCCCACGTAGTGGGCCTGGCAGCTCAGAGCACAGTCCCAGAGGAAAGGGGGCCTTTTCTTTCCCCGTGGTTTCCGCACATGTCCTGGCAGAGCTGGCCTCACCTGTGTGTTGTTTCCTGTGGCTGCCATCACAAATGTCCACAGCTGGCGGCTCAGGTTCAGAAACGCGTTCTCGAAGTCCTGGAGGCCAGAGGCTGAAAGCAGGGTGTTAGCAGGACTGCACCTCCCCGGAGACTGTAGGCAGCAACCCCGCCCGTAATTCCAGGTTCTGGTGGCTGTCAGTTCTCCCTGGCTTCCGGGCTCTGTGGCCACATCCCCGTCTCCGCCTCCACCGCACACACATCGCCTTCTCCCCTTCGTCTTCTAATCTCTCCGGGGTTTCCTTTATAAGGACTCGTGTCATTGGTTTCAGATCCACCCAGATAATCCAGGTGACCACTTTATCTCAAGATTCTCAAAATAGTTACATCTGTGAAGATCGCTTCACAGGGGTCATGTGCTAAGACAAGACATATCGTTTGGGAGCTGACATTCAACTCACCGCAGTGGACATGCGCCCTACACGGCCTCAGAAGACTCAGGTCTCAGAAGGGCCCGGCCCTGGTTAATGTTCTGCTGTCGCCATCTGGACATTTGTAATTGTTGAACAAGGGACCCCTCACTTTTGTTTTGCTCTGGGCCCCACAAATTATGCAGCTGGTTCTGGTCCTATGAGAAAGACAGACTTTGAGAAATCTTCCCTGGGGATCTTCCCCAGGCCACCTCAAGACCGTCAGCCCCTGGAATGTGTGTGGCGCTCTCATCCCTACCCCATCAGTCTCGGACAAAGACTGTGAAGGACTAGAGGTACTCTAGAGCATCCAGCTTAGGATAGCAGGGAGGGCTTCCCACTGGAGGCAACCTTCAAACTGAGGCAAGGAAGTGAGGATGCGCTGCAGGCGAAGGGAAGAGCCTATGCAAAGAAGAGGAGGCGAGGGAGAGGCCGCACCTTCGACACTCTTGCAGTTGCTAGAGACGGAGCCCGGTTGTCAGGGATGCTGACCGCAGGCATGTTCCCAGCTGGGCTGGATGGAGCCAGGGTTAACCAAAGTGGTAGGAGGCAGACAGGCTGTCTAGAATGACACAGTCACTTTCTACCAAGCTTCTTGTCACTTCCCCTCTCCAGTTTGTTCTGCCTGGTTGGCCAGAATTGGGCCAAGGCAACGGTTCCTGTAGCTACTTCCTCTACCTTCTGAAAGACGACATCAGCAAGAAAAATGAAGAACTCGGCCATGACCGTCCGCTGAATCCGTATCACTGAACCACACAGGAGATGAGAGTTATTTCGAATAAGTGGGGGAAGGTGGTGCATCGGTGAATGGTTTCAGGAGACCTGCGTAGCCACAGGTGATTTTTAAAGGTTGGGCTCCTACCTACTCCCTATATCAAATTAATTCCAGACAGAGCAAAAATGTTAAAGTAAAAAAATAAAGAAATAAAACAAAAGCAAAATGAAAAAAATAAAACAATTAGAATACTAGAAAATGGGGGAAATGTTATAATCTTGGGAAAGGGAAGGCTTTCTACGAGAGACACAAATCTGAGAAGGGATAAGAGAAAAGACTTATAAACGTTAATAGGTAAAGAAATGTAAATTTCCACAGGGAGAGAAAGAAACAAAATCAAAAGACAAATTGTAAGTTAGGAAGAATATTCACAACATATGTAACAAAGCTTAGGCTAATTTTCCTAATATAAAAGTAACTCTTAAATATTAATAAGAGGAAGACCAACAACCCAATAGCGAAACAAAGTTGACAAAGGACAAGAATATGTAGTGTACAAGAAAAGAAATTCAAGTGGTTTATGAACATATAAAGTGATACTTAACCTCACTATTGAGTAAAGAAACACAGTGAGAGCCCGGCCAGTGTGGCTCGGTGGATTGAGCATCGTCCCGTGGACTGAGAGGTCCCGGTTAGGTTCCTAGTCAGGGCACATTCCCCGGGTTGTGGGCTCGATCTCCAGTAGGGGGCGTGCAGGGGGCAGCTGATCAATGTTTCTCTCTCACATAGATGTTTCTGTCTCTCTTTCCCTTCCTCTCTCTAAAAAATCAATAAAAACATTAAAAAAGAAAGAAACACAGTGAGACACCAGTGTTCCTCCATCAGATCAACCAAGATTAAGAAACTTGACATTAGGTTTAAAAGGAAATATAAACACAGACACCTGCACACCTTGTTGGTGTGAGCACATGTTGAAGGGAATTATGAAATAGCAATCAAAATTAAGAGGATGGAGATGCCTCAGATGGGAAAAAAAAGTAAAACTCAACTTTAGGAGAATTTTTACAAAGAAAAATGATAAAATCCCCTCCCCCGAGTTAACCACTGACAAGTAAGTACTGGATTCGGCTTCTTCCAGAACTGTTTCTGTGTTTATACAAGTGTGGCTAAATCAAATTCTGCTTTAAATCATGCACTTTTATACAGTCTTTCCTTAAGCCAAGCAAGGAGCCAGCCAGCTTGGGAAGTTCTTGCCCTAGAAGAGGTGGGGGACAGGTCTGAAACGCAAGACTTCTTGGCTTTTGCTCCAAAAATCTAAGCCCACAGGAGAATGTAGAGGGTTTGCAGAAGATCTAGAGGGGAGAAGAAAAAGTTTTCAGGCATAAAAGGACCGAAAAAGACAAAAATCGTGTGTTTCCTCTGTCACAGTGGTGTGGGAGTATTGGCACAGTGGGCATGTCGCTCTGCCTCGCTGGGGCAGAGCAGAGCAGGAGGGCTCGGGTTACAGGAGGCACCTACAAAGTCACACTGGTGGAGGAGAAAGAGGGGAGCGGAGAAGCAGGAGGAAAGGGAAGGAGAACTCAAGGCAGACCTAATACGCTAAAAATACACTGGAGGGGAGCTGAGTAATAATGAGATCAGATAAGGAAAAGCGCTTTCCATCAGTGTGAAGGACGCGAAAGGCGATGCAACCCGGCTGATGGACAGGAGAAAGCATTCTGACTCAAATGCCAGTGAAAACAACAATGAGAGGGCACCTTCCCCTATTGGACTGGCAAGCGAGGTGGAGGCTAACCTGTGGGCGCCTCTGTGCAGGTGAAAGAAAGGCGCTCCCGTCTGGGCAGAATCACCCGTGACGGGTGACTGGATACACCTTTTTGTCCCCAGCCTGGATCTCTTGCAAACAGACCTGGATCCCTCAGCAAAATATAAAAATGATTCAGAATACACGGTGTTTAGAAAGACGTGGAGGTGACATCCTCTCCCACTGCTCAGATAACCTTTTTTTGTTTTACCTGTGGCATTAACACTGGGATTCTAACTATACGATTGTGCTTCCACGTCTTCTATGGACTTGAAGCTGTGTGGTCCCCATCGCTACAAAAGATGTAAAATTTAGCCCGACTTCACTCTCGCCTTTCCTGTCGCCTGTTTTGTGGTATTATTTCAGTTCATTCCTGCAGCCAGTCATGAATATTCATGAAGAACCTACACACAGTAGGCTCGTTTTTCTAGGTGCTTGTTGTTCTTATGACCTTATTAGTTTTATCTTTTTCTTGCCCTTATGATTTTGAGTAATAAGCTTGCTCCTTTATTTTTTCCATCCACAGAAGCCATCGTAATTCATATTTTTAACTCAGGTATTTGCAAGTGACAGAAACTAGCCTGGACAAGATTAAAAAGAGTGGGGAAGGCCCTGGCCTGTGGGCTGTTGGTTAGAGCATCGTCCCGACACACCATGTCTGAGGGTTCGGTCCCCAATCAGGGCACATATAAGAATCAACCAATGAATGCATAACTAAGTGGAAAAATCAATCAATCTCTCTCTCTCTCTCTCTCTCTCTCTCTCTCTCTCAAATCAATAAATAAAAAAATGTTTTAAATAGTGGGGAGGTGTGAAGAGAAAATGTGTTGGCTGGCTGTATTGCAGAGTCTGCAGACAGGCAGCTGTGAGACTCAGCGCAGGAATGCAGACTTCCTCCCTACAGTGCAGCCCTCACAGCCTGGTGTCCAAACCTCATCGCCTCTTGGGTCAGGGTCTAGGGTGGCGTGGTAGCCACATGGCTCTGAGACAAGTCCAGAGGAAGGGAACTGCTGGACCACCATGTCATGGACTGGCTTCTATAACACAAACATTAATTTCTTCTTTAGAAGATGTT
This sequence comes from Tadarida brasiliensis, assembly GCA_030848825.1. NCBI lineage: Eukaryota > Metazoa > Chordata > Mammalia > Chiroptera > Molossidae > Tadarida > Tadarida brasiliensis. The sequence continues at coordinate 124,476,823 of CM061258.1, forward strand.
GAGTGAGAATGGATTTGTTTGGATGCAAAACAGCTGACGTGTCCCCTATCCCCTGATGGAGCCATGTAGACCAGACTGCCCATGCCCCCAGAGGCCTGGTTCTCTGTCTCTTGGAGCATTTGGAAGTTTCTTTGCACCCACTCTTCAAGTCAACCATTCCACTTCTGCTGTGGTCCTTGCTTTGGGGGAGCAAAGCTATAGGTGCTTTGTGTAGAGGGAAGGGCAAAACAGTCCGCCTTCTGACTTCATGCTTTTCCTGTCTGTGCACAAAGGTGCAGGCCTGCCCCCTGGTGGCGGCCACCAGACAACCTCCAGGAGGAAATGACTCCTGAACCACAGTGGGGTTGGGCCTCTTCAGAACAGAGCCTGGCACAGGTCAAGTACTATATAGGTGTGTACTTTCTTAAAAATCCTTTTGGTTACGACCATTGGCCCTGGGGTCACCTCCCTAAAGTTCAAATTCCAGCTCTGCCAAGTACTGGTTCAAAAGCGGTGATGTGAGAGTTAGCTTCCTAGGACTGCCGTAGCCAACTACACAGGCTGGGGGCTTCGGACAAACAGAAAATAGGACGTCAATAAATAAATTATTTCAAACCCAGACATGTATTGTTTTCCAGTTCTGGAGGCTAGAAGGCTGAACGGAAGTGTTGGCAGGACCATTCTCCCCTGAAGTGTGCAGGGATCCTTCTGGCCTCTTCCTGGTTCCTCGTGGTTTCCAGCAATCGCTGGTGTTCCTGCGATCTTGGACGCATCCCTGCGACCCTCCCTCTTTGCATGGTGAGCCTGTGCACGCCGTCTTCCCTCTGCACACGTCTGCGTCTGTGTCCGCCTTTCCCCTTCCAGGGACGCCAGTCCTATGGGACTAGTGCCCACGTCGTTCCTGTGTGGCCTGGCCTTAATTAACACGTCTACAATGACCCTATCTTCAAACAAGGTCACTTTCTGAGGTCCTGCAGGTAGGACTTCAACCTGTCTTTTGTGGGGGGGGGACACAATTCAACCCATTTCAGCGTGTTGCATCACCTCCTGGTCCTCCGTGTCTTCAAGTGTGAAATGAAAAGAGGTATCTGAGAGAGCAACCCATCCTGACACAGAAAGATGCTTGAGGCATGTTGCTCGGAGAAATGGGAGTTTCAGAGTAAAACATGTGCCGTGGTAGGCGTATTTGGGTGTGCACAGAAAATTTCTGGATAGATTCATCAGAAATGCACCAGTATTCTCTCTGGGGGGTGGGATCGTGAAATGGGAGGGTTAGGGAGGAAGGATACAGCCTTTCCCATGAGATCCCTTTATTTCTGCTTGAATTGCTTTATTTTGTTTTTATAATTCAATAACACAAAGAAAGCAGTTGAACCACAATTTCATTTCCCTGGTTGGGTGTCGTGAGGATCCAATACGTGCGGAATGTAAAGCGCTCAGCCCAGCACGGGCCCAGTGAGCGGGGACTGGTTCTCACCGCAGCTCTCACGAAGCAGAGTTCAACAGACGGACATGGAGCCGAGCCTCGTCCATTAACGGCAGAGATGTACGCAGGGGATCACGTGATAACCACTTGATATATTATTAAGCAGCATTAAAAATTATATTGACCCAAAGTCCCTAATAACAAGGAAAACTGTTCACCACTTGATGCAAAGGGTAAGCTGTAAAGCAGGATACCAGTTTTAAGCCTTGCAGCATGTTCTTGAAAGTAATGTTACATCATGTAACCAATGTAAAGAGTTGCTTCACGAGTGTAGCAGAATTTGTAGTGATTATTTTCTTTCTTTCTTTTCATTTCTTTTTACCATAAGTAGTTTCCACATTGTCCTTAAGGAAATGTGCCCTATTTTTACAACAAGGAAAGAATGATCATTAAGAAGAAAGAGAGAAGAAATGTGACATGATCACCCAGCTGAATAATCAACCTCCGCACTTTACAGAAACCCTCAGTTTCCGGAGGGAAACAGCTCCAGCGTCAGGGGGAGAAGCTGCGTTCCCCAGTCAGCGATGATGGTCCCTCTCTCCTACCTTCCTCTGACCCAGGAACACTGGAACGAAAGGACTACAGGGGCAGAATCTGCATAAATGGCTAAACAAATTGTGGACTATCCACACCATGGAATATAGTCACTGAAAAAATAGAAAAGGAACAAACTATTGATACACCCAACAAACCTGGGTGACTCTCGTGCTGAGTGAAAAAAGACAAGTCCGCCCCCCTCGGCCGGTTTGACTCAAAGGTAGAGCGTCGGCCCTCAGACCAATGAGTCACTGGTTCAATTCCGGCCGAGGGCATGTACCTTGGTTGCAGTTCGTCCCCAGCCCTGGTCAGCGTCGTGCGGCAACCAGTCGATGTGTCCATCTCACGTCGATGTTTCTCTCTCTCTCCCTTTTTCTCCCTCTCTCCCCCTCCCACTCTGTCTGAAGATAAATAGAAAAAAATACCCACGAGGGGACTCAAAAGTCAAGAATGGCCGAATGGAAAAGCAGAAAGAAGTTGGTCTTTACTGATATAATTGAGTTGCTGATTCAACCAATATGAAGCTGCCTCATGTTATTATGTGAGATAACATTTCCTTAATGCTTAAAGCCAGACGAATTGGTAGGTTTTATTTCTTGCTGCTGAGTCCCCTAAAAAGAGAGATGGACATGAAGACCCAAAAAAGGAGGCACTGAGGGAAGAGAGAAGCTGAGGCCAGAACAGCGAGGCTGGGAACTGGACAGAGTCCCTGTGAGGAGCTGGGCTTTTAGCATGGCACAGTGGCCGAGGCCGGAGACTCCGGAACCGGTGCCTGGGCTCACACCCCAGGTCCACCACATACCAGCGGCGTCAGCTGGGGCAAGCCCTTAGCCTAGTTTCCTTATCTGTGAAACAGGATCATAACAGCAGTACTCACAGGCTCTAAGGAGGGTGCATTAGTGACCGTGGAAGGACCAGCAGTGCCCCAGCCACAGGAAGCACACATTAGCATTAGCTATGAGGTAGGTAATATTTAACAACCAGCTTCATTTTCTCCTTTATATGTTGTCACTCCTCCTTTGTAAAAAAAAATCCAGCCAGGAAGGCTTGGCCCCGACGTCCCAGTCCTTCAGGCAGAGGTCAGGCGTCCTTTCAAATTCTCCTAGAGGAACCTTTTGCAAAGTGGTGGCTCCGTTGTGGGTTTCCATTCTGCCCTCAATCCTTCAAGGTTCCTGCCTTTCAGTGAAGAAAGGGAGCGTGTTTGAGAACCAGATTCCCTCCCACTCCTCAGAGGAGCGGATTTGTGTTCCTACACTCCTGGGGCCACAGTTCTCGGGGAAGTAATGTCCTGACCTAGGAGTTTCCACCGTCCTTCCAGCTTTGACCTCCTGAGGCCCTGGGAGTGCAGAGGAACCCTGAGGCGTGTGTAAGAGAAGACGGTGAAAGGCAGTTACCCGGACGGACGTTGGACGTCGCCTCTCTCTGGGGAGAATAGCCTCCAAGAACTTATCTGAATCTAGGAACTGAGGAGCAGAACCCCCTTCCAGCTAATGGTGCTGCGCTGAGTTCCCACTAATGAGCACTGATTGGCACCACATTTAAATGCAAATCTGAGTCTTTGTTTCTTACAAATAACCTTTTTTCCCCCCTTTTAAAGGCAAACCCTGGGAGACTGGTAGTTTCAGCTTGATTGCAAATCTAACCGGGTTTTTGTTTTTTATTTCTTCATTTCCTACTCCAAATCTGCCTGCTCACCCCATTTTTCCACAGTCATCCAAAAAATGTTCTTTTGGAGTAGACCTTAAATTTAAAAGAGGTGAGGGCTGCCAGGCTGGTGTGGCTCACTGGTTGAGCGTCGACCCATGCACCAAGAGGTTGCTGGTTCGATTCCCGGTCAGGGCACATGCCCAGGTTGTGGACCAAATCCCCAGTGGGGGCATGCAGGAGGCGGCCAATCGATGTTCTCTCTCATCGATGTTTCTATCTCTCTCTCCCTCTTCCTTCCTTTCCCTCTAAAATCAATAAAAGAAAAATATTTTTTTAAAAAGAGGTGGGGTTCAACACTGGACAGAAGTGGGTGCAGGTTCTAGGAGCCTGACGAGAGGGAGCAGTGCCAGCACCTGTGTTATAAAATACAAGATGCCCTCCTTTGCTCACTTCTCTGTCTTACTACTTCGCAGCTTCTGAGACTTAGAGACTTTCATCTGAGTTAATATCCACTGTTAAAAAAACAAAATTCAACTGAGTAAATTTAAAAACCTTATTGGCTTTATCCAACAATTCGTGAGTCAGGTGGCGTCCAATCTAGCAGAGAGACGAGCCATACAAGGCAAGAAATTTTATAGGCAGAAGAGAGCGGGAACAAGGAAGCTGCACAGGGGAGAAAAGACTGGTTCTTGCAAAGCTAATTCCCTTCGAGGCAAATGACCTAACTAGTGCTGATCAGGTGATTCCTGATTGGTGGGTCTGAGATTCCATTTCTGGGAGAGCTGAAACTGCAATGCAGAAATTAAGTCTCAGTGTGGTGGCGTGGAGCTGAGCAGAAGTGACTCCATCTTGGGACTCTTGTCTTTAGGGCCATCATGTCAACATGTTACCTTACTATGTTGTTGAAAATGGACCCAGAGACTAGCTAACTGTTGCCCTGCCTGCACTCTCCTAAGCAATCAGGATCTAGCTCAGACACAGCAGGTGTCCTGTGATGGCCCCTCTGAGCTACAGCGTTACGCGTGAAGCATAATGGCCCATTTTTCAACCATCTTTTCTTTCCATCTATTTCCTACAGTCTATGGAGAGCGTGCCCTCCCAAGACTGGTGTGAGGGCACAGAATCCAGTGCAATAACTGAACTATGAGATTCATGAGGATTCTTTTCTTCAGAGCTGGAGAGATTGTTAAGCCCGGCTGGCTAAGTAGGCAGCTGCCAGGCTCTGTGACTGAGCGGCCCCTGCGGGAGGCTGGTTAAGTGAGCTCCTCTCTGCCCTCCCCTTAGCAGGTACCCACAGCGGCTCAGGTTCGAGGAAGGAAGCAACATGTGTGGCATGGGACTGAAGGCACACACTGCACCACCAGATCGACCTGGATGTGAGGCTGAGCTCTGCCCGGTGACAGCCGTGTGATCCGCACCAAGTTCCTTAACTTGCTAAACATCAGCTTGCTCTTCGGCAAATGGGCTGCAGGGTAGGCAGTGGACCGCTCACGAGATGCTGCCATCGTTCTCTCCCACCGCATCCACACTGACGCTGCTACATGACCGGGCGTTAACCATGTGATTTGCTTTGACCAACAGGACACTAGCAAATGGGTTGCAGGCAGAGGCTGTCCGTTAGGGCTTACTCTCTCCTGCTCCTGAGAACCCCCACCATGTGAACAAGCATGGCTGGATGGTGAGCGACATGCAGCTGTCACCCTCGCCAAGCTCAGAGCGACGGCCAGACACGTGAGTGAGGCGATCCTAAACTGTTCATTTCTAGCCAAGCCAGCACAAACCAGAATGAACTCCCAGAAAAAACGCAGAACTGGGAGAAACATCAAATGCTTGTTGTTTTAAGACACTAGACTTGGAGAAGGTTTGTTATACAGCAAAACCTGACTGAGACACACTTCCTCACTCAGGTGATACTTGAGCCTTAAATGCACATCAAGGCCCCCACCAGCGCCTGGTGCATAGCAAATACTCAGGCAGGGTGCTGGGACCTCCCTGGTCTTCACTGAAGCAGACGGGCAAGAAAAGAAACTGCTTGTTTTAGCCACTGCATGGGACCTGGTTCTCTCCTCTGAGTGGCTCTGGAGACACTGCAAGAACTCCCCCAGTCATTGCCGATCGTGGCTACAGTGGGTTCCTATAAGGAACACTTATACTTATGCCCAAATTACAATGTCTCTGAGCTTCCCAGCCACACCCCATCCCTATGTCCTAAGAGCAACCTCACACACTCACATAACTGGTCTTCTACAACAGATGCCAAGTTCTTCCTCTGGCTTCAGAGTGAGCACAGGCAGCCACATAAAGGAAGCACTAGATGGAGTGTCCCCTGTGAGGATGTCTGTGCTGGTCTAGAACTGCCACCACCAATGCTCGCAGAGGCTGCCCAGGGTGCCCGGTGGCTCCTGTGTGGGACTGGCTGGTCCCCATCACCGCATCTCTGCAGCCTGCATGCTTCCCACGCCGCCGCAAGGCTCTGACCCAAACAGTTCTGCAGACGGTACATCTATAAAGGCCAAACTCTGGGCCCAGCGCAAATGTCCTTCAGCCATAAAAGGGGTTTAAACATAAGAAAAAGAAGTGTGGTTTATTCATGTTGTAACGTGTCAGCAAGATAACAGAGACGCACGGCCGAATTGTAAAGGAGCACTTTATTACACCGGTGGGCTGTTACACCGGTGGGCTAGGGGGGTACAGCTTCCCCAAATCCTCAGCCCCAAGCCTTCTTTGTTGCCCACTTCTAAAGGCACAAACTACAGAAAAAAAAAAAAAAACTACATTCTCTTGGCGCCGCTTTTGGCACCATTAAGGGGGGCTGATACAGAGAAGGGGGAGAGGAGCAGGGCAACTATTAATCTCTCACGATTCCTCTGAGTTTCCCAAGGCCATCCTCAACCCCTTATCTTTACAGTTTTCTTTGGGTGTCTCAAGGCCCTTATGTTTACAGAAAAGAAACTGCCAGGGTGTGTACGTGCAGTAACTGAGGGTCAGAATGGAGTTATTACATCCCCACTGGTTTTATGTACAAGTCAAATCATTGACCCTTTTTTTATTAAGGATATTAACTCTGTCCCTGTATTACTCCCAAATTATTGGCATAGAAACAGCAGGTTTCACCTAGTGCTACACACAGTCTGTTTTGTATTGCTGGAGGTTATACTTAGGTGGGAGTATGCAAGTCCCTTGCCCCTGGATATCCCCCAAAGTTAACTTGGGCTGGTCCCATGTACAGTTGTCAGTATTTGGGGTCTGGGAAATTGGCTCGGAGAGGCTTAGCCCTATATATAAGGGGGCCTCGAATTTAGGCATAACTAGTAATCAGCCCCTATGTCCTTCCTGTGGCCTAATAAAGGTCTGGCTGACTAATGATATTAATCTGAATGGGGTCAGATTTTCCTGTAGGGAAACCCTTGGGCTTGGTTAACCTTCTAAAATCTATATGAGGGTGCCTGCTTCTTATACAGCCCTTAGTAGTAAATATGGTTTCACAACCCCGAGATGGACAAAAGTATTCATTTGCATTCAGGCAACTTGTGGTGACTGTACCGCTCCCTGGATATATATATTCCTATCCCTTGTAGTCCCCATTCCACTGTAGGTGTCCCATAACCCCAGGGAAGGGGCCCTTCTCTATGACATTAATCTTCAGTAATACCATCTGTGCCTCTGGTGCCTCTCATGAGGTCACATAGGTCGAGACTGAAAACAGGTTTTTCTATCCCCTTTGTGGTGACACTTCTTAAGACCTCCCCCAACATCCCATTTTCAAGTTCCCAGTTCCACTGGGGCCCAGATCTATAAAAATTCCCCTGTACAGTCATAATCAGAAAAATTAGAGTCCTGATAAATGCAAGAGTCTCATTTTTAAGAGATCTGGAGAGGCCCAGACCGTTCATTCTGCTTTTTCCACCTTCAGCCGGGAATGGTGCAGCCAGATTGGGATGCCATTGACCTTGACAGCCGTTGGTGCAGGCAGGATAACAGTGTATGGTCCCTTCCAGGCTGGAGTCTGTCCTTGGGTGGTAAATTTCTTTACCCATATCGAGTCCCCGGGCTGGAAAGGGTGCACAGCGTCCGAGGTGGGCACAGGCAGGGCGTCACAGACATGTTTATGGACAGCTTTCTGGGCGGACTGCAGGGCCTGCAAGAACTGTAAGAGGGCGAGGGGGAGCAGACTACATCCTACACTGTCGTTCCATTACCAGGGGCAAGCTCTCCCTCTCTCAGTGTCCTATCTTGTTCCCTTTTTGAGTATTCCTCCAATATCCTGTCTTCCTGTAATATGTATGTCCCTTTCTTTTATCCTTTCTTATCTTTTTACTTCCTCTGCACAATCCTTCTTTTTTTATTTCTTCTCTTCTCCATAATCCTTCGTCAATTTACACAGACCCTCTGTGACTTACACAATCCTTCTTCAACTTACACAAACCCTCTGTGACTTTCCTAGTCCCTCCCCTGACATGAACCTGAGAGCTTGCTCAATCTATCTGCTGTCTGCACATCCCCCAGCTTTTCTTCTCCTCCTCCCTACTTAGACCCACACATTCCTGCTTCCCTCCGCCTTCTCCCTTTCCCTGTGACCTTACTGGACACTGCCTGCTTCTCAAGCATTCAGTAAACTTGATTTAACCTAGGTGGGTAGTCCGGTGCAGCTGGTTGACTAAAGTCCGACCTAGAGCCTCTGGGACTAACAGCCTCCCATCAGGCAGTGTCCACCATCCATTGATTTCTTTTATGGCTTGTTTCTGCTTGGCCAAGTCATTTTCTGACCTAGTGTATCTGGAGAGGCCGTTCCCCACTGGTTTTAGGGCTGCCTCTCAAGCTTCCTGGTGCAGCAGATTTTCTTTCTTGCCCCATTGGAGAGCCTGGATTAGGGCTATGAGTCCAGGCCGTTGGGCTGAAGTTCCCCTACTTAATGACTGTGACCAGATGACACAGTCCTGAGTTACTAGTGCTGTCCCAGCATACCTGGTTTCTTCCTGGACATAGCTGCTCCCGTCCGTGAACAATACCTCATCTGGTGATGGCAGTGGGACATCCTTGAGGTCTGGGCGGCCGTCTGCACTATGTATATTACCTCCAGGCAGTCCTGTAGAGGTTTCGCCGGGTCATCGTCTGGAGGCAGGCTGGCAGGACTGATGGCCAACGTCTTGTGGAACTTGATGCGGGGGCTGGCCTGGAGTGTCAGTGGCCAGCAATTGAGTGATCTCTGGAGGAGATCACGTCTGAGTAGGGGGTGTGGGCACTCCGGCAGGACCAGAAACGAAGGAGTCACAGTATTTTCCCAAAGTCCATAGTCCTCTTTGAAGTCCAGGGGTAGGTTAGAGCCCGAGTGGCTCAGTCAGGACTGAGTCTGCTGCACCAGTACCTACCAGGAGACTAACTAGTTTGTCCCCTATTGTCTTGTCTATCTCTAATCGGGACCTATGCCTGCTGTCCTGGCTCTTCCTCATGTTTCCCTTTCTCAGGTGATCCTTTTCTATGGGCCCTGTTTCCCTTAAGGCTGTTATTATTACCTTTGCTATTCTATTATCTTGTTTCCCCGATATTTCATTTCTAAGAATGTTTACTGTGCAACCCAATGAGGTCTTCTGGGCATTAGGGCTGCTATCCATGATTAGACTAACTGTAACAAAGTTGAGGGAGACACAGTAGGGAGGCAGACGAGAACAAAAACAAGGGAAGACACACAAGACAGAAACTTTCGCTTCGTCCGCCTGGCCGCTCCCCTCGCGGGGATTTCAGACGCCTCTTGGCATGTGGCAGGTTGGAATAAGCCCCCAACTCGGATCAGGCTCGCTGGTGGGACACCATAGTGGCCCAAGAACCTGATACCGCCTTTTAGCCGTATGAGGTCATCACGGAACCGCAGGGTAGGACTCACACAGGCTCCGTAACGAGCGTCATGGAGCACGGTCACTCACACACAATTACATTCACACAGTCACACTCACACACCAGAAGTTCTCGGGAGGTGATCAGTCAGTCTCCCCTTCCGCCCCAGTGGCGGACCAGAAAGCACCGCGGTCCAGAACCAGAATTTGCCAGAATTGAACCCCACCTAACGTCTCAGGGGGTCCCAGAGAGGAGAGGCTGTGCCGCGTCCGGCCCTCTCACTCCCACCCAGATGGACCGGTCTCCCAGAACTCACGTCCGGAGGCTTTTACCAGGTCTCCTTAAATTTTGGGGGGGACGTCTTGACATCTCCCAGCCGCTCGTCAGAAACCTAAGTAGGATCTTTGAGGCCCTGGAACATCTCTGGGGGTACCTCCCCTCAGATCTCTAGGGGTCCAGCCACCGGATCGGGAGAGGCCGTTCGTCCTAGGCGTCTAGACCCTGGTGCCCACCAGGGATCTCGCTGGGGCCTCCGAATGTTGTAACGTGTCAGCGAGATAACAGAGACGCACAGCCGAATTGTAAAGGAGCACTTTATTACTCCGGTGGGCTGTTACACCGGTGGGCTAGGGGGGTACAGCTTCCCCAAATCCTCAGCCCCAAGCCTTCTTTGTTGCCCACTTCTAAAGGCACAAACTACAGAAAAAAAAAAAAAAAAAAACTACATTCTCTTGGCGCCGCTTTTGGCATCGTTAAGGGGGGCTGATACAGAGAAGGGGGAGAGGGGCAGGGCAACTATTAATCTCTCATGGTTCCTCTGAGTTTCCCAAGGCCATCCTCAACCCCTTATCTTTACAGTTTTCTTTGGGTGTCTCAAGGCCCTTATGTTTACAGAGAAGAAACTGCCAGGGTGTGTACGTGCAGTAACTGAGGGTCAGAATGGAGTTATTACAATTCACACAATGGGACGAATGCCACAGAACAGTAAAAGTACACAAACACTCCACACGATGACATGCGTGAATTTCACAAATATAAAGTTGAGTGAAAACACAAAAAGTATTTGAATAAATCTACATAAAGTTCAAAAACAGGCAAAATCAAACGGCATGGTTCAGGGATGAATTCCCAGATGATAAACAAAGGAAGAAAGCGAGGGCATGCCTGCGCCAAGCTCAGGAGCACGGCTTCCCGTGCGGGGAGGAAAGGGTTCTGAAGGTGCTGAGTGTGCAGGGGTCCTGGGAGGCTGGGAGCGTTCTATTTCTTGATCTAGGTGGTGGTTACTGACCTAAGTATTTTCTTTCCAGAAATTCCTTATGTTGTCCACTTATATGTTATGTATTTTTCTATATGTGTGTTACATACCCCACCCCACAGCGTTAAACAAGGCTACCGCACTTGTTCTTTACACTTCTAATGACGAGGGCTCAGACCTGTCCCAGGGGTCCAGCAGGCACAGAGCACGTCCCGGCTGCCAGTCCCTCCCTCTCATGCCCGGTGTAGCCCTCCCCCACCAGCGGATGCCTGGATGTTGGTAATGGTGGGGACTGGAGTGAAGGTGTTTATTTCCACCACAAGGTCGCTCTTCCTCAGCCAACCAGAATGCCGTGGTCGCAGAGCAGGAGCAACCCCAGCTGTCTTCTGCATGGGTCTCGACCCTGCTTGGAACACGGCTAGACTGTGCTCATATGCCCTCAGCTGGACTCCCCGTCACACTGGGTCCTGCTCAGCTGTCGCTCAGCACCAACTTCAGCAGCAGGTGTGAGTTTCTAAGAAGGGTGACGTGCTCTGTGCCCTGTCATCTGAGAGAGCGGAGACCAGAGACCAGACAGAGCCTTTAGGGGAGGGGCAGAGGAGAGAAGACCTCCAAGGAGATAAGCAGAGCCTCAAGGGAATGCTCCCCAGGAAGTCCAGAGCAGCCATGTTTCAAAAGCTGTGGTCGCCCTGGCCGATTTGGCTCAGCGGATAGAGCGCTGGCCCGAGGACCAGTGAGTCGCGGGTTCGATTCCGATCAAGGGCACGTACCTTGGTTGCGGTTGGACCTGGTCCTGGTCGGGTCGTGCAGGAGGCAACCAGTCAATGTGGCTCTATCACATTGATGTTTTTCTTTCTCTCTCCCCCTTCCTCCCACTATATCTGATAATAAGTAAAAAAATATCCTCAGGTGAGGATTAAAAAATATATATAAAAACAAAAGCTGCGTCATGTTCAAAGGTGGCAAAGATATATCGGCTCAATTTCTAGAGCTGTAATTTCTTTTTTTATTATTAACTAATTTATTTTTGTTACAGATGTTTCTCCTTTTCCTCCCAGACACCCTCCTCCCGATCATTCCCCCTCTCCCCCCAAGCATTTTTGTCTATGTCCATTGGTTACGCATACATGCATGTAAGTTCTTTGGTTTATCTCATCCCTCCCCCTCACACACCCGTCCCCCTCCTCTGAGGTTTGTCAGTCTGAACCCTACTCCTTTCCATGCCTCTGGGTCTATTTTGTTCATCAGCTTTTTCTGTTCATTATATTCCACAAATAAGTGAGATCATGTGGTATTTGTCTTGAGCTGTGATTTCTTTAATCCACTATTTTTTTTTTTATTTATGCACATTTGTACTAAAACTCTATTAGTCTAAATTGCATTTTGAAAAATAGTTCTGGGAGAATAAAGTACTCAGAGTGGTTATCTCTGGGGACCAGGATGAGTTGGGTGAAGAAAGGACTTACACCTTTTTACTTTATATGCTTCTGAATTACTTTAATTTTTACAAAGAGCATTAATGCATTTGAAATTTTTAATGGAGACAATAAATTAAAATAGCCATATGTCAGCTAATACTAGCATAATGATACTGGAAGAAGGGACGAGTAGCCCTGACAATGGAGGGGGACAGAAAGTTAGCTGGGGCGTGTTGATGGCAGCTGAGGTTCCGGGGTTTCGGCAGGTGAGAACCGAGGGTGGAATGAGAGTGTGAGTGTGAGTGACAGTAGTGAGAGGAGACTCGATCCAGCAACTTCTCAGGGAGTGTGGTTTGCACACTGGTAGGGATACAACGGGGAGTAAGGAGGAAATTGCTCCCCACCTACCACCCCCACCCCCAAGGTGAGATACACATCCAAGGAAAGAACCCAGAGCAGAAAACAGAGGCAGGATGAAGGTAACAACATAGGGATAATTTAGCCAAACTCTGTTACAACTCACCTGGCCTCAGAAATCCACAAAGTGAGCTCTGGCAAGTAGCTCAGTTGGTTAGAGTGGCCTCCTGACACACCAAGGTTTTGGGCTCGATCCCCGGTCAGGAGTCAACCAATGAATATATGTGGAACAACATCTCTTTTTCTCAAAATCAATTTTTTAAAATTTTCTTTTTATCAACAAATTATCAAACAACAAGTGTTGGCGAGGGTGTGGAGAAAAGAGGACTCTAGTGCACTGCTGGTGGGAATGCAGACTGGTGCAGCCACTATGGAAAACACTATGGTGTTATCTCAAAAAATTAAAAATTGAATTGCCATTTGACCCAGTGATCCCAATTCTAGGAATATACTCTAAGAAGCCTGAAACACCAATCAGAAAGAATATCTGTACCCCTATGTTCATAGCAACACTATTTACAATAGCTAAGATCTGGAAACAGCCCAAGTGTCCATCAGTAGATGAATGGATAAAAAAGCTGTGGTACATTTACACAATGGAGTACTATGCAGCTGTAAGAAAGAAAGATCTCATATCCTTTGAGACGACATGGAGGGACCTGGAAAGTATTATCCTAAGTGAAACAAGCCAAGCAGAGAAAGACAAATATCACATGATCTCACTTATTTCTGGAATACAATGAACTAAACAAACTGATGAACAAAATAGACCCAGAGTCATAGAAATAGGGTACAGACTGACAATTCTCAGAAGAGGGGGTGGGGAGAGGGAAGGGATAAACCACAGAACTTATACACATATATGCATAACCGATAGACATGGACAACAAAGCTGGGGACGGGGTGGGGAGGGATGGGGAGGAGGGTGTCAATGGGGAAAAAGGAGAAACATCTGTAACAAAAATAAATTAATAGAAATTATAAAAAAATAAAATTTTCTTTTTAAAAAAAGAAAAACATTTACAGAGTACCCTTTTTATCACATCTTAACAAGCATTGATTGTATCTTTTATTTGGTTTTTCTGTCTTTGCTAACTTGATTGGAAAAAAGGACTTTATGGTGACACAAATAACATTCTATCTAAATTACTTGCTTCCCACCCGGGCTGGTGTGGCTCAGTTGGTTGAGCATCATCCCCTGCATGAAAAGGTTGCCAGTTCAAATCCTGGTCAGGTTTGATCTCAGGTATGGGGCGCATACGGAAGGCAACCCATCAATGTATCTGAGGTATCTCTCTCATACCGATGTTTCTCTCTCCCTCTTTCTTCTTCTCTCTCTAAAATCAATAAAAACATATTTCAAATAAATAAATAAATTGCTTGCTTCTCAGATCCTTGAGGGTGAGATAGGAACTTCCGTCTTTGCCTTGCGAGCATGTCATTTGACCTAGAATGAATGGCTAAGGTGCCATCGCATTGTTGTTCTGTTTACATTAAAATGCTGGGAAGAGTTCAGCACTTTCCCATAAGAGCACACGCTGTGACCCCTTGTGGATACGTGGCCACGATAATCCAATTCGGTATAACATGGGGAGCAACTGGCTCCCATCAGCTAAACAGTTCGCCAGGTTATTTCATTAATGTTGCTATACATAACCCTGCTTTTTATACAATTCGATTATGGGACCCACTTACAGCCTTGTGGAGAGGTTACAAATAGTCAGATTTTCTAGTCTGACATGCATCCACCAGGGGGCGTCTCTAGACCTCTGAGAGGGTCAACTAGAAAGAGCATGAAAGGGAGGGAACAGTGTCTTCTCCATCAGAGGTCAGCAACCTGTGGTCAGTGGGCGAAATCAGCCTGCCACCGTGCAAATACAGTTTTATTGGAAACAGCCATGCCCGTTCATTTACATTTTGTTTATAGCAACTTTTGCACTACAATGGCAGAGTTCAATAGTTGTGATAGAGAGCGTATAACCCAGAAAGCCACAAGTATTTACTATTAGTTTCTTTACAGATAAGGCTTGCTGACACCACTCCTCCAGAACCCACCTGAGAAGCAGCTGCACCAGTGGGCAGGGCAGCACCACAACAACTCTATGGGGCAGGCACTATTCTCATCATCCCCACTTTACAGATTAGGAAACCGAGGCATGGCAGCGTTAAACAAATTTCCCAGCGTCTCATTGCCAATAACTGTTGGAATTAAGATTTAAACCCAGGTAGTCTGTTCTGGAATCTGCATTTTTAACCACCACTACAATGCTTCCTAAAAGTTTCCATAAAGGGAAAACAAAAACAAAAACAGCCACATACGAAGATTCATGCTTTTCCATGGCAACATAGGAAGCTAGGAGGAAAATGACACCTACTTAGTAAAACAAATTTTTGAGTGAAAACATATTTGTAACCTAAAATTCTAGACCTTGTTATCTTACAATCAAGTGTAAGGGCAGAATAAAGACATTATCAATTATGTAAGCCCTCAAAGCATTTCTCACCAAGGTATTCTTTCTCAGGATGCTACTGGACAGTGTGCTCTGTCACAGTGAGAAACCGAGTTATAACCAGGAAAGCAGAGGTCCAGCAAAAAGGACAGTCCCTGGAACAAGGCTGGAAGGGACCTGCGGTTCGGAGGAGGCAGGGCCTGTTCAGACTGAAGAAAGAAGACAGGGGACTTCCCAGGTGGGAGCTGTATCAGTTAGCTATGGCTGTGCAATGAATTACTCCAAAAGTTAGCTGCTTAAAACAACAAATATTTATTATCTCACACAGTTTCTAAGGGTCAAAACTCAGGGAGATGCTTCTGGATCATGGTCTTCTCTGACGTCGTAGTCATGCTGAGGCTGCAGACGCCTGGAGGCTTCACAGGCAGAAGAGCCTGCTCGCCCGGGGCTGCAGGAGCCCTCACTGACGTCCACGTGGGCCTCTCCACGGGCTTGCCCACCACACAGCACCAACTCCCCCAGAGTGAAGACTCAGACAGGGGACACAGACCCGGGCACAAGCCACGATGTCTCCGTTATAATCTTGGAACTAACCTATCCTCACTTCTGCAGGCTTCTATTGGTCACCAAAGACCAATACAGTGTGGGGGAGGACATTATTTCATCTTTATAGTAACACTGTGGGGTAGGTGTTGATCTTGTCGTCGTCGTTTCGAAGACAAGCGAGGCTCAGGCAGATGCAGCACTCCAGTGTGGCGTCTCGTTCAACCAAGGTGCCAGGATGTTAGGGCTGGAACCCTGCCCCAACCATCTTCACGACCTAGGTCTTTGGCAAGGTCATGACTCTGTCGTGCCCCCTGGTTTCCTCATCTGTGAAATTGGGAGAATAACAGTTCCTGTTCTATGGGGCTGTTTGAGACTTAAATGAGCTACGGTTTTCACAGTGCTCAGAACAGTGCCCTACACCCTTGATAAACATAGTGAAGAAACTTTCCCAGGGACACTGAGCCAGGAGGTAGTGAAATGAGATTTGAACCCTCACACTCTGGGCTCCAGAACTGTCTCTCTGAACCACTGTGAATCCCAGAGTGTGAAAAAAAAATTATTTAAGGTGTAATCTAGAAAGTAAGCATCTCCCCTCCCCTGACCTCCGTTCCCACTACTCAGAAGTAACCAGTATTAGCGGTTTCTTGGGTGTTCTCCGTAAAAGTAGTTACATGTATTGCTTGTGATTCTTCAAATGGCCATTTTTAGAGCCTAAAAAAATAGCTCAGTGTTCAGTCCCTAGCAGACTCTGTCGTGGATGTAAGGAAACTATCTAGAGATCCCAACAACGTGTCCATCTGCACCGAGGAGTTATGTTCTCAGCTGTGGGACGGAACCCAGCAGAGTTCTTGGCACCCAGAGAATCACAGTCCATCTCTTCAATGTCATTGCTTTATCTTGTGTCGAGGGCATGATGCTTAAAACCTCAAAATTCAGAAGACTGCACAAAAATGACACGTTAAAAATACCAGTGCTCGTTTTATGTTGCTGCCACATGTTGGTTAGGGATAGTGTGGCCAAAGCAGATTCAGAACACATTTTCACTGCGCTGGGTTTACACTATGGATAAACGACTTCTAGGCATCCTCTCCAATCCGCTGCTCGGAGGAGCGTGGGAATTAAGGCGCACGTTTGGAAATGATAGGGAAATCACTAGATCTAGTGACAGAGACCAGTTACTGTCACCTGAACAATGTAGGGTGTATTCCCTGAAGTAACCGACTGGAAGGTGTGTGGCAGCTCCCCAAGCTATTCGGGATGCAGGCTCTTTCTCATATTTTTAGCATATAACTTCAAACCTCAAGGTCAAGGTTATTTGTATTCACATTAAGACCATGACGTTCATGTCCTAAGCGGGCACAAGAGAAAGAGCGAGAGATAAGAGGGATGCCTTCTGCAGCTGACTTACTTCTCTCCAGTGAGACCTGCTCCCGTCTCACTGGCTCTCAGCTGCAAAGGAAAACGAGAACTGTTGACGTTGAGCGGGCTCTTTGCCACTCCAGATGAACCCAGCTGTCTGTCATTAAAGGAGGGAAACTAGATGGGATACAGTCGGTATATAGCAGTCTCTGCAGCGGGCACCCTTTCCAAGAAGAGGTATTATTGTGCTTAAGTCAGCACAAAACTCTTCATTTTCCCCAAACTTATTTCCCCTGGAATCTCCCAGCTCTATAAATGACACCATTCTCTAACCAGATGCTCAAGGTGACGGCCTATGAAGCGTCTTTGGTTCTTCTTCTACCTTTCCCCCACATTCAAGCCAGGGCATGTTTGGTTGACTCTACTTCCAGAATATGTCTTTCTAACTAAACCCAACCTCCGATGTTGCTATCCTAGGCCCAGCCTCCCCTCCTCCTCCCTGATCTTCCAGCTTCCACTCTTTAAAAAAAATTTAATAGCAGGTCCTTGGGACCTCCCAGACCTGCTGAACCATAATCTCGAAGAGAAGAGACCCAGGAAACTGCATTTTTAACAGCCCTCGGGTAAATCTTTCATTATTATTAAATATATTTAACAAAATTTAGCATTTTAACCATTTTAAACTCTACAATTCATTGGCATTCTGTGCATCCACAATGTTGTGTAACCATCATCACCACCTAGTTTCAGAACGTTTTTATCACCCTAAATGAAACACCCAGACCCACGAAGCATCCAGGATTCGCCTGTCCTAGACATCTTGTATAAATGGAATTATACATTATGTAGACTTTTCTGGATGCCCTCTGACACTGGGCACAATGTTTTCCAGGTCCATCCAGGTTGTAGCCTGTATCAGTCCTTCTTACGGCTAGATAACATTCCATCGTGTGGATCGAGCACATTTTGTTTATTTCGGTAGACATTTGGGTGGCTTCCACCTTTGGCTGCTGTGAATATTCAAATGCAAGGTTTTGTTTGAATACCTGCTTTCAGCTCTTTGGGGTGTATACCTAAGGGCGGAATTGTTGGTCACATGGTGATTCTATGTTTAAGTTCCTGAGGAATTGCCAGACCCTGCTTCCGTTCTGCCCCTTATTTATTCTTCACACAACAGCCAAAGTGGCTTCTTTAAAATTTATAACAGATTATGTTACAACCCCACTTAAAACTTTCCAATAACTTCCCATTTCTCTTAGAATAAAACTGAAACTCGTTACACTGGCCTATATACTATGGCCCCATCTTTCTCCAATGTATCTCTCTTTTTTTTTTTCCCCACCACCAAGAGCTCGTTTAATTATTTACATACATCACATGGACTCATGTTTGCAAAAATTTTTCCTCCCAGAGAAATTACATTTATTAGATGGCAATATTTTCATTTCCCTTGTGTCTTTTTTAAAAATCTTTATTGTTGAAAGTATTACAGATGTCCTCCTTCCTTTCCCCCCATTGACACCCCCCTCCTGCCTTCCCCACACTGTTGTCTGTGTCCACTGGTTTTGCATATATGCATATAAGTTCTTTGGTTCATCTCTTCCCATCCCCTCTCCCCACCCCAATGTATATCTTAACTCTCTCTCCTCACTTACTGAACTCTTTCTGTTCCCACCTCAGGACTTTGTACCTGCTTTCCCTCTTCCTCCTGCCCTTTCTATGTCTGACTTGCTCACCGCCTGGAGGCCCCACCTCAAGTATCACCTGCCTTAAAGGGGCCTTCACTGCCCGCATTCTCCTAACAACACCCCACCCTCAGTCACTGCCCTTAAATCACCTGGCTTTATTTCTTTACAGCATTATCGTGCTATGAACTTACCTTTCTTTACATTTATTAGCTGTATCTTCTGCCTCCTCCCTAGAATATGAGCCCCGTAACAGTGGAGTTGTCTTGAGAATCCCTGTAACACTTGCTTTAGCTCAGTGCTTGATATGTCAGAGAGTTAATGAATATTAACAATTAGTTAAGTAATCATTCACTCGAAACAGTCTGAAAATATTGCTCAGAGTCAGGAAAGGGGTCGGCAGGGATTTCAAAGAGATGTTGATGATCTGACTATTAAATTAAATAACTCTGTGATTACTTTTGTGCCAAGGACTAAAAAGCAGACCTCTTAAATATCAAATGAGTTTACACAAAAATAATTATGAGGAATTCACAGATAAAACAGGAAGAAAGTCAGGGAGAATGCTCCACTAAACGGAACACCGGTGCGACGGAAACCACACTTCTCAGCAGACTGAATGGCTCAGTGGTGTAGAGGACCGTGAACTTGACCACTTAGTAGCTGTATGACCTTGAGAATGTTACTTCACATTCATACTGTGGGGTTAATAAAAATACCTAACTCGGGGGATTATTGTAAGAATTAAATTAGCCCGGCTGGTGTGGCTCAGTGGTTGAGCGTCGACCCATGCACCAAGAGGTCTCGGTTCGATTCCCCGGCAGGGCACATGCCCAGGTTGTGGGCCCGATCCCCAGTGGGGGGCATGCAGGAGGCGGCCCATCGATGTTCTCTCTCATCGATGTTTCTATCTCTCTCTCCATCTCCCTTCCTCTCGCTCTAAAATCAATAAAGGAAAAAATTTATAACAAAAGAGAAGAATTCAATGAGGTGGTGCTGTGGAGGGTGTGGCTTAGTAAGAAGCTGCCTGGTCTTGCGACTCAGAGGTCCGCACTGAGACAGAGCCAGGGCCGCAGACATTCACAGGACGAGCACCGGGAGCGAGGGAGGAGCCAGGCCGGCCAGAGAGCACCGCAGATCACCATGCAGATCCCGCTGCGGTCCAGCCAACCCAGCGTGGAGTTCTGGAGCTTCCCACTGAGGAGTCCCACAGATGAGCAAAACTCGCCAGACTCTTGCATCCTGCCTAGTCCCCCTCGGGCTGCCTGAGAAGAGGGACCTCAGGTTGAAATTGTGGCTCCATCAGCCCAGAGCTCCTTACACGGAAGGACAGGCTCCTTCTCGCAGGGAGCTGCCCCACACACTGCCCACTGACTGGCTTTTCACTTTTTTTTTTAATTGATTTTTTTTTTATCCTCACCCAAGGACATTTTTGCTTTGCATTTATCTTCAGACAGAGCGGGAGGGAGAGGAGGAAGAGGGAGAGAGAGGAGCATCGATGTGAGAGAGACACATCGACTGGTTGCCACACACACGACCCCAACCAGGGCCGGGGACGAACCACAACCCAGGTACGCGCCCTTAGCGGGAACCGAACCCGGGACTCTCTGGTCCGCGGGCCCACGCTCTAACCTCTGAGCCAAAGCGGCCAGGACTCTTTATTGATTTTAGAGAGAGAGGAAGGGAGAGGGAGAGAGAGATAGAAACATCGATGAGAGAGAACATCGATTGGTCGCCTCCTGCATGCCCCCCACTGGGGATCAGGCCCACAACCTGGGCATGTGCCCTGACCAGGAATCGAACCAGCGACCTCTTGGTGCATGGGTCAATGCTCAGCCACTGAGCCGCAGCAGCTGGGCTCTGGTTTTTCACTTTTAATAAAACTTAAGTGGACAATCTGGTAGGTCAATCCTTTTATACACCTATATTTATTTACTTGGGATAAATTCCTAGAAATTAGAGTTCTAGATCAAAGAGCTATGGCCATGTTTAAAGCTTTTGACATAAAACCAGACTGACCCTCAGAAGAATCATGGTTTTACTTCAATTTCAACCCTTTTATATGCTTTTGGACATTTATGTTTCTTGTTAAAAACTTATTGCTCATCATTCACCCCATGCGCCAAGAGGTCACCGGTTCAATTCCCGGTCAGGACACATGCCCAGGTTGTGGGCCAAATCCCCAGTGGGGGGCATGCAGGAGGCGGCCAATCGATGTTCTCTCTCATCGATGTTTCTATCTCTCTCTCCCTCTCCCTTCCTCTCTCTCTAAAAAATCAATAAAGAAAAAAACCTGAAAAAAACTTATTGCTCATATCTTTGCCTATATGCTGTTCATCTTTTCCCAATGAATTTGAAAGAGCTGTTTATATGTAAAAGATTGTAACCCCTTATCTGGTATACATAATGTAAATAATTCTCTAGTTTTCCTTTGCCTTTAAATGTTGCTTTAGATGTACCAAAACTTTTTTTAAACTTATCTTTATTGTTGAATGTATTACAGATATCCCCCTCTTTTCCCCCATTGACCCCCCTCCTCCCCAATCTGGCCCCTTCCTGCCTTCCCCACACTATTTATTGTCAGTGTCCATTGGTTATGCATATATGCACAGAAGTTCTTTGGTTTATCTCTTCCCACCCTTCCTCCCCCCTTCCCTTTGAGGTTCATCAGTCTAACAACCAATTTGTACTTCTTAATCACTTCATCTTTTTCACCCATCCCCCCAGCCCCCTCCCATCTGGCAAGCAACAAAAAGTTCTCTGGATCTATCCGTCTGTTTCTGTTCTGCTTGCTCATTTTGTTTGTAGATTCTATTGTGTTTTTTTGTTTGTTTTTAATTTTTAATTTTTTTATTACAGATGTTTCTCCTTTTTCCCCCATTGACACCCTTCTCCCGATCTGCCCTCCACCCCCGCCTTGTCCCCATCATTGTTGTCTATGTCCATGGTTACACATACATGCATGTAAGTTCTGTGGTTCATCTCTTCCCTCCCCCCGGACCCCATCTTCTGAGGTTTGTCAGTCTGTACCCTACTTCTATGTCTCTGGGTCTATTTTGTTCATCAACTTGTTTTGTTCATTATATTCCACAAATAAGTGAGGTCATGTGATATTTGTCTTTCTCTGATTGGCTTGTTTTGCTTAGGATAATACTCTCCCAGGTCTCTCCATGTCGTCTCAAAGGATAAGAGATCTTTCTTTCTTACAGCTGCATAGTACTCCATTGTGTATATGTACCACAGCTTTTTATCCACTTATCTACTGATGGACATTTGGGCTGTTTCCAGATCTTAGCAATTCTAAATAGTGCTATGAACATAGGGGTACATATATTCTTTCTGATTGGTGTTTCAGGCTTCTTAGGGTATATTCCTAGAAGTGGGATCACTGGGTCAAATGGCAATTCAATTTTTAATTTTTTGAGGTAACACCATAGTGTTTTCCATAGTGGCTGCACCAGTCTGCATTCCCACCAGCAGTGTACTAGAGTCCCCTTTTCTCCACACCCTTGTTGTTTGATAATTTGTTGATGGCAGCCATTCTGACAAATGTGAGGTGATACCTCATTGTTGTTTTAATTTGCATCTCGGATAATTGGTGACGTTGAGCATTTTTTCATATGTCTCTTGGCCATTTGTATGTCCTGTTTGGAGAGGTGTCTCTTTAGGCTCCCTGCCCATTTTTTAATTGGGTTCTTTGTCTTCCTTTTGTTGAGTTGTATGAGTACTCTATATATTTTGGAAATTAACCTCTTATCTGATGTATCATTGGCAATTACGCTCTCCCATATAGTGGGTTCCCTTTCCATTTTGATAGTTGTTTCTTTTGCTGTGCAGAAGCTTTTTAGTTTGATGTAGTCCCATGTGTTCATTTTTCCCATTGTTTCTCTTGCCTTAGGCATTGTATCAATGAAAATTCTGCTGCGTGTGATGTCTGAAATTTTGTTGCCTACATTTTCTTCTAGGATTTTCATGGATTAACGAGTCACATTTAAGTCTTTTATCCATTTTGAGTTTATTCTTGTGTATGGTGTAAGTTGGTGCTCTAGCTTCAATTTTTTGCATGTAGCTGTCCTATTTTCCCAACACCATTTATTGAAGAGGCTGTCTTTACTCCACTGCATGCTTTTTCCACCTTTGTCAAATATTAATTGAACATAACATCTTGGGTAAATTTCTGGGTTCTCTGTTCTGTTTTATTGATCTATATGCCTGTTCTTTTGCCGGTACCAGGCTGCTTTGATTACAGTGGCTTTGTAGTATAACCTGATATCTGGTGTTGTGATTCCCTCCCACTTTGTTCTTCTTTTTCAAGATTGCTGTGGCTATTCGGGGCCTTTTTTGGTTCCATCTAAACTTTTGGAGTATTTGTCTAGTTCTGTGAAATATGTTGTTGGTATTTTGATGGGGATTGTATTGAATCTATAGATTGCTTTGGGTAGTATGGACATTTTAATGATGTTAATTCTTCCAATGCATGAACAAGGTATATAGATTTCCACTTTTTTATATCTTCTTCTATTTCTTTTTTCAATGTCCTGTAGTTTCTATGAAGAGGTCCTTTACTTCTTTGGTTAAGTTTATTCCTAGGTATCTTAATTTTTTTGCCACAATGGTAAATGGGATTTTTTTTTAGTTTCTCTTTCTGTGGGTTCATTGTTGGTGTAATAGAATGTTGTTGATTTCTTGATGTTAATTTTGTATCCTGCTACTTTGCCAAATTCATTTATTAAATCTAGTAGATTTTTGATGAGTCTTTAGGGTTTCCTATGTACAATATCATATCATCTGCAAATAATGACAGTTTCACCACCTCCTTTCCAATTTGGATCCCTTTTATTCGTTCTTCATGTCTAATTGCTGTGGCTAAGACTTCCAGTACTATGTTAAATAAGAGTGGCGAAAGTGGGCATCCCTACCTTGTTCCTGTTCTTAATGGAAATGCTTTCAGTTTTTGCCCATTGAGTATGATGTTGGCTGTAGGTTTTTCAAATATGGCTTTTATTGTGTCAAGATATGATCCGTCTATTCCTACATTGCTGAATATTTTTATCAGAAATGGGTGCTGGATTTTGTCAAATGCTTTTTCAGCATCTATTGATAAGATCATGTGGTTTTTATCTTTCATTTTGCATCCCTGGGATGAGTTCCACTTGGTCATGATGAATAATTTTTGCGATGTATTGCTGGATCCGATTTGCTAATATTTTGTTAAGAATTTTGTCATCTTTGTTTATCAGTAATATTGGCCTATAGTTTTCTTCCTTTGCAGTGTTTTTATCTGGTTTTGGAATTAGGATTATGCTGGCCTCATAAAATGGGTTTGAAAGTCTTCCATCTTCTTGGAATAGTTTGACGAGAATGGGTGTTAGTTCTTCTTTAAATGTTCGGTAAAACTCCCCCATGAAGCCATCAGGGCCTGGGCTTTTGTTTGCGGGAGTTTCTTGATTACATCTTTAATTTCTTTAGTTGTTATTGCTCTCTTCAAATTTTCTATCTTCTCCTGGTTCAGTTTTAAGAAACTGTGTGTTTCTAGAAATTTGTCCATTTCTCCTAGATTGTCCAATTTGTTGGCATATAATTGTTCATAGTATGTTTTAATGATCCTTTGTGTTTCTGTGATGTCAGTTGTTACTTCTCCTCTTTCATTTCTGATTTTGTTTATTTGGGTCCTCTCTTTTTGTTTCTTGGTGAGTCTGGCTAAGGGTCCATCAATCGTGTTTATCTTTTCAAAGAACCAGCTCTTTGTTTCATTGATCTTTTGAATTTTTTTAAGTTTCTATGTCGTTTATTTCTGCTCTAACCTTTACTATTTCTTTCCTTCTATTAAAACTTGCTCTGGGTTTTTCTTTTTGTTTACTTTCTAGCTCTTTAAGTTGTAGGGTTAGAAAGTCAATTAGGAATTTTTCTTGTTTTTTGAGGTAGGTCTGTAGTACTATGAACTTCCCTTTCAGGACTGCTTTCACTGCGTCCCATAGATTTTGTGTTGTTGTGTGTTCATTTTCATTGGTTTCCAGGAAGTTTTTAATTTCTTCCTTAATCTCCTTGGTAACCCATTCATTGTTTAATAACATGCTATTTAGCCTCCATGTTTTTGTGTGTTTTGTTGTAATTGAGTTCTAGTTTCATGCCATTGTGATCTGAGAAGATGCTTGATATGATTTCAATTTTCTTGAATTTGTAGAGACTTACTTTGTGCCCTAACATGTGGTCTGTCTTTGAGAATGTCCTGTGTGCACTTGAGAAGAATGTATATTCTGCAGCTTTGGGGTGAAATGTTCTGTAAATATCAATTAAGTCCAACTGATCTAGTTCGTCATTTAAGGACTCTGTGTCCTTGTTAATTTTTTGTCTAGAAGATCTATCCAGTGGTGTCAGTGGTGTGTTAAAGTCACCCACTATGATTGTATTGCTATTGATCTCTCCCTTGAAGTCCTCCAGAAGTTTTTAATATATTTTGGTGTTCCTGTATTTGGTGCATATATGTTTACCACGTTTATAT
The DNA here is from genome assembly GCA_030848825.1 of Tadarida brasiliensis. Taxonomy (NCBI): domain Eukaryota; kingdom Metazoa; phylum Chordata; class Mammalia; order Chiroptera; family Molossidae; genus Tadarida; species Tadarida brasiliensis. The sequence goes on from CM061258.1 coordinate 124,501,936, forward strand.
CCTCTTGTTGGATTGATCCCTTTAATATTATGTAGTGACCTTCTTTGTCTTTTATTATGGCCCTCATTTTGAAGTCTATCTTATCAGATATGAATATTGCTACCCCAGCTTTGTTTTCACTCTATTTGCTTGGAAAATTTTTTTCCATCTCTTCACTATCATCCTGTGTAAGTCTTTTGTTGTGAGGTGAGTCTTTTGTAGACAGCATATATATGGGTCATGTTTTCTTATCCAATCAGCTACCCTATGTCTTTTGATTGGAGCATTTAAGCCATTTACAATTAAGGTTATTATTGATAGATACTTATTAGTTGCCATTTTTATTTTATGCCTGTGTTCCTCTTTCTTTCTCTGTTTCTTCTTCTTACAACAGTCCCTTTAGCATTTCTTGCAGTACTGTTTGGTGATGGTAAATTCCTTTAGCTTTTTTTTGTCTGTGAAGCTCTTTATTTCTCCTTCAATTTTGAATGATAGCCTTGGTGGATAGAGTAATCTTGGATTCAGACCCTTGCCTTTCATTGCTTTGTATACTTCATGCCACTCCCCTCTGGCCTGCAATGTTTCTATTGAGAAATCAGCTGACAGTCTAATAGGAGCTCCCTTGTAGGTAACTTTCTATCTCTCTCTTGCTTCCTTTAAGATTCTTTCTTTGTCTTTAATGTTTGCCATTTTAATTATGATGTGTCTAGTTGTGGGTCTTTTTGGGTTCACCTTGCTTGAGATTCTAAAATCATTGCTTTGAATTCTTTATCTGACAAATTGCTTTCTTCCATTTCATGTAGTTCCTTTTCTGGTGATTCTTCCTTTTCTTTCATTTGGGTGTTGTTTCTTTGTCTAACCATTTTAGCAGACTGGTAGTTCTAGGCCTGGTGAGGGATGTTGGAATGTGTAGGCAGGTCGGTGTGTATCATTTAAGGCTCCTGTGCCTCCCAGACTGTTTTGGTGTGTGGCGCCTCTGCCTGCTGTGGGTCCTGGAGAATTCACAACTGGTGGCTGGTATTGATTGGTCTGTCGTGTTAGGCACTCTTGGGGTGTGTGGGTCCAACTGGTGTTCTGCTGGGGTGCATGGGTCCCACTGGGGTGCTTCTGGGGTGTGTGGGTCACACTGGTGTGCTGTTGAAGTGTGCTGCTGCCGCGTGGGGCTCAGTTCCTGAGCAATCACTGCTGGGAGCAAGTGTCAGCTCCTGGTTTGCGCTGCTACTGCTACTGTTGCCAGGGAGTGCTCTTAGCTCCCAATCCTCTGCTGCTGTTGTGGGCTAAGGATGCTCAGCTCCCAGGACTTTGCTGCTGCTGGGGGGAGAGGCTCCACTCCAAATTCGCTGCTGCAGTTGTCAGGGGCAGGTCTCGGTTGCCTGAGCCTTGCTGCTGCTTGGGCTGGGGCGCTGCTCCTGATCAGCCTCTGCTGATGCTGCTGGGGATGGGTCTCAGCTGCCGATCTGTGCTGCTGCTGCCTGGGGATGGATGTCCGCTCCCAAGCCTCAGCTGTTGTTGGGGGTGGGGCTCCACTCCCGCCCAGTCACTGCTGCTGTGGGGGAAGGTGCTGGGCTCCAATCAAGCTGCTGAGGTGGGGGATGGTGCTTGGCTTCCAGCTGGTTGCAGATACTGCAGCAGGCACCTCGATAGTCCCGCTACTGTGCGCTGGTCCTCGTTGACACAGTGGGGTCCACTGGTCCGATGGTGCAAGGCACTCTGGTGGACTCAGGTCGCATGGCCCTAGCCGCTCCCTGCTGCCTCCTCCCAGAGAAGACCAGGGATTTTCCAAAATGGCAGGGCCTCCTGGCCAAACCATTTACTGCAGTAGCCAGCTGCTCCTCATCCACAGCACAGGAACCCTCTGCCCGGCGTTTCTGCACTGCTCAAGTTTGCTTGTCCACACTCACATCCACTCACACACTCGCTCACACTCTCACACACTCACTTTCACTCTGGTCCTGCCCACCGCCATCTTCTCTATATCATCCCTAATATATTGTAGATTCAAAATTTTTTTTTTATCCTCACCCGAGGACACTTTTTGCATTCATCTTCAGATACAGCGAGAGGGAGAGAGGGAGGAAGAGAGAGAGAGAAACATCGATGTGAGAGAGACACATCAACTGGCTGCCACACACACAACCCCAGCCGGGGCCAGGAACAAACTGCAACCAAGGTACGTGCCCTTAGCGGGAACCAAACCCGGGTCTCTCCGGACCTCGGGCTGACGCTCTAACCACTGAGCTAAACTGGCCAGGGCAAGATTCAATTGTTGATAGATATGTATTAATTGCCATTTTATTGTTCATATTTTTGTTCTCCTCCTTCAAGAAGACACTTCAACATTTCATATAATACTGGTTTGGTGGTGATGAACTCCTTTAGCTTTTTCTTGTCTGGGGAACTCTTTTATGGCCATCAATTCTACATGATAGCTTTGCAGGACAGAGTAATCTTGGTTGTAGGTTGTTGCTTTTCATCACTTTGAATATCTCTTGCTATTCCTTTCTGGCCTGCAAAGTTTCTTTTGAGAAATCAGCTGACAGTCTTATGGGAGCTCCTTTGTAGGTAATGAACTGCTTTTCTCTTGCTGCTTTTACGATTCTCTTTGTCTTTAACCTTTTGCATTTTGATGGTGATGTGTCTTGGTGTGGACCTCTTTGGGTTCATCTTGTTTGGGACTCTCTGTGCTTCCTGGACTTGTATATCTACTTCCTTCACCAAATTAAGAAAGTTCTCTGTCATTATTTTTTCTTTTTTATTCCTCATCCGAGGATACTTTTTTATTTATTATCAGATAAAGTGGGAAGGAGGGAGGGAGAGAGAGAGAGAGACAGAGAGAAACATCAATGTGATAGAGCCACATCAACTGGTTGCCTTTTGCACGACCCGACCAGGGCCGGGGATGAACAGCAACCGAGGTAAGTGCGCCTTTGACCAGAATTGAACTCATATTCATTGTGGGCCGACGCTCTAACCACTGAGAAAAACCAGCAGGCTGTCATTATTTTTTCAAATAGGTTGTCAATTTCTTGCTCTCTCTCTCTCTCTCCTTCTAGCACCTCCATGATACGAATGTTGGCACACTTAAAATTGTCCCAGAGGCTCCTTACACTATCCTCATTTTTTTTTTCTTTTTTCTTTTTGTTGTTCTGATTGGGTGTTTTTTGCTTCCTTACATTTCAAATTGATGGTTTGCTTCTTGGCTTTACCTACTCTATTGTTGATTCTCTGTAAATTATTATTTATTTCAGTTAGTGCATCCTTCATTTCTGACTGGACCTTTTTCATGCTGTTGATATTCTCACTAAGTTCCTTGGAGGTCTCCTTAAGTTTTTGAAGTTCGCACTAAGTTCCTTGAGCATCCTTATAACCAGTGTTTTGAACTCTGCATCTGATTGATTGCTTATCTCCATTTTGTTTAGTTCTTTTCCTGGAGTTTTGTTCTTTTCTTTCATTTGGGACATGCTTCTTTGTCTCCTCATTTTGGCTGCTTCCCTGTGATTGTTTCTATGTATTAAGTAGAGTTGCTATGTCTCCTAGGCTTCGTAGGGTGGCCTATTGTTGTAGGTGTCCTGTAGGGTCCAGTAGCACAGCCTCCCTGATCACCCCAGCCGGGCCCTCGAGGTGCACCCCTAGTGTGGACTGTACACCCTTCTGTTGTAATTGAGTCTTGATTGCTGTTGACACGTCAATGGGAGGGATTTACTCAGACTGATCAGATGCAAGGACTGGCTGTGCCCACTGACCACTGGCCTCTGACTCCCTTGGAGGATCAGCTGTGTAGGAGCCCACCACACAGAGCAAGACTTACTTAGCAAGGTTCTGGTACTGAGTCCGTTCATTGAGTGTGTCACTTGTGGAGGTGGTTGGGTGGTGGTGCTTCGATGTGGTCTGAAGCTGTCCACTGGGTGTGCTAGCTCTGGGCAAGGTCAGTCACTGCCTGTGTTCTACCTGGGGCCACCAGGCATAAGTTAGAAAGTGATCTGCAGGTGGCTGATTCTTGTGCTGGGCTTGGAGGTGCCCAGGAGAGGCCAAGCTGTGAACCAAGGCTGCTGCTAGTGCTGGGCCTGGGGCCACTTAGTGAGAGGTATGGGGCTCGCTGAGGCCGGTTGTTGCTTGTTTGAGAGATTTTAGGAAAATCCCAAGCATGAGCCCGGACAAGTCATTCCTATGGTAAAGTCACTAGAAATAGCTTGGGTGGGCCCAAAAGTTGGGTGGGGCAGGTCCTCAGGGAATCACCAGGGCGGGGCAAACAGTGTGAGCCAGGTTGCTGGAGTCCCAGATATGGCCGCATCTGCCGGCCCAGGGAAGGGCTCACCAAAGGAACAAAGGCCTCTGACAGCACGTCTGTCCAGGAGAAAGCTGTCTCTACAGCTCTCGTCCAATGCCCAACAATTTAGTTCTTCTCCGTATGTCTCTGATGCCTTTCAAACTACCTCCCCCACCCTGGAGCCTGGAGGGTGTGAGTCTGAGTAAGTCCGAGCACAGGCCCTATAAGAGGAGCTGCCTGTGCCTAGCTGGTGTGGCTCAGTGGCTGAGTGTCGACCCATGCACCAAAGGGTCACTAGGTTCGATTCCTGGTCAGGGCACATGCCCACGTTGTGGGCCTGATCCCCAGTGGGGGACGTGCAGGAGGCAGCCAATCAATGTTCTCTCTTATGGATGTTTCTATCTCTCTCTCCTTCTTCCTTCCTCTCTGTCTAAATTCAACAAAGGGAAAAAAAATAAGAGGAGGTGCCTGGGTCTCCAACACCTCAGCCTCCCTCAGCCTCAGTTCCCCCTGGTTTTACAGCCAGAAGTGATGGGGATTCTCTTCTTGGCACTGGAACCCTGAGCTGGGGGCCTGGTGTCAGACAGATGGGAGCCTGGTGTCAGACAGACGGGGACCCCTCACTCCTCAGAGAGGACCTTCCCCACCGAGGTGTCCTGCTGATTTTTATCCACCACGCGTGGGTGTGGGACCAGCCCATCCGCCTCTGCCCCTCCTACCAGTCTCCATGTGGCTTCTTCTTTAATCTCGTAGTTGTAGGACTTTCATTCAGCTCGATGTCAGGCAGTTCTGAAGGATGGCTGTTCTGTATTATAGTTGTAATTTTGATGCAGTTGCGGGAGGAGGCGATACCACGTTTACCTACATGCTACCTTGACCAGAAGTCTCCCAAAACTTCTTTATTTTTACTTAGTTAGCACTATGAATATTTTCCTAGAAAAGCCTTGGGCACCTCAAGGTTACATTAATATTCACTTATATCCCTTTGCTAAACCCCGTGTATGCCTGAAACTGCAGACAGTACCGAACCCTGTATGTAAAACGTTCTTCCCTGTGTGTACATCCCTATGATTAACTGCAATGTATAAATTTGGCACAATAAGAGAAGAACAACAGTAACTAATAATAAAATAGAACAATTATGACAATACACTATAATCAGCGGTGTGACTGTGCTCTCTGTCTCTCAGAACATCCTGCTGCACTGCCCTTCCCCTTCTCGTGATGAGAGATGGCCCCATGCCCAACCTGCTCCTGAGTCTGGGTGACTGTCCCTCATTGCAGGACATGGCTGGTGTCGCTCATCTCAGGGCACCCCTTGCTGAGGTCTTTCAGGCTCAATGTTTTCTGGCGCAACACACTGCTATCCACCGGACCACATTTCCTGTTCGTGTCCTCTTCCCACACTGACGCCTTTTCCATCTCAACTGAGCACTTCCACGCACGGTGGCCGTAACTTTTGCAGTTTGAAGTGCGATAGCAAAACTAGCATGAGTTTCTCCGCGGTTTCATGGAGAGAAGATCCATCCTGACCGTGGATCTGAGCACCCTCAGCATACGGTTTTGTTTCTTTATGGGGTTGAGAACGTTCACCTCTTCACTTAAAGGAAGCACCTTATGGCTTCCCTTGGCATGCCCGAACGGCCAGCATCACTGCTCTTGTGCTTTGGGGCCGTGATTAACTAAAACGAGGGTTACTTGAACCCAAGCACTGTGACACCAAGACAGTCGATCTGATAATGGAGACAGCTACTAAGTGACTAACAGGTGGGGAGCGGATGTAGCGTGGAGACCAGCAACACAGCGCAAGATTTCATCACGCTACTCAGAATGGCGTACAATTTAAAGCATATGAATTATTTCTGGAATCTTCTTTTTTTTAATTTTTATTCATTGATTTGAGAGAGGGAGCGAGAGAGAAACATTGATTTATTGTTCCATTTATTTATTTATTTATTTATTTATTTATTTATTTTATCAGATAGAGTGGGAGGGAGAGAGAGGAAGAGAGAGAGAAACATCGATGTGAAAGGGACACATCGAGTGGCTGCCACCCGCACGACCAACCAGGGCCGGGGACAAACCGCAACCGAGGTACACGCCCTTAGCGGGAACCGAACCCGGGTCTCTCTGGACCGCAGGCCGACGCTCTAACCGCTGAGCCAAACCGGCCAGGGCTATTGTTCCATTTATTTATGCATTCATTGGTTGCTTCTTTTTCCCTTCTCACTGTTTTTTTTTATTATTATTTATTTATTCATTCATTTGTTTATTTATTTATTTTTATTGGCTTAGCAAAATAAGCCAGTCGGCTCACTGTTTTTGTTATCCCTTGGGAGAAACTAAGGTGGTAAATAACGACTATTCATAAGCAGAGAGAGCTGTGGGAAACCCAGGACAGCCACTCTCTTCTTCCCCACTTCCTAGCAAACCCTGTTTCTAGTTTTGTTTTGTTTATTGTTGACAGTATGACAGATGTCCCCCATTTCCCCTCTTTGCCACCTCCACCCAACCGCTGCCCCACCCCAGGCCTTCCCCACACTATTGTCTGTGTCCATGGGCTATGCATATGTGCGTATATGTTCTTTGATTAATCTCTTCCTGTTCATTCCACCTCCCTCCCCTCTGAGTTCTGGCAGTCTGCTCCATGTCTCCATGCCTCTGGACCTATTTTGTTTGTCAGTTTATTTTGTTCATTAGATTCCACATATAAGTGAGATCATGTGATATTTGTCTTTCACTGACTCGTTTATTTCCCTTAGCATAATACTCTCCAGATCCCTCCATGTCGTCTCAAAGGGTAAGAGATCCTTCTTTTTTACAGCTGCATAGTATTCCATTGTGTAAATGTACCACAGCTTTTTTATCCACTCATCTACTGAGGGGTACTTGGGCTGTTTCCAAATCTTAGTTATTGTAAATTGCACTGCAATGAACACAGGGGTGCGCATATTTTTTCAAGTTGGTGTTTTGGGGTTCTTAGGATATATTACCAGAAGTAGGATCACTGGGCCAAACGGCAGTTTCATTTTTAATTTTTCTAAGAAACTCCATACTGTTTTCCATAGTGGCTGCATTTCCACCAGCACTGTACTAGGGTTCCCTTTTTTCTACATCCTCGAAACTGGTTGCTTCTAGTATGTGCCCTGACTGGGGGTCAAACCTGCAACCTTGGCATATTAGGGACAACGCTCTAACCAACTGAGCTACCTGGCCAGGGCTCACTGGAACTTTCCATTTAATGTTATCAGACCGTGGTTGACTGTAACTAAAACCATGAAAAATAAAACTGCAGACAAGAGGAGATGATTGTCTTTCATTTTATGGTACAATTTGAGGGTCTAACATAAACATATTATATCGTACTATGTAAAGTGTGTATATATCTATATATGTTATATATAAGTATGTCTATATTTTCTTTTTTGTTCCATTGATCTTTCTGTGGCAATATACCAACTGGTTTAATTATTTTGGTTTAATGACAAATGTTAACTATTTAACCCATATGTTAAACATATATTTAAACATATGACCTATGTTAACTATTTAATATAACTATGTTTTATTTATTTTGGTTTCATGATAGAGGTTAACTGATAAGGTAAAGCCCATCTTACTATTCATCTTTTAAATGCCTACTTCCCTTCCCTGTAGCCATGTGTGGTGAGGAAAAGGTGGCCATTAATTCTTTACTACTTGTCCCTTCCAGAGGAGTCTACATTCCCTCCTCTTGCAGGCTCTGTGACTGTTTTGTTTTTAGGCCCAGGCTTTTCTACTTCCTGTCTCTTGGGACACTGTCTCTGGGAGCCCTGGAACACAGCCACAGCCTTCACACAGCTGTGCCGGAGAGCCCAGCCTTGAAGGTGTCCCTGCCAACCTGCCACACCTGTGAGGCGAGGCAAGCTGGAGCCTCCGGAGCAGCGCTCTGCCAGCTGAGCGCCACTGTGGCCTCAGACAGCGACACATGCAGAACTGCCCGGCAGAGCCTCGCCTGAACCTCCGATCCACAGTCCTCAGGCACAGTATTACATAACGGCAGCTGTTTTAACATACTGAGTTTTAGGGTGATTTGGTACATAGCAACGGAACAGCATGTGACAGGCAGTGACTCCTGTGGGAGGATAGACTTTCCTGCCCCGCTGAGCTCAGGTTGGAGTGTGACTTGCTTTGGCCAACAGTATCCAGGTAGACAGGGCATATGCCAGGCCCACGTGGAAACTCAGCCATTGTTTCCTGCCGCTCTTTTGCTGTCCTCTCCCATGAGAAGGGCATGTCCTTGACGGGGCTGGTCCTTCAGCCTGGGTCCTGCGGCATGAAGTCACGTAGAGCAGAGCTGCAACGCAGATACAGTGTGAGCAGGAAATGAACTCTGGCCGTTGTAAGCCATAGAGATTTAGGGTCATCCGCGACCGCAGTCACTCACAGAACAATGCACCACAGCTATTATTTCTCTCCCCTTCCATCATTATTGGTAAAGCCCATTTCCCATGATAATGTCCACGAAAGAACATCCAAGCCCATAGAACAGTTTTATAAGAGCTCATTTGAGACAAATTTTTGAGATTATGCCTAAAAGCAAGATCTCAACAGATTGAGAAAATGCTCTGGAAAATGGCAGGTTTGCAGTTCCTTTAATGCATTAAAATCAAGGGACACACCAAAGGGGAGTCACATGAAATCCGTTGGTGGCAGACCAAGGAGTGGGGAGGAAGCTAAGCGGGGGTATCTCTAGGATTGAATAAAAAGCCAGATGGACAAATGCATATTTCTTTGCATTGGTAGGTACAGCATAGTTAATGAACATTTACAGCCCACAGGGACGGTATTCGGGGAACAAGAAAACGATGAGGGGTTCTGTGGTCTTGTGCTCTGGTGCCGGTGGTTATACCTCCAAGGGTCTGGAAAAGAAATTACTCTGACATTTCAAAGGTAAGTTATCTTAGATGCATAAGAGCAGTGGACAGGACTCACTTAAGGTAAAGACTGATCTTTGCTAAGGAAGCTATAGGCCTGGGACATGACTACCCACCATGACCTGAGCAGTTAGGAATGTCCAGACCATCCTGGTCACTGAGTTTGTGAGTCCTGCCATGTAGGCTACCCTGAGCTGGTCAGATTTCGTATATGGTCCCTTTTTCATTCATAGCAGAATCTGAAAATGTCACATATTAATTTTTCCAGTCTCCCTGACAGCTAGAGATATTCTTGTTCTGACCCATGACAAGTAGGGTAGTCTTTGAGGGGGGTATACTTCTGAGGAAGATTTTCCTCAATGATCAAAATAGAGGGACATAAAGGGAGGTATGTATCTTTAGCCACTCAGATACCCTTTCTAGACACTGTTCCTGTGAGGGTGTAATGGCTAGAGCTACAGCAGCCACTGTGAAACCATGAGTCAAGAAACCTGAGAATTAAAATCCAAAATAGCCCAGCTGGTGTGGCTCAGTGCTTGAGCATCGACCCATGCACCAAGAGGCTGCCGGTTCGATTCCCAGTCAGGGCACATGCCCAGGTTGTGGGCCAAATCCCCAGTGGGGGGCATGCAGGAGGCAGCCAATCGATGTTCTCTCTCATTGATGTTTCTATCTCTCTCTCTCCCTCTCCCTTCCTCTCTAAAATCAATAAAGAAGAAAAAAAAATTTTAAGCCAAAATATACTAAGGAGTGGAAAGTTAAAAAGATCTTGGATCCTTAAAATTGTTGAGCCGTTCAACAACTCTAAGACTGCCTACAACCACCAGTGTCTTAGAATGTGATGATTGTCTTCATGGTCTAAGTCACTGTTAGTTGATAATTCTGTTATTTGTAGCCCAAACCAAACGAACTACTATAGTTATCTGTTGATTTTGCCTGTCCGGTATACAGCTCTCTTCTTCTGGTAACAGCATTCTGGTTTTTCTTAGGGAATCACCGCGTGTGCGTGCGCGCGCACACACACACACACACACACACACACACAGATAACAGATTTGGTTCGAGTGAGATGCCCTCTCCAGTTCCTGGGGTGCACGTGTGCCCAGGCTGGCCAATCAGAATGCTGCATCCACCTGGCTGCAGTGAGGAGGCTGAGGTTCACTCCTGGGAGTCTGGGAAGAACTGTTTGGAGAGAGAGGCTCTCTTACCATTGGGGTTGCTGCTTAGGAATGAAACCAACAGGAAGAAAAGCAGAGCGGTGATTAGAAAAGACTCATTTCTGACGACATCATTGAGTCTGAGGACTCAAATGTGCCTGGTCTACCTTTGGACTTTTCTTTCAGTTATATGAACCAATAAATTTTTATTCCTCCATAAGCCGGTTAACAATGAGAACCCTGACGGTTAAACCAGAGCTCTGGCGTACAGATAAGGCCCAGGGGCCCCGTGAGGTAAAGCGGGGGGATGGGGAGGGTAGGGGAAGGTCGAGACACACCTCTGCCAGGTGGTGCCTGTGGCCCTCACAGATCATGGAGGCTGAGGGGGCTGCACGGCAGGACTTAGAGTCAGTGACCAAAAGTAACAACACAGAGTGGTCTGAGGGGCAAAGGGACTCACCCAAGGTGGCATGAGAGTACTTCAAAGGGTTCACACTCAATCTCAGGTTTAACAGAGCTCCGAAACTCAAGTTATTTTTCCTGAGCCACACCAGTTCTCAGGGTTGGTCTATAGCAGGAATCAAGTCTGTATAGCCTCTCAAATATCAATGGAGTTTTTATTGGTGTTGGCTGGGTGGGACTGAGGACATCTCAGAGTTTCCTTCTATCTGGGAGTCAGGTTCCGAATCCTGAACTACTTCCCTGGTCTGCTGGGAAGAGGCCCTGGTAGCCTCCATTAGGTCTACCAACGTCACGCCTTAGGTCCCTCGACCAGCTTCTCTCCCCGGGGCTCCCTACGCACTGCCTCGGGTTCTGTCACCTTGGCCGGGAAAGGAGCTGCATCTGGAACCCATCTTCTCCCCAGGATATGTAGGTGGCTCCTTTCCGACAAGGCCAGGTTCACCCAAGCCATTCCCAGTAGCTCTGGTGGCACAGGCTGGGACAGCAGCAACCTCCCCCCACACCACTCTGGGGAGCCCCTCTCAAGTGAGGGTCCAGGACACCGGCCCAGAGATGCCTCCAGCCCCTCCCCCGAGGACTCGCATCTTAGCTCAGCGTGTGGGCAAGTTTTCCAGCTCCATAATAAAGCATGTCATAAGACCCTGCCACTCGTCCCTGGACCTGACCTGGAGAGTGGGCTCCATTTCGGTGGCCGAACTCTACTGAACCCAGTCTGATTAGCAGTGGCCTGGATGTCCAGCCACTGATGCTGCCTCCAAAATGGCCCCCACAGGACACAGACCACCCCTGAGGACCACTTCCTCACGGCTGCCTTCAGTCAGAGGTTCCCAGAGAGGGGGAAGCAGACCACTCATGCACACAAGATGATTTTTCCATGGAACTGCTGAAGCTTTAAATCACACTGAATCACACATGAAAAGGTTGTTCCCTTCTTGTTTTTTTTAAAATCGGTTTTTATTGATTTTTTTTAGAAAGAGAAGACGGAAGAGAGAGATATATCAATCAGCTGCCTCTTGCATGCCCCCTACTGGGGGTCGAGCCGGCAACCCAGGCATGTGCCCTGACCGGGAATTGAACCGGGACCTCTCAGTCCATAGGACAATATTCAATCCACCGAGCCACATCGGCCTGGCCTCATCCAAGGATGTTTTTCCACTGATTTTTTAGATAGAGAGGAAGGGAGGGAGGGAGACAAAGAAAGAGAGAGAGAGAGAAACATCGATGTGAGAGAGACATCGATTGGTTGCCTCCCACATGACCCCAACCAGGGCCGGGGATCGAACCTGCAACCCAGGTACGTGCCCTTGACCAGGAATCAAACCTGGATCCCTTTGGTCCTTCGGCTGACACTCTAACCACTTAGCCAAACCAGCCAGGGCAAATATGTACATCTTAAATTAGTCCTTTCGTAAACAAATAATACGTAACAAAGGCACAGATCACAGGAACTGTACGGTGACAATAATGAGGGCGGCAAACAAATCTCTGAGATTCGGCACCTGCTGCTCCTCAGGGTGTCCTGAGGGTCCCCTGGAACAAATCCACAGGCAGTTCTGGATTCGATATCCAGAGAGTGAGGCCCACACCGCTTATGTGATGGCAGCCAGAGTGCTGCTGTCCCTTGCGTGACCAAGTGTCCACCCTCCTGAGCGTGGGTGGGATCAGGGCACCTTCGTGCACTTTGCTCCCTCATCCACCAGACAGCAGTGGAACCTTGGGGATCCCCCAGGCCCTACACTAACCCTGATTAGGTCAGGGGCACTGCTCATTGGCACCGAGCAGTTGCGGGCAGGAGCGGGTAGGAGGCCTTTCCCGAGAGCCTGAGGCCAGGGTTATGCGCGGTGCCTTGTGGACCCTGGAGAACCTCTTGTGGACATTTGTCACTGGGAGTCTGGCTGGAAGCTTTAGGTCAGTGTTTCTAAAAGTTTGGTCTTCGGATGTCCAACATCAGAATCTCTTATTTAAAATACAGATTTTCCTGGAGACTCAAGGAGCTCTCAAATGAGGCAAGGGTCTGAACTTTTAAATCACAACATTTACCATCAACAAAATTTGAGAAACACTATAATGGGAAACTAGATCAGTCATAAAGAAAGTCAGTCACTGAGTGTCTGCCTATAGCCTCTCTAAATCTATCTGTCTCTCTCCTCCATTTCTCTCTGCACAAAGCTTCCTCATACTGCTGGAAAAAATAGCCACTCTGAGTTTTCTACACACACACACACACACACACACACACACACACACACACGCCTTTAGTAGACCCAGAAACTGAACAAACATCCCTCAATCACAAAGTCTTTGTTCGTGTGATAATGCTCTGACAAAAATCCCAAAGTTCCCTCAGAAATCGAATACCCTCTTTGCTTCCCCCCTCAGCTCTGAGACTCATCTGTCAGAGTCAGCCCGCAGTCAGAACACAAGAGCTGAAGCGGGTTAGTGCACACCCCAGCGGTGCACAGCCCTATTCACGATCCCAGAGCCCCACAGGCAGCAAGCCCAGGAATCAGACACCGGCTGGACGCAGTGCCCCTCACAGCTTCCCACCGAGTGCCCACAGCACAGGCAGTGTGCGGCCGTGTCATGGAAGGTGTGACACATCGAAGGGGGAGTTTCTGCAGCACCAGAGACGAGGAGCAGAGAGGCGTTTGCTTGTGAAGGGACCCAGGAAGCACTGATGGAGGGAGTGAGGGGGACAGGGCCAACGGGCCGACATGGGGGTCTAACAAGCACATGAGGCCCCGCCTGCTGGAGGTTTCAGAGACTGAAGAGAACACACCTCTCAGTTGTCCCACCTGTGGTGGGAAGACGCTGAGTATTTGCCCAAATTTCCCTCTGTCATTGGTTGAGAGCTGCTCCAAGGGTCATTAACTCCCTGGCACTACCACCTGCCCCTCACACAGGCTACATACATGTGTATGCCAGGCAAAGCCTTGGGCAGAGTATCACCCATGCTTGTGGGAAGAAGCCATTGACGCGCCTCAAAAAATTAAAATAGAATCACCATATGATCCAGCAGCCCCACTCCTGGGAATGCAGCCAAAGAAGATGAAATCACCATCTCGATGCGATATCTGCACCCCCGTGCTCACTGCAGCATGACTCACGATAGCCAAGACATGGAAACACCCAAATGCCCACCAACAGATGTACGTGGTACATACATGCAATGGAATATTATTCGGTCTTTAGTAAGAAGGAAATCCTACCCTTTGTGACAACATGGAGGCCAAGTGAAATAAGACAGCCACGTGAATCATCTAAAATAGTCAAATATATAGAAGCAGACAGTAGAATGGTAGTTACCAGGGGGCGGGGGACGGGTCACGGGAAATTGCTGTCCAGTTGATACAAGGTTACAGGCACACAGGTAAGGTCCCGAGCTCTGCTGTACGACATGGTGCCTACACCTAACGATACTGTGTTCTGCGCTTAAAAATCCGTTAAGCAGGTAGATCTCAGGCTAAGTGTTCTTACCACACATACACACAAACACTGAAAACAAAGGGACACATTTTTGGAGATGATGGATATGTTTGTTACCTTGATTATGTCCAAACTCATCAAATTGTACACATTAATTACGTGTAGTGTCTGCATACCAATCACACCTCACTAACGCTGGGCACCAGAAGCCACTGGCAGGCACAGTCATAGTGCAGCCTGGCAGCCGGAAAGCTAACGAAGGTTAACCACAGACCCTCGGAAAGCAGAAAAGCCCCACCTAATGCATTTGCCAATGTCTGTAGTGTGTGTATTCTCACCATAGCCAATTTCAAGGTGTGGTGTGACGTCACTGAACACAGAGTTAGGGAGATATGACAGTTGGTTCTCCCGAGACAACTGCAGCACGGCCCTGGACGAGGACATGGGCAGCGCACCGGCAGCACCCCCCATAGGTACAGCAAAGTGCTTTGCTACAGACCTAAAATCTTAACGATTTCATGTGTCAACGTTTGAACGTCTTTTTAAAAAATATGTTTTAATTGATTTTTTAGAGAGAGAGAGAGAAACATTGATGTGAGAGAGAAACATTGATCAGCCACCTCCCGCACGCCCCCCACCAGGGATGGAGCCCAGGCACCTGCCCTGACTGGGAATCGAACCGGGACCTCTCAGTCCACACTACAACACTCAATCCACTGAGCCACACCGGCCAGGCAACTATGTTTGAATATCTTACCATTAAAAATAATGGAATTACTCTCCAAAACTTTGAATTATTTCATATTATAGGAAGGTATGTCTTATTTATTATTTTTATATCACCTCCCCCCGACCCCAAATCACACCAGCATGTACCCATGGGATCAGGTGAAACCCATTTAAGAAGACTTCATGAATCCATCCATTTGGTCAACTTAACAGTAATGGAGATCTCTTGTTTTGTCTGACCAGCACCACGCCCTTCTTCTGGAAATAAAGAGCATTTCATTGTTCTTCAAGCAATCATCCCTTACCCCATCCTGAGTCCTCAGGATCTATTTCCTTGGCCTAGCAATTAGCCAATCAAACGTTCCATTCCCCTGAAGAAGGAACAAGGCCCCAGTGAGCTAATGACACTGCTTGAAATCATTGAAAAAGAAAACCTGTTCCCACTGGGTTACTGAGGAAGCCTGGAGTGCTGGCGGCCGTCCTCCACTGTGAGGAAAGACCCCTTCTAGAACAAAGCCGACACACGAAACATGGGTTGAGAAATGGAGACGTGAGTCCAGACAGCACCATCCGAGCTCTTGGTTCCTGCGGTGCCTGAACACACTTCCGGACTTTTGCAGGAGCCCATCAAATCCCTTCTGCACTAAAGGCCCTTTGACTTGGGATTTCAGGCACTTGCAACCAAAAGATTGTTGGCCGATTTGCATATCTGAGATCAAATGAATTAGACTTTGGTACACACCCGTCCAGTTTTGTCTCCTTGACGCTAAATAGAGTTCCATGTAGAAGAATACAGTTTATTGAAGCCTGTCCCTCCATGGGGGGCTGAGAATGAACCCCAGACAGAACTGGTCTTTCCAAGCTGGCCAGGCACACAAAGAAGGTCACTTCAGGATGCGGATGCTCATCTTCTGCTCAATGTTCATCTTCTCCAGGGACTGGTGGGGATGGGTGGTAGGCAAGAGGACTTGAATTCCAGTCCTCTGTTCTTCCAACCTCCTCTCCCATCCCAAAGGCCCCAGCATTCCCTGGGAACCCCTCCCTTTCGGCCCTCCACCTTCAAGCTTCATTTCCCCTGTCCATCTGTCCTAGGAACTCATGCTTTCAACTCCCCAGGCCCCAAGGGCATTCTGACCTTGGTGAACTCTAGGAAGGACACAGCCCCATCCCCATCTTCATCAGCCTCCTGCACCGTGCGGTCAGTGATGCTCTCCAACTGCTCTTCTGTTACCTGTACCCCAACCATCAGCCGGAGTACCTAGGAGGTGGAGGGAGAGGCAGCCACAAAGAGGGGGCACTACTAGCACCATCCCCCAGCCTTGTCCACATCACCCCAAAAGTTATTAACAGTTTCATAATCCATCCCTCATCCTTTGTTCACCCCATTCCAATCATTTACCACCATATCCACCAGTAGTTCCCCCGATTGCTTCTCCACGTAAACCCTCCCGATCCTACACGCACCTCAGCAGTATGCCTCAACCGCAGTCTCAGAACCCAGCCTCCATCCCTCCTCCCCCGATCCCCACCTCATCTTCTAACCATTCCCAAGCCCCCACTTCATCACATCTATCCCAGAGTTTTTCCATCTCAGCACCATTGACTTTTGGGACCAGATCTCCCTGTGGTTGGAGGAAGGTGGCCTATCCTTTGTATGGTAATATGTTTAGCAGCGGTCCTGACCTCCACTCACAGGGTGCCAGTTACACCAGCCCCCTCCCCAGCTGTGATAACCAAAAATGTCTCTAGATATTGGCAATGTCATTCAGGGGGCAAAATCACCCCCAATTGAGAACCATTGATCTATTCCCAACCTCAAACCAAACTGCCCCCCCAATCTCCCAACTAACCCACACTCCAGCCCCACCCATTCCCATTGTCCAGCCAACACTCCAATCATTTGCATCCCCAAACCACCAATTATCCCCACACCCCACAACCACTCCATTCAACCCCCCACCCTGCAGCCACATCTCTGCTCTTGTGCTCTTCCAACCTGCAGCATCTCGTGCCTGGAGATCTTTCCGTCCCGATCCAGATCATAGAGCTGAAATGCAACTGGGAGGAAAGTGGAGAGAAAGGGTGAGTTCTCCCCAGTTCTCTTCCAGCAGGTCACCCTGGAGGACTGGGGAGTCACCAATAGGCTCATAAAGGGAATGCGAGGTGCCTGGGGCTTCTCACTTGTGTGGCAAATCTGGGGTCTCATTTGGGGGGACGCTACCAACTCACAGCGAAGTTTGTTCATTCTGCTGTTGAGGGGTTCAGGGTCCCTGGGGTCCCGGGTTCCTGTGTCCTCTTCATCTACAGGTCGGAAATGAGCCAGGACTCTGACAAAGTCTGGGAAATCCACTCGCAGGCTCCTGGGGGGGGGGGGGGATGGAGCAGGGCCAGTGGTCACTTTGGCCCTCCTTCTGCCTCCATCCCTAATCTCCCCCACCGATCCACAAGCGTTTCCCTCCATCTCTCCATGCCCAGCAAGGACTCACCCATCAGGGAAGAAGCTGTCTATAATGCGATCTCCCAGGGGGTTCACGGCCAGCGCCCCGATCTGCTGCAGGTCCACACGGCTGGAAAGAAAGTTCAAAGTGAGTAGGGTGGGTAGAGACGGAAGATGGAGGGTCAGAGACACAGAGGGGTAGGACACAGACCAGCTCCCCCTCACCTCAGGTAGCCCTTCTTGTTACTGTCCAGGGCCCGAAACCGGTGGTAGAGGCGAAGCAGAGTGGCCTGCGAGACTGCGGGAGGGAGGGCGACAGGGTGACGCCCAGGCAGCCCCGGAGGTGGTGAGGGTCGGGGGCTGGAGGTTGGAAGGGCCGCGACAAGACCTGGGGAGGCTCTCCGCGCCCCAGTGCTCCCCTCCAGGAGACTAACCCCTTCCATCCAGGCTGCAGGACACATGGGTGTCCCCCATCTCGGGAACCCAGACCCGCCTCAAACCTGGACGCTGGCCCCCGGAGTACCGTGCCCCTAGCTCCACGATCACTGCTTGGATCTCCTGGGTCCGCCCATCCACCCACCCAGCCCTCCTCAGGACCCCACTGGAGCCCCGGGCGCCCCGCTCACAGCCCGTCTCCCGCCGAATGCTGTCCGCGTCGGGGATCTGCGCCGCGTGCGAGCCGCCGGAGCCCATGGCCGTGCTACAGCGGACGGGACAGTCTGTCCTCCCGCCCAAGCGCCGCCGCCGGGTGGCCCCGGGGCCGAAGGCCACAGGCCTGGCGGGGATCCAAGCTCCTGAACCCCGGCGTTCCTCGCTTCCCACCCACGACCCGGGAGAATGGAAGGCAACGCCCTGAGGGAGGGGTCAGAGGGCGGTGGGACAACGGGCTGTTTCACTCCTAGCTGTCGAGGTCTGCGCTGGGAGAGGCTGGCAGAGGCCGGTCCGCCCGCCCTGCCCCTCGCCGGTCCCCGCCCACGGCGCGCCCTCCCTGGGTCCCCGCCCCGGCGCGCCCTCCCTGGGTCCCCGCCCCCGGCGCGCCCTCCCGGGGTCCGCGTTCCCACACTCGGCCCAGCGTCCTCCTGTGGGCCCAGCCCTCCCAGCTGTCCTAGCCCACGGCTCTCCCGGTGTCCACGTGTAAGGGAGTCCCGACCTTCTTCCTCTGCAGACAGAATCCAGGTCCTTCTGGAAAGGGGGTGGCAGGTGGTGAGAGAAGCTAGCCGCGTTGGTCCCAGTCCGGAATGGCCCCAGCCTGGGCCCTCTCCTCCGACAGGAGGGCCAAAGGGAGAGGTGTTAAGAACTCCCAAAAAGGGGTGAAGTGGAAGGGTCCTGCGGCGCAGAGTGGGCGCTGAGTTAAGTGGAAAGAACACTGCATTTGGGGACTTGGATAGAAACCCCAGCTACGCGGCTTGGTTTCATCTCTTTTGTTTGGTCCACATACGTTATTGTTGTTTGAGTCAATGCTGACAAATCAGGAGACTAAACCAAAAATCCAGATTCCCTTTTTCTACTGAGAAACCAGAAGTCTAACAGTACTAGGCCCTCTCTGCTGCCTGGCACCACTGGGCTGCAGCCAGGAGCAGCTGCCAAGTGTAAATGGAGCACAGTGCGCCGCCCTGGTGCCACAGTCCCCACCCAGCCCAATTCACTCCCTTCCCAGGCCCAAGGGGCTCTGGTCGAAGCTCCAGGCTGGGAATGACTCAGACCTCTGACCAGCCCTCAAGGATGATGGGAATCCACAGCCTGAGAGAGCTGCAGACATCACGCGGTGTGTACGAGAGCAGTGGTGACAACAACATGGGCTCTCATGTTTCAAGCACGCTCCTTGCACAGGCGCCGTGCTGAGCGCTTGACTGCATCAGCTCACACACTCCACAGCACCTGCTGAACTGCACTGCTCCTGCTTTTATGTGGCAGAGGCTGCCAAGGGGACCAGGTGGGAACTATTAAAAAGCATGAGTGGGGACCACATGGCCCCCAATGGGACAAAAAAAACATTTATTCTTTTTATGTATCAAGCACAGATACACATACAGTACCTGACTAGATATATAGTTTATCAGTCTTATTAAAATTTCAAAGGAGTTGGGTAATTGAGGGGGGAAAGTCTAGAAATGTTCCTTAGGTGGGGACAATAATGGAAAAAAAAAAAAAAAGGTCGAGAAACTTGGATGTCAAGTGTCCAGTTGTGAATTTACCATTACCCTTCTTCCCCCATCATAGTCACACATACACACAGATTTTCCAGGGAGGAAAAATGCAGGCCGTTCATTACAAGGGTTCACGTTCATACCCGCCCTGGAGAGAGAGAAGCTGGAGAAACAGTTGAAGATCCAGCTCCAGGCAGAGACTTGCATCAGATAAGCCTTGAAAATATTGATCTAAGAAGTGCTTGCTTCTCTTTCTGATACCCCAAGGACTAAGCAACTGGCAGAAGGAATGCTTGGTTCCCTTTCGCACGTGTGCACGCGCGCGTGCACACACACACACACATACACACACACACATACACACACACTGCCCCAAGGACTAAAGCTCTCAGGAAATCTCACTGCCCCCCAGTGAAGCCCAGCACCACTCCAGTCCATGGCTGGGAGTCAGGCTGGGAGTGCGGTTCCGGTTAGGTTCTGAACCAGGAGGGTGTACGAGCCCTGGGACGGTGCAATAATCACCTCAGGCCAGCGTGGGATGCTGATCTTGGAAAGAGCTTCTACAGCCTTAATCTCTGAGTCAGCACTACTGTAAGTAAATAAGGCCAGAGAGTAATTGACTCCTCCCATCCCCACACCATCACAAGCCTACAGGAAACATTGCTGAAACCACTCCTGCTTCGTGCACACAAGTAGGGATTAAATGAACTTCACCATGTGCACTGCCACATCTTTTCAGGGCATTTAAAGGGGAGGTGTTTGGCGAGGATTTTGTCTGCAGAACAAAATGGACTGGATTTGGGCTGAACATTTGTTTTTTTGCTTTTAAGCTACATAAAATTTACTAGCCATTCTCGATGAAGCAATACTGAGATTCAAATGAAAAACAAAGCAGATGCAAGGCCAGGAAAATATAGAACTCTTACAACTCAATAACAAAAAAGACAAATATCCCAAGTTAAAAAAGTTTTCATTGTTTTGTTTTGTTTTTTAAATATTGGTCTACCTGGAACTTATATAAATCTCAAACATTAGTTAAGCAAACATTAATTCAAACCCATCAAAAAGAACTTTAAAGCTTTAAAGAGCTTTGAAAATTCTTTAAAGTTCAATTTCTAGAAATATAGCGGAATAAACATTCTTCCTTATAAGACTTTGAAGAGTTTGACTGAATTGTGAAATAGTCATAGTGCGGTAAAATGGATTAAAGAGGCAGAAACTTTGTTTTCCAACATAAATGATGTAAACTAGGAAAAATGTAAATTATTGAGTGCCTTATTGTGTACACTTTTACCTAGTTCTCATCTGGTACATTATAAAAGAGCACATTCCAAATATTATTATTTTTTATAGTTCTTTGATATACACTTCTTCTAGGTAATCCCAAGTATAATTAATGACTATTCCAGTAACTCCCAAATCTCTCTACCAGATTCTACAATCCCTCTACTCCTTGCCATGCTAAGAGCTGTTCTCTCTTCATCTGTGCAGCAAAACTGAATACATGGTGATGGAAGGTAGACTACACTTCAGGTGGTGAGCACCCAATAGAGTACACAGTTGTCATATTATAAAGTTATACACCTGAAATGTATATGTTATTAACCAATGTTACCACAATAAATTTAACTATAAAAACATGCTGTACCCCAGCCAGTGTGGCTCAGTGAATTGAGGGTCATCCCATGGACTGAGTGAGAGGTCTGGGTTTGATTCCCGGTCAGGGCATATGCCCAGGTTGTGGGCTAGATCCCCAGTATGGGGCATGCAGGAGGCAACCAATCGATGTTTCTCTCTCACATTGATGTTTCTATCTCTCTTTCCCTTCCTATCTCCCTAAAAAATCAATAAAAACATATTTAAACAAAAAACATGCTGTACATGCCCTGGCCGGTGTGGCTCAGTTGGTTGAGTGTTGTCCCTTGCACCAAAAGTTCACTGGTTTTATTCCCAGCCGGGGCACATGCCCAAGTTTTGGGCTCGATCCCAGTAGGGGGCGTGCAAGAGGCCACCGATCCATGTTTCTCTCTCCCTCTCCCTTCCTCTCGCTCTAAAATCAATAAAAACATATTTTTAAAAAATTATTTTTAAAAAACATGCTGTAAGTAAAACACTCTTTTGAGAATATACTATACTTGTATTCCAACCATACTTAAATATAAATTAGTGAGAGAAAGAAACAAGGAAGGAAGGGATGAAAGAAAAGACTATTAAAGTTGGCTGAGATACAAAAATCTTTAAGATGAAATTGCTCAGCCTATTGGGGAAGCTGGACAAGTAAACATAGCTTTTAAATTATGCGATAACATGGCAAATGGGTCTATATGTATATAAAATCAAGGCAATCCATTCTCTTTTTTTTTTTATCCTCACCCCAAGGACATTTTTGCATATATCTTCAGATAGAGTGGGAGGGAGAGAAGGAGGAAGAGAGAGAGAGAGAAATATCGATGTGAGAATGGGACAAACTGCAACCGAGGTATGTGCCCTTATCGGGAACCGAACCTGGGTCTCTCGGGACCGTGGGCCAACGCTCTAACCGCTGAGCCAAACCGGCCAGGGCAAGGCAGCCCATTCTTTACCTCAAACTAAAAATCCAGCAATCGTCTCCTACTCTTTGTTATCATGAGTATAAAACAGAAGCTCAATGAATAAGACAGAAAAGAAATCAAGTCCTGAGATACTGCTCCTTAAAATAAAACCTTGAAACCTATCCACTCCTCTCTATTTTAGTTTTACAGCTTTTATCAGTGCCCTCTTCTACACTGTTAGTCCATTGTATTATCTTTCTTTTTTTTTTATTGTTGACAGGATAACAAATGTCCCCCAGTTTCCCCACCTCTACCCTTTTCCTTCCAGCCCCTGCCATATCCCAGGTCTTTCTCACACTATTGTCTGTGTCCATTAGTTATACATATATGTATATAAATTCTTTGGTTAATCACTTCCCGCCTCCTCATCTCTCCCCTCCACCCCAAGATCGTCAGTCTGTTCCATGCATCCAAGCCTCTGGATCTATTTTGTTCATCAGTTTATTATGTTCATTAGATTCCACATATAAGTGAGATCATGTGATATTTGTCTTTCTCTGACTGGCTCATTTCATTTAGCACAATACTCTCCAGGTCCACCCATGTTGTCATAGGACTCCATTGTGTATATGTACCACAGCATTTTTATCCACCCATCTACTGATGGGCACTTGGGCTGTTTCCAGATTTCAGCTATTTTAAATAACACTGCTATGAACATAGGGGCACATATATTCTTTCTGATTGGTGTTATGGGCTTCTTAGAATACATTCCTAGAAGTGGGATCACTGGGTCAAAAGATAGTTCCATTTTTAATATTTGAGTAAATTCCATACTGTTTTCCATGGTGGCTGCACCAGTCTGTGTTCCCAGCAGCAGTGTACTAGAGTCCCCTTTTCTCCACATCCTCCTCAGCACTTGTTATTTGTTGATTTATTGATGGTAGCCATTCTGGCAGGTGTGAGGAGATGTCTCATTGTAGTTTTCATTTGCATCTCTCTGATGATTAATGACATTGAGCATTTTTTCATATGTCTATTGGCCATCTGTATGTCCTCTTTGGAGAAGTGTCTATTCAGGTCTCATGTCCATTTTTTAGCTGGGTATTTGTCTTCCTTTTGTTGAGCTGTATGAGTTCTTTATATATTTTGGAAATTAACCCCTTATCAGATGTATCTTTGACAAATATGTTCTCCCACACAGTGGATTCTCTTTTCATTTTGATGATGGTTTCTTTTTCTGTGCAGAAGCTTTTTAGTTTGATGTAGTCCCATTTGCTTATTATTTCCTTTGTTTCTCTTGCCATAGGAGATGTATCAGTGAAAATTATTCTACATGAGATGTCTGAGATTTTGCTGCTTATGTTTTCTTCTAGGATTTTTATGGTTTCATGACTTATATTTAAGGTTTTATCCATTTTGAGTTTATTCTTGTGTATGGTATAAGTTGGTGGTCTAGTTTCATTTTTTTGCATGTAGCTGTCCAATTTTCCCAACACCATTTATTGAAGAGACTATCTTTAGTCCATTGTCTGTTCTTGCTTCCTTTGTCAAATATTAATTGAGCATAATGATGTGGGTTGAATTCTGGGTTCTCTGTTCTGTTTCATTGATCTATATGCCTGTCCTTGTGCCAGTACCAGGCTGTTTTTATTACAATGGCTTTGTAGTATAGTTTGATACCCAGTATTGTGATCCTTCCAACTTTGTTCTTCTTTCTCAAGATTGCTGAAGCTATTTTGGGTCTTTTTTGGTTCCATATAAATTTTTGGAGTATTTGTTCTAGATCTGTGAAATATGTCATTGGTATTTAAATAGGAATTGCATTGAATCTATAAATTGTTTTGGGTAGTATGGACATTTTAATGATGTTAATTATTCCTATCCATGAACACTGTATCTTCTTCCATTTGTTTGTATCATCTTCTATTTCTTTTTTCAATGTCCTATAGTTTTCCAAGAACAGGTCTTTTACCTCCTTGGTTAAGTTTATTACAAGATATCTTATTTTTTGTTGTTGCAATCATAAACAGAATTTTGTTTGTTTGTTTCTCTTTCTGAGAGTTCATTATTGGTATATAAAAATGCCATCAATGTCTGGATATTGATTTTGTATCCTGCTACTTTGCTGAATTCATTTATTAAATCTAGTAGTTTTTTTGGTGGAGTCTTTAGAGTTTTCTATGTACGATATCCTGTCATATGCTAATAATGACAATTTTACTTCCTCCTTTCCAATTTGGATGTCTTTATTTTTATTTCTTTTCTGATCACTGTGGCTAGGACTTCCAGTATTAAGTTGAATAAGAGTGGTGAAAGCAGACATCTCTGTCTTGTTTCTGTTGTTAAGGAAAACATTTTTAGTTTTTGACCATTGGGTATGATGTTAGCTATAGGTTTGTCATATATGACCTTTATTATGTTGAGGTATGATCCCTCTATTCTCGTTTTGCTAGAGTTTTTTTGTTTTTTGTTTTTTGTTTTTATCAAAAATGGATGATGGATTTTACCTAATGCTTTTTCTGCATCTATTGATATGATCATGTGATTTTTATTCCTCATATTGTTTAAGTGATTGATCACATGTATTGATTTGCAGATATTGTACTGTTCTTGCATCCCAGAATAAATCCCACTTGGTCATGGTATATGATCTTTATAATGTATTGCTGGATCAAATTTGTTAATATTTTGCTGAGTATTTTAATATCTATGTGCATCAGGGATATTGTCCTGTAATTTTCTTTCTTTGAAGTGTCTTTTTCTGGTTTTGGAATTAGGAAAATGCTTGCCTCATAAAAACAGCTTGGAAGTTCCTTCCTCTTGGATTTTTTGGAACAGTTTGGGGATGATAGGTATTAGCTCTTCTTTGAATGTTTGGTAAAACTTGCCTCTGAAGCCATCTGGTCCATGACTTTTGTTTGCTGGGAGTTTTTGGATTACTGCTTCAATTTCATCAATTTCATTGGCCTATTCAGGTTTTCTGATTCTTCTTGACTCAATTTTGGAACACTGTATTTTTCTAGGAATTTCTCCATTTTGTCCAGGTTGTCTAGCTTGTTGGCATATAGTTGTTCATAGTATTTTCTTACAATTCTTTGAGTTTCTATGATGTCAGTTGTTACTTCACCTATTTTATTTCTGATTTTATTTATTTAGGTCCTCTCTTTGTCTCTTGATGAGTCTGGCTAAAAGTTAATCAATCTTGTTTATCTTTTCAAAGAACCAGCTCTTGGTTTCATTGATCTTTTGTATTGTTTTTTAAGTCTCTATGTCACTTATTTCCACTCTGATCTTTATTATTTCTTTCTTTCTACATCCTCTGGGCTTTTCTTGTTCTCTTTCTAATTCTTTTAGTTGTAGGGTTAGAGTGTTTATTTAAGTTTTTTCTTCTTTCTTGAGGTAGGCCTGTAATGCTATGAAATTTCCTCTCAAGACTGCTTTCGCTGTGTCCCATAGATTCTGGGTTGTTGTATGTTCATTTTCATTTGTTTCCAGGAAGTTTTTTATTTCTTCTTTGATGTCATTAGTAATTCATTCATTGTTTAATAACATGCTATTTAGCCTCCATGTGTTTGAATGTTTTTTAGGTTTTTTTTTTTTTTAGTCGATTTCTAGTTTCATGCCATTGTGATCTGAGAAGATGTTTGATATGATTTCAATCTTCTTGAATTTGTTAAGGTTTACTTTATGTCCCAACATATTGTCTGTCTTTGAGAATGACCCTTGTGCACTTGAGAAGAATGTATATTCTGCCATTTGTGGATGAAATGTTCTGTAAATATCAATTAGCTCCAACTATATAGGGTGTCATTTAAGGCCACTGTTTCATTGTTGATTTTTTGTCTGGAAGATCTATCCAGTGATGTCAGTGGGGTGTAAGTCCCCTACTATGACTGCATTGCTGTCTATCTCTTCCTTAAAATCCATCAGGAGATTTTTTGTATGTTTAGGTGCTCCTGTATTTGGTGTACATATGTTAACAGGGATTATATTTTCTTGTTGGATTGATCCCTTTCGTATTATGTAGTGACCTTCTTTGTGTCTTGTTATGGCCTTTGCTTTGAAGTCTATTTTGTCTGATATGAGTATTACTACCACAGCTTTTCTTTCTTTCTTTTTTTCATTTCCACTTGCATGGAATATTGCTTTCCATTCCTTCACTTTCTGTTTGTGTGAATCTTTTGTTCTATGGTGGGCTCTTGCAGACAGCATATATACAGGTCATATTTTCTTATCCATTCACTTACCCTACATCTTTTGATTGGAGCATTTAGTCCATTTACATTTAAAGTTATTATTGATAAATGGCAACTTATTTGTTGCCATTTTTTTATATACCTTTGTTCCTCTTGTTTTGTTCTTCTTAAAGCAATCAGTCCCTTTAGCATTTCTGGCAATGCTGGTTTGGTGATAATGTACTCCTTTAGCTATTTTTTGTCTGGGAAGCTCTTTATTTTGCCTTCAAATTTAAGTGATAGCCTTGCTGGATAGAGTAATCTTGGATTCAGTGTCATGCTTTTCATTACTTTGTATAGTTCATACAACTCCCTTCTGGCCTGAAGTGTTTCTACTGAGAAATCAGCTGACAATCTAATGGGAGCTCCCTCATAGGTAACTTTCTGTCTCTCTCTTGCTGCCTTTAAGATTTTTCTTTGTCTTTAATGTTTACCATTTTAATTATGATGTGTCTAGGTGTGGGTCTTTGGGGATTCATCTTGATTGGGACTCTCTGTGTTTCCTGAACTTGTGTGGCTTTTTCCTTCACCAGGTTAGGGAAGTTTTCTGTCATTATTTCTTCAAACAGGTTCTCAATTCCTTGCTCAGATTCTTCTCCTTCTGGTACCCCTATGATGTGCAATTTGTTATGTTTCATGTCCCAAAGCTCCCTTAAACTATCCTCCTGCTTTTTAATTCTTTTTTCTAATTGCTGCTCTGATTGTGTGTTTTTTTTTCTACTTTGTCTTCTAATTTGCTGATTCTGTCCTCTGCTCCTTCTAATCTTGATTCCTTCCAGGCTATTCTTTATTTCAGCTATATTATTCTTCATTTCTGATTGGTTCTTATTCATGATGTCTATATCATTTTTTATGCTTGTGTAGTTTCCACTAAGTTCCCTGTAGTTCTCATTAAGTTGCTTGTAGTTCTCGCTAAATTGTTTGAGAATCTTTATAGCCATTGCTTTAAACTCTATATCTATTAAATTGCTTGCCTCCATTTCATTTACATCCTTTCCCAGCATTCCTCCTTTTCCTTCATTTGTGGGGTTTTTCTTTGTCTCCTTATTTTAGCTGTCTCTTTGTGTTTATTTCCATGTATTAGCTAGAACTGCTAAGCCTCCCAGTCTTCATGAAGTGGCCTTATGTAGAAAGTGTTTTGTGGAACCTAGTGATGGAGACTCTTTGAAAACTTGAGGTGGATGCTCTAGGAATGTCCCTTGTGTGTGTTATTTGGACTCTTCTGTTGTACTTGGGTCTTGATTGCTGATGCTCCATTTGAGGATGGGGTTTCCCATAAGGCTTGCTGATTGTAAGGCTCAACCCTAACCACACTGTGCCAGCTATTATACAGATGTGTGGATCCCCGTTTTGTAGAGCTTGCTGGACTTTTCTCCAATGTTATTGATTTTAGCCCCTTGGTGTGTCGGTCCCAGGCCTCCTGGGAGGTTCTCTGGTGCAGGCCAATGTGAGTCACTGTCCGAGCAGCTGGGGGCACTGGGTCATGGTGCCGAGTCCAGGTATCTGGGGGTTTTGGGTTGTGGTGGCAGGTTAGGGCAGGCGGGGTGTCGGCTCGTTGCAACAGGTCCAGGAGTGCTACCAAATATTATTACATGTAGAGAGCACTCCTTTTCTAATCCTTATTGTCCATATATTCCCATGAATATGTACACTAAAGTGTTTACTGTCTTGAGCTATATGAAGGTATGGTATAACTTCAGTGTGAATCTTTATTATCTTATAAGGTCGTGGCATAACTGATTGTATATAGAACAGGTAGTTTTCATTTCTTAACTAGTTGCTCTGCTTTTTCTCTTCTGCATTGATACAGTATCTGCAGTTACTCTTTGTCCTGCAGTGACCAGCCTCCTTCCACTTCCAGACGCCTTTGGGAAAGGAAGCAGAAAGGCTGTCCAGGGATGTGTGGTACTCAATTTTCATCATCCAGTCAAATAAGACCTGTGAACAGCATGACTTTAAAAACCTTCCCCTCGGGACATCCCCACCTGGACACTGGAGAACAACAGTGAGTACTTCTTCAGCTGTTTCAGGAGGTTCTTCAGGTAAATCAGGAACCTCCTGAGAGGTCTGTTCAACAGGTGGTGAAACTTTGGTTAAAGGTTTAGATGAGTTCCATCTCTTTGCTGCTTCTCTGTCAGAGATGTCAAACATGGCTGAATATCATCTTCAAGCACCAGACCTTCATCACCCTCAAGTTTATGACCATTGCCTGACTTCTGGGTTTCACCTGTTATCTGATAAAAGAGCTTTTCCAGTTTTTGCTATTTCATTTCCTGGTAAGGTTTCAGAACATTATCTGTGTATCTGCTGGCCTTTTCACCCTGTTCCTCTTGTTTTATTTCTCACAAGCTTTTGCTCTTTTTCATTCTTCTCTTCTTATTATTTCAGGTAAACTTGGGAAGATTTAAATGAGTTAAGCCATAAAGTAGTCACAGAAATAATTAAAGTAAGAAGAGCAAGCAATAAGAAAATCCAGCCACACAGCAAAATTATCTTTAATTCCTGGATCTGGGATCCTGTGCTAGAGCTCCAGAGAAGAGCAGGACAGCAGGGAGGAGGAAGATGCCATTGTCCCCATAGGACGTCATGGTAGCAAAAGTTCAGGTGGAAGGAACCCAATTTTTAAATGAGCACAAAAACTTGAATAGATATTTCTCCAAAGAAGATACACAAATGGCCAATAAGCACACACACACACACACACACACACAAAGTGTGCTCAACATCATTAGTCATCAGGGAAATACAAATAAAACCATATTGAGACATCACTTCACACCCACTAGACTGGCTAGAAATTAAAACAAAACAAAACAAAACAAAAACAACAGAAAATAACAAATCTTGGCCAGGATGTGGAGATTTGGAATCCTCATACATTGCTGGTAGAAATGTAAAATGGTGCAATTGCTGTGGAGAACAGTTTGGAGATTTCTCAGTGAGTTAAACAGAATTATCATGTGAGCAATTCCACTCCTAAGTGAATACCCAAAAGAGTAAAAAACAGGTGTTCAAACAGAAACCTGGACATGAATATTTATAGCATCACTGTTTGCAATAACTACCAGGTAGAAACAACCCAAATATCCACTGATGACTGGATAAATGAAATGTAATATATTTATACAATGGAACTTTTTCAGCCATAAGAAGGAATGAAGTACTGACATAGGCCGCAACATGGATGAGCCGTGAAACCACTACATTAAGGAAAATAATCCAGTCACAAAAGACCACATATTTTATTATTCCATTTATTATGAAATGTCAAGAATGAGCAATTATAGAGATATAGAGTAGACTCATAGTTGCTTGGGGCTGGGGGAGACAAGGGAAAGGGAGTTATTATAGCTGAAGGGTATGGCATTTATTTTTGAAGTGATGAAATGTTCTAAAATTGACTGTGGTGATGGCTGCACATTTCTGTGAATATACTAAATCTATTGAATTGTACACTTTAAAGGGTGAATTTTGTGGTATGTGAATTATGTCTCAATAAAAGTACTTAAAAACAAATAAAACAAGAATAGCCAAGAAAGCTCTGGAAAGTAAAAAGTATTGAGGGTGAACTAGTTCTGACAGATTTTTAAATATATTATGAAGATACAATAAGATATGTGAAAATAGTGCAGGAATATATAGACAGATAAGAAACAGACAAGAAAGTCAGAAATAGATCCAATACATATGGGAATTTGGCATGTGATAAAAGTCACATTTCAAATTGGTGGGGGAAATGTGGATTAGTCAATAAATAACATTTGAGACATCAGCCTTTTGGGAGGAAAAAAAGCTGTCCCCCCACCTTTTTACATCAAAATTAATTTCAGATAGAATAAAGGTTTAAATGCAAAATAAAACCATCCAATAGTAGAATAACTCTTAGATAGACTTTGTTATAATCTTGAACTGGAGAAGACGTTTCAAAACATGAAATAAAATATAGAAACCATGGAGAAAAGATTGGCAAATTGGACTGTGTGAAAATTAAAATCTCTGTATGAGTGGATATATATATATATATATATATATATATATATATATATATATATGGCCAAAAAGACAAACTGGGAAACATTCACAGTCTATATAAAAGATGAAAGAGCCTGGCTGGTGTGGCCCAGTGGTTGAGCATAGACCCATGCACCCACCAAGAGGTCAGGGCACATGCCCAGGTTGTGGGCTCAGTCCCCAGCAGGGGGTGTGCAGGAGGCAGCTGACTGATGTTTCCCTGCCATCGATGTTTCTATCTCTCCCTCTCCCTTCCTCTCTCTCTAAAATCAATAAAAACATATTTATAAAAAAAAATAAAAGATAAAAGATCATTTCCTCCCCTGGCCAGTGTTGCTCAGTGATTAGAGCACTGGCCCATGGACTAAAAGGTTGTGGGTTTGATTTCCAGTCAAGAGCACATACCTGGGTTGCAGGTTCATTCCCTGGCTTAGGTTGGGGTTGTGTGGGAGGCAACCAATTGATGTGTCTCTCTCACATCGATGTTTCTCTCTCTCTCTCCACTTTCTCTAAAAATCAATGGAAAAAATATCCTCAAGTGAGGATTAACCAAAAAATATCATTTCCTTAGAATACAAGTTCTCTTAAAAATCAAAAGGACAATAACAAAACAACAAAAGAGAGAAAAACATGCACTCAAAAAAATGGGATAAAATGTGAACTAGAAATGATAAACATGCATTAAAAGATGCTCAAGTTCACAAAATATACAAATACAAATTAAAACAAGAGCCCTGGCAGGTTTGACAGCGGTTAGAGCATCGGCCCGAGAACCAAGGTCTCTGGTTCAATTCCCAGTCAAGGGCATGCACCTGGGTTGTAGGCTTGATTACTGGCCCCGGTCAGGGTCATGCAGGAGGCAACCAATCGATATCTCCCTCACATCAATGTTTCTCTCTCTCTCTCCCTCCCTCCCTCCCTTCCACTCTATCTATAAATCAGTGGAGCCCTGGCCGGTTTGGCTCAGCGGTTAGAGCGTTGGCCTGTGGATCAGAGAGACCTGGGTTCAGTTCCCGCTAAGGGCATGTACCTTGGTTGCAGTTTGTCCCCGGCCCTGGTTGGGGTCGTGCGGGAGGCAGCCACTCGATGTGTCCCTTTCACGTCGATGTTTCTCTCTCTCTCTCTCTCTCTCTCTCTCTCTCTCTCTCTCTCTCTCTCTCTTCCTCTCTCTCCCTCCCACTCTATCTGAAAAAAAAATGGAGAAATGTCTTAGGGTGAGGATAAAAAAAAAAAAAAATCAATGGAAAAATATCCTCAGGTGAGGATTAAAAAAAAATTGAAACAAGAGACCTTTGATGGGGTCAAGATGGCAAGAACACAGGTCTTTAACAGCAAGTAGGCAAGAGTTATATCTCGCAGGGTTTTGCAGAGTCTTTTAGGCTGCAAGTTTTATTTTATTTATTTTATTTTAAGACATAGTTGTAGGGTGTTAAGCTGGAGAATGGGATAAAGCAATTTGTTTGACAGCATCACAAGAATCACTCTTGCTGCCCGTGTGGATGTAACGGGGGCAGAGTGGCCGCGGGAACTACCGCAGTAATTCAAGTGAAAGGCGATGGCGGATCAGGGTGCCAGCAGTGAAGGCTGTGAGCAGGGGTCACATTCCGGTCCCACTTGGAAAGGAGAGTCCACAAGGTTTGCTGATGTATCGGATGGAAGCAGTGAGAGAAAGAGAGGCATCAAGCATAACTCCAAGGTTTTAATACTAAACAACTGGAAGGTGCCATTAGCCGAGATGGCGACAAGAGAGACCTTAAGGAGCACCTTTCAAAGGGAGAAAAATGTAAGGTCCTTGAGCTGCTCATTATACATCCTAATAAAGATATTACATAGTTCATCGGATCTGGGAGTTCTGATTTCAAGAGAGAAGTTGGGACAGTTATGTATTTGCTATGTTGTGTTTTTACTTCCACTCATCTCAAAGTATTTTCTAATTTCCTCAACCCATCACTTGTTTAAGGGTGTGTGTAGCCTGGCCAGTGTGGCTCAGTGGTTGAGTGTCGACCCATGTACCATGAGGTCACTGGTTTGATTCCCGGTCAGGGCACATGCCCAGGTTGTGGGCCAGGTCCCCAGGGGGGGGAAATGCAGGAGGCGGCCAATCGATGTTCTTTCTCATCGATGTTTCTATCTCTCTCTCCCTCTCCCTTTCTCTCTCTCTAAAATCAATAAAGAAAAAAAAATTTTTTTAAAGAGTGTGTTTAATTTCCTCATGTTTGTTAATTTTCCAGTTTTCCTTCTTTTATTGATTTCTAGTTTCATTCCATTGTAATCAGAAGGGATACTTTGTATGATTTCAGTATTTTTAAATGTATTGACACTTGTTTTGTAGACTAACATAGGCTTGATCCTGGAGAATGTTCCATGGGCACTTGAGAAGAATGTCTGCTATTGTTGGGTAGAGTGTTCTACATGTGTCTGTTCAGTCTAGTTCTTTATAATGTTGTTTCAAGTCTTCTATTTCCTTATTGATCTTCGTCTGATGTTCTATCAAATAGTAAGAGTAGAGTATTGAAGTATCAAACCATTCTTGTAGAACTGCCTATTTGTCCCTTCAATATTCATGAATTGAAGTCCATAGCTCAAACATGCATAGTTTCAGGAAAATCTGGGAATCCTGTGTATGGAATGCTTTTCAGAATGAAAACTCCCCATCTCCTCTTTTGCTGACTGATGTGGAGCTGGTGTTACAGGGCCGCGGTGGGGATCGGCTCTGCCAAGGGTTGGCACACTTCTTCTGGAAAGGGCTGGATGGTAAATATTTGAGGATGTGTGCATCTTTCAGCCTCTGTCCCAATGACACAATTCTGCTGTTGTGTGAAAGCCGCCACAGACAATGCTTAAACAAACGGATGTGGCTGTGTTCCAGTAGGAGTTTCCTTATAGACACTAAAATTGGACATTTATGTTATTTCCATGTGTCACAAAATATTGGGGCTTTTTATTCAACCATCTTTAAATGTAAACACTGTTCTTAGCTTGTGGGCCAGATAAAAACAAGCAGCAGGCAGGGTCTGGCCCACAGGCCATTGTTTGCGAATCCGCTCTAGGTTAACTGCTGCCTTTCTCTGCAGATCTGTGCAGGGAAACTAGAATTTGCATGAAGGCTGGCCAAAGCAGAGCCCAGTGGACTGATCATCTAGAGTGCCTAGAGATGACGGATGGCAATGGAAACACCTGGCTTTAACCCAAACAGATGACTTTAAACCAAGCCATCATTTTCATAGACCCTTAGGACAATCTCTCCCGTCTGGGAAAGAAATCTCAGAAGTAAAGCCAAACCAGTTCTGGAGGAGAAGGCTAAAGAATCGGGTTTGGGGAAGGGCATGAAGCGGGACAGTCCTGGAGAGCATGACAGCAGGGGTCACCCCGGGAACAGTGCACGAATGGCCTGGCTGACCCTGCAATTCCTGGGTATATAGAAGGTGTACCTGATGAATAGATAAATAAAATGAAGCTGTCAAGAAAGAAAAAGAACACTTCCTACAAACTGATGCAGCAAGATCTCCAAGATGATTTAAGTGAAAAAAGCAAGTTGCAGGACAGTGTGAATAAACATGCTATCTGTTCTGTAAAAAGTTGGGGAAATCATATATATACTCATATTTGCATACGAAAATTTGGAAGATACCTAAGAAACTGGTCAAAGTGGTTACCTGGAAGGTGGGAGGGCACAGCCCAGGATGGGCAATAGCAGTTGAAGGGGAACTTTCCAGATAGTTAAAGGCTGTCTCAAACACAGTGGCTGCCATAGGACTAGACAAAGAGCCAGGCTGCCACCCCACACTGAGGCTCCTTAGTTTTACATCTTGGTTGATTTCGATAACTGACCAGCTGGGCTACTTCTTTTTTCCTCCTGCCTGATTTAAATGCTCGCTCTTATGTTGTAAACGCACCAGTAAAGAGTGAGCTGGCAAAACCCTACGCTCCCACCCTCGACCCCTATAAAGCGGAACCCCAGGACTGTGCATGCTCTGTCCACCTGGGACCTCGCCGTGTGCCCCCTGGCACGTCTTGTATGCTCCAAGACCTGTAAGTAATAAACTGTTCAAGTTTACTAAAGGTTATTGCTGAAGGGTGTTTTGCGTCCTTCAAAAGCACAAGGGTCAGTCCAGTTGCAACACTGATTTAGAAAGGGAAGATGTCTGTGGGAAACAGGTGTTTCCAGCCAAGGGCATTACTACCAACAGACTGAGTCCTGCACAAAACAGCAATGTGCTGGCCCCTTAGGAGGGCTACGATGACACTAGGTAATAGGAATTTTCAGCTCTGTTATAGTCTTAACCACCATCACATATGGTCCACCATTGACCAAAACATCACTACGCAGTGCATGACTGTATCTCATACTTAATGCTTTCCTCCATAATTATCTGAAACTCAAAATAATTATGCTGAGTGAAAGCCAGACCCCCTAAAAAAAAAAGAGTACAAACTGTATGATGCCATTTATATAAAACTCCACAAAACAAACTACTCTGCAGTGACAGAAAGCAGCTCAGTAGTTGCTGAGGGGGTGAAGGAGCAGGAATGGTGGGAAAGAGAAATGACAAAGGGACACCGGGAAACTTTTGGACATGATAGTTATGTGCACTATCTTGATTGTGTGGTGGTTTCATGGGTGTATACATACATCAAAGCTTATCAAGTTGTGCACTTTTAATATGTGCACTTTGCCCTGGCCGGTTTGGCTCAGCGGTTAGAGCGTCAGCCTGTAGTCTGGAGAGACCCGGGTTCGGTTCCTGCTAAGGGCACGTACCTCGGTTGCAGTTTGTCCCTGGCCCCAATTGGGGTTGTGTGGGTGGCAACCACTCGATGTGTCTCTGTCACATCGATGTTTCTCTCTCTCTCTCTTCCTCCTCTCTCCCTCTTGCTCTATGAATGCAAAAAGTGTCCTCAGGTGAGAATTGAAAACCCCCCCCCAAAAAAAAAAATATATATATATATATATTTATATATATATATATATATATATATATATATATATATAAAATATATATATATATGTGCACTTTGTCAATTACACCTCAATAGTTTTTAATTTCATGATTTTTCTCTATTCAATTTTGTTATATTTTATAATATATACATTTATAATATTAGGACAGGAATTATGTAAGTAATTTATCAATAATTTTACACATATTTGAGTGTGCAACTTTCTCATTGAAAAAGGTGTGTAATCACAAATGCGTGGAACTACTGGTTGAAGCCGGTGGCAAAGCCCACACACTTATCTGCTGCACTCTACTGCCCCCTGCTGTCAGTAGGTTTTGTGGCAACCCTTGACCTCCTAGACTTGCTTATGATTTTAATGAGAGATGAATCCGGGGGACAAAGAATTATCAGAGACCTACCTAGAACCAAATTCTTCTAAACAAAACACATACACACATTCTTACACACTCACACACATAACCATGCATACACATACACATTCACACATATACCTGTATACACATATATGCACACATATACATACACACGCATACATATACACACACAACACACTCACACACACACACACAACCATGCATACACACTCACACACATAACCATGTATACACATACACACTCACACGTATACATATACCCGCACATACACATATGCGCACACATGTACCCACTCGGACACAGTCACACACTCTCTGCAGTTGAAAACAGTGGTGGAACATCACAGTGCCCGCTACTCAAATAGACCTTACTCGAGAGCACGGCCACTCAGCAAGCCTGAAGCTGACGTGGCAAGGTTTTGTCTGCCTGGGGAATGTGGTTTTCTTTTACAATATATTTTATTACAAAAATAAATAAAACTACTGTGGCCCAGCTGGTGTGGTCAGTGGATTGAGCATCGTCCATGGACTGAGAGGTCCCGGGTCCAATCCGGGTCAGGGCACAGCCCAGGTTTCGGGTTTGATTCCCAGTGGGGGGCGTGCAGGAGGCAGCCAATCGATGTTCTCTCTCATCGATGTTTCTATCTCTCTCTCCCTCTCACTTCCTTTCTTTCTAAAATCAATAAAAGAAAAAAAAATTTAATAAATAAATAAACATATTAAACAAAACTACTGTGTAGGAGACCCACATACTTGGAACATACGTCATGGGCCCGCTTCTCTGTTTGTTTTTAACCTCTTATTGAAGTATACCCAGTGGTGTGCGGGCACATTTTTAACAGCCGGCTCTCCAAATGCAGTTCTGACGTGCACGGTGGTTGGTATTTTTGTTTACATTAACAACAAGGAAAAGGAAAGCGAAACACTGAAGATGTGTTTCGGAACTTCACTTGTTCTTCAGCGATGTGAGCAGCTTCTTGCTGAATCAGATAACAGATTTCGAATACCGGAAGACTGCTTCCTTGATTTTTTCCTGCCATTCACAGATACAGCACACTTTTAAGTTCAATCTGCATTATTTTTTATCTTTATTTGTGAAAGTATTACAGATGTTCCCCCTTATTCCCCCACTGACCCCCTCCCCGCACCCTCCCCGCTCACCCCCATCGTCCTGCTTTCCCCAAACTATTGTCTGTGTCCACTGGTTATGCATATAAGTTCTTCGGTTTGTCTCTTCCCAGCCCCCTGCCCCCCATCCCTCTGAGGTTTGTCAGTCTGTTCCCTACTTCCACATCTCTGGATCTATTTTGATCATGAGAGTCTTTTGTTCATTATATTCCAGAAATAAGTGAGATCACGTGGTACTTATCTTCCTCTGACTGGCTTATTTCACTCAGCATAATACTCTCCAGGTCCCTCCATGTCGTCCCAAAGGGTAAGAGATCTTTCTTTCTTACAGCTGCATAGTGTTCCATTGTGTACATATACCACAGCTTTTTTATCCACTCATCTACTGATGGGCACTTGGGCTGTTTCCAGATCTTAGCTATTGTAAATAGTGCTGCTATGAACATGAGGGTACATATATTCTTTTTGATTGGTGTTTCGGGCTTCTTAGGGTATATTCCTAGAAGTGGGATCACTGGGTTCAATGGCAGTTTCATTTTTAATTTTTTGAGGAAACTCCACTGTTTTCCATAGTGGTTGCACCAGTCTGCATTCCCACCAGCAGTGTACTAGAGTCCCCTTTTCTCCACACCTTTGCCAGTACTTGTTGCTTGTTGATTTATTAATGGCAGCCATTCTGGCAGGTGTGAGGTGATGCCTCATTGCAGTTTTAATTTACATCTCTCTGATGATTAGTGACTTTGAGCATTTTTATACATGTCTGTTGGCCATCTCTATGTTCTCTTTGGATAAGTGTCTGTTTAGGTCCTCTGCCCATTTTTTAATTGGATTGTTTGTCTTCCTTTGTTAAGTTGTATGAGTTCTTTATATATTTTGGAAATTAACCCCTTATCTGATGTATCATTGGCAAATATGTTCTCCCACACAGTGGGACCCCTCTTCATTTTGAGGATGGTTTCTTTTGCTGTGTAGAAGCTTTTTAGTTTGATGTAGTCCCATTTATTAATGTTTTCCTTTGTTTCTCTTGCCCTAGGCAATGTATCAGTGAGAATTCTGCTACATGTGATGTCTGAGATTTTGCTGCCTGCATTTTTTTCTAGGATTTTTATGGATTCACGAGTCACATTTAAGTCTTTTATCCATTTTGAGTTTATTCTTGTGTATGGTGTAAGTTGGTGGTCTAGTTTCATTTTTTTGCATGTAGCTGTCCATTTTTCCCAACACCATTTGTTGAAGAGGCTGTCTTTGCTCCATTGTATGCTCTTGCCACCTTTGTCAAATATTAATTGTGCATAATGTCTTGGGTCCATTTCTGGGTTCTCTGTTCTGTTCCATTGATCTATATGTCTATTCTTGTGCCAGAACCAGGCTGTTTTGATTATGATGGCTTTGTAGTATAACTTGATATACAGTATTGTGATCCCTTCAACTTTGTTCTTCTTTTTCAAGATTGCTGTGGTTATTTGGGGTCTTTTTGGGTTCCATATAAACTTTTGGAGTATTTGTTCTAGATCTATGAAATATGCTGTTAGTACTTTTATAGGGATTGCATTGAATCTATAGACTGCTTTGGGTAGTATGGACATGTTAATGATGTTGATTCTTCTAATCCATGAACATGGTATATGCTTCCACTTTACATATATATCTTCTTCTATTTTCAATGTCCTGTCGTTTTCTGAGAACAGGTCTTTTACCTCCTTGGTTAAATTTATTCCTAGGTATCTTATTTTTTGTGTTGCAGTGGCAAATGGGATTTTTTTTTTTTAGTTTCCTTTTCTGAGTGTTCATTATTGGTGTATAAGAATGCCATTGATTTCTGGATGTTAATTTTGTATCTTGCTACTTTGCCAAATTCATTTATTAAATCTAGTAGATTTTTTATGGAGACTAGGGTTTTTATATGTACAATATCATGTCATCTTCGAATAATGACAGTTTCACTTCCTCCTTTTCAATTTGAATGACTTTTATTTTTTCTTCTTGTCTAATCACTGTGGCTAAGATTTCCAGTACTATGTTAAATAAGAGTGGCGAAAGTGGACATCCTTGTCTTGTTCTTGTTCTTAAGGGAAATGCCTTTAGTTTTTGCCCATTGAGTATGATGTAGGCTGTAGGTTTATCATATATGGCCTTTATTATGTTGAGATATGATCCCTCTATTCCCACTTTGCTGAGCATTTTTCTCAGAAATGGGTACTGGATTTTGTCAAATGCTTTTTCAACATTTATTGATATGATCACATGATTTTTATCTTTTATTTTGTTTATGTGGTGTATCACATCTATTGATTTGTGAATATTATACCAGCCTTGAATCCTTGGGATGAATCCCATTTGGTCATGGTGAATAATTTTTAAATATATTGTTAGATCCAATTTGCTAATATTTTGTTGAGGATTTTATCATCTGTGTTCATCAGGGATATTGGCCTGAATTTTCTTTCTTTGTAGTATCTTCATCTGATTTTGGAATTAGGATTATGTTGGCTTCATAAAAAGAGCTTGGGTCTGGCCAGTGTGGCTCAGTGGTTGAGCATCAACCCATGCACCAGGAGGTTGTCGGTTCAATTCCCAGTCAGGACACATGCCCAGGTTGTGGGCCCAATCACCAGTGTGGGGCATGTGGGAGGCAACAGATCGATGTTTCTGTCTCTCTCTCCTTCTCACTTCCTGTCTCTCTAAAATCAATAAAGAGAAAAAGAATTTAAAAAAGAAAAAAAAAAGAGCTTGAAAGTCTTCCTTCCTCTTAAATATTTTGAAATGGTTTAAGGAGAATATATGTTAGTTCTTCTTTGAATGTTCAGTAAAACTCCCCTATGAAGCTGCCCAGACACAGGCTTTTCTTTGCTGGGAGCTTATTAATTACAGCTTCAATTTCCTTAGTTGTTTTTGGTCTGTTCAAGTTTTCTGACTCTTCCCAGTTCAGTTTTGGGAGACTGTGTGATTCTAGGAATTTCTCCATTTTGCCTAGGTTATCCTGATCTGCATTATAAATACTTTCTTGGTCACTTTAAGTCTAGGCAATCAGCAAATAATAAAAATCCAGCCCTGGTCTACAGTGTCTGCTGATTTCCATGGTGTAATTACTCCCACCAAGGCTTACGCCAGCAGCTAATGTGATGTCACCGAGGTGGGATTGGGACGTGATGCACAGTAGCGACCACTCTATAGTCTTTCCACATACAGATACCAAGATGTACGTAATCTCTGGGGCAGAGAGAACAGTAAAATAATCAGGAGTGTGTATAATTTTTGTTTTAAATGCAATATATTTTATTGTAAATTTATATAATTTAATTTTTAAGTCTTTTTAAAATGTTTTCTATTTATTTTTTAGAGAGAGAGAAAGGCAGAGGGAGAGAAATAGAAACACCGATGCGAGAGAAGCATCAACATCAGTTGGCTGCCTCCTGCACTCCCCCCACCAGGGGTGGAGCCTGAAACCCTGCCCTGTGCCCTGACTGAGAATCCAACCTGCAACCTCTTGGTGCATAGGTCCTTGCTCAACCACCTAGCCACACCAGCAGGGCTATATAATTTAATTTTTAATGATAGCTGTGACGAACTGACAGCTCACAAAATTCCAGAAAGTGTGACAGTGGGCTCTCCTGAAGCGACTCGAGCACGCTAGTGAAGTATACACAAAGCCGGGCCCACGCAACAGTGCCGCGATGAGAGATACCACAGCCTCCTGGTGCCTCCCAGCCGCACTAGCCTCCTTCTTCCGTGAGTAACCAATACCCTGATCCCCAAATCATGGCTATGTGCCTTTTGTGGTTCGTACACAGGGAACCATAAACCTGCCTTTGAAGCGTTACCACTGGAGGCCTCTCCGGAGGCGAAGAAGACCGCTCCTTCCACAGGATTTACAGAGCACCCTCCCAGACGCCGTCCTGGGCGCGGACTCACCCCCTCCTCTAGAGGGAGCCCGTGGGTTACTGGCGCCCGAGGGTGGGAGGAGTTAGAGAAAAGCCTGAGCGCGGAATCTGAGCTCTCGCGTGTCCCCAGGGGAGGTCCGGGGCCACGAGTCTCCCAGTGGAAATACAGGGACCCAGTCTGGGCAGAGGAACCCCTTGGCGTGGTCTGCGGGTGAGCTGGCTGTCTCGTTGCACGGAGCGCTGCTTGTGCCCAGGTCCTCAGGCCGGCCCTGCAGTGGCTCCCCTACCTGGACGAGGTGAGCCCGGGACAAGCACATCCAGGGAAGAAGCCGGTGAAGTTCACAGACGCGGGGGTTAAGCAGAGCTAGGTTTGAATCTCTGCCGCTTCACTGACTTTATTTGTAAAAACATGTGAACTTTGTTAACTTGGGCAAATTACTTAACCTCTACGAAACTTAATTCGGTCATCTGTAGAATGCGAGCAATAAATGCCTCCTTGCAAGTTGGTTAATGGATTAAGATAATGTATGTGAAGCAAGGAGAGGGTCATATATATATTTCCAACAATGCTATTTTTATACTCAGAGGATGGGGGGAAGACCCTCACTTGTTTGTGAAGGCTTCCTGGTGGCCTGAATTATGCTCAGAACTGGCAGGTGTGGGAGCATTGGGATTAAAATCGCTGTGCATAGCATACAAAGCTATTTCATCTGGGTGAGGACCTGCACACCACGTGTGCGCAGCTACTTTACATAAACGGCATAGATCCATGGTGGTTTATTCAACAACTTTTTTTTTTTTTAAATCTTTTTTTCTGCCCTGGCCAGTTTGGCTCAGCGGTAGAGTGTTGCCCGCGGACCAATGAGTCACGGGTTCGATTCCAGCCAAGGGCATGTACCTGGGTTGCGGTTTGTCCCCCACCCTGGTCAGGATCCTACAGGAGGCAACCAGCTGATGTGTCTCTCCCACAGTAATGTTTCTCTGTTTCTCTCTCTCTCTCTCTCTCTCTCTCTCTCTCTCTCTCTCTCTCTCTCTCTCTCCCTCCCTCCTACTCTATCTGAAGATAAATAGAAAAATATCCTCAGGTGAGGATTAAAAAAATAAATCTTTTTTCTTTTTGTTGGTTTTACCCCTTCATTAATATATCATATTCTCTCCAGCCTACCAAAAAACCCTTGTTAACAAATCGATACATTATTGACTAATGTGTTTGGCCCACAACCTGAGCATGCGCCCTGACCAGAAATAGAACTGGTGACCTCTTAGTGCATTGGTCATCGCTCAACCACTGAGCCACACCGGCTGGGCCACCCATAAATAATTAAAGCAGGAGATTTCCTACAGGAGTCATTTTGAATCCTCATGGTGACAAGTTCAGGCCCCTTTCCTTTTTTTTTTTTTTAATCCTCACCTGAGGAGATTTTTCCATTTATCTTTAGATAGAGTGGGAGGGAGAGAAAGGGAGAGAGAGAGAGACATCGATGTGAGAGAGACACATCGACGGTTGCCTCTCGCATGACTCCAACCAGGGCTGGGGACAAACTGCAACCAAGTTACATGCCCTTGGCCGGAATCGAACCCGAGACCCTTTGGTCCACAGGCCGACGCTCAAACCGCTAAGCCAAACCGGCCAGGGTATAGGCCCCTTTCCTTCTGAATAAAGTAAGTTCATTGTCCAAAATATTAGATTCCTATAATGTCTGCATCTTGCAATTCTTACTCAATTATAATTCATAGAAATATCTTTCCAAACAAATAAATAGACTGCTATTTTTAGTGGCTGCATGAAGAACAGAGGTTCTGTGGTGAGGTCAGCAGTTTCTCAGGTGCAGGGTGCTTACTCTGCTTCTACCTGTTCACACTAAGAGCAGAGCTGCCATAGCACCCTTATACCATTACCATAATAAGCCTATTAAAATATATGTTATATATTTTAATACATATTTTTCTGTAAAGATTTTCTTTTTATGGGAAAGATTTCCCAAAGTGGGTTTTTCCAGTCAAAAGAGTCTTACATTTTATTTTATTTTAAACAATTGTTTCCACATTGCATCCTAAAGAGCCTGTAAAAACTTACATTTCCGCCAGCCCCATATGACAGTATGCTCGCCACCAACCCCTGGCAGCACTAGCCTTCACCTTCTGTTTGTTTGAGGTTCTTTTCCTTTTTATTGTGGACATATCTAAACATTGGAAAGCAGAGAAAGTAGTATAATGAGCCCCCAAACACTGGCACCTCAGCCTCAGCAGCAATCAACATCCTGCCCTTACTGTAGCCTTCTTTTTAATTTTTGCAAATTTATGGGCATAATGTGATATATTTGTGGGTGTTTTTTCAATCATCACCCGAGGATATTTTTCCATTTATCCTTAGATAGAGTGGGAGGTAAGGAGAGAGTGGGAGAGAGAGAAAAACATCGACGTGAGAGGGACACATCGACTGGTTGCCTCCTGCATGACCCCGACCAGGGCTGGGGACGAACTGCAATTGAGGTCCATGCCCTTGACTAGAATCAAACCCTGGACTCTTTGGTCCGTGGGCAGATGCTCCAACAGCCAAGTCAAACCAGCCAGGGCTGGTTTTTGTTTTCAAAATTTTTGTTTAAACATTTCTCTGACTGCTAGTGATTTTAAAAACATTTTTGAATGTTTGGAGTGGTTCTGATGTAAGTGCCTATTCATAGCCTTTGCATATTTTTTGGTTGTTTGTCTTTTTCTTGCCAATTTATAGGAGCAGTTTATATGTTATAGATGTTGATCTTTATCTTCTGTGTTGCTCATATTTTTCTAATCAGATGTTTGTTTATGGTATCCTTTGCCCTTTTAATGTTTTTTATTTTTTATATATTTCAAATATATCTTTTTTTCTTTTATAGTTTCTACATCTTTTGTGTTGCATAAAAAAACTACCCACAAAACAAAAAGACAACCTACTGATTGGAAGAAGATATTCACCAATGATACATCTGATAAGAGGTTAATATCCAAAATTTATAAAGAACTCATACAACTTAACACCAAAAAAAGAAAAAAGAAAAACCCACAATCCAATTAAAAATGGGCAGAGGACCTGAATAGACATTTCTCCAAAGAGGACATACAGATGACCAAGAGACATGAAAAAAATGCTCAATGTCACTAATCATCAGAGAGATGCAAATTAAAACCACAACAAGGTCTCACTTCACACCTGTCAGAATGGCTACCATCAATAAAACAACAAATAACAAGTGCTGGCGAGGATGTGGAGAAAAGGGAACCCTCGTGCACTGTTGGTGGGAATGCAGACTGGTTCAGCCACTGTGGAAAGCAGTATGGAGTTCTTCAAAAGATTGAAAATGGAACTGCCTTATGACCCAGTGATTGCACCACTGGATATTCATCTGAAGAAATCCAAAACACTAATTTAAAAAGATAAATACACTTTTATTTTTACTGCAACATTATTTACAATAGCCAAGATATGGAAGCACCTAAGTGCCCAACCTAAGTGAGTAAAGAAGAGATGGTACATATATATACAGTGGAATATTATTCAGCCATAAAAAATAAAATCTGAAATTCCAAAATGGCGATGGAGTGAATGGAAGCTACACAGACCATCTCCCAGGACCAAACTGGAAATACAACTAAAATAAAGACAAATCGTCGGGAAAAAGCAACGGAAAAGCAGCTTGCGAGGACCACACAACCAGGGACACTGACTCGATCCTGGTAGGATTGCGGAGGCGCGAGAGGGGAACTGGGAACCCACGGACAGCAGCGGCCTTAGCCGTGAACAGCGCCCGCCCTCGGGGTTAAAGCCCGAGCGGCTCCACAGCGCAGAGCCGGGACAGAGCGCTAAAATAGCCGCAGCCACTCACCTGGGCTCCGGCAGAGGGAGGGCAGACCGGACTGGAACTGTGTGGGGACACTTGGGATTTGGAGGGCGCTCAGAGCTTTTGCTGAGTTGCAGCCACGCAGGATGGTGGCCATCTTACTCCTTCCCAGGGCTCTGGGGAGAGGTGGCAGCCCCTCCCTCAGAGATTCAGCCCCACCCAGGTGGGCCATTGAAATGCAAATTGAGGCTCATTAACTACCAGCATCTGCCCCACCCTCGGTAAATCCTCTCACGCTGAACACCTGAGGGAGGTTTTCACTCAATTGAGAACCCAAGGCTCTTCAAGTAACTGGGACTAACCTCTAGGCAAAAAGCTAGAGGATAACTTAACCTTTTCTGGGCTTGCAAATCTACCCAGGAAAGTAAGACTCGACAGTAGTGTATTACATGG
This sequence comes from Tadarida brasiliensis, assembly GCA_030848825.1. Taxonomy (NCBI): domain Eukaryota; kingdom Metazoa; phylum Chordata; class Mammalia; order Chiroptera; family Molossidae; genus Tadarida; species Tadarida brasiliensis. The sequence continues at coordinate 124,546,849 of CM061258.1, forward strand.
GTCCTCCCACGCTCATCCAAACCCAGTACAGGGAGCCACAAACAGCAGAACACCAACATCCACAGGGAAAATTTGGCAGGCTCCAAAACCCACTGAGATAGCCAAAATGGTGAAACGAAGAAACAAATCCCAAATGAAAGAACAAGAGACCTCCACCAAAGATGAGATAAGTGAAATGGAGTTAAGCAAGTTAACAGAACTAGAATTCAGAGCCATGACCTTGAGGAAGCTCAACAGCATGTGTAAAGACATCAACACCATGAGCAAAGACATAGAAATATTGAAAATAAACCAATTGGAAATGAAGAATGACATAGCAGAAATGAAGAACACATTGGAAGGACTAAACAGCAGAGTAGAAGAAGCTGAGGAACGGATCAGTGAATTAGAAGACAGGGTAGAAAAAATCAACCAATCAGAAAACCAAAAGGGAAAAACAATGAAAAATCAGGAAGATAGCTTAAGAGAACTGTGGGACAACTAGAAACGTAATAATATTCGCATCATAGGAGTCCCCTAAGAAGAAGAAAATGAGAAAGGGTTAGAGAATATATTTGAAGAAATAGTGGCAGAAAATTTCCCTAATTTGGTGAAGGAAGAAGGCATTCAAGTTCAAGAAGCACAGAGAGTCCCAAGTAAGAAGAACCCAAACAGGCCCACACCAAGACACAGTAATTAAAATGCCAAAAATTAAAGACAAAGAGAGAATCCTCAAGGCAGCAAGAGCTAAGCAACAGGTTACCTACAAAGGAACCCCCATAAGGCTATCAGCTGACTTCTCAATAGAAACACTACAGGCCAGAAGGGAATGGCATGAAGTAATCAAGGTCATGAAAAAACAAAGATCTGAGCCCAAGACTACTCTACCCAGCAAGGCTATCATTCAAAATAGAAGGTCAAATAAAGAGCTTCCCAGACAAAAAAAAAAAAAAAAAGCTAAGGGAATACATTAGCACCAAACCAGCACTGCAAGAAATGTTAAAAGGACTGCTGTAATTAGTAGAAGAAATAGAAAGGAAAATAGAACCACACTAAACAAAAATGGCAATAAATAAGTACATATCAATAATCACCTTAAATGTAAATGGATTGAATGCTCCGATAAAGAGACACAGAGTATCGGATTGGATAAGAAAGCATGACCCATATATATGTTGTTTACAAGAGACCCACCTCACAACAAAAGACTCACATAGGTTGAAAGTGAAGGGATGGAAAAAAATCTTCCAAGCAAACAGAAAGGGAAAAAAAGCTGGGGTAGCAATACTCATATCTGATAAAATGGATTTCAAAATGAAGGCCATAACTAGAAACAAAGAAGGTCACTACATAATATTGAAAGGATCTATCCAACAGGAAGATATAACCTTGGTAAACATATATGCACCCAATATAGGAGCACCAAAATATATTAAAAATCTTCTGGAGGACTTCAAAGGAGAAATCGACAGCAATACAATCATAGCAGGGGACTTCAACACCCCGCTGAAATCACTGGATAGATCCCTAGACAAAAAATCAACAAGGAAACAGAGACTCTAAATGAAGCACTAGACCAAAAGGATTTAATAGATATCTACAGAGAATTACACCCCAAAACTACAGAATTCACATTGTTCTCAAGTGCACATGGGACATTCTCAAAGATAGACCACATGTTAGGACACAAACGAAGTCTCTACAAGTTCAATAAGATTGAAATCATATCAAGCATCTTCTCAGATCACAATGGCATGAAACTAGAAATCAATTGCAACAAGAACATGCAAAGACATTTGAATACATGGAGGCTAAATAGCATGTTATTAAACAATGAATGGGTTACCGAGGAGATCAAGGAAGAAATTAAAAACTTCCTGGAAACCAATGAAAATGAACACACAACAACACAAAATCTATGGGATGCATCGAAAGCAGTTCTGAGAGGGAAGTTCATAGCACTACAGGCCTACCTCAAGAAAGAAGAAAAATTTCTAATAGACTTTCTAACCTCACAACTTAAAGAACTAGAAAGCAAACAAAAAGAAAACCCCAGAGCAAGTAGAAGGAAGGAACTAGTAAAGATCAGAGCAGAATTAAATGACATAGAGACCAGAAAAATAATTCAAAGGATCAATGAAACAAAGAGCTGTTTTTTTTTTTTTTAAAGATAAACAAGATTGATGGACCCTTAGCTAGACTCACCAAGAAACAAAGAGAGAGAACCCAAATACACAAAATCAGAAACGAAAGAGGAGAAGTAACAACTGACACCACAGAAATACAAAGGATCGTTAACAAATACTATGAACATTTATATGGCAACAAATTCGACAATCTAAGAGAAATGGACAAATTTCTAGAAACACATAGTCTCCCAAAACTGGACCGGGAAGAGATAGAAAACTTGAACAGACCAATAACAACTAAGGAAATTGAAGATGTAATCAAGACTCTCCCAGCAAACAAAAGCCCAGGCCCGGACGGCTTCACGAGGGGGTTTTACCGAACATTCAAAGAAGAACTAACACCCATTCTCCTCAAACTATTTCTAAAAATTCAAGAAGAAGGAAGACTTCCAAACTCGTTTTATGAGGCCAGCATAATTCTGATTCCAAAACCAGAAAAAAGACACTACAAGGAAAGAAAACTACAGGCCAATATCCCTGATGAACGTAGATGCCAAAATCCTGAACAAAATACTAGCAAATCAGATCCAGCAATACATCAAAAAAATTATTCACCATGACCAAGTGGGATTCATCCCAGGGATGCAAGGCTGGTTCAATATTCGCAAATCAATAAATGTGATACACCACATAAACAAAATGAAAGATAAAAACCACATGATCATATCAATAGATGCTGAAAAAGCATTGGACAAAATCCAGCACCCATTTCTGATAAAAACGCTCAGCAATTTGGGCATAGAGGGATCATATCTTGATATATAATAAAGGCCATATATGAAAGACCTACAGCCAACATCATACTCAATGGGAAAAAACTAAAAACATTTCCCTTAAGAACAGGAACAAGACAGGGATGCCCACTTTCGCCACTCTTATTTAACATAGTACTGGAAGTCTTAGCCACAGCAATCAGACGTGAAGAAAAAAATAAAAGGAATCCAAATTGGAAAGGAGGAAGTGAAACTGTCATTATTTGCAGATGACATGATATTATACATAGAAAACCCTAAAGACTCCATCAAAAATCTACTAGACCTAATAAATGAATTTGGCAAAGTAGCAGGATACAAAATTAACGCCAAGAAATCGACGGCATTCTTATACACCAATGATGAACTCACAGAAAGAGAAACTAAAAAAACAATCCCATTTACCATCGTGGCAAAAAAATTAAGATACCTAGGAATAAACTTAACCAAAGAAGTAAAGGATCTATTTGCAGAAAACTACAGGACATTGAAAAAAGAAATAGAGGAAGATATAAAAAAGTGGAAGCACATACCTTGTTCATGGATTGGAAGAATGAACCACTGTGGAAAACACTATGGTGTTACCTCAAAAAATTAAAAATTGAATTGTCATTTGATCCAGTGATCCCACTTCTAGGAATATACCCTAAGAAACCTGAAACACCAATCAGAAAGAATATATGTACCCCCGTGTTCATAGCAGCACTATTTACAATAGCTAAGATCTGGAAACAGCCCAAGTGTCCATCAGTGGATGGATAAAAAAGCTGTGGCACATATACACAATGGAGAACGATGCAGCTGTAAGAAAGAAAGATCTCTTATCCTTTGAGACGACGTGGAGGGACCTGGAGAGTATTATCCTAAGCGAAACAAGCCAAGCACAGAAAGACAAATATCACATGATCTCACTCATTTGTGGAATATAATAAAGATAACAGTCTGGGGAACAGGGTAGACCCAGAGATGTGAAAGTGGAGTACAGACTGACAACCCTCAGAAGAGGGGGGGGGAGGGAAGAGATAAACCACAGAACTTATACGCATGTATGCATAACTGATGGACATGGACAACAAAGCTGGGGATGGGGTGGAGTGCTGGGGAGGAGGGTGTCAATGGGGAAAAAAGGAGAAACATCTGTAACAAAAATAAATTAATAAAAAAAATAATAATAAAATAAAATCTTACCATTTTCAACAACACAGATGAAACTAGAGGGCATTTTGCTAAGTGAAATAAGTCAGACAGAGAAAGACAAATACCATATGATTTCACATACATGTGGAATTTAAAGAACAAAATAAATGAACAAACAAAATTGAAACAGACGCATAGATATAGAGAACAAACTGATGGTTGCCAGATTGGAGGGGGTTGGGGAGCTGGGTGAAAAAGTTGAAGGGATTAAGAAATTACAAAACAGTCATGGGATGTAAAGCACAGCATAGGGAATATAATCAATAATATTGTAATAATTATGTATGGTACCAAGTGGGTTCACTTATCAGGGGGTTCACTTTGTAAATTATATAATTATCTAATCACTATGCTGTACACCTGAAACTAATATAAAATAATATTGAATGTCAATTGTAATTGAAAAATTAAAAATTAATTTTTAATAAACTACCCATCACCACCACTGTAAGCTGGCACAACCACGTTGGAAAATTGGGGAACTCTACTGGAGTTGAACGTACACACATCCTATGACCCAGCAGTTATGCTCCTAAGTATATATCCAACAGAAATGCATGGATATGGTCACCCAAAGACGTGTGCAAGAATATTCAGAGCGCACTTCATAACAGCCAAAAACTGGTGGGAAAAACCTAATGCCGATCAACATTAGAATGGATATATAAATTGTGGCATGTTCATACCATGTAACACTATACAGCAATGAGAGTAAGCTGTAATTATACTTGATGACATGGATAATCTCACAAAAATAATATTGAAAGGAGAAGCCAGACGAAGAAAAGAACATACTGTATAATTCCATTTATATAAATATAAAAAATAAGCAAAACCAATTTATGGTGTTAAGAAGTCAGAGTAGAGGTTATTCTCAGAATGGGGCACAAGGGACCTTCTGGAGTTGCTGGTCATGTTCTGTCTCTTGATCTGGGTACAGGTTAAATGGGTGTGCTCACTATGTGACCTATGATGTGCACACTTTTCTGTAACTGTGATATAAAATATTGACAAGATCCACATGGAAATCTGCACACAGATGTTTATAGCTGCTTTGTTCATAACTGCCAACGGTTGGAAGCAATCGAGATGTCCCTAAGTAGGTGATGGATAAATACACTATTCTATTATATATCTACCAGGGGTGGGGAGCCTTTTTTCTGCCAACAGCCATTCGGATATTTATAACATCACTTGTGGGCCATACAAAATTATCAACTTAAAAAATAGACTATGCCCGGCCAGTGTGGCTTAATGATTGAGCGTCGACCCATGCACCAAGAGGTTACCAGTTCGATTCCTGGTCAGGGCACATGCCCAGGTTGTGGGCCCAATCCCCAGTGGGGGGCATGCAGGAGGTGGCCAATCGATGTTCTCTCTCATCGATGTTTCTATCTCTCTCTCCCTCTCCCTTCCTCTCCCTCTAAAAATCAATAAAGAAAAAAAAATTTTGTTAAATAGCCTGCTATATTTGGTCAGGCTAATTAGGTGAGGCATATGATGTTAGCTGGTAATTGATTTCGAGGGCCTTATACGGTCCATGGGCCGGACGTTCCCCAGCCCTGAGAGACAATGGAATATTACTCAGTACTAAAAAGAAATGAGCTATCAAGCCATAAAGACACAGACGGCCCTGGCCAGTTTGGCTCAGCAGTAAAGCATCGGCCCACAGACCAATGAATCCCGGGTTCAATTCCGGCAAGGGCATTTACCACGGTTGTGGTACGTCCCTGGCCCTGGTTGGGGTCGTGTGGGAGGCAACCAGTCAATGTATCCCTCTCATGTTGATGTTTCTCTCTCTCTCCCTCTCTCTCCCTCCCACTCTATCTGAGGATAAATGGAAAAATATCCTCAGGTGAGGATTAAAAAAAAAAAAAAGACACAGCCCGGCCGGTGTGGCTCAATGGTTGAGCATCGACCCATGCACCAAGAGGTTGCTGGTTTGATTCCTGGTCGGGGCACATGCCCAGGTTGTGGGCCCGATCCCCAGTGGGGGGCATGCAGGAAGTGGCCAATCGATGTTCTCTCTCATCAATGTTTCTATCTCTCTCTCTCTCTCTCCCTTCCTCTCTCTCTAAAATCATATTACTAAGTAAAAGAAGCCAATCTGAAAAGGCTACATGCTGTACTATTCAAACTATCTGACATCCTGGAAAAGGCAAAACTGGAGACGATGAAAGGAGCAGTGGCTGTCTGGGCTGGGAGGAGTGCCGAACAGGAGCGCAGAGAACTTTAGGGCCGTGGAACCATCCAGTATGAGGCTGTACTTGTGAATTTATGTCGTGCCCATGTTCAAATCCACAGCATGTACACCACCAAGGGTGAGCACCAATTGCCCTGGCCAATGTGGTTCAGTGGCTAGAGCATCGGCCCAGGCACCGGAGGGTCGAGGGTTCAATTCTCAGTCAAGGGCACGAGCTTGGGTTGCAGGTTTGATCCCTGGCTCCGGCTGAGGTGTGTGCGGGAGGCAACCAATCGATGTGTCTCTCTCACATCAATGTTTCTCTCTCTCTCTCCCTCCCTCCCTCCCTCCCTTTCACTATCTCTCTAAAAATCAATGGAAAAAATATCTCAGGTGAGGACTAACAAAAAGTCCCCTGCAGGGGATTGAACCTGGAACCCTGGGTATGTGCTGTCTGGGATGAACCAGCCTTTCAATGAACAGGATGACACTCAACCAACTGAACCACATTGGCCAGGGCTCACCCACAGCTGTTTGCACCCAGCCTCTGGCTCATCTCCCCCACACCACATAGCTGGCCTCCCTGGAGTTCAGCACCTTTGAGTTTGGCATTTAAAATGCACAGAGTGCTCTTGGTCTGTGTGGCTCAGCTGGTTGGGCGTTGTCCCGTGCATGGAAGGGTTGATGTTTCACTCTCTCCCTGTCCTTTCCTCTCTAAAAAAATCAATTAAAAAAATTTTGTAATGCACAGAGTGTGACTTGACCTCCCCAGAGTCTTCTGACTTTGGCCCTGACTTGGCCATCCACAATTTAAAAAATTATATTGGCTTGACTCTTGACCTTTTGAGATGCTGCTTCTTGGTGGATGGCCTATAGTACAAAAGTCTTAATAGGAAACTGAAGGCCCTGCTAGGCATCCCCCGCCGGCCCTGGCTGGGGTCCCACCATCAGGCTGACCAGCATGAAGGACATTCGCCATGTTGGTTCCCTCTGGGGCTCCACCACTGCTGCTGGTCTGGGTGGAGGGGAACCCCCAGGGCCCCGCTGGAGGGCTGAGCTGGGGGTGGTCATCCTGCACTCCAAGCTGGGTAGGGAACTGGCAGGCTCTTTGGTCTTCTGCCCTGACGGCTGAAACTCATGGGTTGGGGAAGGACTGCGGCTGTTGGGGTCAGGGGAAGGTCAGGGCCTTAACCTGATGGTGTGGCCCTTCACCTTGGTTTTCCTGGCACTCAGAATCAGGTACCTGCCCATCACTTTGTCATACTTTCTTTCTCTTACTGGCTCTTGGATCTCATCCTGCTCAAACCCCAGGTTCTCCATTGCCTCGCTGCCTGGGGGTCCATGTTGCCCGGGGTGGCTCGCTGCAAGGCCTCCTCCTGGCCCATGCTGAGCCACAGGTCCTTCCATTATATCCTCCAGGGTTCTTCTTTCCTGGGGTCGAGGGTCAAATTTTTTTAAGTTTTTGGCATTCTGTAGACATAAAATATGGGACATGAAAGTGCCCGCTCCACAGCTGCTGCTTGTTCCCAAAAGTCCTCTTCCAAATGGCAGGGTCCCCATCACCGTCCTGCACAGAACTACCTCCAGGCGCCACGCACCAACCCGGGGCCAGCATAGGTTTGGCGCAGGAAGAGCTCTGGGCCGGCTGAGCGGTGCCCCAGAGCCAGCTCAGCTTCTGGCCAATATTACTTCACTACTGAGGCCAAAGTCTGCAAGTGCCACCCTCAGCTCATTATTTATTCTCTCAAGTTGGGGTTCATGCCCTGAGTTATTTAAAAAATAAATAATTAGCTCTGGCCAGTGTGGCTCAGGTGGTTGGGGCATCATCCATGCAACGAAAGGTCACAGGTTCAATTCCCAGTCAGGGTGAGTGCTGATCCTCTCTCTTTCAAATAAAAAACATATTCTTGGGTGAGAATTTTTTAAAAAGGAAAGAAAATAAAACTCAAAAACTAAGAGAAGCTTTGTTTTCTCTCACCCTGCTTCCTCATCCCTCCTGGGCAGCTGTCAATTCAGAGCAGCCTCGCTTAAGTAAGAGAAGGCTATCGGGGAAAACGTTTATAAATTATTATTATCCCAGAGGAAGCAGAAAGGGATCCTTTCTGAACAGAGGGGACACTGCCACCCCTGAAACTTGGGGAAAGGAGGTGAGGATGGGCGTAGCTGTAGATGTTTCTACCTAAAGATGAGAAATAAAGAAATTTGAGCCCTGGCCAGTTTGGCTCAGCAGTTAGAGCATCAGCCTGCGGTCCGGAGAGACCTGGGTTCGGTTCCCGCTAAGGGCATGTACCTCGGTTGCAGTTTGTCCCCGGCCCTGGTTGGTTGTGTGGGTGGCAGCCACTCGATGTGGCCCTTTCACATCGATATTTCTCTCTCTCTCTCTTCCTCTCTCTCCTTCCCACTCTATCTGAACAAAAAAAATGGAAAAATGTCCTCTGGGTGAGGATTAAAAAAAAAAAAAAAAAAAAAAGAAAGAAATTTGAGGGGTATCATGCTTGCTGGGCTCACTTTGGTCAACAATGTAGGAGGATGCCCTGGCGTGGCTCGGTGGATTGAGCGTCGTCCCATGCACCAAGAGGTCCCGGGTTTGCTTCCCAGTCAGGGCACATTCCGAGGTTGTGGGTTCAATCCCCAGTAGGGGCGTGCAGGAGGCGGCCGATCCATGTTTCGCTCTCACATCGGTATTTCTCTCCCTTCCTCTCTCTCTGTAAAATCAATTTTTTTTTAAAAGCATACTTTTTTGAAAACTGTAGGAGGACATGTGAGTGTCGTCGTGAGTTTGGAAGCATCAGTCTGAGGGCCCTGGGAAGTGGACAGAACTTGTGGAGCAGAGGACATGTGAAGTGATCAATGGGTGGACGTGGCCTACAGAATCTGGAACAGGAACAAAGAAGACGGTTGGTAGCATCTTCCCAGAATAGTATTTTGTTGGGTTGGAGAGGCAGAGTAAGAACACTGAGATCACCAATTGTAGTAGATACTGTTGCTGACTACCTCCTCCCCTTTAGAGAACCAGGCACCCCACCCCCCCAATTGCTGAGCGTGATTACTAGGGGCTCAAAGCTACCCCCTTCTGCAAAAGTTAGCCCTCAGCCAATGGAAGCTGCTTTGCCTGGGAGATCGCACTCCTGAGAGAGGCCAGCAGTCCATGGCTGACAGGCCAGGGAGCACAAGCAGCTGGACTGTGGGATCCCCCTGTGGGATCAGGCTAAAGTTAGACTCCAGCTGAGACTCCATCCTTGTATGGTTTCTTTCTCTGCTTCATCCTTCTTCCCTCCAAATCCCCGTCTAGGCTCTGCTTCTAGGAAACCCAGCTTAAGGCGATGATGTAGTTCAGGGGTCAGCTGGGGGGTCTGGGCTGGATAAGGACCAGGAAGGGGCTGGAAGGCTGGGTGAGAAACTGAGGGGCTGAAGCATCATTCAGGCCAGGGAGCAGGTGTGGGAGGATGAAGGAGTGGGACAGCTGCGGATGTAGAAGCTGCAGTCGGGAAAGGGCTATTGAAGGTAAAGCAATTCAGAGTGTGATGAGGTCCAGGACATGGCCAGGCAGTGGGTGGGTGGAGGGTTAGGTCACCAGGGAGGTCACCAAGAGGGCTGTCCATGGGGTGTCCACCAATGATGACGGCAGGATTTCAGGTGGAAATGAACATGTTTGGTGACTGAGTGAGATGAGGAGGGCCACAGATGACAATGACAAAGAGAAGGAGGAGAAGGTGGCAGAGCCAGGCTTCACGATTCTCAAATCAGCAAGAATTTTTTTATTTTTATTTTTTGGTATGTGCCCCTAGCAGGAACCGAACCCAGAACTCTCTGGTCCACAGGCCGATGCTCCAACCGCTAAGCCAAACCGGCCAGGGCGTCAAATCAGCAAGAATTTTACACAAGAGAAGGAGAAATGCCTGAGACGAACTTGAAAGCTGGTTGGACCCCTGGAGCCCCCCTGAACCAAGTCCTGAGGTCTGCCTGCAAGGCTGTGACCGCCACAGCCAGGCGCCTTGGGCGCGGTGTGGTCCAACACCTAACACACAGGAATCTGTACCTTCCGTGAATGATGCAGGGACCTGATCGCTCTTGTTCGCCAGGCCGGCGTAATAAATACTTACTGAACGAATAACTGAGTCAATCAGTCAACCCAAATTTCATCATCTCTCAGCAGAGGCCATGCAGGAGCAGAGAACACACGACCCCGACTTGTAATTCTGAGCCTCGGTTTTTACACGGGTGACGCTGAGATTAAATGAGCTAATGTTGGGTGTATAGCACTTTGGTACAGTACTTGCCAGGTGGTAAATTTCCCGGGAAAGCCTAGATCTGTCCCTTGCTGGATGACTGGGGGGTGCCAGTGTAGTGTGATGGGAGGAGCGGGTGTCTGCGTACCCACCCGACCGGCCCAGCCCGGGGCGGAGTCTCCTCCGGGCTGGACGACCGGGCCGAGCTGTTGCCTGGAGGCACCAAGGGACTCGGCCAGCCCTGCTGCCGCCCCGGCTATGGCGAGCGCGGCCCGCGGGTTCGGCAGGTGGCCGCGGCTCCGGCTCGGGCTCCGGCTCGGGCTCCGGCTCCTGGCGGCGCTGCTGGGGACTCTGGTGCCGCAGGTGAGAAGCGGGGCAGGCGCGCAGCTTCCAAGGTCGGGTCCGCGGGCGCAGAGGGCTGGGGCGCGGCGGGGCAGCAGGGGCGCCTCGGCCTTCCTCGGGCCCGGGTGACCCCTAGTCGGCCCCTGGAGAGTGAAAACCTCTCAGCTTTGGGGAGTTGTCAGTTGCCCCCACAAACACCTAGTCAGAGCTGGAAAGGCGCGGATAACTCAACAGCCCGCCCCTCCTGCAGCTCCGGGTGCGGGGAGAGAGAACAGCCTGGGGAGGGGGGCTGGCTTTACTGCAGGGCCTCCTACAACTTCTGGGATCCCAGGTGCCTTGGAAAATGTGGCCAAAATAAGGATCCTCCGAGAAATGCGCCCCCACACCCAGGTGTACAGACAAATGCAGGAGGGTCACAACGTGCCTCCCTCGCCCATGACGGACCCCAGGTTGAGAAGCACTGGAGGGAGGTGTGGGCATGGGGCCAGCCTGCTGGGAGCGGGAGAGTCCAGTATTACGGAAATGCGGCGAGAAGGCAGAAGACGCCCAGCCCGGAACCCCATGCGCGGGTCTGGAGTCTGCAGCGCTGAGTGGTCGGGTCCGGAGCCCAAGGACAGTTAACGAGGTCACAGTCGAATTGGGCGCCCAGCTCTGGGTCCATCCATGGCTGCCAAGTAGGAATGTGAGCCCAATGTGGTGAGATCTGGTGTTTCCAGAAAAATCAGAAATCCAGATTTTAAGTAAAATCTTTCCAATGTTTTAATTGGCAGTTGATTAAAAACAAATGTTAAACACGATTATGGTCAAACAAAACTCAACTGTGAGCCCGGTGTCTGCAGCTCCTTGTCCAGACCAGCTCCCTCCTGTCATGCTGCAGATCTCGACAGGTGGGCAAACCAGAGGCTGGGAGGCCGTTTCCTGATTCTCCACCCAAACCAGTGGCTCAGTCCCAAACCCGAGGGTCCCGCAGCAGGATGTGGCCTTTGCAGGGGTGCGGCTGGGCCACCCGGATGTTAGGGCTCCTGCTGGGAGCGCAGCCTCACCCTGTTTGCTCAGGGAGGGGCTGGAGCAGGTGAGTTAGCCTGGCAGGGGCCAGATGGAAGGGCAGCTCCAGCCTTCCCTCCCTCAGCCGCCCCAGCCTGAGTTCAGGGGGCCAAAGCAGCGGAGCTGGTTTGGGGAGGCAGAAAGGGCCATCCTTAAGAGAGGCAGACAGTGTGGCAAAGGAGAAAGAGACCAGGTGCTGGAATCTCAGAGATGGTGGTTCCAGTCCCAGTTCTGCCATTTGTTACCTGCGTGGCTCATTCCTGAGCCTGCCTCCCTCACCTGCACAAAGGTGAGAATAATAACATGGATCTCCTAGGGAGGCTGTGAGGGCCAGCCAGGGCCTTTTCTTGTCAAGGCCTTCCGTCTTCTTTCGGAAGGCAGAAGGAACTGGGTGGGTAAGGGGTGGGACTTTGACACAGTGGAGCAGGAGGTCTTGGCTCCTACTGCAGTCCCTCTCCAAGGTGGAGGAGACCAAGGGGTGGAACCAACAGCTTCCCCAATCATCCTTCCTCTTCCTCTGTCTCCAGAGGACTGGGAGTCACAGCCAGCCCTGCCTGGGACGAGGACAGGCAGTCCCAGGCCTCTCAGGGAAGTGACTTTGTTTCCCCACTGCAGGTCCAGACCCTCAGGCCGGAGAACCTCCTGCTTGTGTCCACCCTGGATGGAAGTCTCCATGCACTAAGCAAGCAGACCGGGGACTTGAAGTGGACACTGAGGGATGGTGAGCAAGGGGCGGGCATGCTTTCCTCTTTGGACCCCGAATTAGAGTGGTGTTACTATGACATAGAAGATAAGAACATGGGGTCTAGAACCCCACAAGCCAGTGTCTGCAGGCAGTTTCACCACTGAGCAGCTGTGCAGCCTTGGGAAAGTCACTCTACTTCTCTGAACATCAGGGTCCTCACCTGTAGAATGAAGCCAAGGGTAATGGCCCTCCCTTGCAGAGTCCTCAGGAAGATTACAGTACACACATGTCAAATGTTGGGGTTGGGGTCTGGCACATGGCGGGCACCCAGTGAGTAGGAGCTATGCTTGTCAGTGGGGAGTGCGGAGTGGGGACGACTCATGCTCCATGTCCCTGTCCCTGCAGATCCCATCATCCAAGGACCAATGTATGTCACAGAGTAAGTGAACCTGTAGCCTTTTAAGGAGGGGCATCTGGGAGATGGGGGAGCCGTGGTGTCTGGAGGGAGTGTGGATGGGGGTTGGGGTGCATAATGGATGTGAGGGAGGGGAACTGGGCCCAGAGCTCTGTGGTGCCTCCTGCAAGGGTGGGCTCCCACTAGCTAGGAAGCTGGAGGGAAAGGGCGCCTTTGTGAAACCAGGGGACATGCATCCCAACACCGCCCCCATTCCTCTCTGCTCTAGAACGGCCTTCCTCTCAGACCCAGCTGATGGCAGCCTGTACATCTTGGGGACCCAGAAACAACAGGGATTGATGGTGCGTTTCTTTGGTGCTTGGGGATGGGAGAGGCCAGGGCCTCTGTTAGGCAGAGCACTGAGGGGGCAGAGGGAGCAGTATGGTCAGAATCTAAGTGCGCAGAGGGTAAGTCAGGGCTCTGGGCACATTATGGGACGGCTGTCTGGAGGGACCCGTTGACAGGGTGGTGGAGGCAGCTGGGCTGTGTCTGCAAAGCAGGCTGACAAAAGGGGCTTTTCCAGGACTCTGGGTGTTTCAAGGGGAAGCTTATGTATCAGTTAGCTTTTGCTAAATAACAAATGGCCCCAAACTCAATGACTTAAAACCCAAACAGTGTCTTTAACTCACAATGTTGTGGATGATCGAGCTTGCTCAGGCCTGTGGTCAGCCGCTGGGCCGCTGGACGGCTCCTGTTTTGAAAGGTGGTTGGAGGTCGGATGGCTTCTGACAGCCCACTAGGCCATGTGTGTCTCATCCTCCAGCAGGCAAGCCTGGGTGTTCACATGGTGCCAACAGGGAAACTGAGCAGCAGGAGCGGGCATGGCCGCCGCACAAGCCCTTCTCAAGCTTGCTTGTGTCACATTCGCTAATGTCACGTGGCCAAGCGCAGAGAGAGAGGAGGAATTTGTGGCCATTTTTCCATGTTCCACATCAGGACTGTGATGGGGGCTGTTTAACATGACTCACAGGGAATGGGGTGGAATCTGCTTTGTCAAAATTCTGACTGTGCCAGGTAGCCAGCCAGCTAGGTGTTGAGTATGGGATTTAGAAGCTGAATTGATAAGAAATGCTATCTGTGAGCCCAGCCGGTGCAACTCAGTGGATTGAGCGTGGTCCCATGGACTGAGAGGTCCTGGTTCGATTTCCTGTCAGGGCACATGCCCAGGTTTCGGGCTTGATCCCCAGTAGGGGGCGTGCAGGAGGCAGCCAGTCAATGTTTCTCTCTCACATCAATGTTTCTATCTCTCTTGTCCTTCCTCTCTCTCTAAAAAATCAATAAAAACATATTTTTTTTAAAAAATGGAAATGCTATTTGTGAGTCGGTCAGGGTCCCAGTGGCAAACAGCTGGTGCATTCAAATAGGATAGCTTGAGGAGGTTCCGTTAGAAGGACTGCTTACAGCCCCGGCCGGTTTGGCTCAGAGGTTAGAGTATCAGCCAGCAGACCAAAAGGTCTCGGGTTTGTTTCCCGGTCAAGGGCACTTGCCTGGGTTGCAGGTTGGATCCCCGGCCCCAGTCATGCAGGAGGCAACCAATAGATGTGTCTTTCTCACACTGATGTTTCTCTGTCTCTCTCTCTCTCTCTCCCCCTCCCTCCCTGCCACTCTATCTAAAAGTCAATGGTAATATCCTCAGATGAGGATTAACAAAAAAAAAAAAAGGTTGCTTACAAAGGTGTGAGCAGAGTGCAGTTTCCGATAGCCCGTAACAGTGGGAGGCCATGATCAGCCCTAAGCTCAGAGGGAGAAAGCAGTGACCACAACCTGGAGCCAGAGGGAGGGCCACCTGCCAGGAGCTGAGGCCTCTGGACGAGGGCCGCAGCCAGGCCAGAACGGCCTGCAGAGTGCACACAGGGATACATGTTTAATCTCCCACTGAAAGCCACTGCCATTCAAACAAGTGTGTCTGGGGGCGGGGGCAGGGTGGAGAGAGATGTAGAGTGGACCTCCAGTCACATCAGAGAGGGTTAGCAGCCGGGCTGCAGTGTGGCAAGTGGGCTTGTCAGAGACACCGTAGGACCTCTGCTGGGAGGCAGGGGCGCACAGTGTATCCTGGAGACTCAAGCTGCTGGAGGCTCCATCTCAGCCTGACCTTCTCAATCACCAAAGCAGAAGGGGCAAGTGTGTGTGACTCACTCACTGGCTCTTACAGTGCCCTCGTAGAAGTGACATGTGTCTCCTCTCCTCCCCACCCACTGGCTAAAGCAAGCCGCAATGCTGTACCTTCTCAAAGCAGGAAAGGAAGTGTGATCCCACCAGAAGCCAGAAGAACCACACTATTTGTGAGAAGGGTGCCCCTTCCCCAGCTCTTTCCTACTCATCCCTCAAATCCCAGTGTAAAATTCATGACCTTGTGCCCTCAGTTTTGGCCTCTCCTCCCCTCCACTCCTCCAGGTGTGCTGGCCTGGCTGGTCCTCACTCTCCCTGCCTCTGGCCTCTGCACCGCTGGCCTCCTGCCCAGAGCGCTGTTCCTCCACGTGTCCCTGTGGCCACCTCCTCACCACGCCAGCCACCCTGTGAAAACTAGCATCTCAGATCACTCTCTAGCCTAGTTCTCGGGGTTTGGTTTTCTTATAGCATTTACCGCCCCCTGGCATAATGGTATATACATTTTTTGTTTGTTTACTCTCTCTCCCTCATACACCAGAAACGTGACTTGGCAGGAAGGAACCTCGTTGGTGTTGCTCACTGCTAGGTCCCAGCACTTGGCATTAAATGGCTGTTGAATGAATGAGTGAATGAATGAACTTCCCCAGCAGTTCTTCAGTTTCCCAACATCTGCAATAGGTGTCCCTCAGTTCTTTTCAGGAACACTAACCATACCATACCAATTACAGGTGGTAGTGCCCTCTCTGTTGTTGGTCCTGTGTCCCCAGGAAACCCCAGTGCTCCTTCCCTCAGGACACAGTGGGCCTGAGGTACTGTCTGGCGGTTTTCTGTATGTGTAACTTTTCATTTTGATATAATTTCAAATATAAGGGAAAAAATGCAAGAATAGTACAAAGAAATTATTTTTTAATTTATCTTTATTGTTGAAAGTATTATAGATGTCCCCCTATTCTCCCACATTAACCTCCTGCACCCCGTTCCTGCCACCCCCAGGCCTTCACGGCACTACTGTCTGTGTCCATGGGATGTATATGTATGCATGTAAGTTCTTTGGTTAATCTCTTCCTGCCCCCCACCCCACCTTCTCTTTGAGATCTGTCAGTCTGTTCCATGTTTCCATAACTCTGGATCTATTTTGTTCATTAGATTCCACATAAGTGAGATCATGTGATACTTGTCTTTCTCTGATTGGCTTATTTCACTTAGCATAATACTCTCCAGGTCCCTCCATGCTGTCTCAAAGGGTAAGAGATCCTTCTTTTTTACAGCTGCATAGTATTCCATTGTGTATATGTACCACAGCTTTTTTTTTTTTTTTTTTTTTTTGGTACGTGCCTCTCATGGGAACCGAACCCGGGACTCTCTGGTCTGCAGGCCGATGCTCCAACCGCTGAGCCAAACCAGCCAGGGCTGTACCACAGCTTTTTATCCCCTCATCTACTAATGGGAACTTGGGCTGTTTCCAGATCAAAGCTATAGTAAATAGTGCTGCTATGAACATTGGGATGCAAATATTCTTTCTGATTGGTGTTTCTAGATTCTTAGGATATATTCCTAGAAGTGGGAACACTGGGTCCAATGGCAATTGCATTTTTAAGTTTTTTGAAGAAACTCCATACTGTTTTCCATAGTGGCTGCACCAGTCTGCATTCCCACCAGCAGTGTACTAGAGTCCCCTTTTCTCCACACCCTCTCCAGCATTTGTTTGATGATTTGTTGATGGCAGCCATTCTGGCAGGTGTGAGGTGATACATCATTGTAGTTTTAATTTGCATCTCTCTGATGATTAGTGATGTTGAGCATTTTTTCATATGTCTCTTGGCCATTTGTATGTCCTGTTTGGAGAGGTGTTTATTTAGGTTCTCTGCCCATTTTTAATTGGATTGTTTGTCTTCCTTTTGTTGAGTTGTATGAGTTCTTTATACATTTTGGAAATTAACCCCTTATCAGATATATCATTAGCAAATATGTTCTCTCACACAGTGGGATCCCTTTTCATTTTGTTGATTGTTTTTTTGCTGTGCAGAATCTTTTTAGTTTGATGTGGTCCCATTTGTTTCTGGGGGTTTTTTTCTTTGCTTTTCTTGCCCTAGGTGATGTATCAGTGAAAATTCTGTTACGTGAGATGTCTGAGATTTTGCTGCCTACATTTTCTTCTAGGCTTTTTATGGTTTCATGTCTTATATTTAAGGTTTTATCCATTTTGAGTTTATTCTTCTGTATGGGGTAAGTTGGTGGTCTAGTTTCACTTTTTTGCACGTTCCTGCCCAATATTCCCAACACCATTTATTGAAGAGACTGTCTTTACTTCATTGTATGCTCTTGCCTCCTTTGTCAAATGTTAATTGAGCATAATGATGTGAGTCGATTTCTAGGTTCTCTGTTCTGTTCCAGGCTGTTTTGATTACAATGGCTTTGTAGTATAACCTGATATCTGGCATTGTGATCCCTCCTACTTTGTTCTTCCTTCTCAAGATTGTTGTGGCTATTTGGGGTCTTTGTTTTGTTGCATAAAAACTTTTGGAGTATTTGTTCTAGATCTGTGAAATATGCCATTGGTATTTTAATGGAGATTGCATTGATCTTATAGATTGCTCTGGGTAGTATGAACATTTTAATGATGTTAATTCTTCCAATCCATGAACATGAGATATGCTTCCACTTGTTTGTATCTTCCTCTATTTCTTTTTTCAATGTCCTATAGTTTTCTGAGTACAGGTCTTTTATCTCCTTGGTTAAGTTTATTCCTTGGTATCTTAATTTTTCTGTTGCAATGATAAATGGGATTTTTTTCTTAATCTTTCTCTCTCTCTCTCTCTCTCTCTCTCTCTCTCTCTCTCTCTCTCTTTGTTAATCTTCACTAGGGGATATTTTCCTATTGATTTTTAGAGAGAGAGGAAGGGAGGGAGGGAGAGAAAGAGAGAGAGAGAAACATTGAAGAGAGACACATTGATTGGTTGCTTCCTGCACGACCCTGACCAGGGCCAGGGATTGAACCTGCAACCCAGGTACATGCCCCTGACTGGGAATCAATCCTGAGACCCTTTTGTCCGCTGGCTGATGCTTTAACCACTGGGCCAAACTGGTCAGGGCTTAATTTTTCTTTCTGATAGTTCATTATTGGTGTATGAAAATGCCATCAATTTCTGGATATTAAGCTAAGACTTTCAGTACTATGTTGAATAAGAGTGGTGAAAGCAGACATCCCTGACTTGTTCCTGTTATTAAGGGAAAATGCTTTTAGTTTTTGCCCGTTGAGTTTGATGTTGGCTGTAGGTTTGTCATATATGGCCTCTATTACATTGAGGTATGATCCTTCTATTTCCACTTTGCTGAGAGTGTTTATCAAAAATGGGTGCTGGGTTTTGTAGAATGCATTTTCTGCATCTGTTGATATGGTCATATGATTTTTATCTTTCATTTTGTTAATGTGATGTATCACATGTATTGATTTATGGATATTGTACCAGCCTTGCATCCCTGGGCTAAATCCCACTGGTAATTGTGAATAATCTTTTTAATATATTGCTGAATCTTATTTACTAATATTTTGTTGAGGATTTTGATATCTATGTTTATCAGGGACATTGGCCTGTAATTTTCTTTCTTTGTAGTGTCTTTATCTGGTTTTGGAATTAGGATAGTGCTGGACTCAGAAAAAGCTTGGAAGTCTTTCTTCCTCTTGAATTTTTTTGGATAGTTTGAAGAGGATAGGTGTTATTTCTTCTTTGAAAGTTTGGTAAAACTGCCCAGTGAAGCCGTCCAGATTTTGTTTGCTAGGAGTTTTTTTTTTTAATTACTGCTTCAATTTCATTATTCGTTATTAGTCTATTTGGGTTTTCTGATTCTTCCTAATCAGTTTTGGAAGACTGTATGTTTCTAGGAACTTGTCCTTTCCCCTCTTTTGTTTCTGATTTTATTTATTTGGGTCCTCTCTCTTTATTTCTTGATGAGTCTGATTAGAGGTTCATCAATTTTGTCTATTTTTCAAAGAACCAGCTCTTAGTTTCATTGATCTTATATATTGCTTTTTTTAGCCTCTATGTTATTTATTTCTTCTCTGATCTTTATTATTTCCTTCCTTCTACTTCCTCTGGGCTTTTCTTGTTTTTCTCCTTCTAATTCTTTCAGTTGTAGGGTTAAATAGTTTATTAGAGATTTTCTATGTTTCTTGAAGTAGGCCTGTAATGCTATGAACTTCCCTCTCAGAATTGCTTTTGCTGTGTCCCATAGATTTTGGGTTGTTGTGTATTCATTTTCATTTGTTTCCAGGAAGTTTTTTTTATTTATTCCTTGATCTCATTGGTAACCCATTTCTTGTTTAATAACATGCTATTTAGCCTCCATGTGTTTTAATGTTTTTGAGTATTTTTATTGTAATTTATTTCTTGTTTCAAATTGTGATCCAAGAAGATGCTTGATATGATTTCAATCTTCTTGAACTTGCAGACTTAGTTTTTGTTCTAATATGTGGTCTATCTTTGAGAATGTCCCATGTGCACTTAAGAAGAATGTATATTCTGCAGCTTTGGCATGAAATGTTCTGTAAACATCAATTAAATTCATCTGATCTAGTGTGCCATTTAGGGTCACTATTTCCTTGTTGATGTTTTGTCTGGAAGATCTATCCAGTGAAGTAAGTCAGATGTTCAATTCCCCTACTATGACTATATTGCTGTTGATCTCTCCCTTAAAGTTCCCCAATAGTTTTATTATATATTTAGGTGCTCCTATATTGGGTGCATATATGTTTACCAGGGTTATATCCTCTTGTTGGGTCAATCCTTTTAGTATTATGTAGTGACCTTCTTTGTCTCTTGTTATGGCCTTTGCTTTGAAGTCTACCTCTGCTTTTTATTTTTCATTTGCATTTGCATTTGCATGGAAAAAAATTTTTTCTATCCCTTCACTTTCATCCTGTTGAAGTCTTTTGTTCTGAGGAGAGTCTTTTGTAGACAGCATATATATGGGTTACGTTTTCTTATCCATTCAGCTACCCTATGTCTTTTGATTGGTGCATTTAATCCATTTACATTTAAGTTTATTGTTAATAGGTACTTATTTATTGCTATTTTAATTCTTTATGCCTATGTTTCTCTGTGTGTGTGTTTCTTATTATTATTACAGTAGTCCTTTTAACATTTCTTGCAATGCTGGTTTGGTGGTAATAAACTCCTCTGGTCTTTTTTTTTTTTTGGTCTGGGAAGGTCTTTATTTCACCTTCTATTTTGAATGCTATGCCTGCTGGATCAGTAGTCTTGGTTTCAGATCCTTGCTTTTCATTACTCTGAATACTTCATGGCATTCCCTTCTGGCCTGTAGTCTTTCTGTTGAGAAATCAGCTGACAGTCTTATGTAGGTAACAAATTGATTTTCTCTTGCTGCCTTTAAGATTCTCTCTTTGTCTTTAATTTTGGGCATTTTCATTATGATGTGTCTTGGTGTGAGCCTCTTTGTGTTCTTCCTGCTTGGGACTCTGTGCTTCCTGAATGTATGTGATTTTTTCTTTTATCAGGTTAGGGAAGTTTTCTGCCATTATTTCTTCAAATGGACTCCCTAGCCCTTGCTCACTCTCTTCTCCTTCTGATATTCCTATGATGCAGATGTTATTACATTTAATGTTGTCCCACAGCTCCCTTAAACTATCCTTCTGTTTTTTAATTGTTTTTTGTTTGTTTGTTTGTTTTTTGGTGCTCTGATTAAGTGAATTTTTTCTACCCTGTCTTCTCAATTGCTGATCCAATTCTCAGCTTTCACTAATCTGCTGTTTATTCCCTCCAGTGTATTCTTAAATTCTGCTGTCATTCTTCATCTCTTATTGGTTGTTTTCCATAGTTTCTATATTTTTTCATGCTGTTGAGCATCCTTATATTCATTACTCTGAACTTGATATCAGATAAATTGCTTATCTCCATTTCATTTAGCTTTTCTTCTGGAGAATCATCTAGTTCTTTCATTTGGGGTGTATAGAGAAATTCTTTATTCCCTTTACTCAGATTCATTATTTTTTAACATCTCATTTGCATTATTGTTCTCTGTAGGTAGACAATAAATAGGCAGATTAATAGATAGAATACTAAGAATATTACATATGTACATATAAAATGTCTTTTTCTGAACCATTCAAGAGTGAGCTGTAGACATTATACCCTTTACTCCTAAAGCATAATTGTGTATTTCTAAGAACAAGGACTTTTTCCTACATAGCCTGAGTGTAAACGATTAAAATCAGGAAATTTAACATTGGCGCAATAGCATTATCTTATTAACAACACATATTTCTTTTGTTAAGTGTCTCAGCAGGGTCCTTTACTGTTTCTTAGTCCAGGATCTGGACCAGAATCACCATTGCATGTGGTTGTCATGTGTCTCAGTGTCCTTAAACCTGGAACCATTCTCCAGCTTCTCAAAGGCATAGCCAAGTTACTTAGCCTCTCTGGAAAATGGAAACAATAATAATTGTACCTAATGAGTAGGTTGTGTGAGTTTTTCTGCTCTTACTCCTCCCTGGAACCTTTCCCTCTCCTCAGAAACTGCCATTCACCATCCCTGAGCTGGTTCATGCTTCCCCCTGTCGCAGCTCAGATGGCATCTTCTACACAGGTAAGCATCTTTCCTGCCTGTGGGGCCAGATCCAGGCATTAGGGACAGGGACCTAGGTCTTGATGGGCCAGCTGGGCACAGGATGGACAGTCTGCATACCCTCTCCCAGGCCATCCTGAGGGCTGGCACACTTTCCACCTCCACAGGCCGAAAGCAGGATGCCTGGTTTGTGGTGGACCCTGAGTCAGGAGAGACACAGATCACACTGACCACAGAGGTCCCCACTACACCTCGCCTCTACATTGGCCGCACGCGTGAGTCGAGCCCCAGCTGCTCTCCCAGCCCTGGGCAGCCCCCTCTTTTGCTCTGGCCAGTCTGTCAATTTGTTAGTCAACAAATACTTCACTGAACAAAGAGCTGGGGATAGAGCGGTAACCAAGATAGACCTGGTTTCTGCCCTTCTGATGCTCACAGACTCCACCCCAGGCTGGGTGCTCAAAAAACCCCCACCCCCACAAGATGACACCTGCTGAGGTGGGGCTGGGAGAAGCATCATGTAGGCATGCCTGGTAACCTTGTTTCTGGGCATCCTCAGAATACACAGTCACCATGCATGACCCCCGGACCCCTGACCTGAGCTGGAACACCACCTATCGCCGCTACTCAGCGCCCCCCATGAACAGCTCCCCTGGAAAATGTAAGTGCCACATTTCTCTGGCCCTACCTTGGAGCAATGTCCCCAACCCAAGGAACCCTGAGTGGCATCCATGACCAAGCCTCACAGCTTTTACCCACTTGACCTCCTCAGAGACCCCCACATACTAAATGATACACCCTTGATGGATTACCCTAAATGACCCCCCTCAACACCCAACATGACCCTCCTGTGCCCTCAGCAGCCCTAATATTCTCACTCCTCCATGCTCCAAGTGAACCCAACCAGGTCTCCCTATATCCTGGGTGACGTCAAACAACCCATATGTTTCCCAAGTAGTCCCCACATGTCCTAATTGACCTCCATTGTTGAATATCCTGACAGATGACCCTGAGTGACCTTTCCCTAGATAACCCTGACTACCTCCTTGATATAGTTACCTCACAGGTGCCCCTTGGCACTTCCAGGGTCCCTGACTGACCTCCTTCACACTCTAAGTGCTACCCAAGTGACTTACATGCCCCCAAGTCATCCTGTTACCCAGCCCAAGTGGTCACCAGCCAGAGCATGAGTGACTGACTACTCAACATCTTAAGTGATCTCTCTCAAGTAACACATGAGTCACCTTCAGATGACCCTGACTCACCCCTACATCCTACACAGCTCCCAATTGACCCTGACAGATCAAAGTTTCCCCAGTGAACCCTGACCTTCCCGTGTCCTGCAACCCTCCAAGTGATTTCACCCGAACTCCACATACCTGAGTGGCCCTCCTGATGGCCCACTCTCAGAGCAGTTCGTCTACCCCAAGATACTCTGAGCTACCTTACGCCAGAGCTCTCTGATCACATCTCCATATTTCTTGGCAGACATGAGCCATCTGGCATCCTGTGGGATGGGCCTGCTGCTAACTGTGGACCCAGGAAGTGGGGCGGTGTTGTGGACACAAGACCTGGGTGTGCCTGTGATGGGCATCTACACCTGGCACCAGGACAGCCTTCACCAGCTACCCCATCTCACACTGGCTCAGGACACCTTGCACTTCCTTGCCCTCCGCTGGGGTCACATCCGACTGCCTGCCTCCCACCCCCATAACACAGCCACCCACTTCTCTGTCTTGGACATCCAGTTGCTGTAGGTGCCCATAGCCCAGGCCCAATGGGCAGGCATGATGTCTGACCATGACATACCAGTACAGTTGAACCAGGGGTCAAAATATTTCAAGCTGACTATTTACCAACCATTTTGGTTATTAATAAATAACCAGTGCCCTGCACCAACCCTTGTGTGTTCCAGGACCCCCTAGAATAGCCCTACTGTTCAACAACTGACAGGGTAAAATCTGGCCTAGGGGGCCTCCAGGTCTCCACTCCAGTGCTACAGCTGGCACCTGTTCTGCTGGGTAGATGCTGTGCCTTATTGGTTGTTAAAGACTAACTATCACCCTGCCTTACAGCACTCAAAACCTTAGAGTCCCCATCTTGGGGAGCTGAGAGATAGACTGGGAAAATCAGGATTAGCCACTCATTCACTTTGTTCTTCAAATATTAATTGAGCACTTACTATGTACCAGTCACTTGTTAGGCTCTGGGAGTACAGTAATACAACCAGTGTTCCTACCTACAGAAATCTTAGAGTCTAGTAGAGGAGACAGGCATGTAAAGAGGCAATTGTGGTATGATAAAGGATGAGATAAGGGAATAATAGGTTTGCCATGGGAATTCATAGAAGAGTACCTAAATTGTGACTGGTGGCAGGAGGCAGTTGTGGAATGCTTCCTGGAGGAAGAGACATCTAAATGGAAAGGATAAATAGGAAATGAGGGGGAGGGGCTTCAAAACAAACATTCATTATTTTTCTAAATTCTGTGGGTCAGCTGGCTGGTTTTCTGGTCTGGGTGGTCTCGGCTGGCTTGGCTGAGCTTGGATGATCCAGGATGGTCTCACTCACCTATTTCATAGTTGGTGGGATATTTCACATAGAGGATGTCAGATAAGGTCTTTCATGTCCCAGCAGGCTAGCCTGGGTTTTCTGCCATGATAGTCTTGGGTTTCCAAAGAACAATATGAGAGGACAAGTCCTATTACACGAGCACTTCTCAAGCCTCTACTTGTATCACATTTGCTATTGTCTCATTATCCAAAGCAAGTCACATGGCCAAGACCAGAACTGATGTGGGAGGGGACAATACAAGAACATGAGTGGTAACTGAAACCACAACCATTACTCATCCTTCTCCCCTTTCCTCTCCCCCACTAGGATGACGCTGTATGTAGGAAAGGATGAAGCTGGCTTCTATGTTTCCAAAGCACTGGTTCACACAGGGGTGACCCTAGTGGTGAGAAGGGGTCTCTGAGGGGCTGGAAAGAGGGAATGGAGCAGAAGAGCCCCCCTCACTCATGATTCTCCATCTTCTGCCATAGCCTCGTGGATTGACCCTGGCCTCCATGGATGGCCCCACCACAGATGAGGTGACACTCCAAGTCTCAGGAGAGAGAGAGGGCTTACCTAGCACAGCTGTCAGATACCCCTCAGGCAGTGTGACCCTCCCTAGCCAGTGGCTGCTCATTGGTGAGATTCCCTAGCTCAAATTTGGAATATATGAAGATGGAGGACCTGTAATCTTGGCTTCTGAGCTGGAAGACTGAGTCACCTTCAGCCCACTGACTTTCCCTGCCCTTAGGATACCATGAGCCACCCCCAGTCCTGCACACCACCATGCTGAGAGTCCATCCCCCTCCAGGGAGTGGATCTGCTGAAACAAGACCCTCCAAGAACATGCAGGCCCCAGCCCTGTTATTGGAGGTCAGTGCTATAGGGTCAGAGGTCTTGCCCTGGCTGGTTTGGCTCAGCGGTTAAAGCGTTGGCCCATGGACCAAAGAGTTGCGGGTTCAGTTCCGGTCAAGGGCATGTTCCTCGGTTGCGGTTGGTCCTTGGCCATGGTCGGGGTCATGTGGGAGGCAACCAGTCAATGTGTCTCTCCTCTCTCTCTCTCTCTCTCTCTCTCTCTCTCTCACTCCCTCCTTCCCTCCCTCCCCTTCCCACCCTATCTGAAGATAAAATGGAAAAATATCCTCGGGTGAGGATTAAAAAAATAATAATACATAAAAAGGTCAGAGGTCTTGGAGGGAGACTTGGCAGGTGGATGGGCAGCCACTGAGCATTTTCCTCAGGCTTCTAGGAATGACATTTGGAGTGGGTCAAATGACTTCACACAGTTCCCCAGAAGGAAAATATTTTTTTTCCTTGTTGTTATTAGATATGTCAAAAAGATACTGGTCATCTAAATTGTGAAACATGGCTCACCGTTTTCTTTACTCTTCTTCAGTGTAAAAGCTACAAAACATTTATCAAGTGAGAAAATTAATACAGGAAAACCATAAAAGCATACCCTTCTGGGAGAGGATTGGATAAGAATCATTAGGAGTTCAAGGTTAGAAGGAACAGCCACAACCTGGAGTAATAATTCTCAAATCTGGTTGCTCATTAGAATCACCTGGATGCCCACACCAGCCCCACTGAATTAAGAATCTCTGGAGGTGGATATCTGCGTTTTTGGTGATGCCTCAAAATTATCTGTATTCTTTAGTGAGGCCTCAGGAGATACTAATCAACACCTAGGTTTGGAAGCCCAACCTGCTGGAGCACTGTGATGCTTCAGCACCACGGAGAGCGTCAGGTTCCCCACCATACAGACCACTCACCCACTGACCCTTCAGCACCACGGAGAGCGCTCTGTTCTCCCTCATAAGGATCACTCACTGTCTCTTAAGCTAAGCCCACCCTGTACTGGGTGATGAAAGGTTAGGGGTTCCCCAGTGAGAGGGGATGCTGAGAGTGAAAGCCCTTTCGTCCCCAGCTCCTGAGCATGAGTCAGGAGGAGCCTTTGGACCTGGAGCTACACCCTGAAGAGAAAACCCCAGACTTGTATCTAGGGCTGGGACCCCAAGACCTGCTGGTGGCCAGCCTCACTGCAGTCCTCCTTGGAGGGTGGATTCTCTTCCTGATGAGGCAGGTAAGTCCACCACCCCAACCTCAGGTCTGTCTTAGGGTATCCTAGGGAGAACTCGCCCCTCCTCTCCAAGACCACTCAGCAGCTGTCTCTCTTACCCAGCTCCAATTCTGCCCCCTACCTTCCTCCCAGCAGCTCCCAAGCCCCCGTTACTGTGCTCTATATGTTCATGGTCCTGTGCAGGCTGTCTCGGGCACAGCTGCTGGGCCCACCATGGGGTAGGGCCTAGCCAGGGCAGAGCCCTCCTAGGCCCTTGTGTTTCAGCAGTTGGCAGAGAAGCAGCAGCAGGCCCCTCTGGCACCTGCAGGCCCTACCCACATCTCACAGGGTGCTCTGTCCCAGCTCTCGGGGACCACCCCACAGGACCAGAAGAGGCTGCAAAGCCCCTCTGAGCAAACCCAGCCACTTGAAGACCCTGAAGGTGAGCTTAAGTGAACAGGAAAGGGTGTTGTCAAGGACAATAAAAGAGAAAAGCTGGTTTAGCTTCAAAGTAGTTTTGTTAGAAGCCATTAGTAGGGTAGCTAAGCCTAAATGAGTTAATAAGAGAGTATTTCAAATAGTACCTGCTATATAGTTGAGCACTCTAGAACTGTCTGCCATTCTTTTTTATTATTGTCACTATTTTCAAGGATTCTGGATACAGATAGAACTGGGTGTAGATCTAACACCTCTTTAACTTTGTGATGAATTGCTTAATTCCTGAGCCTCAGTGAGCTCATCTGTCACATGGGAATAATAACACCCACCTTGTTACATCACCTCACGGGAGAGGTCACCACCATCATCATTACTAAATCATACAGAGGTGCCTGGCCAGGTGGCTCAGTTGGTTGGAGCATCGTCCCATGCACAAAAGGTTGCACATACCTAGATTGTGAGTTAGATCCCCCGTTGGAGCGTGTATGGGAAGCAGCCGATCAATGTTTCCCTCTCACATTGATCTCTCTCTCTCAAGCCAATAAAAACATATCCCCGGTTGAGGATTAAAATTTTTTTAATCATACAGAGGTGATGGTATTAATATGTGTGCTAAAATAATATCTTTAGTAAATTATCTAATAGTAAATTACCTAGGTATCAATTGGCACCTTTCCCCCTCTTTAGGGCTTTTTATCTTCCAAACATTCCTCTTTTTTTCTCAATTGATCCCTATAAACAAGCCCTTCAAGCCTCCTCTGGTACCTGTGGGATGCCCCATGCTCTCATTGGTCTACTTCTACTCATTTGAGCTACTTCTTTGGCCTGGGCTAGGCTGTCCTTCAGTCCTTTGCATAAACTGCTACTGGCACCTCCTGGTCACTTCTCAGACCACAGCCTCATGCCCTGGAGCTGCAACTCAGGCTGAAGTCCACCCCTTGTGTGACTCGATGCTCCAGGGCTGCTCCCAGCCTTCCCCTTCATGTCCACCTTCCTCTGCAGAGGGGCACGGCCCCCCTCCTCAGGGGGCATCTCTTACAAAGTCCCCACCAGAGTCCCCACCACTGAGCCCTGAGTTTTGCAGTTCCTGTCACTTTACTGGCTCTGGGTAGGTACCACTGCACCCTGACACCCTCATCTCCTTGGACCTCCTGACTTGTGCACAGTCTCCCCAGACGCCCCAGGTGGTTCTCGATGGCCCTGCCGGTCCTCCTTGCCACCGCCCTTCAGTTGCCCCTCACCACAGCCTGTTAGACCCCAGTCATAGACATGATGCTCATTCCTTCCCTGACGTCTCTTTGAGTACCTTGTCAGTCAGTATTACCAATAGTCCTTGGAGGAGGAGAAAAGAGGATGTTGAACCCCAGCCCTGGCTCAGCCAGGACACCCTGTTATATAAAATACCTACATTTTTTTTACCCACCATAAAAAAAATAAAGTGATATCAGTAATTCAGGACACGAATCCAAGAAAATAAAACACCCAGATGGAAACTGGCACCGCTGTTATGACTCAGTGGTATCAGTCTCTATATAATACTGGATTTCCCCTATTACTTAAAATAAAACCCTCCTCTTTCACTTCCCTTGTTTAAAGTGACGATAAACTCTTTCCTTTGGCATTTTCATGACCTCTAGGCAAAGCCTAGAGAGGGCAGGCAGTTGTTTGGTGGTACACGGGGGTCACACAGGGAGCTGTGTGAATGCAGAGGGGCACACACTCAGACGGGGAAACAGTGTCTTCAAAGTGATGGCTAAGCTCTGGTCTGGAGGATAAGAGGGAATTACCGAGAGCTGGGGTGGGGGGTGGAGCAGAGTATCCAGGTGGCACCAACATCCCTGGCAAAGGTTCAGGGGTGAGAGAAAGCAGGGTGCACATTCCGGAAGCTGAAAAGAGGGTTGCAAGCTCATGTGAGTGTAGGCCAGCTGGATGGGGGAGCACAGGCGCATGCAGAAGAGGTGTAGGGAGAGGGGGATGGTGGCAAACTGGAGGAGGCAAATTGTCTGAGCTGCTTCACAGATGAGAAAGCCAAGGTCGAAGCAGTTAAGGAACTTGCCCAAGTACACCCACAGAGTAAGCGGCAGCACCAGGCACTGGACCTGGGCAGTGTGGCACCAGGCTGGGCATGGCGGGGGAAGGGGGGAGGGGAACCTGAAGAGAGGCAAAGGCAGGGCAGTGTGGACTGGGCAGTGCTGGCTCCGAGACCCCGCCCCCCTCTCCCCCTAGCCGAGCAGCTCACTGTGGTGGGGAAGATCTCCTTTAACCCCAAGGATGTGCTGGGCCGCGGGGCCGGCGGGACTTTCGTTTTCCGGTGAGTGGCAGACAGGAGCCAGGTGGAGACGTGGCTGTCACAGCCCTTTCAGCCACAGTCCCTTGGGGGAGTCCCTGAGGTGGGTGCAGGCTGGTGCCTCCCTCACCAGTCCTAACTTTTCCCTTTATCTGCCGTCTCTGAACCTCCACTCCCCACCTACCAGGGGACAGTTTGAGGGGCGGGCAGTGGCTGTCAAGCGGCTCCTTCGTGAATGCTTTGACCTGGTCCAGCGGGAGGTCCAGCTGCTGCAAGAGTCAGACAGGCACCCCAATGTGCTCCGCTACTTCTGTACAGAGCGGGGACCCCAGTTCTACTACATCGCCCTGGAGCTCTGCCCTGCTTCCTTGCAGGAGGTGAGGCTGGAGTGGAGGGAGGTGTGGGTGAGGGTCTGAAGGCTCTGGGCTACAGAGTGACCTTTGCCCCTCACTGCTCCTCAGTACGTGGAAAACCCAGAGCTGGACCGCTGGGGCCTGGAGCCTGAGACAGCGCTGCAGCACCTCATGTCTGGCCTGGCCCACCTGCATTCTTTACACATAGGTACCCACCCACCTCTCCTCCCCATCTCCCACCCCGCCTTCCTGCCTGCGCTCAGCTGCCTTCCGCTCTCACAGTGCACCGGGACCTGAAGCCAGCCAACGTGCTCATCACGGGGCCCGACAGCCAGGGCCGCGGCAGGGCGGTCCTCTCCGACTTCGGCCTTTGCAAAAAGCTGACAGCCGGCCGCTGTAGCTTCAGTCTGCGCTCAGGTGTCCCCGGCACAGAGGGCTGGATGGCACCTGAGCTCCTACAGCTCCCACCCCCAGACAGCCCTGTGAGTCCTCCCATCACCCTGGCCCAGTGCCTGTCCTGCACAGGCTCCATCTGATCACCGCTGTGTGAGCTCGAACCTGTTTCTCCATCTGTGAAGTGGGACAATCCATCCTTTCTTACCGAGAGCAGTGACTCGCAACCAGGGACTATGTCACCACCCGGGGGCACTGTAATGTCGAGACAGTTTAGGTAGCCATGCATGGTGGGTGGGGGGTTGTGACTGGCATCTGGTGGGTAGAACCAAGGATGCTGCTAAACATCCTCTGACCACCCCCCATAACAAAAAATGATCAGGCCCAAAGTGTCAATAGTGCCGAGGTTAAGAAACCCTGAACTAAAATGGTTTTCACTCCTCACTGTGCTGCAGAATCACCGGGGAACTTCTGTCAGGTGCCCAGGCCCCACCTCCAGTGATCACAACCCGATGAGCTGGGTAAGGCCCCAGGGTATTTTCACGTGTAGCCAGGGCAGACAACCACGGGACGAGGGTTGGGAGCATTAGATGAGCTCACATAGTTGAGCTCACATAGTTAGCTGTGCCTGGCCCAGACACTTGAGTGTGGGGCCCCAGGTTCGTACATATTTGAGCCATCAATCAGTGTGTGAGAAGTTGTAGTCACGGGCACAGATGACAGCAGCAGAAAAGGACAATCACTAGGCAAAGCCACCCCACCCTAAAGTCCAGAGAAAGCGAGAAGTGCAGCCTGTAGGCCCAGGACCAAAGGCACTGTTAGGAGCCTGTACAGGTTCTTTTGTTTATTAACTAGTGGCCACATTTTCCCTTTCGGGAAATTGCCCATAAATATCTGGATTTCTGGATCCGCTTGGGAAATGAAAGCTGTGCTATCCTGAGTGCCCTGGAGGCCACGAGCAGGCTAAGTGCCAGCTGCTGCCTGTGCACAGGGGCCATGCCAGATCCGAGTCCTCCCCGCCCTTATTGCCACATGGCTGGCCAGCTGGGCTCAGTGATGTCACCTGCTAGATCTGGAGGAATGGTGCTTGGAGACCCGAACTACTAGCTCACTGGGGGCAAAAATTTGGGATGAAAAGCATGGGCCCCTTTCGATGAGGGAGGGCATCTAGGCTAAGGAGATGCCTCTCAGGAAGCATCCCCAAGTTCTACTCCAAACCAAACTCCCCAGGAGAGAAGTTAGCCAGGCAGACTTCCTGGAAGCAGAGACTTCCTCTCGCACTTCTCTCTGCCCCAGACCAGCGCAGTGGACATCTTCTCTGCAGGCTGCGTGTTCTACTACGTGCTTTCCAGCGGCAGCCACCCCTTTGGAGAGAGTCTCTATCGCCAGGCAAACATCCTTGCAGGGATTCCCTGTCTGGCTCACCTGGAGGAAGAGGCCCATGGTGAGAGGGTCCCGGCCCAGCACAGAAGGGAGGAAGCAGGGCATGAGGCCGAGGGCCTGAAGCCATGCTCTTTCCCCTGCAGACAAGGTGGTGGCCCGGAGCCTGGTGGAAGCCATGCTGAGCTCGCAGCCGCAGGAGCGCCCCTCTGCTCACCAGGCGCTGGCCCACCCCTTCTTCTGGAGCAGAGCCAAGCAGCTCCAGTTCTTCCAGGTCAGGGGAAATCTTGGGAATGGGCTTAGAAAGTCCCAAGTATGGACCTTGAGCAACAAGAAAGGGGAAGCCAGGGTGGCTGAGAACAGGGACTTGTCCGCCTGCTGTCTAGGCAGCCCAGCTCCTCATCGAAACCACGATGGCGCACAGACCCCAACACTGCCATCTTGGCGCCTGTCCACTCACCACCACCCTCCCAGCCCCGCTGTCCGTGAGGGCCCGTCCTCTCAGCCCTGGCTGCCACTCACGCTGTACCTGTGCCGACAGCCATTCCAACCTGTGTGACCTTGAGCTAGGTACTCGACCTCCGAGGCCATTTGCTCCTCTGTAAAATGGAGAACAGCACCTGCCTTGTGGGGGGTAGACCTGGTGGGTAACAGGAGGGCGGGCTCCTGGCCTCGTGGCCGCTGAGACCAGTCCCAGGCTCAGGAGCACTATGGGTCCTAGGACGTCAGTGACTGGCTGGAGAAAGAGTCCGAGCAGGGGCCCCTGGTGACGGCCCTGGAGGCAGGAGGCTCCGCCGTGGTCCGGGACAACTGGCACAAGCATATCTCAGTGCCACTGCAGACAGGTAGAGGCCAGATGCCAGGGTGGGGAGAGGCCAAGGGGGGCCCAGTGGGGACAGCCTAGCCAGTGATCCCCTGCCCACAGATCTGAGGAGGTTCCGGTCGTATAAGGGGACGTCGGTGCGAGACCTGCTCCGCGCCCTGAGGAACAAGGTGCGTTCTGGGGCTCGGGGGGGCCTGGCTCTTGGAAAGGCTTGGTCTCCGCTGAGCCAGGGCCCTGCTCTAACCCTGCAGAAGCACCACTACAGGGAACTCCCGGGTGAGGTCCAGCAGGCGCTAGGCTGCGTCCCCGACAGCTTTGTCCGGTACTTCACAGACCGCTTCCCACGGCTGCTCCTGCACACGCACCACGCCATGCGGAGCTGCGCCTCCGAAAGCCTCTTTCTGCCCTACTATCCCGCGGCCTCGGGGCCCAGGGAGCCACGCTCAGGAGTGGCTGGGAGCTGAGGAGCCAGGCTGGGCGCTGAGGCTGGCCTCGCCTCAGAAGACACCTCAGAGGCTGGGCAGCCTGAGGACAGACCTGGAGCACAGGTGTGCCGCGAGCCAAGTGCATGCCATTCTCGGAATACAGGAGAAAAAGAAGATTCTCACGTATTTAATGTATATAAAGACAGGGGAAGGACAGTCCTGAATCCAACAGCAATATTCTATACATATGGTGGGGTTGGGAGGGAAGGGAAGGGGCCACAGAACCCGCACCTGAAGTGTACAAAAATAACTTACACAGCAGCCCCCCCGCAACAACCAGCACCGTGAGAGCGAACCAGAACGAGCCTCGGTGCGGGGGGACGGTGGCACCAGTTCCGGGGGCAGGCCTACGAGGAGGCCTTGTGGCGGTTGGTGGCTGAGTGCGAGCTCAGCAGCTTGTCCACCATGGTGCGGGCATACCGCAGCCGGCTGGCCAGCTCCTTGGAGCAGCCGTACTCCTCCAGGAGGCTCAGGCGGTACGTGCGGAAGTCCCGCTTCTCGTTGATGTAGGTCACGGCCGCCATCAGCGGGCACAGGATGAGCTTGGTGTGGTCCTATGAGGGAAGGAGGAAGGAAGAAAGAGGGTGGACAGACAGGGATCAGTGCATTGAAGGTCAGTGTGTGGGGGAGCAGAAGGAAGACAGCCCACTCCCTTCCTGCTGCCAAGGACAGGTCGGACGCGTCCCTCTCCCCTCCCTGGCTCACCTGGAAGAAGTTGATCTGCACACAGCCATTACTGAGGTGCAGGATGATGGCACTGCGGGTGCGGAACCAGGTGCGCAGGTAGGGCAGCCGGGCCAGCTCGTCACCTTCCCGTGGCGTGATATTGGCCCCTGCCTTCAGCAAGTGTTCGCTCATGTAGTTTCGGAAATACTTAAGGAGGGTGACCTAGTTGGAAAGTCGGGGAGTCCAGAGTTAGAGCGCAGCCCTGGCGCAGCACTCACTCCCAGCGGCACCGGGCACACGGCCAGCCAGCACGCACCTTCTTTGTCAAGGAGCCGGGGTGGGAATTCACGGTGAGGTAGGACTCGGTGCCGTCACGCTCTATGTACTGCAGGCTGTCGCCGTCGTTGTAGAGGATGAGGCGTGTCCAGTCATTGAAGAGCACCCCCACACTGTTGTCACACAGTTGATATCCTAGTGGTAGTGGGGTGAGACCTCAGAAAGGGGAGCAGGGAGCAGGGGGACATTGGGAGCTGGCACTGGGAGGTCTGGGACGGATAGGAGAGCTGAGAGAGGACCTGGCAGCCAAAAAAGGCAAGAGCCTGTAACAAGGCAAAGGGTCATGAGGCCGTACCGGGGCCACCTACTCACTCTGGGAGAAACCTACCAAGGCCGTACTTGTCCGAATAGTCCACCCACTTGCTGACCCAGAAGATAGGGATGCAGGCGGGATCCTCAGCCTCCTCTGGGATGGAAACAGACAGACGATCGGTCAGAACCAGCCTCTTCCCCTCAGGTGGCCCACACTGGGGACGCTTAACGGGTACCCCACCTGGGCTCAGTCAAGAGGCCTGGGGCCCCAAAGAGCAAAGCAAGGCCTCTGCTGCCAAAAAGCTCAGACAAGCAGCAGGACAGACATGTAAGCAGAAAGTCACGGTGCAGAGCACCAAGCTCCACTCACTCATTCAACTGACCCATCTGACCCATGTGACCACTGGCCTACGCACTGGCACTGTCACAGGCACAGTGAGCAAGGACAGACCCAGCCTTCGCGGACCTTGCATTCCAGTCGCAAGGATAGACACTAGTCAAAATAAATACGAACAAACTATTTAAGCTGCTTCCATCATGGTGAGAGTCAGGGGCTGACATTATCTAGCTTTCCAGTTTTGAGTGATTAAAAGATTGTGAGAAGAGAGACAATGCCAAATACATCAAATGTTATGCACAGTGACAGCAATAACCCCTTCTTTTTTAAATACAGAAAACCAACATGGAAACTTTAGAATAGGTCAGGTGCAAGGTGTTACAGATAATATAAAGCAGGTAAGGGGCATGGCAAGTGCTAGGAGCAGGGCCAGGAAATGCGCATGCAAGGGGACATCAGAGCCGACATCTGAAGACTGTGAGCGTGTGAGCCATGCAGGTATCTGCAGGAAGACTGCTCCAGGAGAAGGGACAGTAGGAGCAAAGCCCTGAGGCTGGAGCACCTCCGGCTCTGTTATTTCAAACGTCTTAAAGGCTAACCAGGAATTCACTGACAGAACAAACAGTGTGTGGACAGGTACCAAGGCAGCACAATGAGGTGCTGGAAGATGGACATTTGTGCAGACAGAACACCTGAGTCATAAAAAGGAAGGGGCCAGACCACGGAGAGCCTTGGACATCAGGCTAACTCACTGGGAATTTAATCTCCAGGAAATGGGGGAACTAAACATATTATGGAACAGGGGCCTGGACAAGGCACCACACTCTGCTGGCTGCAGTGCCCACCTTGCCGCACCAGCCCCCGCTCCGAGGGCTTGGAGGCATTGACGCTGTGCAGCTGCTGCAGCATGTCACCAAGGTGGTAGTCAGCCGCCTCACCGGTCTCCCGGACCGCTGCTTCCTCTTTTTCGTGGAGCCGTTCAGGCATGGGGTTCTCTGTACCTAGGAAAAGATGAGACATGGTCATTGGCTGGGCACAAAAGCAGCAGGATTGGAGAAGCATGGGACCCTCTGCCACAGCTGATACTCTCCCCAAAGAAAATCTCTCCTAGTGCTACTGCTTTGGGTAAACTGAGTCAGTGCCAGGTTATGAGAGCTCACACTAAGAACAGGCACATGGTACTCACTGGTACCTCCAGCAACAGGCCAAGCCCTTCAGGAAAGCTCCACAGCCACACACAGAGTCGCACACTCAGAATTAAAAGCACCTTCAGCATCCAGGAAAATGGGAGGGTTCAGTAAATCACAGACCAGCACGATGAATTAAGCAGCCATTTAATGAAAATGTAAGATATTTCCCACCCTAGAATTTGCTTTACATACTTATATATGACCAATAGTCCGAAAAGATCCACCCTGAAACTTAACATTGGTTATATCCAAGTGGTAGAAGCATGATTTTGTCTTATGCTCATCTGTCTAATTCTTTTCCCACCAATATGTGCTCATTCTCCTTGTGGAACATGA
Organism: Tadarida brasiliensis; assembly: GCA_030848825.1. NCBI lineage: Eukaryota > Metazoa > Chordata > Mammalia > Chiroptera > Molossidae > Tadarida > Tadarida brasiliensis. The sequence goes on from CM061258.1 coordinate 124,582,476, forward strand.
AATTCTTCTTTACAATACTTAAAGATCAGAGTTTTCAATTAAAAAAACTATGCTGTGATAAAGATTTAAGTATGAAATAATATTTGGGATTTGCTTTTAAAACTCTAGCCAAAAAAGGGAGGAAAATGTGGACTAAATAAAAATAAATATAGGCAAACATTACTGACTACTGAAAATGGATGATGAATGCATGGGGGTTCATCATACATTTCTCTCTACTTTTGGGTAAGTTTGAAAATTTCCAGTATAAGAAGTTTTTAAAATATGTTTTATGTCCAAAAATTAAAGCCAAAAGAAAAAAAAAAAGCAATCCTTAAAATAACACTATTACATGATAGCCCAAAGAATAAATATCTATGAGTCCAGACTGACATAATCAAATAAATAAATGCATGGGAGAGAAGTGCCAGCTCTTCATTACAGAAGAATTCCAACGAACAGATGTGGAAGGAGCCAGGAAAGAAAAGCATCACTGTCAGAACACCATGGGGACAACTGCCAAAGACAAGATCCACCATGAGCGCTAACACCAGTGGGCGGAAGTCTGAGGAGAAACAGGACAGTCTCAAAGCCGCTCCCAGCAAGACACGTTTTAATAACAAAGGGAAAAATAGTCATGACGCTGCAGAGGAGAAGCCCATGAGACCCATCATGACCGAGTAATCAAGACTGACATCACTAATAAAAGGAATGTCAAAAATTAACAGCAAAAGAAAATTAAGTAATCCTTAAAATAACAGTATTGGATTATAACGAAAACAAATGCACTTATATATCAAATTGGTATATATTAAGTTGATGCTATATCCACACAGAGCAAAAGTATTTCAAGTGATTTTTTTTACACTGTATTATTTTGAGTGAAATATATTTCAAGGATAAATAGAACTGCAAGAAAATAAAACATCATTTAATAAAAGGAACTAGTTTGCCCAGCTGGTGTGGCTCAGTGGGTTGAGCATACTCTCATGGACTGAGAGATCCTGGTTCGATTCCCAGTCAGGGCACATGCTGGGTTGCGGGCTTGATCCCCAGTAGGGGGCATGCAGGAGGCAGCCGATTAATGTTTCACCCTCACATCGATGTTTCTATCTCTCTTTTCCTTCCTCTCTCTCAAAAAATCAATAAAGCCCTGGCCGGTTTGGCTCAGTGGTTAGAGCATCGGCCTGCAGTCCAGAAAGACTCAGGTTCAGTTCCCGCTAAGGGCATGTGCCTCGGTTGCGGTTTGTCCCTGGCCCTGGTTGGTCGTGCGGGAGGCAGCCCCTCGATGTGTCCCTTTCACGTTGATGTTTCTCTGTCTCTCTCTCTCTTCCTCTCTCTCCCTCCCACTCTATCTGAACAAAAAATGGAAAGGTGTCCTCGGGTGAGGATAAAAAAAAAAAAATCAATAAAAACATATTCAAAAAAAAATTTTTGAAAGGAACTAGTTTGCCCTGGCCAGTTCGGCTCAGTCGTTAGAGAGTCGGTCCGCAGACTGAATGAAGAGTCATGGATTCGATTCCCAGTCAGGGGCACGTACCTGAGTTGCGGGTTCGATCCCCAGCCCTGGTCGGGGTTGTTCAGGAGGCAATTAATCGATATGTTTCTCTCACATCGATGTCTCTCTCTCTCTCTTTCTCTCTCTGCCTCCCCCCCTCATCTGAAAAAATATCAGATAATAGAAAAATATCCTCAGGTGAGGATTTTAAAAATTTAAATAAAAATAAATAAAATAAACTATTTTATATGTTGAAAAATATATGTATATTAATGTAAGGAAATAAGATTTTCAGTTTAAGAGAAAAGAAATACAAACATAAAATCAAAGAAGTAAAAATCGTATAACATTGTATTTGAATCACTTATAAATTACCAAAAGAAAAGCAGTAACTTCACAGTACAGAAAAAGATTGCTCTAAAAGAAGATTGTATCAACATTAAATTTCCTGAACTTGATAACTGCCATGTGCTGTGGTTTTGTATAGGAACCTTTGTTTGGAGAAACACACACTGAAGTATTAAGTTATAAAGGACAGGATATATACAACTTACTCACAGGTAGTTCAGAAGAAAGAGAGGAAGGGAGGGGACTGATGAAGCAAACATAAAAAAAAATGTGAATTGTGGATCTGGGTAAAGTGGATATAGGGGCTTTTGTCTATTCTTATACCTTTTCCTGTGTTTGAAATATTAATATAACAAGTTAAATAAAATGTTGAAAAAATGTGAATGGAAGTATCACCATAAACTCAAGCCCCCACCCCACCCCCTGCCCAAATTATGTATTTCCTAATTCTGTCCTCTGAAGAGACCTAGAAACAATATTAACCTAAGCAGTGGCATGTGGTTTTGTAAGATATCCATCCTTCTAAAGAGAGACACCCTGGAGTTTATAGGGTAAAATGGTAAGGTGTCTGTGACCAACTGCAAAAACTTCGAAGGACCTAAAGGAGACGAAGCACGTGTGACAAAGCCGTGGCGGCCAGAGCCTGGCAGGTGCATGGAGCCCACTGCCCTCAGTTCTCTGTGGATATCTGAAAACTTCATATTTTTCTCAATGAACCATAAAAGAGTAATGTTTAGAATTTTTTCAAGTAAGAATTTTTCAGGTGGTGTTCAGTCCTCTTTCTAGGCCTGACAGGTGTGACTCAGCCTTGTCAAGGTCTCTTTCCTGATGGGGCTGAGAGAAAGGGCCTTCTGCTGTGGGAAGACAGGGCCATGGACTCAGGGCCTGGGCCTGTCCTACAGCACCCACAGGCTCTGGGTCATCCACACACATATCTGAAGCCTGGGCTCTTAGTGGGGGCCTGCTGTCCACCCAGACTTTGTTCACCTTTGTTGAGGACCGAGAGAGGCTTCCGGTTGCTGGAGTCCAGGCTGCTGGGAGCAATGGAAAACCTGGGAGGGATGGTGAGGCAGGTGACGGGCAGACGGGCGGGGATGTAGCCAGAGGTAAAAAACTCGTCGTGGAGCAGCTCGTGGATGGTGGGGCGGGCAGTGGGGTCAGGCTGAAGCATCTTCTGAATGAGGGAGGCAGCCACCGGGTTGATGTGCTGGAGCAGAGGAGAGGAGCCGTAAGCGGGTGTGACGGAGCCCCGAGTGCGGCGCCACACAAGGAGCTGCAGGCCCCTTCCACACGCAGCACCCCCACCCCCTGTATCGAAGCCACAGCCAACGCCAAGTACCCCACTATCAGCTTTGCTGAGTCGACAAGTGTCAGACTAAGTTGTAAGAATGGTTATTTCTCCTTCCTCTTGAAACTCAAGATCAATTTGAGGTCGTTGTGTCCCTGAGTTTGCACTTGCATAGTTCAAGCTGCTCACCACTAGGGTAGACCTTGAGAGCACTGGCTTTGAGGTCACAGAGACCTGGCTGAAGTCCCAGTTATGCCCTTTACACAAGCTGTGATAAGTATCTTCATCTATAAAATGGGGACACAGCACCAAGCCAGGAGTCCTGGTAAGAAGGCCCCATGGGTTATAACCTAGCACGTGTCACATGCATATGTAACAGCCTGGCATGAACTCCGCACTATGTGCCAGGAAACTATCCTAGTACATCCTACATTTTCACGCATTTAACCCTCACAAAACATCTAAGGGGTGGAGATCTGTTACCACCCCTCTTGCAGATGAGGAAATTGAGGCACAGAGACGTTAAGTGCCTAAGAATACACACCTAATGAGTGGTAGAGCCAGCACCTACATGGACGTAGTCTAGCTGGCTCAAGGACCCACACTCCGAACACTCCATGCTGTGTCCGTCCAACAGTTAACTGACCCTTTAGGACTGTCTGTCCTTATGGGGACAGGGCTCTTGGCTGCACACAAGGCAAGAACACCAAACAGGAAAGCGGCCATGTGCCAGGTGGCTGTGAAAATGCACACCACTTTGAACTCAGTGACCCACGACTGTGAGCAGACTGCATGCAGGGCACTGTGCGAGGTGCTGCAGAGGCAGCGGTTCCATTCCACAGACGGGGACCCCAGTTCAGAAGACCCAGGCCATTTGCCCACCTGTATCAAGACAGTCCGTCCACTGCCAAAGCTTAAGCAGCACTTCTCCTTCTGCTTCCTACCCCCTTCCCCTATTTTTGGTGTTTTGTTTTTTACGCATTTTTTGTGTTACCTACCCAACCTATGAAATCTACAAACTCTCCGCCTGGAAAAAATGCTTTTGAGTATTTATGTCCAGTCCCGTATGCAGTTTCAGACACGGACCCTCTAAGGCCCTGAGGCTACCCAGGTGTGGGGTTGATCTATCTCTGTGTCCCCAGGTTCTAGCTGGGCTCAGTAAATAGCTTTGGGGGTGAGAGGGGAAGAAAATATAATAAATTTAAAATTCGAGTGTTTTTAGTCACCTTGGGAATACTGTACTCATTCTTCTTGATCCGGAGGTAGGTCTCTTTTAGGCAAGATGTCTCAAAAGGTGGTTTGCCCACTAACAAGGTATACCTGTAAGCACAAGGTGGGAGTTGGCTCAAGGCTCTTGGCCAAAACGCAGATGCAGGAGTAATCATCTCAGGGCCAGAACAAAGGCCAGGCACCCTCCAGACACTCACTCTGTCCCTGAGCAGCCCAACGAGCAGCCCCAGGAACCAGGACACGAGCAGAGAGAGCCCTTACTAGATTATAGGTGATGAGAACAGGATTCTCATAGGTCAGTGATTTTTCAGCAAAAGCCTGCAGGGCCCCAGAGGACCCCAGCTGACAACAGAACAAGTCAAAATGGGGGCTACCCACTCCTGCAGAGGCAGTTCTGCATTTAATAGTTCTGTGCTTAAAGCCTGAAGTTTCATCTGAAATAGCTCCACTGAAAAGAAGTATGGAGGTCATTGCCACAGTCCATTTCTAACTCCAGTACTCAGGCCAACAACAAACATATAACACCTGAAAAGGCCCTCTGCCCACCACCCAGCTCCGAGGGCCTTGATCAGACAGACCACAGGGGACCTCCTCCTGCTCTAACTCCTGGTCTAAGTCCTCCCACCCAATGCTGCTGCTTTCTAGATCAGTGGTTCTGAAACTTTTGTGCATGAGAATCAGCCAGGGACCTAGTTAAAATCCGGATTCCAATTCATGGCCTACATTTCTAGCAGGTTCCTGGTAATGGTGTTGCGGGTCTGTGGACTGAACTGAGTAGCAAGGGGCCCGGGCTGCAGGAATCCTACAGCATACACCAATGACAAGAAGAGGTAGGGAAATTAGTCTTTGATTTTGGGTATTCTGTCCTCTGGAGAAGTCTTTTCATAGGCAAATCAGTTCACAGGTGAGATTTCCAAAAGAGCCCAAGTTGGAGGTGGGGTGGGGGAGGTGGGGGGGTAGGGGGGGCGGGAGTCTCCCAACTTACATGATGCACCCAATGGACCACACATCCACCTCAAAACTGTGCCCTTTCTTGCTCAGCACCTCAGGAGCTATGTAATTAGGAGTTCCGCACAGGGTCTTCTTCCGTTCTCCATCATATTCGATTTTGGTTGCCAGTCCAAAATCCCCTGGGACAGAGTGAGGAAGGGGAGGTACTCAGATGCTAGTTTCTGTCATCTGTCAATGCAGACTACTGCCTTTGTGATTCAAGTTTGACCACAAGAACCAGGGTCACCTGATCCCTCAAGCTCTAGTCCTTGTATGCAGCAAGGCCTACCCAGGGTGCTGATTCCCAATAGGGGGTATGCAGGAGGCAGCCAATCAATGTCTCGATCTCATGTAAAGATGTTTCTTTCCCGCCCTGGCTGGTTTGGCTCAGCGGTTAGAGCATCGGCCTGCGGTCCAGAGAGACCCGGGTTCGGTTCCCGCTAAGGGCATGTACCTTGGTTGCAGTTTGTCCCCGGCCCTGGTTGGTCATGCGGGAGGCAGCCACTCGATGTGTCCCTTTCACGTCGATGTTTCTCTCTCTCTCTCTCTCTCTCTCTCTCTCTTCCTCTCTCTCCCTCCCACTCTATCTGAACAAAAAAATGGAAAAATGTCCTCGGGTGAGGATAAAAAAAAAAAAAAGATGTTTCTTTCTCTCCCTCTCCCCACCTCCCTTCTCTAAAAACCAATTAAAAGCCCTGGCTGGTGTGGCTCAGTGGTTGAACATTGACCCCTGCACCAAGAGGTCGCCAGTTCCATTCCAGGTCAGGGCACATGCCCAGGTTGTAGGCCCAATCCCCTATGGGGGAGGGCATGCAGGAGGCGGCCAATCGATGTTCTCTCTCATCGATGTTTCTATCTCTTTCTCCCTCTCCCTTCCTCTCTCTGTAAAATCAATAAAGAAAAAAATAAAAATTAATCAAATTACCATATGGCCCAGCAATCCCTCTTCTGGGTATCGACCCCCCAAATTTGAAAACACTTATTTTTAAAGACATATGTATCCCTATGCTCACTGCAGCATTATTCACAGTAGCCAAGACATGGAAACAACCTAAGTGTCTTTCGATGGATAACTGAATAAAGATGTGGTATATATATACAACGGAATACTACTCAGCCATAAAAAAAGACAAAATACTGTCATTTGCAACAATATGGATGAATCTTGAGTATCATGTTAAGTAAAATAAGTTGAACAGAAAAGGACAAGAACCATATGATTTCACTCATATGTGGGATATAAAATAGAAAGCAACAAATGGACAAACAAACAAAACTCATAGACACAACAGTATGGTGGTTACCAGGGGGGAAAGGGAATGGGGAGAGGATGAAGAGTAAAGCAGGTCAATGATGGAAGGAGACTAGACTCTGGGTGGAGGACACAATGCACTGCACAAATGATGTACTATAGAACTGTACACTGAAACATAGAGGTAGAAAATCAACAGCCCAGACTTCCTCCCACCTTCTTCCTCCCCAATCTCCTACCTATTTCCCCTCTCCCAGTCTCCTCTTTATTCCCACTTCTTTGTTGTGTCAGGAACCCCTGCAGGCCCAGCACCTCACCTATTTTCACCTCTAGATCCTCGTTCAGGAAGAGGTTGCCTAGCTTGAGGTCCCGGTGAATGACCTGGTTTTGTTGCAGGTACTGGCAGCCAAGAACCACCTGCCGCAGATAGTAGCGAGCCTCCGGCTCAGTCAGTGCTTTCCTCCGTTTGTGCAGTTCCAGGAGAGACTGGGCAGGGGGAAAAGAGGAAGGAGGTGGTCGGCACTGAGGTCCAAAGGTGGAGGCAGTATCATTAGGTAAAGGCAGCCCAGGACCCTCACCCTCCCCACCCCCGACTTTTCTTCTCCAGGACAACTAGGATCTGGGCCATAAACCTGGCCACAACCGTTCACAGCAACCCCTTCTCCTATTAGCTCCTTCCCATGCCCCAGACCTGGATCCCTCTGTCAGCCCCACTTCCTAAGCTCAGAGTCCCCAGTATCCCCTTCCGGGTCTTTTCGCAGCAGCAGATCCCTTTCCTGAACCGCCAAAGTCTGACTCCAACCACCCTCTCCCTGACCCAACCCCAATCCGGAAGCTCCAGGTCCAAGGCACCTCTCCCCCGGGACTCCACCCTTAGTAACTCCGGAAGCCCTAGCGTCCATTACCAGGGTTCTCTTCCGACGACGACCCCCCCCCGCCCCCCCGCCAAAAACCCAGCGTCCAGGAGCCAACTTCCCTAGCAGCAACAAGACTCGGGCTTCACTTAACCGAAACCCTCTCCCCCAGCAGCTCCAAGCTCTGCCTGAGAGCTTTTCCACCCCTACCTAGCTCGAGGTTCCCAGCACCTCCTCTCTAGCACCCCTTGTCCAGCAGCTCAAACCCCGGCCCCCGGGCAGCTCCAGTCCCCCAAGAGCGACACTCACTCTCCGGCGGCAGAGCTCCAACACCACGAACACGAAGTCGTCGTCCTCGAAAAAGCCGTGGAAGCCTACGATATGCTGGTGGGCGAGGCTGCGGTGAATGGATATCTCCATGGCCATCTTGTCCTTCTGGTGCGGCTTGAGCAGCAGCGACTTAGGCACGATCTTGCCCGCGAACACCTCCTTAGTGTCCGTGTCGGAGATCTCAAAGCACTTGGCGAAGCCGCCCTTTCCCAGAAAGCGGCCCCGCAGATAGCGCCGCCGGCTGCGTGGGTCCACTAGGACCTCCGGGATCTCTTTCGCCGGCGGGGCGGCAGCTGGGGCCCCCGGAGCTGCAGCGCGGGGGCCCCCGGCTTTCCCTGGGTTGGCTGGTGCCCGCGCCAGCTTCCCTGCTGTTGGCGCCGCACTCATGCTCCCGGAGTTGCTCAGAGGATCTAGCAGGGTCTGGGAAGAGGTTTGACACCGCTCGGCTCCTCCTCGAATTCAAACGCGGCGCCGGGAACGTTACAAAGGCCTACGCGCCACTGATTGGCCGCGGGGATTTAAAATCCAAACCCGCCCGCCGCGCGGCACTCTGGGTGCGCTCGGCACCGCAGCCGCCTTTTAACCTTACACAGCTGGAGGGGCTTGGGAAGGGGGAGGAGGATGGCTGATTAACAGGACTCAGGGATTGTAGACACGTGGGATGCCTGGGAAAGGAGCCTTAGCAGAGCGGGAGTTCAAGGTTTCTTCCTCTCTCCGCGGCCGGATTAGCACCTCCTCCAGGAAGCTTTTTCTTAAACCTCCCTCCACCCCGACCCTGCCTTCTAGAATATAAACTCAGAATAGAGACCCGGCAACGCCAAGAGGTAGCTTGGGAGAGCCTTAGAACCCGCCTCCCATGCCATCAGTTCTCTTCCGGGACATCCCCAATAAACTAAAATCTAAGTAAAAATAGGGTGAATTTGCATCTTCATGGCAAGGTCCCTACTCCTCTCGTTCAAATAACAGCTGCTTCTGTACCCCTCTGGCTTACAGAGCAACGCTACTCGAAGTAAGGTCCAGGGACCACTACCATTACCATCACCTTGGAGTTTGTCAGAAAGGCAACTTTTCAGGCCCCGCTGCCGACCTCCTAAGTAGAATCTGCCTTTCAGCGTGACAGCCCAAGTGATCCCTACACATAGTGAAGTCTGAGAGGCTCCATACCAGAGCCGCCCACTGCACCAACAGAATGTTATCTACCCAGGGAAGCTGATTAGAGACTCAATGCCCAAGGCTTTAACTGGGGACTAGATGAGCAGAAACTCTCTGCCTAACACACACCAAATTCCAGATTCCCAGAAGGAAAGCAGATATTCAGCATAAAGCACATTGTTTGCACACGCAGTTTAAGCACAGCGAGCCACTCATTTAGTGAATGATGAGAAGCCTCTCCATGTCCAAGTTCCCAGTTGCCAGCCAAGGGCCAGCCTTGCAAATAGACCTTTTCAAAGCAAGCAATCTCAGGCTTGCTTTATGAAGTCTTTTCTACACAGTTGACCCCTTGGCCTTTGGCCCAGGCTTCTTTACAGCAGTTATTATCAGTAGGACCCCCACACAAGGTGAGACCAACCTGCAGGACTGACAGCTATACCTATTACGGATCCTGGATTTAGCTGTTAAAATAAAATAACTCGCCTGCGAGTGTGGCTCAGTAGTTGAGCGTCGACCCATGCACCAAGAGGTCGCCGGTTCTATTCCCAGTCAGGGCACATGCCCAGGATGTGGGCCCGATCCCCAGTGGGGGGCATGCAAGAGGCAGCCAATCAATGTTCTCTCTCATCAATGTTTCTATCTCTCCCTCCCTCTCCCTTCCTCCCTCTCTAAAATCAATAAAGGAAAAAAAATTTTATTTATTTTTTTTTATCCTCACCCGAGGACATTTTTCCATTTTTTGTTCAGATAGAGTGGGAGAGGGAGAGAGACAGAGAAAAACATCGACGTGAAAGGGACATATCGAGTGGCTGCCTCCCACACGACCCAACCAGGGGCCGGGGACAAACTGCAACCAAGGTATGTGCCCTTAGCGGGAACTGAACCCGGGTCTCTCTGGACCACAGGCCGACGCTCTAACCGCTGAGCCAAACCAGCCAGGGCAAGAAAAAAATTTTTTAATAAAAATAAAAAATAAAATAACTCCCAGTAGCCATGAAAATATATCTCCTTAGTGTCTGTCTGACAGGTTTTTACCTAGCCCAAGGCATCAACTCAGGTACAGCACAGCTGTGGCTTGTAAGTTCAAGCTGAGCTGAAGCCTTCCAGGGCAGGGCCAGTATGGTGATGGGCACAGAGCACAACCCCAGAGGAGCCATGTGGTCTCCTTGAAAATGAGTTTACAATGTTAGGGTACTCCAAGCAGGACAGACATTGGTCAGGCAGTAGAGGTTAACAGTGCCCCCAGTGTAGATAGCTCCTACCATGGGACCTCCTGCCCTAGAGTTCCCAGGCTGGTATAAAAAATGCGTCCAGTCCTTGGTTTCCGAGATATTGCCTGAAGGCTGCCTAAGGGGTCCGCTCCAAAGAGTGTTGCGTGTCCATGGTACCAGTCTGCCCAGCTCAGGAGTGTGGAGGACACCTGAAGGTGTTCTAACGGAGTGCAGGAACCTCTTCTGCTGCCAGCCAGTGCTTCCGGGTGTGAGCACAGGCTCAGCAGGCCAAACCCAAAGCACTTGCAGTGCATAGGGAGGCAGCACTGGAAAGCTTCCAGGAAGAGTTCTGACAAATCAAGATCAGAAATGCCTTTCGCATCCCCAAGGCTCCCCAGATGCTAGGTTTTTGCTTTTTCTCCAGTTACAAAATCAGCATTCCCCACCAATCAGCAATTCTAACTTTACTTTTTTTTTTTAATGGTTCTTCAAACTGTTTTCTTTTTAATTTTATAATGCACCATAGACATTATTCCATGCAACAGATGAAAATCTGCTCCTGAAACAGAGGGCTGCAGTTGGATATAACAAGACTTACACCTAAAGCAAAGTATAAGCATAAGGCTGAAGCCCTGAGTCTAGTAAACTGCCTAAAAAGATCATCTTCAAAGTCCCCTTGTGGGGCCTTCGGCCATCCCTGAGTTCCCTTGGGCCCCACTGGGTGGAAGGGGTCCTGTAAACTTTTTTGCATCCACATAAATACCCCAATTTGTCTGGTTTTCTTCACCTCATCCTCTACCCTAGCCATCTCTTGTAATTCTCGTATCTCCTCATTGCTCAAATGCATATCGTGTATGGCCTCTTCGTATTCCTTCAGGCACTGAGCCAGCCCCTTGTTAATTTTTCTTTCGGCTTTTCTGGGTTCATTCTCCTAAGCTGGGCGCTTTTTCCTGCAGCCCTTGGTCTGATGGTTGGTTTTCCTTCTTTTCTTTTGGTTTTCCCTGGCTCTCCCTTCTCCTCTAGTATTTCCTCATCACCTGTCTGTCCCTTGTTCTCTCTCTTTCCCTTTTTCTAACTTATTGTTGTCTTCCAGAGTACAAGCTACTTCTGGCTTTGCAGCATTCTAAGGCTGTTCATTTTCCATCTTTCCCTGATTCTCAGGCATTCCTTCACTTTCACTGCAGAGTTTTTCCCTGTTGAGATGTCCCCTCCTTTTCCTGTCCTGTGGGAATTCTGGACAGGTTCCTCCTTTTCTAGCCCAGCCCAGTGCTGAGAACAGACATACAGACTTTTTCCTTTCAGTGCCCTTTCCTTCTCGCCCACTCATGTTCCTCAGGCAGCTAGGCCCTTGCACTGACCTGGAAGAACCTGGAGCAACAATCAGGAGTTTGCAGATGGCTCAGGGTCCCACCACAGTGAAGGAGATACATTTTTCAATCACCTTTTACTCTCATCCAGTCCTTTCATCTGGAAGGACTGTACTAAAGAGGCATAATAAAAGCACTTAACCAGAAAGACACAGTCAGGAACTGGTCAGGATGTGTTATAAGCTGAGTTGTCTTCTCCCAGAATTCATATGCTGAAGCCCTAACCCTCAGTACCTCAACATGACTGGATTTGGAAAGAAGGCCTTTAAAGAGGTGATTAGGGTAAAATGGGGTCATTCGGGTGGGCCCTAACCCAATATGACAGGTTTTCTTGTAAGAGGAGATTAGGAGATTAGGACATAGGCAACACAAAGGGGGGTGACCATGTGAAGACACAGCAAGGAGGTGGCCATCTGCAAGCCAAGGAGAGGCCTAGGAGAAACCAACCCTGCCAATAGCTTGATCTTGGACTTCTGAACCTCAGAACTGTGAGGAAATAAATCTGTTGTTTAAGCCACTCAGTCTGTGGTATTTAATGGCAGACCTAGCAGATTAATAAGAGGACAAAATCCTGAATTTTCGAAAATTTCAAAAAAGGTCTACATAACCTCTTACCCCTTTTATCCACAGAGCAGCATAGGAAAATTTAATCCCTTTCTAGAGATAGCTACGTTTGAATAATCAACCTACCTTACTAAGGTGTCAGTACCAGGGGAAAGTGAGACGGTAGAGTCAAGCTATCAGCCCATTGTGACAAGTTGCAACAATCCAGAAGGCTGACCAGTGCGATAACCCCCAAGGAGGCCCAGAGGCTGATCTGTCAAAGTACACAGAGAGGTCACACTCCCTGTAATGTGTCCTCCCCCAACTGGCAGCTTTGGCCAGGATCACAAGTTAGGATGCAATTAGCCTTTGATCAGAGATAAAGAGCTGATCAGCAACTTGATTTTAGATGGTCCCATTAGAAAGCAAGCCCTTTTCTAAGGCATTTGTACATGACCCAGACGGTCCAGCCAGCATCCGTGATGCGTGTTTTCATAATTCAGAGCTCAACCAATGGGATCCTAAGTCTCCAGTGGTCCTGAGATCTAAGTCCTGCTCATGGAGCCTGTGTTTGCTTTCAGTCTGGCACAGCTCCTGCTGAGGCTGAAAAGGTACACAGCAACCAGTCTGTTTTCAGCTTCTGGTCAGGTCCCAGCAATCAGGATCAGTGGGTCTGGGATTCCAAATGAGCCAGATGCTTTTCTTCGACAGCAGCAGAGGCATGCTGCAGTGCCAGACAGCCATGGTCCAAGTCCAAGTGACAAACACGGCTTCCTTTTTATCCTGTCCATCTTAGAGTCCAAACTGACCCACTCAAAAGGATGCACATCAAACTGAACAGTCAGCAGCCAATATGGGTCAGACATTTGATTTCACCAAGGGCTCATTACCAATTTAACTGCCTTTCAAATTCCAAATGTGTATTTCCATGCAGAGATTGCCTCTCTTTTCAGGTTGTCTTCCTCTTTCTAGAGGCTCCAACAGACACAAATCATAGCAACAGTCATCAGTTACGGAGATTTGTTCTGGTTCCAATACTCAAAGAATTTAAATTCTAATTTACTGGTGGCAAAAAGCAAGAAAGTTGTACCCCACCAACACCTTCTTAATTTAATTTTATTGTTTCTTTCTTTGATTGGGATGATCCCTCTGGCATTTATGAAATTATAAGCATATAACATTTTATTTTATTTTATTTTTTTATCCTCACCCGAGGACATTTTTGCATTTATCTTGAGATAGAGCGCGACAAAGGGAAGAGAGAGAGAGAAACATTCATGTGAGAGAGACACATCGAGTGGTTGCCACCCACACGACCCCAACCAGGGCTGGGGACAAACTGCAACCGAGGTACGTGCCCCTAGCGGGAACCGAACCCGGGACTCTCTGGTCCGCAGGCCGACGCTCTAACCGCTGAGCCAAACCAGCCAGGGCGCATATAACATTTTAAATCAAGTTTATCATATATCCAGATACCACAGCTACAAAAATACAATGCCATTTTTTAAAAACTTTCTCTTTTTTCTCACTGCAAATTTACTCAAACCCCTAGCAGAAAATTCAGCATTTACAGGGCTATCACTGCAGGCCTGCAACATTAACTCTTTTCTGCACAGGCCCTGACCAGTAACAACTCTCCAAAAGTAGCTATTCACTATCATAAGGTCAGAGTTTTAAGCAATGGACTCAATCAATAAAAACAAGTGAGTGTTTTTCATTCATACATTCAAAGGTCATTAAGCACCCACTGCATGTCTGTTTTATTTATTCCATTTAGAAACACTTACTAAAAATTCATGAAGCATTGAAGAAGCTTCCTCTAATTCCCTTTCATTCTTTTTTATTTCTTCACCTGAGGATATTTTTCCATTTATCTTCAGATAGAGTGGGAGGAAGAGAGAGAGACAGAAACATCAATGTGAGAGAAACACATCAACTGGTTGCCTCCCGCACGACCCCGACCAGGGCCGGGGACAAATTGCAACTGAGGTACGTGGCCTTGGCCGGAATCGAACCTGTGACTCTCTGCTCCGAGGGCAGATGCTCTAACCGCTGAGCCAAACCGGCCAGGGCCCTTTCATTCTTTAACAGCTATTTTCATTTCCCTTCTAATCCTTGTGCACATGGAGTTTCAATTTCATATAGGTGCAATGATGCCCTGTTAATACAATCTATCCGCATGGTGTCAGTAATAAGACTCTAACAGTGAGCCATTATTGAGCACCTACTGTATGCCACACATGGGGCTAAGCTTTACAGAAGTGATCTTGTTTAATCCTCACAAAGACCCTAGGAGAAAAGCATTATTATACCCATTTTGAAGACGAGGAAAGGAGCACTTCTGGATTAGGTTAGTCGCCCAGTCTCACGTAGCCACCAGGTGACAGAGCTTGAGTTCCAACCTGACTCTGCTGACTCAAAGTACACCTGCTTGTACACTGCCTCTCTGCACACTGCCTCTCTGCACACTGCCTCTCTGGACCTTGTCTGGCAAGCCACAAATCCCAGACTCATTTGTTCACTCACTCATTCCCTCCCTACCAAAAAGCAATGTGACATATTGGTTAAACTCATGGACTAAAGAATCCTAGGTTCAAATGCCAGCCCCTCCCTAGCTGTGTGACCTCTCTGTGCCTCAATGTCTATGTCTATAACATGGAAACAATTATAGTGCCCATCTCCGAGGATTCTATCTAGATGACATGCCTATCTCCTAAGGTTCTTGTGAAGAGATTCTATGAGTACAGCACTTCAAACAGTATCAGGCACACAGTCATGTCCTTGTTGTTTTTACTGAAATAAAAAAAACCAGGAAGCTCAGTCTGCAACAGGGCTTTTCTGTTCCCAGGCTCTCATATTTCCTTGTTCTCCCCCTCTGCTCTGGCCCTACTGCTTCCTCGGGCTCTTGTGGCTCCCATGGAAAAGCAGAGAGCACCCAGCAGACCCCAAAGGTTGATGATTTTTATATGCATGAACCATGTGCCTGATGTCCAATGGACTTGGAGACACAGAACAAGCCACTTGTCTCCTTGGGGAAGCAGATGTCCTATGCTAACTCTTCTCCCTTCAGGGTCTAGGTCAGAGCACATAATGAAAGCAGCTGGGGCTAACCTGCCTGGGAAAACTTCAGAAAAACAAAGAATTAACTCACTGGATGGCAAGAGTAGTCCTCAGGGCCAAGTGTTCTGGAGGACCAGGACATTGGAGGAGTTATATAAAACATGTATTTTGCAGTAGGTAAGACTTGGCTTTGATTCCAGCTCAGCCATTTATTAGCTGTGTGCCTGGAAAAGTTTACTTAACTTCTCTGAAGACCAGTTTCCTCCTCTGTATAATAGGTTGTAAAAATTCCTACTTTTTTGACAATTGGGAGTATTAAGTGTTTTCAAATATGTGCTTGGCACCCCTTAGATGCAAAGCAAGGGAGGGTGATTCTTTTTCCCCATCTCTTCATTGTGGTAGACTGATAATAAAGGAAAGATGTTCTTAATTTTAAACTTTAAAAAAATGATTGCTGTATGTCACACTTAAGGGATTTCATTCAAGGTGTATCATTTCCTAATAATAGTAGTTAAAACTACCATTTATTGAGTGCTTTCCCTGAGCTGGTATCATGCTTTACACACATAAATGCATTTAAATCCTCATCACAACCCTTATACATCGTCCCCATTTTATGGACAAGAAACCTGAGGTTCCACAAGGGAGACAACTTGCCCAAAACTGCAGGTCTAGGATTTCATCTGCCACCTCCAATGCCTGTGTTCCTCACCACTGTTATGACCCTCAAGAAGAGACCCTCAGGCCTCCATCAGAGACCTCTACTTTGTTTCCTTGGCTTTCTCTCCCACTGAGCCGTAAGATCCCTACGGGCAGGGCTTGACTCCATCTTATTCTCCACTGTCTCTCCAGGACCTACAGCAGTGCCTGGAACTCAGCAGTGGCTCAATAAGTATGTGTTAACTGAATAAATGACCGATGTAGCAAGAGGCTGGGCCCATTTTCCTTGCCCTAAAGGGCAGCGAGTGCATGTTCTACAAAAGCACCATCTGCTCCCTGGGGCCTGAGAAGTGCTTCAGTGATCACGAATTTATGGGAACTGGTCTAAGCTGGCAGCACATTTTGCTGACACCTGTTTCAAAATAAGCACGCCTCTGGACACATTGTCCCAACACTGCCAGTGTCATTGCAGGGTACTTATAGCTCCATAGAAGCTATTCCAGGAGACTAGTCAGCTGGTTCTGACCACCCACAGCAACCATCCAGATGTGTTAGATGCCAGTCTGTCCTGGAGACTGGCTGAGGGTGAGTCAGAACATGGCTGTGGCTCCATGTTCTGGATACCCTGTGGGCTCTCACCGGGCAGATCAAGTCATCTAGAAAAGGCCTCCCTAACCAACAAGATCCCTCTTTTATGCTAAGAAACTTCCAAGGATATGTTAAACAGAAGCAATGTTTGTCTGATTTATTTCAAGTTGCCATCAGCCAGATGGGTCAGAGAGACTAAGAAAGGAACTGTGGTCTCAGGCTCTGAGTGAACTGCTCATGCAGAAGTGACTAATTCAGAAGCTACCACATATCCCAACTAACCACAAGGGCCCTGTGCAGCCACGTGGAACAGAATCTGTCAACAGGAGGCTCACAATTCAACCATTCAATCTTGTTCTTGGGACCAGGGGTCCTGCAATGTGATGTATCTGACCTGGGGTGGAGGCTAGCGAGAGGGGGCCTCACATCCAAGAAATCACCCCATTAAGATGTGCTGGATACCCACAGGCTCATGCTTGCCACCTCAGGAGTTCACAGCTAGTGTGGCTTCAGACAATAACACAGGTACATAACTAGAATTCTACCTGGACCTTGACAAGGGCCCTCTATAGGTACTACAGGGTCCATAAAGAAGCAGTCCCAGCTCTGGACGGTTTAGCTCAGCTGTTAGAGCATCGGCCTGCAGACCAGAGTAGCTGATTTGATTCTGGACAAGGGCACGTATCTCAGCTGCAGTTCATCCCCGGCCCTGGTCGGGTCGTGTGGGAGACAACCAGTTGATGTGTCTCTCACATATCGATGTTTGTCTCTCTCCTCTCCCTCCCTCCCTCCCATTCTATCTGATGATAAATAGAAAAATATCCTCACCTGAGGATTAAAAAAAAAAAGAAGCACATCAAACAACATGTGTTGGCAAGGGTGTGGAGAAAAGGGGACTCTAGTACACTACTGTGGGAATGCAGACTGGTGCAGCCACTATGGAAAACACTATGGTGTTACCTCAAAAAATTAAAAATTGAATTGCCATTTGACTCAGTGATCCCACTTCTAGGAATATACCCTAAGAAGCCTGAAACACCAATTAGAAAGAATATATGTACCCCCATGTTCATAGCAGCACTATTTACAATAGCTAAGATCTGGAAACAGCCCAAGTGTCCATCAGTAGACGAATGGATAAAAAGCTGTGGTACATATACACAATGGAGTACTATGCAGCTGTAAGAAAGAAAGATCTCTTATCCTTTGAGACGACATGGAGGGACCTGGAGAGTATTATCCTAAGCGAAACAAGCCAAGCAGAGAAAGACAAATATCACATGATCTCACTTATTTGTAGAATATAATTAACATAACAGTCTGAGGAACAGGGTAGACCCAGAGACGTGGAAGTAGGGTACAGACTGACACCCCTCAGAAGAGGGGGTGGGGGGAGAAGGAAGAGATAAACCACAGAACTTATGTATGCACGCATAACTGATGGACATGGACAACAAAGCTGGGGACGGAGTGGGGGGAATGGAGAGGAGGGTGTCAATGGGGAAAAAAGGAGAAACATCTGTAACAAAAATAAATTAATAAAAAAAAAAAAAAAGCAGCAGCAGCAGTTCCAGGAAAGGAGCATCCTCCTAACGTCTCTTCCTTGAACATTCCACTTTGGATAAGCTACGTCCTCTCTGTGCCCTCAGGAGGTTCCTCACCCCCACCCAGACCAAGAGTAATGAGACTGGGCAGGGGGTAAGGGTAAGCAGGGAGACAGAGAAAAGTGAAGACATCCAGAGAAAAGGGAGAGGCCTGAACTGTACATCTAATGGTTTTTCCTGCTTGGTACCCATTCATCCCCTATTCTGGTACTATCACACCCTCCTCCAATACCATCACCAGGCACCAACTCTCAGTCCACGTGGGCATGTGTCCCAGGCCCAGGCAATCAGTGTATCCCATCTTCCTGGCCACAATGATTCCTTGAGGCTGGCTACCTCCCTGGTATGGACCAATGACAGCCAGGTCCAGGGGTTTTATCAGGGAAGGGGAGCGCTTTCTACCAATAATGAGCTCTGGGGGTCCCTCATGAAGCCCAAGAAGAAAGTCAACTCAAAGGAAAGCAGCACAGAGAGCTGAAGAGAGACAGGTCCCTCATGATGCTGTTGTGAGTCCTGGGATCCAGCCTGACACGCAATCTAGACCTGCTCTTATCAGGTACATGAGCCAGTAAATCTTCCCTCTGCCCTAAGCCAACCTAGGGCTCTCCCATCTGCCTACTCTGCTGGGAGTATTCAGAGGACAAAGAGACTTTCTTCTCTGGGGTGGTGACAGATTGTCCCTGGGGGAGAGCCACCATGGAGACAGAGTCCAGCTGGCCTTTCCCAAGATACACACTTACAACCATGAACACACTTTCAAACAGTTTATGTCCACATAGACTCATTTTGTAAGAGCTGTTGTTTTGGTCTTCTCAGCACCTTGTTTTGTTAATGGGCTATGCTGTTTCTCCACCATGGAGGGATGAAGGAAAGGTCATGACTCAGATCAGATTTATCATAGTGCTGCACACCCTTGGCCACAGTGAGTGATCAAAGGGGGCATGGGACTCACAACATACCACTGAGAACCTTTCTCTGGGATTTTCCAAACTAGAACTGGGGGGAAGAACCCTTCCTCTCAGGGTCTCCAAGCTGGGGGGATGTAAGTCTGGAGCTGTCAGCTGCCACCTGCCCCAGTGAATGGAGAAAGCCCACTTGCAATAGGAGAAAAGGAAGGCAAGACACAGGCCTAGGAGAGCTTGCTTTCTGTCTCCCAGTGTCCTCAGTTTTTGCTGCCCAGCTAGAGACTAAATTTACATTCTCCCTTATAGCTAAATGTTGCCATATGACAAGACAGTAGGAACTTGGGGACCTGGTGACATGGTAGAGCCCAGCCACCTACCTACCCTGGATCACTCGCCTATCCCTGTACTGTTAGGTGGGAGAGAAATAACCTTTTATCTTGTCTGAGCCACTGTATTTTGATGATCTCTTTGTTACAGCAGCTCAGTCTATACCTTTATTAATGTGAAGATGAAAAAGATATAAAAACAAATAGTTCTAATGGGGTTTAAATCTCTGAGTATCATTGTCCCTTCAAAAATGTTATTACTTCCGGAGTGCCTTCTAAGTGCCAGGAACTATGCAGTGTTTACACACAGCACTTCAATTCATCTGCACCAACCCTGTGGGGTGCCACTGTAATTCCCACTGTACAGCTGAGGACACAGAGACTGAGTAAGTTTCCCAAGGTAATATCCCATTGCCTCCCAAGCTAGTTTTTCCCATGATTTCTTGTGTAAGCCAATAAAAGCCCTTTTTTTTTTTTTGCTTAAACTGGTTTAAGCTAGATTTCTGTCACTTACGACAAAGCAGTTCTAACTGGATTTTTGTTTCAACTAGTTTGTACATTCCTCTTTGGAGTGCCAACCATATGGTACAGAATTTTCAGATACTATTAATGACTGCAAGCAAGACAATTCTCCAAAGACACCTGCTTGCATTTAACTACTCAGACCACAAGTCTAGCTACAAGACAACATGACACAATGTAAGGACACCATCTTCTCAGGGTAGACACTAGGCTTCCTGCCTGTGGCAGACATTAGATGGTTCACCCAAAACCCACTCCCAATCCCCTTTCTCCTTGCTTGCCTGAAATACCAAAACACTCACTTTCTCAGCTTTCTGTACAGCCAGATGACACACTCTGGGGCAATGAAGAGCGTAATGGAGGGATTCTAGCACAGTAATTGAAAGTATGGGCTCTAGAGACAGAGTGCCTTGGTTCACTGTGGCATTAGCTGTATAAATTTGGGCACTTTACTTAACTTCTGTTCCTTGGGAAGAATAAGTGCACCGACCTCATGGTAGTTGTGGAGATTAGAGGAATTAATAAATGTAAAGAACTCAGAAGATGCCCGGCCGGTGTGGCTCAACGGTTAAGCGTCGACCCTTGCATCAAGAGGTCACCGGTTCGACTCCCGGTCAGGGCACACGTCCAGGTTGTGGGCCTGATCCCCAGTGGGGGACATGCAGAAGGCGGCCAATCGATGTTCTCTCTCATCAATGTTTCTATCTCTCTCTCCCTATCCCTTCCTCTCTCTCTAAATATCAATAAAGAAAAAAAAATTTTTTTTAAAAGAACTCAGAAGAGTACCTGGTATGTGGTAAACGCTGTGTTAGCAATTGCTATTTTAATCACCTGTATGTGCCAATAAGGAACAATCTCTAAGGTAGGTTGTTAAGTCATAGTAGTGAGTTGCAGGACAGCAGAGCTCGTGTGATTGCATTTGTATGACTATGGAGAGCTGGTGTGTGTACATACACACCTGCTTGTGCATATGCAGACTACCTCTGCCAGGGGAGACCAGAACCTGCTCAGAGTGGTGGCCTCTGGGATTCTAAACTGGGAAGACCTACTTCATTACATGTCCCTTCTTTCCTAACTGGACTGGACTTCTGGAATCATGTACTTAAGTTACTTAAAGATTTTTAAATCGTTTTGTTCTAAGAGACTCCCCCCCCCCCCGCCTACTTTCTTTTATTTTACATTGTTCCCCAACAAAATGGACAGTCAAAAAAGGATGGCAATTATATCTCAATAAAGCTGGAAAAAATTTACAAAAGAAAATGGACAGTCAGTTGCATAAGGCAAAGTATTCAAACACAGGTGGAATGGTAATCTGTGGGACATGCCCTGGGAGATTTCTCTAATGAGCAAGAGGTTATGTTCTGCCAACTCTAAGATTCACGTTTTTGGTGGCACAAAAGAAGGGACCTGGAGGCCAGGGTATGACTAAAAAAACATGCAACCATCACACTGCTGGCATCAGACAGGAGACACAGCAGGTGTGCTCCAAGGGCACACTTGTCCCATCTGAAGAACACTGGCTCTAGAGCCAGACAGACATGGCTGTGACTCCTGGGTCAGCCACTCCTTCACTGTATGCACTGGACCAGTTATCTAACATTCCCATCTGTAAAATGAGAGTAATATCCACCTTACAGGGTCTGTGTGAGCCATGAGCAGAAAGGCACCAGGCACGTCGTAAAGTGCCTGAAGAATAGAGGTAGCCATCACTGAAGGGAAAGAGTGATCACCTTCAAATGACTTGTTTGGTTGTCCATCTTTTAATGAACAAACATAAAAAAAAAAAGACAAACCAGAAAGCAGTTTTACATTGAATGCATGGAGATAATTACAGATAGTTGTCAACCCCACAACCAGATACTGAATCCCTCCAGCGCCTCCTAGAGCCTAACCTCCAAGGCTGACTGTTCCACCCTCCTCACAGAAGACTCAGAGCAGTAACAAGGCCAACATTCTCAGGACTTCACTTCTAAACCTTCCTTTTAAACCAAGAGGCAGAGCAGAAGCAGGGAGGGTTGTACTGTTACCCAGAAGACAGTAAGAATGGCACTGGTGACTCCACTGACTGTTCTGCACTCTGTGCCACAGTGGCTATAAGATGCCCCGGTGTGTACATGTGATTGGGCCCAAGTACAGACATTTGATCTGAACTGGGAGGTTTACGGCAAATACAGGGTGGGTCAAATGGTTCTAGGCCAGGGAACAAGTGTCATAAATGCTATGTCTTCAATGAAGTAAGACATATACTGCTGTCCCCAAATGCCTGAGGCAAGCAGTAGCTGCCAGACTAGTCCATCCACATGGGAGACTCAAACCTGGGACTTTGCAAAAATAAAATCTGGGTGCTGAGGATCCTCCTTCTAATGAAAGCCAAAGGCCCAATAATAGAATACTAGAAACTCTTTTCTTAGTCCTCCTTGGTTAAAGTGACAGTTAAGGTCATTTGGGAAAGAAGAAAAATACTAACCACCCCTCCTTTCATGTTTCAGTAGCCAACAGGAATCTGGGCTCTGAAAGGCCACAACACTTTTTCTTCATGATTATGAGCAATTGTGGCAACTAGCCAAATGTGTTAGTGGCAGGAAAGCTCAGAGTGACCCATGTGAGTGGTACTCACGGTGGGGAGTTTACGGCCATGAGCAGCACATCAGCCTCATGACTGCCATGCTGGACAGATGCTCTGCTCTGTAGCCTGTCTTAGGCAGGACCCGGCCATCTACAAGACCAAGGGTGGGAGTGTTGTGAACAGATGATTCTGTGTCCCACAGATAATGGTATAAAGTGACTGTTAAAAGATATGGTTTAAGCAGAGCATTTGGAGACAACTCCTCCATACATTCTATTATTAAAGTCTTAAGAGCTCAGAGCCAAGGATAATTGAGAAATTCAGAAGAATTACACAAAAAACCCAACAACAATGTTGACTGGCTCACTTTGTCCCCAAGTTCATCTTAGAGCTCACTTGAATTCAAGACATGAGACAGATACATTAGACCTGTGTCAAGGGCAAAAACTTCTGGTAGTAGCTCTTGGTGACGTCAATCATCAGCTCCTGGGTACATTCTGGAAGCTCCCCTGAGAAGAGTCCTGGGGAAAGAAAGACCTGGTCAACCGTGGGGAGCCAAGGGAGGCTGGCAGCTCTGATTCCTGTTTAAACCCCTAGAGGGCCTTTTTCTTGAGTCATGAAATGTCAAAATGCTAGGTTTTCCATCTTTGGTGCTAACCATCTTTCAGATGATAAGAATTTTTATGTGTGGGGAAATAAGTAATACTGCTCTCAAAATGGAGAAATCTATTCCAGGTAAAAGAGCTTACTTAGCACATTATTGCATGACCTGAAGAGTTAAGGCAACTCTGACTACACTGGAAATTGTTCCAGAATCCCTTGGATTCCGGTGTGGCAAGTCAGGTGAGCACTCTCGAGGGAAGAAAGTGCCCTGTTATTCATACAATGAAATGAATACAACATTCACCAGACAAAATATGGTGGGAGTAGAACAGAAAGGTCCTACAGGGAGACAAAAGATGGGCATCATACTGCAGACCATCTGGGAAAGAGGCCCTCTCCTACACTATGAGTGGAAGTATAAACTCATATGACCATTTTGAGGAGTGATTTAGGAACATCTAGCAAAACTCTGAAAAGTTCACACCCTGTGACCTGACAATTCAACTTCAAGTTATTTATTCCACAGATAATCTTGCCCGTATAAGAGCATCAATGCAGCAGTTTCTAATCATGAAAAACCAGGTACTGTACAATTTCTAATGACACCTTATACTAGGGCACAGACTAACTACACTGTGGTACATTTATGCAATGAAAAATACATAACTATTAAAAGGAATAAGGTGTGCCCTGGGTGGTGTGACTCAGTTGGGTGTCGTCCTGTGCACCGAAAGGTTGCCTGTTCAATTCCGGGTCAGAGCATGTGCCCGGGTTTCGAACTCCATCCCCAATGAGGGGTGTGTGGGAAGCAGCCAATCAATGTTTCCCTCTCACATCATTGCTTCTCTCTCCCTCTCCCTTCCTCTCTCTCTAAAAATCCATTAAAAAAATCTTTTTAAAGGAATGACGAGAAAATACTGACAAGAAAAAAACACCCAAGGTGTACTGTTAAGAAGGCAACTTTCCACAGAACAGAGTTTGAGTCTGTTTATGTACACATAAACATTTTACTATATCTATGTTTTATACATATCTACCTATACACTCATATACATACAAATACACACGTGTGCACGCATACACACACACACACACAGTGAGAGAAAATAACAGCTAGGATAGGAAAAAATGGTCTAAAAAGTAGACAATTTGGGGGAACAACTGACAATTCACAGGCACCTTTTACAAATTAGCAGCCCATGTTAGATTTGAAAACATGTTTGGTCTGTACAATATTTAACCTTTCTTAAAAATTAGTAGCCAACATTTTAAAATTCAGAGATATCACATAAACATTCAGGTGTTTAGCTCCTCGTGAAATATCTCATAATATTAGGCTTGTGTTCGTAACCAGCTATGATGGGCTATTACACTGATCTTAGCCAAGAGGCTAAGAAGCGATATGATGGGCTACTACTTCAATCATTTTCATGATCTGCCTGGCTCCTGGGGGCCCCTGAGTTTTTGGTTCCTGACCCAGATTCTTTATTGATAATTGCTTCTCAATTTGTTCCATGACTGTTTCATGGTGTGGAGCCCTCCAAAAATGTGCCAGTTTTCCTGCAACCCTGACCCTCTTATTAAAGAAGGAGATTGCCAACAGCAGCATTTAGATGGTTAGCATTTGTTGTGAAACTACATAAAATGAACATGGGAAGTACCTTATGACAGTGTAAAAAGTACTAAACTCTAACTAAGGGGTCTAAGTGCTCGTCGAGGCTTCCTCACTAACCAGCTCTCACACTTTGGACAACCCACCCTCTCTAGGCCTGGTTCCTCATTTATACAATGATCTCTAAGGTCCCAGGCAGCTTGAATCCTTCATCAGAAGCTCCAAACACAGTGTTTCTTTGCACTTGAAATACCCGGCAGTGCTTCCCTGACTTCTGCCATCAGCTATAAGATGGTTCTAACGACCTTCAATAAGTTAAAAGAGATTAAGAGATTTCTCTAGGAATGAACTTTTTTTTTAAGAGAGAGAGGAAGGGAGGGAGGGAGGGAAAGAGAAAGGAGAGAGAGAAACATCAACCGATTGCCTCCTGTATGTGCCCGTACCGGGGTTCAAACCCACAACCTAGGTATGTGCCCTGATCGGGAATCAAACCCACAACATTTTGATGTACAGGATGACACTCCAACCAACTGAGCCACCTGCCTAGAGCACAATGCACTTCTCACCTCAGATGAGATGCTTGTCTGACAATCTGACGCAGCACTTCCTGAGAACAATTAGACTTTTTCTCAGTGGGAACCTGATATGGGGAGAATTACTAAAGATGTCCTATGCAAAAGCAGAGATGCATGAAATAGCAGAATAGCCAATTTCTTCCCTAAAGAATCTGGGTGGACAATGTTCATTTTTGAAACTCATATTCAATGATCTGAGTAATGAGGCCGTTTAAACTGGAAAAACAATTAAGCCACCCGGTAGCAGATATCCATCTGTGAATTTGTGATGTGCCTGTGATACTCCACAGAATTTCAACCATGTAAACAACATGTGTAAGAAAAGAGCCCTGGCCGGTTTGTCTTGGCTGTTAGAGCCTCGGCCTGTGAAACAAAGAGTCCCGGGTTCGATTCCGGCCAAGGGCATGTACCTGGGTTGCGGTTACTCCCTGGCCCCAGTTGCGGTCGTGTGGGTGGCAATCAACTGATGTGTCTCTCTGACATTGATATTTCTCTCTCTCTTTCTCTCTCTCTCTCTCTCTCTCTCTCTCTCTCTTTCCCTCCCTTCCACTCTGTCTGAAGATAAATGTAAAATTATCCTCAGGTGAGGATTAAAAAAAAAAGAAATGACACTGGCCTGGCTAGTGTGGCTCAGTGGATTGAGCGTCGTTCCGTGAACTGAGAGGTCCCGGTTCGATTTCCAGTAAGGGCACATGCCCAGGTTGCGGGCTCGATCCCCAGTAAGGGGTGTGCAGGAGGCAGCTGATCAGTGTTTCTCTCTCACACTGATGTTTCTATCTCTCTCTCTAAAAAAAAAATCAATAAAAGCATATTTAAAAAAAAAAAAAAAGCCCTGGCCGGTTTGGCTCAGTGGTTGGAGCGTCAGCCTGCGGTCCAGAGAGACCAGGGTTCGGTTCCCGCTAGGGTGCATGCCTCGGTTGCAGTTTGTCCCTGGCCCCTGGTGGGTCGTGCGGGAGGCGGCCACTCGATGTGTCCCTTTCACGTCGATGTTTCTCTCTCTCTCTCTCTTCCTCTCTCTCCCTCCCACTCTATCTGAACAAAAGGTGGAAAGGTGTCCTCGGGTGAGGATAAAAAAAAAAAAAAGAAATGACAGTCTTGGGGTGGGGAGAATGTGAGGTTCCCATCTTCCTTTGATTTTAGTGTTTTCCAAGCTTTCTAAGACAAGCATGTATTACTTCTGTTTCCTCACATGCTGTGTAATCAGGAACTTCAGCTTAAGAGCATTCTGTCAGCCAAGGTCGACAGGTGTTCTAGAGTTGTCACTGTAGCAGACCATGCCTTATGTCTACTTTTCAGTTTGGACATTCCCGGGCAGGGCAGGAAGTATAAGTTCAAATCCCCAACTAATGTGAGCATAAGGCCATAGTTAGAATTCTCTGGAGAGACTTCCTTTTCCCACCTAGAGCCCAGGCCAAGAGAGACATGCTTCTTTGTACTCTTCCTGTGACTGGTTCTATGTCAACTCTTCATTGAGGGACACCCTTCAAGAGGACCTCTGCCATGTGTGGATTTAAGGCTTTCTCTCATCCCCACACAGTATCAAACACTCAGCCACTCTATTCTGAAGACATCAACTGAAGCGTGCTTACAGTGTTCACTTTCTTTCCTCTTTGCTTCTGACCCTAGACAATTTCCTTATCCAATTATGCATTTAAATTGTAAACAGCATTCTTAGGTATTTTGTAGCAGAATAATTTTTAAGTTAGCTAGACTAACATATTGTCAGAGACAGAAACTGCATGAATTACTTTTGTAAAGGAAAATAAACTTGAGTTTTCATAATCAACACCCATAGTTACCTGGGCAGCCTGAGAAGACAGTGAACGGCGGGACCACAGTTTCAGGGGGTAATACTGTGTTGTCAAGAATTTTGCAGCAGTCTTTCAACACACACCGACGTCCCTGAAATTAAAATCTTATTAATAGAAAATAGGTCAGGAAATAAGAGTAAACATGGACGGCTAGTTTATATATTCTTCATTTGTGATATTACAATAGCCAGGCATAGTGACAAGAGGCTTGGCCACAATATTCTACTTCAGATGGTACCTGACAAGCAGGAGGAGGTAGAAACGTGAGAGTGTGTGTGTGTGTACATTTTGGGCGGGGGCTATATGCTAGGGACAGTTCAGGTTATTTGAGCACTACAGACTATATGAAATTCGGTCTTCCAAGGATTCTGTTTAATTTTCCTTTCTTTTTTTTAAATTTAGTGGACATCTGTGTTGCTTACCCAACATCTGTTCCCCTTTCCTCTGGTAAGAGAACCTGTATTTCCCTTGGGAACTACCCCTATGCCCAGCTCAGCCCATATGCTTCACTCCCCATCCCACACTCTAAACCCCAAGCTGGCCACGGAGACTGGCTTAGGGAATTGGCAGCTGAGCCAAAAACCATTCTGATGAATCTAAATGTCAGGGCTTCTGCTGGGACCACTGGGAAAAGAAGCTCTTCCCAATGAAGTTTCTAAAGGACAGGATGGAAATGGGAGCAGCCATCTTGTTTCAATGAGGAAAGACCCTGCCTGAGACCCTCCCAGAGAAACACAGAAAAGGGAAGGAAACTGATTCTCAAGACTTCAATTGAAGCCCTAGAGCCACTTAGGCAGGAAATTAGAATTCACTTCTATACTCATGATTCGTATTAGCCCATACATCCATTTGAAGGTGTAGGTTGAACCTTGTCTGACTTTATCCACTGCCACCAATTTTCAGTTCTGCCGTCACCCATGGCATTCTGAGGGCAAGAGATGACATCGGTCTGGGAGAGCATCTTTTCCATGAGTTAAGGGCAAGAAGAAGCTTCTGTATACGGTTTAGAGGTGTGCCTCAGGCTACTTGCGGTTAGTTTTAGTCTTTATTGACTTGCCTTTACATCACCAGGGCCTGTAATTCACTGTGTCTGGTCACGTGATCTGATACAATATACCTGGCTGAGAATGGGAAATCCTAACAAATATCAGGACAATGCTAACCTGTCCAGATCTCAGATTTTACCAAAGAATATGAAAGATACTTTCATTTGGTCGTGTCCAAATTTTCCCATTAAATACCCAAATCAGATGTATTTCCAGGAATTAACAGGCAGATTGCCAAATGAATTGTTTACCTCTAAAAAGCTTATACTTCTAAGGTCTGAATTTCTTAAGTGTTTACTAAGTTGTCTCCAGCTGGGTGGACAATAGCCTTGGCAATACGTGGCCACATCTTTAGCTCAGAAGCAAGTCATTACTGCAGCTATTCATCTTCCTTGCCAAGTTCTCTTCCATGAATTCCTTGATATTGGCAATTTCAAAAATCCAGCAACTGACCAGCTCTCTGGTGATTTCCAAGTGACCTCAAAGATGACATCTAAGCTCCTAATAACTCAGACTAAGCACACATGGGGCGAATGTACTGTGTAAGGCATGATACATTCACATACAGAGATCTGTGCATAGCAGGCCCTGACAAAGAGGAACAAGGGACCGAATCTTCTCACTGTGTACCGCCAGCCACCACACAGCCCGTATGTGCCTGTTTTGTCCACTGGTTGACCATTCTGCCCACTCAGAGAAATGATGCTCAACTGGGCTTCAGAGCATTCTGGGTAAATAGATCAATCAGCAGCAAAATAAAAAATGTAGGAACTTCTTAGGCATAATGGGTTGGCAATAGGGGAGAAGGTTAACAGCTAATCCTACTTCTTTAGTCTTTCCTGGAGAACTTTCCTGAAGGGGTCAAGAAGTACATGTTGCTAGCATTAAGCACCTATATCTCCTGATGCAAGTTATTCAGCATCTCTGAGCCTTGATGTCCTCATCTGTGAAACAGGACATAAAACCAACCTTCAAGGATGTTGTCAGGATCAGAGTGGGTAAGTGTGCAACTCACAGCACACCAACGGCCAATTAATATTGCCTATTGGGCCCTGGCCAGTTTGGCTCAGCGGTAGAGCGCAGACCAATGAGTCACAGGTTCAATTCCGGTCAAGGGCATGTATCTCGGTTGTGGTTTGTCCCTGGCCCCAGTCAGGGGTGTGGGGGAGGCAACCAGTCGATGTGTCCCTCTCACATCAATGTTTCTCTCTCTCTCCCTTTCTCTTCCTCTCTCTCCCTTCCACTCTGAAGATAAATAGAAAAAATATCCTCGGGTGAGGATCAAAAAATATATATACATGTATATATACATGGCCTACTGGGCTTTTCCTGCAGGCATCTGGGCAATTCTGATTAATACGTACAACTTCATGTATTCAGAGGTCAGACTATCATACAGGATGCCATAGGAAGGATCTGTGTGTCATGGGGCATCCCAGACTCTAAAATAGTTCCTGCTAGCTCTGAGATTCTAGAATTCTAAAAGAATTTTTCTCCTCACATTGCTTGAGACTCTGTAAAGGTTCAGCAAATAAGTACTACCAATACTGAACATTGGCTATGTCATGACTGCCAACTGATGTACTGATAAGTGATCCAAGAAACAGAGCACCTGACAATAGGACTAGAATTCCCCAAGCACTGGGAATAGTATTTGGATTGGAACCTTTCAGATATCTGATCTAGCGCTAAAGGACTATGCCTCTATGGCGATATCTTCACTTTGCTGTGGGAAATAGAAAAAGCCAGCTGTGGCTTGGAAAGCCAACTTTTGTCAAACAGAGTGAGGGGACAGGATGGATTTCACTATCATCCCCCTTTCTTTAACAGCAGGCCAGGCCAAAGGCTTTCTCTTTCTGATACTAGGAACTCTGGAGGAGAATATTTGGCAAAACAACCACTTCCCTCAATTCTGAGTAACAAGCCAGGTTGGAATGTTTTTGCAGCAACTTGGTTCTCCCCTCATTGTGCCCCAGTGGCTCCTGGAACAAGGGCGCCCGGAACACTAACTGCACAGCGGCTGCAAGCTTTCTGACACTTCAGGGCTGCAGTCTTGTCCAGAGCAGAAAGCCAGCTCTGTATTAATGGGAGCAGCCATTTAAAAACATGAAAAAGTATTGGCTTTTCCTAGAATCTGGTGTGAGGTACAAATTTAAAGTGTAGGAAACACTTTCCCTAAACAGAGTTTGGCTCTGATCATTAACATTCTCATAAATCCTAACTGAAATCAAGCTCTTCACCTATCAAATACCAAGAAACCCAACTTTATGAAGTCTTAATGGGATCAAACAAACAGACACCAAGGCTCCTATGGACCAGGGTCCTATGGGGTCTGCTGAGCAAGGGGCTCCTGTGCACCCTGCATACCCATCACCCTCAACTACCTGCAGTTCCCCTGAAATCATGTCCTGTGGTGACTCTGAGCCTTATACATGCCAATCTCTTAACGGATATGCCCATCCTCCCCATCTATGAGCCAATTTCACCTCGCCCTTCACTCACTCCTCGCCCCACCAGACTATAAGCTCTCTGAGGTAAGGCAACAGGTAGGCCACATAGCAGCATGACCATTCATACCACCTGGATTCAAATCCCAGCTCTACTCAATAGCCTCATCAATCCTATAATATCTCAGGTCTTCAGTCTTCTCATCTGCAAACAGGAATAACAATAGCACCTATCATCCTTGGATGGTTGTGAGGAATAAATGAAAAAATTGAAGGAAAGAGTTTAACTTCACAGGGAAGGGGTTCGATAAAGATTAGCCATGATCATCAGTGTCTAGAAAAAAGCTCCAAATGCAATAATAATGCCAGAAGACCAGAAACTCCTTCTACTTTGTCTGGTCACAGAAGCAGAGGCCCACTGATGTGAGGGACAGGAGCTGGAGGGGAAGTGAGGCTGCTCAGCCTGCCAAGTTCATACTCACAATCACACAGTTCTTGCCAACATGAACGTAAGAGCCAATCTGAGCTGCATTGACCACACAATCTTCCTCAATAAAAACATGGTCCCCGATGTGTAAAGGGAAGAATGCAACGCTATAGAAAGAAAAAAAGATGAACAAAGAAAAGTCAAGGTGATGTATTTCTGGTCAAGATTTCCAACTATAGATCCTAACCTCAACTTCATCATCTTTTCTTAATAAGACTGTTTCTAGCAAAGAAGAAATCCTCAGGCTAGGGAAATTCTATAATTCTATTATTCTACTAGCTCAAAATCAGAAATATTAGACCAAGAAAACAGCAAGGCAGAAGGGGCAAGCTATTCTAAGTTAAAAGAACTAGAACCAAATAAAAATGAATGAATGTGTGCTCATTCCTGCTTCCTTTGAAAATGTGCACAGATCACATTTTTAGTCATCTACTCTATAACAAGCCAGGGACTGACATCAGGTTTGTGAGATATAAATTCTAGCACCCAACATTCTGAAAATGTATATATTCATTCATTTTACTGAGTGTCTACTATATGCCAAACTCTGTTCTAGGAATTGGGGATACAATGGCAAGAATAAGCAATGTAATCCTGCCCACAAGGAGCTTACAATAAAGAGAAGAAACAAGCCTGGCCAGTGTGGCTCAGTGGATTGAGCACTGTCCCATGGACTGAGAAGTCCTGGTTCGATTCCTGGTCAGGGCACATGCCTGGGTTTCGGGCTCGATCCCCAGTAGGGGGCATGCAGGAGGCAGCCGATCAATATTTCTATCTCACATCGATGTTTCTATCTCTCTCTCCCTTCCTCTCTCTCTAAAAAATCAATAAAAACATATTTTTTTTAAAAAGAGAGAGAAGAAACAAGATTAAATTAAATGATTATATAGCAAGTAGTTAGTTACAACTGAAGAAAGTGCTACAGTTGAAAAATACCACGTTATGTGACGATATAACAATAAGACTTGACCCAGAATGAAGGTTTGGTAGAATCTTAATTGAAAGTAACAGCCCTGCGCTGGCTAGTTTGGCTCAGCGGTTAGAGTGTTGGACCGTGGACCAGAGAGTTCCGGGTTTGGTTCCTGCTAGGGGCCCGTACCTTGGCTGCAGTTTGTCCTAGCCCTGGTTGGGGTGGTGTGGGTGGCAACCACTCAATGTGTCTCTCTCACATCAATGTTTCTCTCTCTTTCTTCCTCCCTCTCTCCCTCCCGCTCTATCTGAAGATACATTCAAAAGTGTCCTCGGGTGAGGATAAAAAAAAAAGAAAACGACATATAAGCCCTAGCCGGTGTAGCTCAGTGGTTAGAGGGGTGGCCCACGCACGAAAGGGTCCCAGGTTCGATCCTTGGTCAAGGGCATGAACCTGGGATGCAGGTTCAATCTCCGGCCCCGGTCAGAGTGTATGCAGGAGGCAACCAATCAATGTGTCTTTCTCACATCAATGTTTCTCTCTCTCTCTCTCTCCATCCCTCCCTCCCATCCACTCACTCTGAAAAAAAAAAAAAAAATTTAATGGGAAAAATATCCTCGGGTGAGGATTAGCAAAAAAAGCCCAGCTGGTGTGCCCTTGACAAGAATTGACTGGAATCAAACCTGAGACTCTTTGGCCGATGCTCTAACGGCTGAGCCAAACCAGCCAGGGCTAGGTCACAGCTGTTTACACCAGGGGTGAACACTTAACTCATGCTAAGCCAATCAGTTCCCTCTCTCATGAATTTGAAATAAGACCTAAGATCCCTAGTTTGTATCTGTTGGAAGTCTAAATGGAGAAATGATATAAATAAGGGGCTGCAAAGTTGGCTCCAGGAGGAAAGGGGAAAGACAGAGCCATTCTGAAAGAGAAGAGAGGGAAACAGAAGTGCAGAGAGAAGGACAGATAAATAGTACAATTTTGGAGAGAGAGAGCACTAGATATACAGAACAGCTGTCCTGATTTTGGCTAGGTGACTACTTGGGTTCTAGTCCCTCATAAGGCTTAGCCCCTTTTTCTACCCTTAGGTTCCATCAAGTAGGCCTGTGTCTGTTTAATAGGAACCCCCTTTGCTTTTGCCAGCTTAAGTGGATTCTGTTTCTGGTAACTGACCAACAATCAACTAGACTAGGACAACCACCACCAGAGTTGTGCTCACTATGAATTCTTACTCAGTGTCCCCAACAACAGCATAGACCCACTCCTTACACCACAATGCAACACATGGATAATACCACCAGTAGCAGCAGCTTACCCAAGATTGAAACAAGATAATGAATTTACATACCCTTTGCTGAATTTCTTGAATGGTGGCCTTATGACACTACGACTTTTCACAACACAATGACGTCCAACTCTTACATTTGCCAGATCCCCTCGGATAATACAGTCATTCATCACAATGGTCTATAAAACAAAGCACACTTAAAAATTACCAACACAGATGAAAACATAACAACAAAAAAAGAGTAGGTAACCAGACCCTGACTGAGAATTGTGCTGTGATCTACTGAGTCACATGTTCTATCTAAAGGTATAACTTGTAAGATTAAGACCTTGTTTGCACTCTGATTTGAACAAACCAACTATAAAAAAAAAATCTTAAGATATTGGAAAGACTAAACATGGACTGAGGATTAGATGATAACAGGGAATTACTAGTTTTTTTAAAAATTTGTAAGAGAATTGCCCTCATAACACTGACTGCACAGTTTGCTATTAAAATTTGGTCTCTGTGGCCTTTCTTGAGGCATGGAGAGTGACTTTTATCTGCATTACTACGTGGGTCACAAGGGCAAGTTCAACCACAAATTCTTGGAATTTGAGTTCCGACCTGATGGGAAATTGAGATATGCCAACAACAGCAATTATAAAAATGATGTCATGATCAGAAAAGAGGCTTACGTACATAAAAGTATGACGGAAGAACTGAATAACTGATGACAGTGTGGCCTCCCCTGACTGAGTGAGCTGGCAGGAGCTTGAATTGGTCATTAGAAATGAACACATTTCTTTCACAACATCAAAAATTGGTTCCCTTATTGATGTCAACCAATCCAAGGACCAAGAAGATTTATGAGTATTTTATTATCTTGTCCAGAACCTAAGTGTTTGGTCTTTGGTCTTATTGGATTACATGTCAAGATTAAACCAATCTAGATTGAATATTGGTGTGGACACAAGGTAAGAGTAGCTGTTTTTAATTACCATTATCAGGAAATTTTTGTGTAGATCAGGCCAACACTTTTTATAAACTATAAATGATTGTCTTTAATAAATACATAACAAAATGCAATTTTTATTGTTTTATAAAGATTTCAATGTGTGCACACAAAAAAACCTGCCTGCAGCTGAAGATGTTCTCTTTACATCACAAGTTTTACCCTAAACATCCCTTGACTAGGACTCACTGAATGAATAAACATTTATTGGGAACACCTGTAGTTACCCGGCCCCGGTTGGGGTCGTGTGGGTGGCAACCACTCAATGTGTCTCTCTCACGTCAATGTTTCTCTTGCTCTCTTCCTCCCTCTCTCCCTCCAGCTCTATCTGAAGATAAATGAAAAAATGTCCTGCCCTGGCTGGTTTGGCTCAGCAGTTAGAGCGTCGGCCTGCGGACCAGAGAGTCCCGGGTTCGGTTCCCGCGAAGGGCACATACCTCAGTTGCAGTTTTTCCCCGGCCCCGGTTGGGGTCGTGTGGGTGGCAACAAGTAGATGTGTCTCTCTCACATCGATGTTTCTCTCTCTCTCTTCCCCACTCTCTCCCTCCCACTCTATCTGAATATAAATTCAAAAATGTCCTCGGGTGAGGATTAAAAAAAAAGAAAAAATGTCCTCAGGTGAGGATTAAAAAAAAAAAGAAATGGACTCATACTTGGAAGAGTTCACCAATCTCACCTGTTCATGTTCTGTCTATAAAATGTCTACCAGTAAAAAAAAAAAACTTTCACATCTGCTGCTGATTGTAAAGCATTACCATTCTTCTTGGTTTTTAAAAGCTATCTTCTTCAGGCTAAAAGAGAGGTCTATTTCTAGCATGTACTTCTTTCATCTGAGAGCCTTGATTTAATTCAGTCATTGTTTTCAGTTTATGTTTCCATCTATAATCAGAGAAAACAACATTCATTTCTTTTGGAAGAAAACAGAATTCCAAGAGTTCTGAGTATTTGGTAATGGGAATTGTCATTTTATTGTGTTTTTTAAAAAAGATAACAATCATAATCTGGAAATAAAGAAAATCTGTGTCCGGCCGGTATGGCTCAGTGGTTGAGCATCGACCCATGAACCAAGAGGTCGCCGATTTGATTCCTGGTCAGGACACATGCCCAGGTTTTGGGCCTGATCCTCAGTGGGGGGCCTACAGGAGGTGGCCAATCAATGTTCTCTCTCATCAATGTTTCTATCTCTCGCTCCCTCTCACTTCATCTCTCTCTAAAATCAATAAAGGAAAAAAATTTTTTTTAAATAAAGAAAGAAAGAAAATCCGTGAAGTCCCTCTGTCAGCCTAAATTACACTCCCACTGAAGAAGCACACACAAAAAGCAAGAAGTAAATCCTGAGTGGTCAAAGAAATTAGCAAGAGAGACTCAAATCTTGGCTTCCTATCTATAAAGAGTGGAGCTGAAGAAGTGATTCAAAATAGAGGCAACAGTGTGTTAAAATGGAAGGAGGTGCCTAAAAAGACCTTACACGGAAGACAATGGTACTGAAGCAGAGTTCACTGCACTCAACAAGGGAAAAGGCGGAAGTGGAAGTTGGAGGTCTAAGGATAGCACCTGGAAACTTGTTTTGTTTGGCCCATCAGCATTTTTATCATTTAAATTAGCTGGTATTATTATTATTATTATTATTTATCCTCACCCGAGGACACTTCTCCATTTTTTCTTCAGATAGAGCAGGAGGGAGAGAGAGGAAGACAGGAGAGAGAGAGAAACATCAACGTGAAAGGGACAAACTGCAACCGAGGAACGTGCCCCTAGCAGGAACCGAACCCAGGTCTCTCTGGACCGCAGGCCGACGCTCCAACCGCTGAGCCAAATCAGCCAGGGCTTAGCTGGTATTATTTGAAGAATGGGACATTTTGCATTTTGTTTATTTATTTATTTAAGTATATTTTTATTGATTGTTTAGAGAGGAAGGGAGAGAGAGATAGAAACATCGATGTGAGAAACATTGATCAGCTGCCTCCTGCACACCCCTCACTGGGGATCGAGCCTGCAACCTGGGCATGTGCCCTGACCGGGAATTTAACCGGGACCTCTCAGTCCACGGGACAATGCTCAGTCCACTGAGCCACACCGGCCGGGCTCATTTTGCATTTTAAAAAATCCAGACTTTTAGTTTCTTTTGAGAAAATCAGAAGCTCTGGCAAAATAGGCCTATTTTCTCACTTGAAACAATCAGCGTGGGCTTAGCTAGGTCATGTATTCTCCCAAGTCACCAGGCCCCACAACTCTATTGTTTACACCCAGGCTTTTTTACTCATTTGATCCCTGTCTGCTCCTGTAGGCACTGTGACACCTGACATCAGGGATCATAAAAACAGAACTGTCAAAGTTCTAAAATGGACAGGAGCTGGAAACATAAATGGATTGTTTGTAATAGCAAAACTGGAAACAAAACAAATAGTTATCCATCAACAGGTTAGGGGAATAAATGGAATTGTACATAGCAGTGAAAATGCACAAACCACATGAATCTTAGAAACAAATAGTGTAATATTAAGTGTTTTCTGTTGTCATTATTATAATTACACGTAGAAAAAGTAAGTCACAGAAAACCAAGTAAAGCTAAACAATATATATATTACTTAAGGATACATATGTGGTAAAATATTTTTTTAAAATAAAGAATTTAGCCCTGGCCGGTTTGGCTCAGTGGTTGGAACATTGGCCTGCGGTCCAGAGAGACCAGGGTTCAGTTCCCGCTAAGGGCACATACCTCTGTTGCAGTTTGTCCCCGGCCCTGGTTGGTCATGCGGGAGGCAGCCACTCGATGTGTCCCTTTCATGTCGATGTTTCTCTCTCTCTCTCTCTCTCTCTCTCTCTCTCTCTCTCTCTCTCTCTCTTCCTCTCTCTCCCTTCCACTCTATCTGAACAAAAAATGGAGAAATGTCCTTGGGTGAGGATAAAAAAATAAAAAATAAATTAAAAAAATAAAATAAAATAAAGAATTTAGTCCTGGCTGGTTTGGCTCAGCAGTTAAGGCATCCGCCCGAAGACCAAGGGGTCTCGGGTTCGATTCAGGTCAAGGTTCGATCCCTGGCCCTGGCTGGGGTCATGTGGGAGACAACTAGTCAGTGTGTCTCTCACATCGATGTCTCTCTCTCTCCCTCCCTTCCACTCTCTCTGAAATTCAATGGAAAAATATCCTCAGGTGAGGATTAACAAAACAAAACCGAAAAAAAAGGTTTATATGACACAAAGTTCAGGATGGTGGTTTCCTCTTGGAAGGAGGTAGAAGAAAAGAACAGGAGAGGAACATACAGGTAGTGTACCGCATTAAATGAATTATGTTCCAGTTCTTTAGTTAGATGGTGGGTTCATGGTATTGACTTAATTTTTGTTTTATAACACTATATCACATACTATTCTTTTGTGTGCACCAAATAGTGCCAAATAAAACATCTTTTTAAAAAGAAACAGATGGGCCAAACAACCAAAGCAATCTTGAAAAAGAACAAAGTTGGAAGACTCATACTTTCTGATTACAAAATTACTGCAAAACTACAATAACCAAAACAGTATAGTACTGACATAAGGACAGATATAACCAATGGAACAAACCTGAAAGTCCACAAATAAACCATACACCTATGGCCAATTGATTTTCCACATGATGCCAAGACCACCGGATGGAGAAAGAATAGTCTCTTCAACAAATGGCCCTGGGACAACTGGATTTCCACATCAAAAATAATTAATGAATTAGGACCCCCTACATCACACCATATACAAAAATTAACTCAAAATGCACCAGTTACCTAAATACAAGTGCTAAAACCAAAAAACTATTAGAAGAAAATATAAAAGTAAATCTTTGTGATCTTAGGTATGGCAATAGATTCTTAGATACAAAAGCAAAAACCTGAGCAACAAAAGAAATAAAAATAAATTGGACTTCAGCAAAATTAAAAACTTTTGTGCATCAAAGAACGTCACCAAGAAAGTGAAAAGATAATCTCAGAATAGAATTTATTTGCAATCATATATCTGATAAGGATTTAATATCCAGAATATAAGAAGAAGTCCTACAACCCAACAACAAAAGACAACACAATTTAAAAATGGGCAAAGGGCCCTGGCTGGTTTGGCTCAGCAGTTAGAGCATCGGCCCGGGGATCATGGAGTCACGGGTCCGATTCCGGTCAAGGGCACATACCTCAGTTGCAGTTCAGTCCCTGGCCCTAGTTGGGGTCTTGCAGGAGGCAACCAATCAATGTATCTCTCATATTGATGCTTCTCTCTGTCTCTCTCTCTCTCTCTCACCCTCCCACTCTGTCTGAAAATAAATGAAAAAAAATATCCTTGGGTGAGGATTTAAAATAAATAAATAAATAAATAAAAATAAAAATGGGCAAAGGACTGAATAGACATTTCTCCAAAAAAGATATACAAATGGCCAATAAGCACATTAAAAGATGTTCATCATCATTAGTTATTAGGGAAATGCAAATCAAAAACTACAATGAGATAACATTCATACCCACATCCAAAAAACAGAAAATAACAAGTTAGTGAAGATGTGAAGAAACTGGTACTCTATTGCACTGCGGTGGAAATGTAAAATGGTTCAGCCCTTGTGGAAAACAGTTACAAAGTTACAAAGTTAAACACAGAATTACCATATGACCCAGCAATCCCACTCCTATACATATACCCAAAAGAACTGAGAAAAGCTACTCAAACAAATACTTGTACACCAATGTTCACAGCAGTATTACCCACAATAGCCAAAATGTAGGAAAAAACCCAAGTGTCTATCATCATATGAACAAACAAAAATGTAGTACATATATACAATAGAATACTATTCAGCCATGAAAAGGAATACAATTATGATATGTGCTACAACATGGATGAACCTTGAAAAAATTATGCTAAGTAAGCCATGATTCCACTTAAATGAAATATTTAGCATAGGCAAATTCATAGAAACAGAAAGTAGACAGGTTATTGGGGACTAGGGGAGATAGGAATGCGGAGTTATTCCTTAATGGACAGAGTTTCTGTTTGGGTGATGAAAGAGTTTTAGAAATAGATAGTGGTGATGGTTGCGCAATGCTGTGAATGTAATTTATGCCAATAAATTATAGACTTAAAATGGTTAAAATGGCAAACTTTGTCATATACACCTGTATATATTACCTGAGTGAAAATGAAATCTTCCATACAAAATCAAAGAAAATGTTTTAGAATTAGCTGAAGGATTTCTAAATGAGTCAGATGGAGTTAATTGAAGTTCCTAATTCTGTGCAAAAAAGTGTGTCTATAATTACTAATTATACCTATTACTGAACTATATTTTGTCCATTAAATCTCATGATATGATGGGCTAATGGACATAGTACCTGGATGGCTACTGAAAATATTTGTGATCTCTTGATTACAGTGAGACTATTTTCCCTCTGGAGGTTAGAGATGTAACATTTCAAGGAAAATGGAGTATTCCAGATGGCAGGAGACATAGACTTCAGTGTTTATTAATCTTAAATATATCTTGATATTTTCTCTGGTTCTCAAATGTTCTAATATTATTTCCAAGTTTATACTCATCTCTCTGCTATTTCAATTTATTCAGACTACAAGATTCTGAGACTTTCATATTCCATTTTACAAACTTATCTCAAATTTTACTCTTTCCAAATTCTCACATTAATTTTAAGAGTCTCAGTTAGTACTGAATCATTAATAATTATTAAACAGATAATTATATTAGTATTACGTTAGTTTCTACACTAAAATATTTTACCTATTTATGTTTTGTGTCCAGTATTTCAATATTGTGTAATAATTTCAGTTCTGGGTGTCATTGTATTATGTTCCTGGCATAAAAGGAAAAAGGCTTTCTGTTGCCTCCTTTCACTGAACCTCTTCTGTATTTAATAAATCCAATTTGGAGAATTAAAAAGAGAGAATTTTTAAATGTACAGCAATAAATGGGAGACATGGCCCTGCTAATGTGATAATTTGTGGAAAGAAATGTATGCAATTTGGAGGTGGCTTTATCTCTTACCTTGCCGTTGAGAACGATGTTCTGACTTCCACACAACACTGACTGGCGACTAACTTTGTTCCCAGACGCCTGAAAGGAAACAGCAGGAAATGAGAGGGAGCAAGCTGAGTGGGCTTTGGCTGTAGGTTTCCTTCAAGAAAGTTCATATTGTAGAGAAAAGGACTTGAAATTATGGGACGAGTCCATAATTTCAGTAAAGCAAGAGTGGATTAGGAAACTAGAGATTCAAAGGATGAATACAGAATTTGGATGTGGTAGGTCTGTCTATAGCCTAGTGACATCAGAGATGGGGATTCAAGTTCCAATTCTATACCTTTATTTTAAAGCCCTAAACTCAGGATAATGACTTCACCAGTATCATAGAGAATTCAATGAAAAACAAAATAATAGTTGTAACATTGATTGAGCAGTTTACACACATCATGTATTGAACATAAAGAACCTAACAGTCTTCAGCACACAGAAATAAATTACAACAGGTTCGTTTTTAAAAGCCCGAAGCCTGGTGCTGTAATTACTATTAGGATGGATGAGATTTATCCTTCTTTCTGGAAAGCATTTTATCTCTACGAGGAAAAGAGAATTAAATGAAAAAGCCTAAACTGGTCACTTAAGGAATAAATAACAGGGCCAGACCAGACACGCCCATACACCGCAGGGCCCCGCCGGGGTGGGGCAGGGACAAAACAGGGGCACCGGCCCCAGAGGGACGCAGGCGTGGAAGGGGAGGGCCGACGTGTGGACACGCGCGCACCGTCTCAATGTACTCGGACTTATTGTAGAGCAGCTCGCCCAACTCCATGGCCACCCAGTCCTTTAAGCAGCTCCGGCTTCTGTCAAAGTCGGCCAGCCCGTCGTCCGACAGGGACGCCGACTACTTCCGGCGAGTCCTGCACTTCCGCTCCCAGGCGGCCTCGGGCCTCATCCACAGCTCGGCTCTCCGCTAGGCGGCCCCGCTCCGTTGCTCGGCAGTCCCCGGCTGCGCGTGCGCAAACCGAGCGCTGGAATTCATTCGCGGGGTTGACGGTGCGCATGAGCCAGCTGGTCGCGCGCTGACTGTATCCCGGGGGCCCCATTTCTTCCTGGGGTGCCAGTGGGCCCCGGGGCCAGCTGGAGTCCTCGTGTCCGCAGCCTCGGGGCCGGCGACGGCTGCTCTTTTCGTTCGTTCGCCGGCCCGATGGAAGAGCCTCCCGGGAAGCCCCTCAGCTTTGAGGAGAAGGAAAAGGTGCCTGGGGTGCGGGAAGGGCTGACTCGGAACTCCGACCCCTTCTCCAGGATTGTAGGGCGGTCTCTGTGTCCCCGCCGACCCGGGGCGCACTGACCTTTAACCTATGCTCTTTGGACTCGGGGGCGCCCAGAGAGTGACAGTGTGGAAGAGCGCTGTACTTGCCTGGTGGCACTTCAAGAACACTCTTTTCGTTTCTTTTTTTACAGCACTAATACATAAATACAAAATGCAAAACTATAGATAAAACTAAAGTCCCCATTGACACCCTCTCTGTGCCTCAACACACTGTCAGTCTTGGCTTCTCTCACCCCCCTCCTTGAGTCTGTAAGCAGTCTGGTGGGGGCTGCGGAGGGGCGCGGTTGTATTCTCTAACCCCAAAAAATGATGTGCATTTTTTGGAAAGGAGAATGTTGGTACATGGTACAATCTGGATGGTTCTGCAACTTCCGTTTTCCTTCTCCGTGTCTGACGTCCATGGTAGTGCGTGTTTATCGACCCATTTTTTTACATTCTCTATAGTATTCTGTAGTATGGAAGTGCCATCCTTTCTTTAGATATTACTCTGCTGAGAGACTTAGATGGTTTTTTAGGTTTTGCTTCTACAACAGTAACAGTGTTGCTCTAGCCATCTGTATTTATGCCAACTTGTGCTTATGCTGATACTAGCTAGAATGTATCTTGTGCTGGCTGTTGATGCTACACTCTTCATTCACATTAACTCAGCAGTCCTCTTATCCCACCCTGCTTTCTTTCTCTCTCTCTTTTTTTAAATTGATTTCAGAGAAAGGAAGGGAGAGAGAGAGAGAAACATCTATGTGAGAGAGAAACATCAATCAGTTGCCTCCCCCATGCACCCCGACCAGGGATCGAACTGCAACCTGGGTATGTGCCCTGACGGGGAATTGAACCCATGATGCTCCAACTAATGAAGCCACTGGCCAAGGCCCAGTCTACTTTCTAGTGGGGGCAAGAAGGACATTTACCTGTCAAGATTATTCCTAGATAATTGATA
The DNA here is from genome assembly GCA_030848825.1 of Tadarida brasiliensis. Taxonomy (NCBI): domain Eukaryota; kingdom Metazoa; phylum Chordata; class Mammalia; order Chiroptera; family Molossidae; genus Tadarida; species Tadarida brasiliensis. The sequence goes on from CM061258.1 coordinate 124,624,775, forward strand.
AGCCTAGTGATTAATAGGATGCTGTAAGAAGCAGTCTAGTGTCGATTTAAGAGCACAGACTCTAGAGCTGGACTGCATGGGTTTGAATTACATACCATTTATAAACTGTGTGATCCTGGACAAACTGCTTTCCCTCTGATCTTCCCTGGCCAGCTCCTTCCTCCTCCAGGTCTAAGTTCAAATGGTAGTCCTTAGAAATGATCCCTGACCACCCAACCTAAAGTGGTCCATTCCTGTAACTCGGGCTCTCTCATGTCTCCCTGTTTATCTATGTATTGATTACCATGTGAAATCATCTATTTATTTGTTTTCTTGTTTATTATCTGCATCATTCACTATATGTAAGCTTTACCACACTATATGTCTAGCACCTCGATCAATACCTGATACCCTTATGAACTGATACAGCTATTGTTCCCAGGTGGTAGAGATACCTGGACCAATAGCTGACAAATAAGAGATTCATTTTCCAAGTGAATGTCTGAGGGTGACAGCTCCTGCTACCTCGGAGGATCTCGCAGTGAGAATGGGAGATGGGGAAACAGAGAAGTAAACAGATGGCAGATAATAAGTACCATGATAAAAGAAGCACAGAGAAGTGGAGTATCTAACCTGGATTGAAGAAGAACCTAGAAGTCTGTTCCAGGGAAATAAAAGTCTAAGCTGAGGCTTGCGGAATCAGTAGGAATTAGCAAAGTGAGTTGGGGAGGAAATGCTGTAGGTGATGAGAACAGTCTGTGCAAAGGTTTTGAGACAGTAGAGGGCTTGGTGCTTTGTGAGAAGTGAGAGTAATGTGGGCTAGGGCCACGCCCTCCACTGCCTCTCGCTGAGGGACCAGCTGAGCACCACACACTCATGTCTGGTAGGCACTGTACCCCTTCTCTCTGCTCCCTGTACCCTTTCCACTGCTCAGTGTTGTCTGGTGTTTTTCTTCTTGCAGTTGAAGGAAAAATTAGCATTCTTGAAAAGGGAATACAGCAAGACTCTGGCCCGCCTTCAGGTAAGTGAATCTTATTCTCTCAAATTGAGGTATTATAATACAGACTATAAAAACAATTCTTTATAATATGAAGCTTTTTAAAAAATTTCTTTTTCCCTTAAATTTGTTCCTTGAGCTGCTTTTGCTTTCTCTAGCGGGCCCAAAGAGCTGAGAAGGTTAAGAATTGTATTAAGAAAACAGTGAAAGAACAAGAGTGTTTGCTCCAGCCAGAAGTTTCACCACAGCTAAACCACTCAGGTAAAGCTAGCCCATTCACTTCTGCTTCTTCATTATTCATTTTCCAGGTGTGTTTGGCTGTGGTTCGTTTTCTCGCAGTCAGAAGATAAAGATGCAATAGACTCTTTAAAGGGTACAGTTGGATGGTTCTTTGTATATTCACAAGAGAGTGCAACCATCATCACTATTTCTAGAACATTTTCACCACTCCAAAAAAGGAAATCCTGTATCCATCCCACCCATAACCCTGGCCACCACTAATCTACTTTCTGTTTCTGTGGATTGATCTGTTCTGGACAATTCATGTAAATGGAATCATACAATATGTGGCCTTTTGTGACTGGCTTCTTTTACTTGGCATAATGTTTTCAGTGGTCATCTACCCGAACATACACACATCCAGGCATGCATCATTACCCATTCCCTTTTGCAGCTGAATAATATTCCATTGTACCACCATTTGTGTATCCGTTCGTCTGTTGATGGACATTTGGATTGTTTCTACTTTTTGGCTATTAATTTGGACTACTAGGCTGCCGTGAACATTCATGTATAAACATTTGTGTAGACATATGTTTCCAATTATTTTGGGTATATACCTAGGCTTGGAATTGCTCAGTCACTTGATAAGTCTATGTTTAATTTTTTTTAAGAGAGATCAATCGATTTGTTGTTACACTTATTTATACATTCATTGGTTGATTTTTGGATGTGCCCTGACTGGAGATCAAACCTGCAACCTTGATGTGTCAGGACAACCCTCTAATCAACTGAGCTAATAAGCCAGGGCTATGTTTAACTTTTTGAGGAATTGCCAAACTTTCCTACAGCAGCTGTACCATTTTGCGTTTCTGCCATGATGCGTAAGGGTTCCAATTTTTCCACATCCTCACTAGTACTTATAATTTGCCATTTTAAAAACTATAACCATCCTGGTGGATGTGAAGTGGTATCTAATTGTGGTTTTAATGTGCATTTCCTAGTGACTAATGATGAACATCTTTTCATGTGCTTAGAGACCATTTGTATATTTTCTTTAGAGAAATGTCTATTCAAATGCTTGGTCAATATTTTAATTAGGTTATTTGTTTTTTATTTATTTACTTAACATTTTATTATTATTTGTTGTTGTTGTTGTTGTTAGGGAGAGAAAGAGAGAAACATCGATGTGGGAGAGAAACATTGATTGGCTGCATCCTGCATGCCCCCCACTGTGGATTGAGCCAGCAACCCGGGCATGTGCCTTGACCGGGAATCAAACCGGGACCTCTCAGTCCATGGGATGGGAGGACACTCAATCCACTGAGCCACACAGGCTGGGCAAGTTATTTGTTTTTTAATTCTGGAGTTGTAAGTTCCTCATTTTGTAGCTCTTAGACCCTTATTCGATGCATGATTTGTAAATATTTTCTCCCATTCTATGAGCAATAAACCATGCTTTCAGTTGGATTATTTATTTAGTGCTCTTTTTCCTCTCAACTTTTAATAATTATACCTATTATTTAATTATTGGAAATATTTTAAAATTAAATTTCTACATATGCACCGTGAAAAATGTCTGGCTGGAAATACTCCAAAAAAACAATGATCATTTCTCATGTTAATACTTAGATCACTTATAATCATAAAATTGGAGGCTATTAAAATAGGAAAGAGGGCCCAGCCAGTGTGGCTCAGTGGATTGAGTGTCCTTCCATCCCATGGACTGAGAGGTCCCGGTTCAATTCCCAGTCAAGGCACATACTGGGTTGCAGACTTGATCCCCAGTGGGGGGCATGCAGGAGGCATCTGATCAATGTTTCTCTCTCACATCGATGTTTCTATCTCTCTCTCCCTTCCTGTCTCTATAAAAAAACAATAACATATTTTTAAAAAAAAGAAGTAGGCCCTGGCCAGTTTGGCTCAGCGGTTAGAGCGTCAGCCTGCAGTCCAGAGAGACCCAGGTTCGGTTCCTGCTGGGGGCACGTACCTCAGTTGCAATTTGTCCCCAGCCCTGGTTGATCATGTGGGAGGCAACCACTTGATGTTCCCTTTCACGTCAATGTTTCTCTCTCTCTCTTCTCTTCTCCCTCCCACTCTATCTGAACAAAAATGGAAAAATGTTCTCGGGTGAGGATAAATAAATAAATAAATAAATATAATAATAAAAAGAAGAAATAGGAAAGAGGTATTAAAATTACTTGAGCCCTGGCCGTGTGGCTCAGTTGGTTGGAGCGTCTTCCCATGCGCCAAAAGGTTGTTCGATCCCTGGTCAGGGCATGTATGAGTGGCAGCGGAATGATGTTTCTCTCTTGCATCTGTGTTTCTCTCTCTCCCTCTCCCTTTCTCTCTCTCTCAAATCAGTAAAACTGTATTTTTAAAAGAATTATTTGAGCCACCAAAAAAACATGAAATAAAAATTTGGGTGAGATATGGGGAGATGTTGGTCAAAGAGTACAGAGTTTCAGTTACACAGAATGAATAAGTTCTAGCGATCTAATGTACAGCATGGTGATAAGAGTTAATACTGCAACTATATTGTATACTTGAAATTTGCTAAGAGAACTGATCTTAAGTGTTCTCAACATAAACAAAAAAACTATGTGAAGTGATGTATATATTAATTAGCTTGATTATGGTAACACTTTACAATGTGTACATATATCAAAACATCACATTGTACACCTTACATTTATACAATTTTTGTCAGCTATACATCAATAAAGCTGTGAAAAAAACTAAGAAAAAAGATGATTTCAGTAAAGAATAGGTAATCTTTTAGTTTAAAAATTATTTTGCCCTGGCAGTGGTTAGAGTGTCAGCCTACACACCGAAGGGTCATGGGTTTGATTCCTGGTTAAGGGCATGTGGCTGGGTTGCACGTTCAATCCCCGTCCCTGACCAGGGCACGTGTGGAAGGCAACCTATCACTGTGTCTCTCTCACGTCAATGTTTCTCTCTCTTTCTCCCCCTTCTTCCCTCCCTTCTATCTCTCTAAAAATCAATGGGAAAAATATCCTCAGGTGAGAATTAACAACAACAACAAAACAAAATCAATTTTTCTAGCACAATTCTATTTGTGTTTACATTTACTTAAAATTATTATGGTTTATTAGATTATGAAAAACTTTAACTTTGATCTGCCTGAGTGAAATACATTGACTCTTTCTTAAGTAAATATTTATATATAACGTTTTAAAATAAATACAGAATTATTTTGCTTTACTTTAAAAGGAAAATATTAATTATATAATTTTTCCTCCTTAGAACCTAAAACTAAAGTATCTTCTTGTGATGCATTACAAATCAACACCCGTCTCAATGAAGAAACTGGAGACGCTGAGTCTGAGTCCTTTAACCCTGGACATGGCCCAGTGGAAGGATCACACAAACAGACAACAGATGATATACAAGAACATTTTGCCTACAGGGTCAGTGACCCTGAAGGTGAGAAAAGGCAGAGTAAGCTGCCAGGGAGGAGAAAGAATCAGCAGAAGAGAACATTTATTTCACAAGAGAGGGAATCTTTCTTAGACACTGATTCACTTATCCTCTCGGGAAAAAGACTAAAGGAACAAGAAGAACTCAATAGAGAAAATCCTGGGACACCTATACTTAAAAGAACTAACTTTTCAAGTCCTCAGTCTGACATTCCAGGTTCTCAAGCACCAGTTACAGAAATTAATGATGGGAATGTGTTAATTCCACCAAATGCCAAACCACAAAGCAGTGTGAATGCTCTCTTAGGAGGAAATCATTTCCCCAGGGTGCCCCAACCTCCTCTGCATACTCAATCAGATAGCAGTAGTGGTCAGCACCTTCAACATAAGCCTCCTGAAAAGAACTGTGAACTTATTGCTCACAGTTTCAAAAATACTAGCTCTACCTCACCTGTAAACTTTGAGGCATGCAACAAAAAAGTGACTATCTTTACAGGTAACCCAGAGGCAAATAAAGCTACAAGTGCAGGTGGCCAGTTGCCGAGAAGTCCTGCTTTAGAGGCAGACAATGCATGTTCTGTGAATGAACTCACTCACAACTTACCAGCAAATGAAAACCAAAACTTAAAAGAACAAAATCATACCGAGGAGACTTTAGAGTCTCCCGGTAATGCCCTTGACGGTAGAAATGAATGTTTTCAGGAAAATGAGGTTCTGAGTCAGTCTAAGAGTCTTGGCCTAGAAGTAATCTCTCCTGTTTCTGCAGAAAATGAAACACCTTCTTGCACCATGCTCGAAGGCCTTCTTTTTCCTGCAGAATATTATGTTAGAACAACACGACATATGTCAAATTGCCAGAGGAAAGTAGCCCTGGAGGCTGTAATTCAAAGTCACTTGGGTGTCAGGAAGAAAGGGATTAAAAATAAAAAAAAGGAAACTACTAAAATTTTAAAGCTTTCCAATGAAGAAACTAACCAAAATGAATATAGGGTGATTGACAAATGCACAGGACAAGCAATTTCAAGAAGTCCTTTTCAGAGACTTCTCTCGTTAACTGAAGGCATTTCTCCCACTGGGCCCACTAAGGATGACTTTCCTAGGACAGCGGTTACCCAGCCATCTGGTAGAAGACACAGAGGAAAAAGAAAGTCAATCCGAACCCCTACATTACATCATGAACTGCTTTTGCCCACTTCCGGCACATCAGGCATTACTGGGTCCGTGGAAGAAGTCACCTTGCACAGTGATCAGAATGAAAAGGCAGTTGCTCATGGCAAGAGGAAAGTTCAAGGTAAATCAAGGTGTGGTTGAGGATGGTGACAGCGATGTCCTCTTAATACTCACTATGTGCCTGGCACTTGCTAAATGTACAGATACTAACTCATTGAATCATCACAGCAACCCTAGGAGGTAGAATCTGTTTTTATCCTCCTCTTATAGATGAGGAAACTAAGGCTCAAGGAGATTAAAGTGTTTTAATTAATTAAAGTGACAGAACTGGGGTTCAGCCTGGCTGTGTGGTGCCAGAGTTCACTAATGTGGTTGACAAAGTTGACACTGAGAAGGAAAATATATTGGACACTTACCTAAAATCAGTATTCAGGTACAATACAGTCTTGACCAGTGGGTAGAAGTATAACTAATATAGGAAGTATTTTTGAAGTAAAATGAAATGTGTGTTAGAGTAAGAGGTTGCTGACAGACTCTCTTAGGAATGATTGTGTAATAAAATGCAATAGATTGAGCAACATTTTTTTTTTCTTGGTACGTGCCCTAGCGGGAACCGAACCCAGGACTCACTGGTCCGCAGGCCGACGCTCCAACCACTGAGCCAAACCGGCTAGGGCGAGCAACATTTTTGAATAAAATATCCAATATATTCTCTCTGAGATCTGTGGTACACAAGAATTTGGAAGTTAGCAAGTGACATGTTATAATTTAAACTTTTTTATTCATTTACTCGGGAGCTGTATCTGATAAACTGAGCGTAAAAACTAGATAATTCACTCTGGTTCTACAGTAGGGATCAACAAACTTTCCATAAAAGGCCATGGAGAAAATTGTCTGTGCTCTGTCAGAGCTACTCAAGTATAATGCAAAAGTAGCCACAGACAACATGTAAATGTGACAGTGTTCCAATAAAACTTTATTTACAAAAAGAGGAAGCCTGCTTGCTCTATACCCTTGGACTCAGGCTCTGGTCTGTGAGCTATAATTAATTAAAAATAAGAGTCATGCCCTGGCCGGTTTGGCTCAGCGGTTAGAGCGTCGGCCTGCGGTCCAGAGAGACCCGGGTTCGGTTCCCGCTAAGGGCACGTACCTCGGTTGCAGTTTGTCCCCGACCCTAGTTGGGTCGTGCGGGAGGCAGCCACGCGATATGTCCCTTTCACATCGATGTTTCTCTCTCTCTCTCCCTCTCTCTCCCTCCCACTCTGTCTGAACAAAAATGGAAAAATGTCCTCGGGTGCGGATTAAAAAATAAATAAATAAAAATAAGAGTCATTATGATTTACTGTCTTTTAGGTCAACAAGAATACAAAGGAATCATAAAGTAGGGCAATATCATAATAAACTAGAAACATTCTTTTGTATATGTTGATATAATCTACTATTTTAGTAACCTGCAGCTACATTAAATTTCTTTTTCTTGAGGTGACCTTCACATAACATAAAATTAACGAGTTTAAATTAGGTGAACAATTCAGTGACATTTAGTACATTCACAGTGTGCATCCATGATCCCTGCCTAGTTCCAAAACATTTTCATCACCCTGCATGGGAATTCTGTACCCACTAAGCATTTGATTTCTTTTCCTCTCCCCCAGCCTCTGGCAACCACCAATCTATTTTATAATCTCTATGAATTTACTTATTTCAGGTCAATGCAGTTATACAACGTGTGGCCTTTTCTGTCTGGCTTCTTTCACCTTGTTTTCAAGATGCGTACATGTTCTAGCGTGTATCCGTACTTCATTCTTTTTTATGGCTGAATAATATTCCATTATATATATGTACCAGTGTTTGTTTACTCGTTTATTGGGTGATGATGCAGCTGCCTTTTGAATGGTATATAAGAATTCTTGTCACTAAGAATAGTAAACACCTCTTTGCTTACAAAGGGGACTAAGTTTTCTTCAGTGAGGAGAGCCAGTGTTTTGTAGACTATATTCTGGTAGCTTGTTGGAATCATAGTTTTAGAGCAGAAAGGACTTTAGAGATTCTTAGTCCAGTTCCCTTATGAGGGACCAGGGAAAGTGAAGTGAATGACTTGCCCAAAGCAACACAGCAAGTCAGTGGCCAAGCTGGGACTAGGCCCTGTCTTCCTTTCCCCAACTAATGCTGTCAGCACCATACTGTTGGGTGGCTGCAGCGGGAGAGCTGCTAGTTAACCACTAACCTGTGGCTGGTTTTTGCACTGTTCGCTGAGGTTTCAGTCATGGATAGGAAAAGTGATGAACCTGTACACCCTGTTGGAGTTTAGAAGCACACTCTTTGTTGGGGGTTAATGTCTCTTGTTAGGTATTTGGTATTGTTGTTCCTTTCTGTTTTAGGGAAGGAAGGTCACTGCCAAAAAGAGGACTCCTTTTCTTCCAGTAATAATGCTTACTTAGCTTTGGACAATGGTGCTTCCAGTGCTTCATCTCATAAGAATGAAATGCTAAGTTTAAAGCAACTGTCGTCTTTTCTCAAAATCACAGACTTTCAGTTACCTGATGAAGACTTTGGACCTCTTAAGCTTGAAAAACTGAAGTCTGGCTCAGAAAACCTGATTGAGCCTTTTGGATCAAAATTGTATGGAGAGAGACATCTTAAAGAAGGAAATTGTATTGTTTTGGAGGAACTGACTCCTAAACAAATCAACATAGAAATGGAGGATTTGGGAGAGGAACTGATTGTTCCACCTGGAAATGCACATCCTCAGATGCCAAAGCTGAAAAGCCAGGCTCAGCAGAAGGGCCTTTCCTCATCCACATTACTCTTCACTCCTCCAAATACTGTTGCACCTGATGGCGATGACAGAACGACAGGTGTGTGCTCACTCACTTTCCCTGTCTTAGGCACCACCCCAGCTCTTGGCTCCCAAGCACACTGCGACCCAGTACCTGCAGAGGTTGTTGGACCAACTTGCTCTTCACCCCGACTCTCTCATGGGAAAGCCAGTGGGAGTAAACAGTGCGACAGTTGTACCATCCAACCAAAGTTAGATGGCAGCCTGCACGTGTCAGGAAGGAGTGGGCTGCCTACCTGTGACTGTGATTCTGGTCAAGCAACACCTCCGCCCACTAACTCATCCCCTTTGAAAGAAAATCAACTCTGTGGAAGTACATGCCTAGAATCATGGAAAGATTCTATCAAACAGGTACAGTCTACTTCCTTTGTGACATTTTCTCTGAAGGAACGAAATACCTTAATGACGGGACAGCAAGACTCCCTTACACATTGGCTCCTCAGTGTTTAAGAATGTTTTGACGTTGGTATGACATCACTGTAAACTTGAAGTTCATTCTGGGGAAATTAAAGTTGATTTCAAAATGTCATCAGTTGCCCTGGCCAGATTGGCTCAGTGGTTAGAGCGTCGGCCCACAGACCAAAGAGTCCCGGGTTTGATTCTGGTCAACGGCAGGTACCTCAGTTGTGGTTCTGTCCTCGGCCCTGGTCGGGGTCATGCGAGAGGCAACCAGTAGATGTGTCTCTATCACATCAATGTTTCTCTCTCTCTCTCTCTTTCTCTTTCCCCCTCTCCCACTCTGTCTAAAGATAAATGGAAAAAAATATCCTCGGGTGAGGATTAAATAAATAAATTTTTAAAAATGTCACCAGTTGCTCGGCCAGTGTGGCTCAGTGGTTGAGCGTCGACCCATGCACCAAGAGGTTGCTGGTTCAATTCCCGGTCAGGGCACATGCCCAGGTTGTAGCCCAAATCCCCAGTGGGGGGCATGCAGGAGGTGGCCAGTCAATGTTCTCTCTCATCAATGTTTCTATCACTCTCTCCTCCCCTTCTCTGAAAAACAATAAAGGAAAAAAAATTTTTTTTAATAAAAATAAAAATGTCACCAGTGAAGCAGTTTGCCATATGAAGTAGACATTTTGATGACTGGATAATGCAGGCAGATGCCATACACAGAGTGTAGATTAACGGTGTGACTTTTGTTTCTACAGACTGAAAGAGCAGACGTTCCTGCTGGTGACCGCTTAAACCCAGGCAGCCTACACCTGGTTTCAAAGCTAAAGGTCAGGAGACTGTTACCTTATCATGTGTCTTACATGTAAAAAATGTAATGAATTGATAGGAAAATGGAGAAGAATTTGATTAGATAGCTTTTCATTCTTAATACTATTAAATAAATTTAGTAAAAAACACTCAGAAAAACAGATTTAAGTTCTTTGTTTTTCACAGTACTTGCCTGTATTTATATTTTGAGATCATCTCCTGAAGAAGTTTGTATGTCAAGCTATTGCCAAGGACAACTTAAGCTCAGTAACTCAACTTACATAAATTAAAATCAGGCATTTGTGACACTCCTACCCAAGTGATTTAATGTTTCTAGAAGAACCACTTATGGTGATTTATCAGAAAATGGGTAGCAGTTCTTGATTGTGATGTAGTGAATGGTTAATCTTTCATATGCTGTGTGATGTATATGGTTCTGAGAAATATGAATTACAGTATTCTGTTAATGAGCCCTGGCCAGGTAGCTCAATGTCATAGAGCGTCATCTCGATATGCCAAGGTTGTGGGTTTGATCCCTGATCAGGGCACATACAAGAAGCAACCAATGAATCTATAAAATAAGTGGAACAACAAGTTGATGTTTCTCTCTGTCTCATTTCCTCTCTCTCTCTCTACTCATTAAATGAAAAATTTAAGCCCGGCTGGTATGGCTCAGTGGTTGAGTATTGACCCATGCACCAAGAGGTCGCCAGTTCGATTCCCGTCAGGGCACATGCCCAGGTTGTGGCCCAGATCCCCAGTGAGGGGCATGCAGGAGGCAGCCAATCGATGTTCTCTCTCATCGATGTTTCTATCTCTCTCTCCCTCTCCCTTCCTCTAAAATCAATAAAGAAAAAAAAAGTTAAAAAAAAATTTTTTTTAACCTGATCATTGTATTAAAAAAACCAACAATGTCTGTAAATGATATTTTAGTAAATCCTGAGAAATAGACTGGACCTGTGACCTAGTTAATTTTTTTTTAATATAATTTTTCTTTATTGATTTCAGAGAGAGAGGTGAAGGGAGAGGGAGAGAAATAAAGACATCAGTGAGAGAGAACATCGATTGGCTGCCTCCTGTATGCCCCCTACTGGGGATTGAGCCCACAGCCTGGGCATGTGCCCTGACTGGGAATCGAACCAGCAACCTCTTGGTGCATGGGTCAACATTCAACCACTGAGCCACACCAACCGGGCAACCTAGTTAACTTTGTAATCGTGGTACTGGAAGTAGCTTGCTATAGAGTAGGGTTTCTCAATTTCAGCACTGTTGACATTAGGGGCTGGATAATTCTTTGCTCTGGGGGGTGGAGTGGCCTCTGCATTGTAGGATGTTCAGCAGCAGCCTTGGCCTCCACCAAGTAGAGCCAGTAGCACCCCCTCCCTAGTTGTGACAACCAAAAATGTCTGCAGACATTGTCAACTGTGCCCCAGGGAGGGTTGAAATATTGCCCCCAGTTGAGAACAACTGGTATAGAAGAAAGATCTTAAAATCCACATAAACAGCACAGCCAGTGTGGCTCAGTGGTGGAGCGTCAACCCATGCACCAACAGGTCACTGGTTTGATTCCCGATCAGGGCACATGCCCTGGTTTTGGGCTTGATCCCCAGTGGAGGACATTGTAGAGGCAACCAATCAATGTTTCTCTCTCGTTGATGGTTCTATCTATCTCTCCCTCTCCCTTCCTTTCTCTCTGAAAAGCAATAAAAACATTTTTTTTTTTTTTGTACGTGCCCCTAGCAGGAACCGAACCCGGGACTCTCTGGTCCGCAGGGCAACGCTCCAACCGCTGAGCCAAACCGGCCAGGGCAATAAAAACATTTTTAAAAAATTATAAAAAATAGCCCTGGCTGGTTCGCTCAGTGGTTAGAGCATCGGCCTGTGGACCAAAAAGTTGCAGGTTCGATTCTGGTCAAGGGCAGGTACCTTGGTTGCAGTTGGGTCCCCAGCCCTGGTTGGGGTAGTGCGGGAGGCAACCAATCAGTGTGTCTCTCACATCGATGTTTCTCTCTCTCTCTCCCTCCCATGCTATCTGAAACATCAATGGAAAAATATCCTCAGGTGAGGATTAAAAAAAGAAAATTAAAAAATTATAAAAAATAAATTAAATCTACATAAACAGTTTCTGCTAATTATTGGCATTGTGACCTTGGGCAAATCGTTTAGCCTCTGATCCCCAGATTCTTTTTCAATAAAAGATATATAGTAATACTTATGTCATTTCAAAGCTATTCTTGAATCAGTTTTAATAACTTAGTTTCTTCAGCAATCAACCATTTCATTTGTGTCTTCAAGTTTGTAAATAAAATGTTACTTACTCTTTTTATATTATTTTTGTCTGTCTATAAGCCTCCCTCTCCCCAGTCCCCCATTTCTAAAAATATTTTTTCCCTAGATCAGACTTAAGAGATTTGTCCATTCTGTTGGTCTTCCTGAAAACTAGTTTTTAATTGTATTAATTGTTATTTGAGGTTTTTATTTCCTATTTTATTTATTTCTGTTTTCATCCTTTTTTTTTAGGTAAGGGCTGGGCCCTTTCCCAGCCGTTTTTATTTTTATTATTATTATATATTTTTTTTTCTTTATTGATTTTAGGGAGAGGAAGGGAAAGGGAGAGGGGAAACATCGATGAGAGAGAACATGGACTGGCCGCCTCCTGCATGCCCCCCACTGGGGACCTGGCCCACAACCTGGGCATGTGCCCTGACTGGGAATTGAACCAGCCACCTCTTGGTGCATGGGTCGATGCCCAACCACTGAGCCACACCGGCCAGGCTGTTTTTATCCTTAATAACTCCTTCCTTCGTTTTTCATTGTGCCTCTTTCGTTGTTCTTTTACTTTCTTGAGCTGCTTGCTTGCTTATTTTTATCTTTGTTGCTTTTTAAAAAAATATTTTTTCTTTATTGATTTTAAAGAGAGAGGAAGGGAGAGGGAGAGAGATAGAAACATCGATGAGAGAGAACATGGACTGGCCACCTCCTGCATGTCCCACCCCCAGGGATCAGGCCCACAACTTGGGCATGTGCCCTGACCTGGAATCAAACCGGCGACCTCTTGGTGCATGGGTCAACGCTCAACTGAGCCACACTATCCGGGTTCTTTCTTGCTTTTTGATAAATGCCTTTATTATTGAGTATACATTTTTTTTTTGAGAAATCTTGCTTTGGCCACATGCTGCATGTTTGTATGCCTGGCGCTCTCCTTGCTGTTCATCTAGAAATAGTATGTTATTTCAACCATGGGTGGTTCATCAGAATGTTTAATTTCTAAGTGGGTAAGTTCTTATGGGCTGTCTTTTGTGGTTAAATTTGAATATATTCCATTCTGGAGCTATACTTTTATTGCTTTTTTGAAAATATGCTTTTATTGATTTTTTAGAAAGAGAGGGAGAGAAAGATAGAAACATCAATGAGAGAGAAACATTGATCAGCTGCCTCCTGCACATCCCCTACCGGGGATTGAGCCTGAAACCCAGGCATGCGCCCTGACTGGGACTCAAACTGGCGACCTTTCAGTATATGGGACGATGCTCCTTCCAACTGAGCTACCTGGCCAGGGTGGAGCTACACTTTTTTTTAACTTATCTTTATTGTTGAATGTATTACAGATGTCCCTCTTTTTTTTTACCCCTTGACCCCCTGGGAGCTATACTTTTAAATTATATCATGAGATAAGGGTGTATGGGCAGTTTTTTTAGTTACATGTAAGATTCACCAAGCTCTACTTTGACCTGCATAAAACTTTCATTACAATTACTTGGTATTTCATCTAATCCTTGTCATGCATCACTTTTCATATTTATTGTCTTCATCAAACAGACCTCAAGTATCCCTTTAACGTAACAGTTGTTGCCATTCTGGTCAGAATCCTTCAGGTTCCTGTTCTGTCGATGTGAGTGCCATGTGGTGGGAGATAGCTGGTGTCAAACAGCCATGTATCATAACTGCCTGTGAATACACCGTTTCTCTTTGGAAACCTCTGGATACTGGGCAGTGGGGGAAAATGTATTCCTGGCTCTTCACGGAGGTGAGTCCAAGTCTGAAAGAGGTCTTTGTGATCGTTTGCATGAAAATGGATGGGCAGTTTACCAAAGTGGGGAGGGGGGTCTGACACCATGCAAGACAGAACAGAGATATAAGCTGTTTTCCCCAACATTTTATTATGGAAATTTTCAAACATACTGAAAAATTGTAGTGAGCACTGCGTTCGGCCATCTAGACTCTACAGTTCACATGGTGCTTTATTAGCTTTATCACACCTTTATCCAGAGGTGGATTTTTAAACTAGATCTGTTGAAGCAGCGTGGAATTTTCTCTCTACTCTGACTTCTGAACTTGCTGATACCTACTTATCTTACCCTTCATGAAAACATTGTTTCTGCTTCTTTTTTGCATGTGTTTTCTGCCAGGCCTTCATACATGTCTTACCTGGTTGCAATCCTAGTGTGCTTAAAAAATTTTAATCTGTTTTTTCTCACTTAGCATATAAACATTTCTCCTTGATATTTCTATGTAGAATTTTATTTATCCAGATTTATTCAGGTATAATTGACAAATAAACTTGTAATATATTTAAAGTGTACTCTGTGATTATTCCATGTGTGTGCACATTGGGAAGGGAGTCTCACAATTAAGTGAACACATCCATCACTTTGTTTAGTTACCTTTTTTTTCTTTTTGTGGAATCTTTAAGATCTGCTGTCTTAGCAGATTTAATTCTTGTTCTCTGGTATATCCACAGCTTCTAGCTCTGTGTTTTTGCTCAATAAATATTTATTTTAAATGGCTATATAATGGTCCATTGGCTCACATGCCAGAATTTACTTAACTATTCCCCTGTTGTTAGAAGCACAGGTTGCATTAATAAACATGGCAATGAACACTGTTATGCATATAGCACATTTGGATTTATGACTCATAAAAAAAGGGTGTTTGCTGAACCTTCTCACGTTTCTCCGAATGTTGGAAACTATCCTGGTGCAGTAAGAATAAAAAATGAATGCAACAAATCTTGGAAAATTTAGATTGATTACAAATGAAACCACCAAATTTCATTTTGGCTCTTTATATTGTTTAGGTTCCAGTGTTACAGATAGTTTCCATGCCTGATGTTTGTAATCTTGTGTGTGTGGCTTTGGGAAACTTGGAAATCAGAGAAATCAGGTATGTACTTCTCCAGGAGGAGTTTTTCCCTTTATCTTTCTCTTTATCACGGACTGAAGTTTCCATTTAAAATTTGAACCTAGTGTTTTACTATTAAACACTTACTCCTGCCCTCGCTGGTGTGGCTCAGTTGGCTGGGCACTATCCTGTGCACCAAAAGGTTGCCAGTTCGATACCTGGTCAAGGCACGTGCCTGAGTTGCAGGCTCGATCCCCAGTAGGGGGCATGTGGGAGGCAGCTGATCCATGTTTTCCTCTCACATTGATGTTTTTTCTCTCTCCCTGTCCCTCTCTCTAAAAATCAATAAAAAACTCTTTTAAAAAAGTAATAAAGACTTACTCTCTGCATTTTTTCTTATTTTGGTTTAGGGCATTACTTTGTTCCTCAGATGGTGAAAGTGAGAAGCAGGTGCTCCTGAGTTCTGGAAATATACAAGCTGTGCTTGGCCTGACAGAGAGGAGGCTAGTCAGTAGCAGCAGGACCCTTTGTGACCAGCAAGTAGAGATCATAACATTTGCAGAAGACGGAGGGTAAGAAAAGCACCAGCTGATTTTAACTATTAGATAAAGAATGATTTTATCCCAGGGTTTCAGAGAAAGTTGGATCCCCATCATCTTGTCCTTCTGTGCTGTGAGCGTGGTATTGCAGGTTCTGTCCCACACTGGAGCGTAGAGCAGTTTAGGGCGGAAGCGGACATGTGGGGAGGAAGTCAGCGCAATGCAGAGGCTCAGCAAATGTAGTTCGTTCCCTTTGTCTTTGAGATCTCTGTGCACCCCTTCAATGTTACACGTACCTCAAGATCCTAGGCCCTTCTCTTACTCCACATACTTGGTTTTCATGGCTTAATCTGTTACCATCAAGATGCTGACTACTTGCGAACATACATTTCCAGCTCTGAGCTCTTTCTTGACCTCTAGACCTGCATGCCCATTTATTAGACATCCGGGGTTTCCTCGGATTCAACATGTAGAAAACGAAGCTCTTAGCATCGTCTGTGTCTGTCATATACTCATTTATATACTTTACTTGATTATTTATGTCTGTCCTAATAACAGAGGGCATGTCTTATCTTTTTATAAACTGTTGCAGTAATCTGGACAAGAGACAAATCATTTGCTTAAATTAGGAAAGTGTTAGTGGAGATGGGGAGAAGCAGATAGATTTGGGAGAGGCGAGATGATAAATCATTAGGACTGGGTGATTGAGGAGTTAGAGAGGAAGGAGACAAAGATAATGTCCACGTTTCTGGGTTGGTCACCTGGGTGATGGTGGTACCATTCATTGAGATGGGAATGCAGAAAGAAACATGAGGTTTAAAGAGAGAGCTGGTGACTTTAATGTTGGATATGATGACTTTGAGGTACTTGCAGTATATCCAGGTAGATAATATAGAAGTAATATATGTTTATTGTAGAAAGTTTAGCATATACATGTTTTCTGACTGGAACGTCTTTCTGGTATTAAGTTAATGTTTATTGTGCAGAGTTCAGTAATATGTAGAACAGCTGCTAAGAAACTGCTTTGGTACAGAGTGCTGGTTTTTAATACTATTTTAAATGCAGAAGCCAAGAAAAACAGTTTTTGATGCCTCCCGAAGAGACTGTACTAACTTTTGCTGAGATTGAAGGGATGCAGGAGGCCCTGCTTGGCACCACTATAATGAACAACGTTGTTATGTGGTAAGTTTTCCTTGAGACCCTCAGTTTTCTCTTCTCTGATTTCACAGGGTCCTTAAGATTAGAAGAGACTGTAAATATGATTGTGGGGTTTTTTGTTTACTCTCAGATGCTATATCAAGAACATCATATTAATTCAGACATTGCAACAAAGATCAGTCTGAGTAGACTGTAAGTGAATAAAATTTTATTGGCAAAATGTATGGTGGTTCTACTTCGGGTTAATAGCTGAGTGGCTTCTATCAGACCAACTTTCCCACTTCAAGTAACTATAAACCCTGGAATAAATATAAAAACCTAGTAACTGAAGGTACTAGAGAGTGAGAAAAAGAAAAAAGATACTAAAGGCGGTTCAGCCCTTAGAGAGAGGACCTATCACTGGACAATTTCTTGTTCTATGGCTTTTAGAAGAGGGCAGGCCCCAGTCCACACACTGGGTGGCCGAAAGCTGATAGAAAGCTTTCTGGCCCTGGCCGGTTTGGCTCAGCGGTTAGAGCGTCAGCCTGCGGTCCAGAGAGACCCGGGTTCGGTTCCCGCTAAGGGCATGTACCTCGGTTGCGATTTGTCCCCGGCCCTGGTTGGTCGTGCGGGAGGCAGCCACTCGATGTGTCTCTTTCACGTCGATGTTTCTCTCTCTCTCTCTCTTCCTCTCTCTCCCTCCCATTCTATCTGAACAAAAAAGTCCTCGGGTGAGGATAAAAAAAAAAAAGCTTTCTGATGTGTTGTAGAGTTGTACACCTGAAACCTGTATAATTTTGTTAACCAGTGTCACCTCAATAAATTTAATAAAAAGGAAAAATAAAGAAAACCTTCTGTCCCACTGGTTCAGCAAGACCACGCACCTAGAAAGTGAGGCAGACAAATCCCAAACAGTAGAGTCAGAGAAGAGCCCTGAAGTCCTGGCATAACCTCTACCTTAAACTACATGTGTGCAGGGCAGACTCAGAGAAGCCCAGGTAAGGCAAAAAGAACTGAACTGGGTTGACTGTTTACTTGGCGGGGGCGGTCAGTATTTTTCAGAGGAACCTAAGAGAATCCAGAGTTTATGTGAAATGTCATTCGTGATGTCTGGAATACAATCTAGAGTTACTAGATATATCAAAAATGTTTCATTACAGGATCCAAATTAACAACTTAGTGAGAGGGAAACTGGAGTCAAGGAGTCCCCAGCCACCTCTCTTTCCTGACCACAGGGAGAACCTTACCCAGCCATGAGCACTTGCAGGGTTAATTAGTATTAGGAGGATAGATTTTTTTTCTCAGACGCCTTCTCCATTAACTGTTTCCTTGGGGCCAGAGTGGGTCTAGGAAAGAGAAAGTTGTTACTACCTACCTCTTCTGCCCTGTCCAGTGCTAACCTTCTAGGAACAAGCTAGGGAAGCTTGGCCCCTGAGAGAAGCCTTGCCCGTCCTCACCAGGGAGCCCTGAAATTGACCGTGTCACAACTTGCCAGGAACCCTGTGCTCCGATGTCCTGCTGTCTGTCTCCAGCAGCAGGTTCCCACTCGGGTACTTTCCCCGGGTGTCAGGTCTTATTTGAGGACAATGTTCTTTACAGAAGTTATCTTTTCTATTTTTTCTGCTACTTCTGCTGCTGTCATTATTTAGCTCCTAGACTATTAATTTAATCTAGTAATTGCCATCAATCAGTATTCAACCTCCAGATCATCTTTTATGCTATTATTTTATAAACATTCTTACTCCCAGCCCTCTCCCCTCCACCCAGAAATAAAACCTTTGTGGAGCCCACGTTCACTTTTCTTCAGCTTCCATTTCCATTTCCCCCATGCTCTACTACAGACATTCCTCTTCAGCTATCCCATACTCCTTAGCTCCCTTTTTTCTTCCCATCCCTCATTTACCCCCTTTTGCTGATAGTAGTCTTTTGGCATTTTATATATAATGGATCACAACAGAATTTGGGGTTGGGGAGGGACCTCAGTACTTAGCTTCTAAGAGTAAGTTTAAGTTCTAATGTAAGGGGTATCTTCCTCCACAGTTGCCCTGAATTCTGTCATATCACCTCAGCCCTCATTGCTGTGGCCCTGATCTTTAATTAGCAGGTGCTACTCTGTATTATGAGAGTCCCTGAAGATAGCACCGCCTCTTACATCAGTTATCAGTGCCTACCTTAGCTCTTCGCTTAGGGTAGCTTCTCAAAGACGTATGGCTCGTACAGAGGCTCGCTTTACCTTTCGGGCTCTCTGTAACTATATACGGATAGCGGTTGCTCACCTTTCCTGTGGGACTCCTCATTTGTTAGATGCCTAAAGCAGTTCATGTTATAGTCCAGGTTCAAGTGGCCTGTTTTAATAATTTTTTTATTATTATTATTGATTTTAGAGAGAAAACAAGGGAGGTAGGGAGAGAGAAAGCAAAACATCAATTTGTTGCCTCCCAAATGTGCCCCTACTAGGGATGAGAACCCGCAATCTAGGTAGATGCCCCGACTGGGAATCAAACTAGCAACCTTTCAGTGCATGGGACAATGTTCCAGCCAACTGAGCCACACTGGCCAGGGCTCAAGTGGCCTGTTTTAAAACTATTGCGAAGGTTTAAATATTTAATCTCAGTCAAGCTGTATTAACTGAGCACCATATTTCACTTATATAATGGGTATTTGAGTCTCTACTTCTCTGAGAGAGATGCAAAGATAAATCAGATAAGAATCCTGGTCCCAAGGCCCCTAAAATCTAGTAGGTAAATAAGATTGCTTTACAATTCCAAGTGTCAGAGTGATAGAGATTTGGACAGAGTGCTTTGGGATTTGGGGAGAGAGCAATTACTAACTACAGAACATGCACTAACCTCTGTAAGGGGTAAACTTAATACTGGTGTCCCTTGTATGAGGAAAACCTTGCATACTTCCATGAGAATTTAGCTTTCCATCTTCAGTTTTGGTATACAGTACCTGGGCCACAGAAAGTTCAGAAATATTTGTTGAATGATTATACCCTATTACATTATACCCTATTACAGTATGTTACATAAAAAATGCGGTGCTCTGGCTGATGTGGCTCAGTGGTTAGAGTGCAGGCTCATGCACTGAAGGTCACAAGTTCAATTCCAGTCAAGGGCACGTACCTGGGTTGTAGGTTCATTCCCTGGCATGCAGGAGGCAACTGATAGATGTGTCTCTCTCACGTGAATGTTTCTTTCTCTCTCTCTCTTTCTCTCTCTCTTCCTCCCTCC
Organism: Tadarida brasiliensis; assembly: GCA_030848825.1. NCBI lineage: Eukaryota > Metazoa > Chordata > Mammalia > Chiroptera > Molossidae > Tadarida > Tadarida brasiliensis. Next base: position 124,644,652 of record CM061258.1, read on the forward strand.
TTCCCTCCCTCTCCCTCCCTCCTTCCCTCCCTCTCCCTCCCTACTTCCCTCTCTCTCTGTCACTTCCCCTTCCTCCCTCCCTTCTACTCTCTCTAAAAATCAATGGAAAAAATGACCTTGGGTAAGGATTAACAAAAAAAAGAGGCATGTGGACAGTACTATATGAAATTGGAGGTGAGATTTCTGTGGACTGGTGCAGACAGGAAGGAGATCTAGACTGAGCTCCTGCAGCTGGAGGAAGTGGGACATGATCTGGCCTTGAGGAATGGATGGGCATTGGTCAACCCAGGGATGGGATTGGCCAGTAATGGGGAGGGCATCAGAAGGGATAGTGTGGACCAAGGCAGAGAGCTGGGAACACGCAGAGTGTGTTGTACGAACAGTGAGATGCGGGTCAAGGAGCAGCGAGCAGCATAGTGCTGCAGGGCTGTTTGTGAGCTCGTAAGTACCAGGAAAATGACGGTCTTCATCTGTGGCTCATGGGAGCCAACGGAGTGCTGCACAGGCAGAGTCACACGACAGACGTGATGAATGTCACCAGTCCTCGAGCTAAGGAGTGGTTCCAAACAGCTTTCTTTTTTTCTTCTTTCATATTCACCTTCTTCTCTCCTCTAGTCTTTTTTCCACTTTTCATCCCAGCTCAGTCTTTCCTTCTTTCTCCATTATCTCGGGCTGGCTCTAGAATAAGCAGATATTATAGAGACATAATTGTAAGTCTGTTCCAGCTGTCATCGCTTGCCTAACCAGATTTGGTTTCCTGACCGTTGTCTTCCATGGGAAATTCAGGTGTAACAAGTGTGACAGAATCATAATGATAGAGCTATACTATGTGCCTAATTTTAATACCAAGTAAAATGACATCATGGAAACCTTTTCTCCTGGAATTTGGAGAGACTTCTCCCTAGTGGCATAGCAGAGAGCTAAACTATCAAATGAAACCATTGGCCAAATTAAACAGCAGTTCTATTTTTAATGCAATCTGTGACTAAACAAAACAAAGGTACTGTGTCCCTTCGTTTTTTCCCTTGGTCCCCTCCTAAAGGATGCTGTGATAAAATAGAATATTATGTGAAAACCAGTTTTCTGGAAGAGTGTTATCAGCTTATCTATTTTTGGTGTCTCAGGAATTTAAAAACTGGTCAGCTCCTGAGAAAGATGCACGTTGGTGATTCCTACCAAGCTTCCGTCTGTCACAAAGCCTATTCTGAAATGGTGAGTACTGATCAGCCGGGACACTCTGTTCTGAGTATGACCCTTGGTATCACCGAGTGACAGCAGGAACTTAGTAATTAACTGGCCCTCCCTGTTGCCTGTGTTTTTCAAAATTGGATAACAGAGTTTGTTTTTTCTGGAAAAAAAGTGTTGGTACAATATGATTGCTTGGTGAATTTTCTGGCTGAACAACTTAAGGGCAAACATTAATTTCTGGCTGTGAATTTATACTGAGAAATATTATCCTATTATCAGACTTGGCTCCCAACCACATTGTCATAAATTATTTATGATGTGAGTGAATATCCTGAGGAAGGATGATTAAATGGTCATAGACTTGCTTTTCTCTTAGACTTTATTGTTCGAACACAGCCTCTTAGCCATTGTGTTAATATAGCTGGCTTACAGTCTGCTGTTGGCATCTGAAAAGGTTGGAGGTAGTTATCCAGGACTCAGGGATAACCGTGTCCACTGCGGAGCCACGAGCAGCGGCAGTGGCAGCCAGCCTGGCGCTGTGTGGGGGCTGACTTGCTCGGCCCTGCCAGTCTCAGCACGTGGAGGCTCTGAACGCAAAGATGCATCTCTCCTAGCCCAGTGGCATCTTAGACATGAACTCAAAAGTGTTGTGGTCTTGATAATCTGCCTCATGGTCTTGAGGCTTAATTTTCATCCTAAAATGAGAGGGCTGAATTCGTCTCTAGAATTATTTAATTTACTTACTAATTATTTAAATAATTTTACATCTTTGGTATTACAACACTGATACCTATTCAACTTTAAAACACTGAGCACAGAAATGGAAAAGAGTAAGTAAGAGTTCCCCGTGAAGCCATCCTCGAGAAATGATCATTTATACTGCAGTGCGGGAATTGGCAAACATCTCTGTAAAGGCTCAGACAGCAAATATTTCCAACTCTGCAGGCCATTTAGTCTCTGCTGCAGCTACTCGGCTGTGCTGCTGTCGCACAAAATCACCCAGAGAGGACACATAAGAAATGGGTGTGGCCACGTTTCAGTAAAACATTTTGGAAAATAAAACTTTCCTATGGAACTTTCTGAAAGTCGAATTTCATGTAATTTTCACATGTCACAAAATAGTCTTCCTCTGTCTTTTTTCCAACCATTTCAAAATGCAAAAACCATTCTTAGCTCGTGGGTCATACAGAAATAAGCCTTGAGCCAGATTTGACCTATGGGCCGTGGTTTCCAAACCCTAGTTATGTGTATGGCATTCAGCATTTTTTTAAACTCTCAGTTGTTTTCTAATTATAAAGGTGATTCATTCTCATTATAAAAATTCAGTCATTTTGGCCCTGGCCGGTGTGGCACAGTTGGTTGGAGGATCGTCTTATGCACCAAAAGGTTGCAGATTTGATTCCTGGTCAGGGCACATACCCAGGTTGTGGTTTGATTCCCCAGTTGGGGTACGTGCGGAAGGCAACTGATCAATGTTTCTCTCTCACATTGATGTTTCTCCATCTCTTTCTCTCTCTCTCTCTCTCTCCCTCCCTCTTCCCTTCCTCTCTCTAAAATCAATTTTTTAAAAAATATTTTAAAAATTCAGTCATTCTGGCCCTGGCCGGTTTGGCTCAGCGGTTGGAGCATCGGCCTGCGGTCCGGAGAGACCCGGGTTCCGTTCCCGCTAGGGGCATGTGCCTCGGTTGCAGTTTGCCCCCAGCCCTGGTTGGTCGTGCGGGTGGCAGCCACTCGATGTGGCCCTTTCGCATCGATGTTTCTCTCTCTCTCTCTTCCTCTCTCTCCCTCCTACTCTGTCTGAGCAAAAAATGAAAAAATGTCCTCAGGTGAGGATAAAAAAAAAAAAAAATTCAGTCATTCTGGAAATGTATAAAGTAGAAATGAGTGTTATTAATCCTAAGATGGCCCTATAATTAATTTTCCCTATTTCACCCCCAGAGATAATTATTTTCAACATGTAACAATAGATGTGTTTATATATGTGTGTGACAGATGTCTTCATACACAATAATGTTTTTAGCCTGGCCTGTGTGGCTCAGTGGATTGAGCGTTGTCCCACGGACTGAGAGGTCCAGTTCGATTCCCAGTCAGGGCACAAGCCTGGGTTGTGGGTTTGATCCCCAGGAGGGGGCGTGCAGGAGGCAGCTGATCAATACTTCTCTCTCACTGATGTTTCTATCTCTCTCTCCCTTCCTTTCTCTCTAAAAAATAAATAAAAACATCTAAAAGTAATAATAATAAAATAATATACAGTGTAATCCCCCCCTCCAAAAAATGTTATTATTAGAACATGTAATTTTTGCCCTGGCCAATGGCTCACTTGGTTGGGCATCATCCTATGCACCAAAAGGTTGCAGGTTCAGCTCTTGGTCAGGGCATATGCCTAGGTTTTGGGTTCAATCCCCAATCAGGGCGTGTACGGGAGTCAACAGATTTATGTTTCTCTCTCACATTGATGTTTCTCTTTCTCTCTCCCCATTCCTCTCTCTAAAATCAATTTAAAAATATCCTTAGGTGAAGGTTGAAAAAAAAAAGAACAGCCCTGGCTGGTTTTGCTCAATGGTTAGAGCATCGGCCCACAGACCAATGAGTCTCAAGTTCAGTTCTGGTCAAGGACACATACCTCGGTTGCGGTTCATTCCCAGCCCTGGTTGGGCTGTGTGGGAGGCAACCAGTCAATGTGTCTCTCTCACATTGATGTTTCTCTCTCTCTCTCTCTCTCTCCCTCTCTCTGTCTCTCTCTCCCTCCCTCCCACTCTGTCTGATGATAAATAGAAAAATATCCTCGGTGAGGATTTTAAAAAAAAGAACATGTAATTTTAAAGTTGGGAGAGATTTGTAACACAGATTCCCACAGAAACAACCATAGGTCATGGTGTCTTATTTTTGTCACTCACTCTATAAATACAAATGAATAAGCTATTATAGACTGGCCTAAAAGTCCAGTCGCCACTTGTAACATTGTATTTTTGGGAAATGTGTTCTGAATTTTCAAAAACCAGCTGACAAATGAGCATCTCTAATCTGAGAACTCCCACCACGTGTTTATGTGCACTCTTTCCCTGGGCCAGCATGTCCCCAAATGGGTGGCCTGGGGTGGAAGTCATGTCTAAGGTGGAGGGAACTAGTGCGATAGCCAGACTCACCCCTGCAGACTGGCCGAAAAGTCACTGGGAGCCTGTGCTGGGAAGCCGGAAGTCAGGTCCGTGACAGTCTCAGCAGTGCCCGCCTGAGAAAAGTGAGCCAGTGATGAAATCCCAATACTTACGAATTTAGTGACCATTCCTATGAGTCTTTCATTTTGTCTCTGCCAGGCCTTTCTTTTCCTCACCATAGACCTAATGATTTCTTTGGTTATTAATTTCTCTTTTAAATCAGGGGCTCCTTTTTGTTGTTCTGAGCCATCCTTGTGCCAAAGAGAGGGGGCCGTCGGGAAGCCCTGTGTTCCAGCTCATTGCGGTCAATCCCAAGACGGCCCTGAGCGTGGATGTGATGCTCTACTGTCTTCCTCAAGGGCAGGCTGGGAGGCAAGTATGTGACTGCTGGTCAGCGAGTGTGACCTTTGGAAAGGCACTTGTGCACATACAAAAACCAGGTGTTTTTGTGTCATTTAGATGAGTGGAAACATGAACTACTATATATCTCAAGGTAAAGACTGTTAAGCGGTAGACTGTTTAACCATGGCCAGTGTGGCTCCGTGGTTGTAGCGTCATCCTGTACACAAAAAGGTGGTCAGGGGCACATGCTGGAGGCAACTGATCAATGTTTCTCTCACATCAGTGTTTCTCTCCCCCTCCCTCCCTCTATAAGTAATTTTTTTAAAAAAAGAAGTAAAACATTTAGTAGATCTGAGTCAGGCCTCAGGTTCCCTGTATCCTGATCCCACCAGCATATGGTGTTGGATAAGTATTTTATGTGTATTCAAGTGTTGTTTTATCCCATTATGAAAACATTTTAAATACAGAGAAATTTTCTCTACAGAAGATTTATAATTTATATTCTTTCCATTAAGAAAAGTTTTTTTCGTCCGGCTCAGTGGTTGATCGTCGACCCATGCACCAAGAGGTTGCCGGTTTGATTCCCGGTCAGGACACATGCCCAGGTTGTGGGCCCGATCCCCAGTAGGGGACATGCAGGAGGCGGCCAATCGATGTTCTCTCTCATCAATGATTCTATCTCTCTCTCCCTCTCCCTTCCTCTCTTTCTAAAATCAATAAAGGAAAAAAAAATTTTTTTTAAGTTTTTTTCTTTTTAAGAGAGATAGAAACATCGATGTGAGAAACATCGATCAGCTGCCTCCTGCACGCCCCCTACTGGGGATCGAGCCCACAACCTGGGCATGTGCCCTGACCGGGAATCGAACCGGGACCTCTCAGTCCATGGGAAGATGCTCAATCCACTGAGCCATACTGGCCAGGTTAAGAAAAGTTTTAGAAAGACATCTTTGCTTTGAAATTTGACTGAGCCTCAACCATGTAGACAACTAATACTGATCTATTAGTAAATACTTAACTATTTTTTAAAAGATTTTTTAAAAATTGATTTTGAGAGAGAGAGAAATAGAAACATCGTTGTGAGCGCAGAACATAAATTGGCTGGCTGCCACCCTGGCCGGTTTGGCTCAGTGGTTAGAGTGTTGGCCCGCAGTCCAGAGAGACTCAGGTTCGGTTCCTGCTAAGGGCACGTACCTCGGTTGCAGTTTGTCCCCAGCCCCATTTGGGGTCATGTGGGTGGCAGCCAGTCGATGTGCCTCTTTCACATTGATGTTTCTCTCTCTCTCTCTTCCTCCCTCTCTTCCTCTCGCCCTATCTGAAGATGAATGCAAAAATGTCCTCGGGTGAGGATAAAAAACAAAAACCCCCTTATTAAAAAAATAATGATAAAATAAAAATAAAAATAAAAAATAAAAAACAAAATTGGCTGGCTGCCCCCTGCAATCCCCAACTGGGGATCAAGCCCAAAACCGAGTTATGTGTCCTGACCAGAAATTGAACTAGCAACCTTTTGGTGCATGGGATGACACTCAACCACTGAGCCACACCAGCCAGGGCTAATGTTTAACTCTTGACTGATGAGAAGATCTGTTTATCAGTGGCACTCTGCATGGTGCTGGTGATATGGCAGTGAGGAATAACAGCTCATTTTTATTAAGCAGTTCCTGTGTGTTAGGTACTGTGCTATCAGCTATTTCATCAAACCTCACAATAATCACCATGTCCCCATTTTACTGCTGAAGATAAATAATTTGCCCAGAGTCACACAGTTCTTGCTTTGTTAGAATTCAAAGCCAGATAACTGACTACAGAGCCTGGTCTTAAAAAGATAACCAGAGCCCTGACCAGTTTGGCTCAGCGGTTAGAGCGTCGGCCCGCAGAGAGTCCCGGGTTCAGTTCCCGCTAAGGGCACATACCTTGGTTGCAGTTTGTCCCCGGTCCCAGTTGGGGTCATGTGGGTGGCAGCCACTCGATGTGTCTCTCTCACGTCGATGTTTCTCTCTCTCTCTCCCTCCCTCTCTCCCTCCTGCTCTGTCTGAAGATAAATGCAAAAACGTCCTCGGGTAAGGATTAAAAAAAAGACAACCAGAATTCTGTCTTATAGCCCTGGCCGGTTTGGCTCAGCGGTTAGAGCGTCGGCCTGCGGTCCGGAGAGACCCGGGTTCGGTTCCGGCTAAGGGCATGTACCTCGGTTGCAGTTTGTCCCTGGCCCTGTTGGTCGTGCGGGTGGCAGCCACTCGATGTGTCCCTTTCACGTCGATGTTTCTCTCTCTCTCTCTCTTCCTCTCTCTCCCTCCCACTCTATCTGAAAAAAAAAAAAAAAAAAACAGAATTCTGTCTTATGATTACACTTTTGTGGGAGAGCTACCCACCAAATGTGGAAATAGGATGCTCTCCCATCGTGCAAAGTGCTGTGAAGATAAAAACAGGTCATGTGATACAGTGTGTGTGTGCACATGCACTGCCCTAGATGGGATTAGGTGTGACCTTTCTGCAGAGGCAGCAGGCCTGAATAATGACAAAAGCCCAGCCATGCTAACGTCTGAGGTTAGAGCCTGCCAAGGAGAGGGAATAGCAAGAGCCTGAGGAGACTGAGTTTGGCCATGGTGAGCTAGGGTGCATGGGGTACAAGATGCATCAAGAGATGGGCAGGGACTGCACATGTGATTATGTCCCAAACTGCAACACAGTAGCCAGCAGCTCCAGGATTTCAAAGAGAAGCATTCTATTTCCAAGTACTTTTGTTCTGATTGCTTTGAGGAACATGGTGGTTTTGGCCTTTTTTTTTTTTTTTTTTTGACATGTGGTTTGAATCATCTCTTCTCTGCTTGATATTAGGTTCCTGGAAGGTGATGTGAAGGATAACTTCGCAGCAGCAGTATTGACTTCTGGAACAATTGCCATTTGGGACTTACTTCTAGGTCATTGCACAGCCCTTCTTCCACCCATCTCTGACCAGAACTGGTCTTTTGTTAAATGGTCAGGTACAGATTCTCATTTGCTGGCTGGACAAAAAGATGGAAACATATTTGTATATTTAATAAGTTAGGGTAAGGTGTAAACACAGTGTTCTGGATATATTTGGCCTCCTAGTACTTTTTGGAGGTATAACTATAAGGAAAGTATCTGAAGGACATTTAAAGTAATTACTTGTATTCTTTCAGACAGGCTTTTTATTCTGATGGTGGAGGCCCTACTGATCTTTAATGTTCATTTACACATTGGGGAAAAGGACTTGAGGTTAATTTTTGTAACTCCTCTCATTTGTACATTTGCTTTTAAAAGTGTACATTAAGTTTCAAATGTTAATAAATATTTCTTTGGCACACTCTCCCTCCCGTGAGCATGCCCACACCTTTCTTCCCCCTTTCTTTCTCAGGCATGCTTTTTCTCCCTGAGTTCTAAGGGTCCCCACAAGACTTGCAACCAGGGGAGCAATGGGCAGCAGCAGCTCGTCCCAGGCTAACTCCTGAACCTGTCCCCCAAGGCCCTGACTTTTCAATGATGCAGAGCAGCCCGCCCAGGCTCTCCTGTTGCTCCTTCTACCCTAAGCCCTTCCTTGTTTCACTGTCCCCAGTTTTAATAAACGTACTCTCACAATAAAAAAATAAATAAATATTTTGATACATCCTGCTTGGCATATTGTGTTTTTCCCATCATTTTCAGAAACAAGGATTTTACAAGTAGAATAGTCAATGATGTTTGCATAGTAAGAGTAAATTGCAATTAACTTACTATACTAACATGCCATATATTTTTATGCCATTTGGCTTTATTTCCGCATACCTACTAAAAGTAATACAAGATCCATTGAAATATGTTAATTTAGAAATAGTTCTTGCCAGGCTGGTTTGGCTCAGTGGTTAGGCATCAACCCATGCACCAAGAGGTCGCTGGTTCGATTCCCGGTCAGGGCACATGCCCAGGTTGTGGGCCAAATCCCCAGTGGGGGGCATGCAGGAGGTGGCAAATCAATGTTCTCTCTCATTGATGTTTCTATCTCTCTCTCCCTCTCCCTTCCTCTCTCTAAAATCAATTAAGGAAAAAAAAAAAAGAAAGAAAGAAATAGTTCTTCTTCAGCCCAGCCAGTGTGGCTTAATGGACAGAGAGGTCCTGGTTTGATTTCTGGTCAGGGCACATGCCTGGGTTGTGGGTTCAGTCCCCAGTAGGGGACGTGTAGGAGGCAGCTGAAGGAGTCTTACATTTTTGGTTTGGTGGGCGATGGTGTTAGCAATTGAAATAGAGAACACACAGGGTGAAAGATAAGTCATTTGCGTGTTTATAGAGCATCTGGGAATATTGGACACGGCTGTGAAGCTCACAAAAGAGGCCAGGGCTAGATGCAGGTGGGAATTAAAACCTGTGCAGTGAAACAATTCTGAAAACTTACATTTTTAAAGTCAAGAGTGGGTCAAGGACAGAGCCCTGAGGACCAATGTTTACATGATGAGCAGAAGAGATAGAGCCATGAAAAAGAAAAGGAATGGCCAGCAAGTTTATATCTATTGGACTTGACAATTTAAGGTGTAGTGGTGAGCTTTATGACAAGCTTCAGTAGTTGTGCAAGTGGGGGGTCAAAGAGAATCTTGATTTGAGTGGATTAAAGAGTGAATAGGAAGTGAAGAATTAAAGACAGTGTTTTTCAAGAAGCTTGCTTATGAAGGGAAGGAGGAATGATAGTATTAGAGATACATGAAGGTTAGTGGATGAAGCCTGTGGCCTTGTTTTTAGGCCAGGAGAAACTCTGACATGTTTATGGGCTCAGAGGAAAGAGAAGAAAGAAGGATGAAGATGTCGGGGAGAAGAGATAACTGGCGGTACATGGTCCTAGGAGAACAGAGGGGTAAGACAATAGTGCAAATGGGCTGGAAGGAGGGAGGGATAACTGCTGGGTTGGGGGGTGACGTGTGCAGGAAGCTGACAATTTATGCTTATAAATCCTTTGACGAGGTTGCTGCTGAGAAGCACCAGTGTCCTCTGTTAAGTCTTCCCAGCTGCTAAGGATTTGATCTTAATACTGAACCTTTTACCCAATAGGCCATGTAGGCTGACATTTTTTCTTTGTTTGCTCAAGGGAAAAGTAGCTCTCCCAAAATATGTCATTTAAATAAGAGGTGATTTATTATGTTTGACGAAAAGGATTCGAAGGAACACAAATATAGATAGGTCATGGGAAGAGAGGGTCTTAGTGTAGGCTTAGTAGGCTAACAGGCTCTCCCTGAGTTCTCCCTCTTTTGTTAATGCTGTGCGTCACCATCATGGGTCTGTCTCATGGGTCTGCCTCAAAGTGTGGCCTGGCCTGGCTGGTGTGGCTCGGTGAATTGAGCATTGTCCCATGGACTGAGAGGTCCTAGTTCGATTCCTGGGCAGGACACATGGTCAGGTTGCAGGCTCGGGGGCGTGCAGGAGGCAACCAATCGAAGTTTCTCTCTCATCGATGTTTCTATCTCTCTTTCCCTCCATTCCTCTCTCTGTAAAAGATCAATAAAAATGTGGGTTTTTTTTAATGGTGTTTGGGCCGTGGCCGGTTTGGCTCAGCAGTTAGAGTGTTGGCCCATGGACCAAAGAGTCTCGCGTTTGATTCCGGTCAAGGGCATGTACCTCAGTTGCAGTTCGGTCCTGGCCCTGGTCGGGGGTTGTGCAGGAGGCAGCCAATCGATGTGTCTCTCTCACCTCGATATTTCTCTTTCTCTCTCTCTCTCTCTCTCTCTCTCTCACTCACTCTCTCACTCTCTCCCCATCCCGCTCTATCTGAAGATAAATGGAAAAAATCCTCAGGTGAGGATTTAAAAAAAAAAAGGACTTTGGCCATTTATTCACTGACCATTCCAAAGAGGTGATAGAATTGCTCTTCCAATTGCTCAATAAGCAGTGAAATGGTGGTGATTAAACCAGGGTGCAGGAGAAGCCTGGCATAGAACTCTTGATTGGCATCACCAGCAGCAGAATGATTCCTGAGGTTTTCCTCCTGATCAATTTAATCAAATATACCTCCTAAGAGAGGCCTTCAGGGACCACCCTACCTAAAATCACACACCTGTACTCCCTCACTATTCCCTTCCCCATTTATTGTTCTTGTATTTATCATAACTGTTTGGAGTTGTTTATTTGGGAGGGGGTATATTTTTATTTCTTTATTGTCTGTTTTTCCACTGTAATGTAATCCCTAACGGGGTTAGAGTGCCTGTCTGGCTTGCTCACTGCTGTTGCTCAACAACTAGTACATGGCAGATACTCACATTTTTAGTGAACACATAAATAATTTTACAACAGTGGGATCATACTATGCATTCTATTTTTTTTAATATTTTTATTGATTTTTAGAGATAGAGGAAGGGAGAGGGAGAGAATAAGAAACATCTATGTAAGAGCACAAGATGGATGGGTTGCCTCCTGCACACCCCCTACCGGGGATGAGCCCACAAACCTAGGCATGTGGCCTGACTGGGAATGGAATCAGCAACCTTTTGGTGTACAGGACAACACCCAACCAACTGAGCCACACCGGCCAGGGCTCTAATTATTTTTATTTTTTATTTATTTTTTAATCCTCACCCGAGGCCCGGCCCGTGTGGCTCAGTGGTTGAGCATTGACCCATGCACCATGAGATTACCAGTTCGATTCCCCATCAGGGCACATGTCCAGGTGTGGGCCAAATCCCCAGTGGAGGGCATGCAGAAGGCAGCCAATCGATATTCTCTCTCATCGATGTTTCTCTCTCTCCCTCTCCCTTTCTTTCTCTCTAAAATCAATAAATGAGCCCTGGCCGGTTTGGCTCAGTGGTTGGAGCATCAGCCTGCGGTCCAGAGAGACCCGGATTCGGTTCCCGCTAAGGGCATGTACCTCGGTTGCAGTTTGTCCCCAGCCCTGGTTGGGGTCGTGCGGGAGGCAGCCACTCGATGTGTCCCTTTCACATCGATGTTTCTCTCTCTCTCTCTCTCTCTCTCTCTCTCTCTCTCTCTCTCTCTCTCTCTCTCTCTCTCTTCCTCTCTCTCCCTCCTGCTCTGTCTGAACAAAAAATGGAAAAGTGTCCTCGGGTGAGGATTAAAAACAATAAAAAAATAAAATCAATAGAGGAAAAAAAGATTTTTTTTTAAATCCTCGCCTGAGGACATGCTTAGAGAGAGGAAGTGAGAGAGAAACATCTATGGGTTGCCTCCTGTACACGCTCGACGGGGGATCGAACCGCAACCCGAGTTAGTAGTCTCATATATTTAAATTGACTCATTTTCACATTCTTATTTTATACAGTTTTGACATATTCAGTAATTTTAATTTCTATGAAAGAATCACGCATCAAAACTTAAATAAATGTGTTTCAGAACTTTCAGAGAGTAAGTGGAAGTAAGTTCGTTTCCTGTGTCAATGATTAGTGTTAAGGTACCCTAAAGGCGCGCTGGGCACTCTGTTAGCTCTGGCCCTGGAAGCCAAGTGCCTCCGGACGAACGGCTGGGCTGCGCGCCCCGAGGGCGCAGTGCCGCCAGGGGCCGCCAGGGGCCGCCACCGCCGGCTGGGGCTCGGCAGCGCCGCTCTGTGCGTCGCTCGCGCCGACGGGAGAGGAAACTAGACCCGCGGGCGCAGCGCAGTGCAACCTGGGTCGGCGTAGCCATGGCGGCTCGTGTCCTTTCCTCCTGTGTCCGCCGACTGCCCGCGGCCTTGGCGACGCTGCCCCGGGTTCCCACGCTGGCCGCTGCCCGGCCGCTCAGCACCAGGCTGTGCCCCGCGGGGACTCAGACGAGGCCCGGGGCTCCGGCCTCGGTGCTCGCGCAGGTGACTCGCGGTGACTTTGCTACGACTTGACAGGGGTCAGGGATCGGGCTCGCTGGGGGGCGGGGGCCGGGCCGCGGGGCCGCGCCAGGCGCGGCGGGTGACCGGGGACGTCTGGCTCGCTCCCCTCCCCCTGCCTAACGGTGCTCGGTTGACCCAGCTCGGAGGCTGTGCTCCCTAGTGACACCCCCGGGTTCGATCCGGGCTGCCACTTACCGAAGCTTCGGACCAGTCTGACCTCGCGGAGCCTCAGCCTGAACGTCGAGTCGGGATCCTGGTCTACCCTGTGCAGCCGCGTGGGGCTTAGAGGAGATAGGGCAGGTAGAGCACTTCGGGCGGCGCTTCGTAAGCTCTCCAAGTATTGGTGGCCTTTAGCCCTAGTGATAGTGGTAAATACGGTGATAGCTTTCTAGGCGGAAAACTAATGACAGCGTGCAGAAAGGAAACCACGCCGGCCCCACGGCCTTCTCCGGGGCAGTTCTCTCCCCGAATTTCTCGCGGTGGCACCTTTTTCCTGTTTCTGGGCCTCCTGGAAATAAGGATAGGAAACAAATAGCATCTAGCTTTTTTTTTTTTTAATCTGATGAAACCTTTATGAGGCAGAAATTCTCCTTAGGGCAGTGATTTTCAACCCCAGCTGCACATTCAAGTCACCTGGGTAGCTTAAAAGACAAAGAAAAATCTCTTGCACCCTCCACCCCCAATTCTGACTTACTCTCTGGGATGAGGCCCTGGCATGGGTTCTGGTTTAAGTCCCCCAGGTGGCTCTGAAGTGCACCAAGACTAAGAACTGCTCTCTAAAAGTAGGACAGATTCCCAAGGTCAAGCTGAGAAACTCCTTTTCAAACTCCAGGACTTCACTGTAATAGTGGCTTCATCCTTGACTAAGATGTTAGAATAAAAAGTAAGGAGGCTGGGGACTAATCATTCAGAATCTATTAACAGAGTTGGGGCTTGGGTGTCTTGTTTTTTAAAAGGCACTAAGTGATTATTTTGTGCAGCCAGAGTTGAGATTTTACTGATACTGTAGCAGATTCATTCGTAAGACATTGTCCTGTTGCCTGAATCAAAAATTAAAAGTGTCACCCTGAAGTTAAGGGATAAAAGGGCAGTAAGTATGTGGAACTGCCCAGTGTTTTGTTTTTTCTTTTCTACCTTAAATGTTACACTCTCCCTGAACTGTCTCTTCACTCTGGTTTCTGTTATTGGCTGTATGCCAGTCACCCCAAACCTCCACCTCTGCCAGTCCCGGTTCATCTCAGCTGGACGATTGCTCACTCCACCCATTCCCTGCTGTTGGTTTTCCCTCCTCAAAATTCATCCACTATGCTGATCTCAGAGCAACCAGTTACTCATTTATATCCTTTCCCCCCAAAAAAGAACTAAAGCAGCTTTCCTGAGTATAAAAATATAAGACTTTAAAATAGAAGGCAAGAGAAACAAGGTCTGATACTTGACCCCAGCAGGCCCTGAATCTAAACTGTCTCAGAGCCAGAGCACAAAGAGAATTTCCAGCGAGTTCTTTGGGACGTGGTACCCAGATGAAGACAAAGCACTGGTGCAGGGAAAACGTGACCATTCTTAGCACCAGAACCAGATGATGTGAGTGCCTGATGGACTCAGGACTGCAGTCTGTCCACGTCATTCATTCCCCAGTAAGACAAACTTCTTTTGTCTTACTCAAGGCTCTGCAGCCCTGGCCCCTGCCTCAGCAGCACCAGAGCCTGTTGGTGTGCCACCTTGCCTTTAAATCTCCAGCAACATGAACTAGTTTCTTCCCACACAGACACATTACACTTTCACACCTCCTTTCCTTCTATTGGCCTGCCCTTCCCTCCTTGAATAACTGCCCCTGTCCTCCTGGCTAACTCCAAGTCTCCTTCCCTTCCTCTCAGTGAATGACAACTTTTGTTACTGAAGCAGCCTACTAGTACCTTTGCTGTGGCTCTTATCTCATTTTTATTACAACTGAAATGATCTGTTTGGATTGGTCTTTTCCATTAGACTGTAGCTTCTCTGAGGATAGAGGTCATGTCTTCTTTATCTTTGTTGTTCCAGCCAATAGCACAGTGCACGGCACATAAGGTAAAGCTTGCCGACTGCTGAGATAGTTATTTAAATAAAGGCAAGGCATTGCCATATGTGAGGACACAGGTGTATGTGGTGAAGCAAGAAGAGGGACTACATGAACCCCAGCCAGCATGGTCTTGAAGGCAGGGTGTGGCACATGCGGAGGCCAGGCAGAGCCCAGTACCCACTTACGGCTGCCCGAAGGGTGCCTGTGGAAGGGAGAGGCCCTAGTTGAGGTGGAAGACAGCAGGCATTGTGATGGGTGCTGGGTGCCCACTGGGGAATGTGATGTTCTCTGTCTAGGTCAGGGAGTAAACATTAAACAAGGTTTGTTGAGCCCTGGCCGGTTTGGTTCAGCGGTTAGAGCGTTGGCCTGCAGACCCGTTGGCCTGCAAACCAAAGAGTTGTGGGTTCGATTCCGGTCAAGGGCACGTACCTCGGTTGTGGTTCGGTCCCCAGCCCTGGTCAGGGTCGTGCAGGAGGCAACCAGTCCATGTGTCTCTCTCACATTGATGTTTCTCTCTTTCCCTTCCTCCCTCCCTCGCCCTCTATCTGAAGATAAATGGAAAAAATATCCTCAGGTGAGGATTTTTTTTTTAAATGGTTTGTTGAAGGGATGAGTGAGACCTCTCCTCCCAGCTAGCCACGCTGGGTGACTTGAGTGAGTGAATGCGATAGGGAGACAGTGGGACGAGTGGAGATTGGCCTGGTCTGTGAGCAAGCATTTTGCAGACAGATGGATAAGGAGTTCATTTCCAAACAGTGGAGTTTGAGATGTCTGCCACCTGGCTAGAACCGTGCAGGGGTGGTTTGTAGAGATGGCCTTGGACGCCATCTCCTCGGGTTCCTTCTGAGTTTCCCTCAGAGATGAGCCCCAGTGGAGAGAATATGGATTCTGATGGAAACTAATCAGGCTTAATTTCTACTAACCCAGAGGGTAATCACTCTTTTCCTGCAAAAAGTGCCTTCTCTGATGTCTGTGGAAGGTTTCTGTTCAATAGAATTGTTAAGTGTACATCTTGGGGAAGAACAATTGATGTCGGAAACAACACGTGTATCTTTAAAAGAGAAATAAAAGCATAGATCCAGCAGGCAGGAGGCAGTAAGGACCTCCAGGAGGCTTTCTCTGCCTCAGTTTCCTCATCTAAAATGGGGTGATAGTACTGTGTGTCTCATAGTATGTCAGAACTAGAGGAGATGGTGTATGGAAAGTGCTCAGTGCAGTACTCTAGCCTGACTTAATGATAAGAAATCAGTGAAGAGACCCAAGGGGCGGCATGGGGGGAAGCAGGATCAAGTGCTTTGGGGCTACACTACCCCAAAGCCTCAAACTGCAGGGCACCATCATCACCCGGTCCTGCTGGACAGCCCTGCGGAGCACTCCCTGTGTATGTGCCAGGCAGTGTTGTGGGCTCTTTCCATCATCTCACTGATGCTTTCCGACAGCGCTGTGAGCTTGCACTGTTTACCCTCATCTTCCAGGTAAGGAAACTAAGGCAGAGAGAAATTAGTAAGAAAGAGCTAGTGCCAGAGTGCAAACGAGGCGATCTCATTCCAGGGTCTGAGCTCTCGCCCTCCTACCTTTGCTGAGCCCACTTTAGCGGCCCATGTTACATTGGCCTGTGGCCTCCAGGTGGAGACCCCTTTAATTTCATTTAATTACGTGGTGCCCACCTGGCCTCTGCAGGCACTTGGCCTGCGGCCAGGGCAGTGCTGACCCCTAGTGGGCCATATGGGTTGCTGTGTACAAACACCCTCACCAGCCTCTTCTCCCTCCTTGGGCACTGTGCACACGTCAGCCTCCCCTTTCTCTGTCCCTCACCTCAGCAGTAACTCCACCTCCCACCACTTGTTGATAAGCACAGACAAGACCTCTGTCCTTCCTCTTCAAAGTCTTGTCTGTCTTGCCCTGGCTGGTTTGGCTCAGCGGTTAGAGCGTCGGCCTGCGGTCCAGAGAGACCCAGGTTCGGTTCCCGCTAAGGGCACGTACCTCGGTTGCAGTTTGTCCCCGGCCCTGGTTGGTCGTGCGGGAGGCAGCCACTTGATGTGTCCCTTTCACATCGATGTTTCTCTCTCTCTCTCTCTTCCTCTCTCTCCCTCCCACTCTATCTGAACAGAAAATGGAAAAATGTCCTCGGGTGAGGATTTAAAAAAAAAAAAAAATGCAAAGTCTTGTCTGTCTTTACCACTATTAGCCCATTCCTTCACCCCCTTTCTCTTTAGTCCTTTCTGCTGCTTCCTTTTACCTGTGGCATGGAAACCTCGTCTAGTCGTTGCTGATAAGGCCTGGTGACATTCCCACATCAGAGGTCTCCTTAACCCATGCTGTCATTAGAAAGGAAAGGACACTGTAAATTTAGACCAAAAGAGAGCAAGTGCTCCAAAACTCCAAAAGTACCCAGAAATACTTTTTAGAGTATCTATAAAACACATGTCATCTCAGCTTGCTGATTAAATCTGATTTCAATGTCTGGGTTCATCTGGGGTTTTTGCAAGATGCATGCTTCTTATATAGAGGTGTGTATGGGTTTGGTTCATTTGGTGGTTTGGGGTGGTTCCCCCCCCCCCCCCATCTACCTACCTGCCTCTGGCAGTGTGGTTTTTTTAAAAATAATTTCTTTATTGATTTTTAGAGAGAGAGGAAGGGAGAGGAAGAGAGAGAAACATCGATGAGAGAGAACATTGACTGGCCACCTCCTGCATGCCCCCACTGAGGATCAGGCCCACAACCTGGGCATGCGCCCTGACCAGGAATCGAACCGGCGATCTCTTGGTGCATGGGTCGACGCTCAACCACTGAGCCACACTGGCCAGGCTGGCAGTGTTTTTTATAACGATTTTTCATGGACCTTTGTGAGTCTCAGGCATCTAAGCCCCAACAAGCAAAACCTATTTTCTATGGGAAATGCCCTAAGAACTCCACACCGCAGTATTAAAATCCATTTTAGAAGGTGAACAAACCAGTTCAGATTAGGGACCGAGCAAAACTATCTGACAGCTGCTTTCTCTTGTTCTGCACTGTACTATCCACGGCTTTAAACCATCTGACCTGTGAGTTGGAGCTCTTGCCACATTTGGTGAGAGTCCAGTCAAGCCTCTAGTACCAGTTTAATATAAATAGGTGAATATCAGAGAGATTTGAGATGATCCTCCATCGTGTCCAAGATCAGAAAGGCTCATGGTTTGGCTGGTGGCAACAAGGCGCAGGCCCTGAAGGGAAATAGACTGAACTGTGACAACTGTCAGGCCCCTTCTTCCTCTCCATTAGGTTGATAGCCAGTGGGCCAGAAAAGACCCCTGTGGCGCATGGTCCTTGGTGTCAGCTGCCTCAGTTCACCATGACAGCTCTTTCCTGTGGGTGACTTTGACTTAGGTATGCCCATTGGAGGTGGCAGGGACTTGCTGTGGCAGTGGCTGCTGCAGATGCCATGAGAAGACAGGCTCTTCTGCAGACCTTAGACGGTTCCAGTCTCACTGAGTGGGACGAATGTCCAAAGCTAGTCCTGGCTCTGAGGGGAAGGGAGGCCCATGTTCCTGCTGAACAGCTAGGACTTCTGAGGCTACCCAGCAGTGACACGGTGGGCCTATGGGCCACAATCAGAATCAGATGAGGTGGGTTCTCTAGAGCCCTGAAAGCTTTGTGAAAGATACTAATATAGGCTAGTGCATTTACTTGGAGGCATTTTAGGTTCAACGTTTCCTTCCTACCCTTGCCCTAGGTACCAGGTAGAGTTACACAGCTGTGCCGCCAGTATAGTGACGCGCCCCCTCTGACGTTGGAGGGGATCAAGGACCGTGTTCTTTATGTCTTGAAACTCTATGACAAGATTGACCCAGAGAAGGTAATTGATATGGTTTAAATGTTTTTTTCCTTCTATAAACGAGTATTTAATCACATGGTACAAAATTCAGACTGTCCAAAAGGACATTCAATAAAACATCTCCCTGCTCCCAGCCCGCAGTTCCCCTCTGGGAGGCAGCAATGAAAGCAGCTTCTCATGTATTTTTCCAGAGATACTCAGCGCATATGCAAGGAAGTACATATATACACAAATACATGTATATTGTAGGTGCTGTGTGGTCTGTATCTCCCACCCTTTTTTAAAAACTCAGTGGTAGTGTGTTATGCACCTTTCTTAAACCCTTGGAATTTTTCTGTGACACACAAAAAATCCCTCCTTAATTAATTGAATCTGTTGTGTGAGTAGGATTGTGGGTTTGGGGGTTTTGTTTGTTTGATTTTTGAGGTATAATTGACACATAACATCATTAGTTTCAGGTATTTGTATATATTATGAATTAGTCACCATAAGTCTAGTTAACATCCGTCACCACACCTAGTTACAAAAAAGTTTTTTCTTGTGATGAGGACTTTTAAGATCTATTCTTAGCAACTTTCAAATATGCAAGACAGTATTAATCACTGTGGTCACCATGCTGTACATGACACCCAGGAGTGTTTGTGTAGATAGGGTGTTTTGAAGAATTCTTCCTGGTGATCTTGAGGTCTAAATTAAAGGCAGGTGATGATAAACACCATCTGCTATTGTTGAGGGGAAGAATGTCACTTCTAAAATGTAGTGTCTTAGTTGTTAATAAGGCAACAAGAAAAAAGAAACTCTCATGTCATTGAGAGCAGCGATCAAAGGTCTTAAAATATGTAACCAAGGTTAACGAAGTGGATGTGTAAAACACACCGAGCGTATGTTGTATGTCGGCACACGTTAGATGTATGGTACTAGTGAGGGTTCCTCCTATTTAAAAAGAAATCTTCCACATAATGATTAAGTAACGTTGTACCACCTAGGTATCTTGCAAAACAAAAGCTCTCACAGACTGAATTTTGTATTTGGTGTCCTTTTCTTGCAGCTCTCGGTAAATTCCCATTTTATGAAAGACCTGGGCTTAGACAGTTTGGACCAAGTGGAGATTATCATGGCCATGGAGGACGAATTTGGTAACACACACAGGCTGTTCTTGGGTCTCCATATTGGGATTCTTTTTTTTCTTGTATTTTTTTAGAGAGAGGAAGGAAGGTAGAGAAACGTCAGTTTGTTGTTCCACTTATTTATTCATCCATTGTTTGATTCTTATATGTGCCCTGATCAGGGATCCAACCGGCAACCTTGGCATATTGGCATGACACTCTTAACCAACTGAGCTACCTGGCCAGGGCCCAGACTGTGATTCTTGACTTGTGTGGGTCAAGTAAAAGGAATGCTGGGAGTCTGAATTGGGATTTGAATCAAATATATAAGTAGAAACAGGCCCCTTCGCACACAATCACGCGCACATGTGCCTTGGCTTCCTGCAGTGCCTCCCTTGCGCACTTCAAGTTTTTCTGGTTTGGGACAGTTGTGCAAATGAAACCATTCAAGGCTCCACAATTAATTTTGGGGGTGAACTGCCTGAATGGAAGCCAAGGAACTTCTGTGCCATCCTACAGAGCAGAACTTAGTTAAGACTCCTCACAGATTATGCTAACTATAGGCGTGGTATCTGTTGAGGTAGGGTGGGTATGGGATTTCTTTAGGGGTAATGAAATATTCTACAATTTAATGGTGATGGTTGCACAACCTTGTGATGATACCAAAAACCATTGGATTTTACACTTTAAATGGGTGAATTTTCTATTATGTGAATTATATCTTTAAAAAAGAACCAACTATTATACCCAATATGGTATACACGTTTTCTAAAACGTAACTGGCTCACAACTTGAACGGATTCAGGGTTGCTGGCAACTTGATGTACTTGGGGGTGTTATGGAGGGTTAGTGCTTTCAAGTGTGAAGGATTTGCTTTTACACTCATACATTGCTGTAAATTTTACTTTTAGGCTTTGAAATTCCTGATATAGATGCGGAGAAATTGATGTGTCCACAAGAAATTGTAGATTACATAGCAGATAAGAAGGATGTGTATGAATAAAGAATCAGGTAAATAATTTTACATAGAATTATGTTCTCATAGAATTCATCTCTCTGGGGTTCTTCAATAAAGCAAGACTCAAGAGGAAGTGGAAAATGGAAATGCCTGACAAATTCTCACTGATTATAAAATGCAGGCCCCTCTGGCTATCTGCTAGACCAAGGGGCCCAGACTTAGTGATCATCTTTATCTTCAAGGAGGGTTGAGAGTTCATTGCCAGACAGACTCCCTTGGGTGTTAGCCCTCCTAAAAGCAGTCTTGTAGAAAAGACTGTGCAAGTTCACCCAGAAGCAGAGACCACTGCCTCCCTCAGTCCACCTAGGCTAGCCTGCTGTCCAGGAAGTTGGGATGGCCTGGCTGTTGGCTGTTAGGCAGAGACCTCATGGTCAAGGAGATGGACACTGGAGTCAGACACGTTTATTCTGTCACATTCTGTAAGTCTGGCAATCTTGGGCAGCCTGTCCTACACAGATAAGACCTACCTGGGATTTTTGTGAAGGTAAAATTCAGTGGTATGTAAATCACTTAATACAACGCTTGATGGTAAAGAAGCCTGTCAGTAAATTTTAGCTATTGTTATTTGGGCTCTAGGATAATCAAGTGGTGAGACTCTTTAAATAAAGAGTGCCTATATTGGTGCCTATAACTTACTGTGGGTATAGCGCCTCAAAAACCTTCATGGAAAGTGGTGACAATACACCGAAAGAAACACTGCACTTTCTGTGTCTTTTCCAGACCCCTTTTCTTCACCGAGAGGACTCAGAAGATATAGGCGAGTGTCTGGCAGCGAGAATGCATTTGGCATCATTGCTGACATTGACAGAGTGATTCTGTTTAGACTTGTATTTAAATTGTCTAAGTGTTTGTGCCCTTTGAAAATAAATCTATAAAACCAACATTTTTGTCCGTCTTGTTTTTCAGTCATGTCTGTGAAGTGCATTTTTATAATGACTTTGCTTAATATTTTTAAAGATCTGTCATTGGCATTCACGCGAATCAAAACTGGGACTTTTCGAGCAATGTACTCAGAATGAAACAGGCTCGCGTGGGACGCCTGATTGGAATGACCATTAATTTTAACACCTGGGGCAGATTGTCCTTCTGGCTAAGCCCCACAGCAGCTGCACATTTTGCCCAAAAAGCGCATCTGTGGTTGTTTGAGATACGAGGCCCAGCAGTACTGCCACTGCAGTAATCGCTCTGCACAGAAGTGGCCCATTCGCATCATTCGGTAGCTGTCCTAGGTCCCAAAGGAGCCAGAACACAGAAGAAAATTCACTGAATCGCATACAGATAATACTTTGGCAATGCTACTTAGGGCCTGGGTGTTCAAACAGCAAAGGCCCTTTTGCTCTAAGGACTCACTGGAATGTTCTCTGTGTGCCACTTTAGCCAGGCAGCACACTGGCCACGTGCAGCCTCCCAAAGTGTGTGTTACCCTGGCTGAGGGGCTCAGGTGGAGTGTCGTCCCGTACCCCGAAAGGTGGCAGGTTTGAATCCCAATCAGGGCACATACCCAGATTGCAGGTTAAATCCCTGGTCAGGGTATGTACAGAAGGCAACCAAGATGTTTCTCTCACACATGGATCTTTCTCCCTTCCTCTCGCTAAAATTAATTTCTTTTAAAAAGTGTGAATGAGAACGGAACAGATGGAATAGTGTGCACACTGTTCTAATGGCCCTTGACCACCTGTACGTCTGCTGTAGGCAGTCCCCTTTGTGAGAGTGGCTGAGGCCTGTCACAACCTGTTTCCGGCCCAACCTCCAGTTCACCACCCCTCACTGTGCCCTCCCGGAGAGCAAGTGTACTCACCCACTCCGAGAACTGCCTCATGCCCACGACGTGCGGCACGCCGCCAGCGGGCGAGCACCACAGGGAAGCCGTGCACAGGTAAGCCTGCACTCCCAGGAGCTCCCCACCCAGGCGGGGACAGGCAGCAGCCACAGGATGTCACATGCAGAGCAGTGCAAGCCCTGGACTGCCCTGATGTGATGGACAGTAATGTTGCCAGAATTGTTGAACCCGAACCTGATCATGAGGAACACCCAAAAGGTAGGGCTTTAAAAGAAACTGATGTCATGGGGAAGGAAGATAACTATTAGAAAAGGAGACCAGAGGCATCAACTTCAGGGGAGTGTGGGGCTGGATGGGAGGGGAAGAACACAGGACACTGGACAGATGGGCTGTGTGCCGGGGACACGACGTCACATTCGTCAGGAATGACAGTGCTATGGTGGTCAGACTGACCTATTCTCTTGAGGTACATACTGAGTACTTAGGGGTGTAGCATCAGGACTGCAGCTGACTTTCACATGGTTCAGAAAGAAGAGAAACAGCAAAACGTTAGCCAGTGACTTGGTGACGGCTATATGTGTGTATATGCTATGCGTGTTCACTGTGCTATTCTTTCAAGTTTGAAATTTGTCAAAATAAGGGAGGAAATTCAACATGATACATGTAACAAAATGAACACAGACACCATACAATTGGTTACCCAACAATTTGAGACTGGTTAAATAGGAGGTTTTATGCAATCACATGAAAAACTGCATTCAGTGCAGACAGATTATAACCAACATGACCCCGTTTCTATAAAACACACCATTGACAATGACTATGAGACAGTAGGAATAGGGCTCATTTCTGTTGAGCAGTATAAATACCTGTATTGTGTAACAAATGACACATAAAAGGAGTATCTGAAAGTGTGTGGGCACAGGCCGGCAGTGCTGAGCTGACTTGGGGAAAGGCGTTTGAGGCCGTGAAGCCCGGGCAGAACATCAAGGGCTCGGCCGGGGCAGCCACGTGGAGGCAGGAGTGGCGTCTGCAGAACAGGCTGGAGCACCGACTGTATGAACTCGTGGTTTGCCCATGTGTAACCAAGGAGCCTTACAAGCTGGTGGAGGAAAGTGGCGGCAGCGGGAGCAGCAGGGTATCCTGCAAAGGACACAGCCAGATAGATGTGTCTGAGCTCCTTTGATGGTGGCTGTGCAAATGGTGGCCTAAAGGGAAGAACCCTGTGGTTTTTGGGAAAGCCCATGTGAAAAATGCAGAAGGAATGGCTGGTAAGACACTCTAGGAATAAAAATAGCAAAACCTGGTCAGATAAAGGAGTTTAGGATATCTCCGAAGTTTATGGCTTAGGCTGCTGGTAATGAGTTTTCTGAAACAGGGACTAGAGGAGGATCAGACTGGAAAGTGGACAAAATTTCAGGTTGGGACATAGATTTGTTTGAGACACCCAGCAAGAAAGGCCTGGGCTGCAGCCATGGGCCTAGTGAGTGCAAGGTGCGTGCCCTCCCTTCTGAGAAGGCATCTATGTGAAAAGACACCCTCTGCTCCTGGATGGACCCAATGCCCTATGCCTGAGTGAACTCTACTGCCCGAAGGAATGAGAGCTGAAGTTGAGAAGCTAGAACTGAGAGCCTTGCCTGTCACTTGAAATTTCTTTATCAAGTATGTGTATTACTGTCATTTTTTTAAAAATGGTGGCCAATTAGCCCTGGCTGGTTTGGCTCAGTAGTTGGAGCGTCAGCCCGCAGGCCAAAGGGTCTCTCAGGTTCAATTCCTAGTCAAGGGCACATACCTGGATTGCAGGTTTGATCCCTGGTCCCAGTGGGGGTCGTGCAGTAGGCAACCAATCGATGTGTCTCTCTCACATCGATGATTCTCTCTCCCCCTTCCATTGTATCTAGAAAGCAATGGAAAAATATCCTTGGGTGAGAATTAACTAACTAACTAAATAAATAAATAAATAAAATGGTAGCCAATTAATTAACAAATGTCAAGGTTCAAAATTTAAAATAACTCACAAACACAAGACATACAGCTAAACCAGGGAAAGAAAAAAAATGTAGCGCGTTCTTTCCTAAGTTCTCAACAACAAGGCAAGTGTTGAACAGCAGAGGTTGGCATGAGGCCAATCTGAGTTCTGAATCGTAGCCTCAGATAATGACAGGCATAACCTTGGCTACGTCACTTAACTTCCCTAAGCCTAAGTTTCCTCTAATGGGTAAAGTGGGGGCGACAATATCATGCACACAATCTGACACAGAGCCTGGGACACAGCAGGACTGGGTGAAGGAGCTGATGTTACAGGACCTGAAGACAGAGTGTTTGGAGCAAGTCCCTCGTGGACAGAGCATCCAGAGGTGCCCATGCCTCACCCAAGTAGCAGGGATCTGACTCCCAGGTAAATGCTAGAGGCCAAACCCTGCTAGGTGGTCTGCCAGAGCTGCTCAAAGCCCCAGACTCATGATGTATGGAAGTCAAACACGACTAACAATGTTTGTGTTTTTGTGGAGAGCAGGGGTCACAAACCACGAAAAGCTCCTATCTGGTACTTTTACTAGAAATCTTGAGGAAGAAAAAAGTTCTTTACCTTGGAGTTGCTAGTCTAGTGGGAGCTAGATCAACAGAGGGCAAAGCAGAGCCAGCAGTTAGAGGGTCAGGTGCCTGAAGTCCCGACACACGCTCCTGCACTGGGCTTGGTCTGACACGCATTTCCGTTATCTGAGCCTGACTGCTTTGCCCCAGTCCTGTGAATTGGGTTTGTCACCAAGAACCAGGAGTCCTGAGTCATGGACCCCTGGAGTCTGTAAGTCAGACTGGGATGAGGGAGGGGAGCCAGTGATCAGTGGACGAGAGGACTCTGCCCTCTGGGGGTGTCGGTTCCCTGACTACCCCTCCTCCAGGACCGCAGCCCCAGCCAGCACAATAAACCCACACCACCACAGTGTTTTCCACAGCGGCTGCACCAGTCTGCATTCCCACCAGCAGTGCACTAGACATTAATTTTCTTAAGTGAGGTGGTGTGCTGAGGTCTCAGTGTCCTTAGAAGGCATGTGCAAGAACACACACAGGTGGGCATCATGACAGCTGCAGGTCTGTCAAATCTTTCAGCAAAATAAGGGGTATGTGTGTCTGAAGAAGAGAAAATTATTGCTTAATGTTTTAACAATTGGTGAACCAAGGTGAAAAATACAAGGTAGTGAACATGGCGTATTTCTACTCTGTCGGTTTGAAAATTTCCAAACCAAAAAATGGAAACAATAAGGATTAAAAGTAGATAAGGGACCATGGCCAGTGTGGCTCTGCGGTTCTATCGTCGGCCTGTGGACCCAAGGGTCAAGGGTTCGCTTTCAACTCAAAGGCATGTACCTGGGTTGCAGGTTTGATCCCCGGCCCTGGTCAGGGTTGTACAGGAGGCAACCAATCGGTGTGTCTCAATCACACTGATGTTTTTCTCTCTCTCCCTCCCTCCCATTCTATCTAAAATTCAATGGAAAAATATCATCGGGTGAGGATTAACAACAACAAAAAGATAAAGGGGAGAGGGGTAAAAATAGAGCAAGAGGCTTGAAAATCAGGAGTTATAAAATGGGGTGAACAGTAGGAAGAATTGTACCAGGAAGGTAAGACAGGCTAACAAGGCCTCAGAACAAAGATAACTAGGGAGAGGCAGAGGTCAGTCCCAGCTGAGCACTGCCAAGTATTGTCGACTAGGGGTCCTGGGGAGAAGCACCCCCACTTCCCATGTGGACAGGCTAAACAGACTGCCTCTTGGGCAAGAGGAGGAAGTCACTGCTTCTTGCCCTACTGGCCGCCTGGCCTGAGGGGTCCCCATTGCAGAAAGGTTGTTACCTACAGTTGTGAAAATGCAGACACCCCCTTAAAGGCACAGTACAACATTCAGACTGCTGTTTACTGCCCTCTCCCTGTTCATCTGAAGGAGCCATTCAGAACTGGGATGAAACCTGGACGTATCCTCTGCAGAGAGCTTTCTCGAGGCGGCATCAGCCAATGTGTAGCAAGGGACAGAGCCACCGACCTCACCCAAAAGTCAGACCCTTATGATCTAACAGCACTGCTTCCTGATTATGAGGCACTGGAATAATGGGAAAGAGCTAGGAAGGGGCCGTGGGACCTGAACCTTTGGGAACATTCATGAAGCAGGGAGGACGAGGGAGGGTCCAGGGAAAATGGTGCTGGGTCAAAACCAGTTCTGACAAACTGCAATCACTGTTCATGCCAAGGATTCTGTTTCTGTTCCATTTCTAGTAATAGATCATCTCCCTCCCTCCTCCTGGGTCTTTGCAGCTGTGGCGAGAACTGGACTCCTCTCAGTGTTACCAAGCATGTCCTCCCAGGCTAAATGACTGGGTGAAGTCACACGAGGCACAAGTCAGAAGGTGTAGGGACAGGGAGGTGGCGTCCCCTCCAACACCGGGAGGCCAGAGAGGGTGGGGGAGGGTGGTCCTAACAGGAGCATGGCCTTGGCAGTGACTCTGACTAACACAGAAGTAACAAATCCAATCCTTGTATCATGTTCGCAGGATACACTCAAATGCAAACAAAGACAGGAAAATGGTTGACCACAGCTGGCAAAAGAATGGCTCCAGGCCCAGCTCCAAATATTGGTCAAGCCCCTGTATGGATTAGGCGCATGAAGAACTGGAAAGAATAAGGAGACGCAATTAATTATCAAACTTTAATTGATAGGCTAATCTTACAGGATAAACAATAAGACAGCTAGTCAAGGTTACACGTTAAAAAAATCCAGCAGCGCAAATCTAACAGACTAAATACGTTCATCTCCTCCCAAACAGGCATTGATTTAGGAAAAAAAAAAAAAAAAAAACAGACCAGAGTGCACACCACAAGAAAACATGGTACTTACGTATATTCTTAATTCATTCTGGAGAACTCTTTAAGAAAACAGAAAGAAGGTCCTGGGATTGGGAAAGCAGCAGAAGCACTCAGCCTGGCAGCTAAATGGACCAGATGTTCTGCACTCCAGAGGGCTCCTGAACACCTGTAACTTCAGAGGCCACCAGGCCCTATTAAGAAGAAAACAGGTGCCAATGCTAACTAGAGATGACATTGTCACAAAGCCTTAAAACAAAGGGACCATCCTTTCCCAAGACAACAGGCAGAACAGAAGCAGGGAGCAAGGGAGAGGTCTCCTCAGAAGATGGGCTGGAAAGAAGGCCAGCCCTCACGTGGCCCATGGCACAGGGTCTACCCCTGCCCTCCCTGCCCTCCCTGCCCTCCCTGCCCCGGCACAGAAAGGGTGAGCCCAGAGCAAGAGCCCAGGACAGCTCTTCCAGGCACATGGTTAAAGTAAGAGGAAGGAAAGCCAGCCCCTGAAATATGACACATTTTCAGAGCCGTGGCAACGTGGCAGTTCGTCCCTCTGGCCCTTAGAAAGTAAAGCAGCAACTAAGAAGACTCCTGAGCCCATGAGTGATCGGAAAGGACATCTCAGCTCAGTTCAGCCTCACAAGAAGAGCTAATACTACTTGCAGAAGGCCCATCAGCAATTAAAATACTTAATACCAAAGAGTTCAGCAATTCTCAAGTCTCAGTTCTCTGAACAGGCTGACTGACACCGAGCCCTCTTCAGCAGGGATCATTTGTCACTATTTGTCAAGTGGCCTCAGGAAGGGAAAGAAAGGCATGGCACCTGTGAGCAAAGACCTCCAGGAGGCTCAGGGAAGTGCATGACCCGAGGCCAGGCCCCACCTGCTCCTGCATGCTGCAGCCCCTGGTCCACTTACATGCCATGTGCCACCGTGAGGGACAGTCACAACCCCAGAGAAAGAGCTGGTCCCCTCAGACAGTGAAGGAACTGCACAGAAGTCATCCTGATGACACCAACACTGCGATGTACCTAAAGAGAGGAGTTCAGCTTGCTGACACAGACTGTCTCAGTACACTCTGGACTGTAAGACAAAAAATGAAGACTGCTCACGGACTCGGTGACAAGACAGTGAATACTGCTGGGACAAAGACTCAGATCTAAATCAAACACCTCTTCCAGGGGCTCCTGGTACGTCCACCTCTGCTCTCCGAGGGCTTCCAGCAAGATCTCCATGATTGTTCTAGCAGATTCAGTGAGCCCCATCATACATTTCCATATGAAAAGATGTCATTTACGTTATTATATATATATAGTATCTCGAAGTAAGGAAAAAAGCACCATTTTACTTAAAATAAAAAGGCTCACCCAAGCTTTGGTCCTGTCTTGAAATGACGCCAGCCTGAGTGAGAAGCGGTTTGGCTCTTTGGGAGCAGGGAGACGATGGGACACACGCTCTCACTGGGAGGAAGGGACGTCAGATGGCGCGGCGGCCAAACAGGGCAAATGCGGAGAACTGGCGGGAAGGGCTCAAAGAGCAGTAGCGCAGGGCCAGTCTGGGATGAAGACACCTGCCTCCAGAGAACACAAGGTGTGTGACACCGTCAGGACAAGTCTCCAAGACAGGGACATTGGCCACAGGGCCGTGCCCCTGCAGGCCTGTTGCTGCAGAGGCGGCCAGGGCACAGCAGAGAAGCACCTTTCTGCAGGAGCCGCAGGCAGCAGCAGAGGCTGCAGTCAGTCACTGCTCCTTCAAGGAATGGAATGGGCAGTCTCTTGGATGCTACACTGACTTCACAGATGTACTTATGCCCCCAAAAAACAAGAGCAGCTCTTCCTGCCCAGATGCGTAACTGCAAATTGACGACACCGTGAGAAGCACGAGTCTGTCTGTACCGGCTGGATTCCTGAACTACATTTTGGAGGGAAGGGTGCAGATCGTCATTAACTGGCTCACACAAGCTAATACATTTCACAGAAGCAGGAACAGCCTGGAACCCAGATGTCAAGCTTGGAAACGCTCTGGCCAAGCCTTGCCATGAGAGCCTGCAACCAGTGGGAGGAGCACTGCAGAGACGGCAGCAGAGAAACAGCACACAGCACACGGAGGCCACTCACCAAGAGACTTTCCCTCACTTCAGAGCCAACCAAGCCACAAGGGGACAACAAGGTTCACGTGTACAAAGAACATAAGGGCTAAAACCAGAAGAGAGTGAGCTAACCACAAAAGCAAGTTATCCCATTTTTGATGTTGCAACACATCACCAACCCACTAGGTCAGATGTCTTCTTACTGAGAATGGCAGCATCTCTGAACCAGGGATGAAGAACACTTGAACACAACGCATGAGCAGAAGGAACAAATGGAGAAGCGTAACTGAAATAACCATTGGACTGCTTAAGAATTCCTTGAAATTTCCAAAGTGGGCCTGTGGCTACATGGCTGTATAAACTGTCTTCCACCTGGCGCCTCCTCAAAGAGGCCTTGCCAGCCAGGGAACTGTGGCTTCTGGAGCAGCACAGCCAGGCGCACCCATGCCAGGCTGGGCGTCAAAACCAACTCAGTGAGGGCCGCAGACAACCGTCAATGCGGCAGCAGGCCGCCCCAGAGATCGGCGCCCAGAGGGCAAGACGTGTGGACAGGAGTCACTGTGAGACACTCCGCTGCTCACCAGACACCACAGCACGTGTGAGAGCTCCCTGACCAAGACACGCGCTTCCCTCCTATGCGCATTCGCGAGCAGCAGCAAGGCCAGAGGAATGCCAGGAAAGGAAGCAGTGATGAGGTACAAAAGGAGGAACTGACATCTTTGGGTTTTCAAAACAAAAACTCAAATCTAGGAAGTGAGAAAATAAAAAAGGGAAAGAAGTCAGTCTGAATCAATGGACAGAAAAATATGGCTTACCAACCCTCCCACTTTGCATAAAATTTTACATGAAAAAGAAAAAAAAAACATCCCCAACTCATCATAACACAGTCCGAATGTTTGCAACCAAAGATTTATGAAAATATTTCAGTTGAAATCACTTTTTAAAAAAGCAGAAAGCTTTTCACCATTCCTTTCTAAACACAACCTTGGCAGACCTACTCTCGAACACACGTAAGAGTATTCCACACAACATGTTCGGAATTCAAATTTATTGATTTCCACTGCACTGACTTTAAAATGGTACGAAGCTGACTGCAAGAACGGGAACCGGTGATTTTAAGTTAAAATTAAGCTAAGGGTGAAAGAACATCACCTCTGGCTTCAGTCACCACATCACCTTAGATTGGATATAGACTGTTTTGTGAACAAAGTTCCAGAACTCTGAAATCCAGGGATGCTGCAGGCCTCTCCCAGCAATGTCCTTCACTTTGGGTCAGTCTCCTGGGCCAGAGGTGAAAGTGCTTTCAAAAATACTGCCACTTCCCCAGCACAGTGTCTTTGATTGCATCCACATATTGAGTTGGAACCCAGTACACCCAGTAGTAAGAGGCTTCCGTGGGGCCCAACTGAAATGCCTGGAAGGGAAAAAGGAAAACCAAGCGACACTTCAGAGGTCGGAGACTGAGCGGCAGCACAACACACACAGGGGAGGGCTAAAAAGTGACTTAACCAAAAGGGAAGGGAAAAAAAATCATGTGAGGAGCATTCTCTTGTCCAAAAAAAAATAACAGCAGCAGCAGGAGGGAGCTAAGCATAGCCACCCTAAAGCAGTGGTCCCCAAACTCGGGTGCACATCAGAGCCATCTGGAGGGCTTGTCACAGCAAACTGGTGGCTCCCCCATTAGTCTGGGACTTGGAGGGCTAGGTGGGGCCTGAGTATCTGCCATTCCTAGGATTTCCCAGCTGATGTGACATTGCTGGTCCGGAGACACACTGGGGAACCCCTGCCCTAGAAAAACTGTCACACATGCATAAGGAAACATGAACGTTCAGAGCAGCACCGTCAGCGATGGTAAACACCTGGAAACAACCTACTAGCCATCAGTGAGGGAACGCAAAATTAAAAGTGATGTGTCCTATTCATACGGATATTGGATCACTTTTAAAAGGTATGAGCTGGATCCACAGTAAATACAGACAGATCATAATGTCAACCAAAAAAAGCAAGCAGCAGAACGATACATACCATGATACCACTTATGAAAACAGTACTGAAGCTTGTTCATGGACATGTACGAAAATGAAAGCAGAGCGGGGAAGACCCACATGATAGATCATGGTAAGGGCAGTGGGGGAGGGGAAGATAGCGGGAACGAATTCACTGCTGGTTAATTTTCTTTTATTAAAAACTGATTCAAAGCAAGTTACAAAATATTTATAATTGTCTCTTCTTGGTGGGTTTGTTACAGTAGTCTCTGTCCTTTCCTGTATTTTTTAAGATTTCTCTAAAACTCACAAAGCACAGCCACCCCCTTCTAATGTGAACTCTGACACGTTCATCTACCTAGTAAAATGGCATCTGCAAAGAGGGAAATAAATACTTTCGTTAGGACAAAAGTAAAGGTGCTGATTAATGGTGTTTACAGAAGGGCGATCAGAGCTTTAAAAAAAATCCTACTTTTAAAACCAAAAAAATAACTGAGCAGACAAATAACCCACATGCAGTCCTTTAAAGACCTGAGAGAGGCCGGGGTGGAGGGCTGCCACAGGGCTGTGATGTCACCCCTACTCTCAGAGGGTCATCCCACTCTCAGGGTCACCTAGGAGCTCTGCAGCTGGGAGCTGCTGGCCCAGCCACTGACAGACACCAACAGGGCAGGAGAGGGGACAGGGCTAACAGACGTTTCCTAGAGCCCGGGGAGCTGCCATCTATCTACAGAGCACTGCCAAGATGCTAGATCCTCTTTTTCTGGGGTCTCTGAACATCTCCCTCTGCTGTGGACTTTGTAACACTACCCACGGGCCAGAGCACTACTGTTCCTTCTCCCTGGGACGGGGCTAACATAGCTACATTCCTGTTGGTTGGACACAAAAATATGCCTTTTCAGAGAGTGGCAGGTGGCTGCCCTCACCCTGTCACTGCTCAGGTCAGGTCCCTGTCATAGCAATTTTGAAGTTTGGGGAGACAGGGAAGTAGAAGGGGTGTGCCAAAGCTGCTCAGTTCGTCAATGAACTCTTGCTTTGCTCTGCACTGACTCGGGCCATGTCTGCACACTGTCTCAGGAAGCGCAGCCCGCCTGTTAGAGCAGACCTCCCCGGGAACGGGCGTCCACAGGCCTGTCCTCCCCACAGGACCCTCGGCCACTAGACAGCTGCAGCCTGGGAAGGGCAACACCATCCCAGAGTGGGAGGCCTAGTGGCCCAAATGCCAAGAGTAGTGGGAGGTTTTATTCTATGTGCAAGAAAAAGTTAAATGAAAACCCACAAGCCAGTCCTCCTTGTTACATTTATTTTCCTGGTCTAAAAACAAAATATTATAAATAAAAGGGAGGCAAAGAGATCCAACATATCCCTTTCAAACTGCTGGAAGATGGGGGGAGGGGCTGCAAAATAAAGAGCACGTGGACCAAGTCATGGACTAAGTTCTAAGATGAAGAAGACACGAGGGTCTTAGCTCATGCATCTCTTGAATACCGAGTTTTCTCCTCAGCTAACATCGGTCCCTGTTAGAGGAGCAGAAGTGGGAGCCTAGAGAGAGGCCACAGGATGGCAGCTACTTACCATCATGTGGTAGTCCTCATGTCCTTCAATGGGTTCACTGACCACATTTTTAATGGAGCCCATAGGTAACTTCTCAGTCCGCTCTAAGTTGAAAGGAATGACAGCCATTATTCAAAGGCCCTCCTGTTCTACTCCTGCAACTCAGCAGTCCCTCGTCAAGGCAGGTGGCTTTGGAATCTCCTGTAAGCTCTAGGGATAATGGGACAGGACCTTCTAACAGTGACCCTAGAGCCCTACATGGGAGCTGGGGACTTCTTAGGAGTAAACGGGGACCATGATGTGGCAATGGTATAGTAAAGGTCTCTGAGAACAGAGGTATCTCTTTCCTAGTGTTATTTTTAAAGTCTAACGACTAATAAATACCAAAGAAATTCTACTGCACCCATAACGCCCAAGCCCAGCACCAGCTAAGACCTTTGGTGCCTGAAATAGTCAACAGGACCAAGAGGAGAGGCACCAGCATGCCCGTGGGGCTCCCACAGAAAGGGGGACTGTTGGCAGTGTATGACCAGTCTCTGTCCCAAGATCCTGCTCAAGCCCCCCACCATCCTTTCCATGGCCCCTTATCCTTCCATATACACATGAAAGTTCTCTTAAAATATTTATAACCTCTTATGCTTAACACTCAAGATACCAATAAGCACACAGGGTCCAGAAGACGTTTTGCAGCAAGTTTAAGGGTGGCGGGTGTGAAAGAGGCGGAAGCGAGGGAGATCTGGAGGGAGGAGCCTGCTGGAGGTGAGCAGGTGCGGCAGGACTGGGGTGATGGCAGGAGGGGTGGAGGGGTGATGGCAGGAGGGGTGGAGCACCTGCCAACAGGAAACCACTCCTGAAGCAGCAACACCTCAGGGACGGGAGAAGCTCTCAGCAAACAGTTAAACCAAGTTTAAAAACACACTAAAGACTTTGTGGAAAGAAAAATCTGGAAAAGGTAGAATCTGAAAACAGATAACCTGACCCAAAAACAGCAGGAATTTCGAGGCCGGGGTTCTAGTCTAACTGATGAATAGACACATTTCATTTCCGTCCTGTGGGCCTTGGTCTCTGAAAAACGGGGGTGGGAGGAACGGACCTGAAGACGCTCACGCAGGTTTTGACTTTTAGTGGCTCTAAGACAGTACCCCACAAGCAGGACCTGACCAGCTGGGTCTTTAACATGAAAACTTCTTAAAACACCAACCACCTTGAAATGTCTAGAGGTTTTCACATAAAAATATGGATGTCTGGCTTCTTTTGAAAATGCAAAAATGTAAAGATCCTGAGCCCAACTTCCAAGCAACCATCAGCTAGATTATAGGTGCAACTTCCCTACCAACAGGGCACAGGCCCCCACGGCAGCTTCACGTGCTCACCATTCATGCTTCCTGTCTAGAGCTTGTTCTTCTGCTCCCGCTGGGCCTGAGACGGTGAGTCCTGCCTCCCACACAAGCTACCAGAATTACGCCATAAATAGGAGCCCATGAATGTAAAAAACCCCTCCGAGAAAGAGGCCGACTGACGAGCTGCTGGAACGGCTGTTCTACAACAGTGTCTTGCCAGCAGAAAGAAGCCAGTGGCTGGGAGCCCACTCCCACATCAAGCTGAACTGAGAGTGACAGGACACTCAGGTGACAGCATTCAGGGGTAGGTAAGAGAGCCTGAGGTGCACTGAGGCAGGGCTCCAAGTGAGAATGAAAATCTCAGCTGTAGCAGACCCCTGAAGACACGAGTCCGTGGCCACACGCGTTAGCAGGGCCGGCGACCAGGGAGGCTCTCCACAGCACTGACATGCCAACACACCAAGGTTCTTCCAGAGCTCTCCTTCCTGCCAAAGCAGGGGGTGGCTGTTCCCGCAAGCTGAAGTAGAACCCCAAACACAGGCACAGCAGGTTCTCATTAGTCCCTGTCATGAGGACATGTTTCCTACACACGTTCCTAACACGGAAGTACGCCTTGAGGAGCCAAGGAGTGCTCACAGACTGAGCTGGCATCGGACTGCCTGGCTGCACCTACCAGCTGGGCCATCGGTGTCTTTCTGGGTCAGCCTCAGCCACTGCCTTCCATAAAGCTGCCGAAGTGGAAGAGGCAGGGCTTTAGTGAGTCAGTGCAATGATGGGGGACTATACCAAACCCCCTGCCAAGTCATGGAGAGTGAGGAGCTGACAGGCAGGGAGCTCACAACTGAAGAAACGCAGAAGACGGTGACCTACTAAAGGGATTCAAGGCCCTTGAAGAATAGGGGAGCCCTTAAATAGTTTGCAAAACTTGCTGATCGTGCAGTTAGAATCAAATGTGAAAGAAAGAACATAGCAGGTTATCACACAATTGTTAGAAACGCAAGCGTTTTTGGCATTTCATTCTTTGTTCACTTTAAGAACCAGGATAGGGGTGAAAACAGGAAAACTTACTTTCATATTTTAGATGATAAAAATCTCACTCCCCGTCACCCCAGCCCTGATCTTTTTCCATAAAACTTTGGTCCCATCTGAAGCAGAGTCATACTAATGGCCTGTCCCTGAAACCAGTAAGTCTCAGAGGATGGGATCCCCTGTACTTCTCTTTAGCGTTTACCTCGAACACTGAACACCTACAGTGCTGGCAGAAACAGGTGAGTTAGGCATGTTCGGTACCCTCCGGAATCTAACAGGGGACAGACAAGTCAGAGAGTAATGAGTGCTCTGGGGACATAAATGAAGTGCTCTATGAACAGAAGCAGCAGGGTGGGGACGTATCGGGGAGGCTTCATTAGGAGGACATTTAAGTAGGGCCTTGGGAGACTTCATTAGTAACAGGAAGGGGAAGAAGGCTCGTAGGTAAGGGCACAGCGCGAGCAAAGGCAGAGAGCTGCGCCAAGCACACGGGGAAGGTCGGCGAGTGGTGCAGCTGGACACACAGGGTACAACAAGGCAAGCGGGGCAGGAAGCTAGCTCAAATTTTAAACTGGGGTCTCATCATTGAGAACACTGGACACTATGGCTAAGCATTTGAACTTGGTCTTAAAGAGCCAAAGGTTTATGAGCACAAAAACCAGTGAGAAAAAAAAAGTACAGAAGAAGGGTGGGACAGAAGAGATCAGAGGTGGGGCAGGGAAATAGGCTAACTTCTTTCACGGACCAAGTTTAGAGATGCTAGAAGTCTTAAGCAACACAGTGGAGTGGCAAAGAAAAGATACTGATAATTCTGGAGTGTAACTGACAAGACTTTGATACATCTGGGGAAGAAAGAGGGAGCACAGTCAGAGACACTTCCCAGCAAACAGCAAGCCTGATCCACCATGCACACAGGGGTCGGTGGGAGCAGGCAGCAGGCAACCAGGCAAGGGGAGGGCAGGTCCCCAATACTAGGAAAACTCCCATCTACAGGGGCCAGGCAGGTAACATAAATGAAGGCTGCTGGCCACATACAGGTTAAATGGGACAGTGAGAACTGTAGCCAGGCCCATGTGAAACTACTACTCAGCTCCAGCTGCTGGTTACCCTGAGAGAATGCAGGTTCAGCCTTACTAGACCTTTTGACTTTTTTGAAGAGAAGCCAAAAAATCATATCAAGTGAAATGTCGTTTTTTATGTTGTGTGTAAACAGATCAAACTCTAGTCTGTAGACCAGAACTGGCTCTCATGCCACACATCTGGGACCTCTGGACAGCCAATGTTGGATGGATTGGCCCTGAGATCAGACTGAGAAGACTGAGGGAAAGGGGTCCAACAGAAGGTGAGCATCTAAAAGCAAATCAAAGCCAGAAGCACACAAAGCACAGTGCAGAGATCGGAGGAGGAGTACACTCTCACTCAGGACAAAGCACTGCTGGGCACCAGAGGCAGCAAGCCAGGGAGAGGTAGAGCGGTCACATACCTTTAGTGCCGATCCACAGCTGGTCTTGTTCTAGCTTAAAGGTGAGTCTCACTTTTCCTCCGGACTTATTGTACATGCCAGACAAGGGGACCGTGGGCAGACGCTCCTGGAGGCACGAGAGCATGGTAAGAGTGGGAGGAACCAGACACAAAGTAGGACAAAAACAGGAGAAGAGACAGGCTATGAGGACGAGAGCATAGGAAGCTCAAGAAGTCTGGTGGGCCTGGTTTTGAGAGTGCTCACAAAGGAGTGTGGCTTACCTGGGCCCCCTTAACAGACGGCATCACATCTTCAGGTTTCCCTTTATCCAACACTTTCCTGTGTTGCTACAACATAAATCAAAAGAGATCATTAAATGAAAGCTGACTGCACTTTCATCATGTCACTACCTCTGAAAAACAGGACAGAGAAAGAAAGCCTAAGGTTCTGGTTCTAAAGCTTGTACTGTCTACAGATGGACCCTCTGACACTACAGAGCAGCACTGTCAAGCAGAAGTTTGTGTTGATAGAAACATGTGGCCAGTGCCCCTGAAATGGGGCTAGTAGGACCGAGAAAATAGACCCTCAATTTTATTGAATTTTAACCAGCCCCACGTGGCTGCCACACTAGACATCACAGTTCTACAGGAAGCAGGACTTCCAGACTGCCAGTTCAAGAAAAACCTACTTCCTCCCCCTCCCCCAGTCACCACTGAAAGGATTCAACATCAAGCTGAGAGAACCACAAAGGGTGTTGCTCTCCTGACAGGTACAAAATGACAGCACTTCTATCAGCTTAAACTCCCAAAGACGCCTCTAGCAATGCCGGTGACCAGCCTAACTGCCCAAAGGGGCACCGCCCCCAAAGACAAAGCTCCTCTACTGCACAAGTCTCCTCGCTGCCCCTCAACCCCTGCTAGACGAAAGCCTGAAGAACCACATCTCCAAATACAGATGCTGACTACTCTACACCCTGGCATTAAGAAGTCTCTAACCCTGCCCACCCCAGGAGTTTGAGGCAGCTCCTGTGGGTTCTAATAAGGCTCGGGGCCTCTGAAACAGCTCCTGACTGGCCCACACGTCTGAATCCATTTTCCACCCCATTTGTGGTTGTAGGAACAAACACTATTTAGTAAAGGTAGGACTACAGGGCAATGAGTGGGCAAAGGGTAAAAAATTAACCAAATTTAAGCACCAGGTAGCCATGAGCCAACTCAAACCCTCAATGGCATGGCAGAAACCCTCCAATAGGAATAAACCCAACACTGCCAGACTGCTGGCAAAGGGTCATCCTATATCAGCCCCAGATTTCTGAAGAGCTGATAAAAAGTCACGAGGATAGGTCCCTCTCATTAGGCTGTGTTATGCCTCGTAACTGGCATTAAACACTGCACATGGATTATAAGCTAAATTTGACTCATACCTCACAAGTACCTTTTGAAGAATTGCCCCTGCACTGTGGAAAACAGTTCTAAGCCTGTTAAGCTACCATTAGTAACTCAAACCTATATTTAAGAGGTATGTATGCTGCCAGGGTGTGGCCAGTGGGAATGCTCACTCACATCTGCATTCTCATATCTGATGTTTCACACGTGTGGCAGAGAAAGACAGGAAAATGGAAATGAACTCTATTGATTACAAGGCTTTTTTACTTCATATTTGGGGGTGAAAGTGTCCAAATAAACACCTTTCAGATGTTAATATAGGTTTACAACCCCTTATCTAAACAACAGCTATAAACAGATGTTTTGAACTTTTCTAAAGCCCAGAAGTTTCAGTATTTTTTGGGTTTAAGTAAATATAATAGAGTTTTAGAATATATTATGTAATATCCTCCAGAGTTTGGGCAGCATCTTGTCACCAAACGTGTTCATTTGTATGGTAAAACATGACTATTCACATTAACCCTGGTCAGGTTTTGCCGCCATAATTACAAAAACACATTTTGGGGATTTGGAAGCACACACAAGGAAATATGGGTCTGGAACAGAAAATTGTGTCCTTCTCACACTGTTGATCACATATATGCCTTGGTGCCTATGATCACTAAAACCAACGTTTATTCCAGCTGGCCTACTCTCTTTAGGACCCAGGTTAGGGTGAGAATACCTATTTTCCTGGAACACTACTAAGAGTGTCCAGGAGGCTCCCTAACAATGACTGGGGTTTGCTGGGTGATAAAATCACAAGTGATTGTTCTTCCTACCAGCTCCTTTGACAGTGAAATACACTAACCTCCAAAATGAGCCACAGAAAATTATTTTAAAAATCAGGCCCCCATTTCATGGACCAGGAAGGAAAAAAATCAGCATAGTTATCTTCCTAGTCAGCTTCATTTGGCTTCCTAAAATGGTCAGTTTCAGAGGAACCTCTGAAAACTATTGATTTTCATGACTTTCCAGAAAAGGGCTTGTTGACTTGGGGGAAGCCATACACCAAAAAAACAAGAAAATAAATAAATAAACAAATATAAGCACTTGCACAAAATGGGGAGTTAGTTCTAACAATGACATTTTTCTCTGGCACTGAACAAGAGAAACCCATGTCTGATTCTGAAACCTGCCACAAAGGCCTTATCCTAAAGTAGATAGACTTGAGACACACTGACCCGCCAGATGAGACAAAGTTGCAAATCTCAGGTAGTTGTCACCTCCACTCAACAGCCAGCCGCACCCAACTGCTGCCATAAATTTCCATCATGGGCCCTGTCCAAAAAGGAGCTTATTCTAGGGAGAATATAACCAACCACGGCTCCAGAGGACAAAGCCTCAAACTTCCCAGGACAAATAATCACATGACTGACTCACTTTCTGCCTGCACAGCGGCTCCTTCTTGTTCTCTTCGGCCTTGGCATCCTGTTGCGCAGAGTCTTTGGGCGTGTTTACTGCTAAAACATCATTTATTGTGGAGCCAACC
The DNA here is from genome assembly GCA_030848825.1 of Tadarida brasiliensis. NCBI lineage: Eukaryota > Metazoa > Chordata > Mammalia > Chiroptera > Molossidae > Tadarida > Tadarida brasiliensis. The sequence continues at coordinate 124,684,119 of CM061258.1, forward strand.
ACCATGATCTTGGCTCCGCTGGTCACCTTTATTTCCCTCAACGTCTTATCCTCAGGGACAAGTCCCTTATACATGACTTTCTGCATGGCTGGCGGGAGACCTTTGAAAAAGGTAGCAGACAATGAAAGGAAAAATCAAAAAACATACTTGGACCAAAGCACTTGGGCAACAGACCCCAAAGTGAATACTGCTCTTCCACCTATTACTTTTTGCACACTTGGGCAATTCACAACCTGCCTCAGCCTCAGTTTCTAAAACTTTATAATAGTGATGACAGTAGTTCCTTCTGTATGGACTTGTTTTAAGGACTACAAAAAATGACAAACAGTATTTAGTGCAGTACCTGGTATTTACTAATTGTTCAATAGATATTAGTTGTCACTCATTCCAAGTTGTTCCTCAATCTTCCAACCACTCAAATATTAAATGAGAGTCCATAGGCCTCAGGGAAACAAAAACCAAAAAAGACCAAGTTCTTGTTTTTAAGCAGCCCACAGGCTACATGGAGAAAGCCTTTAAAAAATCAATTCAGATGGCAAAGTGTCATAAACAAGGTGAAATTAAATAACAGGAGCACCGCCTGGTCAGTGTGGCTCAGTGGTTGAGCATCAACCCATGCACGAAGAGATCGCAGTTGGATTCCCAATTAGGGCACATGCCCAGGTTGTGGGCCAAATCCCCAAGTGGGGGAATGTAGGTGGCAGCCAATCAGTGTGCTTTCTCAATGGTGATTCTATCTCTCTCTCTCCCTCTCCCTTCCTCTCTCTCTAAAAATCAATAAAGGGGAAAAAAAATTTAATAACAGGAGGACCTGTGAAGGGGCCAGCATCATGGTTACCAACAGTGTTTCCTAAACTTCCCTTATGAGAATTACCTGATATTTGCTACAAATAAATTTCTGGCCACATTCCAGCCCCACTGAATCAAAATCTCCAGGGGGAAAACCCCGAAAGCTGTAAATTTAACAAGTGCTAGGTGGTTTTTATTAGAGATGTTTGGGGAACACTAGTTAGACGCTTGGGCCTATGAGCCAGACCTGGGCCTCAATCCCAGTTCAGCCACTTACTAGCTCTACGATGCCAGCTCTCGTTTTGCCGATCTGAGTAATGGGCATCCCAGTACCCACTTCGGAGAACTGCTGTGAGCACTACGGAAGCTGATGCTGGCAGAGCGGCCAGCGAGGTGCCTACCCCAGTATGAGCACTAGGAACTGCAGGCGAGGTGGGGAGCGCGGCTGTGGCTGTCGGGCCCGGGGGTTACCTGTAATCGAGTGAATCTTCTGTTTCAGCTCGGAGCCTGTACTGTCCAGGGGGAACTTCACGTCGTGCTTAGTCTTGTTCCAGATGATTTTCAGGTCCACCAGCTCCCTGCCCGCGCTGCCGCCGCCCGCGTCCTCGCCATTGCTGACCGAAGCCTGGCCCGCGGGGTCCCCAGGGGGCTGGGCCGGGGCCGGCTGCAGGCTGCCTCGCGCGGCACAGACGTCCTCGGCCGCCGCCCCCGCCGCGGCTTCGGCCTCCACGCAGTTGAGGGGCCGCGCGGGCGCCTCGGCCGCCACGGCCTCGGCCTCCGTGTCCATGCCAGGCTCCTCCATGCCTGCAGGGGGACAGGGGGTGGGCGCTCGCCGCGGGCTGGGCCTGGGGCCGGACTCCGCCCGGGCGCCGCCGCACCCCGGCTCCCAAGCCCGGGCTCTCCCCACCCCACCCCCGGGCCGGGCTGCGTCCCAGAGGAGCAACCGCTTCACCCGGGCCCAACCCGGGCGCTCGCCACCCCGCCACACTTACCATCCGGGGCCCCGGCCGCCGCCATGATGATTGTGTACAACACCCACCGCGCCCGCAGGGGCCGCCGGGAAAAGGCGAGCTGGCGGAGATTGGCCCCCGCAGCAGCCCCTAATCTCGCCCAGCCGGGCCGGAAACAGGTGGATGTTTCTATGGAGACCCGCCTCCTCCGCTTCCCGGGCCCGGCCCCTGCCACGCTTTAGCTTTCCTCAGCCGAGGGGGCAGGGCCCGGGAATTCGCCCGCTTGACGGGCTCTGCCCTCTAGAGGCCGAGCGGGGCCGCAGCTGTGCAGGGGGGCGTGAGCTCGCAGACTAAGCGGCCTGCGCCTTTAAGGGGCGGGGCTGGGCCCCTGTGGCGGAAGTGGATTGGCTGGGAGGAGCCCCCGGAAGTGGTTCTCGTAGAAGACCACGTGGGCGAATCCAACCCACATGGCGGTGCTCCTGAGGACGCTGCTGCAGCCGGGAAGGTTCCCGGGAGTCTTGGGGCGCTCCCTGGGACCGCGCGAGGCCACCCTGTGCACTGATTCTGGGGCTGCGGTGCGAGTGCGGTTCGCCCCCAGCCCCACAGGTAACATGAACGGATATGGCGCTGCAGGCCGAGGCCCACCGTCCCGAGCCCGCCCCCCGAATGTTCCCGAACGAGCCCCTTCCGGTGGAGTAAGACTGGGAGGGGGAGGGAAGCACGACCCCATTTTGCGGAGGCAGAAGCAGGTCCACGAGCGGAAATTACTCGCGTTGCCAGGAATGTCTTTGTGTTTATTGGATTGCACCATCTCACTCCGCCTCCTTTTCATGTAGTCAATAAATGCGTACTAAGTACAAACTGCCAGGTGCTGTTCCGCTGCGATAAAGTGGCCATCGAGAAAGTAGGGCCCCTACCCTAGTGGCCGCGACAAGCATGTATAAAAATACTGTAATTTTAGGTAGTCACGTGTGCCTGAGAGTTATGTAGGATACTCAAGAAAGCCTTAATGAGAAGGTGACGAGCTGTGAGAACCAAATGACAGGGAGTTAGTAAAGAAGGAACCTTCTGAGCTGAGGAAATTGCAGGTACACAGGTCCCGTGGTTAGTGTTGGAGCTTAGGAAGTCAAAGGGAGTTAGGGGCCCATTGTATACCCTAGTGGAGAACTTGTTAGGGCCTCCCCACCAGTTCCCAAAATTCTTTTCTTACAAAGCTACGTCTGCCTTCTTCACGATGAGTATGCCTCTCCTTCTGAACCCCAGGGTCAGTATATAAGGCTACCTTTGTGGCAAGATCCCAGCTGCACAGAGGGACAGGATCATTTTTGGCAGGCGGTATAGTGTAAAGTGTGCTTCTCAAACCATCCGTGCTGAAAGTACTGGTTTCTTCTTTTTTTTTATATTTTATTCTTTATTGATTTTAGAGAGAGAGAAACATCAATGAGAGAGAACATAGATTGGCCGCCTCCTGCAGGCCCACAACCTGGGCATGTTCCCTGACCCGGAATTGAACTGGTGATCTCCAGGTGCATGAGTTGATGCTCAACCAGTGAGCCACACCGGCAGGGCTGCAAGGTCCAATTTCTAATTGTTAACCAATTATGGATGGATACTTTTATAAAATCAATATAAGTGGATTACTAGAAAAATGAAAACTTTGAAAGCATATAAAACATGAGCCTACTTTTAATTAAATTAAAAAGATAGAGCCCTGGCCAGTTTGGCTCAGTGGTTAAAGCATCTGCCTGCAGACACAAGAGTCGTGGATTTGATTCCAGATCAAGGACACGTACCTCTGTTGCAGGTTCAACCCCCGGCCCCAGTCAGGGTCCAGTCAGGGACCTGTGGGAGGCAACCAATCGATGTGTCTCTCACATGGATGTGATTCTCTGTCTCTATCCGTGTCTCTCTTTCTCTCTCCCTTCCTCCCTATCTTTAAAAAAGTCAATGGAGCCCAGCCCATGTTGCTCAGTCGTTGAGCATTGACCCATACACCAAGAGGTCGCCGGTTGGATTCCTGGTCAGGGCACATGCCCAGGTTGTGGGCCAAGTTCCCAGTGGGAGGCATGCAGGAATCGAACAATCAATGTTCTCTCTCATTGATGTTTTCATTTCTCTCTCCCTCTCCCTTCCTTTCTCTCTCTCTCCCTTCCTCTCTCTCTAAAACCAATAAAGAAAAAAAATGTTTTTAATAAATAAATGAAGTCAGTGGAAAATATATCCTCGGGTGAGGATTAAAAAATAAATAAAACAGATAGAAAATTATTCTATCAAATTGCTGTAAATTTCTAAATATTTGCTCTCAATTTCTGTGCTTTCTTTGTTGTGAACTGTCAACAGTTTACAGACCAGCACCAGTTTCGATGCCAAAGCCTAAGATTGGGTACAAATTTCTGGCTTTGCCACTTCCTAACTGTGTGACTTGGGCAGATGACTTAACCTCTGAGAGCCTCTGAGTTTTATCATCTGTCAAACAGAGCTAGTACCCGTCTCGTGGGTTTGAGATAATATAGCTGAGGCACTTAGCAAGGTCTGGTACGTATAGAAAGTACTTAATAAACAGTAGCCTCTATTGTAATGATTTTAATTCGTGTTTCCTTGCTGATTTGCAGGAAAGCCCCGTATGGCAAAGGCTGTTGACTATAGACAGATAAAAGAATTATCAAGCAACATAGATCATTACAACAGCTAAAATCAATTGAAGGGTGTTCTTTGGTCAGCATTTAGGCCTCACAGCAATGCCATAAAGAAGGTTTCTATTTTTTGTTTTTAATCTATTAGATGAGGAAATGGAGCTCATACAAGTTGAGTACCTAAGGGGTAGCAACTAGTAAACGGTGAATGCAGAATTTGAATCCATGTCTATTTCATGTAACAGGTCTTGCTTTTAATTGCTGGACCTGTCTTCTATCTTGGGGACCACTGGTTTTTGTGGTGGCCTTGCAGTAACTAGGTGAATGTCACACACATAATCAGTGTTGAGTGAGTCTGCCTGATGCTAGGGGAGCTTCACCTTTCCTGTGCTGCCTCCTGTACTTGGAGGTACAGATGAGTTCATTGTGCCGACAGGGCAGTGGGCTAAACCAAGGAAGGTAGGGTAAGGGGAAATAACAGCCCTGGGAAAATTGTTCATTTTAAGTTCTCGGTCAGGAATTATGGAAAAGTAAAATCTTAAGAGTTTAAATTCGGGTGAAGAGAAATATGGAATCGAATGTTACTTTTGGTTAGAGTTTAAAACCAGCTCTTAATATGAAAATCTCAAGTAGACAAAATTCAAAATGTATAATGAGGATAGTCGTAACCATGCGTAGAGGGTGTATGTAGAATGTCTTTTACAGTATTTTTAATTTGTAATTAATTTTTTCCCAAGCACGTCATTGAATTTGCATAAGTTAAATGCATATGTAATAACTGCTTCAGTGAATATGCCTCTGCTTCTCCTTTGGGTGAAACTTGGCCTTGAGGCAAATCTCAAAGTAGAGGGATGGCTGCATTTGGGGGTAGTTGGAGCCATTTTACAAAATGACTTTCTCCAAAACATGGGTGGTCTTCTTGTTCCAGAAAGAGAGGCTACACGAGTTATCACCCTGCCTTCTGTGGCAGTCTGACTGTCCAGGTGCTAGCTGGAGAGATGGGACAGAGGTAGCGGTTTCTTGGGCTTTGATATTCATTGAGACATTCTGTCACAAACAGAGCTTGCTTGCCCCTCGACTGAGGCTCATCAGCCCATGTTCCCTGTCTTCTCTGAGCTGTCTTCTTCTACCAGGCTTCTTGCACCTGGGTGGCCTCCGCACAGCCTTGTACAACTACATCTTTGCCAAGAAGCATGGAGGGAGCTTCATCCTGCGGCTGGAGGACACGGACCAGACCCGCCTTGTGCCTGGGGCAGCAGACAATATTGAGGACATGCTGGAGTGGGCAGGTGAGGCTGGCTGGGAAAGGAGCTGTAGTCTTCCCACAGGGTCCAGGATGGAGAATGAGGAGTTCCTGGAGAAATGGGGACATTTGTGCTACCTGATGTTGCAGGTGCCACCTGAAAAGATGCTGAAGCTGCCTGAAGAACAGCTGCGGGGCTATTTTGAGATTCCTGTTCTTATCCCAGAATCTCAAGTCCTGGGAGCAGGCAGGAAATAGGCCAAGTGTAAGATGGACCTGGGGGCGCTAGGTGAGCGGAAGAAAGTTCTAGTCCCTCATTCCTTTTTTTTTTTTTTTTTTTTTTTTTTTGCATTTATCTTCAGATAGAGCAGGAGGGAGAGAGAGAGGAAGAGAGAGAAAGAAACATCGATGTGAGAGAGACACATCAACTGGTTGCCACCTGCACAACCCAACTGGGGCTGGGGACGAACCGCAACTGAGGTACGTGCCCTTAGAGGGAACCAAACCTGGAACTTTCTGGTCCGCGGACTGATGCTCTAACCGCTGAGCCAAACCGGCCAGGGCTAGTCCCTCGTTCCTGAGAGGGAGTGCTGGCCCAGCTTGTCAGATCTTCTGCCTTCCAAGAAGAGCCACAACGCAAGGGTTTTTGTTGTTTTTCAATGAGTACTTCCCATTGTTAAATCTGAACTCAGGTTTTAGGGAGCTTTTTTAACCACATTGTACAAGCCAAACAAAATGTGTGCAGCCTCTGAAGTCGATCTTCTTGTGGGAAGTTTAATCTTGAGCATAGCTAAGCTCAGGGAGGACAAGGAGGAATGTGTTTGTGTTCCCTGGTCAACAGTTGCCTACCTGCCGGGACAGGTATGACTAGTTAAGCTCCCCAAGAAAAAAATACCAAGACTGTTTTGAGATGTGTATGTTAATCTCAGGTAAATTATTAACTGGACCCTGGATTCCTAAAGGGCAGAAACCGATTTCATTTCTGTCTTCTATCGTAGAGGTTATAGAGATACTCAGTCAAGATTAGCTGAATAAAAGGGCATTCATTCACCAAGATCACGTGCTGTGACCCAGGTTGTGTTCCAGCACTGAACAAAGACCTTGTGCTCAGTAAGTAGGGGAGGACAGGCAAACAGATGAATTCATTCTTCCTATGATATTAAGTGATGGTATGTGTCAAGGCTAATAGGTTTGGGAACCCGTAGGGAGGGGTGCTCGTTTAGATAAGGTGGTCTTCACTGTGGAGATGACATTAGAGCAGAGACTTGCACAAAGTGAGGGGCCAGCCCTGTGGTTACCTAGGGGGAGAGTGTTCAAAGCAGAGGGAATAGCAGATGCAAAGGCTCCTGGAAGCCAAGTGCTGGGCATGTTAGAGGAGCAGCCAAAAGGCCAGTGTGATCCAAGCACAAAGAGCAGAGCAGAGCAATGAGATGTGAGCACAGAGACATGATGCCATGCCGGCCAAAGTGAACACTTGGATTACATGTGGGCACTCGATTGGCACAAGGGGGATGGTGATGAACAGGTCCTGCTCTTATGGAGCCCCTGGTGCAGCGCAACTGTGTGAGGGAGGCCCCACCCCAGCATTTTGATGAGGCAGCGGGCAGGTACCCAGGCACCCCAGGGCTTTTACTTAGCATAGGTTCAGCCATGTTGTAGCATATGTCAGCACTTCATTCCTCTCTATGACCCAGTAACAGTCATTGTACGACAGTACCGCATTTTGCTTATCCATTCATCCATGGGTAGGCATTTGGCTGTTTTCCACTTTTTGGCTATTACAAGTCACTGCTGTGGACATTTACATACTAGTTTTTATGTGCACATATGTTTTCAATTCCCCTAGAGGAGTCACTCCTAAACCCTGGGACATTCCACGTGCTAGACACATTCAGTTAGATCAGGAAGGGACCACCAAATGTACCTAATCCAACCCTCTTTTCTGACAAATGAAGAGACGGAGGCCCAGTGAGAAAGGAGCTAAATAATACTGATAATCACAGCCAAAGCTGACTGACTTGCACATACTAGGCAGCACATCTGTGACCTGGAAGCCATGTCACCACCTTCAGGAGAAGGTCACCATTTGTGTCCTTTCACAAATGAGCAACGGAGGCTCTGAAAGGCCGCTCGCCCAAGGTCTCAGTACTGACCAGTGTGTCTGCACCTGGGCCCGTCTCCTCCAGAGTTTGTGTTAATGTCAGTGTGCAGGGTTAGCCCTGTTCTTATCTTCCTAGTTCATTTGAAACCAGGGCTGGGGATCAAACTGCAAGCCAGGCATGTGCTCTTGACCAGGAATCTAGTCCGTGACCCTTTGGTCTGAGGGCTGACATTCCAATCACTGAGCTTCAGGGGCCAGGGCTTTTTATTGCTTTTTAGAGAGAGAGGGAGAGAGAAAACATCCATGCTGCTGCCTCCTGCACACCCGCACCAGGCCTCAAGCCCACAACCCAGGCATGTGCCTCAACGGGGAATCCAGTCAGCCTTTTGGTACATGGTACAACAGTCAACCAACTGAGCCACACCGGCCAGGGCTGTGCTTGAATTTTCATCTGTGAAAGGGAAATCATGATATAGTACTGAGCTCACACGTTGTTGGGAGGAATAAAAGCTTTACTGTTTGCCAAGCCCTCAGAGCAATGCCTGAACCAGTGTCACATGCATCTTATTATGATTTGGTGATTATACTCTTTCCATGCTCCAGGCATCCCTCCTGATGAGAGCCCACGCCGGGGAGGCCCCATGGGGCCCTACCTGCAGTCCCAGCGGCTCGAGTTATATGCCCAGGCCGCAGAAGCTCTGCTGAAGACTGGGGCCGCTTACCCCTGCTTCTGCTCATCACAGCGGCTGGAGCTGCTGAAGAAGGAGGCCCTGAGGAGCCGCCAGACACCCCGGTAAGAGCCTCAGTTTGTCATGCTTCCGCCCCAAAGTCGAGAGTATTTGTTATCTGTTGCTGCATAACGAGTTACCCCCAAACTTTTTTTTAAATATGTTTTTATTGGTTTTTGAGAGAGAGAGGAAGAAAGAGAAACATTGATCAGCTGCCTCCTGCGCACCCCCAATGGCAATTGAACCCACAGTCTGGGCATGTACCCTGACCAGGAATCAAACCAGTGACCTCTTGGTACATGGGTCAACGCTCAACCACTGAGCCACACCGGCCAGGCTATCCCCAAACTTTTATCATCTCACAGTGTCCGTGGGTCAGGACTCTAGACCTTTGGCTCAAGGATTTTCTCAGTGGTCGGCTTGCAGAAGATCTGCTTCTATTTCCCCATGAGACTGTTGGCAGACCTCAGGGCCTCACTGGCTGTCGCCTGGACACATCTGCTCCTTGCCACAGGGGCCTCTCCATAGGGCAGCTCACAGCATGGCCGCTGGCTTTCCTCAGAGTGAGCCAGGGAGAGAGTGAGAGAGAAGCCAGAGTCTTTCGAGGAAGGGACAGCTCATCACTTTGGTTGTGCTCTGTTCATTAGGAGGAAGTCACCAGGCCCAGCCCATACTCACAGGAAGGGGATGGCACAAGGGCAGAAATACCATGTCTGAGCTGCCAATTGCATTGAGTCCTAGGCAGTAACACGTAATTTTAGTCGTTTGTTATTTTGAATAAGTAAAATTTTCTCATGTTCAGAAAAATATATACAGAAACCTCTGTCCTGACCCTGACTACTCAATTTCCTCTCCAGAGACGGCTGATGTTAGAGTTTGCTTATGTCTCCTGCAGAAACATTCAGTATGTACACTGATATATTCATATTATTTCTCTTTCTCCCCGTTCAAATGATATCACGATAAGTATTGTGCAACTTCTTGTCTCAAGGATCAGTCTGTGTCAGTCCACAGTTTTTCTTATGCTTGCATAATATGCCATTATAGATATACCATCATTCACTTAATCAGTTCCTTACTAATGAACCTTCGTGTCTATTCTAATGTTTGTTATTGAAAAAAGAGTACTGTGCCCTGGCCAGGTGTCTTAGTTGGTTGGAGAACTCTCCTGTACACCAAAAGGTTGCAGGTTCAATCCCCGGTCAGCGCATGTACAGGAGGTAACTTTTGATGTTTCTCTCTCTCTCTAAAAATCAATAAAAACGTATCCTTGAGTGAGGATTAAAAAGAGAGAGAGAGAGCCCTGGCCAGTTTGGCTCAGCGGTTAGAGCGTCGGCCTGCGGTCCAGAGAGACCCGGGTTCGGTTCCCGCTAGGGGCATGTACTTCGGTTGCGGTTTGTCCCCAGCCCTGGTTGGTCGTGCGGGTGGCAGCCACTCAATGTGTCCCTTTCACGTCGATGTTTCTCTCTCTCTCTCTTCCTCTCTCTCCCTCCCACTCTATCTGGACAAAAAAAATGAAAAAATGTCCTCAGGTGAGGATAAAACAAACAAAAAAAAAAGAGCTATGACAAATGAAGTTGACGGGCATCACTGCACACATGCGGTGTGTTGTTGGAGACCTTCCAAGATGTGCTGCCTGGGGGACCTGCCGTCACTGCACTCCCATCGATGGCGGCATCATTACTTAAGATCCAGTTTCAGCCTGGCCAGTGTGGCTCAGTGGTTGAGCGTCGACCCATGCACCAGGAGGTCGCCAGTTTGATTCCCGGTCAGGGTACATGCCCAGGTTGTGGGCCAATCCCCAGTGGGGGGCATGTAGGAGGCTACTGATCGATGTTCTCTCTCATCAATGTTTCTATCTCTCTCTCTCTCCCTTCCTCTCTCTAAAATCAATAAAGAACAAAAAAATATCCAGTTTCAGTGAAACATTTACACAGGGCTCAGATGTTTAGACAAGCTCACGACATTCACTGCAGCCCTGCTTTTTCGTTGTAAACACTGTGTTTATCCACTGACTGAAGATTAGTTTTTTGCCCAAGGTCATATAGTTATCAGAATAGATAGAGGGCTCATGCTTGTCATCAGTACTCTCAGCAACTATGCTACTCTACTTCCCGACAGGTATGACAATCGGTGCCGGAACCTGAGCCAGGGGCAGGTAGCCCAGAAGCTGGCCAAGAACCCCAAGCCTGCTATCCGCTTTCGCCTGCAGGAGGCGCCAGCCTTTCAGGACTTGGTATACGGCTGGAATCGGCATGAAGTGGCCAGTGTGGAGGGGGACCCGGTCATCCTGAAGAGTGACGGCTTTCCCACATACCACCTGGCCTGCGTGGTGGACGACCACCACATGGGCATCAGCCATGTGCTGCGTGGCTCGGAGTGGCTGGTCTCCACCTCCAAGCACCTGCTGCTCTACCAGGCCCTGGGCTGGCCGCCGCCTCGCTTTGCCCACCTGCCCCTGCTCCTCAACAAGGATGGCAGTAAACTGTCCAAGAGGCAAGGAGACATTTTCCTGGAGAATTTTGCTGCTGCCGGCTTCCTGCCAGATGCCTTGCTCGACATCATCACTAACTGTGGCTCAGGGTTCCCAGGTACCCACTCACCTGAGTGCTCCCGGTGGGACCGCAGCAGTGAGGGGCCGGGGCTTGGGTGTAGGCCCACCTGGTCCGCAGTCCGGCTGTGCCACCTACCAGCTGCGCCAACTTGCACGAGTTCATTCTTTCATTCCACAAATGTTTATTGAGGCAGACGCTGGGTTAAGTACTGGGGCTACAGCAGTGAACAAGGCAGGCGTAATCCTTGCCCTCAAGGAGCTTACGGTCTCTGAGCCTTGGTCGCCTCACCTGTAAAGTGAGGCTGAATGTCTACCTCTTAGACATAAGTAAGGATTCACTGAGCTCATGAGTGTGAGGCCCCAGCATAGTATCTGCCACACAGTAGGCACAGAAATGACAGCTGCTGTGATGATTATAATTACGTTACTACTATAACAGTATTACTAGTATTACTGTGACCCTAGTTTATTTCAAGCTGAGCCTTTATCCTTCGCCCCAAGACTTAGAGCCCAAATCTTGAAGAAGCACCAAATAGGATGACCACTTTGTGGGGGTGAGTTCTGAAAATGAAGCAGTAATAGTCTGCTTATTGTTTCGTCTGTTCTTATTAATCCTTAAAATATCCTTGGGAGGTATTTATTATCTCCACTGTTTGTAAGAGGATTGGGAGACTCAGAGAGGTTAGGGAATTTGCCAGTGTCACACAGCTAGTAAGGGATGTGACAGAGGCTCGTTGTGGGTTGAAGTCTGATCACAATGCCCACTGGCTGTGGGACAGCTGTGGGACAGCTCCTGCTCCTGAGAAGCCCCCAGCAGAGCTGTTCTCAACTCTGGCTGCACTTTGGAGTCCCCCGGGAAGCTGATAAAGCACCCTGGTGCTCAGACCCCACCCAGACCAGCGGAGTCGGGCTCTGGGAGCCAGGCAGTGGGCGTGCTGCTCTTGCAGCTCATGTCTTTCAGTGTGGCTTCGCCCGATTGTTTTCAATCCGTTTTTTCCTTAATGACAGAACTCTGTCTGCAAATGAAAACTCATTTGGGCCCTTGATGTAAAAATAGCTAGAGGTTGAATCCCTTTGGTGAAAGTGGGATGGGGAAGCCAGAGCAGGCTCACTCAGCCTCTCTCAGAGTTGAAAGTGGAGAGAGGGAGTTGAGCTCTAGACTTGCCTCACTTGCAGAGAACCAGATGGGCAGGACCTTGCCAGAGCTAATAGCTCAGTTTGACCTGACCCGGATCACCTGCCACTCAGCCCTGCTGGACCTGGAGAAGCTCCCGGAGTTCAACAGGTGAGTGGGAACTAGAGAGCCCTGGTGGAAAAGGGCTTTCTTGCTGCCGATGGGTCCTCACAGCAGGGGTCCTGTGGGCTCCGGAGTCACATACACCTGATTTTGACTGTGAACTCAGGTGTCTAGTGCTGTGTGACCACAGGTAGTCACCTGACCTCTTCAGACCTGTTTCCTCTTCTCTAAAATGGAGCTAATAACCGTACCCACGTTGTGCAATTGTTTTAAGAGCTGAGTTAAATAAAATGTTGCATCAAAGTATTTGCACAGCCCCCGGCACATAGAAAGTGCTGTCATTGGTAGGTATCATTTTATCATTTGCATCCTTCCTGGGCACCCCTTGTATGGATTCTGTTGACCACCAAAGCCTGGCAGGGAGCATCTTCATTTTAGAACCCCCCACCTGTCAACACTGAAGGAGCACTGTCTCATGCCACCTATTTCATGTTTCAAGTGGTCCTTCACTCAGAAACCTCCAAACACAGCTATAGTTCCCGTCACTGTTGACAGGTCCCAGGCTAAGGGCCTGGGTGGTCCAGCGGCAGACAGGCTTGTATTCACGGTTGCAGGGACTCCCTGACACCTTCTGAGCGCTGGGTTGGGTTCAAGTCTCCTTGGCGCGCTCCTTGCAAGAGCCCAGGGCACTCATGAGCAGCAGGGGTTTCAGGGCTATTACTTCATTACTTCTGCGGTCAGACCTGGGAGGTCAGTTGTATGATTTTGCCCTATTTTACATGCACGGAAACCAAGACAGAGGAGTTACGTAACTGGCCCAAGTTCACTCAGTGAACAGTGGGCAGCTCTTAAATGGGGAATTCAAGAGAAAATGCAACCCACGTGTTGACTGCAACTTGTACTCTGCCTTTCTTATCGTAGAGATATCTCAGGAAAATGGGGCAAGGACTGGGGGATGCTTTGTGACCTGCTCTGGTCCCCCCGAAGCATGTGGGGCAGCTGGAGGGAGACATAGGTGGACTTTGGCTTGGTGTAAATCAGGGAGGAGATAGGGCTTTGGGAGACCCACAGGTTTAGTGCAGCCAAAGCTATTACATTAGACATTACAGTAACCAAGGCACTGCTATGATTAGCTTGTAACAGTCAAGACAGCAGTAGTGGTGTCATAGCAGCAGCAGTGCTGTGCCGTGGTGGAAGCAGTAATAGTGATTAACAGTCGGCCAGCACTTACTTTGTCCCAGGCCCCGGTCCTTAACGTGTGTTATCTCCAAGCAGGGCCACTGGAGTCTGATTCCTTTCCTTCTGTCTCCTCTAGCTACTGGGGACATCCTAGAAACAGTCTCATACCAACTTCATGTGATTTTTCTCAATTGCTTTAAAACGATCATCATATGTGTTTTGGCCACTCCACTCCAGATAGCTTCCCAGGGGCTCTCACCCTTCTGTGTTCCGACCTGCTGAGGCCCATGTTCAGACCCCTGCCCCTCAGCAGCTCCGGTTGTGGCAGGACAGGCCTGTGCTCGGAGCTGCACTGATAGTCCTCACTCACCCTGCACAGCGCCCTGTGCGGAAGGCCCCTGCTGTTCCCACGCTACAGGTGACCATCCTGAGGCTCCAAAGGTCATGTAACTTGCTGTGAACACCTGGTGGGGCTGGCCTCACTAGCAGGCCTGTCCAGTTCCAGAGCCCAGGAGATGCGCCCCCGCCCCTGGCTGCCTGCCTTTCTTCTGTGCCGGGGGTGGGGTCCTGAGCCTGGCACCATTCACGCTCTGTTTGTCTCTCACATGTCCCTCTACTCCTGCTAAGGGTGGGGACGGAAGCCTAGAGGGCCAAGCACTAACAGGGCCTGGCTGGCATGTTCTTAGATGCTTGGTTGTCTCCAAAGGCAGAAATGAGACAAGAATTCTGGAAGGGAAAAAATTGAAACTGTCAGTAAACCTCAACTTTTTAACTGGGTGCTCTGAATTCACCTCTGTCCCTGGACTGTCCCATTGCGCTCAACTCTAGAAATCTGTGTTCTTGACCTCTGCCCTCCTGAGCCTTCCTCATGCTTCCAGCTGTACGAGGACATGGACGCTCCTGATTGTGCTGTGTAAGCGGGTACCTGTAGAGGTCAGGCGGGCAGCCCAGGGCATGGCCGTGGGCCAGGAGAGGGCCACGCTGGAGGCCAGGGGGTGGAGCAGAGGGACTGGAAACCAGAAATCTCTGTTGGTCTAAATGGGCAGCCTCTGCTTGGCTCCAGCCTGTTGAAGTGTGGGGAGCAAGGGCCCTTTGCAGCCAGTTCTGATTTCCCACGAGAAGTCAGAAATGTTCTTTATTGACTTTTTTAGAGAGAGAGAAGCATCAATTTGTTGTTACACTTATTTATGCATTCATTGGTTGATTCTTATATGTGCCCTGACCAGAGATTGAACCCACAGCCTTGGTGTATCGGGACAACGCTCTAGCCAACTGAGCTACTCAGCCAGAGCTAGAAAGCTCTTATTTTTGTGTGATCTCTTTCTAGGTTACATGTTCCAGACCTTGGCCAGATTCCTTTCCTTCTGTAAACATAAAGAGAATTCCTTCGGCTTTTCCCACAGGCTGCACCTTCGCCGGCTGGTGAGCAGTGAGACGCAGAGGCACCGGCTGGTGGGGAAGCTGCAGGTGCTCGTGGAGGAGACGTTTGGGAGCCAGCTGTCAGACAGGGCTGTCCTGGACCCAGCCTATGTGGAGAGGACCATCCTGCTGAGACAGGTGTGGGGTTAGGAGCTTCAGAATACTAAGGGAGTGGTAGCACCCACATCATTCCCCTTGGTAGCATGACAGCCTTGTCCCCAGTGCATTGAGTGGCTGCTTCTTCCTCCAGGATCACATTTGCCGCCTACAGGATTTGGTCTCCCCGGCATACTCCTACCTGTGGACTCGCCCTGCTGTGGGTCGAGCACAGCTGGGTACCATTTCTGAGAAGGTGGATGAGATTGCCGAGCACGTGCTGGGGTGAGTCCCCGCAGGCCAGGCTCAAGGTTCTGCACCCTCCTTCCCCCTCTCCCCCCAGACTCCCCTTTACCCCAGGGCTTGGCAGTTGGGCTCGCAGTACAACCCATAGCCAGTGAGAGGTTCTTGAGGAGCTAGTCGCTCACTGACTCTTGGTAGGAGGGGAGCCCAGAGGAACCCAGGCTCTCCCTGGAAGAGGTGACGCGTCAGGCTCCAGGGTTGGGCCTGCCTGGGTTTCGTCCTGGCTCCAATTTTTACTAACCCAGTTAATTCACCTGCCCAGGTGGCTTCACTTTTGCCAAGTTACTGCACCTGTTTCCTCATCTGAACGATGGAGATGAAGCTAGTTCTTACTGTAACGGTACCAGAACACTTTCGATGACAAGGGCGGAAAACACCCATGGGGGGAATGACTGGTCTGTGTAATTGTGGTCAGAGCAAGGGCGGACTTTAGGCTAACACAGGGTCCAAGAATATGTCACCAAGACCCAGTTTCTCTGTCTATCCCTTTGACTCTCTGCCCACACCCATCCACACTGGCTGCTGTCTCTGCAGAGGCTCTGGACCAGGTAGATGGAGGGTGGGATTCTCTCCCAGCTAACGAGTCCAGGGGCAAACAGCTTTCCTCTGTGTCTCCAGGGTCTTCCCAGCCCTAGATTTTGTTCTTGTCTGCATGGTCTATGGTGGCTCATGGACCATCTGGGATTCTGCTAGAGGAAGAAGGAGGAAAAAAGTAGGTGGACAGGACACATCCCCTTAAGGACCTGGCTTAAAAACCACATGTTCATTTCCACCTGCTAGAACCCTGTCCTATGGCCACGCCAAGCTATAAGAGAGTCTGGAAGATGTACTTTTTTTACTTGGCAGCCATGTGCCCAGCTAAAAGTTTTGTTACTACATACAAAAGCAAGGAAAGAAACTTGTCTAAAATGATACGGCTAGTAAGTTGGAGGATCAGGGATTCAAACCCATGCAGGCTGGGTCGAGACCACGTGTCTAGTGATGTTCGCTCTTGCTTCTTAGTGTAAAGTACTTGCTTGGACACTTTCTGACACCTAGAAACCTTCAATCTATTGTTATACATCTTGAAGAGAGAAGAATACAAGCACGTGATAAGAGATACAAATGGTACATCCCTGGCCAGGTAGCTCGCTTGGACTGTCGTCCCGATACACCAAGGTTGCGGGTTCAGTCCCTGGTCAGGGCACATATAAGAATCAATGAATGCATTAATAAGTAGAACAGCAAAATTGATGTCTCTCTCTCTCTCCCAAATCAATAAGTTTTTCATAATAATGAAAAAAGAAATACAAATGGTATAAGAGGGTTTATAGCAAAAGCTAAGCCTTGTCTCCTACTCCAGCCTCCAACAGAAAGATAGCCACACTTAGCAGTTGCCTTTGTGAATTGTCTATATTTAAGCATATGTGTGTATAACTGTATTGTTATAATTTTGAAATTTAATATTTTGATTAATACATTCAAACCTTTTAAACTTGGGTTTAAAACCTAGAAATGATAAGGTATATATTGAGAGTCTTGTTTTTAATCCTCGTTTTAATGGGGGCATTTGCCCAGTTCCAGAACCCCCTGTATGTTACTACTATTCTTAATTATATCTAAATAATCCTTCTTCCCCCCCCCCTTTTTTTACACAAAAGGTACGATACAATAACACTGTTCTGTGTCTTTTTTTTTTCTTTCACTTAATACATGTTTTGATCTGTCCAGTGCTTGGAGAGCCTCATCATTCTTTTATTTTCTTCTTTTATTTTATTTTATTTATTTATTTTTTTTTTTATTTTATTTTTTTTTATCCTCACCCGAGGACATTTTTTCATTTTTTCTTCAGATAGAGTGGGAGGGAGAGAGAGGAAGAGAGAGAGAGAGAAACATCGACATGAAAGGGACACATCGAGTGGCTGCCACCCGCACGACCAACCAGGGCCGGGGACAAACTGCAACCGAAGTACATGCCCTTAGCGGGAACCAAACCCGGGTCTCTCTGGACCGCAGGCCGACGCTCCAACCGCTGAGCCAAACCGGCCAGGGCTATTTATTTATTTATTTTAAAGAGAGTGGAAGTGAGGGGGTAGGGGGGAGAGAAAGAGAGAGAGAAACATCAATATGAGAGAGACACATCGATTGTTTGCCTCCCCCATGACCTCAACTGGGGCCAGGGATCGAACCTGTAACCCAGGTACGTGCTTTTGACCATGAATCGAACCCACAACCCTGTGGTCCACGGACCAATGCTCTAACCACTGAGAAACACCGGCCAGGGCCATCTTCATTCTTTTCTATGGCTACTCCTGTCCAATTATCATACCACTTTACCATGATTTATTTAACACCCCTTCTACCGATGGACATTTGGATTACTTCCAGATTTTGCTGTTACAAACAATGCTGCAATGAGTAACCTTGTCTACCCACCATTAAGCATGTTTATAAGTATAACACCAAGATGAATCCCCAAGAGCTATTATTATTAGTAATAATACTCCCTTAATTTTGGACATTCCACTGTAGGGGCTGTTAGTTGTTAGTCACTAGAATTGTCTTAACTCCCCATCCTGCCGTAAGCGTTTTTTTCAGAGGCACTTCCAGGCAGGAAAGCTGATACGCAAGTGATCAGAAGCTGCCAGATCTCTTGCTGACCCCTCCGTGCCCACGCCAAGCTGCAGGCCAGCTCTCTGTTGGCCACCTGGGCTTGTCGCTTTCGCCTGCTCCTTGGCAGGCTGCTTCCCCAGTGACACTGAGGAAACATTGTTTTCCTACATTACATTTTATAGTTTCAATATTGTATCTCCTCCATTTCGTAAATAACAGCCATCACGTAACCCAGTTGACAATGTAGTAAGAACGATTACTTCTGTCTCAAGTTGGAACTCAGGTGGTTCAGCCCTAGAGCTAGTCAGGAGATCTGTCTGCGCTGAAAGGCCGTTTGTTCAGGTCACTTATGAACCCGCTACCCTTAGCCAACAGCACTGCATGCTGAGCCAGCCTCTGCGGCAGAGCTGTCCAGACCCCACTGCGAACAGGTGGTGTCAGAACGGGCATCACGGACCATCTGCCTCAGTCCCTGTTCAGTATGGGACAGACTCCCACCCACCATGCCCCTGTCTTTTGCTCTAACTTCGAGTCAGGGCTGGGGGTAAGTGTTTGCAAGTCCAGCTCTAACTGAATAGAGAATTCCACTTGAACTCTAACACGCTTTTCGGAGCGGCGCTCACCTGGACTGCCAGGAAAGGGCAATGACTGCCGGCCCACTGGAGCTCAGGTCCTTACGTGCTTCGATCGTGGGCAAAGGACAGTTGTGGCAAGTTGGTGGCAGGGTCCTTACTGGGGCTGCAGTCTCCTGATTGCTTCCTTTCTGCTCTTCTGTGTGACGTGTCCAAAAGCCTCCCCTCCTCCGGCCCCAGTCTTGAAGCTGTCTTTCAGGTCATTTCCCAGAGGGCTTCATCCTTCCATCCTGCCTAACCCTTCCTGAGTTTCTTTTCAGATCCTCTTGCAATGTCTCTGAGCTCTTGGGTATAATCAGTGTTGGCGAATACTTAACTTTTATTGAAGTATAAGATCTATCCCGGCTGGTGTGGCTCAGTGGTTGAGCATTGACCCATGCACCAAGAGGTCACTGGTTCGATTCCCGGTCAGGGCACATGCCCAGGTTGTGGGCCCGATCCCCAGTGGGGGGCATGCAGGAAGCGGCCAATCGATGTTTCTCTCTCTCTCCCTCTCCCTTTCTCTAAAATCAATAAAGAAAAAAAATTTTTTTTAAAGAAATATAAGATCTATTATTTTTGAGTCCTTACTACCTTTTCAGTCAATGTACTTAGTGCTTTACTTTATTTATTTATTTTTATCTTTTTTTTTTTTTTTTTTTTTAATCCTCACCAAGGATAGTTTTCCATTTATCTTCAGATAGAGTGGGAGGGAGGAAGAGAGAGAGACATTGATGTGAAAGAGACCACCAATTGGTTGCTTCCCGCTCAACCTTGACCAGGGCTGGGGACCGAACTTCAACCAAGGTATGTGCCCTTGACTGGAATCGAACCCGAGACTCTTTGGTCTTCGGGCCAACATTCTAACCACTGAGCAAACCAGCCAGGGCTGCTTTACTTGATTTAATTTAGCCACACCATAGTTCTGTGAGGTGTAGACGCACAGGTGAGAAAACTGAGGCATAGAAATTACCTGCACAGCCCACCCGGTGTGGCTTAGTGGGTTGAGCGTCGTCCCATGGACTGAGAGGTCCCAGTTGGATTCCTGGTCAGGGCATATGCCCGGGTTGTGGGCTCGATCCCCAGTAGGAGGCGTGCAGGAGGCAAAGGATCGATGTTTCTATCTCTTTCTCCCTCTCTCTCTAAAAAAAATAAATAAAATATATTTTTTTTAAATCAGTAAAAACATATTTTTTTTAAAAAAAAAAAAAAAGAAAGAAGTTACCTGCACAGAGGTAGCAGTTAGCAAATCCTCTTACTCTGGTACCTCTTAGTTTCCCTATGTTATGCCCACATGCCAGGATTCTCTGTTATGTGGTCCCCTGGTTGTGTTTTCTTCCCCAGCTTGGGTGGGGTGGGTGTAGTGGATCCTCCCTCCCTCCCCTGCCCTGAGGCTGGCCTGAATGTTGCTGTGCTCTTTATATCGCAGCAGATTGATAGTCTCTCGAGGTTCTCCCTCCCACTCACTTGCCATTGGCCACTGCAGGCCCCTCACAGAGTGGTCCTCGTCTAGGCTTTTAGAAGGACCTGGTGGGAACTTAACTCAGGACGTGCTGAATGCAGAACTGAAGAAGCTGTCAGAAGGTCTGGCTGGCACCAAACACAGCAACGTGATGAAACTCCTCCGAATGGCCCTCAGTGGACAGCCGGTGAGGTGGGCGGGTGGGCGGGACTGTTCCCAGAGTCCTCACTTACCCACTCAGCGAACATTCATGGGCAGCACTGGGCTTACCTTTCATACAAAGATGAATGAAACATGAACACTCTGTTCACTCCGTCATTCAACAGACACCATCTGTTGAGTTCCTGCTGTGTGCGAGCGCCATGGTAGGCGGGTACAGAGCACACAGCCGTGAGGGAACGTGCACACTCCCTGCCTTCACGCTTCATGGAGCTGGCGGTTGGTGGAGGTAACACATCAGTACAGGAAGAACAGGCTCCAGGGATGCAGCCTCAGCCTCGGAAATTAAAGACCATGAAATGCAGACTCTGCCCCTTGGGGTCCATATAGGCGGCAGTGTTGGGGTTGGCTGGGGTGTGATTAGTGCAGACCAAGGCTGGGCATTAGTTCCTTAGGCAGCTTAAGATCATAGGTGATGTTTTCTCCCTTTGTTCTTAGCAAGGACCACCTGTAGCTGAGATGATGGTGTCCTTGGGACCAAAGGAAGTACGGGAACGAATACAGAAGGTGCTCTCCAGCTGACAGGAGTGCCAACCAGTGGAGGTGGCCCCAGGATCCTGTGCATGTGAAGACTGCCTTCAGAGGGGAGGAGCAGGAGCCCTGGGACCAGCAGGAACTTGCAGAAGGAGCGAGAGTGGGAAGAGTCTGGGTGCACACAAGTGCATTCATGGCTCTACACAGCCCCGTCCTCACCAGTTGGCTGGGGAAGCCCAGCCCTCCTCACCTCCCTGAGTCTGGAGAGGAAGGCCCCGTGTCTGGTTCTCATACCACATTACATGGCCCAGGTTACAAGCTGGTACTTGAAACAGTCCACAGAGCTCATGTTTAGGCTGCCCGAGCTGCGGTAACAAACTGCCAGTTTAGGGGCCTTAAACAACAGGAACGTACTTTCTCACCATTCTAGAGGCTGCAAGTCCAAGATCAAGGTGTTGGCAGGATCTCTCCCTAGCTTGCTGATGGCAGCCTTCTTGCTGTCCTTACATGGTCACCTCTCGGTGTGCCCTTGGTACCTCTCTGTGTCCAAAGGTCTTCTTATAAGGACACCAGTCAGATGGAATTAACACCCACCCTAATGGCTCAATTTTACCTTAATCACCTCTTTAAAGGCCCAGCTGCAAATACAGTCACGTTCTGAAGTCCTGGGGTTAGGGCTTCAACATACTACTTTTGAGGGGACACAGTTCAGTTCATGACAGCTTGGCAGCAGCCTGGACTCAGTTCTCAGCCCCATTTTGGACTCAGCAATAAGGCTGGTTGACAAGCAGAATGTCAGACTCTGGGGCTTATCAGGGGAGAAGGTACTCATCTTTCAGGGGTGGGGTGGGAAGGAGCGCTTATGGCTTATACTGTTCTTTGCCCTGGACGTGGGGCAGCCTGTCTCCCTTCCCTAAAGGTTGTCTGTTCCTTTCCCAGTTCTCCACCTTCACCCTGCCAGTTCTACATCTCGTATTCATGTTTATCTCCTCCTATACCCATTACTTGTAAGTCACTGTCCGCGGGCTTCTGAAACGAGATGTTCTTGGGATGAAGAGAAATAGCTAAAGTAAAAGGAGGACAATAGCTGGCTAGGGAGCCCTACAGGGCTTCAGTGTCTCCTGTGTGGCAGCCAGCCTGTGAGATGGACCCCAGTCATTGCTCCCTGTTGGTGTTCACACTGACTGGCGCTGAGCTGAGGCGCAGCATGGCTTTCTTCTTGTTCTCTTGGACCCTTCCTCTGCGGGGAGCTACTTCCACATGAGATGCTCAAGCAGCCTTATAGAGAGGCGCATGTGAGCAGGAACTGGGCCTCCTGCCAACGGCCAGGTTAGTGCACTGTCTTGGGAGTTGGTCTTCCCTCCCTTGCCAAACCTTCACGTGACCACATCCTAGCTGATGTCGTAAGTGCAACCTTCATGAAAGCCTGAGCCAGAGCGACTAAGTGAAGATGCCCTCCAATTTCAGACACAAAGTATGAGATAGTCAGTGCTCATTGGTTTTTTTTTTTATGTTTTTTTTTACTATTTTTTTTATTGATTTTAGAGAGGAAGGGAGAGGGAGAGAGAGATAGAAACATTGATGAGAGAGAACATTGATTGGCCGCCCCCCTCATGCCCTCCACTAGGGATCAGGCCCACAACCTGGGCATGTGCCCTGACCGGGAATCAAACCGGCGACCTCTTGGTGCCTGGATCGACGCTCAACCACGAGCCACACCGGCCGGGCAGCATTCACTGTTTAAAGCCACTACATTTTGCCCTGGCCGTGGGGTCTGGTTGGTTGAAGCCTCAACCCGGTGCACCAGGGCTTTGGGTTTGGTCTCTGGTCGGGGCACCGGGGCACGTACAGGAAGCAACCAGTGGGTGGAGCAACAGATCAATATTTCTTTCTCTCTGTGAAATCAATTAAAAAATAAATAGGCTGGCCAATGTGGCTCCGTGGATTAATCATGGTCCCACGCACCAAGAGGTCACCGGTTCGATTCCCGGTCAGGGCACACACCTGGGTTACAGGCTTGATCCAGTAGAGGGCGTACAGGAGGCAGCCAATAGTTGTTTCGTTCATCAATGTTTCTCTCCTCTCCCTTCTCTCTAAAAGAATCCATGAAAAAGTATTAAATTTTAAAAAATAAGTAAAATAACAAAGCCAATAGGTTTTGGTATGTTTTGTTACCCAGTGACTGATAGCTCACTCCCTCTCATTGTCCAAGGGAGAAGGAAAGAAAGAGTAAAGAATGTGTTGAGCTTTACAGAGACCTAGTCTCTTCTTGAAAAGCATGTCATACAGTTCTTTGACTGTAAACAGTGGACACCAGCTCTGCCTATCTGAAGTTTACTGGAGACTAAGTTTATGGGCGTGTACGCTGTGGGAGAGTCACAGAATCTGTGGGAAAGCCAAGACCCAGGCCTGGAGCAGACAGCACCTGGGCTCTGGTTGTGCAGGGCCAATGCCAGTCCTGCCTTCAGTGGGGACACTGGGACTCCAGTGTTCTTTGTTGTTTGCTTCTCTGTTGGCATTTTCCCCTTCAGTGTTGAATGACTTGGCTAAAGACTTGGATTCTAGGAAGAGTGGGCTCATTGAGGTCATGTTGCTGTGCCTTAGCTAGGAAGAGATGGTCCCTGCAGGATGGTATCCAATGGGAGAAAAGTTGTTCTCAAAGAGAACGGTGTTTTTTCCCAGAGAAGGGGACACAATAATAAAACTAGTGATTTGTTGTGCGCTTACCTGCGGTGCAACCACGTCTGGGTTTCAGAATTTGCCGGCAAACACTTCAGTCCGTTATTTCATTCAATCTTCACAATCTCATGAGAGAGGCATTATCATTTCTACGTTATAGATAGGGAAACTGAGGCAGGAAAAGGTGATTAACTCTTCTGAGTTTACAGTCTGAGGCAAAGGGAGGATTTAAAGTCAAGCTGATGCCCTGGCTGGTGTGGTTCAGTTGGTTGAGCATTGTCACATGTACCAAAAGGTTGCCGGTTTGATTCCCAGTCAAGGGCAATCCTGGTTGATGTTTCTCTATCACATTTATGTTTCTCTCTCTCCCTTTCCCTTTCTCTTGAAAATCAATTTTTAAAAAACATTAAATTCAAGCTTATGACAACCCAGAGTCCAAGCTCAGCTCTAAACTACTGGGTGACATCAGAACCTCTGCTTCTAAGATGTGTAGACAGTTACAAGAAAATTTCTCATACTCTGGCTCACGGTCAGGGAGCGTGAATGTTTTAACACAGCGAGTGACGAAAAGGCTGAGCTGGTTGCGGTTTGTCCCCAGCCCTGTTCGGGTTGTTTGGGAAGCAACCAGTCAATGTGTCTCTTTCCCTCTCCCTCCCTCCCTCCCTCTCACTCTATCTGATGATAAATGTAAAAATATCCTCAGGTGAGGATTAAAGAAAAAAAGAAAATGCTGAGCTGATTTTAAAGTGCTGTTACTTTCTCAGTTGGAGTGAGTCATGTAAAAAGCAGCACGTACCTTTGGGATGAGGGTTTTTGTTCAGGTCCAGTGGCAGCATATGGAAGTCCATCCCCCGGTGTTCTTAGAGTATAGTGAAGCAGTGAAGGCCCTGGCACAGTGTTGGGCATTGTCCCTTGCACCAAAAGATTGCCGTTCCAACTCCAGGTCAGGGCACAAGCCTGGGTTGCAGGCTCGATTCTCCGTAGGGGGTGTGCAGGAGACAGCCAATCGATGTTTCTCTCTCTCCCTTCCACTCTAAAAAAAAAAAATGTTAAAAACAAAAAGCCCTGGCCGGTTTGGCTCAGCGGTTAGAGCATCGGCCCACGGGCCAAAGAGTCCCAGGTTCGATTCCAGCCAAGGGCACTTACCTCAGTTGCAGTTCGTCCCCGGCCCCAGTTGGGGTCGTGCAGGTGGTAACCAGTCAATGTGTCTCTCTCACGTCAATGTTTCTCTCTCTCTCTTCCTTCCACTCTGTCTGAAGATAAATGTAAAAATATCCTCAGGTGAGGATTTAAAAAAAAAGGACCACATATTCACTGTGTGACTTCTGAATTTTTTTTTTAAATCCTCACCTGAGGATATTTTTCCACTTATCTTCAAACAGAGTGGGGGAGAGAGAGAGAGAGAGAGAGAAACATCAATGTGAAAGAGAGACATTGATTGGCTGCCTCCCACACGACCCCAACCAGGGCTGGGTACATGCCCTTGACTGGAATCAAACCTGAGACTCTTCAGTCCATGGGCTGACACTCTCTACTGAGCCAAACTGGCTAGGGCCACTGTGTGACTTCTGTACCCCAGTTTTCTCACCTGTAAAATGGGAATAACAATGGTACCTGTCAAAGAGTTATAAAGACTGAAATAGATGATATATGTAAAATTCTGAAAACAGTGCCTTGCACTTAACAAATCTCTATTACAATCATTGTCACCACTGGTATTTCCCTTCTGAGAAATGGTCACTTGTTTGCAAGGCATAGAAGCAAGAATTCATTGGAAAAACCCGGAGTTTCTTGGATCCAAAGGGTAGGACTTCCAGCTGGACCTTACAGATACTGGACCCTTGCCTGGAAACCCATTAGCACGCAAGGCGTTCGCTTTGTCCCTCAGCCTGCAGTTTCTAACATCTCTCTGTCTGCTCCCTCACCATCCTGTGAGCTGGCTTTCTCTTTCTCTCTGCGCTTGGCCAAAAACTGCCCCAGCCCTAAAGCTGAGTCACTCTCTTCTACACCACCAGTTAAATAACTGTATTCCATTTCCAGATTACTGGGAGAGAATCTGATTGGCTCACTTGGGTCAGCTGTCTACTCCTGGTCCAGTCAACCGGTGAGTTGGACAGAGTCATGTAATAAGGTCATGGCGGCAAGGGACCGACTCTAGTGAGTGGGGAGAGCGGTTCCTTCCCCTGAGCAAACAGACACAAGGGACTAATTTAGGTGAGGGGGTGTCCGTTAAAGCTGAAAGTCCGTTATATAATAAAGTAGGTTTTCCAAATGCGTATGTTAAATAATTGACAAATTACTTAGTTCACCTGTTTTTATTTATGTAGACACGTTTGTGTAGTTTAAAAAATCAATAAAAACATATTTTTTAAAAAGATAATCTCTTCTATTTATTTTTAAATGGCCAGTGTCATCAAAGATTTTTTTATTATTGATTTTTTAGAGAGAGAGATATATAGAAACATCGATCTGCTGCCTCCTATACACCCCCTACTGGGGATCAAGCCCAAAACCCAAGTATGTGCCCTGACCCAGAATCGAACCGGGAGCTCTCAGTCCATGGGACAACACTCAGTCCACTGAGCCACTCCGGTCAGGTGACAATCTCTTCTATTTAAAAAAAAAAAAACTTCTGCAGAAAGTCACGGCACACAACAACAGAACCAATTACCCCATGCCATGCAGCGTGGTCATGTGCTAATCATTCACTGGACATTGTTTACAAGCGGTGACTCGGGCTTAAACATGTAGACTATCATTGTAGTTATGTAATATTTATGTTGGTGAAATTCCTAGTGTTTTTCTAACATATGGCCTGTTTGCTAAAATGTTAAACATAACAGTGAATAACACAAAAATAACGTTAATTTAATTATAAGCAAACCTTGGTTAAAAGCATTTTAAAATTAACAGGGTATTTTCAAATATGACATACAGACCACAAATTTTGTTTGTTAAATCCCAAGTCTGTTAAATCGAGGTCTTCAAAATTGAGGGTTTACTGTATTCTCTTTCCAAAAAGTACCCTTTCCAGAAAGTGATCACTCTTCTATAGTCAGATTTGGAATCTCATTCATATTGCCTTTACCCTACTTTATTGTTTTTCTCCTAGTACTTATCACTATATCGAATTATGTAGTGTATCTGTACATGTTTACTGCCTGTCTCACTCTACAGTATGTAAGATTCAGACGGTCAGGAAGTTTTTCCTATTCTTGCTTATCATCTTGGCACCTGACACGTCGCAGGGCATCAAGGAAAGATCCCGTGTTGGCCCTGGCCAGTGTGGCTCGGTTGGTTGGAACCTCTTCCTGTGCACTGAAGGGTTACGGGTTCGATCCCTGGTCAGGGCATGCAGGAGGCAGCTGATGGATGTTTCTTTTTCCTTCACCCTTCCTCTCTCTAAAATCAGTTTTAAAAAACATATCTCAGATGCAGATTAAAAAATAAGATCTCATGAAGAAAAAAACGTTCGAGGGCCCCATCAGTTTCTTCAGCAGTGGCAGTCAGCAGCTGGTCCACCTCTGCCAGACTCCAGCAGTTTCCCCAAGTCGCTTTCATTGACTAGGAAATCTTGCCTCTTTTGCAAGATTAGCGATTGTAGTTAACAGTCTAGTCCATTGCTTGTAATATGCATCGAATCCAGACATCTGTGAGAGATTGACCTTTGACAAAGACTTTGAAGTGAAGGGTGGGGAGAGATGAAATGGTTCGATAGAGACGTGTTTAGTGGGGACTAAAATTAGAAGCTGTCTATTCGTCAGTTAATATTTTTGTCTTATGATAAAATCCCTACCTTCCCAGGGGCCAGGATAATACAGTGGAACCTTAATTCTTGAACTTAATTTGTTCCGGAAGGCGGTTCGAGAAGTGATTTTTTTCAAAAACCGAATCTTTTTTTTCCATTAGAAATAATGTAAATTGCCCTGGCCAGTTTGGCTCAGCGGTTAGAGTGTCGGCCTGCGGTCCAGAGAGACCCGGGTTCAGTTCCCGCTAAGGGCATGTACCTCGGCTGCAGTTTGTCCCCGGCCCTGAACCAACCAGGGCCGTGTGGGAGGCAGCCACTCGATGTGTCCCTTTCACGTCGATGTTTCTCTCTCTCTCTTCCTCTCCCTCCCACTTCTATCTGAACAAAAACTGAAAAAATGTCCTCGGGTGAGGATAAAAAAAATAATAATAATAATAATAAAGAAATAATGTAAATGGAATTAATCCACTCCAGACCCCCAAATAATTTTCTGTTTAACCTTTCTTTTATGCAGTACATGTGTAGTGTGCTGTTTAATCTATAAATAAAGACCTTAAAACAAAAAGGACATGACATGTAAATGAAAATTTAACAAAAAATGAAATGTACAGTAAAATGAAAATTTACGTATACACCAGAACTTACCTTTGATGCTGAGAGCTGTTGATGACTGGATATGAAAAGGAGGGATGGTGGATGGAGGGATGCTATTGTTTGGAAGAGAGTCCCCTTCCATGAAAACCTCAGGTAGCTGTTCTTCTGGGGCTCCTTCTCTCTTTGTCTCGGCTCCACTAGAACTAGCTTCAGGCCCACTGGGCCTCTGTCTCACTGAAAGCCTATCTAGCGATGTGTGTTTTTGCCTGTGTTTTGACACTCGCCTGAACTGAAACTGCATTGTCACTGAACAAGCTTATCGCACGTTTGCTACTTCTTCGTCAGGGTGATAGTTCTCAGTAAAACTCTGCATCTCTCCCCATTTCCCCAGCATTGCACTGACTAGTGAAGTAGGAGCGTCCTCCCTTCCCCCTCCTCTGAAGGGACCCCCTCAGCTGCCGTCTGCTGCTCCCCCTGAAGGTCTTGGGGTTCCTCGGTGGTCAGCTCAGTGCGGTGGTCCTCCACCAACTCCTGCACAGCGTCCTCAGACCTCCAAGCCGCGGACTTGCCCAGAGACAGAGTCCTCCACAGCAGACAGGGGCTCACCCTCAAAGCCCTCGGGGTCTCTTTCAGCAACAGGCTCAGCCCACAGGGTGACTGCAGGGTCCTGGAAGACACTAACCCCCATGCTCTGTCTGTGAGGCTCAAGCAAGTGAGGATATTAACATGTTCCTTCCAGCCCGACTGGGGCTGGTGTGGCTCAGTGGTTGAGCACTGACCCATGTACCAAGAGAGGTGGCTGGTTCGATTCCTGGTCAGGGCACATGCCCAGGTTGCGGGCTTGAGCAGCCAATTGATGTTACTCTCTCATCGATGTTTCTATTTCCCTATCCCTCTCTTTCTAAAAATTAAAATTATAAAAATTCAATAAAAAAATATTTTAAATGTTCCTTCTAGAACTCCCTGAGGGTTAAATTAGTCTCAGAGGTCACCTCAAAACACCTGTGAAACAGTGCTTTGTGTAGAGTTCCTTAGAATTAGAAATGTCCTGCTGGTCCATGGGCTGGATGAGAGGCAAGAACCTAACAGTGATGAAGCTGTACTCCACCAACCCAGCCTCCAAGCCTGGAGGGTGGGCAGCAGCCTTGTCCATTACAAAAAGTGCCCTGAGTGGCAATTATGTTTCCTGAAAGTATTTCTTCACACTTGGGGCAAACACTTCATGAATCCACTCAATAAAAAATTGTCTGGCCCTGGCCAGTTTGGCTCAGTGGTTAGAGTGTTGGCCTGTAGACCAAAGAGTCGTGGGTTCAATTCAAGGGCATGTACCTCAGTTGTGGTTCGGTCCCCAGCCCTGGTCAGGGTCATGCAGGAGGCAACCAGTGGATGTGTCTCTCTCACATCGATGTTTCTCTCTCTCTCCCCTTCCAGTCTATCTGAAGATAAATGGAGAAGTATCCTCAGGTGAGGATTTTTTTTAAAAATTGCCTGGTTACGCAAGCTTTGCTGTCAGCCCTACACGTCACATTCAGTGTGCTTTTCGTGGCACGGTTTTTCCTGAATGGCAGACGGGTAGAGGCTTCACTATGAAGTCCCCATCCATTCCCAGACAATGTGACGCCCGCCTGTCCATGCTGCGTCCTGGCCATGACTCTGCTGCTGTGTGATGTGGTCCTCTTTGGCATATTCTTCCAGAACAGGCCTGTCTCATCACAACTGAACGCTTGTGGGGGAACAAATCCCTCGGCCTCTACATATTCTTGAAATTGTGTCATGAAATTATCAGCAGCTACTTTGTTAGAACTGGCAGCCTGCCCATGCCTCGCTGCCCCATGAATGCCACTTGTTTTCTTAAATGTATGGAACCACCCCTCTAGGCCTAGATCCTTTCCAGCACTCATTCCGGGGCTGTCTCAGGTCCACATGCAGCACCTTTGTTTTTTCACGTCACTGCCGCTGAAGTGCTGTCACCGGCTAACTGCTTTTTGTTTATTCGCATCAACAACAATTTTTCTACCTCACCAATTGCCTGTGGTCATTGTTTCCTGAGCACTTCCACACCCTTAGCAACATCAGCACTCTTGCGGCCTCTTTATGTTTTTTTGTTTGTTTTTTTTTATTTTATTTATTGATCTTAGAGAGAGAGGAAGGGAGAAGGAGATAAAGATAGAAACATTGATGAGAGAGAACATCGATGGGCCGCCTCCTGCATGCCCCCCACTGGAGATCAGGCCCACAACCTGGGCATGTGCCCTGACCAGGAATCAAACCGGCAACTTCTTGGTGCATGGGTCGACGCTCAACCACTGAGCCACACCGGCCAGGCCGGCCTCTTTATGTTTTAAAATTGTGCTAATCATTGCTCTGGCCGGTTTGACTCAGCGATTAGAGCGTTGGCCCGTGGACCAAAGAGTCGCAGGTTCAGTTCTGGTCAAGGGCACTTACCTGACTTGCGGTTCAGTCCTCAGCCCTGGTCGTGTGGAAGGCAGCCAGTCGATGTGTCTGTCTCACATCAATATTTCTCTCTCTCTCTCTCTCCCCTCCCTCACCCTCCCACTCTATCTGAAAATAAATGGAAAAATATCCTTGGGTGAGGATTTAAAGGATAAATAAATAAATAAATAAATAAATAAATAAATAAATAAATAAATAAAATTGTGCTAATCATTGATTTCACCATGCCATGCTCGGTAGCCAAATCAGACATGTGAATACTTCTATCATACTTTGTAATTATTTCTTTCTTAAGCTCTACTGTTGTTCTCACAACATTCCTTTTCACTTTGCTGCTGTCACTGACCTTCTTAGGACCCATGGTGACTTACTCGAGAACCAAGGTTTGACTGTAAATACTCAGAAAATGAGGCCCCTCTGGGTGATAGCACATCCAGAGAGGGAAGGTTTAATCTGTTTAGGGGTGTCAGAGAGCTTTACCGATGAAGAGACCCTTGAAATGGGTTCTGAGGGAGGAGTAGGAGTTTCCCAGGTTTATTGGGGTTGGAAGGATAGTCCAAGCAAAGAGATGAAAAAGAGAACTTCACAAAATCGGTCATGAGTGGAGCCATGGATAGGAGCTGAAGGAGTGGTAGAGGAAGTGGCTGAGAAACCAGGCAGAGGAGAAATCCAAATAGTCCTTCTTTGCAGGCAAAAAGTGTCAAGGAGCCAGCTGATGCAAACACCCCACCCAGGCTCAAGCTTAAATGAGAAGACTTAGTGTCCCACATAACAGGAAGTGCAGGGCGAAGGCAGTTTCTAGGGTTGGTTAATGAAGCCTTCAGTGACATCAGTGTGGACCAGGGTCTTCCCAGCTCCCTGCTGGACTGGCCCCAGCATCAGCAAGGAAGGGCCTTAGACTGGTCCTCTCTGCTCACAACTGGCTGCCAAAAACACTCAGGCCTCTCTGCACTTCCTCCTTCTTGTCTGGTCAGAGACTGGGTGACTTTCTGTGGCTTCCCTAAAAGCAAGGAGACAGCCTGGCCGGTGTGGCTCAGTGGTGGAGCGTCGACCCATGCACCAAGAGGTCGCCGGTTCGATTCCCGGTCAGGGCACACGCCCAGCTTGTGGGCCCGATCCCCAGTGGGGGGCAGGCAGGAGGCGGCCAATTGATGTTCTCTCTCATCGATGTTTCTATCTTTCTCCCTCTCCCTTCCTTCCTCTCTAAAATCAATAAAGAAAAAAAACTGAAAGCAAGGAAACATTTTTCCACACACCCTCCACCACTTGACTTCCCCATTCTTGAACCTACACGGCTGAGGAAATGGGAGGGGGACCCCCACAGATTAGTCAGAGCCAGGGCTGAGGGTACCTGAACAAAGTGGGGGCTTGGTCAGTGAAGACATGAGTTGGCTTTTCATGAGGTAGAAGGTGAGAAGCCACTGAAATGCCTTCAGCAGGGCAGTGGCATCATCAGATAGGTGTTTTTTGTTTTTTTAAATCCTCACCCAAGAATATTTTTCCATTTATCCTCAGATAGAGTGGGAGGGGGAGAGAGAGAGAAACATCGGTGTGAGAGAGACACATCGAGTGGCTGCCTCCCGCACGACCCCGACCAGGGCCAGGGACTAAACCGCAACCGAGGTACGTGCCCTTGACAGGAATGGAACCCATGACTCTTTGGTCCGCAGGCTGACGCTCTAACCACTCAGCCAAACTAGCTAGGGCAGATAGGTGTTTTTCAAAAGGGGCATTCTGGCAGCGATGCCAAAGAGAGATTTCAGCTGGTCAGCCAGAGCAGGGAGCCCTGGCAGGAGAGGATTGGAAACAAGGCGTGAAGGAGGGCTGTCCTCACGATGAAGCCGTGTTTCCTCATCACAGCCTGACCCGTCTGTCTGCCAGCTGCATTTCACCCATCCTTGCCACATACATGCCCTCCTCGCTGGTCTCCAGCACATAGCCTTCCTGAGATCCCCGAGCCTGTCTCCTTCCTGCTTTCGCGCTGCCGTTCCCTGTCTGGACCCGTCTGGTCCACCTGCGGTTCCCCTGTTGCCTAGTCACCTCCTCCTTAGCCTTTGGGCCTCAGCTCCACTGTCACCTCCCCGGAAGGTCCCCTTTCTGTCGTTGATCGTCAGCACCCTGTGCTTTTCCCTAGCACACAATTGGAAGTGATTGTGTAAATACTGTGTTAGTAATTGGTTCTGCAGTTACTCCTTCGTATCAGATTGTAAAATCCACGAGAGCGGGGACCTCATCTGTCTTAGTCACCACTGTGCCCCCAGTGCTGAGAATGGCAGTGGTTCACACAGTCGGTGCTTAATAAATGCTGAGTGGAAGACCAGACACACATCTAGTTAGATTTGATGCTCAGACGTGTGGTCAAGCGCCCATGGCTGGCTCCACCAAGGGCACTGTGTCTAGTTAGGGTACTGTTTACAATGTTCAGGAAATTCACGTCATTTATGGTTACTATTTTAAGTAGTGAAACACAGGATATAAATGTGGTGTGTTTTCTTTAAAGATTTTTACAGAGAGAGGAAGGGAGACCAAGAGAGTGAGAGAGAGAAACATCAGTGTGAGAGTGAAACATTGATTGGCTGCCTCCTGCTTGCACCCTACCTACCGGGGATTGAGCCCACAACCCAGGAATGTGCCCTGAGCAGGAATCAGACCTGCTACTTTCAGTGCATGGGACGACACCTAACCAACTGAGCCAAAGTTTGGCTTGGGGATCTACAGCTTATCCTTCATATCTGGGCAAAATGTTGGGGTCACAGTCTTTTCCACCAGGCTGAAGTCCCCTCAGCTCTGCCCCCTACCACCCCTTCCCCAATCCTAAAGGCAGTAGGACAGCCCTATTGTTGATGGTGAACAGCACCAGGTGTTACTAGCAAAGTTAGACCTTGGTCCTTGAGTTTGGCTAAGAAAGAACTCAGGGCAAAGAACCCCAATACAAGCAAACGTTTATTTAAGAAGTCACAGAGCCCTGGCTGAGTAGCTCAGTTGGTTAGAGTGTCATCCTGAAGTGAGCCAGCTGGGCTGCATGGACTCAGGAAACAAATTACAGAGGTAAATGAAGGGCCCTTTGAGCTTAGAAGAAAGAAAGACAAAGAAAACATGCCTGGGGAAAGAGAGAGAGGAAGGAAAGGGGTAAAGACTCACTGTGCGAGAGAGAGAGAGAGAGAGAGAGAGAGAGAGAGAGAGAGAGAGAGAGAGCCCGCCAGCATGCACTGGGTCCTTTATCTTAAGGGGTTTTATCTGTTTTACAAAGGTGGGATTTTAGCCCTGGCCGGTTTGGCTCAGCGGTTGGAGCTCGGCCTGCGGACCAGAGAGTCCTGGGTTCGGTTCCCGCTAAGGGCACATACCAAAAAAAAAAAAAACAAACAAAGGTGGGATTTTAGGGGAGGGCTCAGTGGATGATCTCAAAAGAATATTCATCAGCTTTCCAGGTGTGCCCTTTCAGGGTTGTGGTCCTCAGAACCCTGGGGGAGGGGGGGTGTCATTAGTCATTGCAGCTCCTCCTGAGGTCAGCCATGGCATCACTTAGCTTCCTCTGGTTTTGCTGTTTTTCTGGGCCTGGAGCTGAAACACAACTGAGGCCTAGATGTTACCTCTAGTTTGACCAACCCAAGGCTTTTGTCAATGTAAGAAACATTCAAACCTATAGAGAATTTTTTGTGAGCTTATTTGAGCAAAACTGTTCACAATTGCCGAGAGGCAAAATCTCAACGGATTGAGATAATGCTCCAGGGAATGGTAGTTTTGCACCTTATTTCATGCATTACAATCAAAATAGAAGCCCTAAGTGGGTTACATGAAATTCACTGGTGAAAGATTAGGGAGGCAGGAGAAAGCAAAGGGGGGAAACCTCTGGGATTGGATGAAAAGTAAAATGATAGACACATACATCTTTTACATAGGTGGGTACGGTATAGTTAACAGTCAACAATTAACAAGATAACAATGAAAAGATTTATGGTCTCCACTCTGGTGCATTGGTTGTGCCCTGACGTGTCTGGAAAAGGGGAGTTACCCTGACATTCCAAAGGAATGTTATTGTAGATGCAAAAGACAATAGACAGGCTCAGTTAAGGTAAAGATTGACCTTTGTTAGGGAAGATTCTAGCCTAGGACATGACTACCTGCCATAAACTGCTTTTAGTTAAAAGTTTTAATTTCAGCCTGGCCGGTGTGGCTCAGTGGATTGAGCATCGTCCCATGGACTGAGAGGTCCTGTTCGATTCCGGTCAGGGCACATGCCCAGGTTGCGGGGTCAATCCCCAGTGGTGGGTGTGCAAGACACAGCCCAGATGGATGTGTCTCTCTCACCTCAATGTTTCTATCTCTCTCTTCCTTCCTCTCTCTAAAAAATCAATAAAAACATATTTTTAAAAAATTTGAGCCCTGGACTGTTTGGCTCAGTGGTTGGAGCGTCGGCCTGTGGACCAGAGAGTCCCGGGTTTGGTTCCCACGAGGGGCATGTACCAAAAAATAAAATTAAATAAAATAAAATTTGACAAAGGAGGCAAGAGCACACAATGGAGTAAAGACAGTCTTGTTCAGAAAATTGGGCCCTGGCCGGTTTGGCTCAGTGGTTGGAGCGCTGGCCTGTGGACCAGAGAGTCCCAGGTTCGGTTCCTGCTAGGGGCACATACCAAAAATAAAATAAAATAAAATAAAATTGGACAGGTACCTGCCAAAAATTAAAATTAGACCACCAACTTACACCATACACAAGAATAAACTCAAAATGGATGAAAGACTTAAATGTAAGTCATGAAACCATAAAAATTATAGAAGAAAACATAGGCAGTAAAATCTCAGACATCTCACAAAGCAGGATTTTCACCAATACAAGTCCCAGGGCAAGGGAAACAAAGGAAAAAACAAATAGGTGTACATCAAACTAAAAACGCTACACAGCAAAAGAAACCATCCTCAAAATGAAAAGGGAACTCGCTGTATGGGAGAACATATTTGCCAATGATACATCTAATAAGGGGTTAATTTCCAAAATATACAAAGAACTCATACAGGAAGAGAAACAATCCAATTTAAAATAATGGGCAGCCCGGCCCTGGCTGGTTTGGCTCAGTGGTTAGAGCGTCGGCCTGCGGTCCAGAGAGACCCGGGTTCGGTTCCCGCTAAGGGCATGTACTTCAGTTGCAGTTTGTCCCCGGCCCTGGTTGGTCGTGCGGGTGGTAGCCACTCGATGTGTCCCTTTCACGTCGATGTTTCTCTCTCTCTCTAAAAAAAAAATAAATAAATAATGGGCAGCCTGGCCCAGCCGGTGTGGCTCAGTGGTTGAGCATCGACCCATGCACCAAGAGGTCGCCGGTTTGATTTTTGGTCAGGGCACATGCCCAGGTTGTGGGCCCAATCCCCAGTTGAGGGCATGCAGGAGGCTGCCAATTGATGTTCTCTCTCATGGATTGTTTCTATCTTTCTCTCCCTCTCCCTTCTTCTCTTTCTAAAATCAATAAAGAAGGAAAAATTGAAAAAAAAAGTTTTAATTTCAGCCCGGCCTGTGTGGCTCAGTGGAATGAGCATCATCCCATGGACTGAGAGGTCTCAGTTTGATTCCGGATCAGGGCACTTGCCCTGGTTGCGAGCTCAATCCCCAGAAGGGGGTGTGCAGGAGGTGGCCAGTCAATGTTCTCTCTCATTGATGTTTCTACCTCTCCTCCCTCTAGAACAGTGGTTCTCAACCTTCCTAATGCCGCGACCCTTTAATACAGTTCCTTATGTTGTGGTGACCCCCAACCATAAAATTATTTTTGTTGCTACTTCATAACTGTAATTTTGCTACTGTTATGAAGCATAGTGTAAATATCTGATATGCAGGATGTATTTTCATTGTTACACATTGAACAGAATTAAAGCATAGTGATTAAACACAAAAACAATATGTAATTATATATTGGAAAATATTTATTTCTAATTACAAATAAATGAAATTTTGTCTTGAAGCATGGTGTAGCATGGGTAACAGTCTTAATATAACAGCAGTAAACTGCATTGCTACATTTTGCAACAGTATGCGTAAAAAGCCAACATCAGTGCGAAGGTTGAGATTGCTTCTTTCTCACCAGATCAGATTCTCAGGGCAGTCTTTGCAAGAGCACAACGAAGATCATCTTCCACAACAAGTCTATTTCTGTATTTAGACTTGATAACCAACAAGCTGGAAAACCCTGTTTCACAAAGATATGTTGTTGGAAATGGAAGAAGGCACAAAACACAGTCTCAGACAGAACAGGATATGACTGCAAACACTTGAACCAGAATTTTGTAACTGGCATTGTAGAGAAATCAGTTCTCGCTGCATCGCTGTTAATAAGTTCAATGAACTCCTCTTGTGCTGTCTCAGGAACATCTTCAACTTTGACTGTGAATGGGCTTCTGGCAAGTGCAAATGGGGTGTCAGGTAGATCTGGAAAGTACGATGAAATTTCGTCTGCAAGCATGTGCAAGTGTTCTTTCACAGAAATTATAGTCGTAATCCTTTTGTCTGGTTCAATGTCATGTTCCTCAACGAAAGCAGATAAGGTAGGCAACATGTAAATTTTATTTTCATCCAATTTTTTTTTTTTTTTTACCAAAGCTGAAGTTTCATTTGGAATGATCGGATCTTTTCAGACAAATCGAGGCATGTTGCATTTGGTCCTTGCAGTGATAAATTTAACTCATTCAAGATGGCAAAGATGTCAACCAAGTAAGCTATTTTCTGCAGTTTGCTTTTATCGCTGAAAAGTGCTTCGAGCTGCGGTCTTGCTTTCTGATTAAAAAACGTTTTGAGTTCATCACGAAGTTCAAAAACATGTTTTAAAACTTTTCCTGTCGACAACCATCTCACTTCAGTGTGAAATAGCAGAGCGTTGTTCAGAGCATCCACCTCGTTGCACAGTTGCAAAAACAGTTGACCGTTTAAAGTGCTCGCCTTTACGCCCTGGCCAGTTTGGCTCAGCGGTTAGAGTGTCGGCCTGTGGTCCAGAGAGACCCGGGTTCGGTTCCCGCTAAGGGCATGTACCTTGGTTGTAGTTTGTCCCCAGCCCTGGTTGGTCATGTGGGTGGCAGCCACTCGATGTGTCCCTTTCATGTCGATGTTTCTCTCTCTCTCTCTCTCTCTCTCTCTCTCTCTCTCCCACTCTATCTGAACAAAAAATGAAAAAATGTCCTCGGGTGAGGATAAAATAAAATAAAATAAAATAAACAATAAAGTGCTCACGTTTACAAAATTGACAGAACTTATGACGCTTTTCATTACTTCTTGTAACTCTTGTGGCAGCGTCTTCATTGCTAATATTTGCTGATGAATCATACAGTGAGTTC
The DNA here is from genome assembly GCA_030848825.1 of Tadarida brasiliensis. Classification (NCBI taxonomy): domain Eukaryota; kingdom Metazoa; phylum Chordata; class Mammalia; order Chiroptera; family Molossidae; genus Tadarida; species Tadarida brasiliensis. The sequence goes on from CM061258.1 coordinate 124,721,495, forward strand.
CAACGACTTTTGGTGACTCATTCAGTACCAAACGTTGAAATCCAGATCGACATCTTAGCATAGCTGGAGCACCATCTGTGCAAACACCACAAACCTTTTCCCAAGAGATCTTACGCGCTTTCAGAAATGAACCAACTGTGTCAAATACATCACATGCAGTAGTTGTTGTTTCAAGAGGTTTGCAAAAAAGAAACTCATCTTTAAAGTCACCATCATAAATATACCTCACATAAACCAGTAACTGTGAACAGTTTGCAACGTCTGTAGATTCATCAAGCTGGATGCTAAATATTGGAAGTGGAGCAGATTTAATTTCCTGGATTACCTGATCAAGAATATCAGCAGACATGTCATCTATTCTTCTGCGGACAGTGTCGTTAGATAAGGAAATTACACTCAATTTCGTAACAAATTCGTCCCTGATCATAACTCAAACAATGTCTTTGGCTGCTGGCAACAGTAAATCCTCAGCAATGGTGTGAGGTTTCATAGCTCTGGCGATTCTGAGTGCCACCAAATATGAAGCTTCAATGGCTGCTATGTTTTTTTGTGGTATTTACCACCAGTGTCAAGTCTGGCTTTCTTGAGTCCATCAGCTTTGCTTCTAAAATGGTTGGTAGCCTTGCTGGCAAAGCTCGGATGCTTGCTATCAAAACGGCGTTTTAGTTTGTTCTTCATAGATTCGGCTGATAGAACTTCACAACAAATAACACATTGCAGTTTCTCAATTCCTGCTGTAATTATTGAGGTAACACCATACTGTAAAAAATCCTCACTATATTTTCTTTTCTTAATATTCTTCTCTACACGATCCATTGTCATGGGATGGTTTGCTAATGAAAATAATATATAACAATAGCTTTAATAATACAAAAGATGATACATGGCATAGTTTAGTCAATACAGTTCATTAAAGTTTCCTATGATTTACCATTCTGTGTAGTTTTTTTTACATACCTGTTACTATCACAAGAGGGCAGTGTTCACATCAACCACAGCTGAATATAAAAAGACTGATCAGCATCCAGATTAAGTTCCCATGGTACAGATATTTTTTTTGCAGTAGTTGATGATTTTACAGTACATGATTTTACATTTACCCAGTAATTATAATTCATGAAGTGTCATTTTACCTCCAATACTGCTGCTTTCAACACAGTAGCTGCTTTTAACAAAATAGCTCCTTTCTACACAGTAGCTGCTCTCTACAAATGTGTGACTGGTCCACATAAGTACATTATGGTGCCAACCCTGTCACATACACCTGTATTTGTACGGGTTGTATGTGATGGGGTTTGTGCGATGATGTCATCACGCCGGGTACTCATATGTGGGCGTATCTGCATGTGGGCGGACCCGGCTGGAGACGGATAGCGGAGTGGTGTCTCGGTTCCTAAGACCATCAGAAATATGTGTTTTCCGATGGTCTTAGGCGACTCCTGTGAAAGGGTTGTTCGACTCCCAAAGGGGTCACGACCCACAGGTTGAGAACCGCTGCTCTAGAATCAATGAAGAAAAATAAACATACATACCAGAAATGCCCTGGCTGGTTTGGCTCAATGGTTAGAGCATCCACCTGTGGACCAAAGGGTCGTGGGTTTGATTCTTGGTCAAGGGCATGTACTTCAATTTCGGTTCAGACCCCGGCCCTGTTTGGGGTTGTGTGGGAGGCAATCAATCAATGTTTCTCTCTCTCTTTCTCCCCCTCCTTTCCTTCCACTCTATCTAAAAATTAATGGAAAAATATCCTTGGGTAAGGATTAACAACAACCACAAAAAAACCCCAAAAGTCACCCGTGGAACCAGAGGTGGTGATTCACCGAATCAGAATTACTCTAACCAGCTGCAATGTAAAGTCTTTGGAGAAAGTGTGTGTTGACTTGATCAGAGGCGCAAAGGAAAAGAATCTCAAAGTGAAAAGGCCCAGTTCAGATGCCTATCAAGATTCTGAGAATCACTACAAGAAAAACTCCATGTGGGGAGTGTTCTCAAACTTGGGATCCATTTCAAATGAGTACCCACAAGCCGCTCTTGGACTTGCACTGCCCTTCTGAGACTCTTACGCAGATCACTCCCACCAGTACTGAGCCTGGGGCTGAGGAGGAGTCACCACTGCAGATGGTTGTCAACTTTTTTTTTAAATCCTCACCTGAGGATATTTTTCCATTTATGTTCAAATAGAGTGGGAGGGAGAGAGGGGTGAAGAGAGAGAGAGAAACACTGATGTGAGAGAGACACATTGATTGGTTGCCTCCCAAACCGAACCGCAACTGAGATACATGCCCTTGACCGGAATCGAACCCGCGAACCATTGGTCCACAGGCTGATGCTCTAACCGCTGAGCCAAACCGGCCAGGGCTCAACTTTTTTTTAAAAAATTATTTTTTTTGCCCTGGTCGGTTTGGCTCAGCGGTTAGAGCATCGGCCTGCGGTCCAGAGAGACCCGGGTTTGGTTCCTGCTAAGGGCATGTACTTCGGTTGCAGTTTGTCCCCGGCCCTGGTTGGTCGTGCGGGTGGCAGCCACTCGATGTGTCACTTTCACATCGATGTTTCTCTCTCTTCCTCTCTCTCCCTCCCACTCTATCTGAAGAGAAAATGAAAAAATGTCCTCGGGTGAGGATAAAAAAAAAAAAAAAAAAAATTATTTTTTTATTGATATTTTAGAGAGAGAGAGAAACATTGACGTGAGAGAGAAATACCAATTGGCTGCCTCCTGCATGGCCCCCTCTGGGGATCGAGCCTGAAACCCGGGCATGTACCCTGACCTGGAATCCAACTGGGACCTTTCAGTCCATGGGACCATGCTCAATCCACTGAGCCACACTGGCTGGGTAAATCAACATTTTATTTTATTTTATTTTATTTTATTTTATTTTATTTTATTTTATTTTATTTTATTTTATTTTATTTTATTTTTCTTCACTGAGTTTTAGAAAGAGAGGAAGGGAGAGGGAGAGAGAGATAGAAACATCGATGAGAGAGAACATCTATTGGCCACCTCCTGCATGCCCCCCACTGGGGATCTGGCCCACAACCTGGGCATGTGCCCTGACTGGGAATCGAACCGACGACCTCTTGGTGCATGGGTCGACACTCAACCACTGAGCCACACCAGCTGGGCCAAATCAACCTTTTAAATAAATTGACTATCAGTTAAAAAAAAGAGAGCTGCCATTTGACCCAGCAATCCCACTTCTGGGAATACATCCTAAGAATTCTGAAACACCAGTAGGAAGGAATATATGCACCCTTATGCTTATAGCAGCGTTATTTACAATAGCTAAGATCTGGAAATGAAACCGGAAAACAAATGGGTCTGGGACACCTGTCACTACTTGAGCTGATTAAGCAGAGACAAAGTTGAGTCATATATGAACATTTATTCCAATACTGCAGGCAGTGTGGGAGAGCAGTTGGTCATCCCTGAAAAATCTGCTCTCCCCACCTCCTATAAGCCAACTGATTATATTGGGTAGAAGGACAAAGATTTCCTGGGAATTCTCAAGAGACAAACACGTTAAGATTTTATTTAACACATGTATGAAGAAACTGGTGAGATGTTACAACCCATTCCAAGAAGAATCTGAAACCAGACAAAGAACGGGTCTGGGCTGCCTGTCACTACTTGAGCCAATTAAGCTGAGACAAGGTTGAAATGTATGTGAGCATCTATTCCAATACTGCAGGCAGTGTGGGAGAGCAGTGGGTCATCCTATAACAGCTGCTCTGAAGTCCCGCTGTAGCTTATATTGAGTAGCTGAATGGGGAAGGACAAGTAGGCAAAAAGGAATAACAATAGGTAAAAGGGTTACAGATAACAGGCGTGAGGAATACAAGTCACATCTTTATTGTTGAATGTATTACAGATGTCCTCCTTTTTCCCCCCATTGACCCCCTCCTCCTGATCCCCTCTTACCTTCCCCACACTATTATGTGTCCATTGTTTATGCATATATGCATATAAGTTCTTTGGTTTATTTCTTTCCATGACCCCGCCCCCCCAGGTTCATCAGTCTAACAACAAATTTGTACTTCTTTTTTTTAAATCCTCACCTGAGGATATGTTTCTGTTTATCTTCAGATAGAGTGGGAGGGAGAGAGAGGGAGAGCAAGGGAGAGAGAGAAACATTAACGTGAGAGGGACACATCGACTGGTTGCCTCCCGCACGACCCTGACCAGGGCCGGGGACGAACCACAACTGAGGTACGTGCCCTTGACCGGAATCGAACCCGCGACTCATTGGTCCGCGGTCCGAGGCTCTAACTGCTGAGCCAAACAGGCCGGGACCCAATTTGTACTTCTTAATTCCTTCACCATTTTAGCCCATCCTCCAAACCATCCTCCCATCTGGCAACCATCAGAAAGTTCTCTATGAGTCCGTTTCTGTTCTGTTTGTTCATTTTGTTTGTAGAGTCAATTGTTGATAGACATGTTTTATTGCTGTTTTATTGTTCATATTTTTGATCTTCTTCAAGAAGACCCTTCAACATATCATATAATACTGGTTTGGGTCAATGGACATAAGAAGAGCTTCCCAGACAAGAAAAAGCTAAAGGAGTTCATCACCACCAACCTAGTATTATAAGAAATGTTGAAGGGTCCATATTTGCATGATTTAGACAAGAATGATTTTGATTGTATTCCATTCTCTACCTTAGAGATGTAATTCCCAAAGAACCACAATCAGATAACAGAGGGTGTGCTATAGACAATGCATAATTTTCATTGAAATACAAAATTTCCCCTAGTGAATAAGATTATAGACTGAATATATCCTCTTAATGTTCATATGTTGAAACTGTAATCCATTTGGAGGTGGGGACTTTGGGAGGTAATTAAGTTTAGAGGAGGTCATGAGAGTACCCCTCATGACCTGACGGGATTGGTCCCCTTAAGAAGGAGAGTCCAGCTGTCTTCCTCTACCAGGTGGGCATATAGCAAGAAAGCAGTCCATCCTCTGCAAACCAGGATGGGGGTTCTTACACAGAACCCCACCAGCAGTATGGATCTTGGACTTCCAGCCTCCAGACCTGTGAGAAATAAATGTCCTTTGGGTCACCCAGACTATGGTGTTTTGTTATAGCCGCTCACGTTTACTAAGCTAACTGTAAAAGGTCTAGCCCAGAGCCTAGCACACAATAAGTAGCTCAGCCGCTTGTTATTCAGCAGCAGTTTCATAATGTCAACATAAGAAATGTCAAAACCTGTAAGAATTTTTGAGTTTATTTGAGCCAAACTGAAGATAATTGGGGGGAAGCAAATCTCAACAGATTGAGATAATGTGCCAGAGAATGGCAGTCACACACTTTATTTTATACATTACAATCAATGGAAGAGGTGTAAGGGGATTATATGCAATTCACTAGGATAGATTAGGGTGGCCGGAGAAAAAGTGGGGGAAATCTCTGGGACTGGGTAAAAATAAAAGGAATAGACACATACTTCTTTTACATTTGTGAGTATGGGATAGTTAACAGTCAATAATTAACATGATAACAAGGGAAGTTACCTTGACATTCCAAAGGCATGTTATCTTAGATGCAAGAAGACAACAGACAGGCTCAGTTAAGGTAAAGATTGACCTCTGTCAAGGAAAATACCAGCCCAGGGCATGAGTACCAGCCATGACTTGTTTTTAGTTAAGATTTAATTTCAGACCATCCTATGTGGTTACTTTTGCTCTCTGAGTTTGTAAGGCCTCTATGGAGACCTCCCCTGAGCTTGTCAGGTTTAGAATGTGGCTCCTTTTTTTGTCCACAATAATAATTTGTATATACAAGGGTGCTTTGGGTGGCAATCTGTCAGATGGAGATATATGTAGCTAGACTTATTTTGGAGCTGAGATAGCACAGCTAATGTGTGTCTTTATTTGGAGGAGGGATGGGACCTAAAGTCCCATAGCTACTTCTTTTTTTAACTTTTGTTTTTGGTTAATCCTCACTCGAGGATATTTTTCCATTGATTTTTTTTTTTGAGAGAGAGAGAGAAACAACTATGCCAGAGAGACACATCCATTGGTTGCCTCTGGAACCAGCCCAACCCGGGTGGGGATGACCCTGCAACTCAAGTACTTGCCCTTGACCGGAAATCGAACCCTTGACTCTTCAGTCCTCGGATGCAATCACAGCTGAGCCAAACCAGCCAGGGCCCACAGCTATCTCTTATTCCTTCCACTGTTCACTTGACCATTCAGCAAATATTTATTGGCACTAGTGTGCTGGGCACATTCTAGGTACTGAGAATAATGAGAAGTGTACAAAGCAAAGTTCCTGCTTATATTAGTGGGGTGAAACAGGAAATGGTGTATAGAGAAGTTGTGTTTAAAGGAAAATGGTCTAAACAGCATGTCATTCCACTCTCTAGCCTTTCAGGGTCTCAGAGATGTCTCACAACTCCTTAGCTGTAGGTAACCGACAACCAGGAATTGTTTTATTCCTGCCTAGAGACATGCAAACTAATTCTGTCTGCTGGATAAACAACCCTCACTGTTGGTGGAAAAGCTTATTTTGGGTCCGCTTTCACATCTGTTGCAACATTCCTTATTCTGTACAAATCTGCCCCTTTGTCTGATTTTTCTTTTGAACGGATTATAACATATTGGTTCCCGTATTTAATTAAAGAAAATATTTAACGTGTTCATTTCATAATGTATGAGAAACAAAACTTTGTGTGTGTGTATGTGTGGGTTATCCTATAACAAAATAAGTAAACATCTAGTACGTTGACAGTGTAACGCATTATGGAGAAAATAAAGCAGAATAAGGAGGGAGCGGGGCGAGTCACTCAAGAGGTGCTCAGGAAAAACCCTGCTGAATTAAAGTGCTAAAAGAATTACTCGTTATCTGAAATTCAAATGTCACCGCGTGCGTCCCGTCTTTTATCTGGCAGGGGAGCTCCCGAAGGTCCGAGGGCGCGGGCCGAGCGAGGTGGGCCAGACCGGCTCCGACCCGGGCTAGCAGTGGCGGGACCTCGGAGAGGCAGCGCCCAGCCCGGCGTCTGCGCCGACGCGGGGGTCGGGCGAGTGGGCGTGTCCGCTCAGGACCCGCCCCGTCACGTGCGGGCCTGCGCCTGCCGCGTCGGCATCTGGAGCGAGCGGGCGGCGGCGGCCTCTGCAGCTGTGCGCGTCCCATGGCGGCGGCAGCGGCGGCGGCGGCGCGGGCGGCGAGGGCCGAGGCGGCCGAGGGGCCCCCGGGGCCGGCGGCGGCGCTGGAGCTGTGGCTCAGTGAGTAGGGCCGCCCCTCGACGCGGCCCAGCGCGCACGTGAGGCCTGGCTTCCCGCTTCCCTGGCCTTTCTTCGGAGGCCGGCCGGGCGGGGGCTGGGCCCAGGGCAGCCGGGGCCGCGGGCTGCGGGCGGAGCCTGCGCCCCGCTCACCGCCCCTGCGTCCCGGCGCAGAAGCATTCACGGAATGACTGACGTCTGTTGCGCCTTTCTTTCGTGCCGAGCATTGTGCCAAGAGCCGATTTCAACCGTTGTTAATCCTCATGAAGCTCCCCAGAGACGGCTGCCATCGTTCACCCCGTTTTAGAGATGGGGACGTTTAGGCTCCAGGAGACTCAGTCGTGCAAGATGCGCAGCTTCCTGCGCTCCCGGGAGCTGGGAAGGGCCTCTGCCGCCGTCTTTCATGCCAAGACAGTTCTCTTTCCTGAGTGTGCGTGTTCAGTGGCCGGACTGCTTGTGTGTAGTGTGGCCTTCTGTGGGCTTGACACCAGACTTCGGGGTAGGGGCGTTACTGTCACCGGGTCACCGAGGAGTTGGGTCAGAGAGGATGAAGAATGTGCTCCTTGTGGTGGGCTCCGCTAGGTGCTGGGCACAGCTGCCTAACACAGGGTCCTTGCTCACAAAGACAGGTTTTGGTGGATCCAAGCCTTTAACAGCACCTTGTTTATAATTGGCAGAGGGAGGCGTTTGTTTAACGTGCGGTAGTAGGAGTTGGTTTGTTTTTCTGGGGACTGTCTCAGTAGACATAGCATTTGAGTGGACAGTGGAGGCAAGGATATTTCATCCAGGGAACTACATGTGCAAAAGCTGGGGGACAGGAGGCTGGAGCATTCTGGGAAAGAATAGGCCAGTACTTGTGGGTGCAAAGCTAAGAGTCTGGAAAAGAGGCTGCACCTGCTAGTTGGGGCAAGTTCTTCAAGGGGCTTGTATGCTGCACAAAGGAGTTTATAATTTATCCCCTGATGTGGGAGGAGGGGTGTTGGAATTTCAGCCAAAGAATCTGTGATCAAGGACACCTGTTGAAAGCATCTTTTAGAGAGAAAGGGAGAGGGAGGGAGAGAAACATCCATTGGCTGCCTCCTGCACACCCCCTACTAGGGATTGAGCCTGCAACCTGGGCATGTGCCCTGACCAGAAATCAAACCGGGACCTCTCAGTCCATTGGAGGACGCTCAATCCTCTGAGCCACACCTGCCAGGCTCCATCGATTTTTTTAGATAGAGTGGAAGGGACTGAGAGAGAGAGAGACAGAGACAGAGAGACATGGACATCGCTTGGTTGCCTCGCGCATGACCGCGACTGAGGCCTGGGATCGAATCTGCAACTGAAGTACTGCCCTAGACCAGAAATCAAACCCGAGACTCTTCCGTCCGTGGGCCGGTCCTCTTAACTGCTGAGCCAAACTGGCCTGGTCTTTTCAGTTCGTTTTTTTTTTTTTTTTTGGTCCTCACCTGAGGACACTCTTGCATTCATCTTCAGATAGAGCGAGAGGGAGAGAGGGGGGAAAAGAGAGAGAGAGAAACGTCAATGTGAGAGAGACACATCACCTGGTTGCCACCCACATGACCCCAGGCTGGGCTGGGACAAACTCCAACCGAGGTACATGCCCTCAGCGGGAACTGAACCCGGGACTCTCTGGTCCGTGGGCTGACGCTCTAACCACTGAACCAAACCAGCCAGGGCTCTTTTCAGTTCTTAAAAACTGACAACTATGCCCTGGTCGGATAGCTCAGTTGATTGGAGCATCGTTCAAGGTTGCAGGTCCGATTCCTGGTCAGGGCACATATAAGAATCAGCTATTGAATGCATAAGTAAGTGGAACAAGTTGATATCTCTCTCTCCCTCCCTCCCTCCCCCCTCCCTTCCTCTCCCTCTCCCCCTTTCCCTCTCTCCCTTTTTCCCTCTCTCCTTCTCTCTTTCCTTCTGTCCCTCTCTCCTTCTCTTTCCGTTCCCGTCCCCCCTCCCTTCCTCTCTCTCAAATCAATAACTGAAACATTTTAAAAAATAAGAGCTGACAACTACGAAATATGAAGTTTGTCTAGTGCCAGCCAGGCAGAATTAATCTGTGGGGAGGTGTAGCCTCTGGCCACCAGCCCTTTTTAAAAAAAAAAAAAAATTTTTTTTCCCTTTATTGATTTTAGAGAGAAAGAGATATATAGAAACATTGATGAGAAAGAACATCGATTGATGGCTGCCTCCTGCATGCCCCCCCCACTGGGGATTGAGCCCACAACCTGGGCATGTGGCCTGACCAGGAATCGAACTGGTGACCTCTTGGTGCAACCACTGAGCCACACCAGCTGGGCTGTGAAGGAAGTCTTAAAAGGAGAGGGGCACCACTGAGCCTCTGTCTACTTCATTTTCCTTTGAAAGAACTATCCCTTTTGAATTCTAGGTGCCATGTTTAAACCATTGGAGAGGGGCTTAAAGGTGCTAAAGGTCAGAACTAGAGCAGAAAGGGGTGACAGAGAAGAAGGGCGTTGTTTGTTTTCTTAGTGTCTAGGGAAGGGGATAAAGGTGATTGCATATGCAAATAAGTTTGTCAGTTATAATCCCTTACCCCCACCCCCACTGAGTGTTAGGGGCTGAGCTGGGGGCTGAGCTCTTTTGAGGATGTTGGGGACATCTGGGAATGGCTTGGTAAGAGGAACTGAAGGGAGCCCACCTGTACACTTGGGAACAAGGTTTCTCAATGCCAGTGCTGTTGATGTTTTGGGCCTTATAATTCTATGTTGTGGGGGGTCTGTCCTGTGCATTACAGCTATTTAGTGGAATCCCTTCTGTTTCTCTTACCAGCCATTCCCAGATGTCCCTTGGGGGAGAGAGGCAGGATCACCTGATCCCTCCCCCACCCCCCACCCAGTAGGAGCAGAGAAGGTGAACTATAGTTAAACCAGATTTGCTGGGAGGTGGGGGTGGGGCACTGGAGGGGGTACAGTGGAAAGACAAGGGGGTAGAGAGGTTGAAAAGGCAAGGACAGCAGTGTTGTTGAAGCAGTGCACTGAGTCTAGGCTGGGTGGAGGAGGAAGTCACTTGGGGTTGCGTCTGAGACTGCTAAGCTGAGGTCGCTGGCAGACTTTGCCTCATCAAGCAAGGCAGCTGTATTTCCAAGATGAGAATACAGTAAAACATATCCCTCTTAGGGTCATAAGGATCAAAGGAATGAATACGTGTGAAGCACTTAGGGTAGTGCCTGGCACATAGTAATGTAGTACCCTTAGTCTTTTTAGTTGTGAGTGGCAGAAAACTAACTCACAGGATTACCAAAAAAAGGAGCTGTTATCTGAAGCTCACACGTTAAAAATACACACAGCAACTTGTGTGCATTCTAGAGCTTTACCCCCTCATGGATTATTTTGGTCAGTGTTTCACATGACTGCATATGTAACTGCCGCATTCCTGGTAATGAAAAGCCTCAGATGCCCCATTGTATAGGTGCACTATGCTTTGGCTAACCAGCCCATGGTAGTGGGCATCTTAGGTTGTTGCCAGTCTGGTGCTATTAAAAGCAACCAGGCCCTCTGGGTCTCTGGGATCTAGCTAGCCCTCGTAGTGTGGCTAGGGAGGCAGTAGCTTAAAGTTGGGTACCCAGTGAATCACTTCCAGCTGGACATAGTCCCGGGTGATGTGTCGTGTCTTTTTTCCAGCCCTACCTTAATGCCTCCCTTGGGGATCAGGTGCCTGGATTACAATCTATTTATATTCCTGGAGCTTCTCCAGGCCTGAGCTCATTCTCTATCATGGAGCCCAGTGCAGGATATCCCTGTGGTGGGTCTTGGGCCTTCAGCACATGCTTATTGACTGACTGCTGGACTGGAGGAGTTAGTGCACATTTCCTGCAGAAGGGTCCCCTGTGCAGGGCAGTGAATACTGTTGATGGATTGAATTCCCAATGTTCCTCGAGGTGACTGCTGTCCCACAGCTTCAGGACTCCCCTATAGTGGATCAGAGGCATGTCCCTGGCGTTTGGGTGACCGCTGGTGGGAGATGGTTTTGCTTTTGAATCAGTCACTCTAGGACAGTGGTTCTCAACCTGTGGGTCACGACCCCTTTGGGGGTTGAATGACCCTTTCACAGGGGTCGCCTAAGACATAACAGTAGCAAAATTACAGTTATGAAGGAGCAATGAAAATAATTTTATGGTTGGGGGTCAGCACAACACGAGGAACTGTATGAAAGGGTCGCGGCATTAGGAAGGTTGAGAACCACTGCTCTAGGATGAGCCATTCACTCGTAGTTGGAGGTCTCAGCAATTTCCTTAATACCTCTCACCCTGTAGCCTACTTGAAATGCCTACACAGCTTGCTTTTATTGAGCAAATCTGTGGCAGTGGTGTTATTTGTCCTGCCCAAGGGCTAGCTAAATAAACCACCTTGGTGCCAGGGGTAGCTCTTCTCAGTGCCGTGATGGGCTGTGATGGTTCTGAGAAGCACAGAAGGGGTTCTGTGAGTTTCTCCCTGGCCATGCCCACTCAGGCCCCTGGCCACTCCTTGGGGCAATTGGCATCAGCCGACTTGGACAGTTGCTTTGTCCCAGTCAGACCTAGCTGCTGTCTTCTGGGGTCATGTTTTTTGGAGCTGCTCCAGACTTCAAAAGTAGCTGGGATTACATGGTGGGAGACCCAGTTATTTCAGAACTGGAACGGCCGTCTTCCGGAGTCAGGAGATGGCCAGCCAACTGGCCAAACTGCATAGCAGAAGATGAATCATTCATTCATTTAGTAAATGACTGTTTTAGGTGCTGGAAGGTGAATGAGACGTACCTTCTTGCCTTAGGGAGCTTGTAACTTAGTGGCAAGAAAGGCAAGGAAACTAGTTCCCAAAGAAGTCCTACTTTTATCAAGGAACTGAAGACTTTACTGTGAGGAACATTTGGGCCCTGGAGTCAGGCAGACCTGGGACTGAATTATGGTTTCTGTTGTTTTCTAGCTTTGTGGCTGGGCAGGTTTCTTCACTTGTAAAATGGTGAGATAATAGGACTGTCAACGTAAGAAACATTCAAACCTGTGAAGAGTTTTTGTGAGTTTATTTGATCCCAAACTGTCGACAGTTGCCAGGAAGCAAATTCTCAACGGATTGCAGTAATGCTCCAGAGAATGGCAGTTTTGCACTTCATTTTATACATTACAATCAAAAGAGAAGACACATGTGAGTTACATAAAATCCATTGGCTAGATTAGGGAGGTGGGAGAAAGCAAAGTGGGGGGTTGGGGGGACCTCTGGGATTGGGTGAAAAGTAAAATGATGGGCACATCTTTTACATAGGTGGATACAGGATAGTTAACAATTAACAGTGAACCAATACCAATGAGGGGATTTGTGGTGCTCGCAGAGTGGTGCCTGTGCTTTGAGGGGGTCTGGAAAAAGGAAAATTACTTCAACATGCCAAAGATGTGTTATCATAGATGCAAAAAAACGATAGGTAGACTTAGTTAAGATAAAGATGGACCTTTGGGAAGATGCCTGCCTTGTACATGACTACCTGCCATAAACTGCTTTTAGTTAAGAAGTTTTCATTTCAGACCATCCTTTGTGGTTACTTTAGGTCTGAGTTTGCAAGGCCGCCATGCAGCCCAGCCTGAGCTTGTCAGGTTAGCATGTGGCCCCTTTTCGTCCAAAGGACCAACCTCAACTATTGTGAGGATTTAAGGGAAGGCATGATTGGAAAACACTCAGCATGGTGTCTGGTCCACAGAAAGCTCTTTAAGAAGGCAGCTGTGTCTGGCCAGTGTGTCTCAGTGGTTGAGCATCGACCCATGCACCAAGAGGTAACCGGTTCGATTCCCGGTCAGGACACATCCCCAAGTTGTGGGCCCGATCCCCAGTGGGGGGCATGCAGGAGGTGGCCAATCGATGTTCTCTCTCATCGATATTTCTATCTCTCCCTCTCACTTCCTCTCTCAAATCAATAAAGGAGAAAAATTTTTTAAAGAAAAAAGGCAGCTGTGAATATGTTGCTGTTATTTGGGATTGTAACAAGCCTTGAGTCCTCATACACATAAAAAAGGAATGCTCACGCTTTGTAGATTTTCCAGCTGCTTGGCCTAGGGAAAGGTTTTGGAACATGACTTTGCCTCACAGAAATTTCTTCTTTCTCTGGAAAAGCTGGTGCCTGTTGGTAGTCTTTGTACCTGGCCTCGGGGGAGGCGGGGGAGGGCTGGATCTTCCAGTGAGCTGGGGCCTGCCTGCTGTTCTCTGCCTTTAGGGCCATCACATGCTGAGTGCCAAGTGCCTTTGAGGTGGAATGGCCAACCTTGACCTTGTAGTGAACTGAAACCTCATGAAGTTTAAATGCTGTAGAATTATTTTGGATGCCTCAAACTCCCTTAATCAGATTTTCTGAGAATCACTGCTTTAAATGTTTATTTCATGAGTAATTTATTTTGTACTTATGGGTAAGTCATTGTGCTAAGCTCTGTGGGGAATGTATGGCTTCTAGCTTTAAGAACTTTACACCTATAGGTGTAATAAGGCATGTGTACATATTTTTAAAGGGAAAGGCTGAGGCTGTGTATTACAATAAATGATAAGATTAGCTATCCTTTGTTGATTACTTAATATTTGCTGCTGTGCTGATCACTTTAGAAACTATCTTCTTTAAATCTCATGCCTGTCCCATGAGGAAGGTACTATTTTCCTGACTATAGCTGAGGAAACAGGCTCAGAGAGCCCAAGGACATGTGTGTGATCAGGGATGGAGTTAGCGATCTGTCATAAAAGGGGACAGGTAGAATGTGGGTCTTCAGAGGAGGAAGAGATAGCGCCTGTCTTCTGTGATGGGAGAAAACAGACCAAGGGCATCTCTATGAAGAAGGACATTTGAATTTGGACTCAGAGGGTGGATAGGATTTTTTTTTTTTAATTTTTTTTTTTCATCCTCACCCGAGGACATTTTTGCATTTATCTTCAGATAGGAGGGAGAAAGGGGAGGAAGAGAGAGAGAGAGAAACATTGATGTGAGAGAGACACATCGACTGGTTGCCACCCACACGACCCCAATCGGGGCAGGGGACAAACTGCAACCGAGGTACATGCCCTTAGTGGGAACCGAACCCAGGTCTCTCTGGTCCGTGGGCTGACGCTCTAACCGCTGAGCCAAACCGGCCAGGGCTGGATAGGATTTTGAGAGCGGAACGTGGGGAGGTGCTTTAAGAAGGGAAAGATGAGGGGTATATGGAAATTGATAGCCCCATTCCTTCACTTTCCTCTGTCACCTTGTCCACTTAGAGTGGAGTTTGTGGGTAGGAAGACGGGTGATCACATGAACTTTGAGTCTCACTGTTGAGCTTGGGAGACACATGACTTCCACATGACATGAATGTGGCTGCAGTCAGGAAAAGTTAAACTCTAGTTGGCTGTTGAGTGTTGAGTAATCAGAAGGGAGGAGAATCAGTAGGGGCTGGAACAGTAGGGAAGGAGGTTTTGGGAGGAGATGGAAATTCAGATGGTCCTTGAACATCTGAAGACAACAGAAACCTGACCCTGAGAATTAGCCTGTTTGCAGACCTTGAAAGAGCTTCTCTGTCAGGACCAGGAAGATACTCATTGGAGAGGCTGGTAGGCCTGGACGGGCTGGACAGTGGGGAGCAGGGGAGTGTTATGAAGATAGTCTCAGCGACTCCTTTGTGAGAGAATGTGACCTGGTTCAGTTGGGTGGCTGGGTGGGCATCCTTGGGAGGGCTGCTGGATAGGTTTTCTCAGCAGTAGCAACGGGAGGAGAAGAAGCTGCTACCATCCAGCACCAGGAAAGATACATACAAGCCCGTATTCCGGGGAGGTCGAGCATTGCCCCTCCCTCAGTGAACCGTAGTCCCCTGTCAGTCTTCTGTATCCCCCTGCTTCACGTATCTCCTGCCCCTGGCAGTGCCCTGCTGCCCTTCGATGCTCACGTCCTCAGATTTCATCCAAGTATGAGTGTTTGGGTGGGGAACCCTAGTACGGTTGAATCTGAGTCCCTGGGAATGTGTGCTGTAGCTGAGAGGGACCGCATTATGAAGACCGAAGGTGAGGAGATGTCCTCTGGTCAGATTGAGCAGGCTGCCAACATGGAGAGCTTCTTACATAGGACGGTCAGGGAGGATTTCAGTAGGCTGAGGCTTAGAATTAGGGGTGTTGCTTTTGAGGAGATGGTGAGATGACCAAGTGGTGCCACTGGAGCCTCAGTATATTCTGTCCTGTCACAGCTAAGAATCTTATAAGTAGCCTCCCAGGCGCTGGCCCCTGCCATCCTTATTGCAGGGCCACAGTGGGGGCGTCCTGCTTGACGAGGCACATGAAGGCCCACGTAGACAGACCCCCGCACTGGAAGGGGGGCCCCTTTCAGGGCTGTAGCTTGTCTACTAATGTGCTCGTTTATTCAGTTAGCAAATACCCACTGCGGCCATGTCATGAGCCAGCCATTCTGCTCACGGGGGTGATAGTACAGGTATGGCCCTGTTGCCTACTGGGTCTGATCCCCTGGAGGTGTGATGTCATAGCCCTTGGCTGTCATGTTTATTTTAGGGAGAATAGGTGTATGTTTCTTTTTATTATACTTCCTGTAATTTCATCTTTTATTTACCTGACAGATAAAGCCACAGACCCAAGCATGTCAGAACAGGATTGGTCAGCTATCCAGAATTTCTGTGACCAGGTGAACACTGATCCCAGTGGGTAAGGTGACCTTCTTACTGGACCCTGGGGGCCCCTCAGACTAAGTGCATGCCATTCTGTCTTGGGACTGTTTTAACAGCTAGGCTTTCTTTCTTTTCCCTCCACGATCTACTGCAAACAACATTTTTTTTTTTTTAGAAATAGCAAATTCATGGTTTTGTTTTTGTTTTGTTTTTTAAAACCCAAATAGTCGGTTTATAACTGGCAATTATTTTTAAAAATTTTAAATAGTATTATGAAACACTCAGAAGACCTGGATGTTACGGATAGAGGTAGCAGTGTGAAAGAGATCAGTGTGTTGTCCGTAATTTAAATGTAACCTTTCTTTAGAAGAGACAGGAAAAGGACCATTATGTTTAATTCTGTTTCCAAAGCATCTGGATAGGAACTGAAGAATCCAAATGTTTAACCTGCATATTGACTATTCAGCATTTGGAAGTGGGCAGAAAGTTTGATCGCACTGTCTACTCTGGTGTTTATTGGACAGCAAACAGGGTCTGTGCTGCTCATGACCTGGCCACCTGTGGGCCTGGGCCTGCCTGCTCGGCTTGGAGCTTCTGGATGGGCGGGCTGGGGAGGGTGGTGTGTCTGGACAGCAGTAGTTGCAGGAAGGGTAGGTAGGTGGAGATTGGCCTCCTTCAGAGGCTTGTGCATGGGCTGCGTGCCCGTCACATTCCACCTTTGCTGTGGGTCCGAGCTCCTGGAAGGGAGGTCACTTTATGGAGTGCATGTAGCCAGGTGTCTTTGGTTCCCTTAGCCCAACACATGCGCCCTGGCTGCTGGCCCACAAGATCCAGTCTCCACAAGAGAAAGAAGCTCTTCATGCCTTAACGGTGAGTTTGGCCCTTAGCCTCAACTCTCCTGTCCTGAGGCAGAGAGCTGAGCCCCAGTCCCATTTCATTGTGGTGGGGAGCCTGAGAGGTTCATCTGCACTGGCTGTGAGAAAGCAGGCCGCAGGGAGGCTGGGCTCTGTTTGCCCATCCTAGGTCTGCTTCTAAAGAGCAGCACTGAGCCTGCTTTGGGAGAAGGAAAGAAAGGTTTTATTTTCTTAGCTCTTTATAGACCAGGGCTGGCAAGTTAAGAGCCTTCAGGGCCAGACTGGTGACATAGTGAGTGGACCGCTGGGTGAGGACCAAAATCCTGGAGAGCACTTGCCCAGTCATGGAGGGTGGCTGCAGCGTGATACCAGCTGGCTATTTATTGCCAGGCGTGAGTTTGGGCCCATTGTTGCTAGGACTCCTGTTTTTCAAGAGAAACCATAAGTCCAGATTTTTATATGAATTCTCTGAATTTTTTGATGTTGGTGACTAATGTGAAATGTTAAACAGTAGTGTGGACCAAAGAAAATGTGTGTGGGCCCCACTTGTGTGCCAGCAGGGGACCTGTGGTTTACTAGTCCATGGGCCTTACATACCAGATGTTGCCTCTGGGGGGAGAGATTCACCTGCTCAAAGGATCTCCTTGAAAGGTGGGGTGACCTCATAGTACACACTCCACTGAATTGTTTGCCAGCCACAGACCTGTCAAGTAGGTCTTGTAAAAAAAATCTGAAAATGTTACCCTTTCTCCCAAACTTCAGTGTCCTCATAGTCCTAAGTAAACACTAGCCCTGTTTCCAGCAAGTGCTCATCAGATTTCAGGAGAGCCTGGAGCCAGTGGTTTTCCCGTTCTCCTGGGAGTCCTGTGTCTGTGCAGGTGCTGGAGACGTGTGTGAACCACTGTGGAGAGAAGTTCCACAACGAGGTGGCCAAGTTCCGTTTCTTGAATGAGCTGATCAAAGTGTTGTCCCCAAAGGTGAGTACCCTGGTCTTGGCCTTGTGTACTGTACTTGGCCCAGCCTTTGAACGCCTGCCACCCTCCTGTGTCCCGAGGCAGGCCTGCTCCTGGACAGGCCCTGCAGCCTGTCTCAGGTCTGTGAGGGAGCTGAGAGAGGGGGCCCTGCATGGGAAAGCTTTCTTCTCTAGGGTCTAGGATGACCTTGCTGATCCCTGCCCTCCATTGTTAGTACCTTTAAATTATTCTCCCTTTAAAAGTGGCCTTGTGGCCTGGCCGGTGTGGCTCAGGGATTCAGCATTGGACCTATGCACCAGGAGGTCCCCAGTTCGATTCCTGGTCAGGGCATATACCTGGATTTCGGGTTTGGTTCAGGTCAGGGCACATGCGGAAGGCAACTGATCAATGTTTCTTTCTCACATTGGTGTTTCTCTCTCCCTCTCCCTTCTCTCTATAAAATCAATAAAAATATATTTAAAAAAATAAATAAAACGGCCTTGTGGATGGGTGACCTGGAGGGGGAGAGAAACTAGCTTGGAGCACAGGTTTCCTGATAGAGATAGCAGGAGATGCCAGGTGTGGCTTTAAGTTTCATGTCACTTCTTGCCTTGTCCTTTGCACCTGTCTTCTTGGCACCTGTCTGGGCACTGCCATTCTTGGGTAACTGACATGGATGGAGCCTTTCCTTCCTGCTCCCCAACAACAGTTCTCTGATAACAACTCTGTCCTGCAGTTTAATTCTTTCAGTTCTGACACTAACTACCCAGAGTTAGTGCAGACCCTACCAGGTTCAGGACTCAGTCAGACCTAAATAACGCCTGGTTTAGACATCAGCCATGAGTCTCATTGCTCTTCTGCCTGACCAGCTACAGATTTGGGGTTTCCCATGACCACCTCCACAAGGTTCCATACTTCACTACAGGAAAGCACTGTACTTACTGTTACTATAAAGGATACAAATGCAGGAGACACATAGGCCAGGGTCTTGGGGAGAGGGAAGCGCAGCTTGTGTGCCTTTCCTTACGGTGTCCAGGCACGCCACTCTCCCAGGAAGCTCTGTGCACCTTGTTTCAGAGTGTTTACCTGGAGGTCTAGTATGGAGGCATGATTGATTGCATCACTGGGCATGTGACTGAACTCGCTCTCCAGCACCTCTCCCCTACTGGGGGTCCATAAGCTGAAAGTTCCAACCCTCTAATCACATGGTTGGTCTTTCTGGCACAGTCGGCCCCTCCCATGAGACTAAGTGCCCACCCTGAGTGGTTAGCCTAAACTCAGGTATGGTCCGAGGGGGCTCATTGTGAATAACGAGATTCCTATCACTCAGGAAATTCCAAGGGTTTTTGAAACTCTGGACTGGGAACTGGAGACAAAGACCAAACATATTCTTTTATTACTCCACACTTGCCCCGTTCAAAAAAGTGAGTGTCCCCTGTGGCTCTAACCTAGGCCAGTACGTGGTGGGTTTTAACTTCAGGTGTTTTGGAGATTGATTTTTGTGCCAGGTGATTTGACTTCTTTTTTTTTTTTTTAATTTTTTTTTCTTTATTGATTTGAGAGAGAGAGAGGAAATGAGAAGGAGGGAGAGCTAGAAATATCGATGAGAAAGAACATTGATTGGCCGCCTCCTGCATGCCCCCCACTGGGGATTGGGCCCACAACCTGGGCATGTGTCCTGACCGGGAATCCAACCGGCGACCTCTTGGTGCATGGGTCAACGCTCAACCACTGAGCCACACCAGCCGGACTGATTTGACTTTTTGCTGTGCCTCAACGCTCAACCAGCCTGGGGCAGCTCTCCGCCCTGGGCCGCAGTAGCCGTTTCTCGGCTGGTGCTCTAAAGTCCCTTCCGGCTCTGTAATTCTCTTTGCTGATTATTTTCAGTACCTAGGGTCCTGGACCACAGAAAAAGTTAAAGGAAGAGTCATCGAAATACTCTTTAGTTGGACAGTCTGGTTTCCAGAAGACATTAAGATCCGAGATGCTTACCAGATGCTGAAGAAGCAAGGTCTGACTTCCTTTACTTACACGGCATTCCCTTTTTCACAGTACTTGTTCCTTTGTGTGTGTGTGTGTGTGTGTGCGCGCGCTTTGTAATTTTTTGGTGAAAATTGGACAGTGGAGACTGAGACAGGTAATTTTCTGAGACAGGTATCTGGCAATGGGCAAACCTGGTGGGCAGGAGCTAGCTGGGTTTGAGATTGTTGCTGTGGATACCCTCACTGCAACAGACTTCGGATTCCGACAGAGTTAGCTTGTGTTTAGGGTGGGGCTGATTTGCTGGGGTTTTTCTCAATATCTGCTCCTCTCTTAGCTTGAGGTCTTCCTTTACTCAGTACCTCAGAGAGGGTCTTACTCCTTGCCTTTCCTGATAGTAGGTAGGCTGTTACTACTTCTTACTCAGTGGTGGTGACGTCATCTCTGCTCTAACTAGGCTTCAGTCTTAGGCAGGCACTGTGTCCCTGGTGTCAGGGAGAGACACGGACAGACAAACACCAACACCCCTGGAGGAGGAGAACCTGGATTCTCTTGCAAAGGTTCTGTATTCTCTTGCAAAGTTGTGAATGTGTGTGGCTGTCTGTGCCTGTCTGTGTCCTGTGTGAAGGCTGGGAATCTCCTCCCTTTCCCGTGGGCTCTGCAGAGACAGGAACTGGATTCAGGACGCCTGTTTTCCCTGCACGTACACTCAGTGTTTTCAGAATGTCAGGGATCCCGCTCTACTCTTTGGGCCCTGGGAGGTATGTACCTGCATACAGTGATCAGCACTTTTATAGCATAGAGCCTGATGTAGACTGCTAGCCATAGGCTCTGGTTCTCCCTGACTCAGTCAGCTCTGATGTCTTTGTGCTGGTTCCTGGGTTCTCTGGAGGGAGGATGCTGATCGTACCTGGGGTGTATCCACTAAGGCCGTTGACACTGCTTTCCTGCTGGACATCAGGAACCAGGGTTTATATGGGATCCTGATGAAGTCAGTGGGTACCCTTATCAGGACCTTCACTTCATGAATTGCATGTTTCAGGAATCATAAAGCAAGACCCTAAACTGCTTGTGGATAAAATCTTGCCCCCACCTTCTCCCTGGCCCAGGAGCTCCATCTTTGATGCTGATGAAGAAAAGTCAAAGGTAAGGAGCTCTTCCCTGACCTTGGTGGCCTACCTGGAATCTGATCAGACCTCTTCTTGTAGGGACTCCCTTCAAATGTCCCCTGAACCACAGTGTGGGAGAACCTGGTAAGGGGTTAGTGAGTTCTCTCTCGAGCTGGATTTTACCAGTGAGGTAGCATAAGGTTTGAGTGTTTTCTGTGGTGTGGATGGTCGGGCATATGGAAATAATTCCTTGTATGTCGGCTTGGGTCCTTTTAGTGCCAGTAAGCCTGGTCCCACCCATTTTCTTTCTGCTAATGCCTCCCAGAAGCCTCAGACATTGGTAAGGAGAAGGAAGGTGGTCAAAACCCAGGCCAAGACCCGGGATTACCCTATAGCTTCAGTGGTGGCAGTGCTTTGGGTTGTTCCTGGTCTTGGTCACTCACAGGTCTGGTACGTGCTGTACCAGCAGAGCTCCAGGCTATCTATGTGTCTCTCTGTGGTACCCATTGCCTTCCTGAAACTGGACACCAAATGGGTCCAGGCTGCCTGTCACTACTTGAGCCAACTAAGCAGAGACAAGGTTGAATCATAAATGAGCATGTATTCTAGTATTGACGGAAGTATGGGAGGGCAGCTGGTCATCCCTGAAAAATTTGCTCTGAACTCCCTCTATAGCCTCTCAGTGGGGAAGGGCAGGTAGACAAAAAAGAATAACAATGGGTAAAGCTGCTGGGGACTGGGGGCTGTGGGCTGCAAAGGGTTGTACCAGTGCACCGCCTCTGGGGCTCCAAGGTTGTTAGTCTTTCCATGGTGTTGAGCAGTTTTCCCTTGTTCTCAGATAAGGAGAATGGACAGCATCCCTGAGGTAAACTCCCAGGGCTTACAATTCCCAGCCAGGTCGGAATGGACTTTCTTCAATCAGAAGAAAGCAATCCTGATGAACAGAGCAAGGATGATTAACATTTCTTATAACTATGGCTAGTGCCCCACTATGATCAGTTCTCTATTATTCTCCCCTGCCCCTTTCATTCCAACTGTGCCTCTTTTCCCTTGGACCCAGACGCTCAGTGGCCATGGCATCCCTGGAGGCAGACTAGCAAGGCTGTGCTAGGTTTTGGGCTGCCTTTCTCAGCTCCTCTCCTGCTGGTTTCTTACAGTTTTAGAGGGTGGAAGGAGCAAGGGAGGAGGTAGGACGTGGGCTTCTGAAAAAGATAGACACGTGAGTCACCTTGGAAAAGCTGCGTACACTCAATATCCTCATCTTTTCTCCCATCCATCCAACAAAGATTGAGTGATTCCTATGTGCCAAGCTTTCTGCTGGGCATTGGGAATAAAATGAGCAAGGTTGCCAAGGTCTGTCTCATCGTAGCGTCCATGGTCCAGGACAACTCGGCACTGTTGACATATGGGCAAGATAGTTTTCTTGTTGGGGCTGCCCTGTGCAGTGTAGGATGTTGACAGTATCCCTGGCCTCTACCCCCTAGATCCAGTAACATCCCCAGTTGTGACAATCAGAGTGTCTCTGGACTTTGCCGAATGTCCCCTGGAGGATATCCTCCTCCACCTCCTTGCCCCGTTGAACCAGTGGTCGAGATGGCGGTGGTCCTCACGTGCCTGTGTGATCGCTCAGATTTGCTCAGATAATGCATGTGACTGTTGGAGCTCCTGTTAGTGTCAGCATTTCCACTGCTGATGCCACACCCTGGCCATCTGACACCGAGGGGTTAGTGTCACCTGCTCTTGTTCACCTGCAGCTTCTGACACGGCTTCTGAAGAGCAGCCACCCTGAGGATCTGCAGGCTGCCAACCGGCTGATCAAGAGTTTGGTCACAGAGGTGGGCATTTCCCTGCGTTCTGCAGAACCAGCCTTGGACAGGGGCTGCACAGTGTGTGTGTGTGTACACGCACGGGAGTCTGGGGAGGCGTGGCTCCCTGTTCTGAGCTGGGGAATAGCCCTGGGCTCCCTGAGGGCAGCCGTGGTGACTGGAAGCAGGGACCATGCTATGTGCTTCCCAAGTGCTTCAGTCCAGGAGCCACAAGCGTTTCACAGACGCCACTTTCTGTCCCAGTGACAGGTATTGTGTGGGCCGAGTCCAGGTTTGGGAATCTGTTTTTGAGAGAGTTAAGGCAGGTGGTGCAAAGTGGATCGCCAGGCCCCCAGCTGCATTGTCTTCCCCAGGAGTCCTGGGCTTTGAGGGCTTTCCTCACCCGCTGAGGGAGAACTCTGGTCTGTGTTTAGTGACTTTCCTGAGCTCTCCCCAGTGCAGTGCCCCCTTCCCACGCCCTGTGCAGGCTTTATCCAGGCCTTCTGCTCCCTCACTGCCGTCCTCTCCTTTCTCCCAAAGGAGCAGGAGAAAGCAGAGAAGGTATCCAAGAGGGTCAGCGCTGTGGAGGAAGTGCGGAGCCACGTGAAGGTGCTGCAGGAGATGCTGAGCAGGTACCGCGGGCCGGGGCAGGCCCCGCCAGACCAGGAGGCCCTGCAGGTACTCTCCTCTACATGCAGAAAGTAAAATAAAGAAGCGAGAGCTTCCGGAGTAAATGAGCATTACCCACATACCAGACATTGCACATATTTAGTGTATTTGCTATGTGTTGATGTGTCCATCTGTGCACAATGGTCACAGTCAAGTATTCTTTATTTTATTTTATTTTTTTTATCCTCACCTGAGGATATTTTTTGCATTTATCTTCATATAGAGCAGGAGGGAGAGAGGGGGGAAGAGAGAGAGAGAGAGAAACATCGATGTGAGAGAGACACATCGACCGGCTGCCACCCACACGACCCCAACCGGGGCCGGAGACAAACCGCAACCGAGGTATGCGCCCTTAGCAGGAACCGAACCCGGGTCTCTCTGTTCTGTGGGCCAACGTTCTAACTGCTGAGCCAAACTGGCCGGGGCAAGAATAATTCTTTTATTTAAATTCTCACCCGAGGATACATTTTTATTGATATTTTTTAGCGAGAGGAAGGGAGGGGAAGAGCTCCAACTAACTGAGCCACCCAGCCAAGGCACAACCAAGAATTCTTTATAGGTCCTGGATGCAAGTCCCTTATCAGACAGTTTTCTTCCACTCTGTGGGTTGTCTTTTAACTATCTTGACTGTCTTTTTTTTTTTATCCTCACCCGAGGACATTTTTTCATTTTTTGTTCAGATAGAGTGGGAGGGAGAGAGGAAGAGAGAGAGAAAGAACATCGATGCGAAAGGGACACATCGAGTGGCTGCCACCCACACAACCAACCAGGGCCAGGGACAAACCGCAACCGAGGCACATGCCCCCAGCGGGAACCGAACCCGGGTCTCTCTGGACCGCAGGCTGACGCTCTAACCGCTGAGCCAAACCGGCCAGGGCTTGACTGCCTTTTGAAGCACAAGGTTTTAATTTTATTTTAAAGATTTTTTAAAATAGATTTTTAGCCCTGGCCGGTTTGGCTCAGTGGTTAGAGCGTCGGCCTGCGGTCCAGAGAGACCCGGGTTCGGTTCCCACTAAGAGCACGTACCTCGGTTGCAGTTTGTCCCCAGCCCTGGTTGGGTCGTGCGGGTGGCAGCCACTCGATGTGTCCCTTTCACGTCGATGTTTCTCTCTCTCCCTCTCTCTTCCTCTCTCTCCCTCCCACTCTGTCTGAACAAAAAATGGAAAAGTGTCCTCGGGTGAGGATAAAAAAATAATAAAAATAAATAAATAAAATAGATTTTTAGAGAGTGAGAGAGAGAGAGATAGAAACATGGATGTGAGAGTGAAACAAAGATCAACTGCCTCCTGTACGCCCCCACCAGGGATGGAGCCTGAAACCCGGGCATGTGCCCTGATTTGGAATCCAACCGGCAGCAACCTTTTGGTGTATGGGATATCACCCAACCAACTGAGCCACACTGGCCAGGGCAAAAGCTTTTTTTTTTTAAATTTTTTTTGTCTTTATTGATTTTAGAGAGAGAGAGAAACATCGATGAGAGAGAGAACATCGATTGGCCACCTCCTGCATGCCCCCCACTGGGGATTTGGCCCACAACCTGGGCATGTGCCCTGACCAGGAATCAAACCCGTGACCTCTTGGTACATGGGTTGATGCTCAACCACTGAGCCACACTGGCCTGGCAGGGGCAAAAGCTTTTAATTTTGAATTCAATTTGTCTCTTTTTTCTTCTGTTGCTGGTGCTGTCTGGTGTCCTATTTAAGACACAGCACCCCGTGCTGTCACACCTCAGGGGATAGTGGAGCTGAGATGTCTTAGGCATTCCCAGTCTCTCTTGGAGTTCTGCTCTCTGCCTCCCTCTGCAGGCTGCGTCTGTCTTCTCTCTGCATTCAGGCTTTTTACGCTTCTCTGCATAGGAGAGACCCTTCCTTGACACAGTTTACCTGTCCTTCCATTTCACACAACTAGCAGAAATAAACTAGTCTTTTCTAATACCAAATTCCTGAGAGAAAAATCTATTTGGCCAGTGTGGCTCATGTATCTACTTGGGTCAAACAGCTGTGACTGGGATTGGGCAGTTACAGAGAAGAATGTGCTGGTCTTCTCCGTGGCTGGAGGGGACTACACTCAGAAGGGTTGGGGGCTTGAGCCAGGCAGACATGCCAAAGCCGCTCTCCCATGGTGAGGTTGTGTTCTGGGGCTGGTCCTGCCCTTGTAAGGTCTGGGACCTTCTGAGTGTCAGGCAACCTCCAGGCTCTTGACTTGTGCAGGAAAAAATGCAAGACATGAGTCCAGGTGACAGTGTAAGTTTATTAAAGCTTAGAACAGAGAGGCAAAAAAAGGGCCCTTGGAGACAGGATTGGGGGTGAGCCTGGGATGAGCTGCTGCTGCCTGCTGCTCCCTGGTTGCAGGTCTCATGGGGACCCTTCGAGCTTAGGATAAAGAAAGCAGAGTGCACACCTGAGGAAAGAGGTGTGGGAGTGCTCACAGAAGCCACGGGGCTGGTGTTCTTTGTCCTGAGGGTTTTGTCTTTATCTGTCTTCTATAGGTGGGAATGATAGGGGAGGTCCCAGGGGAGGATCTCAACAGGATATTTGTTAGATTTCCAGGTGTGATGCTTTGTATGCTGATGTATTAAAATGAGTGTATAATGGAGCCTGGGGTCACTTTGTCAGTGCATTGAACGATGCTCAACCAACTGAGCCACACTGGTCAGGGCTCATTGGTTGATTCTTGTTATGTGCCCTGACTGGGGTTTCGAATCCAAAATCTTGGTGTAATATATAGAGTGCTCATACATCTCAACAAAAGGAAGACAAAGAACCCAATTAAAAAATGGGCAGAGGAACTAAATAGACACCTCTCCAAACAGGACATACAAATGGCCAAGAGACATATGAAGAAATGCTCAACTTCACTAATCATCAGAGAGATGCAAATTAAAACAACAATGAGGTATCACCTCACACCTGTCAGAATAGCTGCCATCAACAAAGCATCAAACAACAAGTGTTGGCGAGGGTGTGGAGAAAAGGGGACTCTAGTACACTGCTGGTGGGAGTGCAGATTGGTGCAGCCACTATGGAAAACACTATGGTGTTACCTCAAAAAATTAAAAATTGAATTACCATTTGACCCAGTGATCCCACTCCTAGGAATATACCCTAAGAAGCCTGAAACACCAATCAGAAAAAATACATGTACCCCCATGTTCATAGCAGCACTATTTACAATAGCCAAGATCTGGAAACAGCCCAAGTGTCCATCAGTAGACGAATGGATAAAAAAGCTGTGGTACATATGCACAATGGAGTACTATGCAGCTGTAAGAAAGAAAGATCTCTTATCCTTTGCGACGACATGGGAGGACCTGGAAACTATTATCTTAAGTGAAACAAGCCAAGCAGAGAAAGACAAATATCATATGATCTCACTTATTTCTGGAATATAATGAACATAGCAGTGTGAGGAACAGGGTAGTCCCAGAGACGTGGAAGTAGGGTACAGACTGACATTTGCCAGAAGAGGGGGTGGGGGAGGGGAGCGATGAACACAGAACTTGTACGCATGTACTCATAACCAATGGACATGGACAACAAAACTGGGGACGGGGCAGGGAGGGAGCGGGAGGAGGGTGTCAATGGGGGAAAAAAGGAGAAACATCTGTAACAAAAGTAAATTAATAATAAAAAAAAAAATCTTGGTGTATTGGGACGACGCTCTAACCAACTGAGTTTTCTGGCCAGGGTTGAACTAAAGTCTTATCACCTTTTTGAGAAAGTGGAAGGGAGGGATAGGGGCGGGGGGGAGAGGGAGAAAGAGAGAGAGAAACATCAATGTGAGAGAGACACATCGATTGGTTGCTTCCCGCACGTGCCCCCCCCACCCCCCCGCAACCCAGATATGTACCCTTGACTGGGAATCAAACCCACGACTATTTGGCGTGCGGGCTGATGCTCTAACTAGGGCAACTCTTACCACCTTTATAATTAGTATATTCAAAAATTCCCATACAATTGTAGGCCAGACTGTTTCTGAAACTGTAATTACCGTGTTACTTCAAACCTGCAGTCATGAATTTTGGGCTGATTGAGGAGAACTCCTGAGGCCCAGACTCTGCTGCATGCTCACAGAGGTCCCCGGGCCTTGCCATGGGTCCTGGGTGTGTGGTGAACTGAGCTCTGTTTCCCAGGTTGTGTACGAGAGGTGTGAGAAGCTGCGGCCCACCCTGTTCCGGCTGGCAAGTGACACCATTGACGATGACGACGCACTAGGTAATGGTTCTCTTTCTCTCGGCACAGGTAGCAGCCCAGGTGCAAAGCAGGCATGCACCTTCCTGTTGTGCCTCTGTGGTGCCAGGAACAAGGCAGAACGGACTTTAGGGTTTATGGTGATGGGCTTAGGAAGGGCAGGGCCTAAGTTAACTAAGAACTGATTTCTAGAAGAATCTAACCTGAGCAAGAAATCAGCAGCTGGTCTGAAAGCACAGAAGGGGGACGAAATGTACCATGTAGACTGGGCTTGAGGGTGAGAGAAGAAAGAAGATATTGTTGGCCTGGAGAAAGGCAGGAGGGCCCACAGAGGCCCAGCAATGGCCGCGAGTGGTCATCTTGGAGGTTCCCCCAACCTGAGTGCCTTCAGGGGCAGAGAATTTTTTTTTCATTTATTGATTTTAGAGAGAGAGGAAGTGAGAGGGAGAGAGAGATAGAAACATCGATTGGCCACTTCCTGCATGCCCCCAACTGGGGATTGGGCCCACAACCTGGGCATGTGCCCTGACCGGGAATCGAGCCAGCGAACTCTTGGTGCATGGGTTGACTCAACCACTGAGCCACACCAGCTGGACCGTGCTTATTGCTTTTAGAGAGAGAGAAGGGGGAGAGAAAGAGAGAGAGAGAAAAATATTGATGTGAGAGAGAAACATCAGTTCGTTGCCTTCCCATATGCACTGTGACAGGATCAAACCCACAACCTTTCGATGTATGGGACGATGCTTCAACCAACTGAGCCACACCAGCCAAGGGCAGGAGAGAGGAGAATTTTAATACGTGAATGCAGATATTAAAACATTTTGTTTTATTTTTTAATCCTCACCTGAGGATATTTTTCCATTGATTTTCAGATGGAGTGGGAGGGAGGGAGGGAAACAGAAACACTGTTGTGAGACACATCGATTGGTTACCTCCTGCATGACCCCGACCAGGACCAGGGACTGAACCGCAACCCGAGGTACATGCCCTTGACCAGAATCGAACCCATGACTCTTTGGTCCTTGGGCTGATGCTCCAACCATTGAGCCAAACTGGGCAGGACAAAAACATTTTGTTTTTGTTTTTTTAATCCTCACCCAAGGATATTTTTAAATTTATTTTCGGAGAGAGCGGGAGAGAGAGAGAAACATTGACGTGAGAGAGAGATATCGACTGGTTGACACCTGCATGACCCCAATGGGGCCGGGGAGGAACTGCAACCGAGGTACGTGCTCGGAATCGAACCTGGGACTCTTTGGTCCGCAGGCCGACACTCTAACCGCTGAGCCAAACTGGCCAGGGCGAAAAAACATTTTATTTTTTATTGAAAATATCGAAACACATCAGAAAGGGGAACAGTAGAATAAATCCTATGTACTCTTCATATGTTGACAATGACCAGCCGTGATCAGTCTTTCGATCTTGCTTCTTCTGTTTCACTCTCCCCACCACCTCATTCTATCTTGAAGCAAATTCCAAGCATTTCAGAGTAATTAAATATTCAGTGAGTGTTGAGAGGCCCCTGGCATTTCTGTCTTTAACCCTCTCTTGCTACTGTTTGGCCCTCCTTTTTGACAGTTTGTGCTAAACCAGTCTCCAGAGAAAAACCATAATGTGACATTGGCCGATATTTCTTAAGTCTTGTAGTGGATAGCCTCCATTCTGTCCTTTTTTGTGTGAAAAATGTGTCCTTTGACTTACAGAGTTTTTCTTGGTCTCAGTTTTCTGATCCCCATGGTGTTTAGCATGATTCTCTGTTTCTGAGATTCTTTTTCTCTCAGGGGCTCGATCAGATTCAGGTTCAACTGGGGTGGGGCAGGAGGAGCAGGAGTACTTACTAGGTGGTGTTTAGAGGCCCACGGTGTCTGGTGGTTGACAGGAAGTAGATGCTCAGTCACTGCTGAGAAGTGGTCTGGCACTTTGGCCAGCATGGCCCCTGACCCCGTGCTCTTCTGTCTCTCCCTAGAAGAGTGTTTGCAGGTAAACCAGACCGTGAGCTGCTTGTGTCGTTTTTGAAATCCGGTCATATTTTATACTTTCAGGACATTTTAATTTGGACATTACATTTTCATCAGGAAGGCTTGATCTATATTTATTTATTTATTTAATCAATCCTCAACTGAGGACATTTTTGCATTTATCTTCAGATAGAGCTGGAGGGAGAGAGGGAGGAAGAGAGAGAGGGAAACATTGATGTGAGAGAGACACATCGAGTGGTTGCCACCCACACAACCCCAGTCAGGGCTGGGGACAAACTGCAACCGAGGTACGTTCCCTTAGTGGGAACTGAACCCGGGACTCTCTGGTCCGCAGGCCGTTGCTCTTAACTGCTGAGCCAAACCTGCCAGGGCTTGATCTATATTTAGACTTTATAAGGGTAGATTCATGTACCAGTTTGTTCTCTGCATACTTAAAAGCTTTTCAGTAACTGAAAAAAGTACCCCAAAATTCTTTTTATTTATATTTTTATTTAAAAAAATTTTTTTTCCTTTATTGATTTTAGAGAGAGAGAGAAAGGGAGAGGGAGAGAGAGAGAAACACCGATGAGAGAGAACATCTATTGGCCACCTCTTGCATGTCCCTCACTGGGGATCAGGCCCACAACCTGGGCATGTGCCCTGACCAGGAATCGAACCCGTGACCTCTTGGTGCAGGGATCAGTGCTCAACCAGTGAGCCACACCGGCCCGGCCAAAAAATTATTTTAATAGTCACATCCACATTGATCAAACAGCTTTTTGTTCTAAGTTTAGATTAGTTAAAACAGAGTTTTAGTTCCTTAGTTGATGGAGCCGTGTTTGAGCCATTGGCCATCATGCTGGACAGAACAGGCACAGAAGAAGGTGAAAAAATTTGGCTCCTCCTTTGTCCTGAGAACTGAAAGTGTTGGGGTTCAGGGACTGCGTGACTAGATCTGATAGAGGGGCCTGATCATATGATGGGGGGCGTGGATGTTCCGAATCTGGCAGAGCCATGTGACAGCTGTGTTGTAGATGGCTTAAAAAAGACTCAGGTTGTTGGTAGCCAAACCTAGAGATTCTGATTTTTCTCTCATTCTTCAGCGGAGATTCTCCAGGCAAACGACCTCCTCACCCAGGGAGTTCTGCTGTACAAACAGGTGATGGAGGGCCGTGTCATCTTTGGGAATACAGTGACCAGCGCGATGGGAGACATGCCAGTCTCCAGAGGTATGTGCAGAAAGCCTCTCCCTGCCCTCTGCCTGGGGGCAGCCTGCAGATCCCTTCTTCCCCTTTCCTGGGAGAACTGCCACATGTGCCATGGTGAATCGACTGGCAGGCTGGACCGCAGCTTTGGCTGTAAACAGAAGCAGATGGCTGTATTGCGCCCAGGTTTAGATTCCTCTTCTCATGGGTGCTTACTTATGGGAGCTGGAGACCAAGAAAATGATCTTCAGTGGTTCCTGGTGCCAGGCTGGCTGCATCAGCATCATCTGGATGGCTGGTGAAAAAGCAGACTCCTAGGTCCCTGGCTTGGGCCTTCTTAGTCAGGAGTGCTTAGAGCTGGGCCTGGTGTTTGCATTAAAAACAAAACAAAATGTGTTTTTATTGATTTTGGAAAGAGAGGGAGGGAGAGAGAGAGAAACATGGATGAGAGAGAAACATCCATTGGCTGACTCCTGTGTGCCCCCTACTGGGGATCGAGCCCACAACCCGGGCATATGCCCTGACTGGGAATTGAACCGGGACCTCTTGGTGCATGGGACGACGTTCAGTCCACTGAGCCACACTGACTGGGCTGGGCGTTAGCATAGTTATCAAACCCTGCAGGTGGTTCTGATTAGCTGTGGTCAGGAGCCTCAGAAGGGCTCTGAATTGGAGAAGCCAACTCTGCTGTGTCCAGGCTGAAGGCACTGTCAGAGGAGGACTCTGGCTGCTGGGTGGGAAGGCAGTCCTCTGTTTCCCTCATTCCAGGTGCCAGCTCAGGCTGTATGCCAAGCTCTCCCCTAGATGGAAGGTTCTGGGGTGTGTTGATGTGATGTCTTGACTAGGAGGAGGCCCAAGAGAAACTGGCAGGCTTTAAGTGGAGACTTGGCTCTTCTGACTGACTTGCCTTCCTAAATCTGTTTTCTAGTCTTTCAGAATCCAACAGCCTGCACGAGAAACTGCCTGATTGACTTGGAGATGGACAGTGGATCTGAGCAGGCTGGGACTGTGGCGCCATCTCTCCTCCATCAGGACCTGGCAGCCCTAGGTGAGAGTGGGGTTTGGGGAGCAGGCACAGAATGGTCCTGGTTCAGGGAGAGTGAGTAGCTGGCTCCCCTTGGGGAGAATGTGCTGATTTTAGAGGGGATTGGGTATAGTGGGAAGCTCAGAGAGGTCCTCTTGACATGTCATCTCTGGTTTGCCACAGATGAGGTGAATGTCTTTGGGTACTTGGCTTTCTCAGTGGTCTAGAGAGGGTGGGCACTCTCCAGCTCCTGTCAGGCTGAGTCATTGCTGTGCATCTCTCTGTTCCTTCCTTGTAGGAATCAGTGACGCTCCAGCTACCAACAAGGTAAAGAGGCTCTTCCCAGGGGCCGCAGAGGAGAGGGGAGGGGACACCGCTGCCTCAGGGAGAGGGGGCTACAGCATAGCTTGGGGGTGCTAGTACACTTGGAGGCCAAAGCCTCTTCCTCAGCTCTACTGTCTTCCCTTGTGCCCCAGCCCTCTTCAGTAGTACCCAGGCTCTGACTTCCTGAAGGTCTACCTGGAGTCCTGTGCCCTAACCCTTTCTTGCCCTCCTGCCTCAGGCAGTGTAGTCAGCCTGGGCTGTAGTAGCTTTGGTGGGGTCAGGAGAGCTGTGCTGTGGTGTCACCATGGCTCATTCAGACCCTGGCCTCAGTTTAGCTGTTCCTGGTTTGGCAGGTTGCCGGGCAGAGTTACTGTGAGGAAAAGAGGCATCCTGCCAGCACACTGCCCGGTGGTGGTAGTCAGAGCCCATCGGCAGAAAGGAGCTTGCTGGACCTGCTCTCCCCACAGCCTCCTTCAGGCCCTCTGTGAGTCTTGTGGGCAGGGGAGGGAGATGAGGGCTCAGTGCATGAGGGCTGGGGTGACCCTTGAAGAGAGTCAGACCTCTCGCTCTGCAGGGACTTCTTTGCTCTCCCTCTTCTCCTTTTACTCCCGTCCTAAGTCAGGAAAGGACATGTCTTGGCCAGGGCCTGGAGAGCGTTTGTTTAAGCAGTAGCAGCAGCAGGTAACAATGTTTTTGTTGTTTGTAGGTTGAGGTTTTTTTTTCTGATTATGATATAATAGGAAATTAAACAAAATTTGATCACTAGAGAAACAGTTAATATAGAAAGTCCCAAATATCAACTCCTAAAGACAATGTTGAGTGTTCCTTCTTTGCTTTTTTTCCACACATGTAGCATTGTTATTATCGCTTATTTTTACACAAATGGGGTCATAATTTATAAACTGTACTCCAGTGTGATTTTTTTTCGTATCACATCTTTTTGAGAATTTGCATGTCAGTTTATATAAATTTGCCTCATTCTTTCCAGTAGTTACATAATGATTCTTATATGCACATATACACGTACTGAATCATTTCCTTCTTGTGGCTCTTTACATAGCTTCCAGTTGGGAGGCACTTGGGGGAGTGATTAAGGTATAGGTTTCCTCGAAGTAGAGATGCTCCAAGCCATGAATATGAACACATTTCCCGAGATCCTGTCCCTTTGCCTCTGGGAATATTGGAGCAATTTGCCTTCTCTCAACAGCCTGAGTGCCCATGACCCTGGTGGAGTGAGACCATGGGGCTCTGGTGGCAGGGATGTGCTGGGAGGTGGTGCTTCCCACCCCCAGAGGGGCTCCTTTCCAGTTCACTCTCTTACCACTCCACGGGGGCCCGTCATCATTCTGATTTTGTGCGTTATTTCTGTCTGGACTTTTTGTTTTTCAAAAATGTTTTCAATTTGTGTTGCAAGTGGACAGAATCATAAAGAAGTGTGAATGAGGTGGTGCCTGTAGTCTGTGTTGCTGCCTTCCTGGCACAGCCCTCTGGTGATCACGCGGAAACGGCCTGCCTGAGCTCCTGTGGTCAGGGACTGCCTGACAGTTAGTTACCTGATCGACAGCGCTCGTTTATCGGGTCCTTTTTATGTCGCACATTCCACTGATGCTTTTCAGACATTTGCTCATTTAATTCTAACAACCCTCAAAAAACTGAGGCATGGGTGAAATTACTTGTCTAGAGACATATACCTCTAAAATACACATACACACATGCTCACATATGCACATGTATATATATATATTTTTCTTTCTTTTCCTCCCTTTCTTATCTTGTTCTTAAGAAAGCCTAATCATAGATTCCAGGCATTCTTGCTAGTCTTGATATTTTAAAATTTCTTTGCAGGAATTATATTCCACAGAAAAGTATCCCCAAGGAAGTGCCACCAGGTACTAAGTCATCTCCAGGCTGGTCCTGGGAAGCTGGTCCATTGGCTTCGTCCCCATCTTCCCAGAATACACCTCTGGCTCAAGTGTTTGTCCCTTTGGAGTCTGTTAAGCCCAGTAAGTGCAGTTTCACCCTTTTTTTTCTTTCTCTCTATTAGATGCTCAGCTTTATCCCTTCTGGATTTGTAGGGGTGGCTCTTGACTGGAGAAGAGAGTGGTGGAGATTGTGCCTTAGGGCAGATGATGAGGACACAGTGTCATGTCTCTTAGCTGAGGTTTTCCTTAGTGTTTTCTCTGTCTTGGGTGGATGCTGTGAAAGATATTGGCAGGCAGAATTTAATTAGAGGGATTGAATCTGCTTAGGGACATGATATTCATTTAGAATTCCAGAAGGGAATGTTCAGTGTGGCCTGATATGACTCAGAAGAGGAATTAGAAGGAAAGGGAGGAACTGACTGGTCAGTCTCTTCCTCTTAAGGATCCTCTATAAGGCAGGAAAGTAGGTATTACCCCCCTCTCACAAAGGAAACTGAAGGCCCACTAAGTAAGGTGACTGCCTATGGCCAGCACTAGTATATGAGCAGGAAACAGCTGAGCTTGAGAACTCGGGCCTGGCCCTATTCTCTGGCACAGAGCCCTGCTGTGGCTTGGTGTGGTGAGATCAGACTGCAGAGGGCCTTAGCACCAGGCAGAGGAAGTTAAACAGTCAGTAAATAGTGGGAGACCTTTTTTTACTTTGTTAATTTTTTTTTTCTTATCCTCACCCGAGGACATTTTTTTGAATTTATCTTCAGATAGAGCAGGAGGGAGAGAGGGGGGAAGAGAAAGAGAGAAATATCGATGTGAGAGAGACACATCGACTGGTTGTCACCCACACGACCCCGACTGGGGCCGGGGACAAACTGCAACCAAGGCACGTGCCCTTAGCGGGAACCAAACCCAGGACTCTCTGGTCTGCAGCTGATGCTCTAACTGCTGAGCCAAACCGGCCAGGGCACTTTGTTAATTTTTTATTTAAAAATAATCCATGTTGCCTGGCCGGTGTGGCTCAGTGGTTGAGCATCGACCCATGCACCAAGAGGTCGCCGATTCGATTCCCGGTCAAGGCACATGCCCAGGTTGTGGGCCAAAACCCCAGTGGGGGGCATGCAGTAGGAGGCCAATTGATGTTCTCTCTCATCGATGTTTCTCTCTCTCCCTCTCCTTTCCTCTCTAAAATCAATAAAGAAATAAATTATAAAAAATAAAATAAAATAAAATAAAATAAAATCCATGTTCGCCCTGGCTGGTTTGGCTCAGCAATTAGAGCATCAGCCCGCAGACCAATGTGTTGCGGGTTTGATTCCAGTCGGGCACATATGTCGGTTGCGGTTCCTCCCCGGCCCTGGTTGGGGTTGTGCAGGAGACAACCACTTTATGTGTCTCTCTCACATTGATGTTTGCCTGGCCGGTGTCGCTCAGTGGCTGGGCGTTGTCCCATGCACCAAGAGGTCGCTGGTTCAATTCCCGGTCAGGGTACATGCCCATGTTGTGAGTCAAATCTTCAGTGGGGGGTGTGCAGGAAGAGGCCAATTGATGTTCTCTCTCGTCGATGTTTCTATTTCTCTCTCCTTCTCCCTTCTTCTCTCTAAAAAAATCAATAAAGAGCCCTGGCCAGTTTGGCTCAGCCGTTAGAGCGTTGGCCTGCAGACCAAAGAGTCCCGGGTTCGATTCCGGCCAAGGGCACGTCGTACCTCGGTTGAGGTTCGTTCCTGGCCCCGTCGATGTTTCTTTCTCTCTCCCTCCCACTCTGTCTGAAGATAAATGTAAAAATATCCTTGGGTGAGGATTAAAAATAATAATAATAAAGAAAAAATATTTTTTAAAAAATCCACGTTCAATATTAGTTGCCTGGTTTTGGTAATTGTACTATGGTTTTATAAAACGTTAACATTTGAACCAGCTGGGTGAAGGGTATATGGGGATTTTGTTAGCTTTGCAACTTTTTATAAATCTGAAAGTACTATGCCCTGGCTGGGTAGTTCAGTTGGTTAGAGCATCATCCTAATATCTCAAGGTTGTGGGTTCGATCCGCAGTCAGGGCACATATAGGAGTCAACCAATGAACTTATGGATAAATGGAACAACAAAACTATATTTCTCTCCCTACCCCCTCCCTTCCTCTCTCTCTCTCTAAAAAATCAATTTAAAACACATCGACTGTTTGCCACCCACACGACCCCAACCGGGGCCGGGAAGAAACCGCAACCGGGGTACATGCCCTTAGCGGGAACCGAACCTGGGACTATCTCGTCTGCGGGCTGACGCTGTAACCGCTGAGCCAAACCGGCCAGGGCACCTTGTTTTTTTTAAAAAAATGAATTACCCGGCGGTGTGGCTCACTGGTTGAGTATCAACCCATGCACCAAGAGGTCGCCAGTTCGAAATCTGGTCAGTGCACATGCCCAGGTTGTGGGCCAAATGCCCAGTGGGGGCATGCAGGAGGCTGCCAATCGATGTTCTCTCTCATCGATGTTTCTATCTCTCTCTACGTCTCTCTTCCTCTCTCTAAAAAACAATAAAGAAAAAGTATTTAAAATAAAGTACAGTATCACTAATCTGAAAAAAAAATGAATTCATACATAATACCACTAAATAGATGTACTGTAACTCATTTATTCAATTCCTTTCTAAAGGATAATTTGTTTCCAGTTAAAAACAGTGCACCCTGGCCGGTTTGGCTCAGTGGAGAGCATCGGCCCACAGACCAATGAGTCCCAGGTTCGATTCTGGTCAAGAGCACCGGTTGTGGTTCGTCCCCGGCCCTGGTCGGGTGTGCAGGAGGCAAACAGTCGATGTGTCTCTCTCACACTGATGTTTCTCTCTCTCCTGCTCCCTCTTTCTCTACCTCCCTCCCATTCTATCTGATGATAAAGAGAAAAATATCGCCCTGGCCGGTTTGGCTCAGCGGTTTGAGCGTCAGCCTGCGGTCCAGAGAGACCCGGGTTCAGTTCCCGCTAAGGGCATGTACCTCGGTTGCAGTTTGTCCCCGGCCCTGGTTGGTCGTGCGGGTGGCAGCCACTCGATGTGTCCCTTTCACGTCGATGTTTCTCTCTCTCTCTCTCTCTTCCTTTCTCTCCCTCCCACTCTATCTGAACAAAAAATGAAAAAAAATGTCCTCAGGTGAGGATAAAAAAAAAATATATATCCTCGGGTGAGGATTAAAATAAAACAAAACAAAAAAACAGTGCTATAGCCCTGGCCAGTTTGGCTCGGCAGTTAGAGCATCAGCCTGTGGACCAAAGGGTCACCGATTCCATTCCCAGACCTGGTTGGGGTCATGTGGAAGGCAACTGATCCATGCTTCTCTCTCTCTCTTCCGCCCTCCCTCTCTTCCACTCTCTCTAAAAATCAATGGAAAAATATCCTTGGATGAGGATTAACAACCAAACAAACAAAAAGAACAGTGCTACAATGAACATCTTTCAAAACCTATTTTTTAATTTTTTTAATTTTTAATTTTTAAAAATTGATTGATTAGAGAGAGAGAGAAAAAAAACATTGATTTATTGTTCCACTTATTTATGCATTCATTGGTTGATTTTTGGGTGTGCCTGACCTTGGCGTATTTGAGTGATGCTCTAACCAGTTCAGCTACCTGGCCAGGGGCTGGGCACCTGTTTTTTAAATACGTTTTTACTGATTTTTAGAGAGAGGAGAAGGGATAGGGAGAGACAGAAACATCAGTGAGAGAGGAACATTGATCGGCTGCCTCCTGCTCCCCCCCTACTGGGGATCACTGAAACCTGGGGAATGTGCTCTGACCAGGAATTGAACCAGGACTCCTCAGTCCATGGGACGATGCTGAATTTTTTGGCAATTTCATTGTTAACTATACAGTTTTTTAAATGTTTTTATTGATTTTTTTTTTTTTTTCCGAGAGAGAGGAAGTGAGAGGGAGAGAGAAACATTGATGTGAAAGAGAAATACCGATTGGCTGCCTCCTGGGGATTGAGCTCACAACTGGGGCATGTGCACTGATCAGGAATCGAAATGGTGACCTCTAGGTCCATGGGACAACACTGAACCAACTGAGCCACACTGGCCAGGGCTTTTGTTTTTGTTTGTTAATCCTCACCCGAGGATATTTTTCCATTGATTTTTAGATAGAGTGGAAGGGAGGGAGGGAGAGAGGGGGGGAGAGAGAGAGAGAGACAGAGACATGTTGGATTGGTTGCTTCCTGCATGACCCCGACTGGGGCCTGGGATCGAACCTGCCACCCAGGTACATGGAATTGAACCCAAGACCCTTCAGTCTGTGGACCGACGTTCTAACCACTATGCCAAACTGGCGAGGGCTTCACTGTATTTTTATATTTGCATTTTGGTAAGTGATGGTTGGCATGAGACAGGGATTCGTTAAAATTTTTTCCAGATCACCCTGGCTGGTTTGGCTCAGTGTTAGAGTGTTGGCCCTTGGACCAGAGTCCCGGGTTCAGTTCCTGCTGAGGGCACGTGCCTTGGTTACAGTTTGTCCCCGGCTCGGTTGGGGTCGTGTGGCTGGCAGCCACTCGATGTGTCTCTCTCTCTTCCTCCTTCTCTCCCTCCTGCTCTATCTGAAGATAAATGCAAAAAATGTCCTCAGGTGAGGATTAAAAAAAAAATTTTTTTTTCCAGATCATTAGCCATGTATCTGCTGTTTATTAATCAGCCACCAGTTTTTGTTTTCAAAAAAAAAATTTTTTTTTTCTTTATTGAATTTTTAGAGAGAGGAAGAGAGAGAAAGAAACATCGATGAGAGAGAACATCAATTGGCCGCCTCCTGCATGCCTCCCACTGGGGATCTGGCCCTCAACCTGGGCATGTGCCCTGACCGGGAATCGAACTGGCGACCTCTTGGTGCCTGGGTCGATGTTCAACCACTGAGCCACAC
The DNA here is from genome assembly GCA_030848825.1 of Tadarida brasiliensis. Classification (NCBI taxonomy): domain Eukaryota; kingdom Metazoa; phylum Chordata; class Mammalia; order Chiroptera; family Molossidae; genus Tadarida; species Tadarida brasiliensis. Next base: position 124,760,198 of record CM061258.1, read on the forward strand.
CAGCCAGGCAATCAGCCACCAGTTTTGAAATATGTGTCTTAACATGTGAAATCCTCACATTGGGTCTGTTCTGTATGCTCAGTTTTATACCACTTTGCTTGAATTGCTATTTTGTACATGTCTGAGTACTTGTTAATGCAAATAGCTATACCTCTCTCTTTTTTTTTTTTTTTTTACGGTTAGGCTCATGTTTTGTACTCCGGCCTCCTCTCAAATTAGCTTTAGAATAATTTTCTAGCTACATTAAAACAATCACTTTAGTCCTGGCTGGTTTGGCTCAGCGGTTAGAGCGTCGGCCTGTGGACCAGAGAGTCCCGGGTTCGGTTCCTGCTCAGGGCATGTGTCTCGGTTGCAGTTTGTCCCTGGCCCCGGTTGGGGTCATGTGGGTGGCAACCACTCGATGTGTCTCTCTCACGTCGATGTTTCTCTCTCTCTCTTCCCCCCTCTCTTCCTCCCGCTCTATCTGAAGATCGATGCAAAAATGTCCTCAGATGAGGATTAAAAAAACAAACAAACAAAACAATCACTTTAGGATTTCTATTGGAATGCCATTAAACCTATTAATTTGAAGAGATCTGCTGTCTTTACAGTTTTTTGAAGTTAAATGTAGGAGGGGTGTGTGTGTAGTCATACACAAGAAGCTTTAGGAGAACAGGTCCAGATGTTAGTAGTGCTTATTTCTGGGTAGAATTAGGGGCATTTATTTTATTTTTTTCCATCTAAGGGTGTGTGATTTTTTTTTCTAATTTTCTTCTTTGATATCCTGTATTTTCCATAGTGTTCATACATTTTAATCATAATCATATTTCCCTTTTAAGAAGTTCTTATTTAGCCCTGGCCGGTTTGGCTCAGCAGTTAGAGCTTCAGCCTGCAAACCAAAGGGTCATGGGTTTGATTTCTGGTCAATGGTACGTACCTGGATTACAGGTTCAATTCCCAGCCCCAGTCAGGGTCATGCAGCAGGCAGCCAATTGATCTGTCTCTCTCACATTGATGTTTCTGTCTCTCTCTCCCTCCCTTTCTCTCTTCCACTCTATCTAAAAATCAATGGAAAAATATATCCTTGGGTGAGGATTAACAAAAAAATAAAAATAAAAAGTTCTTATTTAAAAAAATCACCTGGTAATGTGTTTAGGACGGTTGGATGGTGGGAGAGGTCAGTCTGGAGGGTCACAGGCGTCCAACTAGAAGTATGGAGGACTTGGATTACAGCAGTGGAGCGGGTTAATACCAGGAGATGCTCTGACTGGAGGAGCGACAGCGTTTGGTGACAACGAGCTCGTCTCCTTCAGGCTTGGCTGTCTGGAGATGGTAGCAGTGCTAACTCTTGGTCGGGCCCTTCTCTGCCAGGCAGCCTGCCTCCGATCATCGTGTACGACCGGAATGGATTCCGAATTCTGCTCCACTTTTCCCAGACGGGGGCCCCTGGCCACCCTGAGGTGCAGGTGCTGCTGCTGACCATGATGAGCACTGCCACCCAGCCTGTCTGGGACATCATGTTTCAAGTGGCCGTGCCAAAGGTGAGCTATCCTCTGGCCAGATCCTTTGGGTTTGCCAATAAAGGCTGCCATTTCTGAGCACCAGGTCCTTTGCTGGGACATCATCTATTAGCTAAGTGGAACGACAGAATCTTCACTCAAAGTGGTTGAAGGCAAAATGGGAACTTGACTGGCTCATTTTACTGGGGATTCCTGATGTCTGCATCCAGGCAGTTTCTTAGATGATTCCTGGAGAATCTGCTTCTTCCCACCTCCTGACTGCTTTCCTCTGTTCTCTGACAGACTTTTCACAAAGCAGGAACATGGTACCAGCAGCTCCAGAATCACATGTTCTTAACCTTTTTATCTCAGAAAGAAACTCACCTGTGCTGTACACCTGAAACTAATACAAAATGATAATGAATGTAAGCTGTACCTGAAAAATTAAAAAAAATTTTTTTTAATTAAATTAAATAATGAATATGGAAGGGGAGAAAAAAAAAAAGAAAGAAAGGAAGAGTCCTTGTCATGTGGCTCAGTTGGTTGGAACATTGTCCTGTACACCAAAAGGTTGCAGGTTTGATTCTCTGTCAGAGCACATGCCTAGGTTGCAGGGTCAATCCCCAGTCAGGGTGTGTATGGGAGGCAACTGATTGATGTTTCTCTCTTATATCAATCAATCTCTCTCTCTCTCTCTCTCTGTTCTTCCCTTTCTTTCTCTCTAAAATCAGTAAAAACATATCCTTAGGTGAGTATTCAAAGAAAAAAAGAAACTCATCTGAGGCACGTAGACCGATTGCCCAAGCAAACCTGCACAGGATTGTCACTGTGGTGTTACTTGCATACTTAGGCAGTAACTTATGTTCAGGGATATAAGGTACTCTGGCCAATTTGGATATTAGGTCTACCCCTTTACAAGGGGAGTAGGGCCCCACAGATTAACAGTCATACTGGGATCACAAGAGATGGGGAAGGGGCATGTCCTGAAAGGGAAGAGTAAAGGAAGACAAAGATACACACTTTTTAAAAATCTTAAAAATTTTTATGGGTTTTAGATAGGAAGGGAGAGGGAGAGAGAGAGAAACATTGATTTGTTGTTCCACTTATGAATTCATTGGTGGGTTTCTTTTTTTTTTTTTTTAAATCTTCATCCGAAGATATTTTTTCCATTGATTTTTTTTTTTTTTTTTTTTTTGGTGGGTAATGAAGATTTAATGAAATTACATTTTCATATTTAGTACATTTTAAGATATACTTAAAAATTTTTCAGTGTGTTGTAACGTGCCAGCGAGATAACCAGAGACGCACAGCCGAATTGTAAAGGAGCACTTTATTTCGCCAGTGGGCTGCTGAGGGCATAGTCTCCCCTCAGATCATCAGCCCCTATTCTTCTTGCTGATCCCATTTTAAAGACAGAAGCCCCCTCCCCTCAGGGAACCAGTACAATAGTGGGAGCAACAGAGACTATAGAAGTCAAAATTAGCGTTATTCACCCTACAGCACTCAAGTACTTGCAAACACTTGCAAATACCTATAAGCAGGAAACTGCAAATGCCTCCCAGTACACTGGGTAACTATAATCCTAGGCAAAATTCCTTTACATCTAGGGGTAATTAACCTATTATTGGAATAATATCTAGGAAGGTCTATTGATGATAAAAATGGAGTTATTTAGTCGCCTTAACCAAGGAGCCTACATAAAATAGAATCTAGTTGCCTTAGCCTTGGGGCCCAGATCAAGTGTTTCCAAAAAGGTACTTAGAATTCAAAGAAAATGAACAATATAATCCCAGAACAAATTTTAATATTAAAAAAGTAGTTGCATACCAAAAACTCACCTGTTTACTCTTTGTGGTTTAGACATCACTGATTCTTTTTCTCCAAGCAATAACTGGCAGCAGTTGTGGGATAAGTACTCTAGATCCCTCACCTTTCCATTGATTTTTAGAGACAGAAGGAGGGATGGAGGAAGTGAGAGAGAGGGAGAGAAACATTGATGTGAGAGAGACACATTGATAGGTTGCCTCCCATATGTGCCCTGACCAGGGTTTGAACCTGTAACCCAGGTACACGCCCTTGACTGGGACTCAAACCCACAGTGCTCTAACCACTGGCCCACACTAACCAGGGCTTCATTGGTTGACTCTTGTATGTGTCCTGACCAGGAATTGAATACACAACCTTGGCCTGTGGAGATGATACTGTAACCAACTGAGCTTCCTGGCCAGGGCCAAGATACACATTTTCTAATCCTTATGGTGATGAAGTGGGGCATGTGCTATTGTTACTTCTGTTTTATAAATTATCAGTCTAAAGCTCAGAGAGGTTATGTATTGTGCCCATGTCACAGAGCTAGTCAGAGGCAGAGCTGGAGTTCAGCCCCAGATGCGCCCTCGCTGTGCATGTGCCTCTGAGAGCTGAGCACTGACACCATGTCAGACATGTTCTGTGTGTGGGAGGATCAGTCTCTTGGATCCTGACATCAGTTGGTGGGGTGCAGGTCAAGCTCTCCTGTTCACCTGATCTCCTTGTTGAAGCTGTCGTTTACTGGGAATGAATCATACGTTGTGTTCCCCATCCCCCGTAGTCAATGAGAGTGAAGCTGCAGCCGGCGTCCAGCTCCCAGCTCCCAGCATTCAGTCCTTTGACGCCTCCAGCTGTGATCTCTCAGATGCTGCTGCTTGACAATCCACACAAAGTATGTTCTGGTGTCTTTCACAGCAGGGAGGTGGGGCCCTGAACTGGAGGGTGGCAGCATGGTAGGTGGAGAGAGGCACATTGAGGTCTTGCTCTGAAGTCTCTGGGTGGTTGGGAGTGGAGGTAGACTGTTCCCTACTAGTGTGTGTTTTCCTCTGGGGCTTGTTGAAAGAAGACCTGTGACCAGATTGTTGTGGCTGGGAGCCCAGGGAGTGACATAAACTCTCCCCAATGGGAGGAGTCCTTGGACAACCGACAGGCCTCACCCTTTCAGAGGACTCCTCCCATCAGGGAGAGCTCAGGGTCCACAAGTGGGGAGGACTTCCAAGATGTGTGCCTGGCTCCTCTTGTGTTTGTAGTCCCCAGGGCCTAGGCCAGGGGGTTCCTCTGGACTGCAGGCCAACGCTCTAACCACTGAGCAAAACTGGCCAGGGCCAGGGGGTTCCTATCAGCTGTGTGAAGCCCTTGCCTGGGTCGAGTTAACATGCATATGCTGTTCCTTGGTGACCGCTGGATGGGGAAAGGTTTATACTTTGTGTTGGTCTCTCTGTTGCTCCTCACTGACTTACCATCTTGTATCTTTGCCCAGGAGCCAATCCGGTTACGGTATAAGCTGACATTCAACCAGGGCGGACAGCCTTTCAGCGAAGTAGGAGAAGTGAAAGACTTTCCAGACCTGGCAGTCTTGGGTGCAGCCTAACTTTTCACAAGACACACTCTGCCGTTCAAGTGTAGGCAGTGTTACTTGTGCTGCCTAGATAGGACTAATCACGGTGACCGAGTGCAGAGTGCCAAGTTCTGTCCTGATTCAGGCTCCGGATGCCAGCCTCTGACTTGTTCTGTAGAGTGAGAGTGAGTGAGTGTGTGTGTGTGTGTGTGTGTGTGTGTTGTAGGGGATTCATGGGAGGGTGGAACAGAACTTGGGGTGTGGGCAGTATGGGAAATGCAAAAGCATTTCTGATGACCACCTTGCTACGAGCATGTCTGTTTCTGTATGTTTGGACACTGGTCTCCCTGCCTCAGGTTGGACGTTTTATAAGCCAAAGCTGTTGTTGTTTTCATATATTACCTTTTCATTCATCCACTTTGTGCCTTGTCAGCCTTTTAAAGTCTTGGTTGCTCCCAGGCTGCTGTTCTCAGGGACCTTAAAAGGGACTGAGTTGGTCTTGGGGCAGAGAGTGTCTCCTAGGGCACTCTCTTTCAAGAAAGACTTTGTCTCCATTTCCATTAGAGAATGCTGCTTGCACATGTTCCAGAAGATCTAAATGGAATGCTTGTACTGTTTTCCAGGCGAGGGGCTGCCACTAGAACAGGGCCACACTTGGTGGACCAGTCATGTCCTTCACCACTGTGCCTTAGAATCACCCATAGATGGACCCTGCAGGGCAGAGGGGAAAGCAGATCCCAGGCCTCGGGTTCCACGGGTTGTGCAGCCTGTTTGGGCCCTTACTCAGGACCCTCATCTCTGTCCTCATCCTCTTCCTCCACAGGCATTTACTTAGAGCCTTCTGTGACCCAGAGCCAGTCACTGTAAATCATAGCTAACAGGCTTCCCCTGGTCTGTTGCCTTCACAACCCAAGATGAAGAACTGTGATACAAATAGGTATGAAAAGAGCTTAGCAGTGATTTAAGTGGTGACTAAATAGAGAAAGTCATTGAATAAATACCTGTGTAGCAAATATACTTTGTGGAGTTTTGAGTAAATAGGAGATGCAAACCCATTGCATTTAGAGATGATAGGCCTAAAGGGAACTGTCATCTGTTGAGGAAGTAAGGAAGACTTCATTCATGAAGAATATAGAACCGTAACTGTTTCGGTGAAGAGAAAAGCCCTGAGGATCTGAACAACGTTGGCAAAGAGATGTGGATTTTTGTTACATTCATGGTTCGAAGGAACATTCAGGTGTACAGTCAATACTCCACAGCTGTTCTGTGCTAGCACTCAGAGCTTGTTTCACAAGCCTCTTGGCCTGCTTGGTGGGCGGAGAAAGCTGACCCTGGCTGTGGTGCCTGATGAAGGACCGAAGTCCCAGCAGCTCACCTGGCTGGCAGGATTCTACCTCAGAAACTGCAAGCCTCTGTTTGGGGCTTTTTATTACAAAACCTGGCACTCTACAGCCTGATCTTTCAACATCTACATCTAGTTGGAAATCTGCCAACACTAATTGGTGGGGAAGGGTGCTGTAATTTTTAAGCAAATGTGAAAACTCATAAAACAAATGATGGGGTGATTTCTTCATTTGGCATAATACACATAAGATTCATTTTAAACTAAAGTTACTTTTACTTTCACATGCTTGGTATAGCTTTTATAGGCTCAAGCTATTTCATAGTCTATAATGACAATGTTGGCCTAGGAAGAAGTTCCATCAAAATGTGTGAACGAGACTTACACATGAAAGACTCTTATCCTGTCATTCGGAGGTAGACTCATGTTTGTGTCTGAACCTTCTCTGTCTTCTGGCAGTGGTGCTCTGCTTAGGTGGAGTGGACAGGATAAGGGGGGTGGGGGTGGGGGTCCTGAATGTGGCCCTGGTCTATGTTATCAGTGCCTTCTAATTGTCGAGTTCAGTGACCACTTAAGGCTCGGCCCTTATCCTCTTATTCACTCAAGTGCTTGACCAGCTACTATGAGGCAGACACTTGTAGACCCTGCGGATACAGCAGTGCCAGAGCCCCTGCCCTGCATCTTCTGTGCTAGTGTGGAGAGACAAGTTCATATGACCTGGTGGAGGCGATCACTATTTTCCCTGTCCTGAACTCCTTCCAGGATCCTGCTCACCCCTAGTTCTTGACCTACCTCTGACTGTTCCTCTCCCTCTGTCCCCTAAGTATGTTTTTCCAGGGTTTAGTCCTTAGGACTTTGCTAAGCACATGGGGGCAGATAACCCCTAGATGGGTCCTAGACCTCCCTCCCAGCTTCCACCTTCATGCTGACATCAGATCCATGTTTCAAGCCGGCAGTGGATCTCTTAATCTGGAGGTTCCACTGTTGCCTCAAATTCAATGTTTTGAATGGAACCCAGCCTGCTCTCCCTGTTTCCACCCACATTTTCTTTGATTTGAAAACATCTATCTGAGCCTTCATGGACCCTTCTTTCCTGGTCCATCCATTCCATTCGGTACTCTTGTCTCTAGTCTGTCTTTCTAAATACCACCACAGCTTGCTCTCCTCTGCATTCTCATTAGTTGCCTGCCTCTCAGTTCCCCGAGCCATGATACTTGCCACCACCAGAATTCTCTAACAAATTTGGGTACTGGATCCCCTGCTGGAAAATTCTGGTTAGTTCTTAATGCCTGAAAAGCCTGTGCAATCAAATTCAAGTTGCTTATGCTGGCATTCAGTGCCCCGTCACTGGGCACCCTGCCAACTGGCATCGTCTGCCAGAAATAGAGCATACTTTCTGCAGCTACAAGAGTTTGTCATGTTTTGATGTTTTCTCCTGTCTCTCTTGCCACACCTGCTGTTAACCCCTCCCCTTGTCTCTTCAGTGAAAGTAAAATGCTGCTTTATGTGTGTGTCACTGAGCATAAATGGGCTATGGAGATAGTAAATGTTGAAAACAGGATAAATGACTTAAGAACCAAAAGAACATGAGTATTACTCATTAAAAATAATGTAAATTGAGTGAATACGCAAGGTAGAAAGCAAAGGCACTATTCTAAAATGCAAAGTGCTGGACTACCACAGTGTTTACAAGTCAAATTCTTTAAATACATTCCAATATAGAAGACACCAACTCAAAACTAAAATTCTGTCAACTAGGTGTGCTTTTTTTTTTTTTTTTTTTTTTTTTAAACTAAGAAAACAGCCTGGCTTGTGTGGCTCAGTGGATTGAGCATTGACCCATGGACTGTGAGATCCCAGTTTGATTCCTGGGTGGGGCACATGCCTGGGTTTCGGGCTCGATCCCCAGTAGGGCACGTGCAGAAGTAGCCCATCATTTTTCATGTCGATGTTTCCCTTTCTCTCTAAAAAAAATCAATAAGAGCATATTAAAAAAAAAGAGAAAACAGTAGGATTGTGTCCTGGAATACTAGCTTTTTTTTTTTTAAGGTACAGCTTGACATTTCATCTGGAAAGAGGTGGAGCCAAGTAAGGACAAGCAGGCAGTGTCCTCAGGTAGGATTATACAGGTAAGGCACACTTAATGTCACTCAGAGTGAAAACAGGCCTTTTGCTGCCCTTGTCCTGTGCAACCCCAATTCTACCATGTTCACTCAGAGAACTTTAAAAAGTGTAAGCATTCTGTTCCGATTTTTATCCTTGAATACTTCATCTCACTTCTAGAAGTATTTAAAGTTGAAAATTGAAATAGAAAAACATACTTTAGTGTTATAGGCCCAGATACACAGGCTTTTAGTTTGAGGTCTTCTAAGCCCCGACAGTGTGAAATAAGTCAGCCCTTAGTTGTAATTCTGCTTAGCTTCACCACTGCCTCTACGTAGCCATGTGACAGGACAAGTGATTTGTCCTTTTCAGAGTCCTCCCCTGTAAAGTGGATAGTAGGATTGTTTATATTTTTAGAATTAAACAAGTTAATATATGTAAAGTGACTATAATACCACATGGCACTGAGCTAAGACATTTCCTTTACTATTTGCTCTTAGCCTGCCCACCCAGCTTCCAGTACAAGAAAAGACTTCCTTGCGCATAACTATTTAAAGTTTACCTCATAAAATAAAACAAATATTTAAAATTTTGGTGAGGTTCAAATTAATACTGATACACAGTAAATGTCAAAAGGTACAAGACAAAAATATAAAAATTGTACTTCTATAACAAGAAACTTGAAATCATTAAAATTTCTATTCACAATAGCATTAAAATGAATACAACACTTTGGAATACATTTTAACAAAGGTACAAGACATTTACAATGTACAACTACAAGATATTGCTGAGAGAAGATCTAAATTAGAGGTCCTCAACCAGGGGTGACTGTTCTAAGGACATTTGGCAATGTGTGGAGACATTTTTGGTGGTCACAACTTAGGGGAGGGTTGCTACTGGGCCCTAGTGGGTGGAGGCCAGGGATGCAGCTGAACATTGTACAATGTGTAGGACAGCCCTCCCAGCAAAGAATTATCTGGCCCCAAATGTCAACAGCACTAAGGTTGAAAATCCTGATCTTAGTAAGTGGAGAGGCATTTCATGTTCATGGATTGGAAGACAGTATCGTCAAGATGACAATTCTCAAATTGATCTATATATCAATTGTGGCCCAGTGATTAGAGTGCCAGCCTGCACACTGAAGGGTTGCAGGCTTGATTCCCAGTCAAGGACACATACCTGGGTTGCAGGTTCTATCCCAGGCCCCGGTCGGGTGTGTGTGGGAAGCAACTGATCGAACTGATTGATGTGTCTCTCTCACATCGATGTTTCTCTCCCCCTCCCTTCCACTTGCTCTAAAAAGCAATGGAAAAAATATCCTTGAGTGAGGATTTACAACAACAACAACAACATCTAAATATAATCCCTATTCCAGCAGCAGCTTTTGCAGAAATTGGTAAGCTAATCACCTGATGCATGTGGAAATGCAAAGGGTCTCAAGTAGCAAATTAATTTTTTAAAAGAAAGTGGAAAGTCTTACACTACTGGATTTCAAAAAGTACTGTAAATTATAGTAATCAAAACATTGTGGCCCTGGCCGGCTTGGCTCAGTGGTTAGAGCGTCAGTCCGCGGTCCAGAGAGACCCAGGTTCGGTTCCCACTAAGGGCACGTACCTCGGTTGCAGTTTGTCCCCGGCCCTGGTTGGGGTCGTGTGGGTGGCAATCGGTCAATGTGTCTCTCTCGCATTGATGTTTCTCTCTCTCACTTCCTCCTCTCCCTCCCGCTCTGAGGATAAATGCAAAAATATCCTCGGATGAGGATAAAAAAAAAATTAAAACAGTTTGGTATTGGTACAAGAATAGACAGATAGTAGAACAGAATGAAGAGTCCAGAAATGCTTACATTATGTCACTTGATTTTTGACAAAGATCTAAAGGCAATTTATTGGAGAAAGAAAAGTCTTCAACAACTGTCTGCACACACACACACACACACACACACACACACAAATGAATTTACTGTTACACCACACACACACAAAAATGAACTCAAACTGGACCACAGACTTAAATGTAAGAGCTAAAACTTTAAGACTTCTAGAAGAAAATAGAAATTCTTCATGATTTTGAGTTAGGTAAAGATTTTTTCCTGCATCTTGAATATCTGACTTTTAAAAAACTATAATATGCTGTAATCAAGGATTGAACCCACAACCATATTGGACGATGCCCTAACCAACTGAGTTAACTGTCCAGGGTGAATATCTTACTTTTTAAAAATATATTTTAATTTTTATTTTTTTAATCTTCACCCGAGGATATTTTTCCATATATCATCAGATAGAGTGGGAGGGAAGGAGACAGGGAGAGAGAGAGAAGGAGAGAGAAACATCGATGTGAGAGAGACACATCGACTGGTTGCCTCCCACACAACCGGACCAGGGCCAGGGATGAGCTGCAACCAAACATAGTTATTACAATATTATTCACTATATTCCCCGTTTTACTTTACATATCCATGACTATTTTGTAACTGCCAATTTATACTTCTTAATCCCTTCACCTTTTTCACCCACCCCTCACCTCCCCTTAGATACAACAGCAAAAGTATGATCCATAAAAGGAAAAAAGTGATAATGAACTTTATCAAAATAAAAAAAAATGCATCTCAAAAGACACACCATTAAAAAATTGAAAAGACGCCCAGCCTGGTAGAGATTACCCTCTGATAAGCCCAGGTTGTGGGTTGATCCCCGATCAGGGCACATACAAGAAGCAACTAACGAATGTATAAATAAATGGAACAACAAATTGATATTTCTCTCTCCCTTCCTCTCTCTCAAATCAATAAATAAATACAAAGATTTTAAAAAAAGAAAGTGGCCCTGGCTAGTGTGGCTCAGTTGGTTGAGTGTCGTCCCGTACACAGAAAGGTTGTGGGTTCAATTCCTGATCAGGGCACAAAACTAGGTTTCAGGTTTGATCCCTGCCCGGGGCAAGTATGGGGAGGCAATGGATTGATGTTTCTCTCTTTCTCCCTTCCCCTCTCTCTAAAAATAACATGTTGTCAGGTGAGGATTAGACAAAAAAAAGTTGTACCTGAACATGAACATATACACAAAAACTCTTCCTTTGTTGCTCCCTCCTTCCTTCCTTTCTCTCCCTTCCTCTTTCCTTCCTCCCTCCCTCCTTTCCCTCTCATGCAAAAAAAAAAAAAAAAAAGTTATAAGACAAATTACAAATTGGGAAAAAATATTTGCAAACCATATCTTTAAAAAATATATTTGTATTGGTTTTTAGAGAGAGAAGAAGGGAGAAGGAGAGAGAAACATCCATCAGCTGCCTCCCACATGACCCCTACTGGAGATGGAGATGGAGCCTGAAACCTGGGAATGGGCCCTGACTGGGAATCCAATGGTCAAGCTTTCCGTGTGCAAGATGACGCCCAACCAACTGAGCCACACCAGCCAGGGCAGCAGTTTCTTTCTTTTTTTTCATTTTTTGTTCAGATAGAGTGGGAGGGAGAGAGAGGAAGAGAGAGAGAGAGAAACATCAACGTGAAAGGGACACATCGAGTGGCTGCCACCCGCACAACCAACCAGGGCCGGGGACAAATTGCAACCAAAGCACGTGCCCTTAGCAGGAACCGAACCCGGGACTCTCTGGACTGCAGGCCGACGCTCTAACTGCTGAGCCAAACCGGCCAGGGCAGTTTCTTAACTTTATCTTACAAATTAGGAATTACACTACTAGGAATCCAAAAGTAATGAAAATGTGTCCATATAAAGACATGTAGTGAACGTTCATAGCAGCATTCATAAAAGCCTTAATGCTCATCAACTGGTGAATAGATAAAATATGTCATAGCCACACAGTGGAATACTATTCAGCAACATAAAGGAACAACCAGCTGATACATGGTGCAACATGGACCTCAAAAACATACTCAGTGAAAGAAGCCAAGTGCAAGACTACATAGTGTATGATTCCCTGTATCTGAAACGTCCAGAAAGGTAAATTTACAGAGGCAGCAGATTAGTGGTTTCCTAGGGCTGGGGATGGGAGCAGAGATTAAGTGCAAATGGGCAGCAAGGAACATTTTGGCAATGGAAATGCTCTTGTGGAGATAGCACAACTCCCTAGATTTACTGAAAATCACTGGGTTGTATGTCCTGTATATTTATTACTCAGTGAAGCTGGTCGGGGAGGGAAGGGGCATAGTAGAGGCATCTAAGGCTTCTGAGCACGACATGGGGCTTGATCAGCTTGCTCCTAGGCTAGTGCACCAGCTTTCCTAATTTGTGGACTTAGTTCTTCAAGAATGACCTCATGCACTCTCAGAGTATGCTTGGGGTGAGAGGATACACGGCAACACTGTTTACAACTGCACACCAGGATGTTTTCTTTTTCAAAATGTTTCCTCTGACGGGATTCTCCTGGCCCTCCCGTCCCCTTTCTGAGGTGTCCACATTGTCAGTTTCCTGCTGGCGAAGCCGCGACTTGGGACTGGGAAGTTCTCGCGTGGTGTCTCAGGACACGCAGGGCAGTGCGGCCAGAGCGACCGGCCCGGAGGGGGAGAGTGCTCTGGAAGTACCGTGGAGTGCAGGCTGCCTGAGTTCAAGTCCCCGCAGGGCCACTTCCGAGCTACCGGACTGAGCCGGCTGCCCAGCCGCCGCGGCTCTCCATCCTCCCGTCCGAAGAGGGTTAGTGCCCCGGCACTTCGGTCAGCCCTCAACCTGCGCTTCAATTACCGGAAGCGGCGTCCCCGCCGCCCAGCTCCCGGGATGCCCTGCGCGCCGGCAGTCGCTATGGTAACGGCCGCCTACTTCCGGGAGAAGCAGGGCGCGAGGGCGCGTCCCGGCCGTAGACCGCCGACAGCTGACGCGGGCGGCGTCGGGCGAGTTGCGGGCGCTCGCAGGGCGCAGGCGGCGCGGCCATGGACTTCTCCAGGTTCCTGGCCGAGGACTTCGATGTGAAGGAGTGGATCAACGCGGCCTTCAGGGCCGGCCCCAAGGAGGCGGCGGCGGGGAAGGCGGACGGGCACGCGGCCACCCTGGTCATGAAGCTGCAGCTCTTCATCCAGGAAGTGAACCACGCTGTGGAGGGTGCGCGGGGCCCGGGGCGACGGGGGGACTGGGGGGCGGGGGGCGGCCGGGGCGGCGGGGACGGCGGGGGTGGCCGGGGCGCGGGGCGGCTGGGGGGACGGGGGGGGCGGGGCGGCGGGGCGAGGGGGCACGGGGCGGCGGGGGCGGCCGGGGCGGCGGGGCGAGGGGGCGGCCGGGGCGGCGGGGCGAGGGGGCGGCGGGGACGGCGGGGGTGGCCGGGGCGAGGGGGCGGCCGGGGCGGCGGGGGGCGGGGGCGGCGGGGCGAGGGGGCGCGGGGTGGCGGGGCCGCTCTCCCTCAGCCCCCGCGGGTCCCTAACACTTGCTCATTCTACCTCAAGCGGTGCTGTCAAGTTTCCTTTTAAGACATAAGTTAAGAGTAACTTTTAAAAATGTTTTTATTGATTTTGAGAGAGAGACAAACGTGGATGAGAGAGAAACTTCCATGAGAGAAACATCAGTAAACATCATCAACATCAACCCGCTGCCTCCTTCACGCCCCCCACTGCAACCGGGCAATGAATGGGCTACCTCTTGGTGCATGGTTCGGGGCTCAATCCACTGAGCCACTGAACCGCGGCGGCTATTAAATAAGTCAACTGATCCTTACATTTGGTAAACACGTGTCAAAAGTGTGTGGGAAAGACACACCTGGGCAGCATCGTGTTTGTGCACATTCAGTGCAGCGAGGAAGCTGGGCTGGCTGGAATAGAAACTGCAGCTATCTTTTAAGGGCAGTTAATTTTAAAAAATAACACCAGCCGTCATTTCATAAACTCCTCGACATGATTTTAATCCACTGTATGTTTATTAATACCGCAGGCCAGTCTCCCAGCGAGGCTCTGTGGGAAAGACAGGGTTAGCAGGCTACCCACTGGAGCATAGGGTCCACTAACCTTTTAACAAAAGTTAGGGAAAAGGGATGCTTATTTCACTTCAGATGCTTTTTAAAAACATGTTTTCTTTATTGATTTTTTAGAGAGAGAGGGAGAGAGAGGGAGAGAGAGATAGAAACATCGATGAGAGAACATTGATTGGCTGCCTCCTGCATGCCCCACACTGGGATTTGGCTCACAACCTGGGCATGTGTCTTGACCAGGAATTGAACTGGTGACCTCTTGGTGCATGGGTTAGTGCTCAACCACTGAGCCACACCGGCTGGGCTCACTTCAGATGCTTTATTGTACTTTGCGTCTTTTACTAATTATTAAGCTTCCACTATGCATGTGTCAAGAAATGGGCACTGGGGATGAAAAATGTCCTCTTCTGGAGTTTCCTGCCTTGTGGGGATGATGTGTAAAAAGTCTGATTACAGTGAGGTGTGGCTTTACTGAGACCAGAACCCGGAGCTGGGAAAGATGGAAGAGGGTGGTTACCTCCCATCAAGGAAGACTTCATAGGGCAAAGAGGGGGAGTTCATTAATAATAGCTAATATTTGAGTCCTCGGTATGTTGGTCTCTTTGTTGTTGTTAATCCTCATCTGAGGATATTTTCCCATTGATTTTTAGATACAGTGGGAGGGAAGGAGGAAGGGAGGGAAGGAGGGAGAAACATCGATGTGAGAGAAACACATTGATTGGTTGCCTCCGGCACGACCCTGACCAGTGCTGGGGATTGAACCTGCAACCCAGGTACGTGCCCTTGACCAGAAATCAAACCCTAGACCCTTTGGTCTGTGGGCTGATGCTGTAACCACTGAGCCAAACCAGCCAGGACTCAAGCACTCAGTTTTTAGGTGCTGTACATGTATTTACCTAGTGGTTCTCAACCAAAGGTGGTAATGCCTCCCCCTCTCCCCGGAATATATGG
Source organism: Tadarida brasiliensis (assembly GCA_030848825.1). Taxonomy (NCBI): domain Eukaryota; kingdom Metazoa; phylum Chordata; class Mammalia; order Chiroptera; family Molossidae; genus Tadarida; species Tadarida brasiliensis. Next base: position 124,775,340 of record CM061258.1, read on the forward strand.
AAATAGGTGGGAATTTTTTAGTTATTGAAATGATGGAGAATGTCACAAAGATGGACAGTGATGCCTAATGTCCTACAATGAAGGGCATGTCCTGCACAGTGACGAAATGCACTGGCCAGAATGTTAACAGTGCTCCCTTATTGGCATGACTGTCTAATGTAAGCTGAATAATAGTTCTTAGAAGTAGGCACAGTTATTCCCACTTTATAGGTGTAGAAACTGTAGCTGAGACAGGTAACTTGTCTAGGATCATGTTGCTAATGAATGGGGGAGTCTGGATTTGAACCCAGGCAACTGGTTGCAGAGCCCAGGCTGTAATCCAATATATGTACTTTGTAGACTCTCTGGTGTTAAAAGGAGAGGGAACAACTCATGCAGAGACTTGTGGCTATGAAAAGTAGCCAGTCCAGAGAAAGGTGAGAGGTTCAAACAGAGCTTCATCAATAACATCAGTAAATATTGGTTGTTGTTGTTATTATTGTTATTATTATTATTATTGGAGGATCATGCTTTCATGGGGGAAACTTCTGCTGGAGATAAGGCAGGAAAGTAGATTGAGATCAAACTGTGAAAGGTCTTTTTGGCTATCCTAAGGGGTTTGGGTTTCATCCCATCAGCAGTGAGAAACTTTCGGAGGTTTGAAGCTTTATGTTTATGGAAGATGAGACAAGGGCACAAGTCTGCAGTGAAGAGAAGTTACTGCAGAGGTGCTCACAGGAGATGTTGAGGGCCTTCAACTGGAGGATTGATTTGCTCCTTCACTCAGCAACTATTTATTGGGCACAAACTCTTTTCCCTGGTCTAGAGACACTATTGAACAAGACCCAGTCTTAGGTTGGAAAGGTTGGCAGGGGCCAGATCATTCAGGGATTTTAATGCCATATTAAAGAGTTTGGGCCCTGGCCGTTTTTTCTCAGTAGTTAGAACTGTCGGCCCACAGACCAGAGTCCTGGGGTTCGGTTCCCGCTAAGGGCACGTACCTCGGTTGCAATTTGTCCCCAGCCCCGGTTGGGGTCGTGTGAGTTGCAACCACTCAATGTGTCTCTCTCACATCCATGTTTCTCTTTCTCTCTCTTCCCTCTCTCCCTCCCGCTCTATCTGAAGATAAATGCAAAAATGTCCTCGGGTGAGGATAAAAAACAAACAAACAAACAAAAAAAAGAGTTTGGGCCCTTGCTGGTGTGGCTTAGTTGGTTGGGCACCATCTCATGCACCAAAAGGTGGGTTTGATTCCTGGTCAGGACACATGCCCGGACTCAATCCTTGGTAGGGAGTGTACAGCAGGCAGCTGATCCATGTCTTGCTTTCACATTGATGTTTCTCCCTTCCTCTCTCTAAAAAAAAGAGAGTTTGGATTTTTTTTTTTTAAGATTTATTTTATTTTATATTATTTATTTATTTATTTATTTATTTATTTATTTATTTATTTATTTTTGGTATGTGCCCCTAGCGGAAACTGAACCTGGGACTCCGGTCCATGGGCCGACGCTCCAACCGCTGAGCCAAACTGGCCAGGGCCAAGAGTTTGGATTTGCCTTGCCTGTGTGGCTCAGTGGATTGAGCGTTGTCCCATGGACTGAGAGGTCCCAGTTCGATTCTCTGTCAGGACACATGCCCCGGTTGCAGGCTCGATCCCCAGTAGGGAGCCTGCAGGAGGCAGCTGATTAATGTTTCTTAACATCAATGTTTCTATCTCTCCCTTCCTGTCTCTCTAAAAAAATCAATAAAAACATATTAAAAAAAAAAAGCTTGGACTTTATTTAAAACGAGTGTAATGGGAAGGCAGTGGAGGATTTTTGTTGTTGTTGTTGTTGTTAATCCTTACCCGAGGATATTTTTCCATTGAGTTTTAGAGAGCGTGAGAGGGACGGAGGGAGGGAGGGAGACAGACAGAGAAACATCTATGTGAGAGAGACACATCTATTGGCTCCCTCCCACATAACCCTGACTGGGGCCTGGATCGTACCTGCAACTAGGTTCGTGCCCTTGACTGGAATTGTGGCATGACACTCTAACTGGCCAGGGTGTTTAATGGAGGATTTTTAAGCAGGGGGTGACATGGTTCGACTCTGTCCCCATTCTGGAGCCTATTGCTGAGATTCAGAAGAGAGATGATGGCTTCAACTGGGGTTATGGCAGTGGTGATGTTGAGAAATGGTTAGATTTCAGACATTTTTAAGAGGAAGAAAGGGGAGAACTTGCTGATGGGTTTGAATGAGGGCTGACAGGGGGAGAAAATGAAGAATGAGGGCAGATTCTTGAACTAAACAACTATGGGTGGAGGTGCCAGATGTATAGTAACGTCAAGAGAAATTATAGTGAACCTGCATTTACCCACTGTCCAGATGCTACAATGAACATTTTACTATTCTTACTTTATCACAAATCTGTCCACTTAGCCCTTACTTCATCTTATTTTTTGATGTACATTGCAAAACAAGGTGTAGACATCAGTACACATCACCCCTAAATATTTAAGTTAGAACCCTAACCAATAGAATTCAGTATTTGTTTATAGCTTTTTAAATTTTTATATATATATTTTTTCTTCATGTAAAAAGATATATTTCTTTATTGATTTTAGAGAGAGAGGAAGGGAAAGAGATAGAAACATCAATGTGAGAGAGAAACATTGATTGGCTGCCTCCTGCACGCCCCCCCCACTGGGGATCAAACCCGCAACCTGGGTGAGTGCCCTGACTGGGAATCGAACTGGGACCTCTCACTCCATGGGATGTCCACTGAGCCACACCGGCTGGGCTATATATTTTTTTAATCCTCCCCTGAGGATGTTTTCATTGATGTTTAGAAAAGGAAGAGAGAGAGAGAAACATCAATTGGTTGTCTCCCATATGCACTCCAAACTGAGATCTAACCTGCAACCTAGGTATGTGCCTTGACCAGGAATCGAATCTGCAACCTTTTAGTGGCATGGGATGATGCTCCAACCAACTGAGTCACCCAGCCAGGGCTCAGCTTTTTTACTAAAATTTACATGAGATGAAATGTAGATATTATTTGATGAGTTGATGAGTTTTCACAAGTGTATAACTAGTGTAACTCAGACTTCCATAAGATTTTTTTTTTATCCTGACCTGAGGACTTTTTTTTTTTTTTTTAATCCTCACCTGAGGACATTTTTCCATTTTTTGTTCAGATAGAGCAGGAGGGAGAGAGAGGAAGAGAGCGAGAAACATCGACGTGAAAGGGACACATCGAGTGGCTGCCTCCCGCATGGCCCCGGTTAGGTCAGGGCTGGGGACAAACTGCAACTGAGGTACGTGCCCTTAGCAGGAACCAAACCCAGGTCTCTCTGGACCGCAGGCCAACGCTATAACTGCTGAGCCAAACAGGCCAGGGCTGAGTACATTTTTGCATTTATCCTCAGATAGAGCAGGAGGGAGAGAGGGAGGAAGAGAGAGAGAGAAACATTGATGTGAGAGAGACACATTGTGTGGCCGCCACCCACACGACCACAACCGGGGCCGGAGACAAACTCCAACCGAGGTACGTGCCCTTAGCGGGAACTGAACCCGGGATTCTGGTCCACAGGCCAACGCTCTGACCGCCGAGCCAAACCGGCCAGGGCCATAAGATTAAAAAAAAAAAATTTTTTTTTTCTTTATTGCTTTTAGAGAGAAGAAGGGAGAGGGAGAGAGAGAGAGAAAAATCGATGAGAGAGAACATTGGCTGCTTCCTGTATGCCCCTCACTGGGGATTCAGCCCACAACCTGGGCATGTCCCCTGACCGGGAATTAAACTGGTGACCTCTTGGTGCCTGGGTCGATGCTCAATCACTGAGCCACACCGGCCGGCCATAAGATGTTACCAACACAAAAAGTGCCCCCATACCTCTTTGCAGTAAGGTCTGACCCTTACCCTCCCAGAGGCAACCCCTGAAAGTGATAGTTTTAAAATGGGTAAGGAGTGGACTACATTTTGGGGGGCTGAGAGGGAAAAAGGTACCTAGGGAACTAGCCAGGCCTGAAGAGTGACTATGAGGCTTAGCATTTAGAAACCAGGCTGGGGCCATACCAGCACTTAAAAGTCAATGAATTCTCTGTGCGTTGAAGAAATCTTTGTGTGATTTGTCTTTGTTTTCTTAGTCTTAGAACTAACTTTACCTGGGGTCAGTGCTGGGAACAGATTTTTTCAAGGCAGAACTGGATGAATAGGTTCCTGAAGTACATCTTCAAGATGTGAAGGTCCATTCAGCCCACTGGTGGAGCAGAAGACCCTGGGCTTCTTTGGTTGATTCCCAGTGAACTGCTCATTAAAGGATTAAAGAGCTGTGCTGTTAACTCTCCCTCCCCTTCCAGATAACACATCCCAGTCTGCAGAGGTGTTCAAACTTTATTTTACACTTGAGACATTTAAAAAAAATGCAGATTTCTTAGTCTCACTTGCTCTCCTACCAGATCTACTAAATAGGAATATCTGGATGGTGGCCTAGTGAACTGCATTTTAACTTCACTGCAGCTGGTGCTCATGGTCTGCAGACTATATTTTGAAAAGAGTGTGTAAGGTTTCAGCTCTGTGAACCCTTGGCCTCTCTGAGCCTCAGTTTTGTCTGTAAGAGGTGGCTCCTAACGATTGCTAAGTGATAATAATGTGTATAAAGCAGCTGCTGCATAACTGGCATTCACCTAAGGTCAGAGTCCTCCATTCTCCTGCCTTCAAAGGGGTGTTAAAATTGAACTCATTGGTGCAGAACAATTCATAGTGGGTCAGATCAATGGTGGGTGTTGTGTTAAATCACATGGCCCTCATCCATCAGTCTGGGGAGGATATGGTCCCGGCAGAGGACAGCTCCCCTTTCACTGCGCGCCCCCACCATTTTCCATAGGCTCGAGAAATGGGGTGGTTGATAGACAACTTCCTTCCTGTCTGATTTATATTGTTCACTGGTGACTGGTCCTATTTTCACCTTTGATACCTATTTCTGTTCTTGGGTTCTTGCTACAGAAACGAGTCACCAGGCCCTTCAGAACATGCCCAAAGTGCTCCGTGATGTTGAAGCCCTTAAACAGGAGGCATCTTTTCTGAAAGAACAAATGATTCTTGTCAAGGAGGACATTAAAAAATTTGAACAGGACACATCTCAGTCAATGCAGGTATTTTGGCTCCTGTCCTGAATATTGACTCGTGGATTTGGAAGATGTTCGCTCTCAGAGTGAGTGGCCAACCTTAACTCAGAATTCTACCAAGCACTCAGACTACTCTTTTTTGCTGGGTTCTTTCAACTTACTCATCTCTGTTCAGCACCCACTGGACATTTAGCCATGTGACTAGTGTAACGGGCACGGGAGCTCCCTATAGATGGGAGCATGCCATAATACTTAGGTTTCAAGTCACTGATGGGAGGTAGAGAAAATGAAACAGTCACTTTCTTGGTTTTGACCCCTTTCCCTTTTAGGTATTGGTAGAAATTGATCAGGTGAAATCCAGGATGCAGCTTGCCGCTGAGTCCCTTCAAGAAGCAGACAAGTGGAGCACGTTGAGCGCTGACATTGAGGAGACGTTCAAGACTCAAGTAGGTTTCTTGTTTAGGGGATGTTGTGAAATCTGTTCAGGCAGGAACTTGAGGTTTGGGGAAACTAATGAGATGGCCATTCACTCGCAACCATATGAGTAGGAAATGGCTGCGGACAGAAACATTCAGACATGGGGAAGGGAGAGTCTGAGAGTGCTCTGAGCATTTCCACCCTCTTTACTTTGTACCTTCTGCTTGACTGAAGCTTCTTAGTCCTAGAGATGAATTCAGTAGATGCCCCAATAAAAAAGCAGAGTAAATGAGAGTGTGGATTGTGGGCAGAGGGGCTTATACACTGCAGGATCATGGTGAGTTAGCTCCTCCTGGGCTGCCAAATGTGGAAAGTAGTGATACTTCTGAAACTTTTGCTTATCAGGATGAAGTGAGATGATGTCTTATGAAAAACTGTTTTGTTTTTTTTTTTACTGTAAAACAAAATGAATTATCCTTTTGCTATGTTTTTAAAAATATGTTTTTATTGTTTTTTTAGTGAGAGAGAAAGGGAAAGGGAGAGATAGATAGAAACATTGATGAGAGAGACACATTGATTGGCTGCCCCCTGCACGTCCCCCACTGGGGAACAAACCTGCAACCTGGGCACGTGCCCTGACTGGGAATTGAACTGGTGACCTCTTCGTCAGTGGGTTGACGCTCAAACACCAAGCCACACTGACTGGGCTCCTTTTGCCATTTAAAAAAATTTTTTGCCTGGCCGGTGTGGCTCAGTGGTTGAGCACCAAACCCATGCACCAAGAGGTCACTGGTTCGATTCCCGGTCAGGGCACATGCCCAGGTTGTGGGCCCGATCCCCAGTGGAGGGCATGCAGGAGATGGCCAATTAATGTTCTCTCTCATCGATGTTTCTATCTCTCTCTCCCTCTCCCTTCCTCTAAAATCAATAAAGAAAAATTAAAAAAATATATTTTTGAAGTTTTTAAAAAAGTTATAAATGTCCATGTGAAAAAACAGCAATAAATGCAAAAAAAAAGTCTTTCTTATACCCCTGACACCTCCTAAGCCCCTAATTTCCCTTCTCCATACATACTCTGTTATTATCTTTATGCCTATCCTTCCAAATATATACACACACAGATATATGTTCCTAGCCCTTTATTTTCCACAAGTGGGAGCACACTGTGAACACTGCTTTGCACCTTGTATTTTTACTTAGTCATTATTCTATTATTCTGTGTCAGTTATCATTATCTTTTTTTTTAAAGAATATAGTTTATTGATTTTTTTTTTTTTTTTAGAGAGAAAGGGAGAGAGAGAAACATTGATGTGAGAGTGCAACATTGATCAACTGCCTCCTGCATGCCCTCTACAGGAGATTAAGCCTGAAACCCAGGCAAGTGCCCCTGACCAGGAATCGAACTGGCAACCTTTTGGTGCACAGGATGATGCCCAACCAACTGAACCATACCAACCAGGGCCAGTTATTATTAACTTTATGCACAATAGAGCCATACTCCTTCCCCTTCCATTTCAGAGCCTCACAGGACAAGTCCAATTGATCTGGTTATAGATATAAATTGCAAATCTTACTGAATTCCTGGCATGTGGAGAGAATGGATTTAAATACAGTCTCTGAGGTTAATAGTCAACTACTAATGCTAATTAGTTAAAAGTTATAAATCTTGCTTTTCTCCTCCCCACTGTCCTGCTATTCAGAACTGCCTACCTACAGTATCACATGCATCCCGCCTCACTTTCTGAAGTCATTATTTCTGTCCTGGGCTTCTTTCCACTGGCTTGCTCATTTGGCCTTCCTGCCTTAATTAATGGTGTCATTTTCCACCCAAGTATCTAGGCGGGAACCTCAGCAGTCCTTAACTGCTCCTCTTCCTCATCTCTCCCTTATTTCTCTTCAGTTATCTGTCCTTTTCATTCCTCTGCCATCACTCTATAGTCATGCTTTCCAGTCATTTTACTGCTAGACCATTGCAACAGTTGTCCATGGATCTTGCTGCCTGGTCCCTCCTACATTCCAGTGTATCCTCCACATGGGACCAGGGAGATCTTTTAAAACATAGATTGCCACATGTCATTTCCCTGTCCCTTGCCCTCCCATTTAAAAAAATTTTTTTTTCCCTTTATTAATTTTAGAGAGAGGAAGAGAGAGATAGAAACATTGATGAGAGAGAATATCGATTAGCTGTCTCCTGCATGCCCCCCACTGGGGATTTGGCCCACAACCTGGGCATGCGCCCTGACCAGGAATCAAACCGGCGACCTCTTGGTGCAGGGGTTGACACTCGACCACTGAGCCACACTGGCCAAGCTGCCCTCCCACTTTAAAAAATTTTATTGATTGATTTTAGAGAGGAAAGGAGAGAGAGAAAAAAAAAGAGAGAAATATTGATTTGTTGTTCCACTTATTTATGCATTCATTCATTGGTTAATTTTATAAAATATGTTTTTATTGATTTTAAAGAGCGAGGAAGGGAGAGGGAGATAGAAACATTGATGAGAGAGAAACATCTCTTGCTCGCCCCCTGCTGGGGATCGAGCCCAAAACCTGGACATGTGCCCCGACCGGGAATTGAACTAGCAACTTCTTGGTGCATGGGTTGATGCTCAACCACTAAGCCACACTGGCCAGACCATTGGTTGATTCTTGAATGTGCTCTGACCAAAGGTAGAAGCTGCAACCTCAGAGTATTGGGACGATGCTCCAGTCAACTGAAGTACCTGGCCAGGGTGCTTGCTCTTCCATTTTTTTTTCTTTGTAGAACTGAATCAAATAGATTTTATTCAACTTTTTAGGATGAGGAAAACAAATGATATAAAATAAGTAATAAGAAATGCTCTTTTGTACGACTATCTCAAACCATTTTCAATGTTTTACAAAATGCTCACACAGCAAATACTAAAAGCTACAATATACTCTTCTTTTATAACTTCTGCTGCAATAAATGCAGCATTAAAAAATATACAAATTTCTTCTGTACCAGTCTTAAAAGTAGAAATACTGAATTACTAATTTTTGTTATTCATACATATTTTTATTCATACGCTTTTTAAAAAAAATTTTTTTAAAAAATTGATTTTACAGAGAGAGGAAGGGAAAGGGAGGGAGAGAGAGGTAGAAATATCGATGAGAGAGAACATTTATTGGCCACCTTCTGCATGCCCCCAACTGGGGATTGGGCCCACATCCTGGGCATGTGCCCTGACTGGGAATCGAACTGACAACCTCTCAGTGCATGGGTTGACACTCAACCACTGAGCTACACTGGCCGGGCTTACTGATTATTTTTTAGAGAGAGAGGAAGGAAGAGTGAGAGAAATATCGATGTGAGAGAGAAACATTGATCGGCTGCCTCTTGCACGCCCCCTACTGGTGGATCAAGCCTGCAACCTGGACATGTACCCTGACTAGGGATGGAACTGGGACCTCTCAGTCCATGGGACAACGGTCAATCCACAGAGCCACACTGCCTGGGCAATAATATGTTTTTTGTTGTTGTTGTTAACCCTCACAGGAGGATATTTTTTTCATTAATTTTTTAGAGAGTGGAAGGAAGGGAGGGAGGGGGAGAGAGAAACATTGATGTGAGAGGGATATATTGATCCGTTGCCTCCTGCATGCTCCCTGACTGGGGCTGGATATTGAACCTTCAACCCAGGTATGTGCCCTTGACTAGGAATCAAACCCATGACCCTTTGGTGCGCAGGCCGACGCTCTAACCATTTAGCCACACCAGCCAGGCCTGTTTTTTATGTCTGTTAGGTATTTTTCTATGTATTTGTGTATGTTTGTACTTATGTATGTTATTTTGTATGTATGCATATATTATAGGTAATATACACTTACATATACTGGTGTCTGTATGCTTTTTATTTTAATTTTTAATTTAATCCTCACCCAAGGGTATGTTTATTGATTTTAGAGAGAGAGGAAGGGAGAGAGAGGGAGAGAAGTGTTGATTAGTTGCCTTCCATATGTGCCCCAACTGGGACCGAACCCAGAAACTAGGTACATACCCTGACCAGGAATCGAACCTGCAGCCTTTCTGGTGCATGGGACGACGCTCCAACCAACTGAGCCACTGGCCAGGGATGTATGCTTTTTTAAACTGTTTATTTCACTTAATAGTCAGTAGTAAGTGTTTTGCTATGTAATTAATAGTTTTCAAAAACATTTTTTGTTACTACAGTATTCCACCTGCCATTATGAGTGACCCATAATTTACATTTTATTTATTATGGAAGATTTAGGTTGCTTCCAGGTTTTTGTTATTACAACACTAAAATCACACTAATTATAGTACATTAGTATCTTTGTGTCCTCTGATTATTTCCTTAGACAGATTTCTAGGAGAGGGAATACCAGGTCAAAGGATGTTATTTTTATTTTATTTTTATTTTTGGTTAATCCTCACCCGAGGCTATTTTTCCATTGATTTTTAGATAGAGTGGAAGGGAGGGAGGGAGAGAGAGAGAGAAACATTGATATGAGAGAGACACATCGATTGGTTGCCTCCCTCATGACCCCAACCAGGGCTGGGGATCGAACCTGTAACCCACGTATGTGCCTTTGACTGGGAATCAAACCCGTGACCCTTCGGTTTGAGGGTCTGAGGGCCTACTCTCTAACCGCTGAGCCAAACCGAACAGGGTAAGATGTGAATGTTTTTAAGGCTCTTGGTGCATGGTACTAAATTGCCTTCCAGAAAGACAATATGAATTTATGGTGCCAGACAGACTTCTTTTTTACACCCTCACCAATAGCTATTATAATTTAAAATTTTTTTCCAGCTTGTTAGGAAAATGGCATTTTTTCATTTTAATTTGTATTTATTTGAGTGCTAATAATAGTAAATCTATGTTTATTGGTCATTTTCTTTTTTTTTTTAAATATACTTTTTCTTCTTTATTGATTTTAGAGAGAGGAAGGGGGGGAGAGAGAGAGAGAGAGAGAAATAGCGATAAGAGAGAACATTGATTGGCTGCCTCCTGCATGCCCCACACTGGGGATCTGGCCAACAATCTGGGCATGTGCCCTGACTGGGAATCGAACCGGTGACCTCTTGGTGCATGGGTTGATGCTCAACCACTGAGCCACACTGGCCTGGTGGCCATTTTTTTATTTTATGCTTTTTCATGCATTTTGTCTATTATTAACTGAAGTAGCAGGGGTGTTTTAAAATAAGTATCCTTTGTGCTGGTCTTTTTATAGGACATAGCTGTGATTTCTGCCAAGTTAACAGGCATGCAGAATAGCTTAATGATGCTCGTTGACACACCAGACTACTCAGAAAAATGTGTGCACTTGGAGGCCTTGAAGAACAGGCTGGAGGCCTTGGCCAGCCCCCAGATCGTGGCAGCGTTCACCTCGCAGTCTGTAGGTGAGTGCTGGCCATTTCTTACCTGTGTGTACCCCTCTCTGCAAAGATAAGGCTTTCTGAGTATTCAATCTTCACAGCATCTCAATGTTGATTAAATTATGTAGATTGGAAATAAGATGTAATTGATGGTTGCCTTTTTTTCAACATTTTATATGAAAAATTTCAAAATACAGAAAAGTTGAAATAAGTTTATAGTAAACACACCATCTAGATAGCATTCTGCCACATTTACTTTGTCACATGTCTACCTATCTGGCCACCTCTCTCTCTACTCATCATCTTATGGTTTGATGCATTTCAAAGTAAGTTGAGTTCAGTATTGGTTTGTGATTTTTTTCTTTTTTTGAGGTAAAATTTACATGTAGAGAAATGAACAAATCTTAAGTGTACCACTTGATGAGTTGTAACCCTGATCACCAAGAACATTATGTTGGTATGTTATTTCCCGGTGTTATTTCAACACATATGTTTATCTAACTCTCCCTTTCCCTTTCATCCACAAAATGATTGGTTAACCAGGAGGAAGCAGCAGTAAAGCTGTTTTCTTACCTTCACAGCTCTTTGTATTGGACAGAACATAATCTGTATCCACTGCTCTTGCTTCCTTCATTCTCAAGCCCTTCTGCTGTGGGTTTAATGCTCTTCTGAACTTGTTTCATTGAAGCTCTCCAACAGTTGTCATCAGCAAACTTGGAAGCCTCATCTATTTATACTTCGCTGTTTCTCATTGTCAACAATGGTTAATGTTTTTTGCTCCCTCCTTTCTGAAATGCTTCCCTCCCTTGGCTCCTGAGAGGTAGTATCAATTTTCTTTATATGATGGTACATTTCTGATGATGAAATTAAGTCATGAGAGGACTCTTATCTTAAGAGTTCTGTATGATGTCTTAAATTTGTTTTATGATGGTTGCATGTGCAGGCTCATTAATTATTTGTTGTTGTTGTTAATCCTCATCCCAGGATATTTTTCCATTGATTTTTACATAGAGTGGAAGGGAGGGAGGGAGAGAGAGAGGGAGAGAAAGAAACATTGAAGTGAGAGAGACACATAGATTGAGGTGTCTTCAGGCCGGGCTACTTCTGTCTATTCTTATGCTAGCACTACACTGTTAAAATTATTGTAGCTTTGTAGTAAGTTTGTTTATTTTTTTAATTTTAGAGAGGAAGAGAGGGAGACAGAGAGAAACATTGATGTGAGAAACACTGATCGGTTGCCTCCGGCACACGTCCTGAGCAGGAATCGAACCTGCAACCTGGGCATGTGCTCTGACACAAGTATCGAATCCGCCAACTTGTGTTGTACAGGACAATGCTCCATCTAACTGAGCCACACTAGCCAGGGCTGTAGTACATTTTGAAATCATGAAGTGTGAGATCACCAGTGTTGATGAGCAGTTGGGTACCCACTGATACCATGCAGAAACAGGTCTTCTTTTCACGCCTTGCCCAGACCTCCCTTGCTCCCTGTCTTCACTTCTTCCAGCATGCCACTCCATGCTTATGTTCGGAGTTCTCCCAGCATTCCCACTCTTCTTGAGCCAAAATGATTGACTCTCTGACTGGCATTCTTTGAAGTTTGTAGTACAGCTATTTTCCTGGCTTCAACATAGAGGAAATGTGTTGTGTTTTCCTTTTGGTGGTTAATTTGAGTATCAGGAAGGATCCCCCCCTCTTTACCCCCCCAAATTAATATGCTCTTTAATCAGCCATCTTTCCTGGAAGGCCAAGGTGCTTCTTTAACAGTTTTTAAAGGGAAAGCTCTGATAAATTTGTACATCTCCAACACATTACCTACCCTTTTCCATCTATCTCCCAGAGTGACAGTCTCTAAGTATACATGCCTACTTCATTTTATACAACTAGTAAATTCAGTTGATAAGTTGAAGCAACTTTCTGTGGCATAACTTTACATGTAGCAGAAAGATGCATTTATCTTATGAAAATAATAAGCATTTAAAGGCAAATAATAATTTTCTAACCTATGGATTCCTGCCCATTAAGTGAAATATATTGACAAGTCTCCTAAGTTTAGCTGGATTGTCTCCACAATGGTTGCTATTACAGATTTTCCTTCTCAGCAGTTTATTGGGCTTCCTAGAGATGAAGGGGAGCAAAGCAGTTATAAAAGGTTAGGTCAGCTCAGTTTTCTTCTTCTTTTTTTAAATTAATTTATTTTTGTTACAGATGTTTCTTCTTTTTCCCCCATTGACACCCTCAGTTTTTCTTCTTTTTAATGGAATTCTAAGACTGTGGCATCTACACTTTGACCAGAAGGGGGCAGACGAGAGGCAGTGGCTGCAGGGGCCAGCTTTCCTGTTTTTCTGTAGTCATCCTGGAAGCAAGTACTTTGATATTAGACCCATAACTTGGCTCTTAGAGTCCTTTGCTATGTGTGGAATGCTGATGTTTACCAAGTTATTTACTTATTCCTCAAGCCACCAAATCTAGGAGTTGAGTTTATTTGCATTTTTTATGATTCCCTTCTGGTATCACAGTAAGAATTTTCAAAGGGTAACTAACTGGTAACTATTATTTCAAAATATTGATGATGTGAGGAACACCAGAGAATATAAGGATGAGTCAGATAAGGTTTCTGCCCATCAGGACAGCTTGGTTGAGGGTGAGGCTGGGAGAGAACAGTGCACAAACAGTTACAAGATGGAATGTGAAAGTCACCTAAGCCGCCCTGAGACCAAGGAAAGGATGAAGGAAAACTGAGAACACTTTTATGCAAGGGCTAGTATCTGTGCAGAACTGTGAAAGAGAGATGGATTTAAAAACGTTTAAAAATGTTTCTCATTATAAATGTAATATGTATACAGGTTATTGGAAATCTGGAAAATATAGAAAAGAAAAGGATTTAGCAGTAAAAACTCATCACCCAGAGATGACTGTTAGTGTTTTCTTCTATTTTTTTCCCTTTGTAGACATATATCTTTCAAGGAAAGTATATACTTTGAGTATATACAATTTTTATTTTGCCCCCAGTTAGCAATGTACTATCAGTATTTTCCCCTGGGTGTAAGATTTTGATAGGTGAGGAGAAACATTTGGGGCAGAGGGAACAACATATGTTTGAATGGTACAGAAGTGGGAAAACTCTGAGTCTGTTTTGGGGAATGATAATTAAACCCATTTTAGTGAGGTAAATGTTGGGAATTGGTCAGTGATGAGGCTGGAAAGGGAGGCTGGGGACAGAGCATAGTTTGCCTGAACAGATTAAGGAGCTTCTGTTTAGGGAATACTTTCATCGCTGTTAACAAGTTATTAGTAAGTCTCCTAAGGGGTGTGACCGAGAGGAGATTGGACAGACCTAGCTTTAAATCTCTAGGCTGCTGCCCGGCCGGTGTGGCTCAGTGTTGAGCATTGACCCATGAACCAAGAGGTCACCAGTTCAATTCCCCGTTAGAGCACATGCCCAGGTTGTGGGCCCGATCCCCAGTGCGGGGCATGCAGGAGGTGGCCAGTTGATGTTCTCTCTCATCGATGTTTCTATATCTCTCTTCCTCTCCCTTCCTCTCTCTAAAATCAATAAAGGAAAAAACAAAATCTCTGGGCTGCTGCATATGAACAATGAGACTTCAGTTTCCCCTCAGTAACATGAGTGTGGATTACTTGGGGGGGTTAAACGAGGCAGCAGGATGCTGCACAGCTCCTGGTCCAGAGGAGGTGTTCAGGGATCATCCTTTCTCTTGGACCTCCTGTTTCGAGACTCCACAGCTCTTACTGTAGCCCAAAGGGACAATTCCTACGGGGCCAGTAAGGAACTCCAGGAGATTCTGCTTCAATGAGAGCTGCAGCGTTTCTAAAAGGCCTGCAGCTCAGCAGATTTAGCTAAACTACACATTAGAAGTGTGGAGCCCCAAATAAGTTAATTGGCTTTGCTTTTTTTAAAAATCTTGAAATCAGCTAAAATTTTCCCTGTCAGCTGCAGTATTGAAAAAGTTAAGTTGTACTGAAGGTTTTATAGGGAAAAATAGCATTCTTTTCCTCTACCTCCTCATTCTCCACTTCCAGTCCCAAGAGACCACCACTTTTAATTTCTAGAACTCGCATTGTCTGGTATTTTACTTTGCATTTATGCATAATAAATGTATTACTTTATTTCTTCGTATGTTAACTTTAGGCAATGTCTATTGACTTCTAATGTTATAGCTAAGGATTTAGCTTTTATAGCTCTCCTCTCCCCCTTCCCATTCTCTCTCCTCTTATGCCATTATTTTATTTATATATATTTTTATTGAGAGAGAGAGAGAGATGGAAACATCGATGCAAGAGAGACACATTGACTGGCTGCCTCCCGCATGACCCCAACCAGGGCCGGGGTCAGGGACAGTATAAACAGTGGGTACAGGGCATCAGGATCCTCCGCTGCCAATAGCAGCTTCCATTTCCTGGGTGATCACAGGACCAGCATTCTTTTTTTTTTTATCCTCACCTGAGGACATTTTTGCATTTATCTTCAGACAGAGCGGGAGGGAGAGAAGGGGGGAAGAGAGAGAGAGAAACATCGACGTGAGAGAGACACATCGACTGGTTGCCACCCACACGACGCCAACCTGGGCCAGGGACAAACTGCAACCGAGGTCCGTGCCCTTAGCGGGAACCGAACCCCGGACTCTCTGGTCTGTGGGCTGATGCTCTCACCGCTGAGCCAAACCGGCCAGGGCAGAACCAGCATTCTTAAGGATCCCAGGTAGTCACTCACCACACCTGACATGAGCTAGGTGCTATTATCCTCGATCCAGTCCTGAACTCTATTGCCTAGTGGTCCTATTCCTTGGGGCTCCTCCAGTTGCCAAAGCAGTTTACACTGCACTTGTCCTTCCCTGTACTTAGAAGTGGTGCACATTGACTCTAAGCCCAGGTGAGAGTGTTCGTCGCCTAGAATCTGGATTACCAAGGCGTGATTGTACCATTATTTAGGTGCCTATGTTGTGCCCAGTGACGCATAAAATTTAACCTTCACAACTACTCTGTTGTAAGCTCTTTAGGCTAACTGGAACATGTTCATTTGCCCCAAGGGTTTACCCCACACTTGGCACGTATGCAAATAAGCAGTTGGCCCTAAATGATGGTTTTTGTAAAAAGTTTGCATATATACCTTAGCCAGATGAGTTAAGTTCCTGCACCTCAAGACCGAAGCCTGTATGCCACTGCCCTTAAACTGCTCAAGGCCACAGCCCGTTTCTCTCTCTCTCTACCGCCATCCACACAGTGTTTAACAATCTGCATGTCTCACTGATCATCAAGGGAAGAGGAGAACTGGGATTTACAGGGCAGGCACAGGAAATGTTCAGGGCACTAGGTAGCAGAGCCTGTAGGATTCCCAACTTCTCCCTAGGGCATTTCAGCCTTAGTTTAAGAACTATGTGGTAAGCCCACCCTGGCAGCATGGTGCTGCCCTGTCACTTGCAGTTAAGAGGGCCTGGGCGGGAGCAGTTAACCCCAGTTATGCGCAAGCGTGTGTTCTGGTGCTGCAGCCTGACCCTGGGTGGTGCCACGCACAGGGCTCAAAGGAATCAAGTTTGTGGCATTTTTTTGAGTGCCTGCCAGGTGCTGTGCTAATTCCTAGAAACAGTGAAACAAGACAGGAGAGGTCATAGCCCTTATGGAGCTTATATAGGGGGTCCCAAAAAAATATGCATTCACAACTTTGAATAATTATAAAGCCAGTGTTTATTAAAATACATTTCATTTTCAAAATCTACAGATACTCTACGTACAGTTTTTGGGGGCACCCTTTCCATGAAAGACCATAAGCTATTATACAAATAACTAAATAGAATACTATGGATTGTGATTATTTCTGTGAAGGGGAAGAAGTGATAGGGAGTAGCAGGGATAACTCAGTGTAGGTTGGCTGACTGGGAAAGGCCCTGGGGCTGCCTGTATCAGTGTTTTTAGTTTGTGTAAATATGACATTGAGCCACGTAGCTCAGAGACAGGTGAGTGGTGGCAGCTCACGTGGTTCAGAAGTTGACTTGCTAGTGGCTCTTTGGGCTGCAGTTTTCTCTGTAGAATGGGGTTGGTTAATGGTTGTTTTAGAACCTTTCTGAGGCTGACATTTTATGATTTTATCTCAGAGTCAGGCAGGCGAGTTGCTTAAAGCACAAAATTGTTGGAGGCCCTTATCCTCCCTTTGCACAACTCTGAGCGGCAGTTTTACAGCCTAGGCCCCATTCCCACTCGCCCCAGCCCTGACTTGAACTCTTTTCTAGTCCCATGTAACGATTACCTGGCTAGTGTATAATCTTAGCTGTACTAGTGATGCTTATTGTTGGGTTATTCTAAACAAGCAGTGTCCAACTGAGACATACTCTGCCCTTAACTTTACTTATTTTTTATATTTATAATTTGCACACATGAGTTACATCATTGTCTAGGTAGGAACTTCTGAATGCTAGCTCATTGCCCATCCACATTTAATTAGGTAAATTCTTTCTCTGGCTGCTGCAAAAAACCTGGTAACAGCATATACATGTTTTATGTCGTTCTCCTTTAGAACAATCCAAAATGTTTGTGAAGGTGTTTACTGAAATAGACCGGATGCCCCAACTTCTTGCATACTACTACAAGTGTCACAAGGTGAGAAGCTGTGCGCAGCTATGCTTGTGGAATCCTAGATTAATGCCCACAGGTAAAAATTGCCTCCTCCCTCTTACCTTTTTCTTCTCATTAGCCAGCAGGGGGTGCTCTCGGTCCAGCCTGGGGATTCATTTAATTGCCAGTTGTGAAATGAATCATCAGTTTTGGTCTCTCTTGTATTTATTTACAGTTGGAATTCATTTATAGAATGAAAATTTGTTTTCAATTTTCCATTTTTGTCCTCTAAGGGAAATTCATGTCTTCAGCTTTATTATGCCCTCAACAAGCAATGAGAATTTTGTTTCCTAGGGTTGGTGAAGTTAGGTTCCTGAAAAACTTGACAGCGTCCTGGGCTAACTTAATTTCTTTCAAGCCCGATGCTCATGTGTCATGTAAGCAGTAGTGTTAGGACTTGAAGGTAAAACACACACTCACACTCCTTTCTGAGGCCTCTTCAAAAGGGTGGAGTGGAGGCCTGCTGAGTGGAAGTACATTGGCCTGCTTTTGGAGCAAGATAAAAGGAGAAAGGATCACTTAGAGGGCAACAGATTTAGTTTTGATTGATGATCAGAGCAGGTAACTGTAAGTGGGTTTTTTCCTTGCCGTTTTTGGAAGTGCATGACCCTCAGTGGGTGCATGGTGGCTCAGGATAATGGGCTGCAGTACGTTGCTTGCTGTGGCAGGAGGGCAGGGCGATTTTAATGGGCAGCATGTGTTGGTGTACCCAGTGGGGCCCCTTTGTCTGCTTGTACAGGCGCAGCTTGTAGCAGCCTGGCAGGAGCTGTGCCAGAGCGACCTCCCCCTGGACCGGCAGCTCACTGGACTCTACGACGCCTTACTCGGAGCTTGGCACATGCAAATCCAGTGGGCTACACAGGTAACAGCTCACTTGGGTTCTGGGGAGAACAAAGGCTTGGTGACAGGAAACAGGTGACTACTCTGGGAGTTGTCTCTCAACTGCAGAGCGAAAAGCCTCATGGAAGGGGTTAAAAGATAAGCTTCCAAACCCAAGGCAATAAAGTTTCTAGATCTCAGTTAAAACTCTTATCACCATTCTTATCGCTATCTTAAGTAGAATCTAATGTGACAGTGTTGCTTGTTGCTCAGCAAGGGAGCTGTGGAATTCCTGAAGGCCACTATCTTCTGATCTGAAAGCAGGAGGCTCTTAGTCAGGTGCCATTTGAATGAACAATATCGTTTTTATCTTAACTTTGGATAAAATTTTCCTGGTCTAAAGTTAGTTTCTCTTGTTCTCACAGTACCTTGAGAGTTGGCAGAAGAATGGGGTTTTAAAGGCACCCTCTGACTTGGGTCAGAGGTAAGACTGAGGAACTTTATTTGAAATAGAATCTTTTCATCACTTACTCTCCCAAAATTTCTAGGCATTTTTCAGCCATAAAGGGTGTGAATTATTGTTCCCTTGTCTTTTTATTATTTATTGATTGATTTTTATTTATTAATTTTAGAGAGAGAGGAGGGGGAAGAGAGACAGAGAGAGAAACATTGATTTGTTGTTCCACTTATTTATGCATTCATTGGTTGATTCTTATGTGTACTCTGACCGGGGTTTGAGCCTGCAACCTTGGTGCATTGGGACGACGCTCTAACCAGCTGAGATACCCAGCCAGGCTATTGTCCCCTTGTCTCGATGCCAGGAGGTGCACTAGGTCCTCCTTTAGAAGGGAAAAGGCTACCTGACTTCTGAGTGATGACTGACTGGGTCTCTTTATGGTGTGACTTACATATTTTTTCAAACTTAGTTGTGAATTACTCTTCAAATGCTGTCAGTCATTTGCTGGAATGAACTCAGCTGTAGTTGGAGAGACTTCCTCATACAGGATCATGACATGCAAGATGGTTAAATCACTCTTCTCCATCTCCTCATCTCTTTCTCCTTTAATCAGACCAATCCAGATTAAAAAAAAAGAAAACCGGGAAATGGCATCCTGCCGAAGTGTCAGTGTTTGTGTAATCCTTCGTTTTCACTGGCCCTATCCATCCATACTCATTTACATGTCCTTGCCTCTTCTTCTGGTATCACAAGGACGGAAACAGTCCATGTCCAAGTGTACAAGTATTCTTCACCGTCTAGGAGAAAGGATTTAGACTTCCCAGACTTCTGTTCAGGCCTCATCCCCAGTTTTGTAAGGCATGTGTTTATGCTAGTTCATACTTTGGGCCTGTGACCCATTTTCTTTTCAGGATGTAAGTAAGCATGGGATGTAGCTGTCATCTCCTGAAGCTCAGTCTATTGCAAAAGAAACCAAAGGGGCCATGGTAAATGTGTCTCCTTCAGCTGTTTCCCCTAATATGAAAATTTTCCAACATAATAAAAACTTGAAAAAATTGTACAGTGAACACCCATGTACCCACCTCCTAGGTCCCACAGTGAACATCTTGCTGTATTAGCTTTATCACAGATCTGTTCATCTGTCCATGTGCCTGTCCGGTCATTGACCCATCTTATTTTTATTTTATTTAGTCATATTTATTTTTTGTTAATTCTCACCCGAGGATATTTTTTCCATTGCTTTTTTAGAGAGAGTGGAAGGGGATGGGGGTTAGAGAGAAATATCGATGTGAGAGAGTGATGGGGCCGGGAATGGAACCTGCAACCCAGGTACGTGCCCTTGACCAGAATTAAGCCCGCGACCCTTCGGTGCGTGGGCCGACACTCTAACCACTGAGCAACATTGTCCAGGGCTCATCTTAGTTTTTAAATTTTATTTCAAAGTAAGTTACAGGCATTCACTTTAGAACATACATCTTTTTAATTAGAGTTTAATATTTGTTTATGTTTTTTAATAAAATTGGGAAATGCAGTGATCTTAAATATACCATTTGATTAGTTTTGACAAATGTAGCTACTGTGCAACCTTATCCCCTATTAAGATACATAACAATACAGAGTTGTGGTATCTCATTGTTGTTTGATGAGCAGGCATGACTAAGGATGTTGAGCACCTTTTCATGTGCTTATGTCTTTGTGAAGTGTCTGGTTAGGTTTTTTGTCCATTTTAAAAGTTGAGTTACTGCCTTCTATTACTTGGTTGTAAGAGTGCTTTATATATTCTAGATATGTCCTTTGTCAGATATGTTTTGTAGGTATTTTCTTCCAGTCTGGCATGGGCAGAAGGTATTGATTTGATGAAGCCTAATTTATCAATTATTTCTTTCATGGTTATTGCTTTCTGTGTCCTAAGAAGCCATCACCAACCCCCAAGTTGCAAAGATATTCTGTATTTTTTTCTAGAAGCTTGTTTCGCTTTTGCTGTTCGGTCTATGTTCATCTTGAATTAATTGTTGTGTCTAGTGTCAGATAGGGTCGATTGTTTCTGCCTCCGCTATTTAGGGTAATTCAGTAGCCCCAGTTGATAAGTTTGGTTTTGTGGTCTGTGAACTTTTTGGTTGTTTTTGTCCCAAAAGGGGACACCTCTGAGCATAAGGGTTTTAATTGAAACATGCATAAAACATGCTACTGAAGGTCTAGGATATAATTTTAGAGTTTCACCTGACCAACCAGTTAGAACTCTTTAATACAGAGTCATTTAGTCTAATTCTGCTCCCACCCCACTCCTGGCTATTTAAGTAGGAGGTGAGAGCAAAGTGGGTACTCACTGCTCAGTCCTTTCTCACAACACGCAGGGAGGAGTCAGGATTTCTTTTTCTAGACAAGAATAGTTTCTCTCTCCTCCTTGGGTCTCTTTCTTTCTTGTAGTAACATATTTCTTCTGCCCAATGAGGAAGTCAGTTGCGCTGGGTGATTTCTGACAGTCTCTGAGATTCTCCTCCACAATCACGTTTGTGGGGACAGTGAAGGGAGTGCGTCACCTGGAGAGAAGGGTTTGTACTGCGGCAGCTGTATGGGGCATGGGGACGCACAGTGGAACAACTTTGAATTCAAGACATAGGAGTTTGTAGGAGGGATAGAGTGAATAATGACATTACTGTTTTAAGAATGATTTTGAGCCCTGGCCGGTTTGGCTCAGCGGTTGGAGCATTGGCCCGCGGACCAGAGAGTCCCGAGTTCGGTTCCCGCTAAGGGCACGTACCTCGGTTGCAGTTTGTCCCCAGCCCCAGTTGGGGTCATGTGGGTCGCAACCACTCAATGTGTGTCTCTGACATCGATGTTTCTCTCTCTCTCTCTTCCTCCCTCTCTCTCCTGCTCTATCTGAAGATAAATGCAAAAATGTCCTCGGGTGAGGATGGATTAAAAAAAAGAAGAATGATTTTGATATCAGAACATCACCTATATTGTTGTTCTGCCAAAAGGCTTAACCCTCATGCTACCCTGAGGGAACTTGCAGACAAATTCAGATTCAGGACTGTTTAGTGAAATAGCTGTCTGAGGCTTTTCAACAATGTCATTGTCCTGACAGGAAAAACATCAGGGAATTGTTTTTAGATGGGAGGAGAGCAAGAAAGTGTGACAACTAAATGTAATTGCATGGTCCTTGATTGGATTCAGCTATCAAAGACATTAAAGGGACAGCTGGGGGAATGTGAACATGGCCTGTAGTAGGTATAGGTGTGACAGTAGGGTCAGGTGTGATTAGTTGTAGTGTTGTAAGAGGAAGCCCTCCTTTCTAAGAGGTACATGCTGGCCCTGGCCTGTGTGCTCAGTGGTTAGGGCGTCAGCCCACAGACCAAAGGGTCACAGGATCGATTCCCGGTCAAGGGCAGGTTCGATGCCCGTCCCTGGTTGGGGCGCATTCAAGAGGCAACCAATTGATGTATCTCTCTCACATCGATGTTTCTCTCTCTCTCCCTCCTTCCCTTCCACTCTATCTAAAAATCAATGGAAAAATATCCTCGAGTGAGGATTAAAAAAACAAAAAATAAGTACATGTGGAAGCGATGTGTTGTGTTATCCGTGATAGAAATAAAACAAATATGGCAAACTGTTCATAATTTATGAATCTTGCAATATTTAAACACTTAAAACGTAAGTAAAAATTTAAAATAACATTTAAAAATAATAAATTTAGTGGCGGTATGTAGGGTGAAGAAAGACTGGAGACTAGGTAGGAAGCTTGTCTGGTCTGGATGGTGATGGTGGCCCAGTAAGGGTGTCCAGTTCCAGAACGAACAATGGTTAGGACCTGGTGGCTGATAAAGGGACTGGACAAAAGCAAAGTCAGGGAGATTTTTACTCTGGTTTAATAGAGATACTATGGATGAAAATAGGGAAGTTGAAGAGGAAATGGGTCTGGGGACATTAGTGGGAAAATAATTCCAATTTGGACACTTAAATTCTAAGTGAGAGTGGCTCAGCCTAATGGGATATTCAGTAGGTGTTGGGAAGACGGTTGCTCAGGAAGTATGAGCTGGTCATTTCGTTGTTTGTTGGGCTTGTTTGGTTCTTTCGTCTCTTTCTCTCAGACTCCAAAAGGAAAGTTTATTAAATAAACAGGTGTTGATTGAAGTTTTGTGAATTCTCTATGAGAATTTAAAAACTTTGTTTTCGCCTGGCCGGTGTGGTTCACTGGTTGAACATCCACCCATGCACCAGGAGGTCGCCTGTTCAATTCCCAGTCAGGGCACATTCCCAGGTTGTAGGCCCAGTCCCCAATGGGGGACATGCAGGGGGTGGCCATTCGATGTTCTCTCTCATCGATGTTTCTATCTCTCTCCCCCCTCCCTCTCTAAAATCAATAAAGAAATATATTAAAAAAACAAAAAACTTTGTTTTTTATTTTGGTAATAATCTAATAAAAAATATAAGCATATTTGGGTCACACATGTGACCACCTTACAACCAGTTGCTTCCCTGTGATTTCAGTGGGTGCATTTGTGTGGATAGTCACATTGGTGCCCCCATTCTGTTGGGGGCCAATAGGAAAGAATAGAGACAAACTGTCCCATCAGTATCTCTGTGATGGAAGCAGTGGTGCCAAGTGAGTGCTGTTTAATGCCGTAACCAACTGGATGTTTTCACAGTAGTTTGTAGTTTGAATAGAGATAGGAGCAGTGTGCGGATTCTGTTAGACATCACCACGTGGGACAGGTGTGCTGGACTCAGGAGGCCTTGTGTCATAGCAGTCAGAGCACATTAGTGATAGGAAGGGCAGGAGAACATCATCTTTATTTGTCCTATTGTTTTGAATTTTATTGGTTTTATAGTTAATTTTTTTTTAATTTATTTTTTTATAATTTATTTTATTATTAATTTGTTTTTGTTACAGATGTTTTTCCTTTTTTTCCCCCATTGACACCCTCCTCCCCCTCCCCTTCTCCTCCTCCCCATCCCTGTTGTCCATGTCCATTGGTTATGCACCCATGCACATAGGCTCTGTGATTTATCTCTTTCCCCCGCCTCCCCCCCTCCTCTGAGGCCCGTCATCCCGTACTCCACCCTCCATGTCTCTGGATCAATTTCGTTGTTCAGTTTGCTCAGTTCTCCTGTGTGTTGCCGGCTTCCTCCGTTGGTGGGGGGGGTCGCCCGGCTCCCCCGCCCAGACTGGGTTCCCCCGTGGTGGGGGCGTCCCCCAGCTCCCCCGCTCCGCCTGGGCCCCCCTGCAGTGGGGGCGTCTCCCGGCTCCCCCGCTCCGCCTGGGCTCCCCCGCGGTGGGGGCGAATATAGTTAATTTTTTTATTGTGGTAAAATATACATAACATAAAATTTACCACTTTAACCATTTCTAAGTGTCCAGTTAAGTGGCATTAAGTACATTCATAATGTTAACTGTCACCACTATTTCCAGAAATTTTTTATTATCTCGAACAGGAACAGTGTACCCATTAAGCAATAACTTGTTCCTATAAATTTTTCTATTGGAGATACCTCATATAAGTGGAATCATACAATATTGTCCCTTTGTGTTTGCCTTATTTCACTTAGCATGTTTTTAGGCATCATCCATGTTGTAATACGTATCAGAATTTCACCTTTTTATGGCTGAATAATATTCCATTGTATCTATGTATCACATTTTGTTTATCCATTCATCTGATGATAGACACTTGAGTTGCTTCTGCCTATTGGCTATTTTAAATAATGCTGCTATGAACATTAGTGTACAAATATATATTTATGTCCCTGTTTTCAGTTCTTTTGTGTATATACCTAGGAATGGAATTATTGGGTTATACTGTAATTTTTTGACATTTTGGGGAGCTTCCAGCTGTTTGCCACAACTGTACCATTTAAAAAATACTTTTTTCTTTATTGATTTTGGAGAGAGAGGAAGGGAGAGGGAAAGAGAGATAGAAGCATCAATGAGAGAGAACATCGATTGGCCGCCTTCTGCACGCCTCCACTGGGGATCGGACCCACAACCTGGGCACGTGCCCTGACCAGGAATCGAACCGGTGACCTCTTGGTACATGGGTCGACGCTCAACCACTGAGCCACGCTGGCGGAGCACAGGCTAGTTTCTTAATGTGTACAGTTAGGCTACTGATTTGAGATACTTCTTTTTTAATGTCTACATCTATGTTATAAATTTTCTTCTTAGCACTCACTGCTTGTGCTGTATTCCCTAACTTCTGCTGTGTAATGTTTTCATTTTCATTTA
Organism: Tadarida brasiliensis; assembly: GCA_030848825.1. NCBI lineage: Eukaryota > Metazoa > Chordata > Mammalia > Chiroptera > Molossidae > Tadarida > Tadarida brasiliensis. Next base: position 124,800,329 of record CM061258.1, read on the forward strand.
TCTCAAGGTGTTTTCTAATAAAATTTTTAATTTATTGATTTTATAGGTTTTTTTTGTTTTGTTAATCCTCATCCTCTAGAATATTTTTTCATTGCTTTTTTTTAGATAGAGTGGGAGGGAGGGAGAGAGAGGGAGAAAGAAGCATCAATGTGAGAGAGACACATTGATTGGCCTCCCTCATGACCCCAAGTGGGTTCGGGGATAGAACCTGCAACCCATGTGCATGCCCTTGACTGGGAATTGAACCCAGGACCCTTTGGTCTGAGGACTGATGCTCCAACCACTGAGCCAAACCAGCCAGAGCTTGATTTTATAGTTTTTAAACTTATACTTTTTTTTTGGCTTTAGAGTTGCATAAGAACAGCCTTGTATCTTGCTTCATGTTTGTGCATATTTAAATTATATGATAATAAAAACATTTAATCAACAATGGGGGTCTGTAAGAATCCTCTTCTAAATTCACTGTGTATATAATTCAAGTTTTGTCCAAGATACCTGTCATCTACAGAATGTTAAAAAGCCTCAATGAAGCCCGGCCACTGTGGCTCAGTGGTTGAGCATCGACCCATGCACCAAGAGGTTGCCAGTTCGATTCCTGGTCAGGGCACATGCCCAGGTTGTGGGCCGGATCCCCAGTCGGGGCATGCAAGAGGTGGCTGATCGATGTTCTCTCTCATTGATGTTTCTATTTCTCTCTCCCTCTCCCTTCCTCTCTCTAAAAGTCAATAAAGAAAAAAAAAAAAGCCTCAATGAAGTATAGGTGAATCTATAATCTAAAAGGCTCCGGATACACTATTCCTGGTGGTCCTTACCTTTACTGAAGATCTATGTCAAGAGGAGAGGTGGCTATGAGCTGGTCTGCAAATCTATTTAAAGGTCCTCCAGCTCTGATTCAGTGTATTGCTCTACTTTTATTCCATTTGTTCCCCCTTCCCAATTTCTGCGTTGTCATCTTCACAGTCCTCTTTCTAGCCTATTTTTTGGTGACCATCTAAAAAATAATACATTTTGTAGATTTGAAAATAGTTCAGCACTTGGGGCACGTGATAGGCATGAAGTAGCCAATTGTTCTGGACAAGTTGCAAATCCTGCCAGTTCACTTGGCTTTCTGAGCATGTTCACGTTTGCTGTGACAAAAACTTGTGGCTCATAGCTCTTGATTAGCCCCTCGGAGTGGTGTAGGAGATTGCTTCTTTAGAAAGGATGTACCCATTTGATCACGTGTGCTAACACATAGCCCTCTTCCATTGCAGGTTTTCAAGAACCCCTATGAGGTGGTGACTGTGCTGCTGATTCAGACCTTGGGGGACTTGGCACCCTCTCTGCCCATGTGCCTCAGCTCCAGCATGGAGCGGGCAGGGCCTGAGCTGGAGCTGCCCAAGCTGCTGGAGCTGTATGCCGCCACTGCCCACTTTGCCAAGGGGCTGGAGATGGCACTGCTGCCCCACTCACGTAAACAGCCCTCTCCCAGCCTCTGGCTTGTCTTTACTCTCTCTGTTGATGCTTCTGGGGCCTGGATTGGTTTGCTTTTTCAGGCAACTGATTTTACAGAAATGGGAGGAGTTGCTGTTTTCCTTCTCAACAGACGTGAAAACGTTTTCCATGAGAACGTTGATTATGGAAATAGTTGCTGCTTAATATATTTACCTAGCAGCAGTGCTGCCTTGGTGCTTGGCACACTCTGGGGAGGTGATGGCAGGGTCTTAGAAGGTAAAAGAGGCAGGTAGACATTAGTGGCCACCAGTTGGCAGAGGTTCCTTTGGGAAGGTAGCATCCTCTAACTTTTTTTTAAGTTTGTTTTTTTTTTTCTCAATCCTCACCCAAGGACATGTTCATTGATTTTTCGAGAGAGAGGAGGAGGTGGAGGGAGAGAGAGAGAAACACTGACCAGTTAGTTGCCTCTCACACGTCCCCTGATCTGGGATTAAACCTGCAACTCAGGCATGTGCCCTGACCAGGAATCAAACCTGCAACCCCCTTGGTGCAGAGATGCTGTGTCAGGACTGTAGGTGACCACAGGGAAAACAGACATCCCCTGCTGCTGTCTGAGAGCAGAGCACTTCCTGTCCCCATTGAGGCACAAAGTGAATGGGTACTCTGCCTCACCAGCTGTTTCCTTCGGTGCTAAAAGCGTCATAAACTTAAGTACCACAGACATCGTGACGCATGCTGCTGTCAGATCAGGAAATAGCTCCAGGAAGGTCTTGTTCTGCCATGTGGCTGCTGTGTCACCCGTTTGGCTTATTTAATAGTTACTCTCTTTAATTACACTCACATATAATTAACCTTGGACATTCCAGGGAGTATTATTTACTGTTCAGGCTCCTGGTGATTCATAGGTGTTCTTAGGCACACTCACTGGTCAGGCCTTGGCTGTGGGAGAGGCACCGTGGCTGTGGCAGCTTCTTGGGGACCAGGGGTGCCCTTTCAAGTGGCCAGAGAAGGTGTTGAGGCCGTGCATCCTTCTGGAGCTGAGTAGGACGCACGTGCACCAGGAGCATAGTGTTGAAGAGTCAGAGTGGAAGTGCTTTGTTAGCCTTAGTGGGTATGGTTTTAATGGTTCCTAAAGCGATTTTCAAAAAGGTTTTTTTTTTAAATTTAAAAATATTTTGGAAAAACAACAAAAAAAAAGAGAATAAAAATGAGCCATAACCTCATCACTCGGAGTCACTACAACATTCTGTATTTCCTTCCAGTAATTCAAATATAAATACACATTTTTCATAAATACATGTAAAGTACTTTACACACATATGTATACATACATATTTTAAAATATTGGTTGTATACAATCTTATATTCTCTTTTTTTAGCTTAAAATAATATAAGGAAACTTTTCTTATGTTATTAAATGTTTAATGACCACTTTATAACTATGAGTTACTAAACTTTTTATTCATTTTTGGAATAGTTTATGTCAAAAAGCAAGAAAGCACTCAAAGCCTGATAGGGACATATCAAAAAGATGCAGGTGGCAACCTGAAGGAGCAACCACTGACAAAATTTGAAATAATTTGAACATTAAAATGAATAATGACAATAATGGATAAAAACACAATGAATAAAAAATAATTCACAGTGATATTAAAGAGAGAAAGAGCCCTGGCCAGGTGGCTTGGTTGGTTCAAGCATTGTCCTATACACCAGAAAGTTGCAGGTTCAAGTCCTGGTCTGGGCACATTCCTAGGTTGTGGGTTCGATCCCCAGTTAGGAAGCATAAGGGAGGCAACCAATCGATGTTTTTCTTTCACATCAATGTTTCACATCTCTCCCCCTCTCTCATCTCTCCCTCTCCCTAAAAATCAATAAGAACATATCCTCAGGTGAGGGTTTAAAGACAAAAAAAAGGAGAGCGAGAAAGAAAGGAGAAATCTTTCTTTACAAAAGAATTCCAGAACATAGGTGTAGAAGGAATGGAAGAATTAGGAAATCACCATTTATAGTCAGTAATGATAAAGTCTATTCAGGCAGAGATTATCAATGGATGCCAAAGTCACTGGGTTAATGTTCAACTTAGGAGTTGAATTGCTGTCATTTAAATTTTTGATACAAAAGTGTTACATTTTTACACTGTTGAATATAGGAATTTTAGGAATGCCTAGTGTGAGGGTACCCTGTTTCTGTAAAGTCCGGGAAAGTGTTCTCCTGCAGAGCCTTTACTGCGTTGCAGTGCTTGAACTTGACTGATGAGAGTCATCATTTGAAGGGATTCTTTTTTTTTTTACTTTAAATAATTTTTTATTTTTCAATTACAGTATGAAGGAGTTCTTATCTACAATGGGTTGTTGAACTTAGGGGGTGGGTGTCTTTAATAGTGCTTTAGACAAATGATACACAAAGTTCAAGTATATCAAGATATTGATGTGATTGTTGCCCACGGACAGTAAAAGCAGGCTAGCGAATCTAGTTACCTTGAGATGAAATGGAAAAGTCCAAGTACCTATCCCCTGTCGTTTTCCAGAACTGATTTCTGATTCTGTGTTCATTATTGCCTCTCATTTCTGATTCCCTAAAGACGAGCACAACCCGGTGAAAGTCGTGGAGCTGGTGGGTGCTGTTTATGGTCCGTACAAACCCTACCAGCTCAAGTATGGCGAGATGGAAACCCAGAACCTCCTCATCCAGATCAGTGCGGTGCCTCTGGTAATGTCATGACACTGCTGCTGGTCACTCGGGTCATTGTGTTTGCCAGACAAGGGTTGGGGATGGCATGCACTGGAGAAGTGTGAGGCAGCCTCAGGGGTGCACAGAGTTGGAACAGGTGTGCAAAAACGGCCTTGTGAGCTCTTGGGAACCAAATGTAAACTGAGACCACAGATGTGCTCCCAATTTTCTACTTAAAATCTCCAATAAAGGTCTAGCCAAATGAGAAGCTTCCATCTGGTGGGGATAAGTTGATTGTCTCCCTGATTTAATAATTTTTTGGGAGGCAGTCTTCTGTTTGAGGCAGATAAGCAAAGGGGTGCCGGGCACTTATAGACAGGGCTGTAGGGGCACTGGAGGGGAAAAGAGGTCATGTCCAGGGCAGCTGTTAAGGTTGTCTGGCGTGAGTTGACATTTAGGAACACATCTCATGGTGGTTAAACCTGCCACGTGCACCCCTGTTCTATTTTCTAGGGGTGCACCCTGAAAGTCTGTTCCACTTCAATGACACGCTGGCCCCGAAGGAGGCATTTTTTTTTTTCTGGCATTCTTTTGGAATGTCTGATAAGAGAATTTGAGTCCTAGCTTGAGAACCAGAGAGGAAGGTGCCATCTTTTTTTTTTTCTTTATTGATTTTAGAGAGAGGAAGGGAGAGGGAGAGAGAGCTAGAAACATCAATGAGAGAGAACATCAATTGGCCGCCTCCTGCGTGCCCCCCACTGGGGATTTGGCCCACAACCTGGGCATGTGCCCTGACCTGGAATCAAACTGGTGACCTCTTGGTGCATGGGTCAGCGCTTAACCACTGAGCCACACCGGCTGGGCGAAAGATGACATCTTAGTCACAGAAAAAATGAGAAAGAGATGAAAAATATAATGATGAATGTCAGGATTTGATCACGTCTTTCTGCCAGGATTTAATTTTTGTGATCTCACTGGCCACTTAGGCTGGTGAAGAACTGTCACAGTTGGGGACTGCATTTCTGATGTCCCTGCTAAGTGATGTTACCATGGATGAGGAGGCTTGGAAGTCTTTTCTGTCTCAGTGTGGTCTGTTCATTTGTTCTCGAGTCTGAGGTGGCTTTTTGTCTATTTGCTGACCAGGAGCACGGGGAAGTCATTGACTGTGTGCAGGAGCTGAGCCACTCTGTGAGCAAGCTCTTTGGCCTGGCATCTGCAGCTGTTGACAGATGTGTCCAACTCACCAATGGCCTGGGGACCTGCGGCCTGCTGACAGCCCTGAAATCCCTCTTTGCCAAGTAAGGCTGGGAAGAGGGGACAGGGCCAGCCACATGGGAGGGCAACGTCTATCCCTGTAAAAATGCATGTGTCCCATATGCCTGCTTTGAACCCTGGAGAAACGCTCACCCCAGAGCCCAAGGGTCGTTCCTAAGGATGTTTGTTGTGACACTGTGTGTAGTGCTGGAGCTTGAGCAGCCTGAATGTCTGTCAGTTTGGCGTTGGCTACGTCAAATATGGTGTATTCACACAAGGGAAATCTCTGCGGCACTTACGGTATGAATTCTCTCTACATGTGCCAACATGGACAGAGCTCAGAAACATTGTTGGGTGAATAAAAACCAGCTGCAGAGTAATATATAAAGTCTCATACTTCATGTAAAAAGAACATACACGATCTAGGGTATATTTGCTGTAGCAGGGTTTGGAGAACATTTTCTGCAAAGGGCCAGATGGTAAGGTTTGGCTTTCGGGCCTTATGGTCCGTAGAGACCTTTGTGGCACTTGCCTTGCTATCAGAGACAACGTAGACGACACATACGGGACTGTATTCTGGTACAGCTTCCTGTGCAAAAACCACAGTGCCGTCCCGTTCTGGATCTTTTTTTAATACTTCAGAATGCATTACATGTTCCTATAAAGTAGGGGTTGGCAAATGAGCCAAATCTGGCCTGCCATCTGTTTTTGTAAATAAAGTTTTGTTGGGATGCAGGCATCTCTTTCACTTACTTATGGCCTGTGGCTCCTTCGCACTGTGAAGCTAGAGTTGAGTAGTTAGGACAGAGACTTGTGACTCTCAAAACCTAAACTATCTGAACCTTAACAGAAAGTTGGCTGAGCCCCGATGTGGAAGGTTGGTTAGGCAACAAACTCAAAACACTAGTTATCTTTGGAGTGATGGGGAAGGATTAGGGTGGTGGTCATAGGGGGTTTAGTTTTTTTTTTTGAATTTTATTTTTATCCTCACCCGAGGACATTTTTTTTTTTTTTTTGCATTTATTTCAGATAGAGTGGGAGGGAGAGAGGGAGGAAGAGAGAGAGAGAAACATCGATGTGAGAGAGACACATTGACCGATTGCCACCCACACAACCGCAACCGGGGCCAGGGACAAACCACAACCGAGGTACGTGCCCCTGGTGGGAACTGAACCCTGGCCTCTCTGGACCGCGGGCTGACGCTCTAACCACTGAGCCAAACCGGCCAGGGCTAGTTTCCGGTTTTTTAAGGAGCATTCACATATTTCTTACGTAACTAAAAATTAAAAATATGTAAATAAGCTAAGTGAAAAGAAAGAAAGAAGGGGAAACTAAAATCAAGTTTAGTTAGAAAAAAGAAAAAGGAAGAAAGCAACATACGGTATTGGCTTCTCTGACCTGTTTGAGGTGGAAGGGCCCTCTGGAGGTTAGAAGCCCCGGTCTCTGGCTTGGAGACAGTACATTCTTAGACTCTCCAAGAGACTTTCCTTGGTAGCTCGTTCTAGAATGAAGTTGCCCTGAGTCTCAAGAAATTCCTTTTATTGGACTGAATGTTTGCTGTCGAAAGTTTAGGGAGTTCTTGTCATTCCATAAATACTGAGCATGCCCCTGCGAGCTCTGAGGGCCCTTGGACCCAGTGCTCTCGGTCACTGGGCAGTCAGCCCCTCGGTCACTGGGCGGCTCATAGCGCAGGCTTTTGTCCTGCCTAGGACATGTATCCTTCTCACAGATGGATGTGTAACCATATGGGCCCAGAGGTGCTCCTGTAGAAAGAGAAGCATTGGTGACAAGTTTAATCAAGTAGAATTTGACCTCATCAACTGGGATTTTGTGGACAGAATTTTTTTGAGACTTTGAAATTTTATTGTAAAACAAAAACAATCGCTTTAAAATAATTGTAAAAAATACAGAAAGGCATAAAAATGGAAAGCCTGCCTTCCTTTCTGCTGACTCTCAGTCCTTCTCTTTAGGAGTGACAAGCTTTGAATATTTTGCTGTTAATCTTCTCTTCCCTCCAGACTTTAAATGTTGAAAGACGAGGAACTGAGCTGACCTAAGTCTAGTCTCTCTCGTGCCCTACTTCACCCAGCTCTTGTTAGTGACATTTTCACTTTTAGTTCTGTTGGTTATTTTGACTGCTTTGTTTTAAAAAGTAATACAAATCTGTATTAGAAATTGAAACGGAAACCTGTCACTGGCTCTTAGAAGGGGAGAGTTTGAAGACACCTAGACAGCTGATGTTGATTAAATCAGAGGATCTGGGAAAGCTAACTTATGCGAGGTTCAGGTGGAAATTGTTCACTAGTGGGCGGGGTATGGAGGTTGGGCACACATGGGCGCAGGAGGAGACTGGTCTGACTTGAACCAGGGTGATGCTGCAGAACAGAGCAGCTGACAAAGTGTTACAGAATTCGGGTTTACAGCTGTGATGGAAACATGGGCTCTGGCATTGGGGTCACCTGGGCTCAGATCCTGGCTCTGACTTACTGGTCGGGACCCTGGGTGGGTTAGCACACCTCTGGGAGTCTGGATGTCTTCTCTTAGTGAACTGATGATGATAATGTTCCCTTACCTGGTGGTTGTGGCTATTAAGGGAAAGGATGTAATTAGAGCCCCTAAGGCAGTGGTTTTCACATGGTAGAGACATGTGGAAATGTTGATTGTGAGAGAATGGGGAGGTTTAGGGACAGATGTGATGCACATTGTGGCCACCCCCGACCCCCATGCTCTGTGGCCTGCTCACCACCTCCAGGACTGTTAAATGAGCGTCTGCAGAGCACGTGTGTTGTTGGATGGCATATTCTTTTTTTAAATTTTATTTATTTATTAATTTTTTTAATGTTTTTATTGATTTTTTTTAGAGAGAGAGGGAGAGACAGAGAGATAGAAACATTGATGTGAGGGAGACACATTGATCAGCTGCCTCCTGCATGCCCCTTCTGGGGATCGAGCCCACACCCCAGGCATGTGCCCTGACGGGGAATCGAACCGGGACCTCTCAGTCCATGGGACGACGCTCAGTCCACTGGCCAGGCAGATGGCATATTCTTATATGTGTTTGTCAGAGTTGCAGGGTGGTGACACAGTTGTTCTGCCTCCTACAGCTAAAGCACAGTGTTGTGTTCTTCAGCATTCCTTTGTCACTTTGTCCTGGAAGCCTTCCTCCTCTCCAAGGACTGATCCTCCAAGAAAGTTGTCACCGTCTTGGTGCCAAGGGAGGGTGCTGTGAGGGAGTCTTGGTTTTGTAGCTTTCCACGTTAAAACTGGAGGCCTTTGTAGAGGGAGCAGCAGTGGCAGCTGTGGTTAGTGGGCTGGTCTGAAGTGGTTTCTGCCACTTGGGCCCTGGAATGGCCTTCCCAACACACAGATGTACTCCTCAGGGCTGTGCCTGAGTCACTGCACTCCACTGTCCTCACAGCCTGTGGTTTGGGAAGCAAGAGAGGCATGACTTCCTGTGATGCCACAAGTGCCATAGGTTTTCAGGGAGCCTCCTGGCTCCCCGAGAGGATGGCCTCCTGCTTGTCCTCCTCAACACACTCTCCCAAGGTCATGCACTCACTTGTGCATGTTGTAAGAACTGGACCTCCTAAAAAACAATACCCCACATCAGCTTTCATTTCATACTTTTCAGAGAACTCAGTGCATATTGTTTCATGTATTTTAACATCATGAAAACTCCATAAGGCAACACAGAAGACATTACTAAGTCCCATTTTTAAAACTTCCAACAAAACTTTGTCATAAATTTTTTCATTCTTTTTAAAATTTATTGAATTTATTGAGGTACATTGGTTAATAAGATTATACATGTTTCATGTGTACAATTCTATAATACAGCATCTGTATACTGCATGGTATATTCATCACTCCAAGTCAAGTCTCATTCTGTCACCATATATTTGTCATTCAAGTAATTTAAGTCAGTAATTAAGTTTTAGTAGTTTGTTTTCTCAGGTATATTTTGGAACTATAAAAGCATGAGGAAATTATGGTATCATAATATTTCTTTAAAAACAATTTTTTTTCTTTATTGATTTTTTAGAGAGAGAGGAAGGGAGAAGGAGAGAGATAGAACCATCGATGAGAGAGAACACTGATTGGCCACCTCCTGCATGCCCCCCTACTGGGGATTGGGCCCACAGCCTGGGCATGTGCCCTGACTGGGAATGGAACCGGCGACCTCTTGGTGAATGGGTCGGTGCTCAACCACTGAGCCACACAGGCTGGGCTCTCATGATATTTCTTTAAAATACTTTATGACCTTCATACTGCCAGTTTACTTTTAGCTCTTTTATCTTCATTATTGTTTAGAATAAAAATTCTCTAAGTCTGCATTAAGATACTGTAACATGAGGACCAGGGTTTGGGAAGGCCAATGGTCTGACCATTATATGAAGCTGCTATGATCCACAGATGCGAGAGCAAGAGCAGACAGGCCGATCGATAGAGTCCCAGAGATCTCGGGGGGGGGGGGGGGGGAGGTGATGATGAAATCCATTTTGAAGATGAGGAAACTGGGGTTTAGAGACACCTAGGTACTCACTCAAGCCTGTAGTCAAGTCTTCATTCATTCAGGACTTATTTCCGTGTCTCCTTTATGCCATCCCTGTGCTATTCCTGGGGATACACTTATGAGCTACAGTGGGACAGTCCCTGTTCTCCTAGAGCTTCTAGTCTAACAGCAGCAATAAACATGAAAAACAGTTTAAATAAGCTGTTTGATTATACTAGGTGCTGGGAAGGAAGTATGTGGTGTGCAGCAGGAGTGAACAGCACAGTATGTGAGGAAGGGATTTTCAACCCTGAATCTGGCTTCATTGTGCCATTGAAGTCAGGCTCTTGCTTGTCATGGAGATTGACCGTTTAATCCAAATTCAGGGAATAAGAATGCAGTAAAAGTACCCTGGTCATCAGGGAACTGCCTTATAGCATCCCAGCTGACAGTCGGGTGTTAATGTGGGACTGTGATGTTTAAAATAGTTCTTTGAGCCAGCTTCCAAAGAAATACATCTGTTAGGACAAAGGAGTAATTTACCTGCATCATTTCTCACCTGGCTGGTCACCAGAGTCGTGGTCTTCGTGGCTGTCCCCTTCCCTCATCTTGAGCAGCTCTGCCAGGTGAGAAGACCTCTTCGTCGTCAGGTTTATGAGTAGTCTCACCCTTGGCTGGGAGCCTCTAAAGACACTCTTAGCCCTGGCCGGTTTGGCTCAGCAGTTAGAGCGTCAGCCCACAGGTTCGATTCTGGTCAAGGGCACGTACCTTAGTTGCGGTTTGCCCTCGGCCCTGGTCAGGGTCGTGCGGGAAGCAACCAGTCGATGTGTCTCTCTCACATCGATGTTTCTCTCTGTCTATCTGTCTCTCTCTCCCTCCCTCCTACTCTATCTGAAGGTAAATGGAAAAAATTATCCTCGGGTGAGGAGTAAATAAATAAATAAAGACACTCTCAGGGTCTGTAGCACTTTGTCTAGACTGTTAAGGTTCCAGGAGTCTTTAGGTCTGCGGAGTTTATGACCACAGCCCTGTCACTTTTTTTCCTTTTCCCATAGGTATGTGTCTGATTTCACCAGCACGCTCCACTCGATACGGAAGAAGTGCAAGCTGGATGACATTCCTCCCAACTCCCTTTTTCAAGAAGATTGGACGGCCTTCCAGAACTCCATTAGGTGAAGTGGAGGTGGCAGTTTAAGCACATGCCTTATGCAGGCGACATCGACATGCACAGTGTAGTATGTAAAATGACAGATGTGTTCATAAGGGGTCACTTTTTTCTATTTTACTGCCTTTTTTTTTAAAGTAAATACTCTAGACTCTAAAAAGAAGCCCATGAGTAAAAACCCAACCCAATCAACCAAACACCAGAAAGACTCCTCTTGCTTTTAAAATATTTTTACAATTCTTTTGAATTCCTCATATTCTGTAATGACTTAAATTTTTTTATATTTGGTTTAAGATTTTCTCTCTCCCAGCCTATAGTTTTTACAGACCTAGAAGAACTTAGAGCTTATATTGTGGAAAATGCACAGCTTATGGGACCCTGTTTCTGGACCTGAGCACCACAGTGCTTGATGCTAAGGCAGTGCTGTTTGGCCTGCAAAGGGCCATGTAAGAGTTCTGTGAAAGGCATTGAGTTGACCTCGCAAGTGGTGGTTGACAGTCAGATCCTAGAGTAGCCTGTGTGACCAGTGGACCTGTTGCCCCAGCAGCTTGAGAAGTTTTGCCCTTGACATGTCCAGCCAGAAAGTGCAGATTGCTGGCCTGTGGCCAGATCTGATCTATGGACATGTTTGGTTTGCCCACAGCATTTAAAAGAAATTTTTGGATTAGTTGCTAATATTGAAAAACCTGATTTAACATAATCCAGATTTCTCATCACTTAAACATTGGAAGCTCTGGAAGCACCAGGCCCACATTCTCCCAAGGACATGGCCCGCTGGCGTTGGTAGCCGAAGTCCCCACTGGACCGGGCATACATTCTCTGCTGTGCTGTGGTTCTGCCACTCCCAGGTGGCTTAATAGCTGTACCATTAGGCTGAGATAAAAAGTAATCTAGACATTTATTTTCCTTAAAATCATTCTTCTTGGATATACGTTCTGAAAAGAGAAGCTGTTCTTCGCCCACTTGCATTTCTTGCCTGACCTGTGGCCAAGGTGGTGTGTGCAGGGTGCCTATGACACGGGTCTCAGTGCAGCTCCAGGCCCTCCGAGGCCTCTCTTTTTTTTTTCTTTTTTGTTTGTTAATCCTCACCAGAAGATAAGATATTTTTCCATTTATTTTAGATGAAATGGAAGCGAGGGAGGGAGGGAGGGAGAGAGAAACATCAATGTGAAAGAGACACATCTATTGGTTGCCTCCTGCATGACCCAGACCAGGGCTGGGGATCGAACCTGCAGCCCAGGTATGTGCCCTTGACCAGGAATAGAACCCGTGACCCTTCCATCCTCGGGCTAACACTCTAACCGCTAAGTCAAACTGGCCAGGTCCGAGGGCTCTCTTTAATCACGGTGGATCCAGGACCTCCCAGCACCATTTGATTTATCCCCTCATGGGCTCCGATCTAGACTTGAAATTTTTTTTTTTTTTATCCTCACCTGAGGACATTTTTGCATTTATCTTCAGATAGAGCGGGAAGGAGAGAGGGAGGAAGAGAGAGAGAAATATCGATGTGAGAGAGACACATCGACTAGCTGCCACCCACACAACCCCATGGGGCTGGGGACAAACTGCAACCGAGGTACACGCCCCTGCGGGAACCGAACCCAGGACTCTCTGGTCCGTGGGCCCACACTCTTAACCGCTGAGCCAAACTGGCCAGGGCTAGACTTGAAATTTTAAAAGAAATTTAATGTTCTAGCTGCTACCTGTACCCTCGACATCTGTGGTGGCTTGGAATACCAGAAAATGTTATGTACAGGTTGTTCCATTGTACCTGAGGGGAGTGGAACAGTTCACTTTCTCATAAACCTTTCTTATGATGGAATGCCTAGATACCCTGGTGATGATAGGCACTTTTAGAGAAAGTTAAAAGTTAACTAGACTTAAGATGTTTTTAATCCTTGGATTTGTCCTGATATTATAGTTTAGTGTTGAAGGACTCAGGAGTCTAGCATAAAATTACTTGCAAATTAAGACTGTTAAATTCAGATCTGATGATCATTCAGGCTTATCTCTGAGAAGCAAGTAGATTGGTCTCCATCTGCCTGTCATGTGATCAGAGAGAGCATTTTCTAGTATCAAGACAGTTTTCTATGCCTGACAAATGGCAGGCATCTAACATTAAATAATGAATTTTGGCTTTTAAATTTTAGATACAAAGTATTTTCAGTCCATTTTCTCAATAACAAAGCCTAAAAGCACCTGAGTAGTTTGAAAATGTAAAATTATTTGAGATCATATTGATAGAACTGTGATTCATAGCAGAGAGGCCTGGGACATGAGGATATTAGAAGGGACTATCATTTACCTTTACATTAATTATAATTAATGCAACTTTTCAGGGAGGCCATGAAATGGTTAACTGCTTTCCCAGAACCCAGCATACCACCAAAGGAGTGAATAGTTAGAATTTTTATGAATGAGACGGTGTTTGTGCTGTAAATGTTGGCATTCCAGATACTTGAACTTGAAGTGCTTTTTGTTTTATTTAGGATAATAGCCACCTGTGGAGAGCTCTTGAGGCAATGTGGGGACTTTGAGCAGCAGCTGGCAAACAGGTAGGAGAGAGCTGGGGGTGAGACCCTGGTTCTTACTGGGGAAGAACTTGACACAGCATACAGCACATAGCACACAGTGATGACAGCTTATGGTCAGATCTGAAGCCACAGAGTTCAAAGACTATGTACCTGGATACAAAGTGTCATTGTTGTCATCATTAAACATTTATTGAACACCTAAAATGGGCAAAGCTCTGACCTACTTGGCAATGGTCACATAATTTTGATTAGATTAGGAAGTCCCAGCCTAAATGAGGAAATCATACATGTTGTCTCCAAATTATGAATGGGCTGGGTTTCACTGCTTGTTTGTAAGTTAGTTATTGGGACTGAAAATAAATTTATCCATAGAAATAATATTTATAAATGGTGGTGAGTCCCCTGGGCCACCCAGGTGAATCAGGATTCACCCAGCTAGCCTGCCTTCTGGGTTCTGCAGCCAAATTCTGTGCTGCCCAAGGGGGTGCTTGTCAATGTAGGGTTTCTGGGGTTGGCCTAGGAAAAGTCCCTTCTGCCCCTTTCTTTATTCTGATACTTGCTAGGGTTTATATTGCCCCAGTGTACTGGTCAGGCTGGTTTTCCCCTCAAAGTGCTCCAGCCCCCCCCCGAATTTCCCTCTTTTTTCCATTCCCCTTGGCATGGCTGATCTCTCTGTTCTTCAGGAGTTTGGGGAAGAAGTCTGATCCATACAGTTATGTGAGGCCTAGCAGCAGTTCCCTCTCCTCTCTCTGGGATAATTCATTATCCTAAAGCAGTGATTTTCAACCTTTTTCATCTCATGGCACACATAAACTAATTACTAAAATTCTGGAGAACACCAAAAAATACATTTTTTGCTGATCTGACAAAAATAGGTATAATTTTGATTCATTCACACTGCATGGCTACTGTTGTGTTGTCATTTTTTAATTTGACAATCTAAGGGAAAAGAGGTCAGTGCCCCTGACTAAATAGTCAGGTATTACCTGTTTTAAAAGTTCTTGCAGCACACCAGTTGAAAATCACTGTCCTAAAGGAGTCTTGGCGGAGGGAATTCTGGCACAAGGGACGAGGATTTGCTGAGGAAGGAGGTCAGACTGGCCACGGAGGCAGCTCTGAGTTGGCTGTTTCTTCTTCTTACCGCTTTGTGTTCTTTTGTTTCTGAGCCTCTGGATTGTCTTCATGTCCGAAAGTTTTTCCTGGTGGTTCTCAGTGTGGGGACAGTTGTGCAGCAGGGCAGGGACAGCTACCGCTTTCCATAACTCCTGCAGCGCCCATCGCGGGGAGGCCGCTTCCTGAATGCAGGAACCCAGCACCACAGACACATGGTGGAGGTGTGTGAATAATGTAAATGATGCTGTAAGCCCCCATGCACACACACCTGTGCTCACATGCGCACGTGAACATGGGAGCGTGGGTGGAATGTGCGTAGGTCTGCATTCACAGAGGACCCTAAAAAGAGGTGAGAATCTAACATATATTTAAAAGAAAGACATGTAGCTTATTAAATACAGTAGTAATTACAGCCTGGCCCCAGCTCATTGCAAAAATTAAAACAGTTTGCACGTATACAGAATAAAAACCGAAAATCTGCTCACCCTAAAAATTCTTCTCTCCAGAAGAAATATTGTTAACGTTCCCCCTCTCCCCATTACGTTTATTAAGCTTTCACATTAAGGACTTTACATGAATTAACTTGTTAATATTCTCAGGGGCCAAAGAGGTAGGTACTGTTTTTACCCTCATTTTTATAGATGCAGAGACATCGAGGCATAGAATTTGGCACAGGTAATAACTTTTTAAGTAAAAGAAATTATTTGCAGAAATAACTGTGTCTGAGTGATACAGCTATGAAGCAGTGATCTGAACCTGGACATTAGCTGAGCTATCAAGAGTGTATGAATGTCTCTCCCACGCTGTCCGTTTTCAGAGATTAGTGTCTGCCCTTAGACTTCAGTTTCTCCATATGTGTATGTGTGTCTCAGACATCTCTCCATATCAAAACATACACTTTTCTTAATCTTTTTTGTTGTTAATCCTCACCCACAGATATTTTTCCATTGATCTTTAGATCAAGTAGAAGGGAGGGAGGGAGAGAGAGAGAAACATCAATGTGAGAGAGACACATTGATTGGTTGCTTCCTGCACAACCCCGACTGGGGCTGGGGATTGAACCTGCAACCTAGGTATGTGCCCTCGACTGGGAATCAAACCTGTGACCCTTTGGTCCTCAGGCTGATGCTCTAACTGCTGAGCCAAACTGGCCAGGGCAAATCTTTTTTTTTTTTTTATCCTTACCCGATTTTAAATATGTTTGTATTGATCTTTTAGAGAGGGAGAGAGAGAGAAACAACAGTGGCTGTCTCCTGCTCGAACCCCGACCTAGAATTGAGCCTGCAACTCCGGCATGTGCCCTGACCAGGAATTGAATTGGTGACACTTCAGTGCACAGGATGATGCTCAACCAACTGAGCCACACTGGCCAGGGCAAGGATATGTTTTTTATTGAAATTTTTTTAGAGAGAGAGGAAGAGGGAGAGAGAAAGAAAGAAAAACATCGATCAGTTGCCTCCTATAGGTGCCCTGACTGGGGGTTGAAGCTGCAACCTGGGTGTGTGCCCTGATGGGGAATTGAACCTGCTACCTTTTGGTGTGCAGAATGATGCTCAACCGACTATGCTACCTGGCCAGGGCTCCTTAATCTTTTAATGAAGGTGGATAGTACATTCTAAAGGGTGGGGAAGGATCTGGTTAGGAAGATGAATGGGGCCATGATAGATAGGATGAATCCCCAGAGGTTGAAAACCTGTCCTGAGCTTTGGTATGAGATGAGAACGGACTGCGTGTATTCAGGGGAACCTCTTAAAGGAGGAGACATCATTTTGGAGGCACTGAGCCTGGAAAAGGAAAAGAACAACCATCACCCTAGGCTCCTGTCAGGGAGGCCATGCGTGTGGCAGTGCCTATAAAGCTTATCTCCCCGTCAGTCTCACCTGGGGAACCCAGACACTTAGCAAGGATCCCCCCCCCTGGGTGGCAGCGGCAGCAGCTGGAAATGCTCTGATTACTTCAGGGACAAGAATAGCATTGGCTTTCCGGCTCTAGAGATCACCTCTTTGCAGAAGGGGGTCATTTTGTGATTTATGAGTAAAGCAGGGCCAAGTTGGGTGTCACTTGAGGGATTTCTGTTTTTGTTTTTAAAATTTTATTTTTCAGTTACAGTTTACATTCAACGTTATTTTGTATTAGTGATCATATACTTTATAAAGTGTTCCTCGTGATATTTCCAGTACTCATCTGGTACCATACATAGTTATTACAATATTGTTGATTATATTCCCTGTGCTGTGTTTTATATCCTTGTGACTATTCTGTAACTACCAGTTTGTACTTAATCCTTTCATCTTTATCATCTAGCCCCCCAATCTCTCTCCCTCTGAAAATTTGTTCACTGTGTGTTCGAGCCTATTTTTGTTCTGTTTGTTCATTTATTTTGTTCTTTAGAGTCCACATGTGAGTGAAATCATAAGGTATTTGTCTTTGTCTGGCTTACTTCACTTAGCATAATAGCCTCTAGGACCATCTATGTTGTCGCAAATGGTAAGATTTCATTTTTTTTTAATGGCCAACTAGTATTTCATTGTATATGTGTAGCACAGTTGTTTTTTTTTTTTTAATTTTTAATTGATTTTAGAGAGAGGAAGGGAGAGGGAAAGAGACAGAAACATCGATGAGAGAGAACACTGATTGGCTGCCTCCTGCATGCCCCCCACTGGGTATTGGGCCCACAACCTGGGCATGTGCCCTGACTGGGAATTGAACCAGTGACCTCCTGGAGCATGGGTCGATGCTCAACCACTGAGCCACACCGGCCGGGCTGTAGCACTGTTTTTTAATCTACTCATCTATTGGTAGGCACTTGGGTTGCTTCCATATCTTCTGAAGATTTTTCTTACTGGGCAAGGTGTTTTCACCAGGGTCAGGTTTTAGTGGGATAGTTCAATGGAATAATTGGGTTTGGGAATCTAAACTTCCAAGTTTCCATGACTGAGGAGCAGGTAACAACTTTTCATGAAAAGGAAGTGAACTGAGGAAGTAGATGGAATTGTAATGTTAGTTCCACGTGGGCCCATGTTAGACTCCCCCACGAACCTCTGAGGTTAAGGGCAATGACTGTGTTCAATCATCCGATATTCCCAAGACCTAGCTCAGAGTCCACCGCAGTTAGGAGAAAATTTTCTTGATGTATGAGGAAATTCAATATTTATTTCATACGGTTTAGTCCACAATACTGGTAACTACATAGGACAGGAGATCAGATTCTAATGAGTAGATCACCTAGTGGTGTCTGTCTGGAGGAAGAGGCTAGGGGAAAGATGCCATTAGTTCCTTGGGCTTGGAGCTATATATTTTTTATGTTTGTTTATTGTTAATCCTCACCTAAGGATATTTTTCCATTGATTTTTAGATAGAGTGGAAGGGAGGGAGGGAGAGAGAGAGAGAAACACATCTATGAGAGAGACATACATTCATTGGCTACCTCCCACATGACCCCGACTGGGGCCAGGGATTGCACTTACGACCTAGGTAGGTACCCTTGACCGAGAATTGAACCTGTGACCCTTCGGTCTGCGGGCCAATGCTATAATCACTAAGCCAAACTGGCCAGGGCTAATCTCTGATACTTGAAACATTCCCACCATGTCTGTTCTTCAACTCGGATGCCAGGCGAGTTTCCCCCAGTTGACTGAGACTTACATACATATTGAAGTGTCCCTGCAAAGGAGAGCTGACTTCCTAGAGAGCAGAGACAGGAGCGCAGATCTCCACTTCCGGCTCACCAAACCCAGGCTCACCTGTCTTTCAGAAGAGAATTACGGAGCACCTGCCATGTGCCAGGCAGGCACTGTGCTAGGTGCTAGGAACTGAGAGATGAAGAACACTGTTTTATCCTCACCTTCTAGTGTGAGAGATATGAGACAAGATGATAAATGCCATAAGAGAGGTGAGAGGTTGAGGAGAGCAGAAGACTGAGTGCCTTGGGTTGGGGGATGTCAGGAAAGATTTGGCAGAAGAGAAGCCCCTGGGACCCGCTCTTGAAGAAGTGGGATTTTTCCCTAGGTGCACAGAGGAGGGAGAGCGTTTCCAGTTGAGGGGTGTGAGCATGGCATGACGTGTGGGAAGCCAGCGTGTGGGGTTGAGGGTTGGGCAGTTGTCACGACGAGGGAATGTTTATAAGGATACCAGAGCTCCCACAAGGGAAGGCCCTGGGTGCCCCTCCTTGGCATGTTCAGGTTCATCCTGGGGCACTGAGAGACCTTTGGGAAAAGACAAAATCAGATTGTCTTTTGGAAAGCTCATTCTGTTAACGCATAGGAGGACAGAGTAAGTGGAGTGTGGAAAGACTAGAGCAGCGTTCTCAACCTGTGGGTCGCGACCCCTTTGGGGGTCGAACGACCCTTTCACAGGGGTCGCCTAAGACATAACAGTAGCAAAATTACAGTTATGAAGTAGCAATGAAAATAATTTTATGGTTGGGGGTCACCACAACATGAGGAACTGTATTAAAGGGTCCTGGCATTAGGAAGGTTGAGAACCCCTGGACTAGAGGAAGGGAAAGCTGTGGAGGCCCAGACAAGGAATAGTGACGATTTGGGAGTAAGGCAGTGGCAGGGACGGCCACGGTTTGGCAGACAAATGACCCAGCCAAATGATCATTAGGCCTAAGGACAGGGAAGCTGACTCGACCGCAGTGGCAGAGGCAGGTAGGTGGCTGCTCGCGTCGGCAGTGGCTCCTCAAGAAAGGCTTGTCCCCAGGGTGTGTGCCAGTATAGGCATTCATTCATCCCTTGACAACTCAGGATTTGTTTTTTGGGGAAAAAGTGGTGAGTGCACCCTAAAAGCGGCATGTCCAAAGCAGTGTTTTTCATAAGAAATGATGGTAAAGGAGGGGTCAGGGAATTAGCCATGTTTGGGATATATCGTGATGTCTGTTCTGGTTATGTATGTTCGTATCATTCTGTACCCATTGAAGTGTGTAGGCTGGAGAGTAAGGTTGGGTTAAGGAAAACTCAAGTGGAGGATTTTCAGCGTCCATGGGGGTGGTCACCCTTGTTGGAGACAGAGCTTCACCTTCCCCAGCAGCACTAGCGTTTGGTCATCACTTAGAACTTCCTGGAAGCACATTTCTTTCTCAGAGACATTGGGGAGGGCCAGCTTCTCTAAGTAGATTTTGCCGTAGCACCTAAACCACCAAGGCCTGGGAGCTGTGAGTGTGGCAGTGAGTCCTGTGGTGGAGGTGTGCCATCAGCTGCTGTCAGGTGTCCCTGTGACAGGTGCTGCTCCCCACATGGCTCTGACTAGTGCAGACAGCGAGGCGCATGTAGCACGGAGGGTCTGCCTCGAAAGTGCCCCGTGTTCCTGATTGCAGTAAGGTGGCAACTGCCCTGCAGGCCGTCTGTCCTACTAGGGAGACGGCATATTCTGAGGAGTGAGTGTTAAATGGGAAGTAGCACCTGGTGTCTGCTGTGCAGTTGTTGCCCAGCTTACTCCTAACCGGTGAAGGACGTCTTCATTTCCTTAAAAAATGGACCCTAAATCCACCTGTCTCATGAGGATATCCTGGGATTTAGTAAGGAGCAATCTCAATACTTCAAGAAGGAAGTTCAATACGAAAAGCTTGGGGTGTCACACTCCCCACTGTCTTTGCAGGATTTTGTCCACAGCTGGGAAGTACCTGTCTGATGCCTACAGTCCCCGGAGCCTGAGTGGGGTTCAGGACAGCATCCTGACAGACAGGAAGAGCTCTGCCAAGAACCCGTGGCAGGAGTATAATTATCTCCAGAAGGATAACCCTGCTGAATACGCCAGCTTAATGGAAATACTTTATACCCTCAAGGTATGAGCCCAGACTGATGGCATTCTTGCCATTGAAAGCTGTCCATTGTCACTCACCCTTCCCCGATCCTGGCTTTCTGGCCCTGTGTGGGCCTTGGGCCATGGCATGTCCTGCTGCCACTTCTCTGTCTCATCAATGTCATGGTTTTGAGGGGCTAAGCACTAGACTGGGTTGAACCCATTGCAATACAGATGTAGCAGTCAGGTAAGTGGAGCATCATTATTGACAAAAGATGGGCTGCCTGCCCATGGCCAGGACCCGGAAACGGGACCCCAGCCCAGCAGTCGGAGAAGTTGTGCCTCTTTCTCAGGGAGGAGCGAGGGTGGAGAGGACCCTTTAGTGCAAGTTGCTATGGGAGGCAACAGGAGAACTTGGGGACAAGCGTGCCCTGCTAGCTGTTCCTTTAGAGCAGTGGTTCTCAACCTTCCTAATGCTGTGACCCTTTAATACAGTTCCTCATGTTGTGGTGACCCCCAACCATAAAATTATTTTCATTGCTACTTCATAACTGTAATTTTGCTACTGTTATATCTTAGGCGACCCCTGTGAAAGGGTCGTTCGACCCCTAAAGGGGTCGCAACCCACAAGTTGAGAACCGTTGCTTTAGAGTCTTAGTTTGTCTACCATAAAACTGCCCTTGACTTTGAGCTTAAACCCTTGGGGTTTAGGGATAGAAGGACCTCTCAACAAATGGAAGGAGTCACACAGCTCCCTGGGAATGGCCCCCAGGTTCCAAGAGGGCCACAGGCATCCTTCCCAGCATCATCCCCACACCCCCTGGTCTGGTATGAAGCTCATCTCAGTGATGGCAGAGGAGACATTGCTCCTATCGCACCGAATGCAATCTGGAGCTATCCTGACGAGCCTCAGGCTCTGGGCAGATGGCGTTGCGCTCCTGGCCCTGTCTGCACGTTCAGCGCTGCCCTCACGGCCTCCCCGTCCCTCTGTGCCCTGGCCCACCAGCTGACTGCATTGAGCTCGACAAACTCTTGTTAAAGCAGTTCTGCAAGTTCACTCATCCGTGCTTCTGTGATGAGGGCAAAGCAGCTCTGATTATCTTTATTGCTAATCTGATTTATTTCTGTTGGTGGTAATCGTTTCATTTATAATAGCAAAGCTAAGGTTCCATTTCCCATCTTGGCATTTTCTCAGGCTGTTTGGAATCCCTGGGACTTGCACAGGTTGTGCACTCTGGTGTGCAGCCCGTGTGATCGACCTGGCCTCGCGGGGGTCGGGGCTTCGTCCGTCACTCTTGTCTGTACGCAACGCTTCTGATTGGTTTTTCCTAAATTGCCAACCCACGAATTTGTGATAGCTGAAATACATCAGAATCACTTGGGAAAGTGAATTAAAAATACAGATTCCTGGGCTCCAGCACCCTGCTGATTCCAATTCACTAGTTCTAGGATGGAGCCTGTGTATCTCTAATTGGGCAGGTGCCCCAAGGGTCCTGCTTTGGGAACCACTGTTGTCTAGAATCCCCCCTCCCCCCCATGGTTTTCCTATCAGTGACTTTTTAAAATGTGCAGCCAATAACCTGGGTTTGGATTCAGGGCCTAATAAAACTGCCTTTTGACTTTCTTGTCTTAGGAAAAAGGGTCAAGTAACCACAACCTGCTGTCTGCCTCCCGAGCAGCCCTGACTCGCCTTAACCAGCAGGCCCACCAGCTGGCTTTCGACTCGGTTTTCCTGCGCATCAAACAGCAGCTGCTGCTCATTCCCAAGATGGAAGTGAGTTTCCCACCGCCCTGCCTCCTTCCCAGGGATATTCTCTCTGCCCTCTCCCAGCCCCCCAAAGCTTCAGGAGGGGCCTCTTTGACTCTCCAAAGCGAGCAGTCCCACTGCACAGAGGCACTGTCCCTTGCAGTTCATTGCTTGGCAAGAATCCCTTATCTTAATTGCAGTTACTGTGATGCTGTATTTTCAGGCTGTTTCTTGGGGTTATTACTATTGCTTGATTAACTCCAGCCATCAGGAGCAGTATAGCTGTGCCCTCCAAGGGGGAAGTAAGGAGATTTCGTGCCACCAGGTGGGTTGGGGCAGGTCAGAGGAGCTAATTTGTCTTGTGAGATTGTTTTCATCATGCCACAAACATTTCTAGAGAGTTTGTCCTGGAACTTAACTCAGGAGACTGCCTGCCCCGATCTGATCTGGGGTTTGAGAGCGAGGCTGGAAGGGCTCTGCTCTGTTCTTCCTTGATCCTGTTCTGCGGCTCTTCCCTCGACCCTCTCCCTTTTTTCTGCTTGTTCCGACTTCTCTACAAGGAATTGCCCCCAGGTGTATTTTCTCTACTGGATCAGTCTTCCCTGGTCCTGATCTCGTCACTTTCCTTTTGGATTCCTGGGATGGTCCCCTTGTTAATCTCTCACTGTCTTCTCAAGTCTATTGGGATTTGGCTTGTTTTTTGAAGACAGTTTTTTGGGAAAGACCCAATTATGGGGCTTTAATAACCAGGAGCTCCTTTTGGGAAGCAACAAGAACGAGTTTGGCCTAAGTACAAGTTCTTTCTGCTGCCTCCCTGAAAGCATACCAGGCTGGGCGTCAGGGGTTTACTGTGTAGCCTTGTAAGTCTCAGCCCCTCTTAGCATCTCACGGTCTCCATCTAGAAAATGACCTGGTTGACTTCCATGATTTCAAGGTTCTTTCTACCCCTGGAATTCTGTGGTTTTCATTTTAAAATTATTTTTCCATGCAAAATGCAGTGAGATCTACTTCAGCCAGATTGTACATTTTGGGTGTGGTCGGGGCGGGGGTGAGATTGAAAGAGAGCCACAGCTGTTGCAGTTCAGTGGAAGTGATATTGATGACCAGCGCTGTCCTGGGTACCACCTGCACATGGCTTTGGACCACAGGGCTGACACTGCTGCTTCCTCTGTGAGCTCATCTCCTCATCTCTAAAGTGGAGACACAGTAATTCTCACCATATACATATGTGAGGATTAAGTAAGATTTTGTATAGGATAGAATTTAGCACAATGGCTGCTCAATGAGAAGATGCTTCATAAGGGGTGCTTTTCTTTCTGTGGTTCTCATTTTTTAAGAGGAATGAGAATTTAAAAGAATAAAAAGTACATATATTTATTTTCTAAAATCAAGCAATATTTGAAGGTGTGAAGGAAAAATTAACAAACCCCTTCAGAATCCCAACAATAAGCAGTGTGAACATTTGTTCGTCCACCCAGACTTCCCTCCATGCCTGCTCACATGTTGAAGGCTGGCCGGGACCACGGGAAGAAGGTGCAGTTGTATAGCACAGGCTGTTTAAAAAAAAATAAAACATATGCCATATAAATTTTATTTGAATTTAACTATAAAAAGAAAATAAAGGAAACCAAAGGAATGGTTGAACTTGAGATACTAGTTTCTTCATTGCAAAAGAAATTAGTTCCCAGATCGCTCCAAGGAAAAAAAGATTATGGAAACCATGAGAGATCAGAGTCATTGTCTTTGCTGATCACTCTTCCATTTTATTTTATTTATTTATTTTTATCTGTTTCTAGAGAGAGAAAGGGAGAGGGAGATAGAGATAGAAACACCGATGAGAGAAACATCAATTGGCCGCCTCCTGCACGCCCCCTACTGGGGATTGAGCCCGTAACCTGAGCTTGTGCCCTGACCTGGAATTGAACTGGCGACCTCTTGGTACATGGGTTGATGCTCAACCAGCTGAGCCACACTCGTCAGGGCTCACGCTTCCGTTTTAGATAGATATTGACACTGGTTCATCTGCCCTGAGAGGTGAGGGAATTGGCATCCTCACAGCTCTTTTCTCCCTCCCCTACTTTTAGACTTGGTTCTTTTTATTATTTTTGTTGGGTCAAAGCTGAAAATCTTGACCTTGTGCTCTGAAACCTTAATTCTCCCAGTTTTAGTTTTCCATGGAGCTCATACCTGTCCTCACCTCCCTTCTGCATCCTGAGCTGGTGGTTATGATTGGTTCTGGCTGCTTAGCTCTGTCCTTCTGGTTGGGCCTCAGCACAGCGCCTTGGGCCTCGGGCGTGGGCGTGGGCGCAGGAGGCAGGCGGCTCCCGCCCGTGTCAGCACGGAAGCATAGCACAGAGGCAAACACTGTGGTCTTAAGGATTTGAAAATTAAACCCTGGTCATTCAATGTTTGTTTTTAATGTTTGCTGGTCAATTGTACCACCCTTGTACATGACAGGAATATAAAGCCACACTCTATTCCATTTCAAAATAGATTATTGATGTTTACCTATATTACCTGGTGACAAATGGATAGAAAAGCTCATCTAGGGTAATTTTAAATAAATTTTGAACTGAAAAATAATCTACAGCATTTACCAGTTGCTCTCTTCAAGCCCACATTCTCTGCCTTTTTTTTTTTTTACTTATTTATTTATTTTTGTTACAGATGTTTCTCCTTTTTTCCCCCATTGACATTCTCCTCCCAATCCCACCCCCCCAACATTATTGTCAATGTCCTTGTTTATGCATACATGGATATAAGTTCTGTGGTTTATCTCTTCCTTCCCCCCACGTCCACCTCTTCTGAGGTTTATCAGTCTGCACCCCACTTCCATGTCTCTGGCATTTTGTTCCTCAGCTTGTTCATTATATTCCACAAATAAGTGAGATCGTGTGATATTTGTCTTTCTCTGATTGGCTTGTTTTGCTTAGGATAATACTCTCCAGGTCCCTCCATGTTGTCTCAAAGGATAAGAGATCTTTCTTTCTTACAGCTGCATAGTACTCCATTGTGTACATGTACCACAGCGTTTTTATCCACTCATCTACTGATGGATACTTGGGCTGTTTCCAGATCTTAGCAATTGTAAATAGTGCTGCTATGATCACTGGATCAAATCCCTGTTTTTTTCTTTTTTTAATTTTTTCCCTTTATTGATTTTAGAGAGAAAGGAAGGGAGAGGGAGAGAGAGATAGAAACATCGATGAGAGAGAACATCGATTGGCTGCCCCCCACTGGGGATTGGGCCCACAACCTGGGCATGTGCCCTGACCAGGAATTGAACCAGTGACCTCTTGGTGTGTGGGTTGATGCTCAACCACTGAACCACATCAATCGGGCAATCCTTATTTAAAAAAAAAAAATTTTTTTTTCTTTTTTGATTTTAGAGCGAGAAGAAGGGAGAGGGAGAGAGAGATAGAAATATTGATGAGAGAGAACATCGCCTGGCCGCCTCCTGCATGTCCCCCACTGGGGATTTGGCCCACAACCTGGGCATGTGCCCTTGACCCGGAAATCTTAGTGCATGGGTCGATGCTCAACCACTGAGACACACTGGTTAGGCTCTGCTTTATTTTTAAGCTCCTCCTAATTCATTGGGCTCTGTCGGGCCCTCATTCCAAACTGCTCTTCCTCTCTGGTGCCTCTTTCCCTCTCCCCACTGATCACTTTCTGACGCTGCTCCTCCTGCCTCCTCTCTGAAGCCTTTCTTATCCACAACACTGGTCCTTTGAATGCACGCCTGTGACACTGGTCATTCTCCACAACCAGCCCTTGGTTCCATCCTGCCCCATGGTGCTGCTCCTTCTACCCCTCTGTGTCCCTCTCTGCCAGTGACTTTACCACCAAGCTGTCATTGTTCCTTCTTTCTAAATATGCCTCCCATCTGTTCACATGACCACTGCCCTGGTCCAGGTTCTCATTGTCTCTGAACTGTTTTTTTCTTTCGTTTTTTTTAATCCTCACCCGAGAATATTTTTCTATTTATCTTCAGATAGAGTGAGAGGGAGAGAGAGCGAGAGAAAGGGAGAGAGAGAGAGAAACATCTACGTGAGAGAGACACATCAACTGGTTGCCTCCTGCACGACCCCGACCAGGGCCAGGGACCAACCGCAACCAAGGTATGTGCCCTTGATCGGAATCGAACTCGCGACTCTTTGGTCCGCGGGCGATGCTCTAGCCGCTGAACCAAACCAGCCAGGGCTCTGAACTGTTTCTTGAACTTTCTGTCCGTCTCCCCACCCTCAGTCCTCCTCAGAGTTGCTGCATTCATCTTCATAAAGCATTGCTCTAATTTTGTCTCTCCCCACTCAAGATGACTGAGCTCCCCAGGGCCAGTATGATAGTCTATTTAAAATGTTTTTATTATGGTGATTTTCACACATGTGCAAGAATAGAGAAGAGGACAGTGAACTCCAGTGAACACCCTGCTTCAACATTGATCAACTCCTAGCCATCCTAATTCATATATACCCCCTTATCTAAAATAGAAGAACTCTAATTCCTTAATATCAGCAGTCAGTGTTCAAATTTTCCATTGTCTTATAAATGTCATAATTTAACTGTTTGAATCAAGATCCAGGTTAGTTCTGCACATTGGAATTGGTTGATAAGTCTTTTATGTCTCTTGCTCTATAAGTTCCCTTCCTTATCTACCAACTCTACCTATCTTTGTTTTTCTCTCTCCCCCCTCCCTTTACAATTTATTTCTTGAAGGTAAAGCCTTCTCTGAGCCTGGTGTTCAAAGCTTGTGTTCTCTTTCTAGCCTTCTCTCTAACCCTCATGCATCCTGTGGCCGGCCCCTTCTCCAGCCACCCCGAGCTCTTCCTTCTCTGAACATTTATTGCACCTGCCACTGAGACCTCCTGAAGTGGAAATCTGTGTGTAGGCGACTTCTTTGTCTCCTCTCCACAAAGCCTAACACATTACCGGTACTTGGTACATGTGGGTGATCGGCTGTTCCTTCTCAGAGTAGGGTGGGAGTTAACTGAAAAAAAGTAGGACATTTTGAAACGAAAGAGGATTCTCAAGCAAGAACAAGGAGTTTAGAGAATTGTAGGGCAGGGGTGGGGAAGAAAAGAACTTGTCTAGAGGAAAGAAAATTTGGCAGAATCACGTTGTGCCTGGAGAGCATGGGAAGATGGCTAGGCTTAGCTTGGGCCGGATTTAGGGGTAGATGTGATCATTACCTTCCCAGGACGCTACTTAAAGGATCAGGCAACCAGATCAGGCATCAGGTGGCCTGAGAGAGCAGCTGCAGCGTGGCCTTGGGAGCTACTCCAGGAGTCCAGCCAGAAAGGGCCTTGTTTTCCAGGCTGGCTTTAGAGTGACTCAGGTTGGAATGAAGAAACTAGATTTACTCGTGAGGGTGTGCCAAGCTGAACTCTGTAACCATGTGTGTGCCGGCGGTTTGACTAACTCTGTAGAGAATATGAGAAGGCTCACGCAGTGACAGCGTAGACATTCCCACTTTAATGATGAAAAAAGACATGTTGGTGCTGAGGGTGTCCCCAGACGGAGGGCTCAAAAAGAGGACAAAGGGGCAGCTGGTGGGGGGATTGGAGACTACTTACCTTCCCCTTCCCTCTGAGTTCTGAATCGGTTGAGAAATGGATTCAGGAGGCGGGTAGAAATGAAAGCAGTAGCTTCAACTTGGTAGAGTGGTATTGGTGAGTGTACTTGGGGTATTCCTGTAGCCAGAAAGGGCTTTCCAGGCTCCCTCCTAAGATGAAGGATTTACATGTGGTCACTGTAGCAGCTTTTAGAGTGACTTATCCTTTTCAGAGTGCTGAAGACCCAGGAGTTAGGCTACCGGCACCCAGCAACTTTTTGCCTGTTGCCCCCATCCAGTAAAAAACTCAGAGCAGCCATGGCCGGTTTGTCTCAGCGGTTGGAGCATCAGTCCTCGGACTAAAGAGTCGCAGGTTCGATTCCGGTTAAGGGCACATACCTCAGTTGCAGTTTGGTCCTCGGCCCTTGTCAGGGTCGTGCAGAAGGCAACCAGTCGATGTCTCTCTCCCTCTCTCTCTTTCTCTCATTCCCCCCTCCCCCACACACTCTATCTGAAGATAAATGGAAAAAAAGATAAACTCAGAGCTGAGGAACCCAGCTCTTCATTTCATGTTCTGAGGGAGAAGTGGAAGGGTTTGGTTCCCACAGAACGACTAAGTGGGGAAAGTGGGAGCCTCTTTCGTGGCTCTGCATGAATGCCTAAAGAGAGGGTGAGTTCCTCTGTGGCGAGCTTCAAGGTGGTGGTTTAAAGAAGAGAAGGCCCGGTCTGCCCATTCTGAGCACATGACGCCTGTGGGAATGCTCCCTTCGTGTGGCCCTCTTCCTCTCTCCCGTGCTGCCTGGTGCCAGGACATTGACCCCTCCTCTCCTTCCTCCCCCAGAGCTGGAGCACCGCTGGCATTGGAGAAACCCTGACGGACGCCCTGCCCACCTTCAGCCTCACCCCTCTGGAGTACATCAGCAACGTAAGAGCTGCCTGCACTTCTCTCTGTGCTGGTGACAGCTTTTCAGGCCTCGCCTTGGGTTTTGATTCTGGGCCATTCCTGTCCAGGATTCTAAGGAAATGCAGCCGATTTCCTTAACTTGCAGGTGAAACATGCTGGTTTCGGAACCTGACTTGCTGCTACCCTCCCCCACCCCCCAATCTGAGGTGCCGTCTGTACCTGAGGGCATCAGAGTAGGAGTCCAGTAGGAAATTCTGATTTGGGAAGATCAGATGCAGGTGGTCAGATTCTTCTCTCTGGGTTTTTAAAACTGTGTATGTAGGTCTGAATTCAAAGTCAGCAAACTTTTTTTTTTTTTTAATTTTTTTTTCTTTATTGATTTTAGAGAGAGAGGAAGGGAGAGGGAGAGACAGATAGAAACATCGATGAGAGAGAACATTGATTGCCCCTTGCATGCCCCCCACTGGGGATCGGACCCACAACCTGGGCACGTGCCCTGACTGGGAATCGAACCGGCGACCTCTTGGTGCATGGGTCGACGCTCAACCACTGAGCCACACCGGCCTGGCAAAGTCAGCAAACCTTTAATGAGCACCTGCTTGTGCCAGGCCCTGTGCTAAGTGCTTGCTCTCTGGTTCAATTCACAGCAGCAGATAACTCTTCGCAAGAATTGTAGCTGTAGAGGCTTAATCTATTAAAAGAGTAGAATAGACCCTGTAGGGGAGCAGGGCACTCAGAGTCCTTTCCTCCTCCTCATTCACCCTGCGAGTCCACAGTCACCCAGACATCTGCTCATGGCCAGCCCTTTCCTTCCTGTAGTCAGCTTCCTCCAGTGGCTCTGAAATGGCAGTGTCTGTAAGAAGTCTCCACAGGAGTGGGCCTGGTCCTGTGGGCCTCGCGCGAGGGGCGATGTCTGGTTTTTCAAGGGTTACTGTGAGATAGGTGATTTTTGCCTCACACTCTCACTTCAGAGCCAACCTGTGAGTTATGACTCTGTTGTAATAGAGACAAAGGGATTTTAAAAGTAAAGAAGTTTGTGGTGACCCCACTGTCGGGGAGGATGCCATTCCACTTTCTGTGCCCTGGGGGCAGCCTGAAGTCCCGCGTGGCAGTCATTGTCCTGTTTTCCAGGGCATCACCCGATTTTCTGCACTATGAAGCTTAAGATGTGGGTTGGTCTGTACAACCAATGGGAATGATCTCATTTTCAGAATCAAGTCCTATACATTACCGTCAAAATTTATTCAGAAAACGATGTTACTGGAGGCAACTTGTGAGGTTATTGAATTGATTTCAAAGGTGTAGAGGAGTAAGGAGGCCAGGATGAGTGTCTGGACGCGCCCTACCCCCTGCTGTGGCCCTCCGGCATTGTAGGTGTTGGACCCGGGAAAGGAACAGTTATCAAACACACACCTTGTGCGAGGACAGCGCTAGGTGTGGATTGGTGGGTGAGAGAGTGCACACTCTAGACAGTGTCATGTCGCCAGCAGCTCTGAGCTGGCTGGAGGTCGTGTCTCAGGCAAGCGCAAGGCTCTGGGGCTGGGTGGGGCTGGAGGCTGTTCATCCAGCGCAACTTGGCTAGGAGGCAGGCGCTCTGTGTCCCACAGTGTTCGTTCCATCCTGCGTGGCCCACTGAAGTGAGTGTACGCGTGTCCTCATCTCAGAGGGGATAGCAGCAAGGCCCCGGTCATGCAGTGGTGGAGCCAGGATCCAGACCGAAGTCTGTCTGACCACAGAGGTTTCCATTCTTCTGGAGTCACTGAGCTTCTCCGCACAGGAGATCCAGGGGTATTTATGGAGCGTGTGAGATGGTAAGCATCGCTGTCCACATTCATTTCCAAAAAATAAATATGGACAGAGCTCCTGTGTGAAATCTGGACTTGTGGAATCTCTGGGAACCACAGCAAACCCCACATCTAAGGCCGAGGAATGGAAGTTTGAGATGTCAGGTTATTGAAATGTTGTACCTGAAGGACGCTGGTCGTTGGTGAGTGCGCTCACGCACGCAGAACACGTGAGCATTGCAAAGGGTGCAATAGGACACGCTGTGAAGACTGAATGACCAAGACACCAGGTAGAATGGGGATATTTTATTTTGAGTAAAACTGGATCTGTGAATTTAGCCAGAAGTTGTGGTTACTGATGAAAGGTACACCAAGTACAGGAATGTGCCTGGGGTCTGTGCACACAGTAGGTGTTTAGGAAGTGCTTGCTGAGTGGAATTAAGGCCTTGATGAAGGGAGAAATACCAGCCCCAGAAATCAGCACCCTTCTCTTCCTCTGACCTTGTGGAAAAATGAGGAATCTGGTACCATTTTCAAGCAGAAATGTACAGTGGTGGTTATTAGTGAGGTAAGTGGCCACTTTGTGTGGTTTGAGTGAAAAACTAGACTAAGTAAGTGAAAGGGGGAAATCTGTGTACCTCTCTGAAGGGAAGCCAGACTGTCAGTATTTTGTTGGCATGATGGACCGTAAGACGTTTAGATGGACTGCCGCCAGACACAGGAGATATTGGGCACTGAGGGTGGAATCGGGCAGTCCTCTGGGCTGGGTAGGGTTGGGATCTGTGTTAACTTCTGGATGCTGTGCTCTCAGGGGACCTGCCACTGGATAGCTACTGTGAGGCCAGGTTAGAGTCCTCAGACCTTTAGCTTTCAGAGTTCCCATCAACTCTAAGTTGAGACGAATGTCTGAAATGAATTGGAGCCCAAAATAGCAACAGGCTCACAGACCTTTTAAAAATATATATATTATGTTGTCATAACCTGGAAATCAACCTTATGTTATACTTAAAACACAAAGTAGTTCTGAGTTGTGATGGAAATAGGTGTCTAGAATAGACTCGTGATGACAGCCGCGTGGAGCTGACAGACACGCGACAAGCACTGTATTACTTATGGCTTGTCCCAGAGGTCTCATAACCTTGCCTTTGTGATTCCCCACCAGCCAAGAAGGTTTTGTCTTTATTTCCTGGAGTTTGTATTATGAAAACAATATTGTTTTCCCTCTAAATTAATTTATAATCGTAAATGGCATTTTCCCCAACAAAATTTTTCCTTCTCCTGGTTAAATAATCTTGAAGCCAGAGACCCAGGTCCAGATCCAGGAGACAGGATTTGCTGGCTGTGTAGTTGTGGACAGGAGCGTCCTCCTGGTTTCCATCTGTGAGCAGTAATAGCTGATATTTACACAAGTGCTCTAAGTTGTACAGAGCATTCCGGTATCCATCACTGCGTTTGAGGTAGAGCTTGTGTTGAATGCGTTCCAGAGATAGTGAGGCCATCCGTGAGAAGGACGCGTCCGCTCTACATGCAAACCTCCACTGCCTTTCTCAGGTATTGCCGTAACCAGTATTAGCACACACTGGAAAACTCAGGCTTGGGGCTGCCCCAGGTGTGGCAGTGTGTCTGTCCACCATTCGCCTTCACACAGGTGCACTTCATGAAGTCACCTGTGTGCGTCAGCGTTGGGCTGAAGTGCTTTCTTCTGTTTCAGATTGGGCAGCATATCATGTCCCTTCCCCTGCACCTGGAGCCCTTCGTGACTCAGGAGGACTCTGCCTTAGAGCTGGCGCTGCACGCGGGAAAGCTGCCGTTTCCTCCTGAGCAAGGTGAGACCTGCAGCAGGAGTAGTGGCCTCGGGTGTGGATACGTTCCCTTCGGCACCCTGACCCCGGCGCATATAGCTCTCCAAAAGTCCCGCTGGAAAGGTTTCCAAGTATGAAACAGTGACTGAGAAAGATTGGGTATGCAAAATAATACGTTTAACATGACTTATATTTTGAAAAAACCCAACTTTGTATTTCTACATGTACACAGCCATGTAAAAACCTTGAGAACAGGTCTCCAAGTATGCATGCGGTGTCAGTGGGGGGGCGTGGGAGCACAGGTGTGAAGGATGCTTACTTTTTTTTTTTTAATATCTTCTTACTGATTTTTTCGAGAGAGGAAGGGAGAGAGAGAGATAGAAACATTAATGTGAGAGAGAGACATCGATTGGCTGCCTCCTGAACGTCCCCTACCCAGGATCGAGCCCACAACCCGGGCATGTGCCCTGACTGGGAATCGAACCAGGACCCCTCAGTCCATGTGGCTCAATACACTGAGCCACACCAGCTAGGCAAGGATGCTCTTTTTACTCTGTATTTCTGTATTGTCTGAAATGTTTTATAAGGATATATTTCTCTGTTGTATGTAAAAAATATATGTACACGAAAATGTCAGTAATAGTCATTGAAGGGCTGTGAGGTTATGTAAATGAGTTATTTTTATCTATTTGCTAATATGCTTTTTAAGTTTAAAAAATTTAGAGAACATTTTTTTCATAGAAATTTTCACATGCGCACGCATACACACATACACTCAGTGGGAATAGTATGATGAAACCCCAGACACTCATCATCTGGCTTCAAGAATGCCTTCTATTTTCATATATTCCCATCACATTTTTTGCTTAGAGTATTTAAATCAAATCCCAGGTATCACCGTATTTCGCTCATAAATAATATGTATTTTTTGTTAATCCTCACCCAAGGATATTTTTTTCATTAATTTTTAGAGAGCGCGGAAGAAAGGGAGGGGGAGAGAGAGAGAGAGGGAGAGGCAGAGAAAGAGAGAGAAACATCGATTGGTTGCTTCCTGCACGTGCCCCCATTGGGGGCTGGGGATTGAACCTGCAAACCAGGTACACGCCTTTGACTGAGAATTGAACCTGAGGCCCTTTGGTGTGCAGGCCGATGCTCTGACCACTAAGCCATACTGGCCAGGGCCCACCCATAAATATTTTATTTACATGTCTCTTCTTGGTGAGGATTAAATTCAGGTTCAATTTCTTTGGCAAGATGATGTGCTGCACTTACCGTGTGTTGCCGGAAGCACGTAATGTCTCACTGTCCCCTACAAGCAAATGTGTGTGGGTTAGTGAGCATGTAATTGTTTTCATTCACTCATTCATTGACTTAGGAAACGTTTATTCATCGTTTACTGTGTGCTAGGTACTGGGTTGGGTGTTGTTAAGAAAGAGGAAACCCCAGCCATAAAGTAAAACTGTTACAACGATTGAAAACATCGCAACCATAAGAAGCCAATCTGTGTATATCCTTGTTTTTTTTCTCTCTCAACATTTTATTACGAAGATTTCCAATCACATAGAAAAGGCTCACGCAGTGAACATGCATATATAATCTGAGGATTTCCAGCATTTTATTTATTTTTATTTTTATCCTCACCTGAGGACATTTTTTCATTTTTTTGTTCAGATAGAGTGGGAGGCAGAGAGAGGAAGAGAGAGAGAGAGAGAGAGAGAGAAACATCGATGTGAAAGGGACACATCGAGTGGCTGCCACCCGCACGACCAACCAGAGCTGGGGACAAACTGCAACCAAGGTACGTGCCCTTAGCGGGAACCGAACCCGGGTCTCTCTGGACCGCAGGCTGACGCTCTAACCGCTGAGCCAGACCAGCCAGGGCGATTTCCCGCATTTTAACAGTGCTACTTTCAAGAGCCAGATGGTGAACAGCCAGTGAGAACTTTTTGGCTTAGATAAGTGGCGTTTTCTAAACAATGTGATAAGTAGTAGGCAATTTAAACATTTTTTGTGAGTGTTTTTCCTGGGAGGAACTTGAACTTTGGGATTCCTGAAGTGATGTACGGAAGGGTCATACGTGCACCGTGGGTTCTGGAGGGCCATGCAGGCCGGCTCCCGCTCTGCTCTGCGCGCCCTCTTCCCTCGTGCAGTTACTGCGCTTGGGCTGCCGTGGGGCTGGAGGCCCTCAGTTGCGGCTGCTGCCCTGGAGTTGTGATTCTGGGTTGAGGGTGATGTGCTGCCTGGCGTGGGGCTGGGCCCTGTGGAGGTCCTTCACTCTCCGGGGTCTAGGTTGTGGGCTGGGTGGTCAGGCTCAGGTGGGTTGTCTCCCATCTGAGGGTGGGCAGGTGCAACCTCTCCAGGGAGCTGCTGCTGTACATGGGGCCCTCGGCAAGAGCCAGCCCGCGGGGAGAGCTGCTCAGGAGAGGTGCCCTGAGAGCAAGGTGGCCGGACGTTCCCCAAGTCCAGGGCAAAGGCTCAAGTGTCGCTGAACCCGAACTCCATCTGCCTGGCCTTATAACACCTTCCTTGACATATCTTTTCTCTCCTGCATTTTGTCTGTTTTGCTTCCATTTCCTGGTTCTTGTACTCACCTTCTGACTCATGAATCTTGCCTGCTTGAAAACCTTGGGGGCCCCTAGAATCTAGGGGACAAATCCAAGCCCCTCTCAGCCTGGTGTCGGGGACCCTTCTCAGTCCGCAGCCCCACTTCTGCCCTTGTGTCTCCTGGCCCCCACATGCTCCTGTTCAGCCACTCAGAGGATTTTTTTCTTAAATTTTTAAAATAAAAATACTTCTTCTGGTTAACAGTCTGCTGCCCTGAGCTGGTGATGGTGGCATATGAGGGACTGCTCTCCCGCGTGCCTTTCTCTGTGCCCACGTGCACATGTGCTCTGTAAGCAGGGCCCCCTCATGTACGCTCTGTGCTGTGGGCCCCAGTAGAGACACCCCGTGCTCTGCTCGGACACGCTCTCCCCTGTGCACGTGGCCGAGCGAAGCACCAGCCCTTGCTCCTGACAGGCTCCGTCAGGCTCCGGGTGGCCTTGCTGCAGCTGCCGTGGCTGTGCTGAGGGCCTTTCCCCCTCGGCCGGACAGGGTGTAAGGGCAGGGCTGCCCAGCACCCACACCCAGGGCAGTGCTGAACCCAGCGAGGCCTCAGCTGATGGCTTCCTTTTCTGAGTCCTCATTGTCAGTCCATACCAGTTGACCGAGGGTGTCATTGTTCTGTTCCGTGTCTCCTGTTGAGCCCCAGCACCCTGGCACATTTGTGTGTATAGCCCCTGCTGCAGGCCAGCTCACCCAGAAGTCTCTGTAACAGCTCCTCTGATGGGTTTTCCTGATCAGGCTCTGTGTTTTCAGTGACTCTCTCTCTCTTTCCAGGGGATGAATTGCCCGAGCTGGACAACATGGCTGACAACTGGCTGGGCTCGATTGCCAGAGCCACGATGCAGACCTACTGTGATGTGATCCTGCAGATTCCTGAGCTCACCCCGCACTCCACCAAGCAGCTGGCCACTGACATTGGTGGGTGCCCCGGGACAGGTGGTAGGGGCACAGCTCTGGCGACTGTCAGTCTCTTACCCTCTAGGAGTCTCCTCCCAGGTCTCCTCTTGATGTTAACTCCATACTTGGCTCTTAAGCTTGTTAAATACACACCATTCTCCAGGCCCTGCCCCAGACGTTCTGACTTAGTACGTCTGGGTTGAGGCTTAGATATCTGTGTTTTGGAAAGTGTCACAGGGGATTCTGATAAGCTGCTGAGGCTGAGAACGTCGAGGGAAGTCTCCGTGAGGGGAGTCAAAATGACCGATGCAGGCTGGCACCCTGTTGCCTTGCCTGCCTGGCCGTCTGTGCCACTTATATAACAGTCACTCAAACTAATAATGTTGGTTAAACTCTTACTGCACACCAGGCATGCCAGGTGCCGAGCCAAGTGCCCACACCCGCTGTCTTGTGCAATATCCAAACTCCCCTGTGAGGTCGCTGCTCTTGCCTCCATCATGCTGATAAGGGAACAGAGGCACGGAGCAGTTGTGTAACGAGGCCACCTGGAATCCTAGAATACCTGCCTGCCTCCCAGGGCAGAGAGGCGTGGGCCCACCCGTCCTGCCGGCACTCACCAATGGAGGTGGTGCTCTGAGGTTGGGGTGCTGTGGGCAGGTGGCCAGGGAGTGTTCCAGTCTTTTGGTATCATTCTACCGACTCGCCTGTGGTAGCTCTTGGAGTATTCAGGGTACAGAGTGATAGGGGCCTTAAAGATGAGCTCCCTGGGGACCCAGCAGAGCTCTGATCTGGATGACCACGTGGCCAAGCCAGCCTCTTATTTTGCTGAAGAAGAACTAGAAATGAGGCCCTTTCCTCCAGGTCCCAGAGCAGGTAGTGGTGGAGCAGGCCTGGAACCTGGCTGCCCTGTCCCGGGGCTGTGCGCTCGGCAGTGGACTCAGCAGCCGTGGAGGGTGGCAGCGCTTTGCCATCTCACTGGGCGCGTTCGGAAGAGCTATGCGGAGACTCCGCGCTCCTTGGGGTCCCTGTCAGGACAGCAGAAGCACTGAGCAGAGAACCAGCTGGAACTAGTGAGCAAGGCGAGATGTGGGGTTGCCCCTGGGCTTCAGTTCACATTATTTCTGCCTCCCTGCTAAGCCCCCTCTGATGACCCTCATTTTGTGTTGGCTGGGTATCTGTCACATGCCAGTCACATGCTGGGACATGGGCTCCGGGCAGTTCCTGTGCTGCTGCCCCCGCTGTGGGGAGTGCGCTCGGGGCTGGAAGAGGTGGCCGAGGCGTGAAGCTCTAACCAGGGCATGGCAGAGGCGGGTGAGGTTTGTGGCAGTGCATGGCCCCTTAAAGACGTTCGGATTCAGTGTTAACAGAAACAGGCCTCAAACCAGTCTGCTGGCCCGACAGAAAAGGTCATCGTGGGCCCTGCGCTTCCTCTTTGCAGCTCCTGGCTTGCAGGCGAGTGGAGCTCAGTTTTATGGATAAGCTTGTGCAGGAGACGGGGGCTTGACTGATGGTGGCGCCCTTCCTGGGAAGCAGCTGCCCCCCAGTTGGACCTCAGCCAGCCAGGCCCCTCCTGGGGTCCCTGCCCTGAGCTGGGCCTCAGAAGAAGCTACAGGGAAGATGCAGGACCTGCCTGGAGCTCCAGTCGTCAGGGAGCAGAGATTAACCTGGGCAGTGATTACAAAGCAAGGAGGGGCCTCCTGGGTGGTGCTGTCTCTAGTCCTTTCAAGCAGGAACAGGGATGAACCTGAGAACGCTGCAGACTGCTCCCTTAGGTTTGTCTCCACCCAGGAAGGAGGAAGGAAAGGCAGCACCCATGTATCCGTCACCCACAATACATCAGATTGCCTCCATGGCCTTTGTCCCCAATTCTTCCTCTCAGCATGAAGGCTGGTGGGCGTTAGCTGGTCAGCAGATGGGAGCGGAGGCTCGGACAGGCAGAGGGACTTCACCAAGGTCTCCTGTCAGTGTTGCCCAAGTTTGCCTGGTACTTAGAGTTCTTGGACCCTTTCTTGGAGAGCCTCACTGATGTGGTCTGGGGTGGGCCCAGCAATCTGATGTTGACTGGTACCCCAGCGAACTGGTATCCCTGGGAAGTGGGGGGACCTGCTATGGCAGGCCACCTCCCCCAGCACCATCTTTGTCTTTATGGTGGGGGTTCTCTTGGGAAGTCTTCGGTAACTGCTCTAATGAGCTCATGTGTCTCGAGAACCCAAGGGGTGAATGGGGACCACTGGGGAGCAGGGCTGGGAACCCAGGAGTTCCCAGTGTGGAGCTTCTGCTGAGGTCAGCAGGAGGGTTGGGGATGGCGGTGATGGTGCTGAATTAGAATTCCTGGACTTGGGCCTAGCCCAGTCAGGTCTGATCCCCTTGGAAAAACCCTCAGAGTAAAGACCTCTTGCTGAGGTCAAAGCGAGCACCCGGCATTCGGAGCTTGGGGGAGCATCTCTGTTTCTTACTCAAGGGAGGCCTTGGAGGGCCTGTCCTGCCTGGTGCTGATCTGTGTCCCCCACCCCACAGACTACCTGGTCAATGTGATGGACGCCCTGGGCCTGCAGCCCTCCCGCACCCTGCAGCACGTCGGGACGCTTCTGAAGACCAAGCCCGAGGACTACAGGCAGGTCAGCAAAGGCCTGCCCCGGCGCCTGGCCACCACGGTGGCCACCATGCGCAGTGTGGACTACTGACCCACGCACCGGCCCAGGGCGGGTCAGGGCTGTGGCCCCGGGTCACGGCCCCTCTCCAGAGTGGATTTGCTCTAAAACTGCCTGGGATTGGGCAGAATTGGTTTTAAATAGATTTTCATTTGTGATTAAAAAAAGAAAACCAGAAAAAAACATCATGAATTAGAGGTATGTATATTATTTATTAGAGAGGAATTTTCAGATGGATTTTTTAATGATCTGATCTTGAAAATGGAATTAATAAATACAGTGAAATGCAAGAACGTTCTTTTCTTTCCTTTTTACTCAGTGAATGTTTGGGTTCTTGCCATGCGTCGTGCTCTACACACTGGGACACTGTCAGTGAGAAAGGGAGGGAGGGAGAACCGGCAGGTGAACCAGCAGAGAAGGTGATGTTAGATACCAGGGAATAAGAGGGCATCAGGGTGGCAGGCAACCTGGGGCGGAATGGGGGGCAGCCTGGGACCTGAAGGACGAGAGATGGCAGAGGGCATCAGCAGGAGTGTTTGGCAGAGGGACAGTGAGACCCCGCCCTCCAGTCAGCAGGTGAAAAAGCAGGAGGGGGAGTGGGTCAGAGGGGAAGGGGCTGGGTCACGGGGGGTCCTATGGGCCTTTGTGAGTGTGAGGACTGGCTTTTCCTTCCCATGTTTAAAGCTCAGGGATGGTGTAGATTCTGTCTGCTTTTGTGCCAGTAGCTTCTGTGTCTGTTAAGAGTGTACTTGGCTACAAGTAACAGAATAATGCAACTTGAGTTAAATAGGAGTTGATTTTTCTCAGTAATAAGATGTCAAATGGTGTGGCCTCGGCACTGATTCAGTGTCTGGAAGAACAGGACCAGTCTGTCTGATCGTGACCTTCCCCATGTGCGGATGCCTCGCCCTCACCCTCACCCTTGCCCTCACCCTCACAGGGCAGCTCCTGCAGCCACGGGGGGGGGGGGGGGGGGGGAGGGCGTGGCTGAGCACTTCTGTCCCTTCCACTAGGGAGGCAAAGCCCCTGCCAACTTTCTCCCAGCCTCTTTGGTCATTTTCTTGGTTACCAGGTGCCTCCCCAACTGCAAGGGAGGCTGGGAAGGCGTGGACAGGACTGGTTCCAGCGAGGTTTCCCGGCCTCGGCACCAGCGAGGTTTGGGTCTGCCCCTTGGCTGTAGGATGCACGGCAGCATCCCTGGCCTGTCCCCATTCCGTGCTGGCGGACTCCCCTGTGACAGCAGTCACGCCTGCAGACCGCCCTGGGGCAGCAGCACCTGCAGCAGAGAAGCCCTGGCTGAGACCACTCAGGGTGTTGCCTGGGCGAGGCTGTGACGGGTTTGTTAGCCGGGAAAGGGGAGGGCAGCAGTGTCTCACAGGCCCCTTGTGGCTGCTGTGTTCCCAGGGCTGTGTACCTTTCCTTCTCTCTCACCTGCGCCTCCCAGCAGCCTCGGAGACAGGAAATACGGTCCCCATTCCACACACAAAGGAACAGGTTTGGAGAAGTTTAGGGGTTGGCTGGTCACTCAGCTACCACGTGGCAGGGCTGGGGTCAGAGTGGGCCTATGACTGGCCCCTGCGCTCCTGACCACCAGGGCCCGAGGCCTGCAGTGTGACTGATCCCAGCTGGGACATCCTGCTTGTGCCTCTGGGGCGGCACTGCCGAGCCCAGGGCCTCCGGACCAGCCCCACCAGGCGGCCAGGACAGCTCCTGCTGGGTCGCCCAGGGGTTCTCGCACAGCTGTCCTCAGCCTTGGCACCGTTCTGCTGGTTCTGGAACAGCATCGCTGTGAACCCACACCAGCAAGAGGGTTTTGGTTTCTCCTGTGGTAGGTTGCAGAGGTGCCTGGCAGGGGTCGAGCCTGGCTCCTGCCTTGGAGAAGGGAGGCCAGAAACCTGGGAGGTGTGGCATGCGTGGCCGTCTCTGCAGTGTCCGTGAGGGCCACTGGGCTTCAGGCCCAGCGTCACCTCCCGCTGTGTGACCTGGGGAAAGGCACTTCACCCCGCCTCATCTCCCCACGCATAGGGTTACTAAAGAGCCCTGAGGTACGGCGGGCGCAGGGCACGTCCGCTGCCTGCCCTCGTGTGGGGTTACAGAATGCCGATTCCTGGGCAGCTTAGGCCCTGCCCACCTCATTTTTCAGCCCTGGACGGTTCTGATGGGGCCCCAGGGTAGGAACAGGACAGTGCTCTGGCATCTGCAGGAGAGGAACGCCTGCCTGCCTGCCTGCCCGCCTGCCCGAGTGTGCTGCCCACCTCGCGGGGCCTGGGCTCGCATCTGCGGCAGCGCTGGGGCAGGGAGTGCCCTTCCCGCTCCTGCTTCAAGGTGTCTCTGAACAGCCTCTGGTGGGTGCTCGCAAGGGCCTGCCCACCGTGGGTTCACCGAGGCTGGCCCGCCGCACTGCTCATCTCAGGCGCGGTGGTCGGTTCAGAGTGAGCCTCATTCTCCGGCCTTTGCTGGGACGCTGTAGGGAGGGAGCTTTCTTCCCAGGGTGGCTGCTGAGCGGAGGGAATGCAGCTGGGTGGGCGGAAGAATGGCACACGGAGAGAACCTCTTTGAGAGGAACACAGAAGAAAATAAAGCCAGTAGCTGGAGAAACCGCCCGAGCTAGGTGGACTCTGGGATACAGCCATGCTGAAGTCCTGGGACTTACTACAGCAACACACGCGTTCCCGTGTTAACTCGGGCCAGTTCGAATTCGCTTGTGACCAAAGCGCAGGCGAAGGGGCTGGTAGTCATGGCTCTGCCTGCCCACAGCCTCTGAGGGACAGCAAGTATGGGAGCCCTGAGCTCCCACCTGGCACTGCTCTTCCTCTGACCACTGGCAGCAAGCACGGGGCCGCAGTCTCACTCCATCACTCACTAGAATAATAGCGATCTTGGGCACCTTACTTACCTCTGAGTCTCAATTTATTTACCTGTAAAATGGGGTGATAATATTTCTCAGTGGAGATGAGAATTCAGTGAAATAAGACTCATAAAGTACTTGGCCAGGTGCCTGGCACGTGGAAAGAGCTTGATACAATACAGCCGTGGTTTAGTACCAAATGCTGAGTGTGGTGACAGCAACCACTAGGCTAATAGTGAAAGTAGTGGTCATAGTAGTAAACACAGTCATCACCAAGCTGTGATCCAGCCTGCAGACTCGCCAGGCCCCGAGCTGGGGAAACGCGCCTTCCCCAGACCCCCACTCAGTCCCTGGCGATGCTGCCTTTGCCAGAGTGGCACCAAGTCTGTGGCACCTCCTTTCTCCACAGGTGCCACCTTCAACACCTAATTGGAGGCCAGCTTGTCTGCTGTCCAGGCCAGGGACCCGGTGTGGCAGCCTGGCAGCAGGGTGGGCCCTCGACACCGGGCTCTGGCGGCAGCTGTCTGCTCCGCCAGGCCATCCCTCACTGCAGCCCAGACCTCTGGGGAGCACGAAGGTTGCCATGTCAGCACTCAAAAATACAGGACAAAGCCCTGGCCGATGTGGCCCAGTGGTTAGAGCGTTGGCCCTCACACCAAAGTGTCATGGGTTCGATGCCCAGGCAAGGGCATATACCTGGGTCGCGGGTTCAGTCCTTGCCCCGATCAGGGCACGTGTGGGACACAAGCAATCAATGTGTCCCTTACATCAATGTTTCTCTTCCTCTTTCTCTCTCTCAAAACCAATGGAAAAAATATCCTTGGGTGAGGATTAACAACAACAGAAAAATACAGGCTGCTCAGTTAAATTTGAATTTCAGAAAAACGAGTGAGCCCTGGCCGGTTTGGCTCAGCGGTTAGAGCGTTGGCCCGCGACCGGGTTCAGTTCCCGCTAAGGGCACGTACCTCAGTTGCAGTTTGTCCTCGGCCCCGGTTGGGGTCGTGTGGGTGGCAGCCACTTGATGTGTCTCTCTCACGTCGATGTTTCTCTCTCTTCCTCCCTCTCTCCCTCCCGCTCTATCTCCAGATAAATGCAAAAATGTCCTCGGGTGAGGAGAAAAAAAGAAAAACCAGTGATTTATTAGTATAATATACCCCAAATATTACATTGATGGATTTCTACTAAAAAGTGAATTTGTTGCTTATCTGGCAGCCTGTATCTTATCTGGCACCCACGGGAGCCTGTCCCCACCACCCTGGAACCATGTGATCCTCTGGGGGCCAGCTGGCCTCAGGTGCAGCAGGGTCTGACCAATTCAAGCAGCCTGTCCAGCTGGCCACCCGGTTCAGAGGCTGGCATGTGACCCCGTCAGTGACCAGTGAGAGTCAGCCTGGGACTGGGGTGGCAGCTGG
Source organism: Tadarida brasiliensis (assembly GCA_030848825.1). Lineage (NCBI taxonomy): Eukaryota > Metazoa > Chordata > Mammalia > Chiroptera > Molossidae > Tadarida > Tadarida brasiliensis. Next base: position 124,842,933 of record CM061258.1, read on the forward strand.
AGGAGGTGGGCTCTCCCAGCCCTGTCTGCAGCTCGGAGCTGGGCTGCACGGGGAGCTTGCCGGTCTGGGAAAGCAGACAGCAAGGGGCTTTGAGCTGCTCAAGCTTAAGCCAGCTGGACCCTTGCTCTCTGTCCTTATAACCCAAACAAGTAAGTTGGGTGGTATGAAAAGCGTCCTGAGGCTGCTGCCTCAGGGACAACTGGAAAGGGACTTTAAAGTCACCTGCTTGGGCCTCTCCTTGGCCAGGCCTGGCTCTCAAGCCAGCATGGGTGTCCTCTGCCCCCCGCGGTGCGTCCGGGCGCTTCGGCTCCCCCATTGGATGAAGAACAAAGCTCCACGCGGTGGTTTCTACTTTTATTTTCTAGAACAAAACATGTGCGGCCTGGCAGCCCCCTCCCCGCCTGTGCTCTTCCTGCTCTGCACGACCACTGCCCTCAGTCCCGTCCACGGAGGCCAGCCAAGGCGGGGGAGAAGGCACGGATGCGGGGGACGGGCAGCATGGTGTGCCGACCGCTCGCCTCTGGAGAGATGGTGACTGACCAGGAGGGAAGTGGCCTGCCCCCAGGGGAGGGTGTTCTCAGGTCTGGAGCCTGGCTCAAGACTGGCTGGTTGGGGGTGGGCAGAAAGCAACTGAGTACACGGTCCCCACATTCGTACCAGCACTGTGACCCTGTGGGGCCCCGGCCTGGGACTGGCTAGGAGCTGCTGGCCTCTGCAGAGGGAGAGACTGGACTGGGACACCTATCGCCCCGGCCTTGTGGGGAGGGCCTGATACAATGAGGCCTTGGGCACTGAGTCCTTGGGCTGCCCAGGGTGGGCAGGGCAGGGTCTAGATGGGATCGCCCTCACTGTCAGACTCGATGACGTCCAGTGGCTGCAGACGCAGCGAGTCATAGTTGGGGGGTGGGGTGCCCGGGATGGGCAGGGTCTGCTCATCGGGGTAGGCCCCGGGTTTGGGGCCGTGGGGGGCCGTGTCAGGCTGGAAGGCAAAGTTGGTGTGAGCCTCCACCAGCTCGGCCACGGTGGGTGGCGGGCCTGCGTAGCGGGCCTGGGCCCGCCTCTGCCGCAGGCTCTTGGAGAAGGCCACCAGCTTGATGACGGTGATCCACAGGAAGTCAATGGCGATCTCCGCAAACTCGATGAGGCACAGTACTGAGCCCCCCATCCAGAAGCCAAACTGGCCACCCAGATTTGAGAGCAGCCAGACGATCTGTGGGGAGTAGCGGGCTGAGAGCCGGCGGGGGGGTGGGGGGGCCCAAGGGCCTGCCTGGAGCCCACCTCCTGGGCTCCTGTGAGCTGGTTGTTGACTGGGCAGGGGGAAGGGTGACCATCTCAGCCCAGGGAACAATGTGCTTCAGAGACCTCCCTAATTCCTCTGGGGCCGGGTGCAGGGTGGAGGTGTCAGGAGCCCCGTACTCACGTTGTTAGCTGCCGACTCCTCAATGGTGCGGTAGTTGAACTCTTGGAAGTAGATGTTGAGCTTGACAATTCCCTTCCTGCAGGAGGCAGCAGGGACTGGAGCCTTTGCCCCACACACACACAGCAGCCAAGGGGCTGCCCCAGCCCTCCTCTGCTCGGGCTGCACACAAGCCCACTCCCACGAGTGTGAACCCTTCCTGGCCCCTCTGTGCCTGGGCCACAAAGGGCATCTCTGCCCAGCACCCATCCTGTGGGCCTGCTTCTGAACTAGCTTCCTAAGGGATACTCTGGCCCAAGACGGCCCCTGAGCACTCCCCTCTCCAACTCCCAGGGTGGCCCAGCCCATAGGCAGTAGACTCTGCAGAGTCCTAACCCCTGCCCCATCAGGAAGCCTGGGGCAGAGGACGGTGGCAAGTGGGCTGCCCCCTCACACCTCATGGTCCTCAGAAAGGCTAAGTCTCTCACGTCCAGGCTTCTGCCTGGACATTTTTGCTTCTTATTTTTCTGAACAATTCTTACTCCTCCTTGGAGGGTTAGCTCAAGTGCCACCTCCCTATACAGACCTCCCTATCTCTCAGGCACATGGAGGCTCCTTCCCTGCTGTGCTCGCACAGGGAGGGGCTGGGACAGCTAGTCACCATGAGCTCTGGTCACATCTCTCTCCTCTAGACTCAGGTTTCCTGACATATGGGCCTTGTGTCTTTTCTGTGTTCAGTGCATGTTTGTGTCGAATGCATGAAAAGATGGATGGAGGATGGGTGGATGGGTGGACGAGTGGAAGAATAGAAGGATGGATGGATGGATGGATGGGTAGAAGACTGGAAGGATGGATGGAAGACTGGAAGGATGGATGGATGGATGGATGGATGGAAGACTGGAAGGATGGATGGAGGATGGGTGGATGGGTGGATGAGTGGAAGAATAGAAGGATGGATGGATGGATGGATGGATGGATGGATGGATGGATGGATAGAAGACTGGAAGGATGGATGGATGGATGGATGGATGGATGGATGGATGGATGGAAGGATGGAGGATGGGTGGATGGGTGGAAGAATAGAAGGATGGATGGATGGATGGATGAGTAGAAAACTAGAAGGATGGATGATGGATGATAGTTGGATGGGAGGATGGATGATGGATGGGTCGTCATTGGGTGTATGAACAGGTGACAGACAAAGAGCGTGGTAGACTGAGTCCCCTTGGCCTCCCCCCCTCCTCCAGCCTGCTCCTGGAGCTGAGCAAGGTGTCTGAGGAGCTGCCCTGCGTCCACACTCCTCTCCCGAGGCTCTGCTTCCCGCCCTTCCCCAGCCCTGCCCAGACTCCAGGCTCACCGGCTCAAGGTGATATTGGTGCTTTGGTCCCGCTCCTGAGACAAGACATGGAAAATCCAGTCCTGCAACCCAAGAAGGCAGCTGAAAAAAATGGTGCCTGCCCCATTCCCTCCCAACCATGGGTTCTGCTCCCTGTGGGAGGCAGACCACAGCCCCGCATCTTCCTGATGCCCCCTGGGGACTGTGTGTTGGGACGGGGAGGAGAAGGAAGGTGAGGCTGCTGTTAGGGGAGAAGGCACCCAGGTCTCCAGACTCTTCCCCCGAGGCTCAGCCATCGACTCCGGCCTCTGGCCCCTGCACCTGCTCTCCTCTGCCCGGCCCTCCTCCCCAACCCTGCCTGTGGCTGGCTCAGCTCCATCCTCTGCTCATCAGCTCTTTAGGGAGCCCTTTCCTGACCACCTATCTAAAGAGGCTTCCCCCAGTTACTCTCTTACCGTCCGGTTTACTTGCTACCCATCATTACCCTACTTTGAAATGATCTTATTTCTGTAGACTATCTCTCCGACTAGAAGGTAAGCACCGTAAGGACAAAGGACTGTGTCTGTCTGGTTCACTGCTGTGTCCCCAGCACAGTGCCGGCGGTGGGAGGGAAGGGCGAGGGAGGGGGACGGAATGGGAGGAAGGGCACCCTCTGCAAAGCTCCAAGCAGCCTGCAGACCCAGACAGGCCCCAGCCGGAGAGGGGTGGCCAGGAGCTCGGCCACTCCACTGGCTCACCTCAGAGGCCTCAGAAGGCCAGTCAGCCATGGAGATGGTCATCTTGTACTGGGTGTCGCTGGAAGAGAGAAGGCAGGCCTTGCTGTGCGCCCCCCCCACCCCCCGGCACCCACGCCGCCCCCCGCCGCCCGCCCGCACTCACTTGCAGGACTCCTTGCACATCCGGATGCAGGTCTCCCTCTGGCCCAGGCTCCTGCGCAGCTCCGAGTAGCAGTAGACTGCGCAGGGGCAGGAGAGAGGTGGCAGACTGAGCGGGCTGTCTGGGTGCTTTCCCCTACCCCTCTGAGCCTCTGGCTGCCCTCTGCCCTCCCGGCCCTGGGCCACCGAGGGTCTGTGACTGGGGGCAATTGTCTCAATCCAAACTCCCCCGCCATGGAGAACCATCCGTCCCTGCCCCCCACCTCCAGCCACTCTGCCCCAGCCTGGCCTGGGGAGCCTCCCCCAAACACCCGCGCTCAGCTCAGCAGGACCAGGGCAGCCCTGCTTGTCATCCTCAGTCCGGGAGGGGCCGGGGTGACAGGGTTGTGCTGAAGGGCTGGGCATCTGGAAGGGATGCAGTTTCCCTCCCGTTCCCACATGCTGGGTGTAAGAGGTGGTGGGCCTCTGCCGCCTGCAGCGTCCTCTGGTGTTGGGACCGGCCACAGGACGCAGCTCAGTGTGAGTCCTGCAAGGCTCCTCTTCCTCCTGTGGCTCCGGCTGCAAGGCCTTGGAGGCCACCCCCTCTCCCCGCGCCCCAGTACCCCCGAGAGGCCAGGGAGCCCACACAGACATGGACACAGTGCTGAGGCGGACCCACGTGGCCCTGTGCGTGCACACACACATGCACACACACACCAGTGTGCACACGCAGGCCCTGGAAGCACAGGCCGGTGCACACACACACGCCCAGCTGGGCACCACAATGTCAGTGCAGCTGCACATCGGAACACACGAATGCCCTTTCACACACACGTGGGAAACACGCATGCACGCACACCTGGCTCATGCGTGTGGCGGTGTTTTTGTGGCACACACAGCCCACAGACGCAGCCACTCCTGCAGACACATGTCAGGCGTACAAGTCATGGAGTTGTGGTGTGGAGGGGAGCCGGCTCCCCCTAGGAGGGGTGCTGGACAGGGAGGGGCAGTGGGCTGTGCGTGGGGCTGAGCCGCGCCCCTCCCTGGCAGCCAGAGCCCTCGTGGACAGGGCCCCGGCGGGCAGGGTGCCAATGGCTGGGGCCCACTCACCCCAGTCCGGGAAGTCGTGGCTGTTGCAGTATTTCTCCCCGGGGGGCAGCGGGTACAGATAGTGGCCACAGCTGCAGTTGTGGATCATGTGGTCTTGGAAGCATGAGCGAATACAGGCCTGGGTGGGGACAGGGAGGTCACAGACATGACTAGTGATGCCCCCACCGAGCCCCAGGGGGAGGGGCCCAGGGAACCTCATGCTCAGGCCCAGCGAGCTGGGGGATCAGGGGAGGGGTCCCTGCAGCTGGGAAGCAGTGAGTGGCCAAGCTGCGCCTCCTGTCCTTCGCAGGGGGACTCAGGCCGGCTCCCCGAGGATGGCCCCTGCCATCTGTCACAGTGAGGCCCTGGCTGCAGCAAGGGGATTTGAGGCCAGAGACAAAGAGGGACTTGCCAGGGACATTGATGAGGCGCTGACACACCCAGTCCTGTCCTTCTCAATAACGGCCGCTACGTTCTAGGGTTGCTGTGCGGATCAGATGATGTCATGTATGTAAAGTACTTGGTAGGGTCTCCCTAGCACAGATAAACCTGCCATTCCTAGCACGTTAATTCACACTTACAATAAAGAGCATATATAATAATGAATAACTACTGTTAGTATATTATAACCTTGGGGGTATTGAAAGGATCAAATGATGATATAACACATGCAAACCCTTAGTGGCTCAGGTTCTTCTTGGGGGACCCCAGAGTGAGAGCCTTATAACCCTGGGCATCCCCAAGGGCACACCTGCCAAGGGGGATGACAGGTGGGCACCTTGGGCCCTGGTGAGAACCCAGGGACTGGCTGGCTGCACGGCCCCAAGTGGTCACAGAAGTCCACACAGCCAGCCTGGCCGGACAGCTGTCCCAGAGACGTCAGCCTTGGGCCAGGTGCCATGGAGGGCCAGGGTCCCGAGGCCACAGGCCACGCTACCTGGATGGAGTAGGTGGTGTTGTGGTCGCGGTAGAGGTTCTGGATGGGGACGTCCGAGCCGTTTGCCGTGCACTGGCTGTAAGGCTTGCCCTTCCGCTCCAGCTTGTCCTGTGTCAGAGCAGGTGTTCGTGGGGGCCCCTGGTCAGCCTTAGGAAGCCCCCTCTGCACCTGCCCCCACTCCGCAGGTGGCTCTAGGGGATGGAGAGCACGGCCGCCCTGGCGGGGTCCAGCCGGAGGGCCAGCGGAGCGCACCGCGGGGCAGACCAGCTCCTCTCGGGCCGTGGGGGTCGGAGCTAGGCAGCTGGGCCCCCACCCTCACCCCTCAGGCTTCCCCGGGGCTGCGCCGTACCACCAGCACGCCGATGGATGTCTCCGTCCCCGACATGGCATAGATGCCCTCATCTTTGACGAAGGGGTACGACCTCTGCTCGTGAAGCAGCAGCCGGGCGCCCGCCGTGGACGTGAGGAAGGGCACGTAGTCCTCCTGGCCCAGGTCCAGGATCAGCTTCAGGCCTGCGGGGAGGGGCGCCGAGGCTGCCTGAACAGCTCCCAAGGCTGAGGGGACGCCCGCTTGTCCCCGCCGCTCCGTCCAAGGGGACCCCCAGGGCCTGCCTGGGAGCTGGCTCCACCGCAGGAAAACCCAGACTCCTGGTCTTCTCCCAGGCCCCTGTCCTCGTCCGAACCACCAGCCTCTCTTCCCTGGCTCCTCTCGCTCCCCCGCCCACAAGGCAGGTTGATCTAGGGGTGCAGTGGGACCCTCCCTCCCTCACATCCAGCCCCTCTCAGCGCCTGGGCCCCTCGTGAGGCGAGGCCTTCGAACGCTGCTCGCACCCTCACCCCACCCAGGAAGCCCAGCCCTGCCTGCAGGTCTCAGCCAGCCTTCCTCCAGGAGCCCCCAGCTGCCCAGGCCAGGTCTCAGGCTCTGCCATGTCCTCTACCAGCTCTGGAATTTCCTTCCAAGAACCTGCCTCCTCTTGTGAATCTTCTTTTATTGTCCGTCTTCATTCCCCCTCGACTGGTCCCTCTGTGAGGGCGGAGACCACAGGCCTGTCGTTGGTGGGGCGTGGGCTGCAGGCCGAGGGCTGGCCTCAGGGGCTTTTCACGCGCAGCCTCGCTGCTGCTCAGGAGACGCACGTGAGGGAGGCGCTGCTATCAGCTCCACTTTACAGATGAGGAAACCGAGGCACAGAGGGCGAAGGGGCTTCCCAAGCTCACCCAGGGCGGAAGTGGGGTTGCTGAGATTCTAACCCAGGCAGCCAGTGCCTCGATCCTAACCCTCTGCCCACGTGAGTTGGTGCGCACATCTCTGGTACACAGCGTGTCCCGGGTACAGAGCTGGTGAGGGCGGTCGGCCCACCCGTGCCCTCGACCAGCGGTCCTGATGTCTGAACGACAACCCGCCTCTTGGTAGCTGGCTGGGAGGAGGAGGGCTCTGCCCCCAGGTGCCAGCTCACAGCCCGGAAGCCACAGCCGCCAGCAGCCTGGCACCGCCCCCCATGCTCCCTCCTGTCCACCTGCTCCTGGTTCTCTCTGCCTCTGATCCGCTCTCTCAGGAGCCGAGTCGGGCGCTGCCATGTGTCAGCTGGGTGACCTTGGCTGAGTCACCCAAACTCCTCAAGATCCGGCACAGGGAGCAATGCCGCCTGCAGGGCCTGTGCTTGGGCCGCCTTCGTCCCCGCGACCCAGTGAGGTGTGCGCGTGAGCTGTGCTACCACCTTCCAGGGGGAAGGCGCTCCGGGAGGCCAGCCCTGGGCTCAGGGTCACCGCAGAGGGGCACCGAGGCTGGGGTTCCGTCGGACCACGAGGCTCAGCTGCTCTGAGTCCCCACTTCGCTCACTAGCAAAACGGAACCACCGCGGCTACCCCAGGGAGTGGCCGCGTGGGGCGAGGGCATGGCTGAGCCCGTCTGCCACCCCAGGCCCTGCCCGTCAGTGCTTGATGGCACCGCGGTCGCAGCCCCACACGGTGGGGAGGGCAAGCCTCCTGGTTCTGGCCCGGGAGCAGCCAGGACTCACCGAACTCAACGCCGGGGTTGGCCGAAGGCAGCGCTTTCTCCGTCATGCCCCAGTTGAAGGTGTAGCAGTTGCCGTAATCAGGATGGAAGAGGGAGGTGAAGTTCCTGAAAGAAACGCCGGCAGCTGGGGGACAGCGCCCAAGCCCGCGGCCTCCCGCCCGCCTGCCGAGGGGGCGCCAGGCTCTGTCCATCCTGCTGCCTGAGCGCACGCCACAGACCCCCAGACCCCTGGGAAAGGGGAGGAGGCAGTCTCTGGGGTCGGCCCAGGCTCTCCAGCTCAGCCAGAAATCACGAAAAAGAGGTTTCTTCTATGTTTTCATCTGTTTCATCTACAGCAGTGGGTCTCAACCTTCCTAATGCCGCGACCCTTTCATGCAGTTCCTCATGTTGTGCTGACCCCCAACCATACAATGATTTTCGTTGCTACTTCATAACTGTAATTTTGCTACTGTTATGTCTTAGGCGACCCCTGTGAAAGGGTCGTTCAACCCCCAAAGGGGTCCTGTAAGCCATGTAGTAGGTTAAACTGTGGCCCCCAAAAGGTATGTCCACGTCCTAAGGCCAGGGACCTGTGACGGGACCTTATTTGGAGAGACTCTTTGCAGATGTGATTAGGACCCTGAGGTGAGGTCAGCCTGGAGGACCTGGTGGACCTTATGTCCAACCGCCACTGTCCTGACAGGACATGCGAGGAGCTGCAGAGGAGACAGGCCCGTGAAGGGGAGGCAGAGGTCGCCGTGATGCAGCCCGGAGCCGCCAGTGCCCGGTGCCCCTGGAGCGGGAGAGGCAGGAAGGAGCCTCCCCGGAGCCCCTGGAGGGAGCCGCCCTGCAACACCTTGCTTTCCGACCCTGGGCTCCTCCCTGCAGAAGGAAGTTTCTGCTGTTTAAACCACTGTCTCTGGCAGAACCTACAGAGGCAGACTGGCCGACCTTGGAAATTCAGATACAGAGGGAGGTGGCCTGAGACGGAGGGCCGGGGAGGGGGGCTGTGAACCAGGAGAGGGTCCAAGCAAGGGCTGAGGACAGAGCACAGCAAAACGAGGCCTGCAGATGACCTTCCAGGTCTGTGCCATGTCATCAAAGCGCTCCCTGAGGAAAGCATTCGACAAGACCTGTTTCCACACAGGTGCGTGTGGGAGCAGAGACAGGACCATGTAGCTCCAAAGAATTTTGCTACAGACATTTTTTTGACATGGAACATTTCAAACATATGAAAGTACAGAGACAAAGCTCATCACCAGCTTCAGCAGCCATCGTCCCCCGCCAGTCAGGTTCCGTCTCTACCTGACGCCCACTCTCCCTTGCACGTTATTCTGCAGTGAATCTCAGACACAACAGTTTTGTTTGTAAACATCTCAGGGGATCTCTAAATGAAAGCACTTAACAATGCTGCTACCATGTTAAAAATAACTAACAAAAATGCTGTCATATTATTATTATTTTTTTTTTCCTTTATTGATTTTAGAGAGAGATGAAGGGAGAGAGAGAGAGAAGCGTCGATGTGAGAGAGAAACATCGATCAGCTGCCTCCTGCACGCCCCACACTGGGCATCGAGCCCGAGACCTGGGCATGTGCCCTGACCAGAATTGAACCGGTGACTCTCCAGTGCATGGGATGACACTCAGCCAACTGGGCCACATCGGCCAGGGCTTTTAAATCGCTTTTAATCTTTTTTTGCAGTATAGCTATAAAAATAGCTCCGGTGTGATCCAGCCAATAACGAAGCGGGAGTGAAACAGGCCGGGGACCCGCGCTCCGGCTGGAGGAGCACAGGCAGCCCAGCAGGCGGCCTTGCCAAAACCTTCAGCCTGCGTCTGTCGCTACCACTGACCACAGATGGAACAGACTCAGTCACCCCGGGAAGTCAATCTGCAAACCCCGGACCGTGGGGCCTCCACAAGATAAATGCCTCGGTTTCCTCGACCAATGGCGTGTGCGAGAAGGCAAGGGAGGCGCCCTCCAGACGAAGCGACTGGGAAGACTTGGGTACTATTGGCGTGTGGACTGTAACTGGATCCTGACTCAAAGCAGCAAGCAAACAAAAAGTGACATTTAAAGGGTGAACACACCGAAACAGTTGATGCTATTGAGGAATTATTGATGATTTGTTTTTTCAGATGGGATAATGGTGTTGTGGTTCTGTTTTTTTTAAAAAAAAGTCAAGCCTGGCCGGTGTGGCTCAGTGGATGGAGTGCCGTCCCATGGACAGAGAGGTCCCGGTTAGATTCCCGGTCAGGGCACATGCCCGGGTTGCAGGCTCAACCCCCAGGAGGGGGCGTGCAGGAGGCAGCCCATCGATGTTTCTCACATTGATGTTTCTACCTCTCCCTTCCTCTCTCTCTAAAAAAATCAGTAAAAACATATTTAAAAAATAAGTCTTCCTCTGTTACAGATCCATCCTGAGCTCTCACCTGAGCTCACCCCGTTCTGTTCTGCCTACGCCACGCCCCCCGCAGAGTGTACAACCAGCTTTGACGTGTCTCTGGACGCTTTCCTACTGTCTTTCTCATTCTATTAAAAACAGGAAGGGCTGGGCTGGGTGCACCCAATGCACAGACACAGGGCCGAAGCGCAGCATTGCCCTCGAAGCCTTACACCCCACACGCAGTCCCACTGCCCGCCCGCGAGCGCTCGGGCCTGCCCCACCTCCCACGCTGAATGGCTTGCTCACGGCTGCCTCCTGCTTCCCACGGAAGCCCAGTGAGGACGTGGTCGCGTCTCTCTCGGCGGAGAAAGAACGTGGAGACTGAAGCCCAGGCCTGGGAGCGAGCCTGCCTGAGCTCAAGTTCCGGCTGTCCCTGACTAGCTGGCGAGTGGGGAAGTCCCTTGCCTCGCTGGGCCTCAGCTGCAGCACAGGGGTGTGACAGCACCCACCCACAGCACTGCGGGGGGTGGGATGCCCGCTCATGCTCTCCGCAGAGTCCGACACAGGCGGCAGACACTCAGCAAACATTTAATATTATCAATTGCAATGTGTGGTAAGGCATCCACAGAGATAAGCATGAAGGAGCGACACCTATTCCCCCCGGGAGTGGGTCAGGGAGGCTTCTTGGTGGAGGTGAGGCCTGAGCTGAGACGTGAAGAGTGAGGGAGGGCGCTGACCTGGGAGTGGAGAGGGTACCCCGAGCAGGGAGCACAGCCTAGGCAAAGGCCTGGAGGGAAGGGATCGCTTTGGGCGGGCACTGTGGCGTCTGCATCCTGTGTGGGTTCAGGGCTGTGGCCACAGGAAAGGAACAGAGCGGTGCCAACCAGCTACAGCCGGGCACTGCTCTGGAGGGACAGACCCACCCCAGGGGCGTGGGGACACAGTGTTCCCAACTCACTGTCTCCGATGTCAGCCCAGGAGGCTGATCAGGGTGTGGCCGAATCCTCTCCTGCCCAGGGCTACCCTCTTGGTCTCCCTGTACCCACCTGCCAACTATTTGTTTGCTGATAAAGCTCTTTACCCAGAGAAGCTGCTCCTAGTACTGGCCGCCTCCAGCTGCAAAAACAGGTGTTTCCCTCCCAAACCTGTCCTGGGCCAGGGGCCAGGCCTCCAGAGGAAACCAGGAAATAGAGAATCCTAGCAGAAAGCAGTATAAGAACAGCGGTGCTGTGTGGCAGGGGTCAGGGCAGGCTCCCCAGGGCAGGAACTGGCTAGCCAATCATGTTGTAGCGGCAGCAGTAGTAATAATAACAGTAATAAAAATACTGATAATGATTACCTATGCCAGGTCTTGGATTCTAAATACCACTCTCCAGTAAAAGGACCAGGGGTCCTAGGAGCAGAGACGGATTCTAGGCCCGGGGCACCTTGGCGTGCCAGGAAGTAGGAGCACTAAAAAATAAATAGCTACATGCACACATGCACGAGGACACGTCAAAGGGACTGGACAAGCTTCTGTGGACGAAAAGGGTTTCTGCAATAAGTCCGACGAGTCCAGTGATGCAGTCACCTCACAGCTGGGCGGGTCATGGTGGGCAGTCCTGCCCCAGGCCTGTAACTTCTTTAGTGAAAGGTTGATCTTTGCCTTGAGCAAGCCCTGTCCCTTGCTCCTGTGCCCCCAGGTGAACACACCTGTGAAATGCCAGGGTGACCCTCTTCCAGACCCCTCAGAGGCCACCGGAGGGAGCACAGCATCGCAAGCATCCTGCACCTGACTCCCTCCGTCTCCATGTAGTCGTCCTCATGTTCCCGCCTTAATTCCAAATGTATACAAGAAACTGCAAACTGTTACTCTGCAGATCATTTGAGATTTTCCCGGCATTGCGGTCAGTTTAGCTCAAATAAACTCTTAAAACTTCGCTTCAGGCCTGGGCGTTCTTACGTGGACACGCCCAGCGGCCGGAGCTGGAGGATCTGATTGGAGGAGGAACCGTGGTCCAGTGCACACGGTGGAGACACGTGACCAACAGGGGCCCCCGCGGAGGGGAGACCAACCTGCCCCACAGGGGTCCCCGCCAGAGGGCTGGACTGCGCCGCCTCCACACTGGGCCGGGCGTGAGGCCGCACCGGAGGCCACCCCTGGCACCTTAACCCGGGGCGGAAGGCCAGCACCACAGGTCCCCTGGCGTGATGTGGGGGGCGGGGGCCCTCACCTCTGCATCTTCTGCCCCAAGCCCTCTTGTCTGAGCAGACCCCATGGAGCACCGTCTGTGGACGCCTGACCAGCCTCTGAAACGGTCTCAGTCCTCAGCACAAGGCGGAGAGAGCCGCTGCGGCCCAGACAAGGGACACGCGACGACTACACGCAGTGCGACCTCGGCTGGGATTCGGGGACAGCAAAGGGGCACCCGGAAAACCGATGGAGTCGATCGCAGTGTTGCGTTTCGTTAAGGGCAGTGTGTCAGTGCTGGTTTCTCAGCTGTCACCATTGCCACGGTGACGTGTGGTAACAACAGAGGAGACTGGGACAGGAGGATGAGGAAACTAAGTCTGTCTACGCGTTTGCAACTCTTCTATAAATCTCAGCTGATTCCACAAGAAAAAGGTGGCTTTAAAAACGCTCTTATAATTCTTAGCGGGTGCCTCCAGGAAATGGGACCTAGGGCACCAGGGCCCAGGAAACGTGCAGGAGCGAGCCAGGAGGGACTGGCGCCCACGGCACCCCTCACCTGTAGCTGCAGGGCTCGGCCCCGAACAGGCAGGCCAGGATCAGCTGCTCGCCTGGGTAGCCCATCTTCACCAGCTCCTGGGTTGGCACCTGTGAGAAGATGTTGGTGGCCTGCAGGGTGTACCACTCTGTCACAGCCTGGGTGGCGCTGGTGAAGTTTCGGAAGGTGCACACGGTCCCATTGAGGCAGCACTGCGGAGACCAGGAGGAATTCCTGTGGGTGCGGGGCTGCTGGCAGGGCCCCAGTCGTTGCCCCAAGGGCACAGGCTGAGGGTGCTTTGCTAGCTGCCCTTGCCCTGGCTGCACCCTGGCACTGGGCTCCTGGCTGGGCAGTGAGACCATGTTTACGCTCACGCTCACATGTGCCCAGGGCTGCCCCTCACCCACAGCTGCACAGTCACAGGGCTCACATAGCTGCCCACCCCCCACCGGTGGCCTTCAGCACGAGTGAACACACACACACGAATACCCGTATGTGCACACACATATGCACACATGCACAAACACATACAGAGACACACGCCTGTTTTCTGACACCCCAGCCACATGATGCCATGGTCACAGCTATGCATATACATACCAGGCTCCCCCAAGCCCATGACCTACACTCGTACCCGTGGCTCCACACTCAGCTGACGTGAGCACACATGCAGATGGACACACTCACACCCTCCGACTCCCTGACCCCTTTCCCAGTGCCCTCCCGATGGTCAGAGGCAGCTGCCCGGAAGCCTTGTGAACCGTGGACTCCAGACTCGCCTCCCCTCCTCTGGGGAAGGGCCTGGGCCTTGTCAGCAGAGCCTGCCGAGGGGTGCAGGGCCCTCCACTGGCTGCGGCTGGCACACCACCAAGTCCAGCTCACCACACAGAACCACTTGGCCCTGGGCCGCTGGTCTGGGCCTCTGTCCTCCACTCGCCCTCCTCTCACAGTGGGCCGTCCTTCTGCACCCCGGAGGCTGAGCGGCTCCTTCTCCTGAGACGGCCTGCCCGGGGCCGGCGGGGTGCGGGGAGCACTGTCCTCAGGTCGGTTGTCTCCCCTTAGGGAGATGATGATAAAACTCAGCACTCATGCTGGCCCAGGCTCTGTTCTCAAGACTTTAATTTATGGTCCCCATTCAATTTTCACAGCAACTCACCCCACCGTCACGAGGGACCGGAGGCCCGGAGGGTGTGACAACAGCAGACCCTCTCCCCGCTGTATGTGCACACACACACTCACACACATGCATACACACACATGCAAGCACGTACAACACACACATGCACACAGCACACACGTGTACAGCGTGCACATGCACACACGTGCAGCATACTCACACGCATACTCGCGCACACACGTGCGCACACACAGGGCCTGCCCTTTGAGCGGTGCAGCCACCAGGGACACGCCTCACTTGCTTTACTGATGAGGACATGGGCACGGGCAGCCAGAAAGTAGTTGGGTCCTGGGTTCCAGCTGGCAGCGGGACCCTGAAAGCCTCGAGCTCTGTGCTGGTATGTGTGGAGATGTGGGGCGGTACTGACCTTGTGGTGCCCGGGAGGCAGTGGCCTCTCTCTGGGGAGAGTATGGCCCCCGCCCAGGTCCCCAGCCAGGCTGATTGTCAGCATCACCAGGGAGCTGGTTAACATTACAGACTCCTGGGCTCCGGCACAGGGCTGCCCTCAGGCGCTGCAGGCGCGGGGCCCAGGGATCTGTACAGGCACAGAGTCCCCGCACCCTGGGCACCGACAGGCGCACCCTGTCTGCAGCTGAGCTCCGGCACTGGCTGCGGCACTGCTGTGGTTTCTCCCCGGCCCATGGTTATGTCCCCGTCTTCTGATGGTAAGACTTAACCCGTCCTTCAGGGACCCCCTCCCCCCTTGCCTCACTGGTAGGGCCGACTAGCGGACATGTGCCTGGGGCCCACTTACCAGCCTCATGGCTACTTTGCACTCCTGGGCGTTGCAGGTCCTTCTCGGTGCTGGGCTGCTGCTTGCCGAGTCGTTGTGATGGTCTGCAAAGAGGTCGAGGACCACCGGGTGGTGGGGGTTCCGCTCATCGATAAGGACCAGGGGTGTATGGTTCCAGATGGTGAAGTTCAGGGCCTTGGTGGCATTGGCGTGAGCTGGCTCCGAAGCCACGATCCTCTCCAGGACTGCTTCCATCAGTTGGTCCAGGTCCTTCAGCAAATGCCTGACTTTAGAATACCTGGGTGGGGAGAGGACTGGTCAGGGGGTAAGGGCCAGCTGAGAAACAGAGCAACTGCAGCCCGGGACCCCCTCGAACCCCAGCACAGCTGCCATCATGTGTGAGAAGAAGGCCTTGCCCAAGCACCAGCTCCCTACCTACCCACCCATGTGTCCATGTGTCCACCCACACACTCACTCATGCATTCACTGAGATTTAATGAGCACCTCCTATGCGCCAGGCACTGTGCAGGTGCCGAGGACACAGTGAGAAACGGAGGCTGTGGGAGTTGCTGTGACTTCCCAAGCTCACCCACTGATGAGGGGCAGAGCTGAGCCTGAGTCTGGATTGGTGGCTTCAGTGGGCATGCTGTCTGTGCCCGGGAAGTAGGGGTGTCTGCTGCCTTCCTCCCAGGAGGGGATAGGAAGCGCAGGGAGGAGAGGAGGTCTGTGACCCCGAGGTCCTAATTTTCTAGCAGTGATTTTGGGAACAGGAGCTAGTTTCAGGAGGGAGAAGGTGGACTGTGGGCTGAGCAGTCTCAGCCCTCGGAGGTTCTATATCGGAAATGGTGATCAGTTAGTCTGGCAGCAACGTGTCCATATCAGGGAGTGTCCCCACCAGGCCCTGTGTGGGGGCCCCAGGCCCTCTACCCCAGTCACTCCATACCCTACACCAGACTATGGTCACCAGTGTATGCGAGCTCTGGCTGGAGGACTTCCTGCAGGAGAGACCATTAAACCCTGGACACAGGCCCAAGTTCTGGTACAAAAGTGTACAGCAGCCAGTGCTGACATCATCCTCGGACGCTGACATCAGCCTGCCCCTGACCACCAAACCAGCCACCTGTGTGCACACAGGAAGAGGAGGACGGGGAAGGTGGCGAGCTGTGGCGGCGAGGGCTGCTATTGCCGCCCAGATGTGCACAGCTGCTGTTGAGCTTGGTGGGTCATTGTGTGGGCTCTGGGTTCAAATCCTGACATTGCACTTAATATCTGTGTGGCCTTGGGCAAGTAAGCCTCTCTGAGGCTTTGTCCTCTCATCTACAAAATCGGGGGATTAAAATATTTACCATAGAAGGCTGTTGGGAGGCTTCAGTGAGGTGAGGCTTATAAAGCACTTGGAACAGTGCCTGGACAGAGTGCTGTTTTACTATTATTATTAAGGGTTCTCTTGAGTAGCTGCAAGGACCCACACAATCAGGCAGGAGACCTATTACTAAAAGAAAGGGATTTTCTGATAACTGGAAATGTAAACTGGAAGTATAAATTCCCTTCTAGGCCCTTCTTGTGGACAAGAATGTTTTCTGACTCAGCCACACTGGTCCTTCTTTCAATTCTTTGCACCAAGCTCTGTCTCACCCCAGGACCTTTGCACATGCTATGCTCTCCGCTTAGAGTACTCTCTTCATCCCTGACTGGTTAGCTAACTTGTACTCATTCTCTGGGGCATTTTCCCATGATTGACCCACTGCCTCTCCTTAACCCTGACTAGGTTGGGTCTCCTTGTGTGTTCCCTTCATAGGCCTTGCTATCAAGTGGTTAAATGGTGGCAGGTCTCAGATCAGGCCTGAGTTCAAATGCCATCATTGTCCACCGTGTGTCTCTGGGCAAGTTTCTTGACCTCTCTGAATCTCCACTTCCTGACCTGTAAATTGGGGCTACTGCAGGAGTGCCGTCCTCTAGGGTAGTTGTGTGGATTAGAATTACATTAATTACCCAAGAACTCTCAACACATTGCCTGGCATTTCATAAGCCCTCAATACATGGCTGCTGTATAAATATGTGTATATATATATATATATATATATATATATATATATATATATAATCACTTTATAATTATTGAACTATTATAATTAATTTAATATTTAAGAGAAAAAGATTAATGTCTATTTTCTTTGGTAGGCTGTGAAGAGGGCAGGGACTTTTATTCGCTGATGTATTCCCAGTGCCCATAACAGTGCTTGGCACATAGTAGGTTCTCAAAACACACACATTGAATCAGTCACTAGGCACCGGTGTGCCCGAGGCGGGGCTACCAGGTATTTCTGAGGCTCTCTCTAAGCCTAGACGTTTATGAATTTTGAATCTTATTTGCTGCAAAGGGATGAAAGCAAGGAGGGAAAGAAAGAGAAAGAAGGGAAGGAAAGAAAAGGAATAGAGAGAGAAAGGACGGAAGAAAGGGGGTAAGAAGAAGAGAGAGAAGGGAAAGAAAAGGGAAGGGAGCAAAGGAAAGCTGGGAGGAAGGGGAAGGAAAGCCAAGAGCCGGCTGGGGCTGAGGCCAGCCTTGCGCTCCAGGGACCACCTACTGGAAGGGGCTGGCGTTGCAGATGGTGACGGCGGGGAAGTCCATGGTCTTGAAGCCGACAGAGAGGGAGACGCTGACCTCCCAGCTCAGGTAGGTCCTGATGAACACGCCCCACTGCCAGAAGACAATGGAGGCGAAGAGCAGGGTGAGCACGAACCACATGGCCTTCTTCTTGGGCCCCTCGCAGATGATGCGCTTGGGGCCATGGGTGTTGGTGTTGTCACAGTACCACACCAGTAGCTCCTTATAGGTGTAGCCGGGGCCCTTCTGCAGCCGGTGCAGGCACTTGAGCAGATACTTCTTCACCTGCATTGTGGCACCTGCAGAGACACAGGAATGCTGTCAGCTAGGACGCCAGCCACATGTCCGAGGATGCCCCTGTTGGGCCAGAGCATCCACGGGAGACCCGCAGCCCAGGCTGCTCACAGCGGTCTCTTTCCTTCCCCTTTCCTTCCTTTTTGCCACCTCTCAGCATCTATCCAACCAAAAACCATTTCTCGAGTGCCTACTGCACGCCAGGCACTGGATCAGTCCCTCTGGACTCAATAACGAGCAAAACACTTTTCTGCCCTCTGGGAATTTCCAGCCTGGTGGACAAGTTAGTTAAACTCCCAACTCCTCAGGTTCCCACTCTGTGGAACAGGGCCAGCGGTGCCTAACTTACAGGACTGCCGAGAGGGTGAAATTCGGTGCCGCATAAGAAGTGCTCAGTGCAGTGCCTAGCACAGACACCTGCTCTGTTTGTTAGCTGCCACCTTTACAAGCTGTTAGCAAGGGGGGCAGATGTTAATCAAATAATCCACCCAAAATGCATGGTTACAAACCGCAACCAGGATGGGGCCCTGTGCTCCGAGCTCCCGGAGACAGGGTGGCCATTGAGAACGCGGGCTCTGGAGCTGAAATGTCTGGCTTTGAATTCAGTGCTGCCACTTTCTGGCTGTGAGTTTGAGCAAATCGCTTGTTCAGTGCCTCAGTCTCCTCGTCTGTAGAATGGGGATGATAATAGCCTCTACTTCATAAGGTTGTTGTGAAGGTGATGAAAGTATGGAGTACGGATTAATGTCTGGCTCCGAAGTGTCCGCTGCTGTGATTACAACTGCCTCATACACCCCAGTCTGAGTCCCTGGGGGAGCTGGGAGTTCACAGCAGGGTTCAGTGGGGGAGCAGAGTGGGTGGAGGGGGCAGCAGGAGTCTTGTGGGCCATGCTAAGGATTTGGGTTTCAATCCTGAGAAAATTGAACCTTTGCAGGTATGACGCCGTTGAATCCGCCTCTGAGAAGGCGCTGTGGCTGCTCTGGACACAGTGGGAGCACGTGCAGGGGCGGGCGGGTCCGGGAGCACGGCGGGCAGGGGCGGGCGGGCCCGGGAGCACGGCGGGCAGGGGCGGGCGGGCCCGGGAGCACGGTGGGCAGGGGCGGGCAGGGGCGGGCAGGGGCGGGCAGGGGCGGGTGGGCCCGGGAGCACAGTGGGCAGGGGCGGGCGGGCAATGTCTAACTTCCCTGCTTCTGTTTCCTATCTGCGCGAGGAGATGGGTTCTTATGAGATGAACCAGGATACGAGCGCAGGGCACAGGCTGTCTTCTCAGGAATGTGTTTCCTCCTTCCTCCTTCCCGAGACAGAGTGGGACCTGTGCAGGGCACCCCAGCCCCATTCTTAGAGCCTCAGTTGGCTACCGCCACCTCCTTCACGAAGCTGTCCTGACTCCCTGGCGGAAGGACCCTCGCCCTCCTCTGAGAGCCGCTGACTTTCAGTGAGGTGCCTGCTTCCCAGCACCCCGGCCCCTCGCCCTGATGTTCCCTGGGTGACCTGCCCCCCCAGTCACAGTGCTGTGAGTTGCCAGGTTGACCTCCACGCCAGGTTGGGCCACTGGGACTCAGTTCCGTTACTTTATGCTGGGATAACTGCGGAAGAGACCCCCTTTCAGCCAAGATGACTAAGTCGGTGGCATTTGGCACCGCAAGTGGGAAGACCGCCAGAGAAGAAGGCCAACGGAGAGGAGCCTCAGGATGGAGAGATTTCTGACATCATTTAAACACCTGGATCTGCAGTTTCTGAAGCCATTTATCCCTGAACTCATCAGATATGGGAACCAATGAATTTTCTTTCTCGCTTTTGCTGATCCAAACTGGGTGTCTGTCAAATATTTGCAACTATTAGAATCTTTTTTTTTTTTTAAATCCTCACCCGAGGACATTTTTGCATTTGTCTTCAGACAGAGCAAGAGGGAGAGAGGGAGGAAGAGAGAGAGAAACATTGATGTGAGAGAGACACATTGAGTGGTCGCCCCCCACATGACCCCAACTGGGGCCGGGGACAAACCAGCCACTGAGGTACGCGCCCTTAGCGGGAACTGAACCCAGGACTCTCTGGTCCGCCGGCCTACGCTCTAACCGCTGAGCCAAACCGACCAGGGCACAACTATTAGAATCTTAATGAAAAGGAAATTCGCCTCGTTCTACCCTGGGACCGCTTCTCACCGTTTTGCGGCTTCCCTGCCGTCTACCTTGCTGCGTGTCCGTGAAATCACTCTCAGGCAAGGAGAAGCTCAGCGGGGTCCCGCAGGTCCCCTGCGCCTGTGACCCTGCTCGTCCCCCGTTTAACGACGAGGCCCCCGGAGTCTGGTCAGAATGAACACCGTTTCGGGAGCTCTGGTTTGGCCCCGCGGAGACAGCCCCGTGAGAACCAACAGATGTTACAGCGCTTTTATGTCAGATTTCATCTCCAGGGTGGTAGATGGTCTCTGTCTGGGATGTAGAAACAGCTTGTGTAGAAAGCTTTACATCTGTTTACAGCCTAGCCCTGGCCGGTTTGGCTCAGCGGTTAGAGGGTCGGCCTGCGGACCAGAGAGTCGCAGGTTCGATTCCGGTCAAGGGCTCATGCCTCGGTTGCGGTTCGTCCCCGGCCCTGGTCGGGGTCGTGCGGGAGGCAGCCACTCGATGTGTCTCTCTCACGTCGATGTTTCTCTCTCTCTCCCTCCCTCCCACTCTGTCTGAAGATAAATGGAAAAATATCCTCGAGTGAGGATTTTTAAAAAAATTAATAATTCTGTTTACAGCTTAAACCAACCGAAACAAGCTCAGTGGAGGGGGAGCCCGTAACCTGGACGCAGGAGGAGTGGACGCCGCCGTGCCTCAGACGGGCACGGGGGGGTTACCGTGCCTCAGACGGGCACGGGGGGGGGTTACCGTGCCTCAGACGGGCACGGGGGGGGGGGTACCGTGCCTCAGACGGGCACGGGGGGGGGCTGTGCCTCAGACGGGCACGGGGGGGGGCTGTGCCTCAGACGGGCACGGGGGGGGGTTACCATGCCTCAGACGGGCACGGGGGGGTACCGTGCCTCAGATGGGCACGGGGGTGGGGGGGGCGCTGTGCCTCAGACGGGCACGGGGGGGGGGGCGCCATGCCTCAGACGGGCACGGGGGGGGGGGCGCCGTGCTGGCAAACTTCTGCAGCAAGTTAAAAAACCATAAATGTTGTGTGTGCCCATTCTTGTTTTCTTCTAAAAGAAAACATCTGCTCATCGTCAGAGACAAATGTTCCCTGAGGCTGGGCTCTCCTGGTGGAAGGGTGACTGGGAACCCAGTGTGTGTCACTGCTTACTTTGACCAAAGACACGTAAGTGCTATTCATAAGGTCAGTTCCCCCGAGCCTTCTGAATGAGAGGTTGCATATGGATGACCCAGGAGCTGCATTGGATTTGCAAAAGTTTTTTTTCCCCTTAGCTCAGTATTAAAAAAAAAATTCCCTTTTTGTCGAAGCCGGGTGGTTCCGTTGGTTGGAGGGTCGTCCTGTGCACCAAAAAATGTTGCAGGTTTGATCCCCGGTCAGGGTGCGTGTGGGGGACAACTGATTGATGTTTCTCTCTCGCTCTTCCTCTCTAAAAATCAGTAAAACATATTGTTGGGCGAGGTTTAAAACAAAATTCCCTTTTTTAAATAACAGCTTTATTGAGAGATAATTCACATATCTTAGAACTCATCCATTTAAAGTGTAGAATTCAGTGGATTTTAATATATCCAGAGTTGTTTACCCATCACCATGATAAGTTTTAAAACACTTTTGTCTTCCCCCAAAAGAAACTCTAATCATCAACGGCGACTCCTCGTCCCTCCCTCCACCCTCCCTACCTCAGGCAAGCGCTCCTCTGTTTTCTGCCTCTGTAGATGTACTATTTGGACATTTCATATCAGTGCAACCATACATTATGTGGGCCTTTGTGACTGGCTTCTTTCATTCAGAATAATGTTTCCAAGGTCCATCCACGTTGTAGCAGCTGTCAGGATTTTGTGTTTTTTTTTGTTTTTTTTAAATTGTCAAATAATATTCCATATTATGGATATGTCACATTTTATTTATTCATTCATCAATTAATGGGCATTTGGCTATTATGAATAATGCTACTATAAACATGTGTGTACAAGTTTTGGTGTGGACATGTTTTCATTTCTCTTGGGTGTATACCTAGGTGTGGATATACCCACTGGATCATAGGGTAATTCTATGTTTAACCTGTTGAAGAACTCCCAGACTGTATTCCATGGTGGCTATACTATTTTAAATTCCCACCAGCAGTGTATGAGGGTTCCAATTTCTCCGTATCTTCTTCTAACCTATCAGCCATTAAAATTTATTATAACCATCCCAGTGGGTGTGACGCGGTGCCTTATTCTGGTTTTGATTTGCATTTCCCTGATGACTAATATTGTTGACCATCTTTTCATGTGAGATTGGCCAATATAGTCATTATATGGCCAATAAATCTTTGGAGAAATATGTATTCAGATCCTTTGCTCATGTATTTTAATTGGTCTATTTGTCTTTTTATTACTAAGTTCTTTTTTTTTTTTTTTAATCCTCACCCGAGGGCACCTTTCCATTTTTTGTTCAGACAGAGTGGGAGGGAGAGAGAGGGAGAGAGAGAAACATCAATGTGAAAGGGACACATCGAGTGGCTGCCTCCCACGCGACCCAACCAGGGGCCAGGGACAAACTGCAACCGAGGTACGTGCCCTCAGCGGGAACCGAACCCGGGTCTCTCTGGACCGCAGGCCGACGCTCTAACCGCCGAGCCAAACTGGCTAGGGCTATTACTAAGTTCTAAGAGTTATTTATATATTCCATATAAGTTCCTTATCAGATGTAGGATTTGCAAAAATGTTCTATTTTGTGGGTTATCTTTTCACTTTCTTGATGGTGTCCTTTGAAGCACAAAACTTTTAAATTTTGATGAAACCTAATTTGTCTATATTTCTTTTGTTGCTCATGCTTTGGTATCATATCTAAGAATCCATTGCCTAACCCAAGGTCATAAAGACTTATCCCTTTTATTTATTATAAGAGTTTTATCATTTTAGCTCTTATGTTTAGGGCTTTTATCCAGTCTGAGTTAATTGTTGCATGTGGTGTGAGGTAGGGGCTCAACGTCATTCTTTTGCCTGTGGATATCCACTTGTCCGACACCAAGACGATTCTTTCCCCGTTTAACTATTTTGTGACCTGTAGTGTTTTCTCAAAGGTATATTACTTACATGAAAGGAAACCTAAGTAAATGGAGAGATACACCACGTTCGTGGGTCAGCAGACTCAATATTGTTAAGATGTCAATGAACCCCAAATTGATCTCTGGAGTAAATTCAATCTTAATAAAAATCCCAGCAGACTTTTTGCAGAAATCAACAAGCTGATTCTAAAATTTATATGGAAAAGCAAAAGAATTAAAATAGAAAAACCACCACTTTGAAAAAGAAGAACAAAATAGAAAGACATGTACCATCAAAACAGGGTGACATTGGTGTAATGACGACCTATATTGGTCGATGGAATAGAAACAGAGTCCAGAAACAGACCTACAAAGGTGCCAAGGTCATTCAATGCTGAAAGGACAGTCTTTTCAACAAAAGATGCTGAAACAAATGGATGTCCATAGAATAAAAAGTGAGTTTCAACCCCCTACCCCATACTATATACAAAACTTCACGTAAAGCGGATCAGAGAGCAACACAAGAGCTAAAACTATAGAACATCCGAGGAGTACGGGGAAATGTTGGAGTAGGCAAAGCTGTTTCAGACAGGTGACCAAACCATGAATCAGAAAAGAAAAAAACTATACGTGTACTTAATAAAAATAAAATCTTACCTTCAAAGGACACTGTTAAGAAAATGAAAGAGAAAACCACTGGGAGAAAACACTTGTAATAATATGTCTGACAAAGAATTTGCATGCAGAATATATAAATAGTTCTGAGAACTCAGTAAGAAGACAAAAGGCCCAACAAAAGGGGTCAAAAGATTTGAAAAGACACGTCATAAAAGATGATATTTGAATGACCCATAGGCACACAAAAAGATGCTTAACCTCACCAGTCACCGGGGAAATGCAAATCGAAACGGCAGCGAGGTGCGGCTCCCACCCACCAGTCAGACAGCACCCCGTCGGCGAGGATGTGGAGCAACCCAACGCTCCACGTGGCTTTGGAAACCAGTTCGGCAGTTTCTCATAAAGTTAAAAGGACACTTATCACGTGACCTAGCAATTCCACTTTTATTTATCCAAGAGAACTAAAAATATGCTCAAATGAAGACGTTTACATATATATTGACAGCAGCCTTATTCATTAATAACCCTAAACTAAAAACAAGCCAATTGTCCACCGACGAGGGAGTAAATAATCCTGGGGCATATGCACACCGTGGACCCCCGCCCCCGCAGCAAAGAAAAGGATCGGAGCACTGGTACACACACAGCGCGGACGCGTACTCACAAATGACTGCCGAGTAACAGCACAGACGCAGAAGGGTGCGGACTATACGATGCCATGTGTGAAGCCCTAGAGAAGGAATGTTCGTCTACAGTGACAGGAGGCAGATCAGCGAGTCCTTGGGCCTGGGGTGAGGAGGAGATTGATAGATTGACTAGAAAGAGACAATTGTGGGGTGATGAAAACATTCTACTTCTTGTGGAATGTTTAATTGGGCGCATACATTTTTAAACACTCATCAAGCACTACACTTAGAATGGAGGTATTTTATTGTATATAAATTATATCTAAATAAAATTTTAACCAAACACTTCAATCCATTGCCATTTCAAAATTTCACATTAAAAAAAAAAAATGTAGGTTTTCTTCATCTTTTGAGAACTCAGAACGACCTGAGCACCGTCCCCACGCGGCAACACGGCTGGAGCTCAGCAGCGGCTGCCGAGACGCCTGTGCTCCCAGCACCCCGGTTCTCCCGTCCCCGTCTTCTCCCACGGAGCCCACTTTACTCATTTCTCATTCCCTGCACTGGCGTATATGGCATTTGACTTAGTGGCCCCTGTAAATTGTAGGGTACATGCTTTCATTAAAATCCCCTGCACTTATTTTTGCACCAAAACCTCAATTACCCAAGGTTATCAGGGA
Source organism: Tadarida brasiliensis (assembly GCA_030848825.1). Taxonomy (NCBI): domain Eukaryota; kingdom Metazoa; phylum Chordata; class Mammalia; order Chiroptera; family Molossidae; genus Tadarida; species Tadarida brasiliensis. The sequence goes on from CM061258.1 coordinate 124,867,530, forward strand.
GTAAGTGTTCTGGGTAGCTGGATTTTTATAGTTAATTGAAGGTTCACCTAAAAATGGATTTGACTCTGGTTATTGGAAAATATTTCCTGTTTCTGCCTCTGCTCGGGCAGCCCCTGAACAGGACCCCTGTCCTGGAGCAGCCAGCCAGGGTGGGAGCCACAGACGGCTGGGGGCTCCAGGCTGGAGATGGCGCAGGAAAGCTTGAGGAGAGTGGGCGGAAGCTCTCAGAGGCCAAGGTACACACCGGCGTCATTTATTTATAAATGCAAATATGTGCACTGTAGGCACCCAGATCTGGGTCTCTATACATCACCTTGACCAAAAGAAACCAGGGCTTCTTAGAAAAACGGCTCATGCCCCTTCCGGTGCGGGAAACGTACAAGAGGAGCCTGGGCCACTGGATACACCAGCAAGCCAAGGAAGGCGCCAAAGACAGCTGGGGTCGCTCAAAAGGACTCCTTGAAGTGGTTCTTACTGGCAAAGGTGGGACAATTTGAGCGTCTTTAAAAAAACACTGCAATGAATCGAAATATTAAATGCATAAAAAAATCTGTGAGGTCAAAATAATACTGAGAAAGGGGGAGTAAGGAAAACATTAAAGTTATTGATAATAAGTGTCATTAAGAGATGGGTCCCACTGAGGTTTTCACCTGCATTTGAGGCACTAGCATCTATTATGTTCAGTAAACTGCTTAACTTACTGCAAGAGCCTGCAAATTTCAACTCGAAATCTAGTCCCAGGCCTGTTTTTGTACAGCCCTTGAGCTGAGAATGGTTTTTATGTTTTAAAGGGTTGTAAAAATATGACGACAGGACAGAGACACGCGGCCTGCAAAGCCTGAACTGTGACCTATCTGACCCTTTACAGAAAAGCCCTTCTGAGACCTGGTCTACTGTGACCTGAGTACTTGCATTTAATAGACTGAAATCTTTTAAATGGCTTTTCATATCATATCTGTGAGTTTGATTTTGTTATTTCCCCCGAAATACCTACTAATGCAGTTTCCCAAGCATCAGCAATTCTCATACCACCTTCACTATTTTTGCTAAATCCCTATAGCACTTGTGTCATTATTTACGTAATATAAAACATCACGTCAACTCACTTTTTTGCTTAAAAAAATTCAGCCTTGTCTTAAGTAATACTATGAATACTAAGCAAAACTAAGCCTGTGAAATACATTTGCTATGCTAAGGCATTTTTTCCTAATACACATGAAAATAATTTCACCACTTGAAAAGGGGTTCCTCTGTGTACCACTTAAAATCACCTTGCTTACTGCCCTGCAGGAAATTCTCTGGTGGTTATCTCCTACCTGGCTGGAGTGTGCGCTGGCCCAAAGACGTGCGGTCTCCAGCCTTTCCACCTGTCATCCTGCATTCCTTTTAGTCCATTGGGGTAGGCATAATCATGCCCATTTCACAGAGAGGTGATTAGAGCACAGGGGACTTACCCAGGGTCACAGTGAGTCAGAGATAGGTCTGGAAATAGAAACCAGAGAAACCTGACCTCTTGCACCAGTTCTGGTGGGTGTCTGGGAAGTCTACAGTGTAGCAATGCATCCCGCCTCCTCCTCTGTGTGCACAGATGCACCTCATTCGCCCAGGGCTGTGCTCACCGTCAGCTGGCCGTCCTCCCATAAAGTCAAACTCAGTGTGACCAAGGGAGGCGATAAGGGAGGTGGTTCCTTCCATGTCCTCTTGGAGGGGACGAAAGGTCTCATTTGAGCTGATCAGAGAAGGAGGATTCTGCCAGGGTAGATATTTAAGTGGAATAAAAAAGGCAGATCAGTATCTAAAGCTGGCATGCGTTTGTGTAAAGAAAAGGTGTAGAGATATTTACCTCCCAGAGGCTACACCAGAAAGTGGTCATAGGAGTGGCTGACTCTCTTCTTCTGTACCTTTTGTATTTTGGACCATATCAGTGTTTTGTTTTTTTTTAATTAAATCTATTGGCATAACATTGGTTACTACATATCAAGGTTTCATCTATTCATTTATTCGATCAGTAACCATTAAGCCCCGACTGTTGCTCAGCACTGTTCTAGGTGCCCAGATCCATCGACAACAAGCAGTGAGGATGTGGCCCTGGCTTTGTGTAGCCTACCTGCCCACGGGAGAAAAAAAGTTAAAAATCAATTTTTAATTGATGCTGATTGGAGTTATGTTTTAAGAATTCTGTATGGCAGCTATCAGATTCACAAACATTAAAACGTCTTACAACCCCAGTCCTGGCCGAGCTTTGAGGAAGAGCACGGATTTGCACGCTGATGGGTGTGGGTTGGTGCAGTCATCTGGGGAGTAACTGGTCCTCTCTACTGCATTTGGTGACCAGGACCCAGCACTCCCACTTCGTGTGCGTGCCGTGCAGGCGAGCTTGTGTGCGTGGGTGCATGCAGGCCTGTGTGAGCGCTGTAGGGTGGTGGCTGCACACTGTAACACCCTCAGACTGGGAACAGCCTCACTGCCCAGAGTGAAAAGGCTGCTGTGGGGCGGATGGGGTGCAAACCACCATCGCAAGAGTTGTGGGAGCAAAGCAAGGGAGAGCAGCTGCGTTTCGGGGTTGCTGGGGGGCTTGGGGAGCAGTTCCGGTAGGTGCTTTAGGTGAGCAGAGGTGTTAATACTCTTGGCCTCTGGGTGACCCGGCTGGGTGGTGGGTCGGAAGGCACCGGCTTCGAAGTGCTCCCACGTCCACTCCAGCCCCGAACGCTGAGAATTTATGGCACAGTCATGCTGACGTTACCGCGGAGTCTGCGCCAGGCTCGCGAAGGGTCACTCTCTCTGACTGGTGTCCAGGAGGTGGCCACACTCCTGCACCCCATGGAGGCGTCCTTTGGGGTCACTTCCTCACATTTTGGAGTGGTGTCTGGGGTGATGTGGGGAACACTGGCAGTTGTCCCACTGTTTCACTCAGTGTTGGGTGAGGGTGGGGTCACCCTCTCATGCAGTGGGGCAGAGGGACCCTCAAAGGGCAGTGAGGAAGTCCCGTCCGAAGCACAGACAGGTGCATCCCGTGGACCACCACAAGCCCAACGTGAAGGACCCAGAAATGACTCACATTCCCACTGGGGGGCAGGCGGGGGCATGCGGCTCAGGCCCTAGTTAGGGTCTGGCTCTGCTGTTCCCTTAGGGGAGGGGCTCACTCCACAACGACATAGGTTGGCCTTTTGGAGTCTGTCTGTGAAATGGGGTGATAGCACCTGTGCCTGGTTGTCGCCAGGATCTGATGGGACAGCCCCGGGAAGCACTCTGCACAGTGCCGGCACATGGCTAGTTTGGGCAAACAATAGCTGCTATCATTACAGTATTGTCATTACTATTTTATGCAAAAAGCAGAATCATTCAAAATGACCCTGAGTCTCCCTGGGTTGTTAGGACTGTCATTCACAGGGAAGTGGCCAGCTGGAGAAGGGGCACCCACGCTGTGCTCCTGTGGGCTCAGTCCTTCTCTGGCAAGAAAATTCCATGATCCCCAAGCTCTCCAGTGGTCCCCAAAGTCCCCAGTGGTTGGCAACTGGCTTTGCCAGACAACTCCTGTAAACAGCTATACCTCCCCCCTGCCTGGCGCCAGAAGCCATGCACACAGCCCATGTATACTGGACACTGACAAGATACTTCCTACGCTTGACCCCGGGGGCTAGGGGTCCCTGCCCTGGAACTGAGCCTTTACTACCCCAGCAGTTGTCCTGGTCCCCAGGGTCTCCCTGCCAGACGACGGGAGCCTGGGAGATCAAGGCGCTCTGTGCTGCTGACTCTGGTGGTTTCCCTGTAAAGCCTTCTGTAACCCACGCCTCCTGCAGCTTCACCCCCCCCCCCCCACCTAAGTGGCGAGGCAGAGCCCAGACCTGCAGTACAGACCCCCTTCCTCCTGGGCTGACTCTCAGCTCTCCTGGGAGAGTAGGGGGGCTCCCTATTGAAGGCCAGCTGCATCAAGCTGGTGGGGGGAGCCCACCCCGTGCTCTCTCCCCCTTGTACCCTCTCTAAAATGAGGGCTATCTGGTCACCACTCAGGTGCCAGCACTCTCCCTTTGTCCCCAGGCAGAATGAAACCGTCTTTCCTGAAAAGCCTAATTACAGCACGAGCTTTGCAATCTGGGTGTTGGGAAAGGATGGGAGCCTGTTAGGTCCACATTGCAGGCACTGGATACGGCCAGGAGAGCTGGGAGCGGAGTGAGACAGGACCCAGCATGGGCAAAGTGAGCGGCCCTGCTGTGCCAGTCTGGCTGGTCCTGGATGAAAGATGAATGATGATGTCAGGCAAATGCTCAGAGTTGCTGTTGGTGGAAAACACTGGCCACACCTTGCAGGGAGCATGGACTGGGCCCTGGAGAGCCTGGCCTGGCCTGGGCATGTGAAGCTGCCATCCAGCCCCCTGTGCGCCCCCTCCCCACAGTCGGCTCAGGGAGGCCTGGAGCACAGGAGATGCCACTGCTCAGAGCCCAGCACACCACACACCCTTGCCCCTTGGGCACCACACGGAAGCAGGCCGTGGGATCCACCAGAGACAGGCATTTGGGAGGAAACGCTCTGTCAACACTTCTCAGTGGCCTGACGCTCTGCTGGAAGCAAGGCCCCCCGGACCCCAAGACCCGCTGCTTCCCCGTTTTTCCTCCTAACCATCGGGCACCAGGAAAAGTTGGACAGGGTGTGCCTGTTCAGGTCCGAAGCTGTGGGGTGGGAGCTGAAGTCCAGCCCATCCCCCAAGCACCCAGTGGTGGGGCTGCAGGGTCTGCTCCGCAGAGGGGCGTCTCCCAGTTTGCTCCAGGCACCATCTGGCTGGCAGGGCCAGTCCTGCCAACATCACATCTGCCTGGAGCCCCAACAGCTGGCTGAGGTGGGCCACATTTCCAAACGAAGAGTCCTGGGCTAGAATGTGGGAGTGAGTTCCTCCAGATACAGGAAGAAATTCAACAAAGGTAGAGCGGACAAGAAAGGCTTACGCTGACTCCCTGTATAGGGAGTGGCTCAGGGCTTCGGTGCCGGAGCTAAGCTTTGAATCCAGGTGTGCTGTGTGACCTGGGGCACTCTGCACAGTGTCTCTGTGCCTCCATTTTCTCCTCTGAATACTGGGGACCATGCAACACCTACCTCTGCTGGTGTTTTCTAAACATCGTTCTGCAAAGCCTGGGTCGCAGCAATATGTGTGTACTGGCCCTTACCACCTGCTATTGTTTCAGGGGCCTAAGCTACTGAAAAAATGATTATTTTCCAAATATAAATAGAACACTGCAGCATTTAAAATGAACAGTTAAATAAGTGTCTGCAACATGGTGCCAAACAGACAGATGCCATTCAACTTTTAGGCGCGAATACGAAAAGCGTGTGGGAACTCATCCTTTCGACAGTGAACGTTGTGACGGTCACAACAGAACCTCTGTCTGCACTTCCTGCGAACCTCGCTACCTCCAGGGCACAGACCGAGACCCCCTTCCCGGTGCTGATCCCACACCACTTCCTAAGACTCACTTTACTAGTTTCCACTAAGAGCTGAGAGTCAAAGGCTTAGAACCATTTTATTTTTTATTTTAATTTATTATTACTTATTTATTTATTTTTAATCCTCACCTGAGGATATTTTCCCATTCATTTTCAGGTAGAGTGGGAGGGAGGGAGAGAGAGAGAAACATTGATGAGAGAGACACATGAACTGGTTGCCTCCTGAACGACCCCGACCAGGGCCAGGGATGGAAGTGAAATTGAGGTATGTGCCCTTGACCGGAATCGAACCCGAGATTCCTTGGTCCACAGGCCAACGCTCTAACCATTGAGCCAAACAGGTGAGGGCCCATTTTATTTTTTAAAGACTGACATATCTAAATAGGATCATCCACAATGGTGGGAAGCCCTCAAGACCCCTCCCTATGCCAACATGGTCATCCAGAGTCTAAAGAAAATCTCAAATACACAGACCCATTTAAAAAGCTCACTTCAGCCCTGGCCGGTGTAGCTCAGTGGGTTTGGCGTGGTCCTGTGCACCAGGAGGTTGCCAGTTCAATTCCTGGTCAGGACACACGGCCCAGGTTTCGGGTTCAATCCCTGTGTAGGAGGCAGCCTATTGATGTTTCTCTCTCTTTGATGTTTCTCTCTCCCTCTCCCTTTCCCTCTCTCTAAAAAAAAATCAATTAGCCCTGGCCGGTTTGGCTCAGCGGTTAGAGCGTTGGCCTGCGGTCCAGAGAGACCTGGGTTCGGTTCCCGCTAAGGGCATGTACTTCGGTTGCAGTTTGTCCCCGGCCCGGGTTGGTCACGCGGGTGGCAGCCACTCGATGTGTCACTTTCACGTCGATGTTTCTCTCTCTCTCTCTTCCTCTCTCTCCCTCCCACTCTATCTGAACAAAAAATGAAAAAATGTCCTCGGGTGAGGATAAAAAAAAAAAATCAATTAGCCCTGGCTGATTTGGCTCAGCGGTTGGAGCGTTGGCCTGTAGACCGAAGGGTCTTGGGTTCGATTCCCAGTCAAGGGCACGTACCTGGGTTGCAGGTTTGATCCCTGGCCCCGGTAGGGGTCGTGTGGGAGGCAGCCTATTGATGTGTCTCTCTCACATCGATGTTTCTCTCTCTCTCTCTTTCACTCTGTCTGAAAAAGCAATGGAAAAATATCCTCGGGTGCGGATTAAAAAACAATCAATTAAAAAAGAATCTTAACAAAAGTCTCACTTCAAAAATCAATGCTCAAGTTACGGTGCAGGTGGGAACCACGGCCACAGCTCAGGGCGTCTCCCACAACGCTGCTGCACAGGACTTCGGGGTTCAAGAGTCACGGCCGCCCGGATCCGCTCTGAGGAGCTCAGGTCATGCACCTGTGCTGACTGCCTGTTTCCAGAACCTTCTGGATCCCTGACCCCCTCACCTGCAAGGCGAGACGGGGCCTCCCGCCTCGAAGGCGGGTGGAAGGTGCAGCTCTTGGGGACTAACTCCTGACGCCCAGGACAGACCTCGAGTTCTGCCTTCTTGGTCTGGGCTGCACTGGGTACCAATTATCCTCTCATTGACTCAATATCTTCCTGTATGTTGACTCACTCTTGTTTTTACTTAAAGACCTGCCTGCGCTTTGTCCTAGGCAGCAGTGCCCACAAGATCACAGGTTCGCGGTTCCTAATTACACACGTTTTCTAATACAACACAATTACTGGAGAGATGAAAGGCGACTGTCAGCACACCGTCTGAAACCATCTCCACACGCCACTCACAGGGACACAGGTTCAGCCAGCATCCCCTTCCCCGGCTCAGAAACTCGCCAGATTGGATAAAGTACCTCGCCACGCGCGACTCAAGGGCGCCGCGCCGTGGGCCCCCGGCCCCTCGCTGCTGCGCACGGCTGTGTTCTTACAAACCCGTTCGCTGCTTTTTCCTGACAGTCCCAGCAGTCCTGACACAGGTGCTGCCACCCCAGCCCAGACACCCTCACCTCCAGGACACCGGACGTGGCCAGAGCTGAGGAAAACGCCGTCCCCTTGCACGGCCTTCAGAGGGGGAAACAGCGCCGTCTGGCCCCTGGCCAGCACGCCAAGCCTCGGAGGGACCGTCTTCGGAGGCCAGAGCGCTCCTGGTTTGTCATTTCCTTGTTCACCTGGTGGCCAAGTTCCACGGGTTTGAAAGGTGACCACACCTCGTGTCACCGAAACCCTCTCTGCCTGTCTTCTCTGCGCGAACGCAGACGCTCGTGGCAAGAAAATCTATGTGTGCACAGAGCAGAGGGCGCCGCGGCCTGCCACAGGCGTGGGGACACCGGGAGCCCGGAAGGAGGACAGGCCATCATTTTTCTTTAAAAAAACTATGGGTTTATAGGTATTTATGTGCATAGGAGAACACAATTTGCATGGGATTAACCAGTATGTTTATTCTGATTATCTTCAGTGTGGAAGGATCTATGGTTATTTAAAACAAAATGTTTTTAGTTTAGCTGTGGTTTGTCATTTTCTACAATGGACAGATGAAATATTGCTTGTATAATTAAAAAATAATAGCTGAGAAAATTATTTTTATATCAACATGGAAAAATGTAGGCTTTTTAGAATTTAGATGCAACTTTAGGGAAGAGGCGGGGGATGCTGGGTTGGTTGGAATGACGTGTTTCACAGGAGAAGTTCAGATCAGATGTACACCTCAGCCTGTGTTCTAATACTTGCAACTGTTTTCCAAAAATATGTTACTTTTATACATTTTTAAAAAAGCCCCAAAGACAGGGGTGTCACATCAACTAGGAAAACCTGTCTGGGGTCTCTAGCAGCTCAATAATTCTTCCCACGATTTGGGTGGGTGGACCCCTCCTCCTGGGGACGGGGGGGCCCAAGGCGGACCGCGGCCCAGGTGGCAGCTTCAGAACTTGTATTTCCTGGGTGGCTCCTAGCCCGTGTTGACAGAGTCTTGAAGCTGTGTTTGCTTCCTTATTGCCGGGACTCGGCTGCACTGGGCTTTATCTTGTAGTCACATTGACATGGGGAAGCGGGCTCACCCACCAGGCCTGGTGCCAGGAGCCAGTCACTGAACCCCGATGGGCAGACAACCTGGGGGTACCAATGGCGAGCACACAAGCCATGGCCCTCCCCTACCCAGCCATGCGAGTGGCCACTTGCCTAGGGTGGGTGGTGGGTGTTGACAGCTGGCAGGGAAGAATGTGGCCAGTTTCACTTGCTCCCTCCCTCCCTGCCATGGCTGGAGGCAACTTGAAGGGGAGAGCATGTGCCAAGCCTTGGAAGGTGCCGGCAGGGTGGGGGGCAGGGGTGGAGGATGGAGGTGGTTACCCCACTGGGACCAAAATGCCGTGTCCCCAACGAGAGGCAGAAACATGAGATCAGCTGGTAAGCTTCTGAGGCTCACGTAGTAGGTCCAGCTCCACAGCGTCTCCGTTTTCACTCGGAAACATGAATTATTCTAATTCTTCAAAACGTGAGCTTTGGAGTCAGACAGAGTCGGGCGGAGGCTTGGCCCCAACACAGCAGGTCCCCAGCCTCAGCTGTGCATCTGCGAACGCCCGATGGCACCCCCTCCCCATGGCACCCCCTCCCCGACGGCACCCCCTCCCCGATGGCACCCCCTCCCCGACGGCACCCCCTCCCCGACGGCACCCCCTCCCCGATGGCACCCCCTCCCCGACGGCACCTCCCTCCCCGACGGCACCTCCCTCCCCGACGGCACCCCCTCCCCGACTGCACCCCCTCCCCGATGGCACCCCCCTCCCCATGGCACCCCCCTCCCTGGCCTTCAGGTCGAGGATTAAGATGAGGTAATGCGGTGATAAATGTGGGCTCTTATTACCATTGTTGAGGACAGAAAGTGTCAGGTGGCTGCTAGGTTTACATACTTACCAGCAGGGCTGCTTTAGGAAGGACGGTGCTGGAAGGGGGGTTTCCCCACTCAGGAGTGAAAGCTTCGGCTCCGCGCTGCACCTCCCGAGGCTCAGCCTCCCGTCACTCTTCAGTCAGAAATTGTCACCGGCTCCCGTGTCTGCAGAATAAAGGACAAACCCTTAGCTGGCTTTCAAGATGCCTTTCCGGGTGGCCCCAACCTACATGTCTCCTTTTATTCCCCTCATTCCCCTTTAAAATAGGGTAGTGCTTAAGAACGTGGGTTCAAATCCCAGCTGTCACTCACTCACGGTGTGACGTGAAACTGACTTGCCCTCTGTGTGCCCTGGTTCTCCCATCTGTAAAATGAGGGGCACATGGTACCTACTTCATTTTCCAGTCTCCACCGAATGCAAGGCATCCTCCCTCCTTCCTCTCTTCCCCTCTGCTCCCATCCCCACCCCGTAGTCCCATAACATTTTCTGTGGACCAACTCCTATTTTTTTTTTTTAATCCTTACTCGAGGATAATTTTCCATTTATCTTCAGATAGAGTGGGAGGGAAGGAAGGAGGGAGAGAGAGAGAGAGAGAAACATCGATGTGAGAGAGACACATTGACTGGTTGCCTCCTGCACGACCCGACCAGGGCTGGGGATGAACCGCAACTGAGGTACATGCCCCTGATGGGAATCGAACCCGCGACTCTTTGGTTCACGGGCTAACACTCTAACCGCTGAGGCAAACCGGCCAGGGCGGACCAACTCCTATTTTATTTGCTCCCGTCTGTCTCAGATCATGGCTATTTATATCCCTCTCTAACCTGTCCTAGTGGGTGGTGAGGTCCCTGGACAGATTCCCTGATGTTTGAGCTTGGGATTTGCACACAGCAGGTGCACAGTAAGTATGTCTGGTCTTCGGGGCTGGGGCAGGGCTGACATTCAGCTGGGGTCCTTGGTGTGCCTTCGAAGGTTGATTATGGCTGGAAACCTTTCCAGCTAGAAGGTGTCTTGTACTGAAACATTCTGGGGAGGGGGCACCCGGTCTCCTTCCAGACACTTGCCATTGGAGCTGAATTGTGCCCCCCAAATTCATATGTTGAAGCCCCACCCCCAGGACCTCAGAATGTGACCACCCTTGAAGACAGGGTCTTTGAGGAGATGCTCAAGTTAAACGGGTTTCAGGCTGGGTCCTGATCCAATCTGACCGGCCTCCGCATGGGAAGGGGCACTTGGACTCCCCAAGATACACCAGGGATGTGCCGCTCGGAGGGGACACCTCGCGAGGACACAGCGAGGAGGTGGCCGCTGCAAGCCAAGGAGAGGCCTCGGAGGCACCTCCAGAACTGAGAAGACAGGCTGTTGCTGTCTGAGCTGTCCGGCCTGCGGTATCTGTCATAGCAGCCTGAGCTGACTAAGGACAGCTGTGACAAGAGGCACCGACAGGCGTGAGGGTGAGAGTGGGTGGGGGAAGGCGGCTGGGGGACTCCCTCCCAAGTCCAGACTGGGAGGGCCGGTCAGTAAGTCCCCCCACAAGCAGGCATGATTTCTGCGTAGGAGTGAGTCTGTTCCCCGCCTCAACCAACAGACTCCATGCCCTTCTGTAGAAACACACTCCCATATTTAACCACCCACCTTGCAAGTCCTTCCTCATTAGCAGATTAAAGGCAAAATACATGGCACCTTAAAACCCATTATTATTAGAGTAAAACCCAAAGTCCTTCCCATTGTCTTGAGGGCCACCGGCTAGCCACTGTCCCCCTCCAGATGCACCTGCTTCCCCCTCCCTTCCTCCCTTCTGCTCCTCCAATGTGCCAAGATCATTTCATGTCAGGTCCTTGCTGCTCCTGCTGCGTGGGGCAGGAGTCCCTGGACCACTGGTCCCCAGCAGTGGCCACAGCTCTTCGGGCTATGCCTCAGGATCACATAGCAAGTTCTTCACACACATACATGCACATGTACACACGCACACATATACATGCATGTATGCACACACACATGCACACACATGCTGGGCCTCATGCACAACTGCTCTGATTCCACAGGTTGAGGTAGGGTCTGGTGTCTATGTGTGTGTGTGTGTGTGTGTGTGTGTGTGTGTGTGTGTGTATTTTTTTATCCTCACCCGAGGACATTTTTCCATTTTTTTGTTCAGATAGAGTGGGAGGGAGAGAGAGGAAGAGAGAGAGAGAGAAACATCGACGTGAAAGGGACACATCGAGTGGCTGCCTCCCGCACGACCAACCAGGGCCGGGGACTAATTGCAACCGAGGTACACGCCCCTAGTGGGAACCGAACCCGGGTTTCTCTGGACCGCAGGCCGACACTCTAACCGCTGAGCCAAACCGGCCATGGCTGTATATATATATATTTTTATCCTCACCTGAGGACAATTTTGCATTTATCTTCAGATAGAACAAGAGGGAGAGAGGGGGGAAGAGAGAGAAAGAAACATCGATGTGAGAGAGACACATCTGCTGGTCGCCACCTACACCACCCCAACTGGGGCGGGGACAAACTGCAATGGAGGTACGTGCCCTTAGCGGGAACTGAACCCGGGACTCTGGTCTGCGGGCCGACACTCTGACCGCCGAGCCAAACCGGCCAGGGCTATATATATATTTTTAAACTTCCGCACAGAGTCTGGTGTGCGGGCAGGGTTGAGGACCATCACCTGCGATCTTCATGGAGCTGGCTGCTTCTTTCAAGCCCCCAGCTCAAATGCCACCTCTCTAAGAAGCCCACCCAGTCCCTGAAACTCATGGTCCTATTTATTTTCTCTGGAGAATTAACACCATCAGAGACTATCTGATCTAGTCATGTAGTTCTCGTCTGTCCCCTCCACCAGACTTTAAACTCCTCTCAGGTGTGTGCTGGCCTCTAGTCCCAGCAGCAGCCAGCAGCACCCAGCAGCACCCGGCAGCACTCAGCAGCACCCAACTGCCCCTGGCAGCTTCCAGCAGCACCCGGCTGCACCCAGCAGCACCCGGCTGCACCCAGCTGCACCCAGCAGCACCCAGCAGCACCCGGCTGCACCCAGCAGCACCCAGCAGCACTCAGAGCACTCAGCAGCACCCAGCAGCACTCAGCAGCACCCAGCAGCCCCCAGCAGCACCCAGCAGCACTCAGCAGCACCCAGCAGCACCCAGCAGCACTCAGCAGCACCCAGCAGCACCCAGCAGCACCCAGCAGCCCCCAGCAGCACCCAGCAGCACCCAGCAGCCCCCAGCAGCACCCAGCAGCCCCCAGCAGCACCCAGCAGCACCCAGCAGCACCCAGCAGCACCCACCAGCAGAACTTCTCTGTCCAGCACAGAAGCCATTGCTTACATGTGGCAACTAGTCAGTGCTGGACATGCCAGTCAGGGGCTGAGAGGTGCCTTCAGTAAAACACTACCTGACCTGAAAGAAATCGTATGGGAAAGACAGACGGAAGGTGTTAGGAGCTCTGGAGAGCATGGTGGTGAAGGCTGTGTGACCGTGTGAGGGACTCAGTGCCACTGAACTGTGCACTCAGAAACGGTTAAGAGGGTCCTGTTTTGTAAATTGTGTTACCACAATTAAAACTTTAAAATAGATGTGTTGACCATAAAAAAATCTCATTAGCCAGCCGGTGTGACCCAGTGGATTGAGCGATGTCCCACAGACTGAGAAGTCCTTCCATTCCCGGTCTGGGCACATGCCCGGGTTGCAGGCTCGATCCCCTGTAGGGGGCGTGCAGGAGGCAGCCGATCGGTGTTTCTCTCTCACATCTTTGTTTCTCTCTCTCTAAAAAATCAATAAAAACATATTTAAAAATCTCATTAATAACTTAATATTGATGACATGTTCAAGTGATGATGTTTTGAATACAGGGGTTACATAAAATATATTATTAAAATTAATGTCACCTGTTTCTATTTTCTTTTTGCCTTTTTAAAACAATGTGGCTTTTAGACAGTTTAAAATTGCTTATGTGGGTCAGACTTGGGGCTTGTATTATATTTCTCTTGAATGGCGCTGGCCTGGAACCACGACCAGCACACAGTAGGCACTTAGATAGGAGTTGAACATCGGAACCAATACAGTCGCGGCCGAGTGGGTACTGCTCTGTCTGCCAGGCCGCAAGATCAGGGGAGGGAGGCCGCGGGGGCCGTCCACACAGCTACAGGATCATAATTAGTATCTGCTATGTGCTGACAGGAGCAGCCGTGGGCTGGGCACCTCGCGTGTGCAGGAGCTGCCTCTGCACTTCACCCACACCGGCCCACCAACCCTCGGGCGGCCCCGCGGGCACCACCGTCACTGCCCTGTCCCGGCCACCCGCTGGCGAGAGGAGAGCCAGGGCTTGCACAAGGCTGCCCAAGCCTGCCGGGTGCACCTGCCCACCCCAGGGACCAGGTCCTAGGTGCTGTCTTGCCACATGGGACTGCCTGGGACGGACAGTGGGCAGGGGCTTCTTGAGCCCATGAGGAGCCCCTGTGAGGCAGCCAGTCCTTGCCGGGAAGGGTCCAGGAAGAGAATGAAATAATTCATAATCTCTGATCAACTCAAGTTCACCCATCCAGATCCGGCTGGCAGCCCTCTCAGGTTCAAGGACTCCGGGAAACCAGCCCGGGCCTGGGTGGTCATTCTTGTTCAAAGCAGTCGTGGCGGATGGCGCTGGGCCCAGCCTGACCCTCAAGAGGCCCTGCCAGTGTTCCTGAAGCCACAGCTGCTCCGGGTGTGGCCTTCCCTCCTGCCCAGTGGCTGCAGGCCTGGGCCCACCCAGGACCCCAAATCTGGGGCTCAAATCTGCTGCAGCAGGGCCCCCTGTGGTATCTAACATAGGGCCTCTGTTGTAAGACCCAAGGATCAGAACCTGTTGGGATGGGGAAGAGGTTTGCAACGCGTGGACAGAAAATACTGCCATTTGTCTTTGAACTTGAGGAAACTGCTTCGAGCTTGAGGAAACTGCTTGGTTCTGATCAAAGACACAGTTAGCTGAAGAAGCCCAGAAAGACCTGATTCCCTCGGCAATGCTGGGTTCTGAGGTCAGATGGAATAAAGACCTGGCTGTCACCCTGGCCGGTGTGGCTCAGCGGTTAGAGCATTAGCCTGTGGACCAAAGAGTCCCGGGTTCGATTCCAGTCAAGGGCATGTACCTCAGTTGTGGTTCGGTCCCTGGCCCTGGTCGGGTTGTGCAAGAGGCAGCCAATCAATGTGTCTTTCTCACATCGATGTTTCTCTCTCCCCGCCCACTCTATCTGAAGATAAATGGAAAAATATCCTTGGTGAGGATTATAAAAAGACCCGGCTGTCTGGGGACCTCCGAGCCCCCGCCCAGTGTAGCCCGTGGTCAAGGCACACCCGGAGCCTGGCAACGCTGCAGCAGTGTCCCGGGGGCGGGTGGCCAGGCGAAGCCTCAGGCCCAGCCCCAGGCCTCCTGAACCAGAACTCCGGGTCTGCGCAGCCATCTGATTCCCGCAGCCCCCAGGAGACTGTGGGTCGCACTGGAGTTCGAGAACCAGGCCTATGGCCTTATCACCCCAAGTACCAGGCCCCCAGACCAGTATCACCCGCAGCTTGTTAGAGACACGAAGGACATCCAGGCCACCTGGCCACCTGAGTCGGAACCCAGACCCCACAGGACGTGTGTTAGTTCGGGATGTGCTGGGCTCTCGGACTCCAGGCTTTCAGGGGCCGAGCAGGTGATGTTAACAATGAAGCCAAGCCAGGTCCAGCAGATGGCTGCCATCTGGAAAAGTGGGCTCAGGATGGCCAGACTGTCCAGGTTTTCAAGAGAATCTGAACTCAGATGCCAAAGTGGAATTTCTCAACTTAAAAATTACTGTGTGGGTCACACAAAACCAGGCCCAAGGGGGCCAGCCGGCACCCTGCCCACAGGCTTGGGGGTGGAAGAGGTGCTTAAACTCGGCAACCTTTCTGGGCTTGGGACAGCCCCCAGGCGTGGCGAGAGGCACACAGTAGGGCCTGGGACAGAGGTCCCCCAACTCAGCGGCACAGTGCCTCTGAACCTGGCCCAACCCCCAGGCAGTCTCACTTACTTGGTCTGGGGCAGCACCTGAGCATCAAGCTTTTTAAAATATATATATTTTTACTGATTTTTAGAGCAAGAGGGAGGGAGAGAGAAACGTCCATGTGAGGGTGCAGCACTGATCGGCCACCCCCGGCACGGCCCTCACCAGGGATCAACCCGCAACCTGGGCCTGTGCCTTGCCTGGGATCGAACCGGTGCCTCTTGGTGCAGATGCCCAACCACTGAGCCACACCGGCCAGGGCTGAGCATCAGGCTTTTAAAAAGTTGCTGGAAATTCCAACTTGCAGCAGAGTTCGGGAACCACGAGCTACAGCAGGGTCAGCAGATTTTTTGGTGACGGCCGAGCGGTAAGAGTGCCGACACCGGGGACCACGCGCTGCCACCGGTGATGGGAACTGGCTGAGCGGGGCTGCGCTTCCGTGGCACTTTGTTTAGGAACACTGGATTTGAACTTCATGTCATTTACATGTGTCATGGAATATTATTTTTCTCTTGTATTTTACCAAGCACGGGAAACCCTTCTCAGCTCACAGACTGCCCAAAGGCGGGTCTGGACGGAACTTGCCTTGGGGCTGTAGGTTGCTGACCGCGGGTCTAGACGAGTGAATTCAGGGCAGGGAAGCCTGGACTCCAGTCTTTTCCTTCCCGGCATTTGCCCGCACAATCTCCCCACACAATCCCCGGAACTTGAGCAGCGCCTGATTGTAAAATAGTTATGTTGACAAGTCGCGATCAAGTATTGGCTTGATCTGGCTCTGGGTCAGACTTCAGATGTGGCCCCAATCCTTCATCGTCCTGGCGGGATTTCAGGGAGCTGCCTTCCAAGGGGCCACTCTGAGCCCCACCTCCACAGCCGGTGATGTCACTGACACTTAACGTGTAGTGACCATGTAACTACTTGGCGGACACTGTGCTTGGAGCTTTACCTGCAACATTGTTTCCTTCTCATGGTAACTCCACCAGAGAGGAGGACTGGGATGCACCCTTGTGTATTATTATGTACCCACTTTTTAGATGAGGAAACCGAGGCACAGAGAGGTCAGGCGATGTGCCCAAAGTCACACGGTGAGAGCAGTAGAGCAGAATTGAACCCACGTCTGTCTGCTCCTATAACCACTTTGCATACTGTCTCTCACTCTATGTCAAGGACAATCCATCATCCATCCTTATCACCGGCCACTGCAACGGCACAACCTTCTCAAGGACAAGCCTTGGGCCACAAAGTTCTCTGTGTCTTGACCGGCATCCAGACACTGCTCGATCTGCCTTGAACTGTGGCCAGACCTGGGCACCCAAGAGAGATGCCGTACCCTCTCCGGGAGGAGGGGGCTGGCAGAGCTGCCCGCACAGCTGTGCAGAGTGCACTGCACCACTCTGGGGGGCATCACTCACCATGGAGTCTGCATGAACAACGCCTGGGGCTGTGGAGCACATGGCAACCCTGGGGGCTGGAGGTGAGATGCTCAGGGCTGCCTGGGTAGGATTGCCCTTAGCTGCCACCATTACTGCTGTTCAGAAACATATCATCAAAAATGGGGAAGAGCTCAGAAGGAAATGGCACCATGGATGGTGGGGGTCTGGGCTGGCAGCTTTGGAGAAGGCTTTGGGTCAGGAGCAGAGAGTGGCTGGCTCTTGCTGGAACCTCCTCCATCCAGCGTGGAAAAGGACACTGCTCCCTGATCTCTCCCAGACTGGACAGATCGCAGCTCCAGCTCTGAATTCTTAGCCCTGTTCTAGGCGAGAGCTGCCCTTCTCATCCCTCCACACCCTGGCTCCTTAGGAAGAAAGAAGGGCCCTTGAGTAGTCTCTCCAGTCCGGTGCCAAGATGCTCTGTGCTGGCTCTCAGTGCTGTTCTCACTCTGGCTGGGCAGCACCTGCTCTGCCACTCACAGAGCTGCGGGGAGCTCCCAACCAAATGCCCAAGCTCGCTCCTTAACTGCTGCTTCCCTTGCCAGCGTTCTCTGTGTTTGCTTTGCTTTTATGGTTTAAGCCAGGCCCAGTGCTTTACATGCACCAGCTCATGTGACCCTCATCACAACCCTCTGAGGCAGGAACTGTGATCGGCTCCTTTACAAAGACTGAGGTTCAGAGAGGGTAGGCCACCTGCCTGAGGTCACACAGCTAGAAAGTGTCAGAACTAAGAATCAAATTTGAGTCTTTCAGATTTTGGAGCCCAAACTCTTAATCTTTCTAGGGGATGGATGTGTCACGTCTTCCAGGTCTGTTTTCCCATCTTCAGGTTGGACCTTGGGTCTGGGCAGTCATGTGGGTGTCCATGATATTGCTGCTGGTGACGGTGGGGATGGTGGTGGTGACGATGATGGTGCCGATCATGTGCCTACTTGATAGGGTTATCGTGCAGCTCCAATGAGATAACTCAGGCCGACATTGCTCACCGTGCCCGTTCTGTAGTCAGCGCTCCCGTCGTGTTGGCTCAGCTGGGCCCCTTGTGCCTAGGCCTCCAGAGGGGGTTCCGCTGCACTGGAGTTTTTAAATAAACCTTCTCTTTAAACACTAGGTGAAGGGTGTGAACCAGAGACAAGGAAAGGAAAGGGTGATGATTTTCTCCCTCGACTCCTCCTGCTTTCTGTAAGTCTCCATTTCCTGCCAGCCTCTAAACCCAGCTCGGCTGTCTGGGCGTTGGGCCCAGGCCCTGTGGATGGCCGTCTCCCAGGCCGCCAGGGAGATCTGGAGACTGCTTTGGAGAACCTGGTGCCTAGGGAGGTGAGGGGCTGCTGCCCACAGCCACACGCAAGCGGGCTCCGGCCTGGCCTCGCCGCTGGGGCGTGTAGGACCTGCCCTCACACAGTGACTCAGGGCAGATCCCGAGGCCGCAGGTGAACCAAGGCCTTTGCGAGCCCTGTCGTGGAGCAAAACCTTCCACTCCTCTTCACGGTCTCCTTCCGACGACGCCTGGCAACCGAGAGGTGGGGAGCAGAGGGGGCTCTGTGGCCAGACTGCTTGGCTGGAATCCCAGCCCCATCTGCTAGCTCTGTGTGACCTTGGCAAGTTACTTAACCTCTCTGAGCCCGTTTTCTCATCTGCAAAGTGCAGACGATTGTACCAGCTGTTTCACTGGACTGTTGGAGGGATACGAGATCACACAGCGAGAGAGCTCAGTGTCTCCGTGTGTCAACTGGGAGAATATTTGTACCCAACCTTTACTATTTATTATTATTATTGTTATTATTATTACTGTAGAGGAGAAAGTCACATGGGCCCATCGGCATTATTGGATGGACCGTATCAGAGTTGAAAGAGAAACCAGGCGCCCATCGCTGTGTGTGCGCAAACTGAACAGTACGCCGTGGCCACACCTCCTCGAAGGGACGAGATGTGGCAGGGAGGAGTCTCCAGGTCGGGGGGTTAGAAACCCGGATCCTAAGATTCAACAGGAACACAGCTCGCCCAGCGCACGCTGGCGCCACGGCGGGCCCCAGTGGGAGTTCAGGAGTCGGGACGGGGACGGAGTGTGGGTGTCAGGGTGCCGAGCAGCCCCCTGGGGACTGAGAGGTGTGGCTTGCTCACCACTGTGTCCCCAGCACCCGGCCCGTGGCTGGCGCTCATCCATCCATCCATCCCTCATTCATTCAGCAAATACTCACTCAGCGTTACTGGGAGCTGGGGCTGCTGAGCCACGCGGTGAGCAGAGCAGAAGCGACCCCTTGCTCTCGAGGAGTTCAAGCTCCTGGGCACTGATGCGGCAGCGTTCGGGAAACACCCGGAACCATCCCTCGTGCTGGGACCTGTGCTCCTTACCACCCCCCACGTTGTGCTTCGCGCTTAGTGCACGTGCTCCCCTGGCCAAGGTGTCACCTGTCACCTGGTGTCGGGGTCGGACAGGTTCCTGCCCCAACAGCCAGCAAGGTGCAGACCAGTCCACTGTCCACTTGACTGGCCGTCACCCCTCCCTAGACACACACGCCCAGGCCCTGATTGCGATCTTTCAACTTTCCCTGAATTCTACAGGTGAGGGTGTCTGTGTCTCTGCAGCTTCAGGCCTCTCTTCCCGCGGCCCCACCCTGTCCTTTCTCCCAGCCGGGCAAGAAAGCGTGCAGCATTTCTGAAGCTGACCAGAGCCGTGAGAAGGGGGGCAGGGACTGGGGTCGGTGACCTGCCAGCCTCTGAGCTCGGGCTGTGCGCCTCAGGGGGTGCTCGCACTGTCCCCCGTGCACAGGCGCGGTTGGGGCTCAGAGGCCTGGTGTCTGGCACATTCACACAGAGCTGAGCTCCAGCTCCACTGTCAGACTCCCAGACCCTTAACCGTCACCACAAACTGCCTGTCTGAGGAAAACTGTCAAATCTGGGGGGTTAAAACCCCTAAACCTGGGCAGTAATGCTCTGAGGACCAGAACTGTCTCCCCAGGGGCCCCCTGGCCCAGTGAATGACCCCCTCTTCCCTGAGGGAGCACCGAGCCCGTGCCAGGCACACTTCTGTATTTTTTACCCCCCCCCCCCCCATGTCTAGAACAGTCCTTCAGAGGCACCTTCAGGTCCACAGCCCCAGACCCCGAAGGTTCTCTGTGGCCTCTCTCACTGACCAGACTCCCCAAAGCCTCCATCCAAATTCTTTCCACTCCTGTGGCTGAGAAAGGTGATCCCTCCTACGTTGGGGGTGGTGCCTTTCAACCAGGAAAATCAACAAACTCCCCGCACAGACATAGGCCGAGACCCACAGTGGAATTTCAGGAATCAGCCTGGGGTGGGAGGAGCTTGTTTTGGGAGGTTGCAGCCCAGCCCCTGCTTAAGGCACTCACCAGATCAGATGCGACTCCTGAAGGGGGTGCGTCTGACTTCCTGGATCTTAGCCCTCCTTCCAGACCTTGGCTTGGGAGTGAGCTCCCTGAACACCAGGAGCAAGCAAGGCTGCCTGAATGTCCTGGAGGTCTGCAAGTCAGTGGCCCCTGATGCCCAGCCTCCAAATCCTCAGAGAGGCACAGGGGAGGAGGAGAAAGTGGGGGCTGAATTCATGTTCTACTGTTATAACCGTGTGGCCTCTTGGGTAAGTCCATGAACCACTCAGAGCGTCAATCTCTTACTGCCCCCCATCAACTGGGCACCCCTGACCTTACTTCAGCCTCCCCAAACTACCCTCCACCAAACCTACCCTAGGGAACTCCTCCAGGTTCAGCCAGGCCCCATGACTATGTCTTGGTTAGAACACTGTTTCCTTATTGTAAAAAAGAAATCCCTTTTTAAAAAACAAAATTACTAAGACTTTCAGGTTTACTTCAAGTTCATTTAATAAACATTTATTTAGGACTTACTGTGTGCCAGGCACTGTTCTAAGCACTTGACATGTTTTATAACACCCCTAATGAGGTTAGAATTTGTATCATCTTGAGTTTGCAGATGAAAAAAACACAAGCACAGAGAGGTTAAGTAATTGCCTGAGGTCACACAGCTAATAAGTGACAGAGCCAGGATTCAATCACTCTGTAGGTTAGCAGGCCCCAGTTTAGGAATTGTTGCACCTTTTGTGTATTCCCAACAGCCAAGAACACTTCGTCTGACACTACATTTTGTAATTTACATTATGGAAACATAATTTTTAAATTTTGCAAATACAAAGTGATATAAAAATATAGATGATGCTTTTACAGACTCCCTAGACACCTGCCCCTCCTGAGTCTGCTGGTCTTACTATCTGGTCCGGTGGCTATTCTAGCCTCCCTGCTGTCCTAACCCTGATCTCCCAGACTAGTCCCAGATGCAGAGCGAGGGCTTTGCGTGGACAAAGTTAAGAACCCTTGCAGGATGCGTGGGAGCTAGGCACGCTCTCAGCTCCATCCGCAGGTGGGAAGACTGAGGCCTAGGGAAGTGCACACACTTCATCAAAAGTACACACAGCCGGGAAGTGGCGGAACCAAGGATGGAACCCAAACAATCTGATGTCAATGCCCCTACTTTTTCTCTTGATCCTCCCTAAATGTTTTCATTGTGGCAAAATATACAACATAAAATTTACCACTCAAACCATTTAAAAAAAAAAATCCTCACCTGAGGATATTTTTCCATTTATCTTCAGATAGAGTGGAAGGGAGGGAGGGAGGAGGGGGAGAGAGAGAGAGAAACATCAATGTGAGAGAGACACATCGATCAGTTGCCTCCACATGACCCGGACCAGGGCCGGGGACAAACTGCAACCGAGGCCCGCGCCCTTGACCGGAATCAAACCCGCAAGTTTTCGATCCGTGGGCCGATGCTCTAACTGCTGAGCCAAACTGTCCAGGGCTCAAACCATTTTTAAGTGTACTTTTCAGTGGTATGAAGTACATTTACATTGTTGTGTAACCATCACCACCATCCATCTCCAGAACCTTTTCATCACCCCGAACAGAATGAAACGCTACACCCATTACACACTAACCCCGCGTCTCCCACCGCAGCCCCTGGTAACCCCTGTTCTACTCTCTGTCTCTTGGAATTTGCCCAGTCTAGGTCCCTCATGGAACTGGGATCATACAATATTTGTTCTTTTGTGATCAAAGGCCAACCTTTTAAGAAATCTAATTCATTTTTTAATTTGAAAACCTAATACGTAATTTAGGTAGTAGTCAAAGGGGGAATTAGCCTTTTCTCTAAATGTATGCTTGTTATTTATTTATTTATTTTTTAAAATCCTCACCCGAAGGTATTTTTCCATTTAGCTTCAGACATAGTAGGAAGGAGGGGGAGAGAGAGGGAGAGAAACATCTATGTGAGAGAGACACATCGATTGGTTGTCTCCCTCACGACCCCGACCAGGGCTGGGGACCAAACCACAACCGAGGTAGGTGCCCTTGACCAGAATCGAACCTGCGACTCTCTAGTCCATGGGCTGATGCTCTAACCGCTGAGCCAAACCAGCCGGGGCTATGCTTGTTTTAAAAATATATATATTTTTATTGATTTTTAGAGAGAGAGGAAAGGAGAGGGAGAAACATTGATGTGAGAGCGAAACATTGATCTGCTGCCTCCTGCATGCCCCCACCGGGGACGGAGCCTGCAACCTGGGCATGTGCCCTGACCGGGAATAGAACCAGCGACCTTTTGGTGCATGGGATGATGCTCAACCACTGAGCCACTCCAGCCAGGGCTGTGCTTGTTTTGAATAAGGCAAAAGAAGGTGTGTGTGGCTAGATGATAGAAATAATATAATGAACATAGAGATGAAACACATCTAAAGAGTACCAAACTGTACGCAATGGAAAGTAATCCTCCCCCTCACTTAAGATCATTAACTTCCCTCCTTAAAGTCAACCACTGTCACCAACTTCCAGGGTGTCCCCCAGATTCTAATGTGCAAATACAAATATATACATTATATATGCCTATCTAGGCCCTTTTCAAAACACACACAGATGACGGGCAGTTCATCTGGGAGATGATTTCACATCCATTCATAAAGAACTACTGCGTTCCTTTATATGGCCGCATCCTAGTCTCTGGCCTGGTCGTTCCGACACGTATGGTACTGGCCCCTTTCGGGTGGGCGTGCAGGTGGTTCTCACGGTGTGCTTGCACACCCTGCCATCTCTGCTCTACACGCTGTGCTCGATGCAAGGACATCCACTGGGCACAGTCCTTGAGGTGAGACGGCAGAGTCATCCTAAACACTGACGACGGTCCTGCCTCCCAGGCTGCCCGTCTGTGCTCCCCCAGCAGCACGGGAGAGGGCTGTCTTCTCCACGCAGCACTGCCCAGCCGCCTGGCACCGGAGGACCAGATCCATGTGTTTGAGCATTTCTTTGATCCATCTGTTTGGAGCGTGATTGAGCCTGAGCCTTCCTCTATCTCGTAACGGGTCACAAACCTGCTCCTAGGGGCATACACACAGGGTGGTGATTATCAGAGTACCTGCACACAGTAGGTGCACAAGAAATGTGCGTCCCTTTTTCTGCCACAAACCCATCATGATTTCAAGGTTCCTTTCTGTCTGCACAGTCTCATCTTCCTGCCTCTCCCTTTGTGGAGATACCTTACCGCAAAGCTACATTGGACTACTTGTCACTTCCTAAACACACTTCACTTGGTCACACCTCCAGGCCTTTGTAAAGGTTGTTATCTCTGTGAAAATGCCGTTTTCACTCTGCTGCTCCAAGAAACTCCTATTCATCCTTCAAAACCCACTTTAGAAGTTCACTCCTCTTTGTATCTTTCTTTTTTTTAAATCCTCACCCGAGGATATTTTTCCATTTATTTTAAGACAGAGTGGGAGGGAGAGAGAGAGAGAGAAACATCGATATGAGAGAGACACACCGACTGGCTGCCTCCCACACAACCCTGACCAAGGCCGGGGACTGAACCTCAACTGAGGTACGTGCCCTTGACTGGAATCGAACCCACCACTCTTTGGTCCATGGGCCGACACTCTAACTGCTGAGCCAAACCGGCCAGGGCTGTATCTTTCCTTAAAATGTTGTCCTCTTTCTGTCCTTGGGCAGAAAAAATATCTAGGATTGCAGCCTCTGATTTGAAGGAGCTCAAAGTGTTCCTTTCCCTCTCTCCCTCCTTTCTTCCTTTACTTGTGTTTCCACAGCATTTTATATGGAGTACAAATTACCAGGCAGCTAACACTACCATTATCAGCATCAGCGTCAACACTTAGATAGTGTTGACCATGCACCAGGACTGCTGAGAGGTTTAGGTTGTTGACTCATTTAATGCCTTCGAGACATGCTACTTATTACCCTTGTTTTGCATATAAGGAAATCATGTCACAAAAATGCTAAGTAATTTACCTTAGACCACACAACTCATCTGTATCAGAGCTGGGATGGAGAACCTGGCAGTGGTGTCTGTGTGTTAACTTGTACATTACACTGTTCTTTAAGAATGAGGGGTGGGCCAGGTGGGGCCGGGGGCACCCTGGAGGGTGACTGCCCCATCCAAGGGAGAATACACCCATTGGGCCCAGAGTTTCAGCTTCTCTGATCCTCTTTTCTCAAGAAGATCCAGACATACAGTTTTATGTGACATCTCCCACTTTTTGAAATCTTGGGAGTAAGCTAAAGTTTTTTAAAGGAGCACAGGCCTCATAAAAGGTGCCCCCAGGTCTCCTTTGTGACTTGTGCTATTTCCTGCATCTCAAAGGTGGGACCTCAGCTGACTTTGTTTCTGCAGCCTAGCTCAGGGCTGGACATACAGCCGGCCCTCTGTAGGTGCCCTGGCGCTTCTGGACGCCACGGAGAGCTGAGCTTGGCTCTCAAGCAAAACCTCACCCTCAGTCCCACTAAGCTCAGGATTTTCTGCTTGCACTTGGGGTTGGGACAAGGTCCCAAATGGTGGCTCAGCATCAGCCCGACCCGGGGGCTATCTCTGGGTCTGTCCTGTCCAGGACAAGATTTCCTGCTCACTGAGTGCTGGCAGTGCTGTTTCATCATCCCACGGACCCACTCAACAGTTTTGGAGATTGCCATTGTCATCACCCCAGTGTCACAGAGAAAACTGTGGCCTAGGCGGGGGAAGGGAATTGCCCCAGCTGGGAAGTGGCAGAGTTGGGACTGTGATCCAAACATCTCTGTTCCAGCTTTTCTCCAGCTGGCTGCTGTCGGGTAACCAGCAGGTGTTTGATGGTCCTGGCACACGTTCCAGGGCAACGGACCCCCTGGCACAGCTGAGACCTGGTAAGTGTGGTACACCCATAGGACCTGGGCACTCCGGTCTGCTGGCCATGGTTCCTAACTCCTGTCGCCCATTGGAGGGTGGGGGAACATGGGGAACATCTAGAGAAGAGCCCTAGAAACGATCCCTATGGGAACTCTGCCCACTGGGGCCTGGACAGGCAGAGCTTGTGGCCTGGCTGCCTCCGGCCTTTGGGCTCCGCAGGGACTGCAGCTAGACGGGGTGTTGTGTTTGTCCTTGTCCACAACCAGACAGGTGTGCATACGTGCACCTGTGCATGTGTGTGTGTACTGCACACATGTATGAACATGTGCACATGTTTGCGTGTAGGCCAGGTGCACATGTGAGCATGCATGTGTGCATACATGTGCGTGTGTGACTGAGATGAGGAGACTGTGTCCCCCAAATTCACATCCTGTGAAGTTTAGGCCAAAGGACTCTTACTCAACCCAGAGGTATCAATTTACACCAAGGCCAGTCCCTCCATTTATGACCTAAACCCCCATCAGGAGGCACAGTGGTGGAAACTGCGCAGCAGCTGAAGTAAATGAGCTTGAATACATGCAGCCACATGGACAACGGAAGGAAATGACAACTGGGGGAGGGGAGGCCAGGGTGCCAAATGATATGGATGGATGATGCCGTTGCTATCACACAGCTGCCCGCACAGCACTGTGCAGTTCACAGAGTTTCTGTGGATGTAGGAAAGGCCTAGAAGGAACACTCCCTTAGGGGGCCGGCAGGGCAGGGGTTGGAAGGTTATGGATAAAGGAGGATGGATGGATCCGTGTATCCTTCGTGGAATTACAGTCAGTGTGTAGGAAGATTGGGTCACTCTTGGATGTCACCTCCTCAGGGCCACAGGGATGCCTAGGTCTGCGGGAGTCTTCGCACACACCCCCGCCTCCCCCCCAGGGTCCCTGGTAGAGGTGGGGTGGGTGCGGTTGTGTTTGGTACAGATGGGAGAAGCTGGCTGTCTCCTCCCTAGGCTTCTCCATGCCTCGGTTTCACCCACTGCTACAGGGGGAAGGTCCCCGCTCCATGCTTCCCCCTCTGTTCCCAACTTCTCCCCTGCCCCAGCAGGCAAAGCCACATGACATTCTCTGGACATAGCCCCTCTGGGGGTGGGCAGGAAGGAGTTGGATCTGCCTCCTTCCCAGCACTCCCGAGGGGGGCACTCACAGAGGACACCCACATTCCCCGAGGCGGATCACAGGTGGGCGCTGGGGCCAGACTCCCCGGTTCATATCTGGACGAGCTGGGATCCAGGGCGGCTTCTCCAGCCTCTGACCCTCAGTGCCCCTTCCCCTCGGCGCAACGGCCAGAAGGCCACACACAGGCTGCCTGTGGGCGAAGTCTGCCAACTCCAACAAGGCCTGTGCTTCGCGGCGCCCAGCGCGAAGTCCGCGCTCTCAGGTGTCGCTGTTGTCATCCTCCTGAACGACGCGTCACCGCGCCCGTCCGCCCTTTCTGGGGCCTCAGACGCTCCTGGGACTCGCCGCGTCCCTCGGCCCACACTGCCGGGGCTCGTCCCTTCCCACAGTCCCCCAACCGTGCCTCGAGGCTGGGTCTCCCCAGTGCCTAAGCGCCCCCGGCTGAGAAACTGAGGCCGGGACAGCGGAGGGCGCGAGCCGCGGGCGCGCGGGGGCAGGCGCCGGCCAGGGCCACTCCCGCGCTCGCCGGGGTCGCTGTCATACCTGCTTCCCTCGGGGCTCGCGGTGGCTCGCGGTGGCCGGGATGCTCACGCTGGCGACGGCGGCGCAGTGGTTGTGGAGTTAGGGCTGGGAGCGCACCGCGACAGGGGCGGGGGACAGGCGCTTGGGCGGGGAAGCCCGGAGTGCCCGCGGGCGGAGCTTGGTGGCGCCCGAGGCCGGGCCACGCACCGGCCGGGCTCCCCGGCCGCCTCCCTCAGCACCTCTTTCTTCCCCTCACCCCACCGCGCTCCGGTCCCGCACGCTCACTTACCCGAACGCCACATCACGCAACCCAACACCCCGCCGCGTATCCCCAGCGTCCCGCCCGTACCCCTAACGCACACGTCCCCATTCTCCCTCCGCACAGCCGGACGCCCACACGTGCCACAACTATGCACACAGACACACCTCACACGCGTATCCCTCAGAGCGACCACTGTCCCCCACAGTCCCCTGAGGCTCATCACATGCCACCTACAACACTCCAACCTACCTGGCAGCGCACCTGAACACACACACCTGTGCGGCTGCACGCCCAGAATGTTCTCTGGAACAGGTGCGGATTTCAGGGGGACAGGCTCCTGCAGCTGATTTCCCCAGAAATGTCCCTGTGTCTCACCCCGCCCACGAGCTGGCTCACCTCCGCTTTCCCATGACCTTCTCTTTCCCTCTGCCTCAGCAAGCCCTCCAAGGTCACTCCCAGATCCTTGTCATCCCGGGAGAGCCCCACCTCTGCATTAGGAATTCAAACACCTACCCAGAGGTTGGCCTCCGCTTCCTCCCAGTGACGCCGCGTCAGCCCCTGCGCCCTGCCAGTCCCCCGCTTTCCTCAAGTTCAGTCCTTCCTCCCCTCTCTTCTCTTCATTAGGTCAAGGTTCCAACCGTCATTTCAGCTACTTTCTTGCCCATATCTGTAACACATGGGTTTTCATGTCCCGCGTGCCCGGCAAACCCCAAATGTCAGCTTCCCGGTCCTGCCGTGGAGACAGGGCTCTTCTCACTCGCTGTTGTGACACTGACCACAAATGCACGGGCTTAATACCCACACATTTATCACCTACCGTTCTGGAGGTCAGAAGTCTGACACCACTAACGCCGTGAAGTGGTGGGAAGCACTGTGTTCCCCTGGAGGCTCTAGGGGAGAATCTACCTCCTGCCCTCCCGGCTGTTAGATACTGCCTGCATTCTTTGGCGTGTGGCCCTTCTATCTTAAGAGCCAGCAGTATCCGCCAAGTCTTTCTCACATGCCATCTCTCTCCTGCTCTCTCTTCTGCCTCCCTCGTCCACTGATAAAGACCCTGTGATTGCATTTGGCTTACCCAGATAACCCAGATCATCTCTCCATTTCTAGGTTAACTGATAACCAACCTTAATTCTATCTGCAATCTTAATTCCCCTTTGCCGCATAACATATGACAGGTCTGGGAAATGAGGATATTGATATTTGGGGGAGGGGTGTCATTATTCTGCCTACCACAGACATTGAGCCTGTGGGAAGCTGAGCCCTGCGGGAGAAAATCAGTTAACCAAGATTTTGACGCTACAAGTGTACGAAGCTCTACAAGTAGAAAGAATTTTATTATTGTCATCATTTTTAGTAGAGAAATAATAAAATGTAAAATGGTTATTCGATGAAATACTATACAGCACTGAACAAGAAACATATTCCATTTATGTATGTGGATGTTCATAGACTTCAAAATTGTGAGTGAAAAAAGCAAGTTATTGGAATACTAATGAGAGGAAATACTTTCATAGTGCTTACTGTGTGCTGCTGTTCTAGGCACTTACATTAAGACTCAGAACAGCCTATGGGCTAGGTATCAGTCTTATCCCTATTTTATCGATGGGAAACTGGAGCACAGAGAGGTTGAGTAACTTGCCCAAGGTCACAAAACTAGGAAGCATCAGAGTCAGGATTTGAACCCAGGTGGTCTTAAGCCAGAGCCTGTGCACTTAAATGCAGCAGATGAATCTGTACAGTGTGAATTATTTCAAGTAAAAATTTGAAGCTCATAAAACAATTACATATACTGTAAAAATTATAACTAAATATACAGGAAGGAAACCACTGAAATTCACAATAGTAGTGACCTGAGAGTTTGGAAATGGAATGGGGACCAAAAGGATTTTAACTTTAGCTGGAAGGTTTAATTAATTAATTAATTAATTAATTAGTAAAAAAGACTGAAAGCAAATATTACAAAATGTTAACATTTAGTTATGGGTTGTGAGGCCCTGAGTGATTATTGTTTCATTATTTTTGTGTATTTAAAAAATTGATCTCTCTAAAAAATACTGTGGTCTCTGAACTCAGTGTTGTTGCCATATTTTTATATGCTTTCTGACTGTTTGCACATTTCATGTATGTTTCTCTGTAGATTGTCCTAATACAGGAGTTTTCAAAGTTTTAGGTCATAGGAATCATTGGCACTTTTAAACATTATTGAAGACCCAGAGAGTTTTTGTTTATGTGGGTTACATCTATTGATACTTATATTAGAAATGTAAATATGAGATACTTTCCATGGTAACATAAACAAAATGCCTTTATGGAAAATATTTTCCAAACCAAAAACAATTAGTGGGGAGAATGGCATTGTTTAACATTTCTGCAGATCCCTTTAGTGTCTGGCTGATAAAAGCAGGCGGGTTCTCACATCTGCTTCTGCCCTCCGCTGCTACGTTGTTGGAACGAACAAGGGGAATCCAGCCTTTGGAACTCTACCCCTCATTGCTTTGGTCAACACGGCGAACAAGGCAAAAAACACCTTAGTATCATTAGGAAAATAATTTTGACCTTGAGCTCTTCCTGAAAGGGTCTTTGGGACACACTCCTCCTCCCCCACAGGAGTGTGGGCTGCACTCTGAAAACCACCGTCCTGGTATATCCAGTTGTGACCATATGAAATTGTTGACATTACACTGTTACTGACCTACACAAATGGCAACTTCATATGGTTCCGCCTAGTGCATGTTATTTTGGGGGATTTTCCTTTTGGCTCACGCACTGGTTTCCTGGCCAGGCCCTGTTGTTGGGCATTGTTGGGTGCCCACCTCTGGGGCTGTGTTGGTGCGAGTAGCTTTGTACAAGTGATATGTTCTTTGTGCCGTGATTTCCGAGGCGGAGGAGCTGGAGTTCTGGGCATGTACAGGAACTGCGGACTGGTTGATGCCAGGTGGACACGTTTTAATGTACGGATTTTAAGCAGTTGTGAACAGGAAGAGGCGGACTTTGGCTAGGTGTTTGGAACTATGGATCATTTGGTCAAATGAAAAAAACACACCACTTTTTCTAGGTGAAGACACACCGGCTGAATCATGCACAGACGGACAAATTAGTGTCTGGGTAGATTCATGCCTGGTTTGGGGGGTTTCTAAGTGCCCCAAAAATGTTCTATTGGGTATTTCTTTCTTTCTTTTTTTTTTTTTTTTTAAATCCTCACCCGAGGACATTTTTTCATTTTTTGTTCAGATAGAGTGGGAGGGAGAGAGAAAGAGAGAGAGAGAGAAACATCGACGTGAAAGGGACACTTCGAGTGGCTGCCACCCGCAGGACCAACCAGGGCCGGGGACAAACTGCAACCGAGGTACATGCCCTTAGCGGGAACCGAACCCGGGTCTCTCTGGACCGCAGGCCGATGCTCTAACCGCTGAGCCAAACCGGCCAGGGCTCTATTGGGTATTTCTATACCACTGTGGAAGAACAGCCCCCCTGCTCTCTTTAATCCCGTTAGTGCGGTTCTAGGAGATGATGACACATGGAAGGGCATCCAAGAGCCGAAAGGGAGCCACGCCAGCCCCGTAATCAGTGGGGTGTTAGGAGCTGCACTTTATAGCCACTATTTCAATAATACTTTGCATAAAAGGTAAGGTAAATTTCCTTTTCTTTTTATTCATAAGCAGGGGGGCACTGAACATCCATTTATTCTACTTCAGGTAACTGTACCTAATTTAGCTCTGGAGTCTCCACCCCTTCCTTACACCTAGTCCATATTTTGATCCTACAATGTTGATTTCATTTATCACCACCCTGTTCAGGGTTGATACCACCCTGGCCTACAAATCAGCACATTATATTCCTCTTAGGATACTGGTTCCAGGGAGGGAACATGACCCAAGTCAGGTTAATCATAACCAGTGAAACTCTGTACAGGAAAGTTTTCTTGGGATGCCTTCTTTGAGCTCACAGGGAGTCTCGCCTGCTTTGGAGTTGTTTGGGTGTGGAACTGCAGCTTGGAAGAGGCTGTATGAGGATGGATCATATCCAGAAAGATGACTGAGAGAATCCAGGTCCTGGTTTCATCATCTGACCCACATCAAGCCACACCTGAAACCAGCTCTTCCCCTGGACATTTCAGGTGCATGAGACTATAAATTTCCTTTTTGATAAGCCATCTTGGGTTGGAGTTTCTGTTGCTTGCAACCAAAAGACTCCTACCTGGTTCTGGTGAAAATTTTATACAAACTACCACAGCCTTCTTTGGAGGAACTCAGAGGGATAGTTAATACATTGATTTATAGAATCTTGACAGTCTGAAATGTCAGGCCTCAAATTAATACGACAAAGTACAACAAGCACAGATATGAAGTCCTCCAGTTTGACTCGGCCCGACAACTGTTGTGCTTAAGCACAGAATGGGAAGCCCTGGCTTGTGACCTGTGCCAACCCCCGAGATAGAGAGCCTCATGGGAATGCAGTGCCACCTGCGTGTCTGGAGGCCCGGGACGCTGGATCTCTGGCTTGTGGCAGAATCCTTATCTGGGCCCATTGATCAAAAGTTGTTCCTGGATCTTCAGCCTCAGTCCCCCAGGCATAGCAAGGTGCTCCCCTGTCACAACATACCAGCTGACACCGTAGTGTCCTTTTGCTATTCCTCTCTCCCCAAAATTCCCCAGGCCCTTTGCTTCCCCCTCCCTCCCCTCATTACTACAAAGAATACTATTTATCAGGCACCTGCTGACTCTCCTCCCAAATGATCTTATGAGGTAGGATCTATTTTTATTCCCATTTTACAGATAAAGAAACAGACTTGCAGATGTCAGGGAACTTGCCCAACCTGTGGCAAAGCCAGATCTTTCTGGAACCAGGGTCCATGTTCTTAAAGTTTTTGCGAAATGGCAGAGCTGTGAACTGGTCGTCCTAGAGTCGGGGTGAGGAGGGGGCAGACCTAGTTTTCAAAGGTATTTTGTCAGATCACGTGGTGTTTTGAACAATTTTGAACCAATGTTTCAAAATGAGGAAATAGTGCCTAAAAACCAACTTCCTTATTGTCTGGAAAATAAGTAGTCATGAGGTTTGGTGACACAGGACTTCCATTCCTGCTCGGCCTGGTCCCCTGGTTCCCTGTGCCCCTCACTCCTAGGTACCCAGTGTGGGCACACCCAGGCTGCCCCACGGGCATTGGAATGTGGGCCTCTGCTGCCAGTGCACCTGGCCACCTCAGCTTAGCCTCCCCCCACCCAGCCAGTCTGCCACAAAAGCCTCTGGCCACTGCCAAGCCGGGGAGTTTTTATTTTGTTCCCAGAAATCCAACCACAGCCCAGATCACACAGGGCGTAGCCAGGCTGGCGCTCAGGGCTCGCCTGGTCACTCAGAGCACATACCTTTCCAATCATGTCTCCCTACTGGTCCAGATGGAAAATATAATCAGCTCCCAGGACCTTCACCAGGGGAAGAAGATCTGGGAGCCAACTTTGCAACTTTGCTATTGAGGTTTTCAGTTGCATCTGGGCACCCTGAGAAAGGTCAGGTTATGGCTTGGAGACTTTAAGACACTCGAACATTCTTGCATTCTAGTGAGATAAGACAGACACTAAACAAATAAAATAAGGAATATTTTAGGTGGTATTAACTGCTGTGGAGGAAAAATAATTTCAGCCAAAGAAGATGGAGTAAAGGTTGAACTTTCAATAGGGAAGTCAGCCTAAAGGGAGTGAGGAAGGCAGTGGTGGAGATATCTGGGAATAGCAAGTGCAAAGGCCCTGAGGCAGGGAGAATACCTGGCATGGGTCTTGTAGGGACTTTGGTCTTGAGTTAGAGTCAGGTGAGGGCCTTGGGAGGGTTTGGGGAATGCACGTGACTGAAACATATTTTAATTGTGATAAAATACACATAACATAAAATTTACCATTTTAACCATTTTTAAGTGTACAGTTCAGTGGCGTTAAGTACATTCACGTTGTTATTCAACCATTGCCACCATCCATCTCCAGAACTTTTACATCTTTGCAAAATGAAACTCTGTACCCATTAAACAATGATGAACCAGTCCCCTCTCCCTCCAGCCTCTGGTAATCAATATTCCACTTTCTGTCTCTGAATTTGACTACTCTAGGTAACATATCAGTGGAATCATAAAATAATTGCCTTTTCGTATCTGGCTTATTTCACGTGGCATAATGTCCTCAAGGTTCATCCATGCTGTAGCATGTGTCAGAATTTTCTTCCTTTTCAAGGCTGAATAATATTCCATGGTATGTGTATATGACACATTTTGTTTATTCATTCATCCACTGACGGACACTGGGGTGTCCCCTTCTAGCTCTTGTGAGTAATGCTGCGATGAACAAGGATGTGCAAACATCTGAGTCCCCACCACCGATACTTCGCTTCTTAAATTTTTTTCTAATCATCAACTTTAAATTTAAAAGTTATTTTTATTGTTGACAGTATTACAGATGCCCCCTACTCCCTACCCCTTGCCCCCCTCCACCCAGCCCCTGCCCCACCCCAGGCCTTCACTACCCTGTAGTCTTGTCCATGGGCTATGATATATGTAAGTTCTTTGGTTAACCTCCCGTCGCCCTCCACCCCTCTTCCCTCTGAGATCCGTCCGTCTGTTCCATGCCACCATGCCTCTGGACCTGTTTTGTTTGTCAATTTACTTTGATCATTAGGTTCTACATATAAGTGAGATCATGGGATACTTGTCTTTCTCTAACTGGCTTATTTGACTTACCATAACCATCTCCAGGTCCATCCATGCTGTCACAAAAGGTAAGAGATCTTTCTTACAGCTGCATAGTACTCCATTGTGTATATGTACCACAGCTTTTTTATCCACTCATCCACTGATGGACACTTGGGCTGTTTCCAGATCTTAGCTATTGTAAATAGTGCTGCTATGAACATAGGAGTGCATATATTCTTTCTGATTGGTATTTTGGGATTCTTAGGATATATTCCCAGAAGTGGGATTGCTGGGTCAAACGGCAGTTCCATTTTTAATTTTTTGAGGAAACTCCATATTGTTTTCCACAGTGCCTGCACCAGCCTACATTCCCACCAGCAGTGCACTAGAGTCCCCTTTTCTCCACACCCTCGCCAGCACTTGTTGTTTGTTGATTTATTGATGGTAGCCATTCTGGCAGGTGTGAGGTGATACCTCATTGTAGTTTTAATTTGCATCTCTCTGATGATTAGTGATGCTGAACATTTTTTCTTGGCCATCTGTATGTCTTCTCTGGAGAAGTGTCTATTCAGGTCCTTTGCCCATTTTTAAATTGGATTGTTTGTCTTCCTTTTGTTGAGTTGTATGAGTACTTTATATATTTTGGAAATGAACCCATTATGAGAGGTATCACTGGAAAATATGTTCTCCCATACAGTGGTTCCCTTTGCATTTTGAAGATGGTTTCTTTTGCTGTGCAGAAGCTTTTTAGTTTGATGTAGTCCCACTTGTTTATTTGTTCCTTTGTTTCTCTTGCCCTTGGAGATGTATTGGTGAAAATTCTGCTATGTGAGATGTCTGAGATTTTACTGCCTATGTTTTCTCCTAGTATTTTCATGGTTTTGAGACTTACATTGAAGTCTTTTATCCATTTTGAGTTTATTCTTGTGTATGGTGTAAGTTGGTGGTCTAGTTCCATTTCTTTTTTTACATGTACTTGTCCAATTTTCCCAGCACCATTTATTAAAGAAACTATCTTTACTTCATTGTATACTCTTGCCAAATATTAATTGACCATAATGGTCTATTTCTAGGGTCTTTGTTCTGTTCCATTGATCTATATGCCTGTTCTTGTGCCAGACTGTTTTGATCACAATGGCTTTGCAGTATAGTTTGATATCTGGTATTGTGATACCTCCAACTTTGTTCTTCTTTCTCAAGATTGCTGTGGCTATTCAGGGTCTTTTTTGGTTCCATATAAAGTTTTGGAATATT
The DNA here is from genome assembly GCA_030848825.1 of Tadarida brasiliensis. Lineage (NCBI taxonomy): Eukaryota > Metazoa > Chordata > Mammalia > Chiroptera > Molossidae > Tadarida > Tadarida brasiliensis. The sequence goes on from CM061258.1 coordinate 124,902,296, forward strand.
TGTTCTAGATCTTTAAAACGTGCTGTTGGTATTTTAATAGAGATTGTGTTGAATCTATAGATTGCTTTGAGTAATTAACATTTTAATAATGTTAATTCTTCCAATCCATGAACATGGTATGTGCTTCCACTTGTTTGTCTCTTCCTCTATTTCTTTTTTCATTGTCCTATAGTTTTCTGAGTACAGATCTTTTTTGTTGTTGTTGTTAATCCTCACCCAACGATAGTTTTCCATTGATTTTTAGAGGGAGGGGGAGAGAGAGAGAGAGCGAAACATTGATGTAAGAGAAACACATCGATTGGTCACCTCCTGCATGACCCCGACCCGGGGCCAGGGACTGAACCTGCAACCCAGGTATGTGCCCTCGACCAGAAATCGAACCTGCAGCCCTTCAGTCTGCGGGCCGATGTTCTAACCACTGACCAGGGCCTGAATACAGATCTTTTACCTCCTTGGGTTAAGTTTATTTCCAGGTATCTTATTTTTTGTTGCAATGGTAAATGGAATTGTTTTTTATGTTTCTCTTTCTCATAGTTCATTATTGGTGTATAAAAATGCCATTGATTTCTGTATGTTAATTTTGTATCCTGCTATTTTGCCAAATTCATTTATTAAATCTAGTAGTTTTTTGGTGGAGTCTTAAGGATTTTTTATGTACCATACTAGGTCATCTGTGAATAATGACATTTTCACTTCCTCCTTTCCAATTTGGACGCCTTTTATTTTTTCTTCCTGTCTGATTGCTGTGGCTAAGACTTCTAGTACTATGCTGAATAAGAGTAGTGAAAGTGGGCATCCCTGTTTTGTTTCTCTTCTTAGGGGAATTGCTTTTCGTTCATGCCCATTGAATGTGATGTTGGCTGTAGCTTTGTCATATATGGCCTTTATTATGTTGAGGTGTGATCTCTCTATTCCCACTTTGCTGAGAGCTTTTATCAAAATGGGTGCTGGATTTTGTCAAATGTTTTTTCTGCATCTATTGATATGATCATGTGATTTTTATTCTTCATGCTGTTTGGAGCATAAAGAAATCTTCGATACTGAACTAGCAAACAAGGAGGCCATGGGCGTGCTTACAGCAGGTCAATTTGCTTTCATGCTTGCTTCCTGGGAGTAGAGTCTCCACACATCAGCTAGAATAATCCTTTTATCCATTAATAATCCTAATTAAGCTGAAGAAACAAAAAAATGAAACTCGCAGTCCCTTTTGGAAGATACTAGGTGTGGCAGGCCAACTCTAAGATGGTCCCCAAAGATTCTGCCTCCTAGTGTTAACACCCTTCTGTGATCCCCTCCCCAACCATGTAAATGACCTCAGGAGCAAACCTTTTCCCAGTCGAGCCTTTTGATGAGACTGCAGCCCTGACCAGTACCTTGACTGCAGCCTGTGAGAGACCCTGAAGCGGAGGACCCAGCTAAGCCATGCTGGGATTCCTGACCCACAGAAACTGTGAGATAACAAGTGTGTATTATTTTAAGCCACTAAGTGTGGCAATTTGTTATATGGCAATAGAGAACTAACAGACTAGGAAACTAATTCATTATTTTGACATAAATAAAGAGTCAAGCATATAATCTGCTTGTCCTATCCCTACATGATGGGGGGAAGTTTTCCTTTATATATTACAGCTAATGAAAGAAGGAAAAAAAGTAAAATGTCAACACTTTTAAACTTCTAAAGAATTCATAGATCTAGCCAGGGATGGGGAATGTCTGGCCCATGGGCCGTATAAGGCCCTCAAAATCAATACCAGCTAATATCACATGCCTCACCAAATTAGCCTGACTAAATATAGCAGGCTATTTTTTAAAATATGTTTTTATTGACTTTTAGAGAGAGAGGGGCAGTGAGAGAGAGATAGAAACATTGATGAGAAAGAAACATCTATTGGCTACCTCCTGCACACCCCCTACTGGGGACTGAGCCCACAACCTGGACATGTGCCCTGGCCAGCAATGGAACCTGTGACCTTCTGGTCCACGGGTCGATGCTCAGCCACTGAGCCAGACCGGCTGGGCTAGCAGGCTATTTTTAAGTTGATAATTTTGTATGGCCCAAGGATGACGTTATAAATATCAAAATGGCCCTTTGAGGGTTTTTATCATGACATCAGGAACAAGCAAACATTCTGCATCTCCCTCTGAAAATACAGTGGAACCTTGGTTCTTGAACTTAATTTGTTCTAGAAAGCTGTTTGAGAAGCAATTCGTTGGAAAACCGCATCATTTTTTTCCTATTAGAAATAATGTAAATTGAATTAATTTATTCCAGACCTGCAAATTATTCTCTGTTTTAACCTTTCTTATAGACAGCACATCTAATGTATTGTTTAATCTATAACAAACACTTCTTTTTTTAAATTTATTGAACCCCTCTACTAGCCTGAAACAAATCACTTTCAGCACTCATTCCAGGGTGTCTTTCAGGAGGTCAGCCTGTGGCATCTTCGCTTTTTCACACACTGGCTAACTGGTTGACTGCTTTCGTTCATCCCATCTGAATCACCAACAGTTCTTCTACCTCTTCAGTTGTCTGTGATCACTGTTTTTTCCACACCCTTAGCAACATTAGCACTCTTGATGGCCTCTTTATATTTTAAAATTGTGCTAAATGTCCATTTTGCCAGCAACAAAAGCAAAAAACAAAAAAACAACAAAAAAACCCCTCACAGCACAATTTCCTGAGATGTTAACAACGAAGTTTAGTGGTAAACCGACTTGCGTTCTCTCCTTTGTTTGTGGCCTGAGAGGTGCTTTTTGTCATGCTGATGTGTTCACATGAAAGGGTTGTCAGGTTGAGAACTAAAGTTTTGTTCCACAACCGAGACATTTTTTCCATGAACAACTTGGTGGAGAACTGAATTGTTTGAGATGGGAGATGTTCGAGAACTGAGGTTTGACTGTACCCAACGTGATCTATGAAGGAGTCTTGCCCCCCGCCCCCCCCCCCCAAAAGAGAATGTGAGTCTGATCAGGTTTCTAGATATAATTGCCAATTTATAATAAATCTAGGGAATGGAAGAACATGTTAAATGACACTATGGGGATGTAACCAGCAAAATTCATGGTGGAAAATTCTATAGGACAAATGACCCAATTGCTTCAACAGAAAAATTGAAATAAATAAATAAATAAAAATGGAAGATAATCCTAGAGATTTTAAAAGAGTTTCAGCTATTTCAACAATTGCAATTCATGAATCTTGTTTGGATACTGATTTGTATAAACTCTGTGAAAATAGTTGTAAGACAATTGGGGCACTTATACATTTAGTTTATGATATTTAGGAGTAATTGTTAATTTTCTAGGTATGACAATGGTTTTGTTGTGAGTTTTCTAAAAGATATATTATATATGTATATATATATTTATTGCTTTTTTACATAGAGAGGAGGGGAGGGGAGGAGAGAGATAGAAACATCGATGAGAGAGAAACACCGATGGGCCACCTCCTGCATGCCCCCTACTGGGGATCAAGCCCACAACCCGGGCATATACCCTGACTGGGAATCGAACCGGGACCTCTCAGGCCATGGGACAATGCTCAATCCACTGAGCCACACCGGGCGGGTGATAGCTTATGTTTTAAAGATAGATACAAAAATATTTAGAGGTGAAATGATAAGATGTCTGGGATTTGCATCAGAAGAGCCCATTGGGTGGTGTGGAAGACAGACATGAATAAGATTGGCCATGAATCTGTTGAAGCTGCATGATGGGTACTTGAGTGTTCATTGTACTATTCTCTTTACTTTTATATGTCTATAAATTTTCATAAAAATAATGGAAAATAAATGAGTTAAATCATGTCCTTCCTCTAGTGTTCTCCATCTCAGAGTAAGAACTGACGGCCTGTAAGTTTCCCCATCATCTGCAATGCTCCATCCCCTTCACTCCTTCTCTGAGCTCCTTCTCCCCCTGGTTTATTCTATGAGAGTGTCATTGGCCTCCTGGCTGCTTCTTAAATACCCCAGGCGTGCTTCTGCCTCTGCACTGCTATTTCCTCTGCCTTAAACTCTTGCTCCTCTACCAAGAATCCCAGTGCCTGTTTTTCTCACTTCAGGTCTCTACTTAAATGTCAACCCCTCAGAGAGGTCTTCCTTGATTATCCCACATAAAATAACAATATCTACCCCATATAGATATTCTTCTTGTCCTGATTTTCTTGCCCTATTTTCTCCACAAAACTTGTCACTTTACCTGCTTGTCTTCCTTCTTCCATTGGATGTAATTCCAGAAGGGCAAGGACTTAAAAAAAAAAAGTCAATTACTGCCCTGGCTGGTGTGGCTCAGTTGGTTGAGCATCATTCTGTGCGCTGAAAGGTCACTGGTTCAATTCCCGGTCAGGGTGCATACCCAGGTTTCAGGTTCGATCCCTGGTCTCTCATATCAATGTTTCTCTTTCTCTCTAAAAAAAAAAAAAAAAAAAAAAAAATCAATTACTGTAACCCCAATGCCTAGATCAGTGCCTGGCACATGGTGGGTGCTCAATAAATATTTGTGGGATAAATGAATGCTTGCTTAGCCTGCACATGTCTTTTGTTCTTTTTTTATTTTTTTAAGTTTTTTTAAATCGATTTTCAGAGAGAGAAGGAAGAAGGAGAGAGAAAGAGAAACGTCGATGTGAGAGTGGAACATTGATCGGCTGCTTCTTGTGTGAGCCCTACCAGGGAGTGAACCCGAAACCTGGGCATGTGCCCTGATGGAGAATGGAGCTGGCAACCTTTTGGTGCAGGACGAGCCCAACCAACTGAGCCACATGGGCCAGGGCTTTTGTTCTTTATTATGAATAATTTCAAACATACAGAAAATCAGAGAAAATTACATAATGAACATCCATAACACACCACTTAGATATTGTGAACATTTTGCCATAACTGGCTGAAATATTCTAAATTATTTATAGTCAACATGACATTTTATTCCTGAGTACTTCAGTATGCATCCTTAAAAAAAAAAAGACACACCCAGCCGGTGTGGCTCAGGGGTTGAGTGTCGACCCATGTACCGGTTCGATTCCCGGTCAGGGCACATGCCCAGGTTGTGGGCCTGATCCCCAGTGGGGGGCATGCAGGAAGTGGCCGATCGATGTTCTCTCTCATTGATGTATCTATCTCTCTTCCTTTTTCTTCTTCTCTCTCTCTAACATCAATAAAGAAAAAAAAATAAAATAAAAATAAAAAAAGAGACACTTCTTTGCTTACCCACAATGCCATTAAAACATCTAACAAAATGAACCCCAACTCCGTAATATGATTGAATTCTTCCATAACCACATGTCCCGAATTGCTCCCAAAATGTCTTTTACATTTGATTCAAACCAGGACCCAATCAAGTCCACAAGTTGCATTTGACCATCTGTCTTACGTCTCTTTAAGTCCAGCCCGCTCTCTTAATCCTTCTCCCTTTTTTCCAGGTAATTGACTTGTCGAAGAAACCAAGGTCTTTGTCTTACTGGTAGAATGCCCCGTTTTCTTGACTTTGTTTGACAGCTTCTTGGTGGTGTATATAACGTGTTCTTCTATTGCCTGTATTTCCTGTAAACTAGAAGCTAGATTTAAAGGTTTGACATAATTTTGGCAAAACATTTTTGGCAAGAATTCCTCCCAGGTGGTGCTGTGAGTATTCTATTGCATCAAATCAGAGGCTCATAATGACTGCTCATCTCATTACTGCAGCTAAGACTGGTCATTGGGTTCAACAGTGGTGACAATTCATCAGTGGTGACAACCTGACCTGCCCATTGTAAAGTCATCTCTCCTCATAACCAGGGAGTTCTCTACGGGCTGGTGATTTGGCACCTGTGAGTACCCAGGCTTCCTTGAACCTCTCACCCTGTTTCAGCATCCACTGGTGATCATTGCTTGAGTCAACTATTTCATTCAGGGTGGCAAAATTCTAATACTATCCTTCCTTCAACATTTATGAGCTGGCATTCTTCTGTACAGAAGAATTTCTTTCCCTCATTGACTACGTCAGAGTAAATTATTTCCTTTTAATTATTACATTTTTAGAGTAAAACTTCCATGCAATAGCTTCTTCCAATGGTGACAAACCAGTTCTTTTTTTTTTTTATCATTATGACTCATTAATCTTTATTTTATTTTTTAAAATATGAAGAGATTGATGACTTTTATTATTTAATTAATATGTTTTTATTGATTTTTAAAGAGAGAGGAAGGGAGAGAGAGATGGAAACATCAATGTGAGAGCAAAACATCGATCAGTTGCCTCCTGCATGCCCCCTACTGAGGATGGAGCTGGAAACCCAGGCATGTGCCTTAACCAGGAGTGGGACCGGGACCTCTCAGACCATAGGACAATGCTCAGTCCACTGAGCCACACCGGCTGGGCTGAACTCATTAATCTTTAAAAGTAGAGTTATAAAGTTTCATTCAATTGCATTCATTTTGTTGTTGTTAATCCTCACCGAGGATATTTTTCCATTGATTTTTAGATAGAGTGGAAGGGAGGGAGGGAAGGAGAGAAACAGCAATGTAAGAGAGACACATGGATTGGTTGCCTCCCACACGATCTGACCGTGGCAGGGGATTGAACCTGCAACCCAAGTACATGCTCTTAACCAGGAATCGAACCTGTGACCCTTTGGACTGAGGGCCAATGCTCTAACTGCTGAGCCAAACCAGCCAGGGTGCATTCATTATTTTTAAAAATAAACTTTTATTTAGGAATAATTTTAGATTTATAGAAAAGTTGCAAGACATTCCAGAGAGTTTCCACATGCCCTTATCCAGTTACCCTAATAATAGCGTCTTACATTACCATGATTCCCTTGACAAAACTGAGGAACCAACATCAATACATTGCTATTAACTGAACTCCAGACTTTACTTAGCTTTTACTAGTTTTTCACTAATGTCCTTTTTCTGTCCCAGGATTCATTCTAGGATCACTCATCCACTTTTTCTTTCTGATGCTTAAAAATGACCCAGCCTAACCAAGGGTCCAGTGGGAAAACAAGTGACGGCACCAAGCAAGGGTGAGGCTGCTATTGCGTTCTCTTGACATGACGATGACCCCAAGTAGTCTCTTTCTGGCCCAACAAGATGTCCCAAACTCGTCTGGATTTGACTTCCTTGCCAACATGTAAGAAGCAGTAGATTTAACTCATAAGTTGGGATTGTCAGTTTTTCCTGAAAAGTCAGCAAATCAGGTAACTCTGAACCCGCCTTTCTGCTTGGCAGAAGCCGGCCGCAGCTCAGTACGGCTGCCCATTTAGACGGGGCGTGCACTCTACTTTGATCCTCATATAACCGGAGAGCGCCATGCCTTTACCTTAAGCTGCCTGGTTTCTGCAGGCACTGAGGCTGCTCCCTCTGGGTTTGCCTGCCCGTCTCCTTCCCTCCCAACTTGCCTTCCTACTTATACTGCCAAGCACCATGTAAGGTGCTGGGGTTCCAAAGGCAGGTGAGACGAAGATGCGGGTCACGGGCCTGTTTGATTTTCAGTTGATTCATTCCCCTGCTCCTCCTCTTTCTGCAAACTACGTTTCCCAAACTACATCGCCAACTGGCCAACTGGCTTCTAGATAAGCTGAGCCGAAAGAGGCACTGGCAGGAGATTGGGTGGTGGGATAAAGGGAGGAGCCAGGGCGGTGCCCCTCCCCGGTTCAGGGGCTGGCTCCTCATTGGGCAGCCCCCGCTGCGGTTCTAGCTCCTGCTGACCTCCCACCTCCTCCCTGCGCCCCCGCCCGCCCCCGTAGTGGTAGCCGCTTCCCACTGTTCTAAGCCTACGCTTGCTTCTCCATAACTCTGAGTTCTCAGCTGCTGGCTCATTTATGTAATCTATTCCTCGTATGAAGTTCCCTCTGTTTGAGACCTAGAATGGTTTCTGCTTTTCTGTTACAATAGACCTGCCCCTGACCTCATGGAGCATATACTGATTCCTTTTCTTTATATGTTTTTGTTTGCTTTGTGACTCTTGGCAAACTGCTTAATCCCCCCTAGCCTTAGTCTACGAAAATAAGATGATAATGGTACTCATCTCATATTATTGCTGTGAGGATTAAAATGCAGTATGCATGTAAGGTGCTTAGCTCAGTCTCTGGAACCTAATAAATACTCACAAATGCTACCTATTCTTATTCTAGGCTACAGGGTACAAACTGTACCTGACCCCACCGGGGGACAGCCAGGGACTCCTTTTCTGTGGCTCCATAGACACAGCTAGTGTTTATTGAACACCTACTATTACCAACATCTTAACTTACTAATCTTGACAAAGATCTTTAAGGTGTAGATGTTAATATTCTCCCCATTTTCCAGATGAAGAACTCCAAGCACAGAGAGGTTGAATAACTTGCTCAAGGTTTCACAGCTAGTACAGAAGCAGGGGCTGGTCTGAACCTGAGAGAGCTCCTCCAGCCCAAGCCCTTTAACCTGTACATAAACTTCCTCAAGCTTGGGCTTCATTGTCACAGTATGTCAGAAAGGGTCTCTCCCTAAGTAGCTCTCAGCCTAGCTGGAGAGACAGGCTCAGTAATTACTAAGCACAATGCAGTGCCATACAGGTTAATCATTCTTTTGTGTGCTTGTTCATTCAATCATTCATTCATTCAGCAAACTCTGGACAGCAATTATGTGCCAATCTCTGCTCGGGGCTGGTGAGGAGGCTTATAATGGTTTGGGGGATCCAGACCTGCCCGCCTTCTCTAGCTACTGAGTGCTGAGTGGTGCAGTGGGAGGCCTCTGGCATTTTCTGTTTTTATTCCTCCCAAGCACAGGGATTTACAGTCAGACATACTTGAGTTTGCCTCCTACTTCTTCATTTGTTTATTTGCTGTGTGACCTTAGGCAAATCACTTAACCTCTCTGTGCTTATTTATACAGGTAAAACTGGGGTTAATAATAATACCTATCTCATAGGCTTAATGTTAGTACAGAATGAGATGATGAATGCAAAGCTTTGAGCTGAGTTCTGGGCACACAAGAAAGGCTTAATTGCTAGTTGTTACTATTTGATGGTGATGGTTGTTCATTGCCTGTGATCACCAACAATTCCTCTACATACTTCATCCTTTAGTTTGACAAAGTTTTGCTGACCTAACAACCGAGATGTGTTCCCCTGGCTCTTCAACGGACAAGTCTCAGCAGGACGGAAACTGTGCTAGCCGGCACAGTAGACAAGTGTCTATGGAAGACACAAGTTGGCAGTTGTTTGACAATCCTGCATGGGCGCTCTGAGGAGCCCGGGGCGCTGGAGCGTACCCCGCCCTCCTGGCGAGCCCGGCCTGCTGGCTCCAGATCAGTCATGCCTAGGTGCCTTTAAAGAGCTGCAACATGGTTCCAGTGGAGAAGGGATGAATTTCATTCCACCAACTTGGATGTGTGACGCATAGAATTGCTCATTTTTCTGTAACGGCGTGATTTCTACTTCTGACCTCTTCTTCCAGAAAGCAGACATTTAACATCAGCCAAGTCCTAGTTGAAACATGATCTGCTAAAGGAGGCAGCCAATTGATGTTCTCTCTCATCGATGTTTCTCTCTCTTCCTCTCCCTCCCCCTCTCTAAAAAATCAATAAAGAAAACAAAAACAAGCAGCCACTCCACTTTCTCCCCTCCCCTAAGCCCTGGTGACCACTAATCCACTTTCTGTCTCCATGGCTTCACCTGTTCCAAGTAGTGCACATTCGTGGGACCACAATACGTGGCCTTCTGCGCCTGGTTTCTTTCACTGAGCACATGTTTTCCAGGTCCACGCAGGCTGCAGCACGTGTCAGTCCTTCCTTCCGTTTTATTGCCAAATAATATTCTGGAGACATTGTTGGTGCCTCTCTCTTACACTCCACCACCAACCGGCCAGCTCATCCAGGGGTTCTGCTTTTACTCCCCACCATCTCCACTGCCACCACCTGCAGTCCCATCCACCATCACCTGTCACCTGGATTCTTGCCTTTTCTTCTGTCCTTCAGACTCCCACTCCCCTTTTCTGCTCCAATCTTTTCTCCACACCTTGTCCAGGGTGGTCTGTTAAAGCCTAAGTTACATCATGTCCCTTCTCTGATCCAAACCCTCCAGTGCCATGTCCCCATATCGTTCACAGTCACAGATGAAGTCCTCAAAGTGTCCTACGAGGGCCTGCATCTCCTGGGCTCCTGTCACACCCTGAGTTCACCTCTGCTGTCATCCCCTTGCTCTGCGTGTTCGGGCCACTTGGGCTGGCTCTTTGCTCCCAGCACACATGAACCTCTCTCTCCCACCTCAGGGCCTCCAAACGAGTGCTGTTTCTGGAACATTGATTGATGGTTTTAAGCCTTTAATTTACTTTACCTCTGTGCAAGTTTTACTCTGCTATTTACTCATCCTTTCATGAAACTGTTTCTTTGATGCCTTAGCTCATTTTCTTTTTGCTATGTACCTGGCTGCCTCATATCGGATGCCTCTGTGAGCTCCCCTTCCTCTGCACCCTTTCATGTTGCATTTCACAGGGCTTCCTCCAAGCTCTCTTCTCCTCTCCTTCTTCTCTCCCTGGTGTGGGCTCATCAACTCTCATGACTATGTCCTCAGCCTAAATCCTTTCCTTAATCTTCAGACTGCACGTCATCTCTGCACGCCGTGGGCACCACCGTGAAATCAATCACGGCAAAGCATCAGGGTTGTCCTTGGCAAAGGGATCACCCGCCATTCAGCTGTCCAACATGGAAAGCCAGCCCTGATCTTCGACTCGTCTCTTGCTTAGTTGCACACCGGACCCACCACAGACCTATGAAGCCCACATGCTGATCTCTGGGCCACACCTGTAGTTCAGGCTGTCATCTTTTCTCGGGCAGCTGTCTTCCAGCACCTTCTCTGGTCTCCTTCCAATCTAATTCTCCACACAGAAGCCAGAGAAAATTTTCTAGAGCACAAACTTGATCTTCCATTGATAAACCTTCCATGGCTTTGGTCACTCTTGGGATCAATTCCTCAACCCCTCCAGAGAAGCAGAACTTCTTTCTTCTCCTCGGCACACCCTGGTGTCCAGGGCTCCGCGCTCCGGCTCACACTCCGCCTGCAGCAGTGCCTTCGCTTCCCCTGCCTCCTTTCACCAGGAGCTCTTGGGTTTCAGGTAGGAACCACCCCTCCAGGAGTTTTCCCCACTTTCCAAGTCTGGTGCAGCACAGACTGCTATGTAGTCACCAAACTCTGGCTCTTTCTCTTTTTGGGCTCAGAATTGGACTACATTTCCCAGGCTCCCACGCAGATGGGTGGGGCCATGTGACTGAGTTCTGGCCAGTGGAGAGTGGGCAGAGTGATGAACTCCTATTCAAGGCCTAACCAGTGAAAACGTCCCACGCCATCCTCCACAGACTCTCTTTCCTTCCTCTGCCAGGTGGATTCAGGGACCCCACTGGGGGCTCTGACTCCCTGGGAGAGGACAGTGGAACCATTAGATAGAAGGAGCCCTGGTCCCTGAGTGACTGGCAGCAGAGCCCCACCTGCCGTTCCCCGGCCAGCATCAGATTTAATGTGAGAAATGCTTTATTGTATGAAATCACCGAGACCTGGAGTTGTTTGTTATAGCAGTGAATCTACCCTGATAAATGTATTCCCTTCCCCACCCCCATTCTCCCAAAGAATTCTTTACCTCCCACTTACAATTCTTACCACAGCACTTACATATAAATAGCAACAGCCTCTCACCTGACTGTCTCTTCACCTGACCACGTGGCTGTGGGAGGACAGATGGGTCACGCCAGTCTCATCCTACGTGTAAACCGGCATCAGCTTGGCATTGGGCTTGTCACAGCCACTAGATAAATATTTGTGCAATTGTTTTGTGGTTGTTGATTTTCTGTTCCTGAGTGCCGATTTTGGTAACTTGCCCAGGTCTGGGATTCCTCCTGTCTCCCCCAGCCCTCTCCTAACACCCAGGACAAGCCTTTGAACCAGTTCAATGGCTGGGGCTCACTGATGACACAGCTCCAAGGTGGCCCCACCTCCTGGTGGACTGGGCCACCACTAGGATATGTAATTAGCAAAAACGAAATTAGGAAACAGGTTACACAGTGTGCAATCATTTGTGAAAAAATAAAAAGATAAAAATACATTAGAGTTTGCACAAAACACCTTAGAAGAACACATCAGAACGTGGAAACGTGTGTGGGGAGAGTAGAGTCCGGGGGTTGTGGGGAGGGGCTATATCCTTTACTCCTTTGCACTTGTGGTGGGTGGAATAAAGGCCCCCCACCTTCCTCCCCTGCAAAGACATCTGCATCCGAACTCCTGGGACCTGCCAATATGTTGCCTGGCATGGCAAAGGAGATCTTGACGATGAGATTAAGTTAAAGACCGTGAGATGGGTAGATTACCTGGATTATCTGGGTGGCCCCGTGTAATCACAGGGTCCTTCCTTGTACGAGGGAGGCAGGAGGGTGAGAACTGGAGTGGATGTGATGTGGGAAGGAGGGCGGAGAAGGGAGTGGAGAGAGACTGACTTCAGATGCTTCTCTGCTCTTCGTCCACATTTTCAGAGCCCAGGTTCCTCAGCTCCAAGTCTGGGACAAACGAGGCAAACAGAAAACCCAAGGGACTCAACACTGTGTCCACTGGTCCTTGTGTCCCCAGCCCATCTACTTTCTTCTCTCCACCTGGCAGTCTTATGACGTTGGTGTTACATATAATGTGCTCAGTGGGAGGAATGGAGAAAAGAACTTCTCCTCTGTCTTTCTGGAAGTAAATCACTGGTATCTTTTTGTTTGTTTGCTTTATTTTGTTGTTGTTGTTGTTGTTGTTTTTGGTTGATCCTCATTGGAGGATATTTTCCCATTGATTTTATTTTAGATGGAGTGGAAGGAAGGGAGGGAGGGAGGGAGAGAGAGAGAGAGAAACATCGATGTGAGAGAGACCCATCGATTTTTTGCCTCCCACGCGACCCCAACCAGGGCTGGGGCTCAAACCTGAAACCCAGGTACATGCCCTTGACTGGGAATCAAACCCACGACCCTTCTGTCCAAGGGTCGAGGCTCTAACCACTGAGCCAAGCCGGCAGGGCACCAGTATCTTTTTAAGGCTTACCAGGCGATAAAGGCAGCCAGAGGTAGGAATCATTGGAATAAACTGGTGGTGGTGGTTTGATTTCAAAACAGCATGTACGATGTAGTTTATAAAATACAAATACATATGCATAAAAAGAGTCTGGGAGGGAAAATGACAAAATGTTAGCCGTAATTATCTTTGGGTGGTATGATTATAGGCAATTTTTTATTAAAATTTCTAATTTTGAAATAGTTTAAGGCTCACAAGAAACTGCAGAAGTAGCGCTGAGATCCCCCGTGCCCTCCACGGGACTTCTCCCACGATGACGTGGTTAGCACACCCCCGTGTGTGTGTCTGCTCCGCACCGCGCACTCAGGCATGAAGAAATGCCCAAGCAGGAGTTCGCAGGATGGCAAGAAAAAGAGTTTACTTATTATTTATTTCAAACTAGAAGAGAACGTTTATTTAGAAAGACACAGAGGTAGAAGAAGTGACCTGTAGAAGAAATGGGCCCAGGAAACAAGGGACAGAGGCAAAGGAAGGGCCCTTGGAGCCTAGGAGAGAGGCGAGGGCGGTGCCCTGGGCAGGGTGGGGAAGATGTGGGCATGCGCCCTGTAGAGAGCCAGAGAAATAGTCGCTATTGAGTTGGCCAGTACAGAGGTGGGGAGCTTGTGCTCTGAAGACCCGACTGCCGATGGCGCGTAGGTCACAGATTATACAGGGCAAATCCACAGGACACCGTGGGCTAGGGGTTCCGGTTGTGCTGGGTGCCGATTGGTGGGAGGTGAGGTGAGGGTAATGAATTGTTTCTTCAGCTCTTGAGGGCAGTTCTGAGGTCTTTCCCGCTGTCCCTCTGTTCAGTCTCATGGGGAAGTAGCCAGGGGGTGATTCCACCTTAGGTCTCAGGAACTGAAACATAACTTAGGTCAAGATGTCATCTTTGTCCTGCCAGAAGGCCCCGACCAGTGACCGTTAGTCAGGTCCAGGCTGCTGTCTTCTGCTGCCTCAGGAGCTGCTGATTGCCCGGAGAAGGGTGTAGAGGGCGCGGGGAAGACATGACTTCTAGAGCTAGGATTTAAAACTAATTTAGTCCAAGTCATAAGGACCCTCAGTTTCAATATCTTGCATACTTTTTATTACAATACTGCTAGCTCAGGGACAGACATTTAGATTTCATCAGATTTTACATTACAGGTATTAGGTGGAAAAATTCAACCAAGTAAATTTTAAAGATCGAATTGGCTTTATTGAATAATTAATGAATCAGTGAGCATCCCATCTAGCAAGCAGAAAGGCACCCTGAGGGGCCATACAAAACAGAAGTCTTTTATAGACAGCAGGAAGAAAAGGGTGGGTTGTTTTAGGCTTGGGGTTGTCCACCTTTGGGGGGCAGACAGGGACTCTGTGGCAGATGAACTCATTGTGTGACTAGAAAATCCCAGACTGACTGCTTAACATTATATTCCTGGGGGAGGTTGTAAATGTGCTTATGTTAGACTAAGTCTTGGTTTGTGGATCTGGGGCTTAGCACAAGTGACTCCATTTTGGACTCCATTCAACACAGGCAATTTTTATTTTCTCTCTTGTTTACCTGAATATATTGCTTGTATAACAACAAAAAGTTTTGGAAAAAAATCAACTTCTCCTTTAATGTTGTATGAAGTCATTCCTTTTCGACTCCTGAGGCCTTTCCTGTTTTCCCTTCTGGCTCTCTCTCCACCCAGACCATAAACCTCTTCCACAGGACAGACCTTTACTGGCCTGAAAATTCATTCATTCCAGAAATAGTTTTGACATGCCTACTATGGGCCAGGAATCGATGGAGAGTAAACCCCAAAGCAGCTTTGTATTGTTTATATATTTTTATTTTCTGTGTATTATGATGCTGTGACATCTTTAAAAACTTCTGGCTGGGGAGAGCCGGCCCCCGCAGAGCCAGCCCATTCTTAGAGAGCAAGGGCTCTTTGTGCATACCTCTGACCAGTCCAGAGGCATCTGCTGCCTGGCCCCTGCCCCCAGGAAGCCTTGATCATCCCAGGGCCAGAGAGCTGGCCACTGGAGACCACCCCTACAGCTGGCAGCCTGCTGAAACCCTTCGCACTAGCCAGTCCTACCAAGCTTCCCCTCTGGCTCCTGCATCCTGCCTCTCGACCATGCCCAGGCTTCCCCATGGGGCTCTGCAGGGAGTGCCTCCTGCTCCTAGGACCCGGGAAGGGATACACCTGGGTTTCCCGAGCACCTGTTGTGGCCGCACCTGACTGATCATCACATATTGGAACCTAGAACAAGCTTCCTCCACAACAGTGCACAAGATAGACGTTGATAAGACAGACCCATAAATGTCGATATGACTGCAGAAATTCCATGGAGAAGTTCACGGAGCTCAAGAGTTTACTTAGGGAAGTCTGACTTAGGCATGGGGATCAGAGCCGGCCTCCCGGGTGAGACCTGCAAGGATGGTGACAGAAATCAGCCAGAGGAGGCGGGGAGAGTTCCGGGAGGACAGCATCGCGCGCAGAGCCCTGGCAGCAGGTGCCGTGTGTGGCCTGGCCAGGCCGGAGTGGGTGCAGTCTGGAGGCAGAAGTTCTTCTTTGGGAAACCTCAGTTTTTGTTTCCGGCTTTGACCTGATTGAAGCCCGTTCACAGTATGGAGAGTAATCGCCTTTACTCAGAGTCCGCTGATGCGGATGTTGACCTCGTACCCGCACAGCCAGTGGCCTTCGTGCTGCCCGAATAACTGACTGGCCACTATGGCTTCACCAAGCGGACACAGGGCATCAACCATCCAGCGCTCACGCGAGTGCCCACTGGGGGCAAGGGGCCGAACGCTGCTGGGGCACACTGGGAGACGGTGCGGAACACCCCCCAGAATGATCACCCAGGTGGGGGTCTTGGGTATTTGCACCCCACTCTCACCAGCCATTTTCTTCAGGAGGCAGGTAGGTAAGCAGCTGCAGAGACCGCAGGAAGCACTCGGCCAGACAGAGCTGGTGGAGGAGGTCAGAGATCGGACGGAGGGATTAGGGTGGGGGCGGGGGCACAGCGGCCGCAGAGGCCTCTGGGAAGGGTTAGGGTGTGGGGGGGGGCACAGCGGCCGCAGAGGCCTCTGGGAAGGGTTAGGGTGTGGGGGGGGGGGCACAGCGGCCGCAGAGGCCTCTGGGAAGGGTTAGGGTGTGGGGGGGGGCACAGCGGCCGCAGAGGCCTCTGGGAAGGGTTAGGGTGTGGGGGGGCACAGCGGCCGCAGAGGCCTCTGGGAAGGGTTAGGGGGAGGGGGGCACAGTGGCCGCAGAGGCCTCTGGGAAGGGTTAGGGGGAGGGGGGCACAGCGGCTGCAGAGGCCTCTGGGAAGGGTTGGGGGGGGCACAGCGGCTGCAGAGGCCTCTGGGAAGGGTTAGGGTGTGGGGGGGGCACAGCGGCCGCAGAGGCCTCTGGGAAGGGTTGGGGGCGGGGGCACAGCGACCGCAGAGACCTCCGCGGGTGCAGTGCCGAGGGCGAAGTGGAAAGGCCTGGGCACAAAGCGTCTTGTAGGCCATAAGGAGGTAAGTCTCCATATCGAGGACAGTGGAAAGGTATTATAGGGGGCGGGGCATAATGACATCTGTGTTTTCAACAGATCTTTAGGCTGCAATGAAGAACATATGTTGGAAAGGGCACTAACTGGGAAGATCTTGCTGGAGCCCAGGGGGCAGATGGTGGCCTCCGGGAGCAGAGTGGTAACAGTGAGGACGAGAGAAGACAGACTCGAGGGCCGTTCAGGAAACTGACAGGTCTGTTATCGATCGGGACATTGGCAGTGGGGTAGAGGAGGGTACTGAAGCTAGCCCCACTCCTTGGATTTAAAATCATACTTTTTTTTGGATAGCTGGGGCCTAGTGTGGATGACACAGCCTAGAAGTTGCCTGTACCAGTTTGATCATGAAAATGACCTTAAGATGACCCTGCCTGCTGCCTGACCTGTTTCCACATCCTGAGATGCTTATTGCATAACCAAAAAGCTCCTGTCGAAAATACAGCTGGATGACACAGCGTGCGTGGAGGGGACTCGTGGGAAACACCCCTTTTGTCTCTCAGCGTGAGGGCACATCTCACAATGAGGCTGAAAATCAGATACTTACACCTGTCACCCTGAAAGAGGCACCCTTAACCCTCACAGCTTATTTGCCCCAAACACTGGATGTTCCTTAAAGTCCCACCTGTTTCTGCGTCATATTCTGTTTTGTCCACTGTTCGGAACAAAGGATGGATTTACCCGCTCTGTGGGGAGGGAGTAGAATGGGAACAGCAATGTCATTTTAGGACTTTCCCAGTTGTCCTTGGTTTTCAGAAGCCAGGTGTAATGAGAAAGCACCAGGTGGTGGTGGTGTAGCTTGATGACACCCAGCTCCCCCACCCCTGCCCTCAGCACCGTGAGGACCTTCTCCTGGAGGGGATCTTGACCCAGCTGGTGAACAAGAGGACAGGGACAGATTATTGCGACCTGATCATAGAAATGACTAGAAAACCAAATTGATTGTAATGTTTCTCATCTCATGTGCAACCACGCTGCTCAAGCTGGAAAGGTAAGGGGGACTGTGAAAGGCCCCCAGTGGTCCATACCACCTGGTCTTCATGTTATTGGGTAGTTGCCTCCCACATTGTACCATCATTGGTCTGGGTGGTAGGCAGAATAGTGACTTCAAAGATATGCAGGTGCTAATGCCTGGGACCTGGGAATATGTTATGTTACAAGGCAAAAGGGAATTGAGGTTGCCAGCAGAATAAAGGTTGCTGATTAACTGACCTGGAGATGGGGGGTGGGGGTGGGGTCCTGGATCGTCCAGGTGGGCCCAATCAATAATAGGCATTCTTAAGTGGGAAGAGGGAGGCACAGGGGTCAGAACCAGAGGAATGGCGTCATTGGAACGACTAGACATTGCTGGCTGTGAGGATGGAAGGGGACGTGAGCCCAGGAGCGCAGGCAGCCTTGAAACTGGAAAGGCAAGAAAATGGATTCCCCCGAGGGTTTCCAGAGGGAATGCAGCCCTGTGTACCTGGGGTACAGCCCAGTGAGACCCTTTCAGACTCTGGCCTCCAGAACTTTAAGAGAATAAATTCAAAGCCACTGAGTTTGTGGCCGTTTGTTACGGCAGCGACAGGAAGCTAACGGTGGTGTGGCGGACAGCACATGGCAGCATGGGCTAGCAGGTCACCTCTGAGATTGGGTTTGAAGGATCGAGGCCTCCTCTGAGCTCTCCTCCCTTTCACCCGCTCCCGTCACGGGGCTGAGGAAAGCCACGCTGTGAGTGGCCCTCAGGAGAGGCCACGTGGAGAGGAGCCGAAGCAGGCCTAGGGACTGTGGGCCCGGCCACGCTGCAGCCTCCACGGGAGACCCAACCGGCACCTCCCAGCCAAGCTGCTCCCGGATTCCTGACCCTCAGAAACGCTGAGATCATGAATGCCTGTTGCTCCTCGCCTCTGTGGGTGGGGGTCATTTGATATGCTCACTAGATAACTAATACAGGACGATTCCATACCTTCCCCCTGACCTCCATCTAACACGTGTCATCACGTGCCACGTCCTGTTGACTGTTCTGTGAGACTACTTGCTCTGTGGGACTACTGCGATGTCCCCGACACCTCGAGACCTCTACACCTGCTGTCCCCACTGCTAGGGACAGTCCAGTTGGATCTTGCCATAGCTGGCACCTTCTCATCAGGTCTTAGATTAAATGTCACTTGCAGAGGCCTTCTCTGAGCATCCTGTTTCATATTTCTGTTTTATTTCACATGGAGCATACAGTGCATTCTGAAATTGCCTTAAAAAACACTTACTTGTTGCCCTTGCCGGTTTGGCTCAGCGGTTAGAGCATCGGCCCGCGGACCAGAGAGTCCCGGGTTCGGTTTCCGCTAAGGGCACGTACCTCGGTTGCAGTTTGTCCCCGGCCCCTGTTGGGGTCGTGTGGGTGGCAACCTGTGGGTGTGTCTCTCTCACATCGATGTTTCTCTCTCTCTCTTCCTCCCTCTCTCCCTCCCACTCTATCTGAACATAAATGCAAAAATGTCCTCAGGTGAGGATAAAACAAAACAAAACAAAACACTTGTTAATTTGTAAGTTGTCTGTCTTCTTCAGTAAAACAAGCTCCATGAGCTCAGGGACCTTCCTCGTCTGTGTCCCCAGCACCCGACCACAATGTTTGCAGCATAGAGGGTGTGGTAGGCAGGAGAAAGGCCCCTGAAGATGTCCATGTCCTAACCCCCAGGACCAGTGAATATGGCATCTTACGTGGCAAAGGGGACCATCTTAAGTTTTCTAGTCATGGACCTGGAGGTGGAGACATTATTCTGGATTATCTGGTAGACCTAATTCCTTTTTTTTTTTTTTAATCCTCACCCAAGGACATTTTTCCATTTTTTGTTCAGATAGAGTGGGAGGGAGAGAGAGAGAGAGAAACATTGACGTGAAAGGAACACATCGAGTGGCTGCCTCCCGCATGACCAACCAGGGCCGGGGACAAACTGCAACCGAGGTACGTGCCCTTAGCGGGAACCGAACCCGGGTCTCTCTGGACTGCGGGCCGACACTCTAACCGCTGAGCCAAACTGGCCAGGGCCCTAATTCCTTTTTTTAAATTTTAAATCCTCATCCAAGGAGCCCTGGCCGGTTTGGCTCAATAGTTAGAGTGTCGGGCTGCAGACCATAGAGTCGCAGGTTCGATTCTGGTCAAGAGCACGTACCTTGGTTGCGGTTCAGTCCCTGGCCCTGGTCGGGGTCGCGCGGGAGGCAGCCAGTCGATGTGTCTCTCTTGTGTCAATGTTTCTCTTTCTCCCTCTCTCTCACTCCCACTCTGTCTGAAGATAAATGGAAAAAATATCCTCAGGTGAGGATTTAAAAAATAAAATAAAAATAAATAAATCCTCATGCGAGGATATATTTTTTTTTCCATTTTATCTTCAGATAGAGTGGGAGGGAGAGAGAGAGAGAGAGAAACATCGACACAAGAGGGACATATCAATTGGTTGCCTTGCTGGGACCGAGGTACGTGCCCTTGACCAGAATCGAACCTGTGACTCTTCGGTTCATGAGCTGACGCCCTAGCTACTGAGCCAAACCAGCCAGGGCTGGTGGACCTAATTTCTAACATAATGATCTCATGCTCATGTGCCTTTAATTGTCTCCCTGTGGCTATAGGATGAGTCCAAGCTCCTTCAAGACTCTCACCATCCTCAGGCCACCATTCCAGCCTCCTCGGCTCCCCCACTAACGGAGAATCCACTTGGACATCTTGCCTCACCCCGACCTGGCCATGCCTGTCTGTGCTGTGTGCAATTCCCTATGCTCTCCTCTCTTCCAGGACCCACCCTCCACACTTGGTGAACAGCTTCCCACCCGAGATTCGGCTCACACGTCCCCTCTGGAAGACTTTCCGTAGAGCCTAGACTCAGGTCATAACTAGCACCCACGGTAGCCGTACTCACCTGCTTCCTGACGTTGATCACCTGCCCTTCTCCAGGACCGCGTGGATCCACTCACAGGTGGGGCCGGTGTCTTAACCACCCTTGCGTACACTTGGGATAATAAATTTGGGGAGGACTAGCCCAAGCATCCTAGTTTTTCCTTCTTTGATCTCTCCTCCAGAGAGTTAGTTAAACCATTGAGTCACCTCTTAAAAAAAAAAAAAGACAAAATGTAAATAATCTTTTTGTGATTATAATAGTAATGCCTAATCATTGTCTAGTACATGGGAAACACAGAAATCTCCACAGAAGACAAACTCCCACCCAGAGCACCAGCAGCAGGTGTAAACCTGTCACCCATCATAATGAATGACTAATATTTCTTTGTTCTTGCCAGGTTGCCAGGCACCCAGCCAAGCTCTCAAAGATGGAGTTTCCATCATAAACCCCACTGACAGGCAGAGAAATCGAGGCTCAGGGAGGGTAATGGGAGAGCCCAGTTTACACATTTAGCCCTTCTGGGTCCGTGTCCACTGTCGTTAACAGACAACAAAGTGTCCCTCTAGGCTATTTGTATTCTACATCTGGGCTTTTCATCTCTATTTACTCTGAATTCTCCTATCTCTCAAATTAAAAGCTTAAAACAAAAATTTTTATTATGGAAAATGTCAAATTATACAAAAATAGTATAGTGGTATAATGACCCCCCAAATACCTGTCTCCCAACTGAAACACTAATCAGTGTAAAAAAAAAAGTACAATGTACAAAAACACTGGCCAATTAAAAAATTATTGTAAAATACACATACCATAAAATTGACCATCTTAACTATTTAAAAATTTTTTTTTTCTTTATTGATTTTAGAGAGAGAGGGAGAGGGAGAGAGAGATGGAAACATAGATGAGAGAGAACATTGATTGGCTGCCTCCTGCATGCCCCCCTCTGAGGATCGGGCCCACAACCTGGGCATGTGCCCTGACCGGGAATTGAACCGGCGACCTCTTGGTGCATGGGTCGATGCTCAACCACTGAGCCACACCGACTGGGCCACCATCTTGACCATCTTAAGTGAACAGGGCAGTAGTGTTAAGAACGTTCACACTGTCGTGCCGCTGATCTCCTGAAAAGCTAGTTTTATATCCTAATAGCCTTAAATGTCTACACTGTCATTCAACTTTCTGTTTAGAGCTACCCTACCCACCACACTGCTTTGCTTAGTTTAAAGACTATTATACAGTAAAATTGCCCTGTTTTGGGTCTGCAGTTCTATGAGTTCTAACATCTGTATGTACATGTGTAACCGTCACCACCACTGGGACAGGAAACACTTCCGTCACCCTGAGAAACTCACTTCTCCGTGCCACCCTGTCATCGCCCCCCTCCCACCTGTCAGGTGACTATCACTCTGTTCTCCATCAACACAGTTCTGTCTTTTCCAGAGTGTCACGGGTGGAGTCACACGGTTCGTGACCTGGTGAGACTGGTCACCCACTCAGCACAGTCTCGGAGACCCAGGCAAGCTGCCGGCGTCCACCGTGTGCTCCCCATTGTTTCTGCGTCTGTGGCTGTGGATGGCTGTCCCCCACACAGCTGCCATCCCACGGTTTCAGGATGGTAGCTTCATAGTGGGTTTTGCTCAACGGGATAAGTTTCAGTGCTGCCCATCAACACGCTCCCATCCTCCTTCTTTTCCAAAATGTCTTGGCTAGTCCAGTGCACGATGTATTTTAGTTTTGGTTGCTATCTCGAGGAATTCCGCCAACCATTCAATGATCCGAGCTACAAATTTCAAAGACATCCCAAGAACAAACCTAACAAACACTGTCGAGACTCGAAGAAAACAGAACTATACGGAAGGACCCGCAGAGAGACCTGAGTGCGTAAGACATGTGCCTGGAGGTGAAGACTCCGGTTCAAAGCTGTCTATTCTTTCCAACTTAATTGAGATATTTTGTAGATTTAATTGATTTTTATCTCTTTCATCAATATTTTCAAAGTAATGTCATAAAACAAGTGATCACAATTGTTTTTGTTAATCCCCTTGTCACTGCTCAGACTCCCGGCCTGCCTTGTTTCGGCGGTCTGAACGGGGGGCTGAGTACTCCTGGGGGCCCACGTGGCTGTCTGGGGTACGTAGGGCCCGCACATAGAATGCTCCTCTTTCTCCCCTCAACCGTGTGAGACATCCTGAGGAGGCAGGAAGGGGGTTTACCCGGCTGCGAGGTCCTAGGGTCCATCACTGCCTCGAGGGGCTCCAAAGGCCCTTCTGGCCTCAGCCTACTCCTGTCCACTTGTCACCCCATCCTCACCCCTTTCTTTTCTCTCGGCATCTCATTATTGGATCCGTTTTAATCATTACATTAACTATCATATTAGTATAATGTTTATAGTGGGGAGAAGGAGGAGTTAAATGGAAAACATAAATATAGGCTTTGAAAAGATGAGTCAGAAAGAAAGAGGGAGGTTGTGAACATCATCACACACACACACACACACACACACACACACACACACTTTGTTGGCTAGTCCTCTCCGACAAACATCTCTTGGTTTTACCAACTCCATCCTTTTTCCTTCCCCAACGTGTTTGTCGTCGCGTCCATTTTCTCCTCCTGCTTTCTTCAGATTTATTTGTTTCACTTTTCCTGATTCCTTGAGTCAAAGGCACAGGTCACTCGTTTAGACTTATTCATTAATAACGGCATCGAAGGCTGGGCGTTTTCCTCTGAACACCAGCTTGGCAGCGTTCTCCAAAGCTGTGGACGGCTTCATGGACAGAGTCATTGGTGCCACTCACACGAATCCGGGGCAACGAGGGCCTGCGGGCTGAGTCACGCCCCTGAAGTCTCTAGTGTGCGGGTCTGCCCTCCTCCAGGAGGTGGGGGAGGGGACATGAAACAGCTTCTCTGCAATGTCCTCTTCTAAGCTACACCCCTCTGATGAGTGTCACACAGAACAGAGACCAAGTGGTATGTTCCCTGTCCTTCCCAAAGCCTGGCTGTGTCCACCTGGTCCCCAAGAAGCACACGGAAGCGACCAGGCCCTCTGGGGACTATTTCAGGTTACATGGTGCTCAGGAGTGGGGCGTATGGGTGGTGCTTGGCGTCCCTTTCAGCTTGGTCCAAACTTCAATCTTTTTTAGAGTCTCGTGCTATGATGTTGAGGCCTTTTTCAAGTTCAACATAGATGGTAGTATTTTTCTCTATTGCAAAGTTCTTTTCGTGGTGTATTGGAAAGAGTTTTTTGTTTGTATTTCGGTCTTGAAGCGTACATTCTGTATTAGTGGAGACTCTCGATTCAACTCAAACTGGCCTAAGCCAGGAAAGGGAATTTCCTGGAATTAATCAATATTCATGCTCATGGAGAATATTGATACTCAGGTGCCGATATCCTCAGAAACCGGCTCTGCCTCCGTCTCCTGACCCCTCCGAGTGCCGGCCACCAGCTGCCCAGGCCTCCCCTCGTCTCTCTGCAGCCCCAGACCTGACTCCTTCATCTGCTTGGCCAGGGCCTCCCCCTGACACGTGCTGCGGGTGGGTCGTGGACGGAATACCTGGTGTCCAGTATATGGTTTATATGGCTGCCCTCTTCCTAAAACACCCTCGAGTCACGGCCGGACTCATCTGGAAATTTTACTGTCTCCTTAGCAGGACAGAGACGTTCTTCCTCACTCACCTCGGCTCTTCACAGCGTCAGCTCCCAGCTTGCGTCCTTTCTCCCACACCCTGTGTTCCAGCACAGCACACTACTCCCCATTTCCAAACAAACGTGTACTTTGTTTTGCTGCCTCTGTACATGCTGTTCCATTTGTTAGGAATACCGTCTTCCCCTTACTCATTCTTGTTTTTTGTTAATCCTCACCGAGGATATCTTTTCTGTTGATTTTTAGAGAGAGTGGAAGAGAGGGAGGGAGGGGGAGAGAGAGAGAAACATCCATGAGAGAGAGACACATCGATTGGTTGCTTCCTGCACACAGTGCAACCGGGCCGGGATCGAACCTGCAACCCATGTACGTGCCCTTGACTGATAATCGAACCCACGACCCTCTCACCACTGAGCCACACCGGCCAGGGCCCCTTACTCATTCTTTAAGCTCCTTAGTCACGTGGGGGATCACTGGACAGTTTGTCATCTCCGCCCTCTGCCCTTGTGCTCCTGGGCAGGACTGTGTCACGTGTGACGTGGAGACCTCAGGAGCCCTGAGAGCCACAGCCGGGCCCGACAGGTTTCAGGCAGTGTCTGCTGAGAGGGTCCCCACACCCCTTTGATCACTTCACCGTCTTTGCCTATCGGCTCCTGTACGTTTTCAGTCCCGATAGCCAGTACCTCCATCTGTTTGGTGAAGGGCTGTCTCCAGGCCGCCAGAACCTGTGTTTCCTGCCCGGGAGCCAGAAATGCCCAGAGTTTCCGTGCTCAGGGGTCGTCTGATGAATGACCAACAGGTGGGGTGGGGGACTCTAGCTCCTTTGTCCGAATGGGACACCTCTAAGTGTGACTGTCCTCAGAGCTCCCTGGAGGGTTGAGCCACGTTACCCTCTGTGTGACTTAACCTGGTCACACACCCTGACTTGGCCCCCTTCCCCTCCCGGCCTCACGCCCCACTCCCTGCTCGTTCTCCCTGTGGCACCTCCTAATCACTTTCATGCCAGTCCTGGGCTTAGCACCCAGCCCTGCTTCCGGGAGACCCAGCCTAGGAGCGGACGACTCAGTGAACAGAAGGAGAAGAATCATGAATTCAGAAACCAGTAACGACTCTTTGATCACAGCCGCATGGAAGAGCCGAGCGGGAGTGGACCCCTTCTGGGATGTGTCTTCTTAAGGAGACAAGATTTACACGTAGCAGAAGAGCTGAAGTATAGGGAAATGCGATGAAGAATAAGGTATAAGGCTCAAGGAAGGAGGGGTCAGCGTGGACACTGGAGATGTCAGAGGCTGGTCAGACTTCGCAGGCAGGAGCGAGGCTCTGTCCCCACCACGGAGGAAGGCTGAGGTCCCCGCAAAGGCCCAGTGCCACAGCCGCCTGACAAGGGTGAATGACGAGATTTAAGGCCAGGACACGAAGACGTGGGATCCATTCAAATGAGCTTGGACTTTATCTGATCAGGTGATGGGGGGCAGTTAACATTAATTTATTCATTCAACAAACATTTATTTTGTACCTTGTGACGTGGCACGCCCAGACAGTAACAAGGTGTTCTCCAGGAGGGGTGTCCTTCACTGAACCGCCTGTCCTGGCCACCAGAACCGTGACTACATTTATTAGTTGGACCCACCTCTGATTCCTAGAAAGTTTTTTCTCTCACATAGTTATATCCTGTGTGTGTATGGTTTTCTGATTATAAAGCAAAACACTATTGTTGTAAAAATTCAAACATTTGGAGAACTGCTCTGTAGGAAAGGAAATGCCTTCTGTTCAAGGGAGAGGCTTGGAAATCGAGGACGGGGCTGGGTGGAGCCGAGTAATTAGAAGGGCCCAAGAGGCGCTGCCAAGGCCTTTGCTTCTGCAAGTCAGAGCAAGGCGGGCTGGAGACGTGGCAAGTGGCAGGAATGAGACTTCTAAGCATTCCTTGGAGAGCCAAGAACAGGGCTAGAAACTACACTTTCTGCTATCCAGGAAAGCTGGGGATTGTAGTCAGCATATTAAGAACATTTGAAAATTGCAACTTTATTTGGGAGGCACAAGGTGGAGGAGGAGGAGGAGGGGAGCCACCTTTTATTAGGAAGGCTCCCAGAGCTCGGCCCAGCCGCAGCCTTCCGTTTCTGCCCGGCGGCCAGAGCTGCGTGTGGCCAGCCTGTCTGCGAGGGAGGCTGGGAAGGCAAGTTGTTTAGCTGGGCACATTTCAGGGGGAAAACGGGAAATACATATTTATAGACAACTGAAAGTGTCAGCCAGAACACAGAAAGTACTACCACCACCACTACACAAATAAATAGATAAATAAATCAGAGGACTATGAAAAGTAAGAACTGTTTGTTCATAAAATAACTCCATAAAAAGAGTGAAAAGGCAAATAGCACTCGGGGGAAAAAATGCTGGCAAAGGAATTGTATGCAGACTATACAACGTTCTACAAATCAGTAAGAAAAAGACAGACAACCCAATTAAAAAAATGATCTGTCTGTCTATCTACTTATCTATCTTCTATCCCTTCACAAAAGAGAGTATCCAGACGGTAACCATCTGGAAACGTGCTCACTCGTTGGTTTTTAGAGAAGTAGCCATTAAAAGCAGCAGTCAGCGCAGGTGCACGCCGCTGGTGGCAGGTGGACCGCAGTGCTGGTGAGGGCGTGAGCGCCTGGAACCCGCACTCTGCTGGCCAGACGGGAACTTGGCGGGCACTCTGCGAGTCACTTCAGTCTCCTGAGGCTGGATGTGGGCAGACTCTGACCCAGCAATCTGTTTTCCGCACAAACAGCCAGCAAAGGAAAGAATATACATATAAAGTACACGTGTGTGCTTGTGTCTTTATTTAACAGGAGTCTTGGAGTAGAATATTCACAGGAGCGGTATTTCTGACAGCCCCAAACTGCAAGCTACCGAAAGCCCATTGGTGGCAGAACAGGTGAGTCAAGTGTGGTATATTCTCACATGTGACTCTGTCAACAAGGAGAATGAACCCCTATAGTACATGCAACAACATACGTGAATCGTAAACCTAGCGATGAGCGGAAGAGTTCATGTGGTATATGGTGCACTTGTTCGTTTATGTAAAACACAAGGAAGAAAGCAGTGTGTGCCGTCAACAGCCAGGATGGGGGCTGCTCGCCAGGAGAGGGTGGCAAGGGAGGGCGTCGGGACGGAAGGGGCATGAGGCACACTCTGGGCGCTGGTGCCGCGCTCTGTCTTGATCTGGGTGTTGGGCACACCTTTGTGCTCAGCCTGCGACAACTCATCACACTGCAGGTTTATGCCATGTGCGCTTTTCTGGATGTAGGTTACACTTCATGAAGAAAATGAAGACTTTAAAAAAATCACTGCCACAACAGGGATGAGATTAGGAAAAGAGGCCTCTTTCTCATCTCTGCCCTTGACCCGGTTTTGGGCGTCATCCCGGGGCGGGTACAGCAGCCATCGCCCTGCCCCCCTCACCAGGCAGCCCGCTAGCTCACAGGGGCAGACCCACAAGACCAGTTCCTGCTGCACCTCCCATCCAGTGCCCACAGGGGCCGGGGGCATCAGGGAGTGAGATGGCTGGTTCTCGGAGAAGTAAGCGACAGGGGCTGTGGTAACTGGCCTCCAAAGGACGCGGCACCTGTAGCTCCAGCAGACGGAAATGCAGGCCAGGGAAGTCAGATTTTCCAAAATGTTTTTAAAAAGCCAGAACTCCAGCCCTGGCCAGTGTGGCTCAGCTGGTGTCATCCCCTGCACTGAGGGTTGCTGCTTGCATTCCGGGTCCGGGCACACGCCCGGGTTGTGGGGCTGTGGGGAAGGTGGGGGCGTGCAGGAGGCAGCTGGTCGGTGCTCCTCTCACCTTGATGTTTCCATCACTCTCTCCCTTCTCTCTGTCTAAAAGTCAATAAAAACATCTTTAAAAAGAACAAAATAAAACCCAGCCAGAAATCCAGAGTGCTCTAGGAAGACTTTCAGTGTTTACATTTTGGCAATTCTTTGCAGTGAAACGGGGCCAATCAAAACATGCCCGCGGGCCAGACTGAGCCCCTCGGCCTCCCCTTTGCCACCCCTGGGTGCTGGGTGACTGGATCACCGTGAGAGCCCGTCTACGGCCCTGCAAATGGGAACAGCACAACAAAACCAAAACAGTGGCCACTCTTTCCTGGGCACCTGCTGGGACCCTGACCTGCTGGGACCCTGACCTACCCTGTTTTCTTGCTTCTGAGTTGTCAGCCACACCAGTTATTTAACAAGAGCCTTCCAGGAAAAGAGGGAAAAAAGGAAAAGAAAAACACTACCATATAAAATGTATTTATCTATCAAAAGACACACCTCGAGTTCAGAAACATTAAAATGTAAGCAAACAGAAACAAAACAAAGGTATGCCTGAGAAATGAAATAAATACGGGACATTTTCTCATTCAAGTCGTACTAAATCATCGTGCGGTAGGGATGGTTATCAAGTCCGCCTTCTGTGTGAGGTTGATTAGCCTTCCCAGGCTTGTACATCTAACAAGTGACAGGACTGGGGCTCAGACAGACTGTCCCACACCCAGCGCCATGCTCGGACTCCGTGCCGTGCCTTGCTCCCCTTTGTGGAGTGAGCGTCACTGAGAGCAAAGCCTCCTTTGGTGTTATAGGAGGCTCGGCAGCTGTAACAAACAGACCAAGTGTGTAATGGCACAAACGAAATAAAAAGGCATCTCTTGCTCATTTCATAGTCTTTGGGGGCTGTCGGGGGTGGGGGCACCTCTTCCATGCAGTCCTGAGTGGTGAATCTGTCACCTTCAACATATGGCTTCTAAGATGTCACTGGCAAGGTGAGCTGGAAGCATGACAGAGGCACCTGCAGTCTTAGAAGTCCTCGAGAGTGACATCCACTCGCGTGCTACTCAGAAGAACACAGACCACACTGAACCACAGGGCAGGACAGCCACTGCCCTGTCACTACGCAAGGCAGAAATGAATTGGATGAAAAGCTACTGGTCTCTTTCACAGAGCGGCTTACAGACATCAATAGTACTATTATATCACAGAAAATCTCAGTTTAGTGATGGTCTGACCCTTTATTTTTGCTAGTCTCCTTTCTCTCTCTCCAAAGAGCAGACGACAGTGTCCACAGAACTTACTAACCGTGTTTATTTTGATGATATTCTACAGTTGCCTTCTCTTTTTGGCAGCTGCTGTTGGGTAGAAATATAAGTTAGTGTGTTTACATTGGAAACAGCTGGTAGATGTTTTAAACTGTTAACTAATTGTGTGTAGCATGTGGATGTGACAAAAATGGTGGAGGTTCTTTGCAAACGACGGAACTCTGATAAGTGTCACCCTGAAGACAGCAGGCGGTGTTTCTGAGCCGGAGGCAGCGGCTCAGCACGGCAGGGGCGAGTTGGCAGCTCGGTGGTGTGGTTCAGACACACCAGCCCTGCTGGAGGCCCGGGCTGGTCCCAGGGGCCTGTGAGAGTGGCCGGGTTCTGAGAGACACCCGAGGCCAGGTCCTCAGGGCGTGAGAGGGCATGTGGGACCGGCCAGGTGCCTTAAGCTCACCTGGGAAGCTTGTTGATGTCTCCTGCTCCCCCTCCCCTTTGCCCCATTGGGCCACCCTCCAGAGGGCAGAGTTGCTGGGCCCCTTTTCGGGAAGACTCTGTACTCTGGCTCAGTGCCTGGCTGGCTGTGGCCTCTTGCTGTAGGCTGCCACACGTCCCGAGGGGAAGGGAGGAGTGGGCCGGCCCCCAGCCCTGGAACTGAGTGAGTCCAGACCTCAGCTGGAAGCCTACGTCCTTCCTGGAAAGGGCTGGCCGGTTGAGGAGTTTCTAGGTATTCCGTCAGGCCAGTTACGAAGAGCAGAATTTGCCCAGGGAATGGAAGATCCTGGGAAGTCCCTTGGGAGATGAAAGTCCCTGGGAGTCCTCTGATGAGGTTCATGCCCAGTGTTGCTGAGCACTTCGGCCCAAGTCTGCCTCCTGACCCTGGGAGCCATGAACTGAAGTGTAGCTTAGCAAGGAGGTTATGCTTCAGGGTCTCCCGTAAGGTTACGCCGACGCCAGCTGGGGCTGCAGGTCGGTTCCCAGGCCTCACTCCTTTGGCTTCAGGCTGGTGTCTACCGCTCATGAGAGGCAGGAGTCCCTCCCTGTGTGCACCTCTCCACGGGGCTGCTGGGGTGTCCTGGCAACGTGGCCGCTGACTACCCCCCGAGGGAGCAACACAAGAGGGCGGAAGGAGGAAGCGGCCACATCTGTGTCAGCCTTGGCAGACACACACCATCAATTCTGCTGTATTCTGCTCCTTAGAATGGCCTATTCATCACGTTTGGCCTACATTTGAAGGGATACAGATTAGGCTCCATGCTTCAGAGGAAGAAGTGTCAACCAATTTGTGGTCATATTTTAACACTGGTATCTGTATGTTTGATACCACTTACGTAGTTTAAAATGATACATCACACACATAGGCTCGGCCAATCAGAGCTTCCTACCTCGGCTGTGGTGATTGCTTCAGGGACGCCTGTGCCACGACTTAGGCCAGTCAGAAGCTCCCTAGCACCGGGGTAGCAGAGGTCGCCTCTTTGTTCTGGGGTTTGACCGCTTGAACTCACTGTGCCCACCAGAACTGAGAGCTTTCTGAAGGACTGAAGGAGAGAGAGACAGCCCGTTGAGATGATCTGAGCCTCTGGATCAAGACATGCTTGAAGCCTGTGTGTTCTGGGAATAGTTTCTTATCAAGAATTGTTTGATGCCCGGCCGGTGTGGCTCAGTGGTTGAGCATCGACCCATGCCCAGAAGTCGCTGGTTCGATTCCCGGTCAGGACACGTGGCCAGGTTGTGGGCCCGACCTCCAGTGGGGGGTGTGCAGGAGGCAGCCAATGGATGTTCTCTCTCATTGATGTTTCTGTCTCTCTCCCTCTCTCTCTAAAATCAATAAAGAAAAAAATTGTTTGAGAGAGTCAATAGCCTCTAAATCTCAAGGCTACAAATCAGCAAACCTTTCCCCTTAACTTTGTCCTCCGGGCTGTAGGTGTGACTTATGCCTGGACACTTGCTCCCCTTGCTCACATCACCGCTCTGAGCTGCCCGGCCTGCGCCCTCGCCACTCTGTTTGCTCATTCTTATAGAAGGAGGCCGTGTTTGTTCAACCCTGAGTGTTAAGATGGGTTAAACAGTCTGGTTAAACATTTTGGGCCCAGACAAAGAGAGGAGGGAAGAGTGTATATTTACTGTACCTTTACTTTGCCCTGTTAAAGAGTCAGCAACCTGTGGTGACAGGGAGGGGCCAGGCGCGGGCAGATGTTCTAGCGGATCTCACCTTTGTGCCAGAGGCCTCTTTCTAAGTCAGGTGTGTGGCTGCAGTTGGATTTAACAAGCCCATCGGGTCTCACTGGGGCCGCGCTTGGGAGCGACCTGCTGAACCTAGCACATCTCTTGGGTTGGGTAGACACTGGCGGACGCTTTAGCAGAATCAAGTTTTGTTCTCCTCATCCCCAAATTCTGCACCATACTGTCCCAGCTGGTGTCCTTGGGGTTGGCAGGGTCATGGGGATCTGTTCGTCCCTTCCGTCTCCTCCTTGAGTGGGCTTCTCTCCTGAACCTGGAATGAATCATGGCTCGGCACGCCCTCCCCTCGGTCTGGGTGAAGCCCGGAGCATCCTGCAGGAATTCCTTTTGCGTTCGGCCTCCTGCGGTGGCAGCCTCCCCGTTTTTCCACCGGTGGGGTGAGGCTTTCCCCTCCTGATAAACTTCATTCTCCCTCCGCCTCCTCCTCCTTCACTGGCTCACCGAGCCCTGCCTCAGCCTCCGCAAGCCCCGCTTCCTCCGGGAAGTGCTCCGGGAAGGCTCGCTCAGCGGACACCCTGCCCTGTGCTCCTGGAAACTCCTGTCTTGCGCCCATCAGACCTCACCACCTGGGCTTCTAACTCTGTCTGCGGATCTGTCTTCCTCTGTGGTCTACAGAGCACGGGCAGGGCCTCTTCAGCTGTTCAAAAAATATGTGTGGAGAGCCAAGTATATACGAGGCACAGAGCGAGGCACTGGTTTTGCCTCCTGCCCAGTGCCTGTCACAGATTGTTTAGTAAATATTCACTGAAAGATTCCTGGCCAGCTGCCGGGGACCAGGCCTGAGACAGAGGCCAGTGATCAGAAGACGTGTGTGGCCGGCGGCTGGGCTTTGCCGCAGCTCCAGGGAGCAGGAGACGTCCTCGGGCAGTGGGACCTGAGCTCTCCTCCCCTGGGCCCTGTCCGGAGGCACCTGCAGTGGGACAGCCTGACGGTGTCATCAGGAACTCATTCTGCAGGGCTCAGGCAGGGAGCGACAGGGCTGGGCATTGGGCAGGCCCTCTGACGCTGTACTAAGCAAACCGGTGTGTCTGTGGCCGATTTCTCCACGGCGTCAGTGAGCCACTACGCTGGGGCGTTTAAGCCTGTGGACTTTGCAGTAAAAAAAAAAGTTACTTAAATTCTCAGAACCTCATTTCCTTTTCTATAAAATGGGGATAAGACTAGTCCTCTAGTGCCCCCCTATCAACAGAGGGATGTGTTTCAGGAGCCCCAGTAAATGCCTAAAAGCCCAGAGAGCACTGCACTGTGTACTATGTTTTTCCCCAAACATGCATACCTGTGATAAAGCTTAATTTATAGATTGGGCACAGTAAGAGGTGAACAAGAGCTAATAACAGAATAGAACAATTGGAACAATCTACTGTACTGACAGTTATGTGAATGGGGCCTCTGTCTCTGATAACTGATCTGGTAACTGGTAACTACTGATCGGGGAGCACATACAGCACATACACTGGACAGAGATGATACACGTCCCAGGCAGGGGATGGCAGGGGATTTCATCACTCTACTCAAATCAACACACAATTTAAAACTTACAAATTGTTTACTTCTGGAATTTTCCATTTAATATTTCAGACCGCGGGTAACTAACACCACAGAATCGCAGATGAGGGGCCGCTGTACTCACTTCACAGGCCATTGTGAGGACGAGATGAGATCACGTGTGTCGCATGTCAGCGTAGTGTCTGGAATATAGTAAAAGTTTAATCAATGTGAGTTACGATTGTCATTTGCTGTGCACCTGGGGGAGAGAGGAGCAAACCTCTGCCCCAGTTTGGGGGTTTATCATCAGCATCTCTCAGAGCCAACAGCAACGGAAAGGCCCCCTCCGGGCCTGCACTGCGGCCGCCATCACCCACAAAGGACGCAGAATTTAATAACCTTCCCAATCACAGTAAAACATCCTGAGATAAAAGGACTGAGCTGAGTGCCATGGAAAAAGCTCGATAAAAGAGCTACTGTGGGACCACACAGAGGAGTGCAGGGCAGAGGCGTGAAGGAGCCCCTGATGGAGACTCTGTGCCCACATTTAGCTGCCATGGCTCTGGTCCGAGGCATTGGAGCAGCTCTCTCTTTAAGGCTGCCCGACAGTTAAGGGCTCGGTGACTGACTGCGTTAATGGCAGAACAACGGCACCAGGTGTCAATCTCAGTTCAGCAACCTCAGTCCTTGAGTTCTGGCTAAGAAAGAACTCAGAGCCAAGAGTCAAAATAGAAGAGAAAGTTTATTTATAAAGTCACAGAGGGAGAAGTGAGCCATAGAAGAAATGGGCTCAGGAAACAAGTTATAGCAAAAGAAGAGCCCTTGGAGCTTAGGGGAAAGAGACAGAGGGGGAGAGAGAGGGGTGCGGAGGGGAGAGAGAGGGGTGCGGAGGGGAGAGGGAGGGAGGGAGGGAGAGAGAGAGGGGGGGGAGGGGCAAGGAAAATGCCCTGGGGAAGGGGTGGGGAAAGGCTTAGGCACTTCCACAGGGAGAGCCTCGCTGGGTCCTTGGCTTTTAAGGGTGGGAATGTTAGGGGAGGTCCCAGGGGAGAATCTCAATAGCCTATTCATCAGCTTTCCCAATGTGCCTACTTAGGGTTGTGGTCTCCACTGATTGGTCCCGCCAGGGGAGAGCCTCATTATTCATTGCAGCTGGTCCTGGTATCAACCATGGTGTCACTCAGCCTGGTTTTGCTGTTTCTCTGGGCCTGGAGCTGAAACACAGCTGAGGCCTGCGTGTCATCTCCAGTGGTTGGATGTTAATGGCATGACCTCCAGGTTTTTGCCTGACAACCTGGGTAGATGGAGGTGCCACCAGTTGACATTTTGGGAAAATGAGCAGGTTCAAAGGGGGAAGAGACCAAGTCCAGTTTTGAACACAGAGACTTAGTTGTTTGAAGAGTGTTGAGGTAGAAATGTCTAGAAGGCATTTGACATTGTGGATTTGGAGTTCCCAGAGATTGGAATTGTACAGAAAGAGGGGACAATGGCAGCTGAGAGAACAGGATAGCCCAGAAGTGTGAAGTAGAATGAGCAGAGGGCTGTGGAGGAACCATGGACAACTGCCATTTGGCGAAGGAAAATGGAGGAAGGGAAACCAGCAAAGATGGAGAAGAAAAAAAATCAGAGAAATAAGGGCAAAACCAGGGGCCAGGAGAGAGAGAGAGAGAGAGGGAGGGAGAGAGAACATCAATGTGAGAGAGAAACATTGATCAGTTGCCTCCCCGATGTGCCCCCACCAGGAATTGAACCACAAGCTGGGCATGTGCCTTGATGAGGAACAAACTGCCCCCTTTTGGTGTACAGGACGATGCTCCAACCAACTGAGCACCCGGCCAGGGTTCCCTCTTGTACTTTTTGAATTAGTTTAAAACCATGAGTGTGTGTTACCCTAATTTTTTAAATTAGAAGTTTATCCAAAGAAGGTCTATGAGTAGCAAATAAGCACATGGAAAAGTTGCTCCAATTCATTTGTCATTAGGGAATGCAGTCTAAAATCACAAGGCTGTGATACCACCTCTGAGCTATTAGTATGGCTGAAATGAGAAAGACTAATAGTACAAAGCGCACCAAGCCTATATTGCTTTGACAGCTCATTCATATCAAAGAAGATGAGACCCTTCTTTCCCCAGCTTTCAGATCAAACTCACCAGGGGATTCTAATTGGCCCTGCATGGGTCACATGTCCAGCTTTGAGCCAATCACTGCAATGCTGGTGAAGATGCTGGGCAGCTGGAACTCCCATTCGTTGCTGGTGGGGATGTAAAGTGGTAGAGCCATTATGGAAAACAGGTTGGCAGTTTCTTATAAAGTTAAACACACACCTCCACAGAGCCCCAGCAATTCCACTCCCAAAAATGTACCCAAGAGAAATTTAAAAAGTTATGTTCACAGAAAGGCTTGTACTTGAATGTTCTTAAGAGCTGTTTTCGAAATAGCCCCAAACTGGAAACAACCCAAAAGTCCATTGACCTGGGAGTCAGTAAACACACTGTGAAATATCCAGTGGACTAAAGGAATGAAGTACAAAGGAACCAGGGATACTCACAGCAACATTGATGACACTTAAAAGCATATGTGAAGTGAAAGAATCCAGAAACAAAACCCAGGTGCTGTGTGATTCCACTTACATAAAACTGGAGAAAAGGCAAAACTGTAGTAATAAAAAGCAGATTATTGGTTGCCAGGGAGTGGGGATGGGATGGGATTGCCTGCAAAGAGACACAAGGGACTTTTTTGTAGTGATGGAAATATTCTAGATTATGATCATGGCAGTGATGGTTACAGGACTGAATATATTTGTCAAAACTCGAATTAGATACAGAAAACTGAATTCTATAAACAAAGCTGGATTTAAAAAACAGGCTTAGTTTAATAACCACAAAAATTTTAAAAAGGATGGCCTGATCTATGATGTTCAGTGACAAAGAGGAATTAAACAGATAAGGAAGGGAAGGGACCATATGGTTGGGTTCTTGTGTGGCAGACTTTGCTGGAGCACCTTGGTGGGGGAGGGTTGGAGCTGAATCCCACATTGTAAGGAGCTGAAGGGTCGACGGGAGTGAAGAAGTGGAGGCAGTGACCTGAGGTCATCTTCCAAGAAATTCATCTGAACACAGATATCGAATAAACTTGACTCAACATTTCTGGTTACAAAAGAAATGCAAATTAAAACAACACCACTGTGCTCCATCTGCTCGATACAGTCTGTTAGCCTGGGTGGGCCTGAGTGTAGGGAAGTGGTGTATAATCTTTGCAGAAAGAAATTTGAAGTCAAAAGATCCCTCTCCCACACTGAAGTGTTAGTAATGTTTTAACAAAATTAAACTCCATTCTGACCAGTTACTCCTGCACGTAAACACCCGAGCAGTTTTCTAAAAACCCTGGGACTAACACTCAGAGGAACCATGAAGATAAGTGATTAATGGTGGCCTTGGAAAACTTGGAGGGACCATGAAAAGAAAGAGATTGATGATGGCCCTGACCTCAGCTAAAATAAACTCTCCTTACCTCTGAGATAGCTTGTATCAGCCCCGGCACCAATTAAGTGGTGCCAAGAGAATGTGGGTTTTTTTTTTAATGCAGTGTTTTTGTTTCTGTAGTTTAGGCCTATAAAAGCGAGAGAATAAAGAGATTTCGATGCGGAGCTCTTTTAAGACCCAGGCGTATGCAGTAAAGCCATTTTGCTCTACACTGGCCTTGCGTTGTGGACGTGATCTCCCGCTGGCTCAGACCTTTTACATACAAAGTGCCAAATCTTTGACTTGGCCACTCCACTCGGAATTTATCCTGAGGAAACAATTGAACAACTGGGCAAAGGCACAGGTTATTAAATCAAAGTTTCATTTATAATGTAAACCAGTGGAAACAGCCTAAGTATCCAGTAACAAGGAATTGACTGAATAAAATAATGATTCAGCCCTGGCCAGTTTGGCTCAGCAGTTAGAGCGTTGGCCCCAGGGCCAGGGAGTCCCAAGTTCGATTTCCGCTAAGGGCACGTACCTCCGTTGCAGTTTGTCCCTGGCCCCGGTTGGGGTTGTGTGGGTGGCAACCAATCAGTGTGTCTCTCTCACATGGATGTTTCTCTCTCTCTTCCTCCCTCTATTCCTCCTGCTCTATCTGAAGATAAATGCAAAAATGTCCTCAGGTGAGGATAAAAAAAAATAATAATAATAAAATAAAATAAAATGGAACCATAATAGATCCCGAATAGCCACAGCAATCTTGAGAAAGAAGAACAAAGTAGGAGGGATCACAATACCGGATATCAGGTTATACTCCAGAGCCATTGTAATCAAAACAGCCTGGTACTGGCACAAGAACTGGCATATAGATCAATGGAACAGAACAGAGATCCCGGAAATCAACCCATGCCTCTATGGTCAATTAATATTTGGCAAAGAAGGTAAGAGCATACAATAGAGTGAAAACAGTCTCTTCAATAAATGGTGTTGGGAAAATTGGGGAAGTACATGCAAAAAATGCAACTAGCCCACCAACTTACACCATACACAAGAATAGACTCAAAATGGATAAAAACTTCAATGTAAGTTGTGAAACCATAAAAATCCTAGAAGAAAATGTAGACAGCAAAATTTCAGACATCGCCTGGCTGGTGTGGCTCAGTGGTTGAGCATCGACCCATGCACCAAGAGGTCACCGGTTCGATTCCCAGTCAGGGCACATGCCCAGGTTGTGGGACCAATCCCCAATCGGGGGCACGCAGGAGGCAGCCAGTCAATGTTCTCTCTTATCAATGTTTCCATCTGTCTCTCCCTCTCCCTTCTTCTCTTTCTAACATCAATAGAGAACAAATATTTAAAAAAATCAGACATCTCTTGAAGCAATATTTTTGCTGATATGTCTCCTAGGGCAAGGGAAACGCAGGAAAAAATAAACAAGTGGGACTACATTGAACTAAAAAGCTTCTGCACAGTGCCCTGGTCAGTCTGGCTCAGCAGTTAGAGCGTCAGCCCTCTTACCGAAGGGTCATCGGTTTGATTGCCAGTCCAGGGCACATACCTGGGTTGCAGGTTTGATCCCCAGCCCTGGTCGGGGTCATGCGGAGGCAACCAATGAATGTGTCTCTCTCATATCGATGTTTCTCTCCCTCTCCCTCTCCCTCCTTCCCTTCCGCCCTATCTTAAGAAAAAAAAAAATCAATGGAAAAGTATCCTTGGGTGAGGATTAACAAAAATAAATAAAAAGCTTCTGCACAACAAAAGACACCATCAACAGAACAAAAAGGGAACCCATAGTATGGGAGAACATACTCACCAATGATTCAGTCAATAAAGGGTTAATTTCCAAGACATATGAAGAACTTATACAACTCAAGACCAAGAAGACAAACAATCTAATTAAAAAATGGACAAGAGCCCTGGCCGGTTTGGCTCAGTGGTTAGAGCGTCGGCCTGCAGTCCAGAGAGACCCGGGTTTGGTTTCCGCTAAGGGCATGTACTTCGGTTGCAGTTTGTCCCCGACCCTGGTTGGTCGTGCGGGTGGCAGCCACTCAATGTGTCCCTTTTGCGTCGATGTTTCTCTCTCTCTCTTTCTTCCTCTCTTTCCCTCCCACTCTATCTGAACAAAAAATGAAAAAATGTCCTCGGGTGAGGATAAAAAAAAAAAAAAAAAAAAAAAATGGACAAGAGACCTGAATAGACACTTCTCGAAAAAGGACATACAAATGGCCAAGAGACATATGAAAAATGCTCAATGTCACTAATCATCAGAGAGATACAAAGATACAAATTAAAATGACAATGAGATATCACTTCACACCTGCCAGAATGGCTGTCATCAATAAATCAACAAACAAGTGCTGGTGAGGATGTGGAGAAAAGGGAACCTTGGTGCACTGCTGGTGGGAATGCAGACTGGTGTAGTCACTGTGGAAGAGTATGGAGTTTCCTCGAAAAATTAAAAATGAAACTGCCTTTGACCCAGGGATCCCACTTCTGGGTATATATCCTAAGGATCCCAGAAACACCAAACACCCCTATGTTTATAGCAATGTTATTTACAATTGCCAAGATCTGGAGACAGCCCAAGTGCCCACCCGTAGATGAGTGGATAAAAGGCGGTGGTACATTTACACAGTGGGATACTATGCAGCTGTAAGAAAGAAGGAACGCTTATGCTTTGTGACAGCATGGATGGACCTGGACAGTATTATGCTAAGTGAAATAAGCTAGTCAGAGAAAGACAAATACCATATGAGCTCACTAATAATGTGGAATCTAATGAACAAATAAACTGAAGAACAAAACAGAACCAGAGGCATGGATACATGGAGCAGACCGACAGAGGTCAGGGGGGAGGGGATGGAGGGAACTGGAGAAAGGAAGGTGAAGGGATTAGTAAAGGACACTCATGAGTGGCCCATGGACAGACAGTAGTGTGGGGAGGGACCAGGGTGGGGGCTGGGGGCTGGGTGGAGGTGGGCAAAGGGGTGGGAAATGGGGGACATCTGAAACACTATCAACAATAAAACATTTAAATGAAAAGATTAAAATAAAAATTTCAAGAAAATAAAAATTATGATCTAGAGTTATAATGACTGAAAATGGAATGCCATTTATAATATAGTATTTAGCGGGGAAAGTAAATTGCAGGGCAGGGTGAGCATATTTTTGTAAAATATAGATTTTTATGGGTAAAGCATTAAAGAGAAACAACAAAATGCTAGCTGTGGTTGTGTCTGGATGGAGGTTTTGGTGA
The DNA here is from genome assembly GCA_030848825.1 of Tadarida brasiliensis. NCBI lineage: Eukaryota > Metazoa > Chordata > Mammalia > Chiroptera > Molossidae > Tadarida > Tadarida brasiliensis. The sequence continues at coordinate 124,941,854 of CM061258.1, forward strand.
CCAAGATTTTTTTCTCTTTTTATATTTGTACTTTCTAATTTTAAAGGAATGATCGATAGGCCTTGTGTAATTAAAAATGTACGCTTCTGGGGCGGCCGTGGGAACCGGTGAAGCAGAGCACGGTCTGCAGTTCGGCCCAGGCTGCCAGCTTCTGCACCGACCCCGTGCGGGGCTCTGAAGATTCAACCTCGGGGGAGATGCATGAAGGAGACACGAGAAGTCTGCACTGTTTTCGCGACTCACCTATGCATCTAAAATTATTTCAACATAAAAAGGAATTTTGAAAAGTTTAAAAGCCCTGGCTGGTTTGGCTCAGCGGTTGGAGCGTTGGCCTGCAGACCAGAGAGTCCTGGGTTCGGTCCCCGCTAGGGGCACATACCAAAAAAAAAAAAAAAATTAAAAAATAAGTTCACTTATTTTTAAAATATCACTTTAAAAAATGTTTTTATTGATTTTATTTTAGAGAGAGAGGAAGGGAGAGAAAGATAGTGACATCAATGTGAGAAGGAAACATGGATCGGCTGCCTCCTGCACGCCCCCACTGGGGATCGAGCCCACAACCCGGGCATGTGCCCTGACTGGGAATCGAACCAGGACCTCTCAGTCCATGAGACAACATTTAATCCACTGAGCCACACCAGCCAGGCTAAAATATCACTTTTTAAATGATAGGGTTGTAGACTGTAGATAGAGGTGAGCAAAAAACGAAACAGCGTGGTGGTGAAGAGAGGAGGAGGGTGGGGTGTGTGAGGAGAGGGTTGGAGGGCAGACAGGGGCTGGGGGGTGGCAGAGGCCGAGGCGGGCGCGAAGGAGCTGGCTTTGAACAGGTGGCTGAGGAAGGCGGAGCCGCGGGCCAGGGTGAGGAGGTGCCGCTGTCTCAAGACTGGATGGAAAAGACCAAAGACAGGAGGAGACCGAAGGAACAGAAGTTTCTCCACAGGAGAGTTGACACCAGCCTGCCTGGGTTTTCTCTGGGAGACCAGGCACCTGCTGAAGGCGGAGCGGATATGGAGCTCGTGGGTGACAGAGAGGCCCTGGAAGCCAAAATGAGTCATACAGCCAAATCCCCATGAGACAGAGTGTTTCCAATTATCCCAGGAGCGAAGAGTCACTCGAATGTGTTAGAATCACGGAGTGCCTAGGCCTCTGGCCCATACCTGCTTAATGAGAAATTCCAGGAAGAGACTTGATCATCTTTCTATTTAACCAGCGCAGCCGATGGTTCTCCCTGGACGTAGTTGAGCAACACAGGAGTGGAGGGTTGCTAAAACGTGGCTGTTCAGCAGCTCCCACCTCACCTGGGAGCTCTAGAACCACACACTTCACTCCAGACCTAAGACATCAGCATCTGCGACTTAAATGTGATCCCCAAGGGAATCAGGTGCACATTCAAGTTTGAGATGTGTGCCCCGGCCAGTTGGCTCAGCAGTTGGAGCGTTGGCCCACAGACCAAAGGGTCTCCGGTTTGATTCCTGAATAAGGGTACGTGCCTGGGTTGCAGGTTCGGTCCCCGGTGTGGGAGGCAACCAATCGATGTGTCTCTCTCTCTCTCTCCCCCTCCATCCCTTCCACTCTATCTAAAATTCAATAGAAAAATATCCTTGGGTGAGGACTAACAACAACAAAAAAGTTTGAGAAATGTTATGTGAAGTCACCTCCATTACCATAAATGTGTACAAGGCACAGAACCATGGCCGTCCCCACTGGTGAGCCCACTAGCAGGAAGAAAGGAACTCCCGTTTGGACTGGCCAGGGTTGTGAAGGTGGAAAGATGTCGGTGGTGGTGAGAGGGTGGTCAAATTCTTGAACATAAGATCTATCTAGGATGGAAAGAAAATAAGGACGAGGGCTGACTAGTTGGGAATCTGGGGAAGACTGTGACAGTCCCGAGATGTGGGTTGGGTCAAGAGGCAGGGTGGAGGGAGGACAGAGTAGGAAAGGTGGAGGGGGAGGTATGTCTACATCCAAAGGTAGCCTTGGGAGTGGGCGGCGACAGAGGAATGGAGAGGAAAGCTACTGGAATGGAGGAACCCAAGGGACTGTGAAGTCTCCTGACTGTTCAAGTTCAGTTGGCTCAAGATGAGGACCTATGCTTATTTGCTCAGCCACCATTCTTCGGGAATTTGTGTGATTTGGGCAGAACTACCCTTATCAGGGATGAGTATGTGCCATGGACATGCCCAACTGGAATACTTCCCCCTCCAGCCACAGGGATTGGTTCAGGATTGGGTATGTGGCCCAAGAGGGACCAATCGATTCCCCTGCTGAGTTTGATTTATGGAAGCTGAGGGAGGAGGGTCTCGAGGGAAGACCATCTCCCACTGTATAAGAGAAGTGGTCTAAGCCAAAGGTAAGGCTATCAGGGAAACGAGGAGAGGATGGGTGGAGCCCCAACAACTGATGCACCCATGCCTAAAGCTAGATGCATCTGAGTGTTTCATTTAAGTGAGTCAAAATATTCTCCCTTCCTCTCCTTTGCCAAAGCCAGAGTGAGCTCGGGTATCTGCCGCAGTGAAAAAAGCACAAATACAGGAAGAAAACAGAGCGTCGGGGCTGAAGTCTTCAGGGGATGCGAACAAGGGCCCCGGATGATAGTGTGTGAGGCGGGCAAGAGTTAACAGGGATGGTATGTGGGTGCCAGGAGCGTCAAAGGAAGAGGACTGTAAGAAATGACATGGAAGTGATAGAAAAGATCACGCAGCAAGAGAAAGTTAAGTGCACCTTGAAAAACATCTGTGGGCGAGGACGCAGCCTCCACCAATGACAAGCAAGGTTATCAGGACCAGGGACTTGCTCATGGACTGGGCCTGGCCCTAATCTGGGTTGAACCCTGATCCTGACCACACATTGACCCCTGACCTGACTATGGGCTGGGTCCTCCTCTGGCCATAGATTGACCCCATGCCAAGCTCTGATCCTGTTCTTTTTTCTCTTTTCAGATTCAGTGCAAAGCCTCTGGAGCAAGCTGGCCTGCTCAGGGCAACCACAGTGTCAACATAAGAATGTCCAAATCTGCAGAGAGGTTTTATAAGAACTCACTGGGGCCGAGCAGAGGCTATGCCTGGGAGCGAGGTCTCAGCAACTGAGAAGTGCTTCCCAGAATGTCCGTGTGCAGCTGCTTTGTGCATTTGGAATCAGGGAGGGAGCTAGGGAAGGTTGTATGGAGGGGAGGAAGCAAGGTGGGGTCATATTACAGGATGCTGTGCTCCTCTGAGGGTGGTTTGTCTCTGAGGGTCTGAAAAAGGGGATCACGCTGGTATTTCAAAGGTGTGTTCACCTAGACGCACAAGAGCAATGAACAGGGCTTGCTTAAGGCAAAGACAAACCTTTCACTGAAGAAGGTGTATGTCAGGGGCGTGACCACCCACCATGACCAGTTAGGAGTTTATGATCAGATCACCCTGTGAGGTGACTTTCTGTAGAACCCCTTTTCATCCACAATGGTCTCCCCTTATTTCATGTGTCATCACTGGTGAGGGCCTAGAACATTGTTCAAGATCTCGAGCCTTGCTTCAGAAATTCAAATCCAATTTTCCGCCTGGAGAGCCAGTTACTGACCTCCGAGGTCCTCTTCTCTTCCCTGACATCTCTGCCCAGCGGGGAGGAGGGGCGAGGACACCCTCTCAGTGCCCGAAGTTTTCTGTGAACTTCCAGTTTCCATGGACAATCTGGCAAGGATGCGAGGGGCAGGCTGGTGCTTCTCTGTCCACTCCCCAGACGTACTGAAAGGGGGGCTCCCAGTGGTGCAGGTCAGCTACTTCTCACAGGTCAGCCCTAAGCCAGGAAGCTGACATCAGCCAAGTGGAGCTCAGGGGCCAGGCCTTGAGGAGTTGCAAAGCCTCAGCTGCATTTTTTAAAAAAACGCAGACACAGCAGATTTTTGTTGGTTCATTCGTTTGTTTTATGAGTAGGTCCTGGAGGACATTCCCTGTGGTCCTAGCCAGAATTCGCCTCAAGGGCAGCAAAGAAGGGAAGTGTAGTTGGTGGTGCCGCCTGATGTTGGCCATTCAGTTAGCTGCCTAATGTCTGATAATAAAAAAATACCTAATGTTATAAAAACAACAGAAACCTAAATGCTACAAAACGACCAAGGGAGGCCCCAGCCCTGCCTCTAAGTGCGGCGCCCCCACTCAGCTTTCGGGTGGTTTCTACCCCCGCGGCCGGGCAGCGCTGAGCTGGGGCAGTTACCGTCTGGACGGAGCTGCGGCTCACGTGCGTTTCTGGTCACAGCTCCGAGGGCCCGCGCCTCTGAGGGCCAGGAGTGGCCGCTTCGAGCCCCTGCAAGTTCCTCTGCCTCTGCGTGTGTCCCCGCGCTACCTCCGGCCCCCGAAGTCCCACAGCCCCATCTCAACGAGGAGCCTGCCGCAGCTGCTGTTGCGCTGCCCCCTTATCTCGGGGCCTCGGGACCCCCGCGTCGCCGGGGTGGTCCCCGTCCGTCCCTCTGCACCATCTCGGTGGGCTCCTGGTGGGGTCAGTCTTCCAAGTCCTCAGCCTACTGGAACCAAGTGGTGTCAGAGGCGGAGATCGTGGGCTGTCCCACGTCCTTCCCGAGCCTCCCCTGCCCGCTGGGCCGAGAGCTCAGCATCGCGGCTGTGCGGGGCGGGAGCTGGTGGGGACCCAGCGCCTCTGCTACCGCAGCCAGGCCATCCCACCTCTACAAGGTGCAGGGAGGACCTTCCGAGCAAGGATAAGCAGTGAATAAGGTAAAATGGGCAGACTGGATGGAGCTAGAATAGCTAAAATAAGAAGAGGAAAGTGGGAAGAATCATTCTACCTACTATTAAGTCTTCTATAGAACTTCTTCGATCAACACAGTGTGGTATTAGCAGAGGAATAGAAAAGACAGATTGATAGAACAAAGTAGAGAACCCAGAAATTGATCTTCACAAATATACCCAATTGACTTTTAACAACGGTGCAAAAGCAATTCAATGGAGGAAGAAGAGTCTTTTCAACAAATTCATACAATGAAATGCTACTCAACAATGAAAAGAAATGAATTATCCTTACAACTTGGATGGATCTCAAAAGAATTGTTCCGATGGAAAAAAGTCAGTTTCACTCCTCAAAAAAATAAAAATAGAATTACCATATGATCTAACAGCTGCACTTC